>CM051258.1:43907434-45192434 GCA_027921565.1 Artemia sinica
CTCCGTATAAAATTAGCCTAAAATTTAGGATGTTTACATCGATTAAAGTACGTTTTTTTTTTCGGTTTATTTTTTTTTTTTTTTTTTTTTTCTTTTTTTCAATTATTAAAATTCTTTATCATTCTTTAATAGAATCATACATACCTAAGATATTGTCCCATTATTTACCTAAATACATTTCCTGATCATTTTAAACCCCTCCAGACATTGCTAAATATAGCCGTAAGAATCCTTGGTACTTTCTTTCATCGTCCTGCACGACTTCAAAATCTTTCTGAAACGAAAACTTTATTTTTATTTCTTCATATATTAAACCTTAATCAACCTAGGGAATAGCAATTATCGCTCTGGCATTATGATATTTAGTCTCCGGCGAGTTTTTTTTATGAATCACAAATTCATGTTACCCCTATTCGCTCACTCGCTTCTTCGTCGGCTCGTTTTGGAGCGTATAGACCCCTTTGGTTAATTGTGAAAGAGATAAATTTTCAATAAGATACTAAATCCCTTCTATAGCAAATAGGCTAAATTAAATGGTAAATTTAAAAATATTAATAGCCGATCGGTTTTAAAGACTAAATTGTTATGAATACATGTTCACATAACTTTATCGTCGGAGTCAAATTCCGTGCCCTGCAAGGAATTGCTGCTTTTTTGCAGTTTTTCTGTCTCGATGAATTTCAAGTATTAGCCAATCAGATAATTCTCGGCCTCAAACTAAGTTCAAGTCGATTAAACTTTGGTTTTGGCTCGATCCTATTCTGGATGGTAGCTGGACCTCTATTGTGAACGAGTTGGGTTTCAACTGATTCCCAAAATTAGCGCTAGTTAAATCTCAGTATTAGTTGAAATTTCATTGTGAATGGGCCTTAAATATATCTCCTATTCTCACTTGTAGAAGTAGTTAATTAATGCAATTTTTTAAATATCAAGTATTTTTGCCTGTACCCTCTTTGCCGAAAACCACTACCTGTTAAATAACAGTCAAATGTGTGTATCCAAATCTATAAAAATGTGAAACCAGATTTATTTTTCTTTTTCCATTCCCTGCAGATTTGGCTGTTGATTTTTAAAACTTTATTTCCTGGCAAAAACTTGGGACCTTTGGGTTTTTCTTCTCTTTTTTGATCGTTTATGAAGATTTTATAATGTAATTTTGTATGTTAAATTACAAAATATAATAGGTGTTATTTTAGTGCTTTTAGTATGGTGACTTCCTCGAGTATCTTTTGTTGGATTTTCGGTGTTTCAGGCAAACACTTGAAAAACTGCTACACAATGCTAAACGATTAAAAGTTGTGATTGTTTTTATTAGATTTAGGGAATAAGTTCAATTAGAATCAAATATCTTTAGTTATTGAGAAAAAAAAAATCAGTTTTATTCCTTGATGCAATGCGAAGATGTATGATTCTATAGTCATACGTCTTTTTTAGTGTATTTGTTCAGGCCGATGATTATTTTTTAATATTGAAATAGCTAAATTCGTGGGTATAAATAAAAATAATGCGAATGTTTAGAAGCTTGCGAATGCTCCTTTAGCCCGTTAGGTCGCCACCCTTCTTATCTCTGATCAAAATAATTGTGCGGAAGAAGATTTGCGAAACATATTTAATTTGTGTGGAATGCGTTACTCGTTTACCTTACCCGCCAAAAATTATAAAAATATATTATTTGCTTTTCTCTTATTTACTTTTTTCTTAATCTTTTTTTTCTGTAGGATTGATTAAAGTCTGTTTGATTTATTTAGTATATTTCTCTTCTTTCTTCTATTAATTTCTTTTTTGTGAGTGAGCTTTTAATTTTTATAATCTTTTTTTTCTTTTAATTATGTGCTTAATTGAATTGAAAGCCTCCAGCAAGGCAGCATTCATAGAACTGCGTAGAAAAAACCCACAAACTGGCTCGGAGGGACGAAAATGAACTGGTAAGCTTGGCCTAAGAGTTAGAGGAGTAGCAGCCAAAAATGAGAGCCACAAGCAGTACAAGATCCTCAAAGATCTTTGTGTGAAAAGGAGCGGTGCCACAGAAAACTTGAAAACCAAAGATGGAACCATCAAACCGTCAAGAAATTGGATCGGTGGAATAACCACTTTAAATAGAACAGGACATACTAAACCCCTAGCGTCGCACCAAATCCTTCATCCAATGCCACTGCCACCAAAGGAACAGACCCGTGTGACATTTCACTGCCTTCAACAGAAGAAGTCAGAAATCCCGCAAAATCCTTAAAAAAAAAAACATACAAATCCCCAGGCGAGGACTCCCTGGCTTCAGAAATTTACAAAGCAAGCCCTGCACTTGGGGAGGCCCCGACGAACCTACTCGAATTACCGGGGAATTTCACTGATTGACATAGCCAGGAAGATTTTTGCAATAGTTGTCATAAACCGTTTCTAAAAGGAACAAGAGAAACGGACAAGAAAGAACTGGGCTGGGTTCCGCCCAGGAATGGGTGTGTCGATCATATTTTCACTTTGCGACTCCCCCTTCACAATCGATTAAATCACGGACAATACATCATCGCCATCTTTCTCGACTTCATTGCCGCATTTGACTACACTCTGATCTTTCTTCTGGCAGATAATTCTGGAAGATGGTGTCCCAACTTAATTGGTTGGCCTGCTCAAAGCTTGCTATGAAGATATGAAGAGTAATATCCGAGTATATGGCGAACAGACTGAACTCTTTGAAATAGATTACGGTGTTCGCCAAGGCTGTCCAGCGTCCCCAATTCTTTCAATTTCGTAGTAGATTGGGTTATGAAGAAATCATTGAACGAAGAAGATTGTGTGGTATTTTCTACCGAAGAAAGTTTTGCTGACCTTGAATATGCTGATGATGGTATTCTTATATCCGACTTAGAACCGAAAGTGGAAGAAATGATAATAAGGGTGGTGGCTACCGCAGATATGGCAGGTTTGACAATCAGTATCTTGAAAACTAAATACCTATCAACTAAGAATGATATTAACTCTTTTATGCATCTTAATAGGGATTATATTGTCAGAGCTGAAGAGTTCAAACATCTGGGATCACTTATAGATGCTAAGCGTTAACCGTCGAATGGGGTTCAAGGTAGGATCAGCATAGTCTGGTGTGCCTTCGGGCGACTGCGCAAACTCCTGTGGTCGAAGCTCGAAATTGAGCTAAAAAAAAAAAAAAATCAGAATATACTCGGCAGGCGTACGCTCCATACTACTATACGGCTGCGAGACTTGGCCACTAAAGACAGAAGAAGAACGATAACTAGACTTTCTAGATCGGAAATGCTTAAGATCTATATGCAACATCAGACGGTCGCAACGAATCAGCAACCACCAGCTCAAGAAGATGTGCGGACAAAAGCTTACGATGTACAGCTTGACAAAGAAAAGACGAAGAAAGAAGTTGGAACTTATGGGAGGGCGTAAAGAGTGAACCTCTGAACAGCTTGTGGAGCAGAAGGAGCGGGTGCACCTGGGTTGGCCTCGGGCGGTTTGTTACTGCAATAACTTAATAGTACTTGTGGTATTAATGCTTCTGACCAATCTGTTTAACTGTTGTCACGTATCATAAGGAAGTGTTTTTTCTTATCGGTCTGATCTCGTCTCACGTTTAGGCTACATTTCTTTTGCTCTCTAAAAATAGTATCTATGTTCTTTCCTCTTTTGGTGTCTCTTTCTCTTTTTGTTAACTGTCTATGTTAGCACCCAGTTTCACGACCTGGAATCATTGCTAGCTTTTTTTTAATTTAGTACGTGCCAAATAATTCTTTTCCTATTCTCTCATGCTCTCTCTATTTCTCCTCCCTTCATTCTGTCATTCTCATTTTCTTCTTCTTTGACGTGTCTAAATGAAAGAGATTGAACAAGCTCTACCTTTTTGTAAGGTGTTCAGCAACTTTAAAAATAGCTTAACTGTTTATAAGCCTGAAGAAATCACGAACTCTTTCGTGCTCCCATGTACAAAAATTCGTCTCTGTTTTTGCTGTGATGAGGCTCCGCGTTATAGATTTTTTTTTTTTTGGAATCATTTTTTACTTTTGGTGAACTTTATTCTTTCTTTTTAGCACAAGATTTGGAAGATCAAGAGATTCCGTCTGAAGTCAACACCTCCTCAGGGTCTGTAGGTCGTCGCTATGCAAGAACGGATGAGCTTGGGGTGCCTTTTGCAGTGACTGTGGATTTTGACACACTTAAAGAACCCCATTCTGTGACCCTGAGGGACCGGGACTCTATGCTACAAGTTCGACTGCCGGTAAGAGATAAAGATTGATTGAATGGAACCACAGTGCTCGAAAGCATCGGTTATTTGACTTTAATTTCGCAGTTATATGACCTTTAAAACTATTTTACCTCAAGTGTTGTAGCTATGATGATTACTAGCGCTCTGGAATCAGAGCCTGAGTCGGAACTGGTTTAATGTTGAAGCAGTTAGAGTGGCGCCACGCAAAGCAGTTGTAGTAAATTCTCGTACCTTTGAAAATTTATACTTCAAAATTGGCTTTCTTAGACTTTAACGTCAAGAGTCGAAGCTGAAATCTCTGTGATTCAAAGTCAGCATTTCACCAACCCGGCCACCATTTTACGACCAGCTTTTTTTCGTTTATACTGCACAGTAATCTACTATAGAGGAAATCAATGATTTGTTGTTTTATTGTAATTTAATCGAACTAAACGGACAAAGCAATTATTTAATTTTTTGTCAAATTTTTTGCTGTGAAACTTCTCAACAAGAAGAGTATTATAATGAAGAGCTTGAAATTGCTCTTGCATTTCAACTCTGTCACAATCAATGAATATTTTTGTATATTCCAGAGTTTGGAATTGGTTTATACCACTATCCTAAATGTGGTTGGGTCGTCAACCAATGCCACCTTTTTATGCGTGTGTGATGTGGCCACGCTTTTGGCGGAATGTGGTCGTATGGTTTCCCTTAAGCTGTAAAATTGTCGCGACATCACTTGTAAAATATCGTCTTCCGTGATAAACTGAGGTAGGGGACTCAGAAGAGACCCCATTATTCATTCAAGGAAACTTACCCAGATGAAATTGGTTTTGCTGCTTTGAAAATGCAGTTCCTTCGACTTGAGTTGAAAAAAAGAACATGTTAAAACTTAATTATGTTACTTACGCATTCAAATGTTGTAGCTTCAAAGTTGTCAAGATTTCCGGTAGCGATTTGCCGAGTTAAAAACGTATTCCCTGTGCTCCATATGGACAAGAAATTTTTGGCATGCAAAAAAAAATCTAAATAAAGCTGCTAAATTTTTGTGTCACCTAAGACTTTGATTGCTCATAATATTAATGAATTTTACATTAAGTGTAAACTTGTTCTTGTTATTTCAAAAAATAGGTATTATCAAGTTAACATTCTCACGTATAAATATTTCAATTATGTACTTCCCTGTTCTTTCGATTTTCCCCCCATTAATAATAATCTCAATAGTCATGATACACTATGTATTTCACTAAACATGGTACATTCATTTAGAAATATGATTAGAGCTTCTTTTGAAAATAGAAATTTTGCCCCCTGTGTGGGATACAATTCCAATTTTAAAAAGAAATCCGAGTTGCTTTGCATCCTTCAAGGCTACAACATGAGATTTTTCCTTGCAAAAGAATACTAATCACGTGTATATTTTATGAAAGTAGAGTGCATGTTGTATATGCATGAATGGTGTATGAATGGCATGTAGAATAATGTAAAAATAAGTGCTACTAGAAAGCATAGAATAGAGAAGAATGACACTGCTGCCAGAAAGCCCTTTTGGACTTTCTTAGCAGGTGTAGCGAAATGTTTTTTTTATGTGTGTCAAATAAAATTATCTTGTCGACGCTATTTTTGATACTGACTTCAAATATGTAGCCTGAATTTTTTTTTTTTTTTTCTTTTTCAATTGGCACTGATGAGGTCAGGACCATTTGTAGATCATTTCCATATCCCTTTTTAAAATTGTTTACGAGTCACAAAATTTTTATAAAATTCTACATATTGCTCAAAATTTAAATAAACAGAGAAATTTTTTGTCCGAAAAAAAGAAATTTCGAATAATAAACAGAGAAATTTTTGTCAAAGAAAGGCCACATTTAACGGTTATACACCTGGAATTTGTCTCTGGTCATATGATTTTATAATAAATTATATAATCAGTGAAGATAGTGACGGGGAAGGGTACTGCACATTAGGCACTTCACATAGACTATATAATTACTTTAGATAGTACCTCACCTACGACATAGTGCAAATAGATGTTAAATGCTTTATAAAAGGTTATATTCTCCTCACTGTCGTCGCTAGTTAGATATAATAATCTAATTTTGTGGTCAAAGGCACATTTCGTCATAAAAATTAAAAATCCCAGTTTGTATTTCCTAAAATGACCTAGCTATAAATCGTTTGACGCAAAAGTTTCAATTTAAAAATTAGTTGTTCTGACCAATCCGAAATTGCTGAACATGACGAATAAATGGTGGGATAAACCGAACTAATCGGCGGGTAGCGCTGTTTTGACCAAAAATCAATTTGGTATTTATAAAGTTGCTGCCTAGTGGCGTCGCCTGGAATATGGTCAGCAGAGGAATCTAGCCATCTAATTTATTTTTGGCAAAAGATTTTAACGAGGGCTTAATTAAGATTTAAGATTTTAACCAGTGTCTTGAATTAAGATACAATGATACTGGATTTTGTTAATAAGCTTGTTTATTTTAGGTGAACGAAGTGGCTTCCGTTATAAAAAATTTATCATGTGGAAAATTAAGTTGGAACGAAGTAAGAGCGAAGTATCCTGCCTTTATTCAACAAGAATAAGCTATCTTTTTATCTGCACAAATGTTTAAGTAAAGATCTTTCATCATATCCTGTGTTTTATTTAAGACTGAAAAATTTAAGATCGGCTTATGCTCTTTATGTATCTTTATCACTTTGAGGTGACTAAAAAGGTGTGTAGGTACATTTTGAGCGAAAAGGACTATTCTTACGTTTTGAAATTCAGAGTTGCAGGGTTATGCAAAGCAGTTGAGAATAAAATTCATGTCTTTAAAATTGAAGGTACCAATATCGGTTTTCATAACGACTACCTCATGGGTCGTAGTCGAAATAGTAGCTCAATTTTTGAATTTTCTGTAGGGTGAGAGGGGACTTTTGAATCAGTCTTTGGGGGATCCTTAAACATTCAAAAAACTTTTAAGTGACCATCCTGAATGTTTAGTAGCAAGAACCCTGTAACCGTCGTAATTTCCTATGTTTTTGCTTTGAATTTGGTTGACAATTTGTGGGGGCATCTATCTCAGATTAACAGTGTTGTATATCATCCCCTGTTTTAGAAACGTTCCTGGTCGTATACAGTTAAAATTAGTTTTTTTCACTCATTTCAATTTATTTTCTTAACCTTCATTTCCATTCGTGAAATCCTCGATCGTATTTCTGATCAAAGTAGGATCTCAGTTTATTTTAGGCATGTTTTCTAGCGTTTGGGGGGGGGGGGAGATTCCTTGGCACGAGTTTCATGAAAAATTACCTACTCTACTCATCCTCTCTTGTGCTTTGTGTGGTTCTGACCTTCGCAGACAGAACCAAAAGGATTAAAAAATAATAAGGCCCCAGGTGCTGATAGTGTGGTAAATGAATGTTTAGAATAAGGGGGTTGCAAAGTTTAAGATAAATTATGAAGATTGTGAATAGGATTTTTGAAAGGGGGGGAGTACCTAGCGGTTTTAGAGAAACTTTAATAAAACTTTTGCAAGAAAGGTAGTCGGTAGACTTTTAGTGAAGGTCCTATCCTTGTATGGTATGCCAGATAAATATATAAAAGTGGTTAGAACTGTGTACTTTTTGCAGTTAATAACATTTTTGCAGTTAAGATAAGAAGTGACGTTTATAGCTGATTTCGCATTGAGTCAGGAGTTAAGCAAGGTTGTGTTTTTATCCCCATTTATATGGATTATTTTGATGGACTTTGTCCTAAGGAACACGGTGAAGGCTATGACAGAGCATAGAATCAGATGGGAAATTAAAACTCTACTAGATTTAGATTATGCTGATGATTTGAATGCCCTAGATGAAAATGTTGGCAAAATGAATTGT
Organism: Artemia sinica; assembly: GCA_027921565.1. Lineage (NCBI taxonomy): Eukaryota > Metazoa > Arthropoda > Branchiopoda > Anostraca > Artemiidae > Artemia > Artemia sinica. Next base: position 43,915,503 of record CM051258.1, read on the forward strand.
TTTTGGAGATTTAGAGAGTCCAGAGCGCAAGAATAGGTTAGAAAACTAATTTTAAGAAGACTAGGTCACTTAGACTGGGAATAAGTAAAGGTGAAGGAGTGATATTAAATAACGGGAAGATCGATCAAGTTGATAGCTTCACATACCCAGGTAATATTATTAGTGAACATGTTAATAGCAAAATAGCCAAGGCTCAGGGTGTTTTTTCACGGTTAAAAGAAGTTGAGAAGAACAGAAAGATAAGTCTGGGAACCAAGATCAGAATATTGGAAGTTACAGTGATAACAGTGGTCAAGTATGGATCTGAAACATAGATGCTCTGAAAGACGGAGGAGGATTTGTTTGATTATTTCTAGAGGAATCGTAAAAAGTTCTCTTTTGTTTTTTTGTATGCCCGTCTTGCTGACAATGTTTCCAATAGTAAGCTGTGCGGAAATTGTGGTTCTATCGCGATTTCTAGGGCTATAGTGAGAGAAGGGTTAAGATGGCTAGTACACGTTTTATGGAATAAGGATGACAGACGTCAAAGATCATTCTTTTCTGCAAACCATGTAGGACCAAACAAAAAGGAGGTCGTCCCCGAATGGGGAGGGAGTAGTTCTTAAGGATGGATTAAGGGAAATCGTAACCTCTTGGGAGGATGCAAAGAGGGGGGCTTTGAATAGATTGGGCTGGAAAAACGGGTATACCTTTTCAAATAAGACAGTGGGAAATAACAAAAAGCTTTTTAATCATAAAAGTGATTTGGGCACAATATATTATTCACCTTTTTTTTCTTTGTATCTTCTGACCAAATCAATTCGTATAATAGGAGTTGTCTTAGAAACTTCGAAAGGAGTTCATTCGATTGGAAATTGAGAATTTTGGTGCAATTTCGTCATCCGTACTTGATTCCTTGAATATCATATAAAGTTAATTTCTAGATTCAGACGAAATTTTTTTTACTAGTCTTATCTCTTCGATCCGGATGCGATGCTTGAGGCCGGCTTCAAGGTGACCCTGCATGAAACCAGATTTTTCGAACTAATAAGTTGCTCTACAGTATCACCAGTTTTGGCTCCAAAAGATTGCCAAGTAAGACGGGAAGTGTGCCAAACACGAGCTGTCTTCTCCTTATCTTTAAATTTTACAAGCTCGGCTAAACCTTCTTCCGCCAAACGTTCCCTCGTCGTAATCTCTTCAGATACCAACTGTTCCGTATCTTTAACTGTATACAACCATTAAGCATCGTGCTCCAGGGCAAGCACTATAATTTGAACTAAATTCTCAAATAGTAGAGGAACATCCACAATTATGTCAAAAGCCCCTTCCAAAATAGTCCTAAAACCTCAACATTAGTTATCATTTATCATTCGTTGTTCAAAGCGGAAGGACCTGTGTGTGATTTGTGTTACATTATCTAAAACCTGTTACCTACAAAAGCGCAGTGACCTATTGAATGAAATTGGGTATGATTTGTTGGACATAATTAATGAATAATGAACTTGATATTGAATGAAATTGGATACAAAATTTTTTTTTGGATATTTGGACGGATGAACCGATCATAAGGTGATTCATAAGCTCACGTTGACCTACCTATTCAAAGTTAAGTGTAGTTTTTTGTCTATTTGATAATACATTTCAATGGTTCAGTTCGAAAAGGATGCTGTTGTTCTAGAAAAATTCAGAAGTTATCCACCATGGCCCTGCCGAGTGTTGGACATAATTAAGGCCAAGAACAATAAAATATCTTACGTTGTATTTTGTTACGGAAGCCATGAAATCGTGACAACAACAGCCTCACAGCTTTCGAACTTTGTTAGCATTTCAAAGGAGGCTAAGAAGAAAAATGAATTAGGCGTTGCGAACGCTTTTGCGGAATTAGCTGATTTTCCTCATAAGCATCTTGAGATTACTGGTTCGAGTTTACCAAATACATCGGTGAATTCAGTAAACTCTGTTTTATCGGACTTGGACACACTTAAATCCAGTATCCGGAATGATATTGAAAAAGAAGTTTGCAAAAAAGTTGGAATGTCAAATAGTGCGGATATGGTTAACTCTATCGTTTCTCAGATTCACGACTCTTTACTCGTTCAGTATTCGGCTAAGTTTGATGAGATTGAAAACAAACTACGGGCTCTTCAAAACGCAAACCTAGCCCTGGAAAATAGGGTTGAACAGCTTGAAGCACGTCTTGATGATATAGAGCAGGAAAAACGACTGAATCAGCTCGTATTTCATGGTGTTGACCACAGTGGGGGTCTTCCCATCTCTGAGTGTGTATTGAATGTGATTACAGATAAAATGCAAATTTCTGATTTTTCTTCGACCGCAATAGTTTCTGTATTTAAATTTCGAGCAAATTATACTGATTCGGACACCATTGTAAATACAAAAAAGCGTCCTTTGCCTGTGTTGGTTACGTTCAAATCTGCTGAAATTGCAAGAAAAGTGTTTGCATGTAAGTCAAAGCTTGCTCGGTCGGGAATTTTTGTCACCGAGTACCTAACATCAAAAAAAACAGATTCTTGACTTGGCTAAGAGTAAGCTTGGAAACAGAAATGTTTGGTCGAATAACGGGACAATTTTTGGAAAAAACTCAGTGGGAGAGATCCGTAAAATTCGAGCTATGGCTGAAGTGGTTCGTCTGCCAAATCTGACCATATAATTTTGTGTTGTGTAAATTGTGTTGTTGAATTACTTGTATGCTTGTTTTCCCTTTTTTATTTTATAGGCAAATTTTCCGTTCCTTTCGTTTTTTTTTTTTTTTTTTTTTTTTTTTTTTTTTTTTTTTTTTTTTTCCTTCTTCTTTCTGCCTATCAGTATGTTTTTTTTTGTCGTAAAGGTAATCACCCTCTTCAATGAGTGCGAAATATATATTATGACCCTTTGAATGAATTTGAAAAAAACCGGTTTATTCTTGGAAGCCAAGCTCGTGACACACTTGCGGGGGATGATGAATGCATAGATAATTTTTCGTTGAATTGTCGCCCTAGTAATTATGTGAATCCAAATAATCTGTATGAGTATTCAAATCCTGCGAGTGCAGAAAGAGCGATCGTTTTCTGGATTGTCAAGGTCTAAGAACGGCATATTCTTCTTTATGTGAGATTTTAAGTTCGCTAGATAAGAAACCGTGCATTGTAGGCCTTTGTGAGACATTTGTTTCTAGCAAGTCACTGCCATGGGATTTTTCTTTCCCAGGATATATTTGCGAGCGAAGAGAGCGGACAACCATGGAGCGGGGCGGTCTAGGCCTTTTGATTAGTGAAGGTACCCAATATTGGGTTAGGGATGACCTTTCCCTGTGGCTTGAAGGTAGGATCGAAACACTTTTCATTGAAATAAAAAATAAAGGGGAAAGGAACTTGATTTTGGGATTAATTTACAAAAATCCGTCATGTGATATTAGTTTTTTTCTTGATGAATTTGAACCATTGTTAGATAAAATTAATAATGAAAATAAAAACAAATTTATGATGGGAGATTTTAATATAGATTTACTAAAAAGAGCGAATAGCTTAGATTTTGTTAATATGATGGTGTCACATGATAGTTTTCCTCTTGTGACTATTCCAACTCGGATTTCGCATCTCTCGGCATCTTTAATTGATCATTTTTTCGTTAATGGTGGATTGCTTGAAAGATCCCAAGCAGATGTGGTTGTGTCCGACGGCTCGGATCACCTTCTTTTAATAAGTAAAATAAAGCTAAATCAGTCAAAGGAAAATAAACGAAATGAAAGGACTTCGTTTTACCGTGAAATGAATAATAAAAACCTAAAGCGTTTTGCAAATATGATGGATGAAACAAATTTCTCGAGTGTAATAAAGGAAAAGTGTCCAAATACTGCATATGACCTATTCAGTGAGATAGTGACGAATGTAATGAATGAAACATGTCCCTTGCGAAGAATAAACCCTAATAGAAATTTTCCTAAGAAACCATGGATATCAAAAGCTATTCTAGTTTCAATAAAGCAGAAAAACAAACTTTATGTGAATTATTTAAAGGATCATTCAGATGATAGTTTTATAAAATTCAAAAGATTTCGGAATATTTTAAATTCTGTAAAACGGAATGCTCAGAAACTTTATTTCCAAAATGAATTTCATGAAAATCAAGGGGATATGAAAAATACATGGAAAACAATAAATAAACTTTTGGGTAAATTTCAGAGTAAGAGGAGGTAAGAGTCATGGAGACAGCAGGAGGTCGTCTTACTGATTCTCAAGACATATCTGAATTTCTGTGTGGTTATTTTGCAAATGAAGGAAAAAGACTTTGCGATCAAGCGCGGGCTAAACTACACACATCTGCGAGTTTTGGATCTGTCATTAAAAGACAGCCTGTAAGTCAGAATTCCTTTGAGTTTGCAAGGTATTCGGAACGGGAAGTGGCACGATTCTTGGGTACGATGAAGTCAAGCTCTAGCGGGATGGACGAGTTTTTCCCTGAAACTCATAAAGGCCGCAAAAACGAGTGTCTTACCTGTGTTGACGCACCTCATCAACCTTTCTTTAGATCTTGGAGTCTTCCCGGAAGCACTAAAGATTGCAAGAGTGATTCCTCTTCATAAAGGAGGGAAAAAAGATGACCCATCGAATCGAAGACCTATATCTATTCTCCCATTTTTCTCTAAGTTATATGAGAAAGTGGTACATGCCCAGTTAAGTTATTATATTGAAAAGAATAAAATTCTAATGGAAAATCAATTTGGGTTCAGAAAAGGGCTATCTACGGATATAGCAGTTCTGAAATTGGTTGATTGGATTAGTGATGCATTTGAAGCTGGTCTCATACCTGCAGCTGTGTTTTTTGGATATGAAAAAAGCGTTCAATACGGCGGACCGCTCAGAGCTTATTCAAGCTCTTGACTCGATTGGGGTGAAGGGTTCAAGTCTGGAGTGGTTTTCATCGTATCTACACAATCGGTATCAGATAGTTCAGAATGGGTCATCTTTATCTTCAAAAAAGAAAGTAGAGTGTGGGGTCCCACAAGGGTCAATCTTGGGACCTCCACTTTTCATTATTTTCATTGATCGAGTGAAACATTACCTGTCAGAAGCTGGTGTAATCCTGTTTGCAGATGACACTTTGCTCTTTCTGGCAGTACCTTCACTTGATGTTTTATATAATAAAATTCATAATGCAGTTTCTGAATTTCTAACTTTTTCTCAGCAAAATATGTTAACCCTAAACTTTTCTAAAACCTTTTTCATGATATTTTCTAGACTTTCTTCTAGTGCTGGAAATGACCATATCACGGTTCAAGAAAATGTGATAAAGAGAGTAGCAACAACGAAGTATTTGGGGTTTTTAATTGATGAAAACCTGTCGTGGAAAAACCATTCAAGTGCAATAGCTGAAAAATTAAGCAGAGGCCTTGGGGTGATGCGAAGAATTAAAAATCTAGTCCCAAAAAAGATCCTGAAAATGATTTATTTTTCTATATTTTACCCATATATTAGCTACGGATGCTCTATATGGGCAAGTAATTTTGTTACATGTTTCAAAAGAGTACAAAAACTTCAGAATAGAGCTGTAAAATTATTATCTGAATTTGATGATTCTGATGAGGTTCCTGCTTATGAGCATTTTAAAAAGAATAAGTTAATGGATGTATCCCAAATTCGAGATTACCAAGTCGCGATTTTCTCGTATAAATATTTGAATCAGCTGCTCACCCCTGCTTTTGAAAATATTTTTACTTTTAATAGAGACCTTCATGATCATAATACAAGAAAAGCTGATGACTTAACTCATGAGTTTAGGAGCACCACTCGGGCATCTTTTGTGATTCGCCATTATGGTCCCCATGTTTGGAATATATTGCCCGAGTGTGTGAAAAATGCGCCTAGTCTTCTGGCTTTCAAGTCACGGGCAAAGAAGTTTCTTTTATCTCGTGAGTGAATTTGGTGTTATGCCCACTCCAGGTTGTCATTCTATTTAAGGTATTTCCCCGATTTAGTTTGCTTTTTTTTTTTTTTTTTTTTTTCTCTATCTAATTCTTGTCTTTTCCTCTTCTCTCTCTCTCTTTTTTTCTTTTATTCCTTCATCAGATAATTTTCTTGTGTGTTGAGTAGCAAGGTATGAATGTTATTTTAATTAGCTGAGAGTGATAACCTCGCTTGCCCTTTCAAGCTTATTGTCTTTCTTGGCAGGCGAAAGGCGAATAGTGTTTGTTTTCTTTTTAATAAATGTATATCTCATCATATCTCATCAACAAGTCCTAAAAAAAATCGTAGACAAATATTTAATAACTCACATAGAAGCTATTTCTCACATCTACGTTTTCTTTATAAATTCCACCACCTGCAAGTGCCAAATGGCACTATTGAGGCCATGTCTCAAGTGAAAAGCTAGGGCTAGTGGGCTGCTAGAACTTCTTAGAGAGATGTTTTAATGGCTTATTTGAAAGCTATTGCTCATATCTACATGCCTTCAATCAGTTTTGCCATCCGTAAGTGCCAATTAGCATAAAAAACGGCACTTTTGGTGCCATGTCTCAAGTGGAAAAGTTTGGGCTATTGGGCTACCAGTACTTTTTAGAATGACGTTTAATGGCTCATTTCAAAGCTATTGCTCATATCTACTTGATGTTTATCAATTCTACCATCCAAAAGTGTGAAATAGCACTGAAAACAATACTTTTGACGTCACTTCTTAAGTAGAAAAGCTTGGAAGTATAAAACGAAATAATCATTGTAATAATTATAGTCCAAAACCCGTAACTGGAGGTTTGCAAGAACACCTCTCGTATTTTCCTCCTCCAAGCCCCCTGAATAAGCTACGCAATTAAGGTAAAAGTACTAATATATTAAATGACATTATTAGAGGCGTGATTCTGCTGGGAAAGCGCTTGACTTCGAATCAGAATGTCTTGCTTTCGTTTCCTGCTTGTTTCTTCTTTTTTTTCAATTGTGGTTTTCTCCCTTCTATACAATCATTTCCTGATAATTTCACTTTTTTTTTTTTTTTTTTTTTTTGTAAATATGATGCACTCATTTTGTAAAACATGTCCCAGGAAGGTATTTGGTCAAGTATTTTGATTCGAAAGGGAATAGAGGTCCTCCAGTTCATGGTTTGCAACGACATTCTGAGTAGATCTCTAAATTCATACCAAAAATAATATAAAATATTAATAATAAGAACCAACGAATGGCGTGATTTTGTCAAAATCCTGTGGAGGCCGGGGGGGGGGGGGGTCAAAGTTGGAGCCAATTTTCCCAAATCAAGTGAAAATGACAGAGAAAACTGAAAAACTAGCCGTATAGCAATAAAAAAGGTAAAAGCACTAATGAAAACTGACCTGTTTCAATGGATGCCTGAATTATGCAGCCTTATCTTAGCTTCGACAACATTTTTGGAGGAAAAAAATTTTAGCTGGGACGGGAGGGGCAAAATAGGGTCTGGAGGAAAACTGAGGTCTGGGAGGGGAAGTTGCCCCCTCTGCCCCATAGCAAATTATGCCCCTGGCCCCAACCGCTTACCACTAAGTGGCTGGAGAAGTGTAGGTATGTGGTTCTGGAACCACTCAAAGTTGTATATTAAAAGAAGGATTACTTATTTTTATACTTACTTGTTCAAATTATTTACTTGACAATTCCACAGTAATATCCTCTCCATACGTGAGATTGTGCATCCAAAGAGGAAGAAAGACAAATGAAAACAGTTCTGTAGGAGAGTTTAGGTAATTCTTCCCAAGTTTTTGAAATGAAAACAAACCTAGTTTGTAATACCATTGATCGTACCTACACAAGAAATGATCTTTTTTTGAAATTTCCATTCATTCCTGAGTAATGAGTGGCTTTTTATCTAGGGACAGGTCAAATAAATCCCTAAGCCTAAGGGCACATTTCTGTGAGCTAGCAAACTTTTCCGCAAGCATGTCGATATACAAACCAGTCCGCTCAGTTAACCTTTTGTGTCGAAGCTACTCGCCTGGAGCTACTTTCTAAGTATGACTAAATTTAATTTTTTAAGACTAAGAAATAAAGATCTGTTTCTTCTTTTTTTAAGTCTTTTTTACAAAAAGAAACGACGCTATGTTTTGATATTTTTTTTTTCTGCACTCTAACCTTATTTTTCCTTCAATTCTTGTACGACTTCTTAGTTCAGCTCCTTACTAAGGGTTGAGGTGTCTTATCTCCCCTAGATTGGAGGTGATTAGAAATTATATAAAAAAAGGTTTTCAACTGAAACTAAGGACCAACATTAAAACTTAAAGCGAACAGAAATGATTCCGTATAAATAAAAAAGATCCTTGCAGTGTGTTTTTTAAATAAAATTTTAAAAAAAACGAGCATAGATGAATTTAAAAAAGCAAATTTTTCCGAGGAAAGTAAAGAGTGAAGTTGAAACTTAAAACAAACAAAAATTATTAATTCACAGCCTATCTAAAATATATCAATAAAACTAATGTAAATGAATCAACTGGCGATATTTCTCTTTGTTTGAAGGATTACAGAAAACTAGCGCTTTACTGAAAACACAAAAACCAAGTATAAAAAGAAGAATATTGATGTAGGAGTCAAAAGTAAATACGTAGGCTCACAACAACGAACTAACCTATAACGCCTTTCATAGTCCTGCAGGAGCTGTGATATCAGTAACTTTTCGTGTACAATTAAAATTATCTTAAAAACTTAGGCATAAAAATAATAAGTTTAAAGTCATTACACAGCCTATAAAATCGATTTATCAGGTAACATCTTGGTCTCACCTAGTACTACTCAAAATGATGAACATATCAACCGTAATATGAACTCTGGAAATCTAGTTATTTCTCTCTATAAAACGGAGGATTTTAGGCTGTGATACAAATTGTAAAGCGAGTTTGTAGTCCTAATACTAATAAGATTCCTTCACTTCGAACTTGTCTACAAAATAAATGATGAAATGTCCTTTTCAGATCCAAAACGACAGTCATTCATTGAACTGAGCTCATTGTGCAGAGTGATGTCAAATTAAACGAAAAAAATAAATAAAAAATAATATACAATTGCTTTAATTTTATACTGTTAAAAGTGTCCTTAAAGATTTACATTTTTCCGTACCAAAACTCCTATATTGTTTTGTGTTTTCAGTATAAGGGCTAGTTTTCTGTAATCCTACAAAAGAAGGGACATATCAGTAGGGATGGGTAAGAAGGCGTGGGGGGACCGTGTTGCTGCCATCTATAGTCGAGTTTAACAGGACAAGGCATAATTTATGCATGTTTTTAGGGTTTTTCTCACTGAGGATGTTTTTTCATGGTTTTTCTCACTGTTTATGTTTTTTCATGGTTTGTTCTGTTTGATGGTTATATGATGTAGACATCTCTTCTGGTTATTAGATGGTTGATTGATGGTTATGAGTGTTGGTCATTTGTTTATTGTTTTCTTGGATGTCAACAACAATTGCTGGATGTTTGTTGGATGTCAATAACAATTGCTGGATGTTTTTTGGATGTCAACAACAATTGATGGATGTTTCTTGGATGTCAACAACAATTGCTGGAGGTTTGTTGAATGTCAAACACAATTGCTGGCTGTTTCTTGGATGTCAACAACAATTGATGGATGTTTTTTGGATGTCAACAACAATTGCTGGATGTAGACATCTGGTTATTAGATGGTTGTTTGATGGTTATGAGTGTTGGTCAATTTGTTTGTTGTTTTGTTTGGGTGTCAACATAAGTTCAGCAACACAACTTGGATGTAGACATCTGGTTATTGGATGGTTGTCTGATGGTTATGTGTGTTGATCAATTTGTTGTTTTCTTTGGGTGTCAACATAAGTTCAACAACAACTTGGATGTAGACATCTGGTTATTGGATGGTTGTTTGATGATTATGTGTGTTGGTCGATTTGTTTGTTGTTTTCTTTGGATGTCAACATAAGTTCAACAACAAATTGGATGTAGACACCTGGCTATTGGATGGTTGTTTGATGATTATATTCACCCTTCATATTTGTGCCATAGTTAGAGTTGAAGTTTAGTTTAGTTATAGTTAAAAGTTTAGTGTTTTGGCTTAGAGTCTTAGCTTAGAGTTCTAGTTTAGTATAGTTTTAGTTAAGAGTTTAAAGTTTTAGCCTAGAATCATACCTTAGAGTTTTAGTTAGAGTTAAAGTTTAGTTTAGTTATAATTAAGAGTTTAGAGTTTTAGCTTAGAGTCATAGCTTAGAGTTTTAGTTAGAGTTCTAGTTTAGTGTAGTTTTAGCTAAGAGTTTTAGCTTAGCGTTTTTAGCCTTGAGTCTTAGCTTAGAGTTGAAGTTTAGTTTAGTTATAGTTAAGAGTTTAGAGTTTTAGCTTAGAGTCCTAGCTTAGAGTTTTAGTTAGAGTTCTAGTTCAGTTTAGTTTTAGTTAAGAGTTGTAGCTTAGAGTTTTAGCTTACAGTCTTAGCTTAGAGTTTTAGTTAGAGTTGAAGTTTAGTTTAGTTATAGTTAAGAGTTTAGAGTTTTAGCTTAGAGTCTTAGCTTAGAGTTTTAGTTAGAGTTCTAGTTTGGTTCAGTTTTAGTTAAGAGTTTAGAGTTTTAGCCTAGAGTCTTAGCTTAGAGTTTTAGTTAGAGTTCTAGTTTAGTTTTAGTTAGGAGTTTAGAGTTTTAGCCTAGAGTCTTAGCTTTGAGTTTTAGTTAGAGTTCTAGTTTAGTTCAGTTAAGAGTTTAGAGTTTTAGCCTAGAGTCTTAGCTTAGAGTTTTAGTTACAGTCATAGCTTAGAGTTTAAGTTAGAATTTTAGTTTAGTTTAGTTTTAGTTTAGAGTTGTAGCCTAGAGTCTTAGCTTAGAGTTTTAGTTAGAGTTGAAGTTTAGTTTAGTTATAGTTAAGAGTTTAGAGTTTTAGCTTAGAGTCTTAGCTTGGAGTTTTAGTTAGAGTTCTAGTTTAGTTTTAGTTAAGAGTTTAGAGTTTAGCCTAAGGTCTTAGCTTAGAGTTTTAGTTTAGTTTTAGTTTAGAGTTTTAGCTTAGAGTTGTAGCCTAGAGTCTTAGCTTAGAGTTTTAGTCAGAGTTGAAGTTTAGTTTAGTTATAGTTAAGAGTTTTAGCTTAGAGTTTTAGCCTACAGTCTTAGCTTAGAGTTTTAGTTAGAGTTGAAGTTTAGTTTAGTTATTGTTAAGAGTTTAGAGTTTTAGCTTAGAGTCATAGCTTCGAGTTTTAGTTAGAGTTCTAGTTGAGTTTTAGTTAAGAGTTTAGAGTTTTAGCTTAGAGTCTTAGCTTAGAGTTTTAGTTAGATTTGAAGTTTAGATTTTAGTTAGAGTACTAGTTTAGTTTAGTTTTAGTTAAGAGTTTTAGCTTAGAGTTTTAGTTAGAGTTGAAGTTTAGTTTAGTTATAGTTAAGACTTTTAGAGTTTAGAGTTTTAGCTTAGAGTCTTAGCTTAGAGTTTTAGTCAGAGTTTTAGTTTAGTTTAGTTTAGTTAAGGGTTTAGATTAGAGTTTTAGCATAGAGTCTTAGCTTAGACTTTTAGCCTAGAGTCTTAGCATAGAGTTTTAGTTAGAGTTGAAGTTTAGTTTAGTTATAGTAGGCTTTTTTATATATTTTCAGAACAAGTTCTTTTCTTAATGTCCCTCCTAAACCAATTTTACAACTTGAAGTACTCATCCTTTTCACCCACAACTTTACTTTATGGCTTTTTGAATACCCCCAACACCAAGCAATACTTTCAAAAGGCTTTTTTATATCTTTTCAGAACAAGTTCCTTTCTTAATGTCCATCCTAAACCAATTTTACAACTTGAAGTACTCATTCTTTTCACCACAACTTTACTTTATGGCTTTTTGAATACCCCAACACTAAGCAATATTTTCATCACATGTATTTTAAACATGAGCGTTCTTATTTCTGAAAACTAAAGCCCAACTTTATTAAAAAAAATCAAATATTATTAATAAAATCACCTGTATTTGAAATGTGGGCGTCAAAGTAACAACACTCTTCTTTAATACCACCAAATGTTTACTTAACACACACAATTTTCTCTTAGAAATAATATTTTTCCTCAGTGATAACACGTTTTCAGTTCAAACTAGCAAGTTTTCTGCCAAAGATACCAAATTTTTTCTTAGAAGTAACATTTTTTTTGATTATGATAACAACTTTTTGTCAGAAGTAGCAAGTTCTGCTTAACACTAACAAACCTTCTTATCAAAGTAACAACATTCTACATTAAAACTAACAAACTTTTACTGAACACACACACAAATTTCTCTTAGAAATAGTATTTTTTCATCAGTCATAAAACGTCTTCTGTTCGAACTAGCAAATTTTCTGCCAAAGATACCAAATTTTTTCTTACAAGTAACAATTTTTTGATTGTGATAGCAACTTTTCTGTCAGAAGTAGCAAGTTTTGCTTAACACTAACAAACCTTCTCATCAAAGTAACAACATTCTTCTTTAATACTACCAAACATTTACTTAACACACACAAATTTCTCTTAGAAATAATATTTTTCATCAGTGATAACACGTTTTCTGTTCGACTAGCAGTTTTTCTGCCAAAGATGGCAAATTTTTTCTTAGAAGTAACATTTTTTTGATTATGATAACAACATTTCTGTCTGAAGTAGCAAGTTCTGCTTAAAACTAACAAACCTTCTCATCAAAGTAACAACATTTTACATTAAAACTAACATAATTTTACTGAACACACACAAATTTCTCTTAGGAATTATATTTTTTCATCAGTGATAACACGTTTTCTGTTCGAACTGGCAAGTTTTCTGCCAAAGATACAAAATTTTTTCTTAGAAGTAACAATTTTTTATTGTGATAACAACTTTCTGTCAGAAGTAGCAAGTTTTGCTTAACAATAACAAACCTTCTCATCAAAGTAACAACATTCTTCTTTAATACTACCAAACATTTACTTAACACACACACAAATTTCTCTTAGAAATAATATTTTTGGTCAGTGATGACACGTTTTTTAGTTTGAACTAGCAAGTTTTTCTGTCAAAAATACCCATTTTTTTCTTAGAAGTGACATTTTTTGATTGTGATAACAACCTTTCTGCCAGAAGTAGAAAGTTTTGCTTAACACTAACAAATTTTCTCATCAGACTAACAACATTTTACCTTAAAAACTAACATACTCTTACTTAACACACACAAATTTCTCTTAGAAATAATATTTTTCGTCAGTGATAACCCGTTTTCTGTTCGAACTAGCAAGTTTTCTGTCAAAGATACCAAATTTTTCTCAGAAGTAACTTTTCTTTGATTGTGATAACACCTTTTCTGTCAAAAAGCAACTTTTGATTAACACTAACAAATCTTCTCTTCAAAGTAACAACATTCTTCCTTAATACTACCAAACGTTTACTTAACACTAACAGATTTTTACTTCGAATCATCAACTTTTCCTTAATACTAACATACTTTTACTTAAAACACTCAAGTTTCTCTTAGAAATAACACTTTTCATCAGTGATAACACGTTTTCTGCTTGAGTTTGCAAGTTTTCTCTCAAAGATACCAAATTTTTTCTTAGAAGTACCAATTTTCGTTATGATGACAAGTTATCTGTTAGAAATAACAAGTTTTAAGTCAAACATACCAAATTTTTCTTGGAATTAACAATTTTTTCGTTGATGATAACAATTTTCGGTCAGAAGTAGCAAACTATCCCTAACACTAACAAATCTTCGCATCGAAGTAACAACTTTTTCTTAATGCTAATAAAGTTTTACTTAATACTATCAAATTTCTCTTTGAAGTAACAGGTTTTTAACAAGTGTTCTTTCAAAGTTAGGTTTCTCTACGTTTAAGTTAGGTTCATCTAACCTCCAAAACTATAGGTTAGGTTAGCTATAAATAAATATTAATAAATAAATAGAAACATTTCTCCATGTTTAAGTTAGGTTAGGTTAGGTTAGCTTATCATGAGCGCTCATGATAAGCTAAACTAACCTAACCTAACTTAAATATGGAGAAATGTTTCTATTTATTTAATAATATTTATTTATAGCTAACCTAACCTATAGTTTTGGAGGTTATATGAACCTAACTTAAATGTAGAGAAACCTAACTTTGAAAGAAAACTTGTTAAAAACCTGTTACTTCTAAGAGAAATTTGATAGTGTTAAGTAAAAGTTTATTAGTATTAAGAAAAAGTCGTTACTTTGATGCGAAGATTTTTTAGTGTTAGGGATAGTTAACTCTAACTAAAACTCTAAGATAAGACTCTAGGCTAAAACTCTAAACTCTTAACTAAAACTAAACTAAACTAGAACCCTAACTAAAACTCGAATCTAAGACTCTAAGCTAAAACTATAAACTCTTAACTATAAGTAAACTAAACTTCAACTCTAACTAAAACACTAAGCTAAGACTCTAGGCTGAAACTCTAAGCTAAACCTCTTAACTATAACTAAACTAAACTTCAACTTCAACTAAAACTCTAAGCTAAGACTCTAGGCTAAAACTCTAAGCTAAAACTCTAAACTAAAACTAAACTAAACTAGAACTCTAACTAAAACTCTAAGCTAAGACTCTAACTAAAACTCTAAGCTAAGACTCTAGGCTAAAACTCTAAATTCTTAACTAAAACTAAACTAAACTAGAACTTTAACTAAAACTCCAAGCTAAGACTCTAAGCTAAAACTCTAAACTCTGAACTATAACTAAACTAAATTTCAACTCTAAGCAAAACTCTAAACTAAAACTCTAGGCTAAAACTCTAATCTAAAACTTTTAACTAAAACTAAACTAAACTAGAATTCTAACTACAATTCTAAGCTAAGACTCTAAAAGTCTGAACTATAACTAAACTAAACTTCAACTCTAACTAAAATTCTAAGCTAAGACTAAGCTAAAACTCTTAACTAAAACTAAACTAAACTAGAACTCTATCTAAAACCTAAACTTCAACTCTAACTAAAACTCTAAGCTAAGACTCTAAGCTAAAACTCTTAACTATAACTAAACTAAAAACTTCAACTCTAACTAAAACTCTAAGATAAGACTCTAGGCTGAAACTCTAAGCTAAATTGTTAACTATAACTAAACTAAACTTCAACTCTAACTAAAACTCTAAGCTAAGACTCTAGGCTAAAACTCTAAGCTAAAACTCTAAGCTAAGACTCTAACTAAAACTCTAAGCTAAGACTAAGCTAAAACTCTTAACTAAAGCTAAACTAAACTAGAGCTCTATGCTAAAATTTAAACTTCAACTCTAACTAAAACTCTAAGCTAAGACTCTAAGCTAAAACTCTTAACTATAACTAAACTAAACTTCAACTCTAACTAAAACTCTAAGATAAGACTCTAGGCTGAAACTCTAAGCTAAACTGTTAACTATAACTAAACTAAACTTCAACTCTAACTAAAACTCTAAGCTAAGACTCTAGGCTAAAACTCTAAGCTAAAACTCTAAACTAAAACTAAACTAAACTAGAACTCTAACTAAAACTCTAAGCTAAGACTCTAACTAAAAATCTAAGCTAAGACTCTAGGCTAAAACTCTAAAATGTTAACTAAAACTAAACTAAACTAGAACTCTAACTAAAACTCCAAGCTAAGATTCTAAGCTAAAACTCTGAACTCTTAACTATATCTAAACTAAACTTCAACTCTAAGCAAAACTCTAAGCTAAGACTCTAGGCTACAACTCTAAGCTAAAACTCTAATTAAAACTAAACTAAACTAGAACTCTAACTGAAACTCTAAGCTAAGACTCTAGGCTAAAACTCTAATCTCTTAACTAAAACTAAACTAAACTAGAACTCGAACTCAAACTCTAAGCTAAGACTCTAAGGTAAAACTCTAAACTCTTAACTATAACTAAACTAAACTTCAACTCTAACTAAACCTCTAAGCTAAGACTCTAAGCTAAAACTCTAAGCTAAACTCTTAACTAAAACTAAACTAAACTAGAACTCTAACTAACACTCTAAGCTAGGACTCTAAACTAAAACTCTAAACTCTTAACTGTAACTAAACTAAACTTCAACTCTAAGCTAAAACTCTAGGCTATAACTCTAAGCTAAAACTCTTAACTAAACTAAACTAGAACTCTAACTAAAACTCTAAGCTATGACTCTAAGCTAAAACTCTGAAGTCTTAACGATAACTAAACTAAATTTCAACTCTAGCTAAAACTCTAAGGTATGATTTAGTTAGAACTCCAGAAAGAGTTCTCTAGTTTCTAGTTAGAAACTAAAACTCTAACTAAAACTCTAAGCTAAGATTATAAGCTAAAACTCTAAACTCTTAACTATAACTAAACTAAACTTCAACTCTAACTAAAACTCTAAGCTAAGACTCTAAGCTAACACTCTAAACTCTTAACTATAACTAAACTAAACTTCAACTCTAACTAAAACTCTATGCTAAGACTCTAAGCTAAAACTCTAAGCTAAAACTCTCAACTAAAACTAAACTAAACTAGAACTCTAAAAAAACACTCTAAGCTAGGACTCTAAACTCTTAACTATAACTAAACTAAACTTCAACTCTAAGCTAAGACTCTAGGCTATAATTCTAAGCTAAAACTCTTAACTAAAACTAAACTAAACTAGAACTCTAACGAAAACTCTAAGCTAAGACTCTAAGCTAAAACTCTAAACTCTTAACTATAACTAAACTAAACTTCAACTCTAACTAAAACTCTAAGCTAAGACTCTAAGCTAAAACTCTAAGCTAAAACTCTTTACTAAAACTAAACTAAACTAGAACTCTAACTAACACTCTAAGCTAGGACTCTAAACTAAAACTCTAAACTCTTAACTATAACTAAACTAAACTTCAACTCTAAGCTAAGACTCTAGGCTATAACTCTAAGCTAAAACTCTTAACTAAAACTAAAATAAACTAGAACTCTAACTAAGACTCTAAGCTATGACTCTAAGCTAAAACTCTAAACTCTCAACTATAACTAAAACTAAATTTCAACTCTAGCTAAAACTCTAAGGTATGATTCTATGCCAAAACTCTAAACTCTTAACTAAAACTATACTAAACTAGAACTCAAATAAAACTCTAAGCTAAGATTCTAAGCTAAAACTCTAAACTCTTAACTATAACTAAACTAAACTTCAACTCTAATTATGGCAGAAATATGAAGGGTGAATATAATCATATAACCATCCAATAACCAGATGTCTACATCAAAAATTTGTTGTTGAACTTATGCTGACATCCAAAGAAAACAACAAAGAAATTGACCAATACACATAACCATCAAACAACCATCCAATAGCCAGATGCCTACATACAAGCTGTTTGGACACCCAAAGAAAACAAAAAACAAATTGACCAACACACATAATCATCAAACAACCATCCAACAACCAGATGTCTACATCCAAGTTGTTGTTGAACTTATGTTGACACCCAAAGAAAATAACAAACAAATTGACCAACACTCATAACCATCAAACAACCATCCAATAACCAGATGTCAACATCCAGCAATTGTTGTTGACATCCAAGAAACATCCATCAATTGTTGGTGACACCCAAGAAACATCCAAAAATTGTTGTTAACATCCAAGAAACATCCAGCAATTGTTGTTGACATCCAAGAAACATACAGCAATTGTTGTTGACATTCAAGAAAACATTCAGCAATTGAAACATCCAAGAAACATCCATCAATTGTTGTTGACATCCAAGAAACATCCAGCAATTGTTGTTGACATCCAAGAAACATCCAGCAATTGTTTTTGACATCAAAGAAACATCCAGCAATTGTTGTTGACATCCAAGAAACATTCAGCAATTGTTGTTGACATCCAAGAAACATCCAGCAATTGTTGTTGACATCCAAGAAAACTACAAACAAATTGATCAACACTCATAACCATCAAGCAACCATCCAATAACCAGAACAGATGTCTAGATCATATAACCATCAAACAGAACAAAAGCATGAAAAAACATCCTCAGTGAGAAAAACCATAAGAAAATGTATATATTACGCCCTGTCCTGTTAAACTCGATTATAGATGGCAGCACACGGCCCCCCCCCCCGCGCCTTCTTACCCATCCCTACTCATATCGCTGGTTGATTTATCTGCATTAATTTTATTGATATATGTTAGATAGGCTCAGATGTAATTGTTTTTGTTCGTTTTAAGTGTCCACCTCGCTCTTTATTTCCCTCGGAAAAACTTTGTGTTTTTTTAATTAATTTATTAAGACTCTTAACTTAATTTGATGCCTAATCTGACAGCTTAATTTGACGTAGTGCTATTGCTTTATTGTTTACTGATAACATTCTCCTGTTGTCAAGAGGCTTCTGGATGCTATTGAGGTATACAAATCTACAGGAGAAAAATTGGCACCGTTGTATTATCTGTAACACGCGCCAGAAGTGAAGTTTGGTAAATAATAATGGAATGAAAATATTAACAGAGCGAAAAACAATGAAAAAACATCCTCAGTGAGAAAAACCATAAGAACATGCATAAATTATGCCCTGTCCTGTTAGACTCGATTATAGATGGCAGCACACGGTCCCCCCGCGCCTTCTTACCCATCCCTACTCATATCACCGGTGTATTTATCTGCATTAAACTTATTGATATATTTTAGATAGGCTGTGAAGTAATTTTTTTTGTTCGTTTTAAGTTTCCACTTCGCTCTTTATTTCCCTCGGAAAAACTTTGTGTTTTTTTAAAATTAATTTATTAAGACTCTTAACTTAATTTGATGCCTAATCTGACAGCTTAATTTGACGTGGTGCTATTGCTCTATTGTTTACTGATGACATTCTCCTGTTGTCAAGAGACTTCTGGATGTTATTGAGGTATACAAATTTACAGAAGAAAAATTGGTACCGTTGTATTATCTGTAACCCGAGCCAGACGTGATGTTTGGTGAATACTAATGGAATGAAAATATCAACAGTGAGAAAAACCATGAAAAAACATCCTCAGTGAGAAAAGTCATAAGAAAGTGCATAAATTATGCCCTGTCCTGTTAGACTCAATTATAGATGGCAGCACACGTTCCCCCGCGCCTTCTTACCTATCCCTACTCATATCACCGGTTGATTTATCTGCATTAATTTTATTGATATATGTTAGATAGGCTGTGAAGTAATTTTTTTCTTCGTTTTAAGTTTCCATTTCGCTCTTTACTTCCCTCGGAAAAACTTTGTGTTTTTTTTTAATTAATTTATTAAGACTCTTAACTTAATTTGATGCCTAATCTGACAGCTTAATTTGACGTGATGCTATTGCTCTATTGTTTACTGATGACATTCTCCTGTTGTCAAGAGGCTTCTGGATGTTATTGAGGTATACAAATCTACAGGAGAAAAATTGGTACCGTTTTATTATCTGTAACACGCGCCAGAAGTGAGTAGAGTAGTACATTATACTTTGCTTACTATATGTTCCTTCCTGTGCAATTAGCTTACTTTACGTTCCTTGGCACCTTTCCAGAGCATGTACTTATGGATTTGCTTACTTAATGTTCCTTGGTACCTTTCCAAGCAAAGTGAACAACACACCTGTTTCATTTCTCTTTGAAGTATGTGCCATCAGACTGGTTTCTGATTTTTTGGACAATTGCCTTAACTCGAGACTAGTTTCATAGGAATGTACGACGCTGCTAATTAAAAAAATTGGATGCTACACTTAGAATTGTTTGATTGACATATGCTGTTAAATACTAACTATATTTGCAAAAAAGGATTAGGGAGTCGCGAATTGGACTGTACGAACGATCTTATTTGAATAATAGGGAAAAAACATAGCTAGATAACATTTGCGAATTGGATCATATGAAGATGGAAAAAAAAAGGGTTAAACTGATTATCAGTTAAGGTAACCCCTCGGGTTGTTAACTCAGGTAATTTGTTATAAATTTGAAACAACATCAATCTATGAAAATGGCTAACGATGATAGAATAACATTGTGAGTTGACCTAGCTTTACCTCTCCGATGTGTTCTGTATAATACACAAGTGGTGTTTGGACAGTGTTGTCAATTTAAAATAGGGTCTAGCGTTATAGTATACTAAAAAGTTGATACTAAAAGAGATGTAGATGGCAAGAAACGAATTTTAATAAAGAAATTCAGAAAAAACCTTAGAAATCCTTGCAAATCAAGTAGTAAGGTGTATGTGAGTACGAACCATGAAGGATCATAAGCACGGACGACCTAACCACCAGAGACCTCAACCCCCCCAAATGTCCCCTATTCCAAACTCGAAGGGCACCCCCTCCCCTCCAACTTTTGGCCACCCCCCCCCCCTAGTTTTTTGAATTTTTTTTTGAATTTTTTTTTAAGTTTTTTAAACTTTTTTTTTTATTATTTTTTTAACATGATATATTTTTTCAATTTTTTTTTTATTTCTCTTAAAATGACATGAAAACATACTTAAAACATAAAAAATTCACATTTAATATTTTCCAACATAAAAATGGGAATGATATAAATATGTGTGTCGCGACTTTTACTATTAGAAAAATATTGTTTGTAGTAGCACTTTTTTTTATTGTGCTAAATTTTGTTTTTTGGACTACGAAATTATTCAACTTTTTTTTCTTTTTTTTTACGTATCTTAAAATGACACGAATATATGCTTATGGCTCTAACAATTGTACTCTATGCTTGCCCAGAGACTTGATGCGGCTCCCCCCCATTTTTTTGATTTTTTTGAAGTTTTTTTTTAACTTTTTTTATTATTTTTTTTAACATTATTTATTTTTTCATCTTTTTTTACGTGTCTTCGAATGAGATGAAACATACTTAAAACATTAAAACTTTACATTTAATATTTTCCAAACTCAAAATGAGAATGCTATAGATATGTTAGTCATGACCTTTACTATTAGAAAAATAATGTTTGTAGTAGCACTTTTTTTTTATTGGACTAAATTTTTTTTGGACTTAGAAATTATTCAACTTTTTTTACATCTCTAAATCATATCAGAAAATAGAATGACACTTTTGATTTAAAATTTAAAATATATTCTTGTGCATACCCTTACTCCTATTGATGAGGACTGATGGTTCTCATTCAATATTTTTACATGAAAAACAAACTATTTTTTTTAACTAAATTTTGTTTCGGACTTCGAAATTATTCAACTTTTTTTCTAATTTTTTTTATTTGTTAACATGGTATTTTTTTAACTTTTTTTTATATCTAAATCATATCAGAAAAATAGAATGACACTTTTGATTTAAATTTTAAAACATATTCTTGTGCATACCCCTACTCCTATTGATGAGGACTGATGGTTCTCATTCAGTATTTTTTCATGAAAAAAAAACTATTTTTTTTTTAACTAAATTTTTTTTGGACTTCGAAATTATTCAACTTTTTTTTCTTTTTTTTTTATTTTTTAACATGGTATTTTTCAACTTTTTTTACATCTCTAAATCATATCAGAAAAATAGAATGACATATTTGATTTAAATTTTAAAAACATATTCTTGTGCATACCCATACACCTATTGATGAGGACTGATGGTTCTCATTCAATATGTTTTCATGAAAGACAAACTTTCTTTAACTAATTTTTTTGGGACTTTGAAATTATTCAACTTTTTTTAAAATCTCTAAATCATATCAGAAAAATAGAATGGCACTTTGGATTTAAATTTTAAAACATATTTTTGTGCATACCCATACTCCTATTGATGAGGACTGATGGTTCTCATTCAATATTTTTTCATGAAAAACAAACTATTTTTTTTAACTAATTTTTTTTGGACTTCGAAAATTATTCAACTTTTTTTTGACATTTTTTATTCAACTTTTTTGACATCTCTTAGAATGACATGAAACATTCTTAATACTTAAAAAATTCACATTTGATTGGAATAAGCCAACATCCACCCAGACACAGGCAAAAAGAGTGAGAGAGACAAAAACACATACAAATACGTAGATTCAGACACACAAACCGAGAAAGACATGCATTGGAATAAGCAAACACCCGCCCAGACACACAGGCAAAAAGAGTGAGAGAGACAAAAACACATACAAATACGTAGATTCAGACACACAAACCGAGAAAGACATGCATTGGAATAAGCAAACACCCACCCAGACACACAGGCAAAAATAGTGAGAGAGACAAAAAAACACATACAAATACGTAGATTCAGACACACATACCGAGAAAGAAATGCATACACCCGCCCAGACACAGAGGCAAAAAGAGTGAGAGAGACAAAAACACATACAAATACGTAGATTCAGACACACAAACCGAGAAAGACATGCAAACACCCACCCAGACACACAGGCAAAAAGAGTGAGAGTGACAAAAAAAATACAGATACGTAGATTCAGAATCACAAACCGAGACAGACATGCATTGGAATAAGCAAACACCCGCCCAGACACTCAGGCAAAAAACAGTGAGAGAGACAAAAACACATACAAATACATAGATTCAGACGCAAAATCCGAGAATGACATGCATTGGAATAAGCAAACACCCGCCCAGACACTCAGGCAAAAAGATTGAGAGAGATAAAAACACATACAAATACGTAGATTCAGACGCACAAAACCGAGAAAGACATGCATTGGAATAAGCAAACACCCGCCCAGACACACAGGCAAAAAGAGTGAGAGAGATAAAAACACATACAAATACGTAGATCTAGACACAAAAACCGAGAAAGACATGGAGTGTACCCCGCGACGGCGCATACATAGTGAGAGAAACATGCAAAGTCAATATAGCCCAGACACACAGGCAGAAAGAGTGAGAGAGACAAAAATACATACAAATACGTAGATTCAGACACACAAACAGAGAAAGACATGCATTGGAATAAGCAAACAACCGCCCAGACACACAGGCAAAAGAGTGAGATAGACAAAACACATACAAATACGTATATTCAGACACACAAACCGAGAAATACATGCATTGGAATAAGTAAACAACCGCCCAGACACACAGAAAAAAAGAGTGAGAGAGATAAAAACACATACTAATACGTAGATTCAGTCATGCAAACCGAGAAAGACATGCATTGGAATAAGCAAGCACCTGCCCAGACACACAGGCAAAAAGAGTGAGAGAGACAAAAACACATACAAATACGTCGATTCAGTCACAAGAACCGAGAAAGACATGCATTGGAATAAGCAAACACCCGCCCAGAAACAAATGCAAAAAGAATGAGAGAGACAAAAAACATATACAAATACGCAGATTCAGACAAACAAACCGAGAAAGACATGCATTGGAATAGGCAAACACCCGCCCCAGACACACAGGCAAAAAGAGTGAGAGAGACAAAAGCACATACAAATACATAGATTCAGACACAAACCGAGAAAGACATGCATTGGAATAAGCAAACACCCGCCGAGACACACAGGCAAAAAGAGTGAGAGAGACAAAAACACATACAAATACGTAGATTCAGACTCACAAACCGAGACAGACATGCATTGGAATAAGCAAACACCCGCCCAGACACTCAGGCAAAAAACAGTGAGAGAGACAAAAACACATACAAATACGTAGATTCAGACGCACAAAACCGCGATAGACATGCATTGGAATAAGCAAACAAAACCACCCAGACAAACAGGCAAAAAGAGTGAGAGAGACAAAACACACACACAAATATATAGATTCAGACACACAAACCGAGAAAGACATGCATTGGAATAAGCAAACAACCGCCCAGACACACAGGAAAAAGAGTGAGAGAAATAAAAACAAATACAAATACGTAGATTCAGTCACGCAAAACAGAGAAAGATATGCATTGGAATAAGCAAGCAACCGCCCAGACACAGAGGCAAAAAGAGTGAGAGAGACAAAACACATACAAATACGTAGATTCAGTCACACAAACCGAGAAAGACATGCATCGGAATAAGCAAACGCCCGCCCAGACACACAGGCAAAAAGAATGAGAGACAAAAACACATACAAATACGTAGATTCAGTCACGCAAACCAAGAAAGACATGCATTGGAATAAGCAAGCACCCACCCAGACACACAGACAAAAAGAGTGAGAGAGACAAAAACACATCACGTCGATTCAGTCACACAAACCGAGAAAGACATGCGTTGGAATAAGCAAACACCCGCCCAGACACACAGGCAAAAAGATTGAGAGAGACAAAACACACACAAATATATAGATTCAGACACACAAACCGAGAAAGACATGCATTGGAATAAGCAAACAATCGCCCAGACACACAGGCAAAAAGAGTGAGAGAGATAAAAACACATACAAATACGTAGATTCAGTCACGCAAACCGAGAAAGACAAGCATTGGAATAAGCAAGCACCCGCCCAGACACACAGGCAAAAAGAGTGAGAGAGACAAAAACACATACAAATACGTAGATTCAGACACACAAATCGAGAAAGACATGCATTGGATTAAGCAAACACCCGCCCAGACACATAGGCAAAAAGACTGAGCGAGACAAAACACATACAAATACGTAGATTCAGACACACAAACCGAGAAAGACATACATTGGAATAAGAAAACACCCGCCCAGACACATAGGCAAAAAGACTGAGCGAGACAAAAACACATACAAATACGTAGATTCAGACTCTGAAACCGAGACAGACATGCATTGAAATAAGCAAACACCCGCCCAGACACTCAGGCAAAAACAGTGAGAGAGACGTGCGCGCACGTAACCATAGTCTAAATTAACCTTAAAAATGAAATAAAGCTATGTTGACTTTGCATGTCTCTCTCGCTATGTATGCGCCGTTGCGGGGTACACTCCATGTCTTTCTCGGTTTTGTGCGTCTGAATCTACGTATTTGTATGTGTTTTTGTCTCTCTCACTTTTTTTGCCTGAGTCTCTGGGCGGATATTTGCTTATTCCAATGCATGTCTGTCTCGGTTTGTAAGTCTGAATCTACGTATTTGTATGTGTTTTTGTCTCTCTCAGTCTTTTTGCCTATGTGTCTGGGCGGTAGTTTGCTTATTCCAATGCATGTCTTTCTCGGTTGGTGTGTCTGAATCTACGTATTTGTATGTGCTTTTGTCTCTCTTCACTCTTTTTGCCTGTAGGTCTGGGGTGGGTGCTTGCTTATTCCAATGCATGTCTTTCTCGGTTTGTGTGTCTGAATCTAAATATTTGTATGTGTTTTTGTCTCTCTCACTCTTTTTGCCTGTGTCTGGGCGGGTGCTTATTTATTCCAATGCATGTCTTTCTCGGTTTGCGTGAGTGAATTCACGTATTTGCATGTGTTTTTATCTCTCTCACTATTTTTGCCTGTGTGTCTGGGGTTTGTTTTTCTGAATCTACGTATTTGTATGTGCTTTTGTCTCTCTCACTCTTTGCCTGTAGGTCTGGGGCGGCTGTTTGCTTATTCCAATGCATGTCTTTCTCGGTTTGTGTGTCTGAATCTACGTATTTGTATGTGTTTTTTGTCTCTCTCACTCTTTTTGCCTGTGTGTCTGGGCGGGTGTTTGTTTATTCCAACTCATGTCTTTCTCGGTTTGTGTGACTGAATCGACGTATTTTTATGTGTTTTTATCTCTCTCACTCTTTTTGTCTGTGTGTCTGGGCAGGTGCTTGCTTATTCCAATGCATGTCTTTCTCGGTTTGTGTGACTGAATCTGCGTATTTGTATGTGTTTTTGTCTCTCTCACTCATTTTGCCTGTGTGTCTGGGCGGGTGCTGCTTATTCCAATGCAAGTCTTTCTCGGTTTGCGTGTCTTAATCTACGGATTTGTATGTGTTTTTGTCTCTTTCACTCTTTTTGCCTGTGTGTCTGGGCTATGTCGACTTTGCATGTCTCTCTCACACTATGTATGCGCCGTCGCGGGGTATCGACGTATTTTTATGTGTTTTTATCTCTCTCACTCTTTTTGTCTGTGTGTCTGGGCGGGTGCTTGCTTATTCCAATGCATGTCTTTCTCGGTTTTTGTGACTGAATCTATATATTTGTATGTGTTTTTATCTCTCTCACTGTTTTTGCCTGTGTGTTTGGGCGGTTGTTTGCTTATTCCAATGCATGTCTTTCTTGGTTTGTGTGTCTGAATCTACATATTTGTGTGTGTGTTTTGTTTCTCTCACTCTTTTGCCTGTGTGCCTGGGTGGTTGTTTGCTTATTCCAATGCATGTCTATTTCGGTTTTGTGTGTCTGAATCTACGTATTTGTATGTGTTTTTGTCTCTCTCACTGTTTTTGCCTGAGTAGCGGGGCGGGTGTTTGCTTATTCCAATACATGTGTGTCTCGGTTTGTGAGTGCACCGGGAGTAAAACACGATATATTTAAAATACCAAAATAAAGTTCCTTTCTAAAGATAATTCCGATTTCTTATAATTAAGCTAAATCTAGTTGCAAAAATGAAAAGTCTTTAATCAGCAAAAAGAGAAATTGCATTTCTAGCTTCAGTCAGACAACGGCGCTAGTCGTTCGAATTTCGCTAAGATAATTGTAGCAAGAAAATGCAATGCATAAAATTTCCAAGGAAGTTTAAAAGGCAAAGAACCGTGTGAACGCCTAAATCATCAAAAATATTTAAGACGTATTATTGGACGAGGGTGCGCGTCCTTGGGCCACGTAAGCCAATGGCAGACAGTCCCTAGAGCGCAGGACGAAAGAACTGCGTTTGGGAGTGGGGTATATGTGCCTTTTTTAATTTGAATCTCTATCCAGATTTGAAGCGATTAGTACCGCAAACAATCTCGGTCACCATTTTTATTGTCCTTGAAGTGACCCGTTGCTGTACAACTAAGCATGTAAGTTCAATAAATCTATTATCTTTTTATATGTGTTTGTTACTCTTATATGTCTGAGTCTAGTCCGATAATAGGTAACTAGTTCGCCAGTCTCCATGGTAAATGCTCCAAAGGAATCTGATCTCCAGATAGCCCAAGAAAGAAGAAGCCACATTTGTATGTCTACATATTCAATTTTCTCTCATTAATTGAGAGCGCGCGCTAGCCTAGTTGACACAATCTCCAGCGCTATAAGTGGCGCTATAGGAGAAATCTCTATCGCCACGAGCAAATCTATTCTATTACCACAAATACAACTACAATGGTACAAATGGCGCGGTCGGTAGGAATCTCCCATTACCACAAACTCCATCGCTACAAATGGCGCGTGTCGGAAATTGGAGGAAAACTGCGAACTAGTTAGGCTATTTAAACTTTGTAATTCAAATTTAATTTTTGGAAAGATACAGACATATAAGAAAATTGATTAGGCCTATTGCCGCTAAGCTACTACAGGGAAACCCTTTAGAATATCTCATAGGAGATAATAGAGTCCCCCCAAAATAGGTTAAGTAAAATTTTAAGTTGATATAAACGCAAAAAAAAAAAAGATGGAAGAAATCAGTGAGTTATTAATAGTGCAAAAGTTAATCGCCAAAAATATAGAGATTGCAAAATCTATCCCGGAATACAATGGTCAATCAGATATTGACGAATTTAATATCCAATTGACCCAGTTTGTACAATTAACAAAAAACAGACGTTGGAGCATTAAAAGACATGCTGCTTCTACGATTAAGAGGCCAGGCCTTAACCTTTCTAAAACAGGTCGAACATACCATAGGAAATAACGCCAACTTGCCAATAAATACGGTTGATGACTTGTTAAAAGCATTCAAAGAGAGATTTATAGAAACCAGTTCAATAAATAAATTAAAACATGGAGTAGTGAATTTTTGATTTTTCACAAAATATAAGGGAATATCTGGATAATATACGCATTTCTGTAGAAGCAAAATACGGAAGTGGTTCTGGGCAACTGTATGAAAAAGTCATACTAAATACCTTTTTGCAAGGGCTACCCCCAAAACTATATAGAGTAGTAATATCCAAGAATATTCAGACGTTGGATCTTGCAGTCCAAGAGGTAGAACGATTAATCGAAGTTGATAAAATGGTTGCTAATCATAGTAATGCAAAAATAAATAGCTTAGGCGACTCAAACGCGAACCCAATCTTCAAGGGCGATCAAGCATCCCCCAATTTCTTTTCAAGGGATAACTCCCCAGTAGCACAAAGAAACAAAACGCCAGAACCCGCTAGGCAGAAAACAGTACGTTTTCAGCCCATTAACCCTACAATAATAAGGTGCTATAACTGCAATCGTGTTGGCCACATAGCAAGAGAGAGTGCCACTACGTCACCAATCCCATACCAAGAAATGCTGTCGGTAATACGCAAAATTACGGTAACCATTTGTTCAGAAGAACAAATTTTAGCACCGGTCGTGCAATAGGCTATAGCCAGGGGGGATTGCGCCAATCAGTACCTTATAATGCGTACCAACCAAATTTGTATAGCCCTTTCCCCAACAGGCAAATTAATTACCGGTTTGAAAACCCAAATACTCGCCAAGGTCAATATAATGCGAGAATGCAATATAGAAATCATGAAAATTTGCCGATGAGAAATGAAAATTTTACAAGCCAACGGCACTGGCAGTCAACGCCAGCAAATGGCACTGACACGAGACATCCACGCTACCATAATAATACATGGCAAAGACAGGCAGACGTAAATCATTTAAATATGCCTACGGAACCTAATACGTCTGAATATCTATTACAGGTACCGACAAATGAAATAAATTCTCAGGGAAACGCTTCAGGCCCCTCAGAAACATAAGTTGGACCCCGAGGGTGCCAGGGATATTTAATAGGTCCAAAACAATACTAGTGCCTTCTTGTAGTGATATTATTAACAAGTTACCTATATTTAATGATTTTTGTGTAGAAAACGTTTACTTTACGGCCTTAGTTGACAGTGGAGCTACTGTAAATATCATAAACTCTTGCGTATTTAATACGTTGCCTCTGCACATTAGGCGACAAAAGAACCCTAAGAATCCCAATTTAACAAGTGTTACAGGTCATAAATTAAATGCAAAAGGGTCAATTTGCCTAAACGTAAAAAGAGACAACAGAACCTTCATGACAAATTTTATTGTATGTGATAATCTCCCATATGAAGCTATTATAGGGGCAAATTTTCTAAGGTCTAATAGAATACTATTAGATGTAGCCAACGAGAGGTTGGTCTACCCAGCTAAGGTGGAGGAAGAAATTTCTACCTTAAGAAATCGTAACAGAGGTTACGAAGATAACATAACAGTAAACAAAATTTCTAATGGTATAATGTCGAAGTATTTTGAGCCCCCATGTCTCGCAAAGACATGGCATAATTGGAAATTTGTTCAATTATCCTGAGAGATATCGCAGAAATGAAGTAAATTTAAATAATAACAGCATTGAATCTGCGAAAATAAAAATAGGAGATATGCGACAGTACAGATCAAATGAAATTAAGAAAATAGTGGAATTGTGGAAAAACATAGTAAAACCCAACGTGACGCCACAAGATGCCGCAATTGCGCAGCATAGCGCCAGTATGAATCTAATAAACAATGAAAATGAAGAGAAATATTACGGATTTGCGATAAGGAAAACAAAAGTCCCTCCCAAAACGATGCAAAAAATTCAAATATCACAAATGATCGAGCCAATAATTAGCAAATCAGAAATATGGTTTGCGACACCGTCTGAAATACCCGAAAATCTGTCATGCGAGGAACAAATTATATCTTATGACAAGGGGAAGGTTTTATTTGGGTAACCAATAACCATGAAAACGATACAATTACAATTAAAAAGGGGACTTGTTTAGTCCAAATCGAGGTTTTAACGGAAAATGATTTAAATACATGGGAAAATTCAAAAAGAAACCTAGTTAACGGTATTAAAACTTCAAATAACGAATATCCTTTGACTAAATCGCAATTTTTAAACAAATTTAAAATGGATCATATTACGGATATGGAACTTAAAAAAAAGTTATGCGAATTATTATGGAATTTTAAGGATGTATTTTCTGCATCTGAAAATGATATCGGTCTGATTCCATTTTACCAGCATTCAATTTTAACGACTGGTAATCCCGTAGCAAAACAGCCATATCGTGTGCCATATAAGCACAAAGAGTGGTTAAAAAATAAAATCCATGAATTAGAAAGAAACGAAATCATACGCCCAAGTATAAGTCCGTATAGTGCACCAGTGATCTTAGTACCAAAAAAGAATGGAGATTTTAGGCTCGTTGTAGATTATAGGGCTCTCAACAAACAAGTAGTTAGCGATAAATTTCCTCTACCAAGAATAGACGAAATTCTTGACTCAATTTCAAGCAAAAACAAAAATTTTTACTTCTTTGGACCTTACCCAAGGCTACCACCAAGTGAAAATAGCCGAAAAGGATGTCCATAAAACTGCATTTTCAGCATCCGAATATGGATCTTATGAATACTTGAGAGTACCATTTGGGCTTAAAACAAGTTCAAGCGCGTTATGTAGACCCCTATTGCACCTGTTAAGAGGATTAAAGAATATAATTCATTTTGTCGATGATATTATATGCGTGGGGGAAAACACTGAGCAACACTTAGCAACTTTAGCTAAGGTGTTCGAGAAGTTCAGGCAAGGCAATTTAAAATGCCGGCCTGAGAAAGTAAATTTATTTCAATCCAAAATTAAATTTTTAGGAGTAGTAGTAACCCAGGGAGAGATATCCCCAGACCCTGATAAAATAAGATGTGTTGAAAACCTCAAGCCCCCCAGAACTATGAAAGAATTAAGGGGAATTTTAGGACTTACTGGCTACTTTAGAAAATTTGTACGCAATTATTCCCAAATTGCGAAACCCCTCACGGAATTAACCAAAGGAAACTCCCATAATGTTACCTGGTCCCAGGAAGCTCAAACTTCCCTAGACCGTCTCAAAAAGGCACTCACTTCTGAACCAATTTTATCACTCCCTGATTTCGAAAACGGAAAATTCATCGTTACCACTGATGCTAGCTCAAAGGGCATAGGCGCTATCCTTTCGCAAACAATCCCAGTAGAAAACCCTAACCCTCTACAGGGAACACCTAAACAAATAGAAAAAGTTATATGCTATTCAAGTAAAACTTTATCAAAGGGCGAAAGTAGTTATTCCGCCACAAACTTAGAATTACTATCTATTATCTACCACTTGGACAAATTTAGACATTATTTAATTGGTAGAAAATTTATATTACGATCAGACCATAAAAGCTTGCAGTACCTGCACACATTTAAAAAACCCCACGGGCATTCTAGCTAGATGGATCATGAAAATCCAAGACCTAGATTATGAATTTGAACATTTAAAGGGAAAAAACAAAACGCAGCTTGCGACTTTTTGAGTAGATATCCAGAAAATGATCCGTCGGAAACTGAAGAAAATGAAGTTAATGCTATCAATGCTAAAAGCAAACATGGATGTAAGAAAAACAAAGTCAAAGACGCAGTAAAAGAAAATAAGATTAACTATTGTCCCTTGTCTTTGGAAAATATAAAAAGAAAGCAAAAAAAGGACGAAATGTGTGTAGCACTAATTGATTATTTTGTGAATGATGAGGCGTTACCGGATAAATTCAAAACTCTTAGAAAAGAGATAGATAATTTTTACTACGACCTTGATGAAGAAATACTGTGTAGGATTGTGACTGCTGAGACAAATAGAAACCAAACCTCGATAATACCTGTATTACCACAAAACTTGATAGGGCCTGCATTTGAATATTTTCATTCGGACACAGGTGGACATTTAGGAGTTATGAAAACGTTCCATAAGTTAAAACAATACTTTTACGTACAATCGGCACTAACAAAACTTAAAGAATTTGTAAGCACATGCGAAGCATGTAATTTGAGAAAAATCCCCCCAGCTTATCCAAATCCCCCAATGGGAAGGGTCCCAGTAGCAAAGTACCCCTTCGATATTATCTCATTTGACCTATACGGGACAAGTGGAGGTTTACCTGTTTCTAGCAGAGGCCATACTTGTATTCTTTCGGTTGTAGATCATTTTTCCGGATTTACTTTTGCAAAAGCATTAAAAAATCAAGGTGCTTATGCCACAAGTCAGGCATTAGCAAAATTATTTTTACAATTTGGCATTCCTAATAAAATTTTGAGCGACAACGGGAGCAATTTTGTTGCAAAAGTAACAAAAGATTTAATGAGTTTCCTTAATATAGAGAAAATGGTGACAGCGCCGTACCATCCACAAGCTAATGGCAAAATAGAAAACAGACATAAAATATTTTCGAACGTTCTAAGTATTTATACGAAAGACAATAGGAGCGACTGGGATAAATTCTTACCTTATTTAACTAACGTAATCAACACTGCTTATTCCGAAGCAACCAAAGACAATCCATTTTATTTACTTTTTGGTCGAGATTTTAGAGTCCCATATAATGAGATTATTGAGTCTCGGCAGTATTATATAACGACTCAGAAGATTATAAACAAGATTCATAAATAGGATGAGGAAAACTTATAAAATAGTTAGGCAAGAGTTGGAAAAATGTAAAATAAACCAAGAACTAAGAAACAAACCCAAAGTTAAGGGGAATATAGATTTCAAAGTAGGAGACTTCGTTTACCTAAGGAACGAGGCAAAAACGGAAGGAAAAAAAACTTTCCAACAAATATTCTGGGCCGTACAGAATAGTCAAAAAGTACGATAATGAATATACCTTTAAAATGGAAAACCCCGATAGTGGAAGAACTTACAAAGCGCATGTTAGCCGAATAAAAAGAGCCAAATTTCCAGAGAGATGGGTATCACAGCCCTCCTCTACTGATTCGTCAGATTCGGAAAATGAACCCCCTAAGTCAAGATTGGCAGAGCTAAAACCTTTCAATTTTAAACAAGATTATTTTGAAAATGAAAGTGATGAACAAAACTTCGAAGAATTTTTGGCAATGGAAAATCTAGTTGTTCCTAAGAAAAAATCCCTAATACCAGATTTTTTCCTGAAATAAAAACGCCAAAAAGTCCAAAAAGTTATTCATCGGCAAACGCAGGAGATTTAGATTATACAATATCCAAAAACCCAATTCTTCCCCGATAGAATTTCGACACCATGTCCCCCCCAAAAGATTTCCAGACGATATGGTTTCCCCTGCTACACCAATAGAAAGGCCCCTGTCTTTACAAGAAGAATTAAACAGAGCTGTAGAAACCCCCGGTATTACTGTAAAGAAAACTCCTCCCAAAGATTTAACTAAAACAAACCTGCGAGAAGCTATGGATTTAATAAATTTTCCCATAAAAACGAGTCAAAGTACATTGCCCGGGAATAAAACTCCAAAGGATGACCAGCAAGGTCAATATCATGATATAACTGTGTCCAAGGTCAAACCTAAACACGACTGGACGTGGACTTCACGGAGGGAATCCCTATTGCAAAGAGTGCCCCATCCCCCTGAAGACATGGCCTTCAAACAATGGAGGAACCCCGCAAAAACTATTGATTCCTCCCAAAGCTCTCAAGAATCTTTCAAATCCCCCGAGTTGAGAACTCAAGGCGAGGACTTGGGGAATAAACCTTCTACTTCCAGGGGAGTAGAAATTTACGAAGGAATGGCAGGTGATACCACAAAAAGTGCCACCTCTAAAAGTTCCAATCCGGATTCGTCAGAAACTAGTTCCGAAGAGTCTGATGGTGAATCAGGCCAAATAGTAGCTAAAGAAATAGGGAAATCAAGGCCGACCTCAGCAGCCGCACACACGGGAAACAAACGAAATTAAAAGGGCAAGAATTTTTGAAAAAACAATACAAAAAGTTTGACCTTATTTCGCTAGACAAACCGAAAAAGAAAAAACTGCAAGAAACAGAGGAGAAAATAACGACACAGTCAGGTAGAACGGTTAAAAAACCTGACAGATGGAAATATCCCTAATTAATGTAAAGACAAATTTCAAAGATATGAATTTAACACCATAATAAATTCAAAAGTGTGCAAGTAAAGTTAACCAAGTCAATATTAATGGAAAAAAAAAAAATAAATAAAATAAAATGATACGAGTAATGTCAAAACGTTGACGATCACAGAAAATAACCAAAGGTAGGAAGCTAGTGGTCTACTGAAAACGACAACTGGCGTTGGACCACGTCTTGTGGGAAGCCTGGGGAGGAACTCAAGGCCCATCATTGTTTTTTTGTAATTTTTTTAACGACCGTAGGAAGGGATATTTCTCAGTCCTTTCAAGTGTAAGAAATTAGTTTTTATGCCAATCAGGGCCAGTCAAAACAATACTTAAAGGTTGAATAGAAACTTCTGTGAGCTAATTAAGTTTTCGTTTTTTGAATCAGAATGCTTTGAAAGAGAAACAGAGAGTTTACTTTCTTATAGCTCCGAGGCAAAAAAAAAAAAAAAAAAAAAAAGAAAAGCTTTTTAATTTCATTATATTATATCAATGACGTATGCTGTCCTACAGCTCTGTGTTAAACATTACTTCCAAAGAGAAACAGAGACATTAATGTCCTTAGCTCCTTGGCGAAAAATTTAATTCCACTAGTTTATATCTATGACATATACAATAACAGAGAGATCACTGTTCTATAGTTCTGTGACAAAAAATGTCCTTTAATTTCATTGGTTTATCTACGACATATCTTGTGCTCTAATTTTTGTAACATATTTTCGCAAGTCAGTCACGTTATATCTTACCTATACTGACTCAGGTCCCCTCAGATTTTCTATGAAAAATCGACCCATGTCCAAACCAAGATGGATATTATCAAAAAAAAAAAAAACAAGAAATTATCAGTACGGAAGCGTCTAATTATATGAAATATTTTATCTTAGTGCAGATTATAATTATTTTAGGCCTACCAGTGTAATTATGCGCCGCAAGTTTGCTTATTCATGTGTTTCTTACTCGAGAAATATAATGTTTCTTACTCGAGTAATATATGTACTAATAGCCAACTATTGGTAACTGTAACCAAACAACCTATGGTACGTTATATGTAGAATTTCACGGCGGATGTGAAATTATATCTCAATAATAATATGTAAAATTTTAAAACCATTTAATCAGTTAGGATATATGGATTGAAACCCTGTGTATGTCCAATGGCGACTAAGTAAAACCCACAAGGAATTCCCTATTAATGTGAAGGTGTTTCTCGCTTAACGGATTCTAATAAGACTTTAATATAATATTTATTTATTTAGTGCTGAAGGATTTGCTCAAACAATAGCCTTCTAAAAAGATATTGATGTCAGTTCTTCATTATGCTTATATTCTTTGCCAAGCATCAACTGGAATCTACGCGGGCAAGCTTGGAAATCCTGCATCTAATGACCTTATTCGAAAGGCGAATACGAGGCACCAATGTTGACTTGCAATTACGGAAAAATCCTGAGACTAAGAACCTCTGCATTTTAGCCGTTAACCCGGAGCCCCATGAGAACGTCTAAGCCAAGAAATAGGGAAGACATCAGAAAACTAGTGGGTATAGAGGTCTCCACTAGTCCTTGTTATGTCTTGTTCCCTCATTGTAGTATCGTTTGCGTAAAACCGTGCGGTTATGACGCTGCACATGCGTTTCTTATACAGCGCGGACTTGCGTGAACAATGCAGGCATGAAAAAATATTGTAAAAACAGACCTCAAACTTAATAATGTAGGGTAAATTATGTCTATTTAATATCGATATTTTCGTTATCAAAACAAATTTGAAGAAATTTCTGTTTTGGATTTTCAATGTGAGTACCAATATTAGTGTATTTATTTAATTCTGTCTCATAGCTAAGAAATTATAACCCAATTAATGCGTGAATTATTGTATGTGTATTTACTTCAAAAGAACATGTGATTCTGCCGCGTTGTTTTTATTACAGGAAGGTAAATGGACACTTTGGTCATCGAGTATTACAATAAGCTGCCCAGTACAGATACGACCCAGTAACATCTATTTTCATCATATCTCAACCAACGAAGAGTACTCACCATGACTCCAGGCAACTTCATCCCAGCTTCGTCTACGAAAACAACAGTTACCTTCGATCGTCGTTTCTTCGACTATGAACCATATTATGTATCAGGTAACACTATATTTGAACCTCAGTATCAAGTGCTTTAACGAACTATATAATCGCAATAAACGCTGAGAAACCAATCGGCTAGGACAAGATATAAATACGTAGATATCGCTGTTGATACTCACTATGGACCCCATAATAATTTGACAGTATAGTGATGATACTTGAAGCTAAACGATATTAAACAATATTTAAAGTTAAATGATACTTAAAGACATTTGAAGACATTTGAAGATGAAATTAAAGACAATTTGAAGTTTAATTCTGAGAACTCCATCAATCAGCACACGATAGACGATATTTGAAGTTAAATGACACTTAAAGACATTTGAGGATATTTGAAGCAGAAATTAAAGACAATTTGAAGTTTAACTCTGAGAACACCATCGAGCAGTACGAGATAAACGATATTTAACGATATTTGAAGTTAGATGATAGTTGAAGAGGTTCGAAGTTGAATTTAAAGACAATATATTAAGAGAGTCACTATAATATGACGGCAACCCGTTTCAAAAGGCACAAATGAACAATTTTACTGGAGAATAAATTCTCCATGTGCCTCAAAAATCCTAAAAATGATATGCTAAGAAGAAAAACACCAACACCTTTAGTGGGAAGAATCATTTCCCAGTTGACTATTAGAACGATATTTAACGGTCATTTCCCAGTTGACTATTAGGGAAAACATACCGTGTAAAGACAACTAGACTCGAACTGTTCCGTGAAGAAACCATAACGTACGTGCTTCGAAAATTTTGCCACGACAAAAGGAGTGAAGGACAGTAATTTACAACAGAAGGGTGTAGTACACTAAGGACACGAAAGGTGATGAATAGATGTGAAGCTACATGTGTTACTTCCTAACAGCTTTGACAATGCAAAAATCTAAATAGTGAAAGTGTTTTAATGTCATCTGTGAATATGTTGAACCAAATATTGTACGTTATAAATCATTTATGTATGTACCACAAGTAGAATTAGGTGTAATATTATTATGTTATTCATTTAACGTTGTGTAGATAGTATGTAGTACGTCATACAGACAGCAAAAAAAAAAAAAAGAGAACTAATATAAAAGTAGAATAGTCCCAACCTTATTGGAAAAGTAAAAGTAATCAGTGTTAGATATAGAAAAAAAAAAAAAAAATCTTTAGTATAGTAGCTAACCTAGAACCAAAAATAATCTTAGTCCGGTAGATGAATTTTAGATAGGGATGTAGAATAAAATAAGAAAAATAATTGAAAAATTTTAAAACTCCTGATGGGCAGTAACTAATGACGGACGTCATTATTTCATGGGAAGGGTGATATGCACCGGGAGTAAAACACGATATATTTAAAATACCAAAATAAAGTTCCTTTCTAAAGATAATTCCGATTTCTTATAATTAAGCTAAATCTAGTTGCAAAAATGAAAAGTCTTTAATCAGCAAAAAGAGAAATTGCATTTCTAGCTTCAGTCAGACAACGGCGCTAGTCGTTCGAATTTCGCTAAGATAATTGTAGCAAGAAAATGCAATGCATAAAATTTCCAAGGAAGTTTAAAAGGCAAAGAACCGTGTGAACGCCTAAATCATCAAAAATATTTAAGACGTATTATTGGACGAGGGTGCGCGTCCTTGGGCCACGTAAGCCAATGGCAGACAGTCCCTAGAGCGCAGGACGAAAGAACTGCGTTTGGGAGTGGGGTATATGTGCCTTTTTAATTTGAATCTCTATCCAGATTTGAAGCGATTAGTACCGCAAACAATCTCGGTCACCATTTTTATTGTCTTGAAGTGACCCGTTGCTGTACAAACTAAGCATGTAAGTTCAATAAATCTATTATCTTTTTATATGTGTTTGTTACTCTTATATGTCTGAGTCTAGTCCGATAATAGGTAACTAGTTCGCCAGTCTCCATGGTAAATGCTCCCAAAGGAATCTGATCTCCAGATAGCCCAAGAAAGAAGAAGCCACATTTGTATGTCTACATATTCAATTTTCTCTCATTAATTGAGAGCGGCGCTAGCCTAGTTGACACAATCTCCAGCGCTATAAGTGGCGCTATAGGAGAAATCTCTATCGCCACGAGCAAATCTATTCTATTACCACAAATACAACTTCAATGGTACATGAGTCTGAATCTACGTATTTGTATGTGTTTTTGTCTCTCTCACTCTTTTTGCCCGTGTGTCTGGGCGGGTGTTTGCTTATTCCAATGCATGTCTTTCTCGGTTTGTTTGTGTGTCTGAATCTACGTATTTGTATGAGTTTTTTGTCTCTCTCACTCTTTTTGCCTGCGTATCTGGGCGGGTGTTTGCTTATTCCAATGCATGTCTTTCTCGGTTTGTGTGACTGAATCGACGTATTTGTATCTGTTTTTGTCTCTCTCACTCTTTTTGCCTGTGTGTCTGGGAGGGTGCTTGCTTATTCCAATGCATGTCTTTCTCGGTTTGCGTGACTGAATCTACGTATTTGTATGTGTTCTTATCTCTCGAACTCTTTTTGTGTGTGTGTCTGGGCGGTTGTTTGCTTATTCCAATGCATGTCTTTCTCAGTTTGTGTGTCTGAATCTACGTATTTGTATGTGTTTTGTCTCTCTCACTCTTTTGCCTGTGTGTCTGGGCGGTTGTTTGCTTATTCCAATGCACGTCTTTCTCGGTTTGTGTGTAAATCTACATATTTGTATGTGTTTTTTTGTCTCTCTCACTCTTTCTGCCTGTGTGTCTGGGCTATGTCGACTTTGCATGTCTCTCTCACTATGTATGCGCCGTCGCGGGGTACACTCCATGTCTTTCTTGTTTTTTGTGTCTAAATATACGTATTTGTATGTGTTTTTATCTCTCTCACTCTTTTTGCCTGTGTGTCTGGTGGGTGTTTGCTTATTCCAATTCACGTCTTTCTCGGTTGTGTGCGCCTGAATCTACGTATTTGTATGTGTTTTTATCTCTCTCACTCTTTTTGCCTGAGTGTCTGGGCGGGTGTTTGCTTATTGCAATGCATGTTTTTCTTGGGTTTTGTGTGCGTCTGAATCTATGTATTTGTATGTGTTTTTGTTTCTCTCAATGTTTATTGCCTGAGTGTCTGGGCGGGTTTTGCTTATTCCAATGCATGTCTGCCTTGGTTTGTGAGTCTGAATCTACGTATTTGTATGTGTTTTTGTCTCTCTCACTTTGTTTGCCTGTATGTCTGGGGCGGGTGTTTACTTATTCCAATGCATGTCTGTCTCGGTTTGTGTGTCTGAATCTACGTGTTTGTATGTGTTTTTGTCTCTCTTGCTCTTTTTGCCTGTGTGTCTGGGCGAGTGTTTGCTTATTCCAATGCATGTGTTTCTCGGTTTTGTGTGTCTGAATCTACGTATTTGTATGTGTTTTGTCTCTCTCACTCTTTTTGCCTGTGTTTCCGGGTGGGTGTATGCATGTCTTTCTCGGTTTGTGTGTTTGAATCTACGTATTTTTATTTGTGTTTTTGTCTCTCTCACTCTTTTTGCCTCTGTGTCTGGGCGGGTGTATGCATGTCTTTCTCGGTATGTGTGTCTGAATCTACGTATTTGTATGTGTTTTTTGTCTCTCTCACTCTTTTTGCCTGTGTGTCTGGGTGGGTGTATGCATGTCTTTCTCGGTTTGTGTGTCTGAATCTACGTATTTGTATGTGTTTTTGCCTCTCTTACTCTTTCTGTCTGTGTGTCTGGGCGGGTGTTTGCTTATTCCAATGCATGTCTTTCTCGGTTTGTGTGTCTGAATCTACGTATTTGTATGTGTTTTTGTCTTTCTCACTCTTTCTACCTGTGTGTCTGGGCGTTTGTTTGCTTATTCCAATGCATGTCTTTTTCGGCTTTTGTGTCTGAATATACGTATTTGTATGTGTTTTTGTCTCTCTCACATTTTTGGCTGTGTGTCTGAGCGGGTGTTGGCTTATTCCAATTAAATGTGAATTTTTTATGTTTTAAGAATGTTTCATATCATTCTAAGAGATGTAAAAAAAGTTGAAAAAATGTCAAAAAAAGTTGAATAATTTCGAAGTCCGAAAATTTTAGTTAAAAAAAATAGTTTGTTTTTCATGAAAAATATTGAATGAGAACCATCAGTCCTCATCAATAGGAGTAAGGGTATACACAAGAATATGATTTAAGATTTAAATCAAAAGTGCCATTCTATTTTTCTGATATGATTTAGAGATGTAAAAAAAAGTTGAATAATTTCGAAGTCCAAAAAAAATTTAGTTAAAAAAAATAGTTTGTTTTTCATGAAAAAATATTGAATGAGAACCATCAGTCCTCATCAATAGGAGTATGGGTATGCACAAGAATATGTTTTAAAAATTTAAATCAAAAGTGTCATTCTATTTTTCTGATATGATTTAGAGATGTAAAAAAAAGTTGAAAAAAATACCATGTTAAAAAATAAAAAAAAAGAAAAAAAGTTGAATAATTTTGAAGTCCCAAAAAAATTTAGTTAAAAAAATAGTTTGTTTTTCATGAAAAAAATATTGAATGAGAACCATCAGTCCTCATCAATAGGTTTAGGGGTATGCACAAGAATAGGTTTAAAAATTTAAATCAAAAATGTCATTCTATTTTTTTGATGTGATTTAGAGATGTAAAAAAAAAGTTGAATAATTTCGAAGGCCAAAAAAAAAATGTCATTCTATTTTTTTGATGTGATTTAGAGATGTAAAAAAAAAGTTGAATAATTTCGAAGGCCAAAAAAAAAATTTAGTTCAACCAAATCATTTTATTTTTTCATGAAAAAATATTGAATGAGAACCATCAGTCCTCATCAATAGGAGTATGGGTATGCGCAAGAATATGTTTTTTAAAATTTAAATCAAAAGTGTCATTCTATTTTTCTGATATGATTTAGAGATGTAAAAAAAGTTGAAAAAAAATATCATTTTAAAAAATAAAAAAATTAAAAAAAAAAGTTGAATAATTTCGAAGTCCAAAAAAAATTTAGTTCAAAAAAATAGTTTGTTTTTCATGAAGAAATATTGAATGAGAACTATCAGTCCTCATCAATAGGAGTATGGGTATCCACAAGAATATATTTCAAATTTTAAATCAAAAGTGTCATTCTATTTTTCTGATATGATTTAGAGATGTAAAAAAAAGTTGAATAATTTCTAAGTCCAAAAATTTTTAGTCCAACAAAAAAAAGTGTTACTACAAACATTATTTTTCTAATAGTAAAGGCCATGACTATCATATCTATAGCGTTCTCATTTTGGGTTTGGAAAATATTAAATGTAAAGTTTTAATGTTTTAAGTATCTTTCATCTCATTCGAAGACATGTAAAAAAAGTTGAAAAAAATATCATGTCAAAAAAAAATAATAAAAAATTTTTTTTAAAAAAAACTTCATGCAAACACAACATGCGTTTCTTAAACAGCACGGACGTGCGTGAACAATGCAGGCATGAAATATGTTGTAAAATTAGACCTCAAACTTAATAATGTAGCGTAATTTATATTTAAATGGTTATTTTAAATCTAATACAGAATTAAATGAGTGCTGAGAAAGATTAAGTTAAATTGTGTGTAATAAAGTATGCCGAGGAAAATAATAAGGGACATTACTTAAAGTTAAGAGAAGTAATATCTTATATAAGAGAAATAACAATGCCAGTTTGTTAAAAACAATATATGCATATTAACATTGGCATATGCTTGATATTACCTTGTAGTATAGCGTTAACCATTTATTGTAACCAATCATATAGCTTATTATGTCTTATGACCATTTGTTTTAAAGAACTTGTGATTCTGCCTCGTTGTTTTTATTACAGGAAGTGGATCGACATATTGGAAATCGATCATTACAATGCGTAGTCCAGTGCAGATACAACCTAGTAGCATCTATTTTCATCATACCTCAACCAACGAAGAGTACTCACCATACACTCCAGGCAATTTTCATCCCAGCTTCGTTTACGAAAATAATAGTTACCTTTGATCGTTTTTTTCTCGATCACGAACCATATTACGTATCAGATAACATTATATTTGAATCTCAGTATCCAGGGCATTATCGAACTATATTATCACATAAATCCTGAGAACCCCATCGACCAGTACAAGATATAAGTACATAAATATCGCCTTTCATAATCATTATGGATCCATATACCATATGACCGTATAGTTATGATATTTGATGACCCCAATAATTATTTATGTGTCACAGACTCACGCTTCGAATCCCTTTCGACCATCTCTCGGAATCCATCCTAGCCCCTCTATGTGAAAAGTTCATATTTCTGTTATCCTATAAATGTTAAGAGATAATTTCTGACAAATGGACCTGGAAACCAGCCACTGAATTACGGAAACCAAAATTAACCCCAGTGATTAACCCCTTTGGGACAATATACTCCTCCCGCAAGTTAAAGACAATATGTTGAAGGAGTCACTAAAGTTTGATGTCGACCCATTCCAAATCCTAACTTCAATTCCCTTGTGATTAACCAAGGAATCACCGCAAAAGTTAATAGACGCAAGGCAGGCACGAACAATTTTATAAGAGAACTGTGATCCCTAAGTGCACGAATGAACAATTTTATACGAGAAATACATTCTCTATGAGCCTTAAAATATCCCAAAAATGATATGCTGAGAAAAAAAATGAACACACTCCCAGTGTTCGACGACCCCTTAATTATAAGGCACCATCTGAACTATCAAAAAGCAAGTGAAAATGAACTCTGATAGTGTTGTGAAGTGTATTTTATTGTATTTGGGTGTTTTAGTCATAGATGCCTTTATTCTCCCCTTATAGGGGAGATAAACTCTTGTGGTAAAGCTTTCTAATTTGGTTAATTATTAATTTAGTAAAATATATAAGACGCAAATATGAAGTTTTGAAATACCACTTTTTATTAAGATAAGGAACATATCCTGCTAAGTTCTGTTTAACGGGAAATTGAGAAATTACCACTTCCTAGCGATTACGTGGGAAGGTGTGGTTGATAAAAATGTATAAAAGATATATTTTATCGGAAGGGAAAATCTTATACTAACTTTATGCCGGACTGACCTCTGGTCCGTTGTTTTTAGAAATACCTTGGAACTTTGTCTTATCATTGTAAGTGTCTAAGTATCTATTAATATATTATTGTTGTTTTTGAGACTTGTGGTCTACTTGGGACAGCCAGTCCCAGTAGACAGAATATATCCGATTATATTATATGTTAAATGAATAAAAGTATTGTATTTTAGACAACCTCTCTACAATCTACCTTTAGCCTTCGAACATACACAGTCGGTACGCCTCATTAGTTCGGTCATAGCCTAAGGCACGCTACCAAAGTTTAATTACCTTAGGGCCAGAGTTTATCTCCCCTATAAAGGGAGAATAAAGGCATCTACAACTACAACCCCCCAAATACCATAGAATAAAACTTCACAACAACTGGTGGTCGCTGGAAAAACTGGGTCGAGATGGCTAGATAAAAATAGTAGATTGAAATAAAATGGCATTACCAGAGGAAAAAATGACTTCCCTATCAACAGTACTTGAAATTGCAAAAATTATACCAGAATACGCGGGAAATTCAGATGTAGATGAGTTTATCGAAAAATTAAAAATTTTCGACGAATTAACTGAATCGTTTGAGAATAAGGTCAAAAGAACAATGCGTTGCAGCCAGATTAAAGGGAAGCGCCCTTAAACATTTTGAGGCAATTAAGGAAAAAGAGCCCAAGGACATCAGTACTCTAATTGAATCTTTTAAAACAAGATTCATAGAGACAAGCATCTCCAAGAGGCTTAGAACAGAGGTAGTCACATTCGATACCTCAAATAGTATCAGGGAATATGCAGACAAAATTTGTAGATCCGTGTGTTTACAATTAGAGAAAGGCGGAAATGACGAGACAGTACAAAAAGTACAACTACATACTTTTACCCAAGGGTTACCAAAAAAGTTATTAAGACTAATATTATCGCGGAAACCTGAAAATTTAGAGCAGGCTATAATACTAGTCGAAACAGAGGTAAAAATTGACGAGGCTATGAAAAGGTTTGATCAGATGTCAATAAATAACACAGGAGCCAAAGAAAATAAAAAATATGAAAGGGGACAGAAGAGGATGAACTTTGAGGAGCCGAATCGTGAGTAGAAGGGTATCTTATACTCGTGACGGGCACCCCTGCTGCCACCTACAACTTTTTTGCACACCAAATATGGACATAGAGTCCCTAGGGAGATGGTTTTGGTCAGTGAGAATGAAAAAAAACAGGAATTTTCTCACATTGATGGTTGTTTCATGGACGGTTATGTGTGCTGGTCAATTTATTTGATGTTTTTCATGGATGTCAACAGTAATTTATGTCTGTTTTATGGTTTTTGTCAGTGAGAATGGAAAAACAGTATTTTTCTCACTTG
Organism: Artemia sinica; assembly: GCA_027921565.1. Lineage (NCBI taxonomy): Eukaryota > Metazoa > Arthropoda > Branchiopoda > Anostraca > Artemiidae > Artemia > Artemia sinica. The sequence goes on from CM051258.1 coordinate 43,959,673, forward strand.
AAAAAACAGGAATTTTCTCACTTTGATGGATGTTTTTCTTGGATGGTTATGTGTGTTGGTCAATTTATTTGATGTTTTTTTCATGGATATCAACATTGATTTATGTCTGTTTTATGGTTTTTGTCAGTGAGAATGAAAAAAAACAGGAACTTTCTCACTTTAATGGATGTCAACAGCAATTTATGTCTGTTTTATGGTTTTTGTCAGTGAGAATGGAAAAACAGGAACTTTCTCACTTTAATGGATGTCAACCGCAATTTATGTCTGTTTTATGGTTTTTGTCAGTGAGAATGGAAAAACAGAGAAACAATTCTCCAGGAATAGATCCAAGTCATTAATACTTTGCCACGGAAACAATTCTAAAACTTCGCCTAGAAACGATTCTCCAGGAATAGATCCAAGTCATTAATGTCTTTGCCTCGGAAACAGTTCTACTGGTCGAACTCCAAAAGATATTAATAAACATTGCCATGGAAACAATTCTCCAAGAAACATCTTAGCGATGAATTGTTTTAGCGCGGTAATCAGGTTTCCTAGTAAATTTCAAATGTGACAGCACAGAGATGCCAAAACAAAAGGAACACGCTGAAATTACGTTTAGGGATTATTTGGGCGAAACCGTTTTAGGGAATTATTTCGGCGAAACAGTTAGAGACATTTTCAAAGATGATTTTAGAAAAGGTTATAGAAGAGGATTTGAGGGTGAAACTCTGTGGTCGTTATACTACACAAGTTCTATTTGAACAGTGTTGTGAGGTCCTCTACCCCGACCCCAAAGGGTTCCAATCCTCCTACCCCGACCCCGAAGGAAGCCACCGGTCCTCAAAGGTCCCCCGGGCTCCCAAAGGACCACCCGGCCCTCAAGGGTCCCCCCAGATCCCCAAAGGACCCCCCGGGGCCCAAAGGGCCCCTTCCCCCTTGGCCCCCAAAGGGCCCCCTCCCCTCCCTCTCCTCCCCCTCCTCACCGTCACCCCTCCTCACCGGCCCCTCCCCCACTGCGCCCCCTCCCCTCCTCCCCTCCCTCCTCCCCCTCCCCTCCTCCCCTCCCCTCCTCCCCCTCCCTCCTCCCCTCCCCCATTTTTTTATATTTTTTGTGCATTGAGACACAGAAGGGCACCCTCCCCCCGGGTCCCCCAATGAGCCCCCGACGCCCCAAAGGCCTGATTTTTCAGAGTTTATTTTGAATTTCTTTCGTTGAAAAGCAAGAGTTGGAATATTTCAGTAGTGTTTGGTTGTGGTTTACCTTGTCACAGCTACATTTTCTTGATTTTTCAAAGTTCATTTTGAATTTCTTTCATTGAAATGCAAGAGTTGGAATATTTCACTAGTGGTTTTGTTGTGGTTTACCATGTCACAGTTACATTCTCTTGATTTTTCAAAGTTCATTTTGAGTTTCTTTCATTGAAATGCAAGAGTTGGATTATTTCAGTAGTGTTTTGTCATGGTTTATCTCGTCAAAGTTACATCCTCTTGATTTTTCAAAGTTCATTATGAATTTCTTTCGTTGAAATGCAAGAGTTGGAATATTTCAGTAGTGTTTGGTTGTGGTATACCTTGTCACAATTACACTTTCTTGATTTTTCAAAGTTCATTTGAATTTCTTTCATTGAAATGCAAGAGTTGGAATATTTCAGTAGTGTTTTTGTCGTGGTTTACCTTGTCACAGTTACATTCTCTTGATTTTTCAAAGATCATTTTGGATTTCTTTCGTTGAAATGCAAGAGTTGGAATATTTCAGTAGTGTTTTGATGTGGTTTACAGTGTCACAGTTACATTCTCTTGATTTTTCAAAGTTCATTTTGAATTTCTTTCATTGAAATGCAAGAGTTGGAATATTTCAGTAGTGTTTTGTCGTGGTTTACCTTGTCACAGTTACATTCTCTTGATTTTTCAAAGATAATTTTGGATTTCTTTCGTTGAAATGCAAGAGTTGGAATATTTCAGTAGTGTTTTGATGTGGTTTTACATTATCACAGCTACATTCTCTTGATTTTTCAAAGTTCATTTTGAATTTCTTTCATTGAAATGCACGAGTTGGAATATTTCAGTAATGTTTTGTCGTGGTTTACCTTGTCACAGTTACATTCTCTTGATTTTTCAAAGTTCATTTTCGATTTCCTTCATTGAAATGCAAGAGTTGGAATATTTCAGTAGTGTTTTGATGTGGTTTACCTCATCACAGTTACATTCTCTTGATTTTTCATAGTTCATTTTGAATTTTTTATGTTGAAAAGCAAGAGATGGAATATTTCAGTAGTGTTTTGTTGTAGTTTACCTTGTCACAGTTACATTCTCTTGATTTTTTAAACTTCATTTTGAGTTTCTTTCATTGAAATGCAAGAGTTGGAATATTTCAGTAGTGTTTTGTTGTGGTTTATCCTGTCAAAGTTACATTCTCTTGATTTTTCAAAGTTCATTTTGAATTTCTTTCGTTGAAATGCAAGAGTTGGATTATTTCAGCAGTGTTTGGTTGTGGTTTACCTTGTCAAAGTTACATTCTCTTGAGTTTTCAAAGTTCATTTTGAATATATTTCGTTGAAATGCAAGAGTTGGATTATTTCAGTAGTGTTTGGTTGTGGTATACCTTGTCACAGTTACATTTTCTTGATTTTTCAAAGTTCATTTTGGTTTTCTTTCATTGAAATGCAAGAGTTGGAATATTTCAGTAAGTTCATTTTCGATTTCCTTCATTGAAATGCAAGAGCTGGAATATTTCGGTAGTGTTTTCTCGTGGTTTACCTTGCCACAGTTACATTCCCTTGACTTTTCAAAATTCATTTTGAATTTCTATCGTTGAAATGCAAGAGCTGGAATATTTCAGTAGTGTTTTGTTGTTGGTTTACCTTATCACAGTTACATTCTCTTGATTTTTCAAAGTTAATTTGAATTTCTTTTATTGAAATGCAAGAGTTGGAATATTTCAGTAGTGTTTTATCGTGGTTTACCTTGTCACACTTACATTTTCTTGATTTTTCAAAGTTCATGTTGGATTTATCACGTTGAAATGCAAGAGTTGGAATATTTCAGTAGTGTTTTGTCGTGGTTTACCTTGTCACAGTTACATTCTCTTGTTTTTTCAAAGTTCATTTTGGATTTATCACGTTGAAATGCAAGAGCTGGAATATTTCAGTAGTGTTTTGTTATGGTTTACCTTATCACAGTTACATTTTCTTGATTTTTCAAAATTCATTTTGAATTTCTATCGTTGAAATGCAAGAGCTGGAATATTTCAGTAGTGTTTTGTCGTGGTTTACCTTGTCAGAGTTACATTCTCTTGATTTTTCAAAGTTCATTTTGAATTTCTTTTATTGAAATGCAAGAGTTGGAATATTTCAGTAGTGTTTTCTTGTGGTTTACCTTGTCAGAGTTACATTTTCATGATTTTTCAAAGTTCATTTTGAATTTCTATCGTTGAAATGCAAGAGTTGGAATATTTCAGTAGTGTTTTGTCGTGGTTAACCTTGTCACAGTTACATTCTCTTGATTTTTCAAAGTTCATTTTGAATTTCTTTCGTTGAAATGCAACAGTTGGAATATTTCAGTAGCTATTTGTCGTGGTTTACCTTGTCACAGTTACATTCTCTTGATTTTTTAAAGTTCATCTTGAATTTCTTTCATTGAAATGCAAGAGTGGGATTATTTCAGTAGTGTTTTGTCGTGGTTTTACCATGTCACACTTACATTCTCTTGATTTTTCAAAGTTCATTTGAATTTCATTTTTCATTGAAATGCAAGAGTTGGAATATTTCAGTAGTGTTTTGTCGTGGTTTACCTTGTCACACTTACATTCTCTTGATTTTTCAAAGTTCATTTGAATTTCTTTCATTGAAATGCAAGAGTTGGAATATTTCAGTAGTGTTTTGTTGTGGTTTACCTTGTCACACTTACATTCTCATGATTTTTCAAAGTTCATTTTTGATTTCTTTCATTGAAATGCAAGAGTTGGAATATTTCAGTAGTGTTTTGTCGTGGTTTACCATGTCACAGTTACATTCTCTTGATTTTTCAAAGTTCATTTTGGATTTATCCTCGTTGAAATGCAAAAGTTGAATTATTTCAGTAGTATTTTGTCGTGGTTTACCTTGTCACAGTTACATTCTCTTGATTTTTCAAAGTTCATTTTGGATTTCATTCGTTGAAATGCAAGAGTTGGAATATTTCAGAAGTGTTTTGTCGTGGTTTACCATGTCACAGTTACATTCTCTTGATTTTTCAAAGTTCATTTGGATTTATCTCGTTGAAATGCAAGAGTTGAATTATTTCAGTAGTATTTTGTCGTGGTTTACCTTGTCACAGTTACATTCTCTTGATTTTTCAAAGTTCATTTTGGATTTCATTCGTTGAAATGCAAGAGTTGGTATATTTCAGTAGTGTTTGGTTGCGGTTTACCTTGTCACAGTTACATTTTCTTAATTTTTCGAAGTTCATTCTGAATTTCTCTCGTTGAAATGCAAGAGTTGGAATATTTCAGTAGTGTTTGGATGTGGTTTACCTTGTCACAGTTACATTTTCCTGATTTTTCAAAGTTCATTTTGAATTTCTTTCATTGAAATGCAAGAGTTGGAATATTTCAGTAGTGTTTGGTTGTGGTTTACCTTGTCTCAGTTACATTTTCTATATTTTTCAAAGTTCATTTGAATTTCTTTCGTTGAAATGCAAGAGTTGGAATATTTCAGTAGTGTTTGGTTGTGGTTTACCTTGTCACAGTTACATTTTCTTGATTTTTCAAAGTTCATTTTGAATTTCTTTCGTTGAAATGCAAGAGTTGGAATATTTCAGTAGTGTTTGGTTGTGGTTTACCTTATCGCAGTTACATTTTCTTGATTTTTCAAAGTTCATTTTGAATTTCTTTCGTTGAAATGCAAGAGTTGGAATATTTCAGTAGTGTTTGGTTGTGGTTTACCTTATCACAGTTGCATTTTCTTGATTTTTCATAGTTCATTTTGAATTTCTTTCGTTGAAATGCAAGGGTTAGAATATTTCAGTAGTGTTTGGTTCTGGTTTACCTTATCACAGTTACATTTTCCTGATTTTTCAAAGTTCATTTTGAATTTCATTCGTTGAAATGCAAAAGTTGGAATATTTCAGTAGTGTTTGGTTGTGGTATACCTTGTCACAGTTACATTTTCTTGATTTTTCAAAGTTCATTTTGAATTTCTTTCGTTGAAATGCAAGAGTTGGAATATTTCAGTGGTGTTTGGTTGTGGTTTACCTTATCACAGTTACATTTTCTTGATTTTTCAAAGTTCATTTTGAATTTCTTTCGTTGAAATGCAAGAGTTGGAATATTTCAGTAGTGTTTTGTTGTGGTTTACCTTGTCATAGTTACATTTTCTTGATTTTTCAAAGTTCATTTTGAATTTCTTTCGTTGAAATGCAAGAGTTGGAATATTTCAGTAGTGTTTGGTTGTGGTTTACCTTATCACAGTTACATTTTCTTGATTTTTCAAAGTTCATTTTGAATTTCTTTCGTTGAAATGCAAGAGTTGGAATATTTCAGTAGTGTTTGGTTGTGGTTTACCTTGTCACAGTTACATTTTCTTGATTTTTCAAAGTTCATTTTGAATTTCTTTCGTTGAAATGCAAGAGTTGGAATATTTCGGTAGTGTTTGGTTGTGGTTTACCTTGTCACAGTTACATTTTCTTGATTTTTCAAAGTTCATTTTGAATTTTTTCGTTGAAATGCAAGAGTTGGAATATTTCAGTAGTGTTTGGCTGTGGTTTACCTTGTCAGAGTTACATTCTCTTGATTTTTCAAAGTTCATTTAGATTAGGTTAGATTAGGCTAGATCAAGTTAGATTAGGTTAAGTTAGGTTAGGTTAGGTTAGCCTACGTACGCGCGCGTACGTAGGCTAACCTAACCTAACCTAACCTAACTTGATCTAGCCTAACCTAACCTAACCTAACCTAACGAAAATCAAGAAAATGTAACTGTGTCAAGGTAAAGCACAACAAAACATATTTCAAACGAAAGAAATCCATAATGAACTTTGAAAAATCAAGAGAATGTAACTGTGACAAAGTAAACCACGACAAAAAACACTACTGAAATATTTAAACTCTTGCATTTCAACGAAAGAAATCCAAAATGAACTTTGAAAAATCAAGAAAATGTAACTGTGACAAGGTAAACCACAACCAAACACTACTCAAATATTCCAACTCTTGCATTTCAACGAATGAAATTCAAAATGAACTTTGAAAAATCAATAGAATGAAACTTTGACAAGGTAAACCACGACAAAACACTACTGAAATATTCCAACTCTTGCTTTTTAACGAAAGAAATTCAAAATGAACTTGGAAAAATCAAGAGAATGTAAGTGTGACAAGGTAAACCATGACAAAACACTACTGAAATATTCCAACTCTTGCTTTTCAACGAAAGAAATTCAAAATGAACTTTGAAAAATTAAGAGAATGTAACTGTGACAAGGTAAACCACGACAAAACACTACTGACATATTCCAACTCTTGCATTTCAACAAATGAAATCCAAAATGAACTTTGAAAAAATCAAGAGAATGTAACTGTGATAAGGTAAACCACGACAAAACACTACTGAAATATTCCAACTCTTGCATTTCAACGAAAGAAAGAAATCCAAAATGAACTTTGAAAAATCAAGAGAATGTAAGTATGACAAGGTAAACCACGACAAAACACTACTGAAATATTCCAACTCTTGCTTTTTAACGAAAGAAATTCAAAATGAACTTGGAAAAATCAAGAGAATGTAAGTGTGACAAGGTAAACCATGACAAAACACTACTGAAATATTCCAACTCTTGCTTATCAACGAAAGAAATTCAAAATGAACTTTGAAAAATTAAGAGAATGTAACTGTGACAAGGTAAACCACGACAAAACACTACTGACATATTCCAACTCTTGCATTTCAACAAATGAAATCCAAAATGAACTTTGAAAAATCAAGAGAATGTAACTGTGATAAGGTAAACCACGACAAAACACTACTGAAACATTCCAACTCTTGCATTTCAACGAAAGAAATCCAAAATGAACTTTGAAAAATCAAGAGAATGTAACAGTGACATGGTAAACCATGACAAAACACTACTGAAATATTCCAACTCTTGCATTTCAATGAAAGAAACTCAAAATGAATTTTGAAAAATCAAGAGAATGTAACTGTGACAAGGTTAAACCAAAAAAAAACACTACTGAAATAATTCAACTCTTGCATTTCAACAAGATAAATCCAAAATGAACTTTGAAAAATCAAGAGAATGTAACTGTGACAAGGTAAACCATGACAAAACACTACTGAAATATTCCAACTCTTGCATTTCAACGAAAGAAATCCAAAATGAACTTTGAAAAATCAAGAGAATGTAAGTATGACAAGGTAAACCACGACAAAACACTACTGAAATATTCCAACTCTTGCGTTTTCAATGAAAGATATCCAAAATGAACTTTGAAAAATCGTGAGAATGTAAGTGTGACAAAATAAACCACAACAAAACACTACTGAAATATTCCAACTCTTGCATTTCAATGAAAGAAATCCAAAATGAACTTTGAAAAATCAAGGGAATGTAACTGTGACATGCTAAACCACGACAAAACACTACTGAAATAATCCCACTATTTCATTTCAATGAAAGAAATTCAAAATGAACTTTGAAAAATCAAGAGAATGTAAGTGTGACAAAGTAAACCACAACAAAACACTACTGAAATATTCCAACTCTTGCATTTCAACTAAAGAAATCCAAAATAAACTTTGAAAAATCAAGGGAATGTAACTGTGACAAGGTAAACCACGACAAAACACTACTGAAATAATCCCACTCTTGCATTTCAATGAAAGAAAACCGAAATGAACTTTGAAAAATCAAGAAAATGTAACTGTGACAAGGTAAACCATAACAAAACACTACTGAAATATTCCAACTCTTGCATTTCAATGAAAGAAATTGAAAATGAACTTTGAAAAATCAAGGGAATGTAATTGTGACAAGGTAAACCACGACAAAACACTACTGAAATATTCCAACTCTTGCATTTCAATGAATGAAATTCAAAAGGAACTTTGAAAAATCAAGAAAATGTAACTGTGACAAGGTAAACCACAACGAAACACTACTGAAAATTTCAACTCATGCATTTCAATGAAAGAAATTGAAAATGAACTTTGAAAAATTAGAGAGAATGTAACTGTGACAAGGTAAACCACGACAAAACACTACTGAAATATTCCAACTCTTGCATTTCAATGAATGAAATTCAAAATGAACTTTGAAAAATCAAGAGAATGTAACTGTGACATGGTAAACCACGACAAAACACTACTGAAATAATTCCACTCTTGCATTACAACAAAAGAAATTCAAAATCAACTTTGAAAAATCAAAATGTAACTATGACAATTTAAACCATGACGAAGCGCTACTGAAATATTCCAACTCTTGCTTTTCAACGAAAGAAATCCAAAATGAACTTTGAAAAATCAAGAAAATGTACTGTGACAAGGTAAACCACAACCAAACATTACTGAAATATCCAACTCTTGCATTTCAATGAAAGAAACTCAAAATGAACTTTGAAAAATCAAGAGAATGTAACTTTGACAAGGTAAACCACGAAAAACACTACTGAAATATTCCAACTCTTGCTTTTCAACGAAAGAAATTCAAAATGAACTTTGAAAAATCAAGAGAATGTAACAGTGACATGGTAAACCATGAGAAAACACTACTGAAATATTCCAACTCTTGCATTTCAATGAAAGAAACTCAAAATGAATTTGAAAAATCAAGAGAATGTAACTGTGACAAGGTAAACCACGAAAAAACACTACTGAAATACTTCAACTCTTGCATTTCAACAAGATAATCCAAAATGAACTTTGAAAAATCAAGAGAATGTAACTGTGACAAGGTAAACCATGACAAAACACTACTGAAATATTCCAACTCTTGCATTTCAACGAATGAAATCCAAAATGAACTTTGAAAAATCAAGAGAATGTAACTGTGACAAGGTAAACCACGACAAAATACTACTGAAATAATTCAACTCTTGCATTTCAACGAGATAAATCCAAAATGAACTTTGAAAAATCAAGAGAATGTAACTCTGACATGGTAAACCACGACAAGACACTACTGAAATATTCCAACTCTTGCATTTCAATGAAAGAAATCAAAAATGAACTTTGAAAAATCATGAGAATGTAAGTGTGACAAGGTAAACCACAACAAAACACTACCGAAATATTCTAACTCTTGCATTTCAATGAAAGAAATTCAAATGAACTTTGGAAAAATCAAGAGAATGTAAGTGTGACAAGGTAAACCACGACAAAACACTACTGAAATATTCCAGCTCTTGCATTTCAATGAAAGAAATCAAAAATGAACTTTGAAAAATCATGAGAATGTAAGTTGTGACAAGGTAAACCACAACAAAACACTACCGAAATATTCTAACTCTTTGCATTTCAATGAAAGAAATTCAAATGAACTTTGAAAAATCATGAGAATGTAAGTGTGACACGGTAAACCACAACAAAACACTACCGAAATATTCTAACTCTTGCATTTCAATGAAACAAATTCAAATGAACTTTGAAAAATCAAGAGAACGTAAGTGTGACATGGTAAACCACGACAAAACACTACTGAAATAATCCCACTCTTGCATTTCAATGAAAGAAATTCAAAATGAACTTTGAAAAATCAAGAAAATGTAACTGTGACAAGGTAAACCACGACAAAAACACTACTGAAATTTTCCAACTCTTGCATTTCAACGAGAGAGAAAACCGAAATGAACTTTTAAAAATCAAAAAATGTAATTGTGACAAGATAAACCACAATAAAACACTACTGAAATATTCCAACTCTTGCATTTCAACGATAGAAATTCAAAATGAACTTTGAAAAATCATGAAAATGTAACTCTGACAAGGTAAACCACAAGAAAACACTACTGAAATATTCCAACTCTTGCATTTCAACTAAAGAAATCCAAAATAAACTTTGAAAAATCAAGGGAATGTAACTGTGACAAGATAAAACCACGACAAAACACTACTGAAATAATCCCACTCTTGCATTTCAATGAAAGAAAACCGAAATGAACTTTGAAAAATCAAGAAAATGTAACTGTGACAAGGTAAACCATAACAAAACACTACTGAAATATTCCAACTCTTGCATTTCAATGAAAGAAATTGAAAATGAACTTTGAAAAATCAAGGGAATGTAATTGTGACAAGGTAAACCACGACAAAACACTACTGAAATATTCCAACTCTTGCATTTCAATGAATGAAATTCAAAAGGAACTTTGAAAAATCAAGAAAATGTAACTGTGACAAGGTAAAACCACAAAAACACTACTGAAAAATTCCAACTACTGAAAAATTCCAACTCATGCATTTCAATGAAAGAAATTGAAAATGAACTTTGAAAAATAAGAGAATGTAACTGTGACAAGGTAAACCACGACAAAAACACTACTGAAATATTCCAACTCTTGCATTTCAATGAATGAAATTCAAAATGAACTTTGAAAAATCAAGAGAATGTAACTGTGACATGGTAAACCACGACAAAACACTACTGAAATAATTCCACTCTTGCATTACAACAAAAGAAATTCAAAATCAACTTTGAAAAAATCAAAATGTAACTATGACAATTTAAACCATGACGAAGCGCTACTGAAATATTCCAACTCTTGCTTTTCAACGAAAGAAATCCAAAATGAACTTTGAAAAATCAAGAAAATGTACTGTGACAAGGTAAACCACAACCAAACATTACTGAAATATTCCAACTCTTGCATTTCAATGAAAAAAACTCAAAATGAACTTTGAAAAATCAAGAGAATGTAACTTTGACAAGGTAAACCACGAAAAAACACTACTGAAATATTCCAACTCTTGCTTTTCAACGAAAGAAATTCAAAATGAACTTTGAAAAATCAAGAGAATGTAACAGTGACATGGTAAACCATGAGAAAACACTACTGAAATATTCCAACTCTTGCATTTCAATGAAAGAAACTCAAAATGAATTTTGAAAAATCAAGAGAATGTAACTGTGACAAGGTAAACCACGAAAAAAACTACTGAAATACTTCAACTCTTGCATTTCAACAAGATAAATCCAAAATGAACTTTGAAAAATCAAGAGAATGTAAGTGTGACAAGGTAAACCACAACAAAACACTACCGAAATATTCTAACTCTTGCATTTCAATGAAAGAAATTCAAATGAACTTTGAAAAATCAAGAGAATGTAAGTGTGACAAGGTAAACCACGACAAAACACTACTGAAATATTCCAGCTCTTGCATTTCAATCAAAGAAATCAAAATGAACTTTGAAAAATCATGAGAATGTGAGTGTGACAAGGTAAACCACAACAAAACACTACGAAATATTCTAACTCTTGCATTTCAATGAAAGAAATTCAAATGAACTTTGAAAAATCATGAGAATGTAAGTGTGACAAGGTAAACCACAACAAAACACTACCGAAATATTCTAACTCTTGCATTTCAATGAAACAAATTCAAATGAACTTTGAAAAATCAAGAGAACGTAAGTGTGACATGGTAAACCACGACAAAACACTACTGAAATAATAATCCACTCTTGCATTTCAATGAAAAGAAATTCAAAATGAACTTTGAAAAATCAAGAAAATGTAACTGTGACAAGGTAAACCACGACAAAAACACTACTGAAATTTTCCAACTCTTGCATTTCAACGAGAGAAAACCGAAATGAACTTTTAAAAATAAAAAAATGTAATTGTGACAAGATAAACCACAACAAAACACTGCTGAAATATTCAAACTCTTGCATTTCAACGATAGAAATTCAAAATGAACTTTGAAAAATCATGAAAATGTAACTTTGACAAGGTAAACCACAAGAAAACACTACTGAAATATTCCAACTCTTGCATTTCAATAAAAGAAATTCAAAATGAACATTGAAAAATCAAGAGAATGTAACTCTGACAAAGGTAAACCACGACAAAACACTACTGAAATATTCCAGCTCTTGCATTTCAACGATAGAAATTCAAAATGAATTTTGAAAAATCAAGAAATGTAACTGTGATAAGGTAAACCATAACAAAACACTACTGAAATATTCCAGCTCTTGCATTTCAACGTGATAAATCCAAAATGAACTTTGAAAAAAAAAAACAAGAGAATGTAACTGTGACAAGGTAAACCACGACAAAACACTACTGAAATATTCCAACTCTTGCATTTCAACGTGATAAATCCAAAATGAACTTTGAAAAATCAAGAAAATGTAAGTGTGACAAGGTAAACCACGATAAAAACGCTACTGAAATATTCCAACTCTTGCATTTCAATAAAAGAAATTCAAATGAACTTTGAAAAATCAAAGAGAATGTAACTGTGATAAGGTAAACCAACAACAAAAACACTACTGAAATATTCCAGCTCTTGCATTTCAACGATAGAAATTCAAAATGAATTTTGAAAAATCAAGGGAATGTAACTGTGGCACGGTAATCCACGAGAAAACACTACCGAAATATTCCAGCTCTTGCATTTCAATGAAGGAAATCGAAAATGAAAACCCAACTCTTGCATTTCAATGAAAGAAAACCAAAATGAACTTTGAAAAATCAAGAAAATGTAACTGTGACAAGGTATACCACAACCAAACACTACTGAAATAATCCAACTCTTGCATTTCAACGAAAGAAATTCAAAATGAACTTTGAAAAATCAAGAGAATGTAACTTTGACAAGGTAAACCACAACCAAACACTACTGAAATAAACCAACTCTTGCATTTCAACGAAAGAAATTCAAAATGAACTTTGAAAAATTAAGAGACTGTAACTTTGACAGGATAAACCACAACAAAACACTACTGAATATTTCCAACTCTTGCATTTCAATGAAAGAAACTCAAAATGAGGTTTGAAAAATCAAGAGAATGTAACTGTGACAAGGTAAACTACAACAAAACACTACTGAAATATTCCAACTCTTGCTTTTCAACATAAAAAATTCAAAATGAACTTTGAAAAAATCAAGAGAATGTAACTGTGATGAGGTAAACCACATCAAAACACTACTGAAATATTCCAACTCTTGCATTTCAATGAAGGAAATCGAAAATGAACTTTGAAAAATCAAGAGAATGTAACTGTGACAAGGTAAACCACGACAAAACACTACTGAAATATTCCAACTCGTGCATTTCAATGAAAGAAATTCAAACGAACTTTGAAAAATCAAGAGAATGTAACTGTGATAATGTAAACCACATCAGAACACTACTGAAATATTCCAACTCTTGCATTTCAACGAAAGAAATCCAAAATGATCTTTGAAAAATCAAGAGAATGTAACTGTGACAAGGTAAACCACGACAAAAACACTGCTGAAATATTCCAACTCTTGCATTTCAATGAAAGAAATTCAAAATGAACTTTGAAAAATCAAGAGAATGTAACTGTGACACTGTAAACCACATCAAAACACTACTGAAATATTCCAACTCTTGCATTTCAACGAAAGAAAACCAAAATGATCTTTGAAAAAAATCAAGAGAATGTAACTGTGACAAGGTAAACCACGACAAAACACTACTGAAATATTCCAACTCTTGCATTTCAATGAAAAAGAAATTCAGAATGAACTTTGAAAAATCAAGAAAATGTAACTGTGACAAGGTAAACCACAACCAATGCTTTTCAACAAAAGAAATTCAAAATGAACTTTGAAAAATTAAGGGAATGTAACTGTGACATGGTAAACCACGACAAAACGCTACTGAAATATTCCAACTCTTGCATTTCAATGAAAGAAATTCAAAATGAACTTTGAAAAATCAAGAGAATGTAAGTGTGACAAAGTAAACCACAACAAAACACTACTGAAATATTCCAACTCTTGCATTTCAACTAAAGAAATCCAAAATAAACTTTGAAAAATCAAGGGAATGTAACTGTGACAGGGTAAACCACAACAAAAACACTACTGAAATATTCCAACTCTTGCATTTCAATGAAAGAAATTGAAAATGAACTTTGAAAAATCAACGGGAATGTAACTGTGACAAGGTAAACCACGACAAAACACTACTGAAATATTCCAACTCTTGCATTTCAATGAATGAAATTCAAAATGAACTTTGAAAAATCAAGAAAATGTAACTGTGACAAGGTAAACCACAACAAAACACTACTGAAATATTCCAACTCATGCATTTCAATGAAAGAAATTGAAAATGAACTTTGAAAAATTAAGAGAATGTAACTGTGACAAGGTAAACCACGACAAACACTACTGAAATATTCCAACTCTTGCATTTCAATGAATGAAATTCAAAATGAACTTTGAAAAATCAAGAGAATGTAACTGTGACATGGTAAACCACGACAAAACACTACTGAAATAATTCCACTCTTGCATTACAACAAAAGAAATTTCAAAATGAACTTTGAAAAATCAAAATGTAACTATGACAAGTTAAACCATGACGAAGCGCTACTGAAATATTCCAACTCTTGCTTTTCAACGAAAGAAATCCAAATGAACTTTGAAAAATCAAGAAATGTACTGTGACAAGGTAAACCACAACCAAACATTACTGAAATATTCCAACTCTTGCATTTCAATGAAAGAAACTCAAAATGAACTTTGAAAAATCAAGAGAATGTAACTTTGACAAGGTAAACCACGAAAAAAAAAACACTACTGAAATATTCCAACTCTTGCTTTTTCAACGAAAGAAATTCAAAATGAACTTTGAAAAATCAAGAGAATGTAACAGTGGACATGGTAAAACATGAGAAAAACACTACTGAAATATTCCAACTCTTGCATTTCAATGAAAGAAACTCAAAATGAATTTTGAAAAATCAAGAGAATGTAACTGTGACAAGGTAAACCACGAAAAAACAATACTGAAATATTTCAACTCTTGCATTTCAACAAGATAAATCCAAAATGAACTTTGAAAAATCAAGAGAATGTAACTGTGACAAGGTAAACCATGACAAAAACACTACTGAAATATTCCAACTCTTGCATTTCAACGAATGAAATCCAAAATGAACTTTGAAAAATCAAGAGAATGTAACTGTGACAAGGTAAACCACGACAAAATACATACTGAAATAATTCAACTCTTGCATTTCAACGAGATAAATCCAAAATGAACTTTGAAAAATCAAGAGAATGTAACTCTGACATGGTAAACCACGACAAAACACTACTGAAATATTCCAGCTCTTGCATTTCAATGAAAGAAATCAAAAATGAACTTTGAAAAATCATGAGAATGTAAGTGTTACAAGGTAAACCACAACAAAACACTACTGAATATTCCAACTCTTGCATTTCAATGAAAGAAATTCAAATGAACTTTGAAAAATCAAGAGAATGTAAGTGTGACAAGGAAACCACGACAAAACACTACTGAAATATTCCAACTCTTGCATTTCAATGAAACAAATTCAAATGAACTTTGAAAAATCAAGAGAATGTAAGTGTGACATGGTAAACCACGACAAAACACTACTGAAATAATCCCACTCTTGCATTTCAATGAAAGAAATTCAAAATGAACTTTGGAAAATCAAGAAAATGTAACTGTGACAAGGTAAACCACGACAAAAAACACTACTGAAATATTCCAACTCTTGCATTTCAACGAAAGAAAACCGAAATGAACTTTTAAAAATCAAAAAATGTAACTGTGACAAGATAAACCACAACAAAACACTACTGAAATATTCCAACTCTTGCATTTCAACGATAGAAATTCAAAATGAACTTTGAAAAAATCATGAAAATGTAACTCTGACAAGGTAAACCACAAGAAAACACTACTGAAATATTCCAACTTGCATTTCAATAAAAAGAAATTCAAAATGAACTTTGAAAAATCAAGAGAATGTAACTCTGACAAAGTAAACCACGACAAATCACTACTGAAATATTCCAGCTCTTGCATTTCAACGATAGAAATTCAAAATGAATTTTGAAAAATCAAGAAAATGTAACTGTGATAAGGTAAACCATAACAAAACACTACTGAAATATTCCAGCTCTTGCATTTCAACGTGATAAATCCAAAATGAACTTTGAAAAAACAAGAGAATGTAACTGTGACAAGGTAAACCACGACAAAACACTACTGAAATAATTCAACTCTTGCATTTCAACAAGATAAATCCAAAATGATCTTTGAAAAATCAAGAGAATGTAACTGTGACAAGGTAAACCACGACAAAACACTGCTGAAATATTCCAACTCTTGCATTTCAATGAAAGAAATTCAAAATGAACTTTGAAAAATCAAGAGAATGTAACTGTGACACTGTAAACCACATCAAAACCACTACTGAAATATTCCAACTCTTGCATTTCAACGAAAGAAATCCAAAATGATCTTTGAAAAATCAAGAGAATGTAACTGTGACAAGGTAAACCACGACAAAACACTACTGAAATATTCCAACTCTTGCATTTCAATGAAAGAAATTCAGAATGAACTTTGAAAAATCAAGAAAATGTAACTGTGACAAGGTAAACCACAACCAATGCTTTTCAACAAAAGAAATTCAAAATGAACTTTGAAAAATTAAGGGAATGTAACTGTGACATGGTAAACCACGACAACACGCTACTGAAATATTCCAACTCTTGTATTTCAATGAAAGAAATTCAAAATGAACTTTGAAAAAATCAAGAGAATGTAACTGTGACATGGTAAACCACGACAACACACTACTGCAATATTCCAACTCTTGCATTTCAACTGAAAGAAATCTAAAATGAACTTGAAAAATCAAGAGAATGTAACTGTGACAGGGTAAACCACGACAAAACACTACTGAAATATTCCAACTCTTGCATTTCAATGAAAGAAATCCAAAATGAACTTTGAAAAATCAGAGAATGTAACTGAGACACTGTAAACCACATCAAAACACTACTGAAATATTCCAACTCTTGCATTTCAACTAAAAGAAATCCAAAATGAATTTTGAAAAATCAAGAGAATGTAACTGTGGCAAGGTAAACACGAGAAAACACTACCGAAATATTCCAACTCTTGCATTTCAATGAAAGAAATTCAAATGAACTTTGAAAAATCAAGAGAATGTAAGTGTTACAAGGTAACCACGACAAAACACTACTGAAATATTCCAACTCTTGCATTTCAACGAATGAAATCCAAAATGAACTTTGAAAAATCAAGAGAATGTAACTGTGACAAGGTAAACCACGACAAAATACTACTCTTTGAAAAAATCAAAAGAATGTAACTCTGACAAGGTAAACCACTACAAAACGCTACTGAAATATTCCAACTGTTGCATTTCAATGAAAGAAATTCAAATGAACTTTGAAAAATCAAGAGAATGTAAGTGTGACAAGTTAAACCACGACAAAACACTACTGAAATAATCCCACTCTTGCATTTCAATGAAAGAAATTCAAGATGAACTTTGAAAAATCAAAAGAATGTAACTCTGACAAGGTAAACCACGACAAAACACTACTGAAATATTCCAACTCTTGCATTTCAACGAAAGAAAACCGAAATGAACTTTAAAAAATCAAAAAATGTAACTGTGACAAGGTAAACCCACACAAAACACTACTGAAATATTCCAACTCTTGCATTTCAACGATAGAAAGTCAAAATGAACTTTGAAAAATCATGAAAATGTAACTCTGACAAGGTAAACCACGACAAAACACTACTGAAATATTCCAACTCTTGCACTTTAACGTGATAAATACCAAAATGAAACTTTGAAAAATCAAGAAAATGTAAGTGTGACAAGGTAAACCACGATAAAACACTACTGAAATATTCCAACTCTTGCATTTCAATAAAAGAAATTCAAATGAACTTTTAAAAATCAAGAGAATGTAACTGTGATAAGGTAAACAAACAACAAAACACTACTGAAATATTCCAGCTCTTGCATTTCAACGATAGAAATTCAAAATGAATTTTGAAAAATCAAGGGAATGTAACTGTGGCAAGGTAAACCACGAGAAAACACTACCGAAATATTCCAGCTCTTGTATTTCAATGAAGGAAATCGAAGATGAACTTACTGAAATATTCCAACTCTTGCATTTCAATGAAAGAAATCTTGCATTCAATGAAAGAAAACCAAAATGAACTTTGAAAAATCAAGAAAATGTAACTGTGACAAGGTATACCACAACCAAAACACTACTGAAATAATCCAACTCTTGCATTTCAACGAAAGAAATTCAAAATGAACTTTGAAAAATCAAGAGAATGTAACTTTGACAAGGTAAACCACAACCAAACACTACTGAAATAATCCAACTCTTGCATTTCAACGAAAGAAATTTAAAATGAACTTTGAAAAATTAAGAGAATGTAACTTTGACAGGATAAACCACAACAAAACACTACTGAAATATTCCAACTCTTGCATTTCAATGAAAAAAACTCAAAATAAACTTTGAAAAATCAAGAGAATGTAACTTTGACAAGGTAAACTACAACAAAACACTACTGAAATATTCCAACTCTTGCTTTTCAACATAAAAAATTCAAAATGAACTTTGAAAAATCAAGAGAATGTAACTGTGATGAGGTAAACCACATCAAAACACTACTGAAATATTCCAACTCTTGCATTTCAATGAAGGAAATCGAAAATGAACTTTGAATCAAGAGAATGTAACTGTGACACTGTAAACCACATCAAAACACTACTGAAATATTCCAACTCTTGCATTTCAACGAAAGAAATCCAAAATGATCTTTGAAAAATCAAGAGAATGTAACTGTGACAAGGTAAACCACGACAAAACACTACTGAAATATTCCAACTCTTGCTTTCAATGAAAGAAATTCAGAATGAACTTTGAAAAATCAAGAAAATGTAACTGTGACAAGGTAAACCACAACCAATGCTTTTCAACAAAAGAAATTCAAAATGAACTTTGAAAAAATTAAGGGAATGTAACTGTGACATGGTAAACCACGACAACACGCTACTGAAATATTCCAACTCTTGCATTTCAATGAAAGAAATTCAAAATGAACTTTGAAAAAATCAAGAGAATGTAACTGTGACATGGTAAACCACGACAACACACTACTGCAATATTCCAACTCTTGCATTTCAACGAAAGAAATCTAAAATGAACTTTGAAAAATCAAGAGAATGTAACTGTGACAGGGTAAACCACGACAAAACACTACTGAAATATTCCAACTCTTGCATTTCAATGAAAGAAATCCAAAATGAACTTTGAAAAATCAAGAGAATGTAACTGAGACACTGTAAACCACATCAAAACACTACTGAAATATTCCAACTCTTGCATTTCAACGAAAGAAATTCAAATGAACTTTGAAAAATCAAGAAAATATAAACTGTGACAAGGTATACCACAACCAAACACTACTGAAATATTCCAACTCTTGCATTTCAACGAAAGAAATTCATAATGAACTTTGAAATATCAAGAGAATGTACTTTGACAAGGTAAACCATGACAAAACACTACTGAAATAATCCAACTCTTGCATTTCAATGAAAGAAACTCAAAATGAACTTTGAAAAATCAAGAGAATGCAACTGTGGCAAGGTAAACCACGAGAAAACACTACCGAAATATTCCAACTCTTGCATTTCAATGAAAGAAATTCAAAATGAACTTTGAAAAATCAAGAAAATGTAGCTGTGACAAGGTAAACCACAACCAAACACTACTGAAATATTCCAACTCTTGCTTTTCAACGAAAGAAATTCAAAAAGAACTCTGAAAAAATCAGGCCTTTGGGGCGTCGGGGGCCCTTTGGGGGCCCAGGGGGAGGGTGCCCTTCTGTGTCTCATGCACAAAAATATTAAAAAATGGGGGAGGCGAGGAGGGGAGGGAGGGGAGGGGGAGGAGGGGAGGGGTGGGGGGGAGGGAAGGAGATGGTGGGGGGCCGGGGGGCTGGGGGAGGGGGCGGTGAGGAGGGGGGAGGAAAGGGAGGGAGAGGGAGGGGAGGGGGCCCTTTGGGGGCCAGGGGGGAGGGGCCCTTTGGGGATCTTGGGGGACCCTTGAGGGCCGGGTGGTCCTTTGGGAGCCCGGGGGACCTTTGAGGACCGGGGGCTCTCTTCGGGGTCGGGGTAGGAGGATCGGAACCATTTGGGGTCGGGGTAGAGGACCTCACAACACTGTTCAAATGGAACTTGTGTAGTATAACGACCACAGAGTTTCACCCTCAAATCCTCTTCTATAACCTTTTCTAAAATCATCTTTTAAAATGTCTCTAACTGTTTCGCCGAAATAATTCCCTAAAACGGTTTCGCCCAAATAATCCCTAAACGTAATTTCAGCGTGTTCCTTTTGTTTTGGCATCTCTGTGCTGTCACATTTGAAATTACTATGAAACCTGATTCCCGCGCTAAAACAATTCATCGCTAAGATGTTTCTTGGAGAATTGTTTCCATGGCAATGTTTATTAATATCTTTTGGAGTTCGACCAGTAGAACTGTTTCCGAGGCAAAGACATTAATGACTTGGATCTATTCCTGGAGAATCGTTTCTAGGCGAAGTTTTAGAATTGTTTCCGTGGCAAAGTATTAATGACTTGGATCTATTCCGGGAGAATGTTTCTCTGTTTTTCCATTCTCACTGACAAAAACCATAAAACAGACATAAATTGCTGTTGACATCCATTAAAGTGAGAAAGTTCCTGTTTTTCCATTCTCACTGACAAAAACCATAAAACAGACATAAAACCGATGTTGACATCCATGAAAAACATCAAATAAATTGACCAACACACATAACCATCCAAGAAAACATCCATCAAAATGAGAAAATTCCTGTTTTTTCAAGTGAGAAAAATACTGTTTTTTCCATTCTCACTGACAAAAACCATAAAACAGACATAAATTACTGTTTACATCCATGAAAAACATCAAATAAATTGACCAACACACATAACCGTCGATGAAACAACCATCAATGTGAGAAAATTCCTGTTTTTTCATTCTCACTGACAAAAAAACATCTCCCTAGGAACTCTATGTCCATATTTGGTGTGCAAAAAAGTTGTAGGTGGCAGCAGGGGTGCCCGTCACGAGTATAAGATACCCTTCTACTATCGTGAACCAAAAAGGCACGAGGAAGGCAATCCTTCCCACCATGGACTGACCCCTCCCATGGTATCCTTAATGACTTGGAATACCAAGTATTATGGACACCCACATCCTCCTCCCGAGGAAAATTATAGAGCAAATAGTGGCAGGTCAAGAATATATAGAAATAGATATAGATCACACGAGGAAGGGCAAATTACCAAGCAATATAGGAAAAGATTCAATTGCTATAATTGTGGCAAACCAAATCACTATGCGGAAGATTGCTGGCATAAAATACCCAAAGAAGGCCAGACGTACAAAACAAAACACCAGCTCAGTACGCAGGGGACAGAAATTTAGGAAGACAAGGAACAAATAATACTTGGCAAACACCTAATATATTCCTGAATTTAGGCCTAGAAGGCAAACGGTTAATAATACCCAGGGTCAAAGTAGTAGCGCTGAAGAAAACTGGGATAATCCCAGAAATTTTTGGCCAAACAGTAGGCATTTAAACGGAGAAACCAGCCTGTAAGAGTCGACAGAGCTGTTTCCTTACAAAGACCCCTATATAGTTTAGAATGTTGTGATACAAATGCAAATAATAATTATCTACCGATTCTGCGTTGTTTTAAAATTGAGTGTTTTCAAAACTTACCATGTTTACTAGATACAGGCGCATCTAAATCATTACTTCGAGAGGAAGTTTTTAATAGGTTTCCTCCTAGTGTCAAAAATCGAGTAAGCAGATGCCAAAATACCCTAACATCAGTGACAGGGCACAAGCTGACAATTTTAGGAGAATGTCCACTAAAATTTAGTGCAGGGGATAAAGAAATAACAGTAACAGTAATAATATGCAAGCAGCTACCATTTCCTTGTATTCTAGGAGTAGATGTCATCAGAAAATATGGGATTGTATGGGAACCAATATCCAATACAATCACAATAAACCAGGCAAATGAAAGTAATAGGCAAATTTGCGCAACAACAAATAAAGAAAGTGAAGATTCGAATTATAACCTAAAAATAAGCGGAAAAATCACAATAGAAGGGGGAACGACAGCTCAAGTTCTAGCTACATTAAATGAAAAAGAAGGAAAGGTTAAAACAATTGATGCCGTAATAGGGGGGTACACCATAAAAGAATACCCAATGATTTTCGTGGAAAATCAAGTTATAAAAATTGAAAATGGTATAACATACTTGAAACTATCAAATCTAAGTAATGATAAAATAAAACTGAACCAGGTAGAACTTGGATCAGTAGAAAAGATTTCAAATTCAGAACTGAAATCTCTAAAAGTCGAGAATTAAGCGTAAAAAACTTCACTTCTAGCCACGAACATTTATCCTCATTAAAACCGCAACCACAAGAAGAGTATGGAATGTCGAAAACGGATTTTTGCAACAATTTGATTTAAAACATTTACCGGAAAACGTAAAAAACTAGGGTGGAAAATATTCTTTGGGATTTTAAATGGACTTTTGCAAGACACAAAGCAGATTACGGATTAACTCACTTAATCACGCACAAGATATCAACAGAGGGCCCTCCAATCAAAAAGTCACCGTTTAAAAACACCTTATCATTTAAAGCCATGGCTAGAAAGCCAAATAAAAGAAATAGAAGATCAGGGAATAATTAAAGAAAGTATTAGTGATTGGTGCTTTCCATTAGTAATAGTCAGAAAAAAAAGATAACACCTGGAGATTATGTATAGACTTTAGAGCACTAAACGCCGTCACGGTTAAAGACATGATGAAGCTACCAAGAATTGATTCGATTTTAGATTCGTTAGGGGGTTCAAAATATTAAACTAGTTTTGATTTAATAGCAGGATTTTGGCAAATCGCTTTAGATGCAGAAACTAAGCATAAGGCTACAGTAAAACTTAGACGATGGCAGAACGTTCACATTTGAACGTATGCCATTTGGCTTATCATTTAGTCCAAATTGTTTTAGTCGCCTAAAGAATTTGGTGTTAAAAGATAACGAACCAGGAAGGAAAAAAGATACTTTGGCTTATTTAGATGATGTAATTCTGTTTAATGAAAACTTGGAAGACCACTTGGTCGGACTTAGAAAAATACTGGAAAAGTTTGAAAAAGCAGGCTTAAAAATTAAAACCAGAAAAGTTAAAAATAGTAGTACCAAAATAAGTATTTCTTGGACACCTGATAAACCAAGGCACTATTTCACCAAATCCAGAAAAATTTACACTCATAGAAAATTTACAGCCTCCTAAAGATCAAAAAAGCTGCAGATCAGTTTTGTGGGTTGCTAAGCTATTTCAGATGATATATTAAAAATTATGCCACAATAGCACAACCTTTGACGAACCTTTTGAAAAAATCAGGCAAATTTGAATGTCCAGAGGACGCAAAACAAGCGCTAAATGAAATAAAAAGGCAATTATTACTGGCATCAATACTAAAACTACCAGATTTGTCACAAGACTTCTGTTTGCAAACAGATGCTTCGGGGTACGGTATAGGGGCCATATTATTAAACATAAATTCTGAAGGAGTAGAATCAATAGTTCAATACGCCAGTAGGTCACTGACGGAAGCAGAAAAAAAAAATACTCGACAGTTGAAAGGGGAGTGTTTAGCAGTTGTAGTATTTACAGAAATTTTCGACAATTTTTACTTGGAAAAAAATTTATTTTACGCGTAGACCAAAAATCATTAGTTTGGCTACATACGATGCAAAATACTTCAGCCCGGCTGACACGGTGGATACTACGTCTACAAGCATATTCATATACCCCAATATATATAAAGGGCCGTACAAATATTTTACCAGACTATTTTTCACGAAATCCAGATAAGGAAGAAAATGTGATAGCAACCATCCAGAACGAACTGGAGGGGTAGAAATACTGTCTAATGAAAATATGAAGCATCAAAATAAAGAGGATTTTTGTTTAGCAATGAAATCCTTTTTATCAAAAGGAACGGAACAGCCAGAGCACTTTAAACATTTTTTTAAAGGACTTAGATAATTTTGATCTAGACGAAAGTAAAAATCTTCTAGTAAGATACCATAGACCATCGCAAGAATATAGAAAAAATGACTTAAAAATTATTCCAGTAATTCCAAAATCTCTGGAAGGAGAAGTTTTACAGATGGCACATGCAACGATTGGCTGTCACATGGGAGAAGCAAAAACTATGGGGAGACTGAAGGGAAATTTTTATTTTCCAAAAATGTACTCAAAAGTAAAAAGCTTTTATACAAAGCTGCCAAAAGTGCGCCAAACAAAAGTCGCCACCAAAGACCCCTAGGGCTGAATTAGGTCAATACCCCACCCCTTCAGCTGTAGGAGAAATAATATCAATAGACATTTGGGGATCCGGGGAAGTCTACCAGTTTCCAGGAAAGGAAACAGGTGCGTACTAACCATCGTAGATCATTTTAATTCATATTTATACGCTTTCCAATTAAAGATGAAAAGACAAAAAACCATTGCGAAAGTTTTTTCAATCGCCTATTTCTGGAACACGGGATTTTCCCTAGAGTTTTACTTAGCGACAATGGGCCATGTTTTAGAGCCAAATTATTAGACGAAATTACAGAATATCTGGGGGTTAGACGACGGTTTACCTCGTCTTATATTGCAGCAGCTAATGGAAAGGTTGAACGTAAGCATAGGGAATTAGCTTACATGCTGGGAATACATGCAAGAGAGGAAAATGAAAATTGGGATGAACATTTACCATTTGTAGTCTTTGCTATAAATACAGCTTTTCACGTACCTGAAAATAAATGCCATTTTTTTTGCAACATATAAGATATCCCAGAATTTGTTTAGATGAAATACAAAATGACAGAATATATTACAACCTAGACCAATATAAGCAAGAGATGGTGATGCGAATGAAAAAAGCTATGGAACAAGTTAAGGACAATCTGGAAGATGCGAAAACAGAACAAAAAGAGAAATATGACAGAACAAGCAAAAATAAAACGAGTTACTGTTTAGGAGATTTGGTTTGTGTTTACAAAACGAATCTGGAAGGAACAAAAAAGTTAAAACCGAAATGGGAGGGACCCTACAGGATTATAAAAATTCTACAAAATAACTTAACATATGTTCTAAAGCATCAGCATAAGGAAAAGGAAGAAATAGTGCACCATAATAGAATGAAAAAGGGATATTTTTCAAAACCGTGGAAAAAACAGAGCCTATACTTTCAGAAGAAGAAATAGAAGACACGATCTCACCAGTATATATCAGAAGACAATATGAATTTTATGACCTTTTTAACGACCAAAACAGTTGGGAGAAGTGGAAGGAATATTTAGCCCAGTCTTGGCTGCAAACTTTCCACAGCAAACAAGAGAAAAAAGAAAAAGTTCAATATTCATCGGATACTAGCGATGAAAGCGACAGAGAAGAGCCTCAAACACAACCTACTGGTTTAAGACATAATAAACCAGAGGTTAAATCCAAATAGGAAGAAAGATTGGAAGAAACCAAAGAATTATCTGATTTTCATACACTAGACTCACCTACAGTCTTAACGCAAAAATGGCTTTTGGAACAAATGCCATCTACCAGACGCGAGCTAACAGAATGCGACACCGAAAATTCTTCTACAGAAACCGATATAGCTAAATCTGGGCCATCGTCAAGAAAAAACCTTCTTTGAGAGAAAAATTATGGAGAACAGTAAAGAAACCAAGGGGGCAGCAAGAAGTTCCTTTTTCAGCAGCACAAGTCGCTAAAATACTTATGAAAAAGGCCAAACATCAAAGAGAAACAAAGATTAAAGATATTTGACGAGGCAACAAAACAGCACTCGGACGCAGAGCCATGTAAGCCACACTATAGAAACCACAGAAAAACTTGCCAATATTATAAAGAAGAAAAGCAAAAATTTGGAGTCCAGAACTCGGACCAGGAAACGGAGAAAGGCAGAACAAGCGCAGCCCCCAGCAGATTAATATTTGAGTAAAACAATAATAAGAAAAAAAATATAAATAAAAATCAAACGAGTATAAAAGCCACTAAAGAAATATCTATATTTTCTTTTTTAATCGGTATATAGATAACATCAAGTTTTCTTTCAAATATATATCGCCAGTAAAAATTATGAACGTCACATTCGAACGCCAAATTATTAACTCCGATCTGAAGTGACATCATAGGTTTCTTGCCAAAATTTTGTTTCCGATACGAGATAAGACTTCGCGAGCGGTATAATGTGAAGACTTGTCAAAACAAATTAGGCTTCGCTTCAAAGAAAAAGGAAATAAGTAAGGCCCCGTAACTTTTAAATGGGTGTAGTGAACCTAATTAAATTATACATGTTTAGAATCAGCATTAAAAGGCGATTCTTTTGATATGTATATTGAAAAAAAATTGGAAGCTAGCAAATTTGGAGTGAGCTCAATCACTGCTGGTCTCTTGTTGTTAAGCACATGCAATGCATCTACTGACCTTTGACTCTCTGAGGTGACACTTTCAGTCGAATTTGAAAAAAATTGTTTTTGAAGAATTTTAAAACAATTTTAATAGAAAAAAAAAACAGCAAGAGTTTACATTAAGTGGCCACTACATGTACAAGCTAGCTGTAATCTTGTTATAAATAGTAGAAGATGATAAATTAAACACTTACCTATAAGGACGGTGTATATAAACAAGAAACCGTAGATAAAATGGGTCACAATTTAAAAAGTTAACACCGTGTAAAACAAAGTTTTCTCGGTATAATTAATTTCACATATTAAATAAATTCACAACTCACCATTAACAGAAATAACAGGGCGACAACATTGCAGGTGAAAAACACCAATGACAGGACCGTTTGCATTTAAAAACGAAACTAAAAACAAAAATATTTTTTAAACAAGAAAAAACGGGTTTTAATTTTCTATAAAGCAGTGAAATACAAAACAATTAATTATGCACAAAAGCTCCGAATATTTCGGCCCCACATCCGGGAGCCTTTCTCAACGGAAAAAAAATAAAAAAAAAAATAAATAAATAAAAAAAAAAAAAACTTAACTTACATCACAATACTAAACACATAAAGAGAAAGAAAAAAAAAACAAAAGAAAAAATATAAATAAATAAGAAACAAAACTCACATATTAAATAAACACTTCCATGCACTGAATGTCTATAATATTTTTTCTTTTGTTTTTTATTTGTTTTTTATTTTTTCTTTTGTTTTTTGTTTCTTATTTATTTATATTTTTTCTTTTGTTTTTTTTTCTTTCTCTTTATGTGTTTAGTATTGTGATGTAAAGTTAAGTTTTTTTGTTTTTTTTATTTATTTATTTTATTTTATTTTTTTTCCGTTGAGAAAGGCTCCCGGATGTGGGGCCGAAATATTCGGAGCTTTTGTGCATAATTAATTGTTTTGTATTTCACTGCTTTATAGAAAATTAAAACCCGTTTTTCTTGTTTAAAAAATATTTTTGTTTTTAATGGAAAAGCAGTGTGGTCTAAGAAATTAAAAAACGAAAACTGCTAGACGTCTTGTCATGGGGGGATCCACCAAACTAATCAAATTGATATTAGAAATATCGGTCAAACTGGAGAAGGGTTGGGCTGAGTGTTAGTGTGAAACCTTTCTTGCTAAAATAAATAGCAGGAGGAAAGGTTTTACACTGGCACTAAACCCAGAAACTCGTAGAACAAGGTAATAGTCAGGATTTCACGAGAAGGACAAATAGCACTAAGTGACTGTATGAAACTAAGGCGCAAATTAAACTGAGGATTATAGGGAAACCACAATAGATAACCCCTATCTCTAAGCAACTTTTGGCAAGACATAGGCACTAATTTTTGGTAAAAATACCACAGACAAGGAATATGTGTCTGCGAGGAAAACCACACAATTTTGTGGGAATCAGGATATCATAAAAACGTACATTTTTATGAATAAATGAGAACTAGATATTTCGGGGCAAAACGTAATTAAAAGTGTTCAAAAAAAAATTAGCTGAAAAACTATAGTACTTGTCTAACATCAAAAACTTTCGGAAAAAAATTTAAATATTTTCAAAAAAATACAGGTTGCAAAAATTAGACACAAACCACCCCCCCCCCCCCCACCTCTTAGAACTAGGGAGATAACGAATTTGATCATAAAGGGCAATCAGCATAAAAACTTGTTAAGGTTATTGAAAAAGAACATGGAATATATAAATGTAGGCTTTAAAAAAAAGATATATTTTACCGAAAAAGCAGAAAAGACTTGAAAAACCCCTTAGGCTTCATTGAAATATCGAAAAAAAAGAGAAGGGTTCAAGTTGAAAAATATAGCCAGAAGAAACTAAAAGGAAAATAAACTGAATTGAAAGTAAGGCACATAATAGCCTTAAGAACTTGAAGTTGAAACCTAAGACAGACCGCTAAAAGTGGGGAAGTTAAAGTGAAAATAGTCATTGTCACTTGTATGTCAAAAACTGAATTACTGTGTGCCATGAAGGCCAGGTATTTTCGGCAGAGAAGGGCCACTTTTTCTGAAAAAAAGAATAGCCCAAGAAAAAAAAAATTGGCAGCCACAAATTATTAAATTAATTATTTTGTGTGCAGGTTCATAATAGTCTTTTTAGCTGTAGCTGATGACAAGGAACTTAGAAACGTTAAAGGAGCTACCAGAAGGCAGCCCTGGTAAGCAAACCTTCAGGGTACGGGCGCAAGTCAATTGGTAGTGCCAAAGCAGGTAAAAAGACGAATAGCTAAAATTTTTAGCTTATCCAAAAAGACATTAAAGCTGAAAAAAAAGAGAGATTACAGACAAAAACGTTATAAAACTGTCTAAAGTACCTAGAAATTCGAAAAGAATTGAAAAGCTTTAAGAGTCTGAATAGACAAACAGGCTTATAAAATAATGACAGTTAATAACACAAGTGGGTTCGAGATAGAACCAAAGTTTTAAGACGGAATGTATATAGCCGTATATGAGAGAAGTTATATAGTTGTAAAAAAGTGTAATTGAGAAAATATCTACTGTTATAAATACTAGTCTACACCGTGTTTTTGTTTTAAAATGCTTTAAGTTTTAACCAATAGTATAATAACATATCTAGTTTTGCGACTTAAATACTTGTGTAAGTTATTACACAATGCTTATTTATATATATAGGCTGTTTTAATTTACTTTAAATTTTAACTAGTGATGTAATGTTATATGTAAATGTTTGACCTCGAGCCAAAGTATTAATAATTTTTTTTATTGTAAAATAATCTGTTTAGTATTAAGTTTGAAAGAATAATCCAGCAAGGAACATAATGTTTCGATTTAAGCGTGTTTCGATTATTTTTGAAGTGATTAAAAAAAAGTGGAGAAAGTAATTAAAGTAATTAACTTTCGAATGCATTGATATATACGAAAATAGAGTGTTTCATTCTACTATATATGTAAAAAATATATGCTTTATATGTATACTAATGTGGATATTTATTTTAGATACAGCATTAGCTATTTTTTTGGAAATCAAATTTTTCGTAGCATCTTTTCGGATCGATTTTTCCTTCAATCATATATTGACACATTTTTGGGAAGTAACAAATTTTTAAGACACTTCAAATATATCCTGATACTATCATCACATACTCAATCAACTGAAATTTTGGAAACTATAGCAGTAATACAGACTTTACTACAAGTTCGTCAGAAAGTGAGATAAAAACAGAACTTAATTTAGGCCTAGAAAATGTGCTACATAGCCAAATGGCTTATGTTATTGAGATATGTGAAAATGCTTTGTGCTGAAAGAAAAAAAAATATATGTGAAAATTTAAAAATCAATATTCTTATATGTAATTTACCCAAGGCATTTCTAAAACAAAAAAAATAAACGGTATATCAACCACATCACACAGATAAATTAAATTATTAATGGGAATTAAATTTAAACTCAAAAAATTCATAAAACTTTTCTAATATATATCTAATTTAAGCAAAACACTAATATTATGTATAAGCCGCTTGGAGTCAAGTAAAACAGAAGATGCATATGAAGAGGGCAAAAGAGTAATTGTCAGTCCTTGAGACAGAGAAAAAGAGAAACAAGGATGAATTTCAAATTGAAATCCTTCGAAAAAAAAAAAGAACATGGCCAATATTGGACCAGAAACATAACCCTAAGGAAACCCAATGAGGGTATATGCACATAATGACCCAAAGATGCCTGCATAATAACTGTAAACAAAATTAAGTTGTTTTAAAAGTAAAATGTTGAGAATTGGGACAATTCTTCTTTCAATGGGGAGTATTGTGGTAAAGCTTTCTAATTTAGTTAATTATTAATTTAGTAAAATATATAAGACACAAATATGAAGTTTTGAAATACCACTTTTTATTAAGATAAGGAAAATATCCTGCTAAGTTCTGTTTAACGGGAAATTGAGAAATTACCACTTCCTAGCGATTACGTGGGAAGGTGTGGTTGATAAAAATGTATAAAAGATACATTTTATCGGAAGGGAAAAATCTTATACTAACCTTATGCCGGACTGACGTCTGGTCCGTTGTTTTTAGAAATACCTTGGAACTTTGTCTTATCATTGTAAGTGTCTAAGTATCTATTTATATTATTGTTGTTTTTGAGACTTGTGGTCTACTTGGGACAGCCAGTCCCAGTGGACAGAATATATCCCATTATATTATATGTTAAATGAATAAAAGTATTGTATTTTAGACAACCTCTCTACAATCTACCTTTAGCCCTCGAACATACCCAGTCGGTACGCCTCATTAGTTCGGTCATAGCCTAAGGCACGCTACCAAAGTTTAATTACCTTAGGGCCAGAGTTTATCTCCCCTATAAAAGGAGAATAAAGGCATCTACAACGACAACCCCCCAAATACCATAGAATAACACTTCACAACACTCTGGCCCTAAGGTAATTAAACTTTGGTAGCGGGCCTTAGGCTATGACCGAACTAATGAGGCGTACCGACTGGGTATGTTCGAGGGGCTAAAGGTAGATCGTAGAGAGGGTGTCTAAAATACAATACTTTTATTCAATTTACATATAATAATTAAAGATATAGATATTCTACTGGGACTGGCTGTCCCAAGTGGACCACAAGTGTCAGAAACTACAATAATATATAATAAGATACAGACACTTACAATGATCCGACAAGATCCCAAGGTATTTCTAACGAGAAAATAAACGGGCAGAGGTTCGCCCTGCAAGTCAAAAAGTCTCTCTTCAGTCTCCAAAATCTGGGTATATATATGAAAAACTAACCACGTCCTTCCGGTACATTGACGCATTTAGCCAGGAAATTGGTTATTGAGCAAGTTCCCTCCAAGCTTACACATTCCACGATTTGTATCTTTATCTTAAAAAGTGGTATTTTGAAACTTTGTTTTTGCGTCTTAATATATTTTTACTCAATTAATAATTAACTAAATTAGAAAGCTTTACCACAATACTCCCCATTTAAAGAAGAATTGTCCCAATTCTCAATATTTTACTTTTAAAACAACTTAATATTGTTTACAGCTATTATGCTGCCATCTTTGGGTCATTATGTGCATATAACCTCAATGGGTTTCCTTAGGGTCATGTTTCTTGTCCAATATAGGTCATGCTCTTTTTTGTCGAAGGATTTCAATTTGAAATTCATCCTTGTTTCTCTTTTTCTCTGTCTCTAGGACTGAAAAATACTCTTTTTACCCTTCTTCATATGCATCTTCTGTTTTAACTTGACCCCAAGCGGCTTAAACATTATATTAGTGGTTTTGCTTAAATTAGATTTATATTAGAAAAGTTTTATAAATTTTTTTGGGTTTAAATTTAATTCCCATTAATAATTTAATTTATCTGTGTGATGTGGTTAATATACCGTTTATTTTTCCTTTTAGAATTACCTTGGATAAATTACATATAACATTATTGATTTTTAAATTTTCACATATTTTTCATATTTTTCTGATTTTATCTCACTTTTGATGAACTTGTAGTAAATTCAGTATTACTGTTATAGTTTCCAAATATTAGTTGATCAAGTATGGTTTGGCTTCTGATGGTAGGTGATGATAGTATCAGGATATATTTGAAGTGGCTTCAAAATGTTTTACTTTCCAAAAATGTGTCAAAATATGATTGAAAGAAAAATGGATCCGAAAGGATGCTACGAAAAATTTGATTTCCAAATAAAAAGCATATAAAGCATAAAATTTTACATATATAGTAGAAAGAAATACTCAATTTTGTAAAGTTTAATTCTTTTCATTACTTTTCTCTCTTTTAATTACTCCAAAAATAATATCTCGCTTAAATCGAAACGTTATGTTTCTTGCTGGATTATTCTTTTCAAACTTAATACTTAGCGGACCATTTCACAATAAAAAAGTATTTATACGTTGACTCGAAGTCAAACCTTTACAAATACATTAAATCACTAGTTAAAATTTAAAGTAAATTAAAACAGAGCATATATATACAAGCAATGTGTAATAACTTACACAAGTATTGTTTTTATTCGCAAAACTAGATATGTTATTATACTACTGGTTAAAACTTAAAGCTTTTTTAAAAATTTAACACGGTATAGACTCGTATTGGAATTAATTTCAATTATTGTTTTGTTAATTGCTTATGAAGTACTAATCTAGAATACTTCTTGAATGATATAAAAATAAAAACACAAATACTTAACATTTAATTCACTATATTTACATGGATAGTTTAGGCTATATATATATATATATATATTAACAGAAGTTGTGTTGATACATAACTTAATTGTTAAAAAACAAATAATAATTATCAAAATTGTGCAATTTTGTTTTGTTATTTGTGCAATAACAAAACTTACAAGATTGTGGTAAAGCTTTCTAATTTAGTTAATTATTAAATGAGTAAAAATATATTAAGACGCAAAAACAAAGTTTCAAAATACCACTTTTTAAGATAAAGATACAAATCGTGGAATGTGTAACCTTGGAGGGAACTTGCTCAATAACCGATTTCCTGGCTAAATGCGTCAATGTACCGGAAGGACGTGGTTAGTTTTTTTATATATATACCCCGATTTTTGAGACTGAAGACAGACGTTTTGACTTGCAGGGCGAACCTCTGCCCGTTTATTTTCTCGTTAGAAATACCTTGGGATTCTTGGCGGATCATTGTAAGTGTCTGTATCTTATTATATATTATTATAGTTTCTGAGACTTGTGGTCTACTTGGGACAGCCAGTCCCAGTAGAATATCCATATCTGTAATTATTATATGTAAATTGAATAAAAGTATTGTATTTTAGACAACCTCTCTACGATCTACCTTTAGCCCCTCGAACATACCCGGTCGGTACGCCTTATTAGTTCGGTCATAGCCTAAGGCACGCTACCAAAGTTTAATTACCTTAGGGCCAGAGTTTATCTCCCCTATAAAGGGAGAATAAAGGCATCTACGACTAAAACACCCAAATACCATAAAATACACTTCACATCAACTGATGGTCGCTGGAAAAAATGGGTCGAGAGGGCTAGATAAAAATAGTAGATTGAAATAAAATGGCTTTACCAGAGGAAAAAAATGACTTCCCTATCAACAGTACTTGAAATTGCAAAAATTATACCAGAATACGCGGGAAATTCAGACGTAGATGAGTTTATCGAAAAATTAAAAAATTTTCGACGAACTAACTGAAGCGTTTGAGGATAAGGTCAAAGAGCAATGCGTTGCAGCCAGATTAAAGGGAAGTGCCCTTAAACATTTTGAGGCAATTAAGGAAAAAGAGCCCAAGGACATCAGTACTCTAATTGAATCTTTTAAAACAAGATTCATAGAGACAAGCATATCTGAGAGGTAGTGACATTCAATACCTCAACTAGTATCAGGGATTATGCAGAAAAAATTTGTAGATCCGTATGCTCACAATTAGAGAAAGGCGGAAATGACGAGACAGTACAGAAAGTACAACTACATACTTTTACCCAAGGGTTACCAAAAAGTTATTAAGACTAATATTATCGCGGAAACCTGAAAATTTAGAGCAGGCTGTAATACTAGTCGAAACAGAGGTAAAAATTGACGAAGCTATGAAAAACTTTGATCAGATGTCAATAAATAACACAGGAGCACAAGAAAGTAAAAAATATGAAAGGGGACAGAAACGGGTGAACTTTGAGGAGCCAAATCGTGAACCAAAAAGGCGCGACGGAGGCCGAGGGTCGCCGTCTAGGGAGATAGCTAACAGATTCCACGACCTTGAGAGATTAGCAGCTAATAACTATAGAAAATATGGGCAACCTCCCCCACCAAAGACAGATAGTTGGGGAACCAACAATGAAAGATCAAAAACATTTAGAAGTAACCAGGAAACAAACAAACAATTTAAGAGAAAATTTTATTGCTATTATTGTAGCAAAACAAATCCCTATGCGGCAGATTGCTGGCATAAAATACCCAAAGAAGACCAGCCGTACAAGACAAAACACCAGTTCAGAACGCAGGGGGGCAGAAATTTAGGAAGGCAGGGAACAAATAATACTTGGCAAACACCTAATAATATTCCTGAATTTAGGCCTAGGAGGCAAACGGTTAACAATACCCAGGGTCAAAGTAGTAACGCTGAAGAAAACTGGGATAATCCCTGAAACTTTTGGCCAAAAACAGTGGGCATTTAAACGGAGATACCAGCCTGTAAGGGTCGACAGAGCTGTTTCCTTACAAAGACCCCTATATAGTTTAGAATGTTGTGATACAAATGCAAAT
This sequence comes from Artemia sinica, assembly GCA_027921565.1. Taxonomy (NCBI): domain Eukaryota; kingdom Metazoa; phylum Arthropoda; class Branchiopoda; order Anostraca; family Artemiidae; genus Artemia; species Artemia sinica. The sequence continues at coordinate 43,994,505 of CM051258.1, forward strand.
AATAATAGTCTACCAATTCTGCGTTGTTTTAAAATTGAGTGTTTTCAAAATTTACCATGTTTACTAGATACAGGAGCCTCTAAATCATTAATTCGAGAGGAAGTTTTTAAGAGGTTTCCTCCTAGTGTCAAAAATCGCGTAAGCAGATGCCAGAATACCCTGACATCAGTGACAGGGCACAAGCTGACAATTTTGGAGAGAATGTCCATTAAAATTTAGCACAGGGGATAAAGAAATAACAGTAACAGTAATAATATGCAAGTAGCTACCATTTCCTTGTATTCTAGGAGTAGATGCCATCAGAAAATATGGGATCGTATGGGAACCCATATCTGATGCAATAACCATAAACCAGACAAAAGAAAATAATAGGCAAATTTACGTAACAACAGATAATGAAAGTGACGATTCGAATTATAACCTAAAAATAAGCGGAAAAATCACCATAGAAGGGGGAACCACAGCTCAAGTTCTAGCAACATTAAATGCAAAAGAAGTAAAGGTTAAAACAATGGATGCCATGATAGGAGGATACACTATAAAAGAATACCCAATGATTTTCGTGGAAAATCAAGTTATAAAAATTGAAAATGGTATAACATACTTTAAAACTATCAAATCTAAGTAATAATAAAATAAAGCTGAACCAGATAGAACTTGGATCAGTGGAAAAGATTTCAAATTTCTAAACAGTCCAGAATTAAGCGTAGCTTTCACTAGCCATGAACATTTATCGTCATTAAAACCGCAACCACAAGAAAAGTATGGAAAATATTCTTTGGGATTTCAAATGGACTTTTGCAAGACACAAAGTGGATTACGGATTAACTCACTTAATCACGCACAAGATATCAACAGAGGGTCCTCCAATAAAAAAATCACCGTATAAGACACCTTATCATATAAAACCATGGCTAGAAAGCCAAATAAAAGAAATGGAAGATCAGGGAATAATTAAAGAAAGTGTGAGTGATTGGTGTTTTCCACTAGTAATAGTCAGGAAAAAAGATAACACCTGGAGATTATGTATAGACTTTAGATCACTAAATGCCGCCACGGTTAAGGACGTGATGAAGTTGCCAAGAATTGATACGATTTTAGATTCGTTAGGAGGTTCAAAATATTACACTAGTTTTGACTTAATAGCAGGATATTGGCAAATCGCTTTAGATGTAGAAACAAAGCGTAAAGCTACATTAATTTTAGACGATGGAAGAACGTTCACATTTGAACATATGCCTTTTGTCTTATCATTTAGTCCAAATTGTTTTCGTCGACTAATGAATTTGGTGTTAAAAGATAACGAACCAGGAAGGAAAAAAGATACTTGGCTTATTTAGATGATGTAATTCTGTTTAATGAAAACCTGGAAGACCACTTGGTCGGACTTAGAAAAAATGCTGGAAAAATTTGAAAAAGCAGGCTTAAAATTAAAACCAGAAAAGTTAAAAATAGTAGTACCAAAATTAGTTTTTCTTGGACACCTGATAAATCAAGGTACTATTTCACCAAATCCAGAAAAATTTACAGTCATAAAAAATTTACAGCCTTCTAAAGATCAAAAAAGCTGCAGATCAGTTTGTTGTTTGTTAAGCTATTTCAGACGATATATTAAAAATTATGCCACAATAGCACAACCTTTGACAAACCTTTTGAAAAAATCAGGTAAATTCGAATGTCCAGCGGACGCAAAACAAGCGCTAAATGAAATAAAAAGGCAATTATTACTGGCACCAATACTTAAACTACCAGATTTGTCACAAGACTTCTGTTTGCAAACAGATGCTTCGGGGTACGGTATAGGAGCCATATTATTGAACATAAATTCTGAAGGAGTAGAATCAATAGTCCAATACGCAAGTAGGCCACTGTCGGAGGCAGAAAAAAAATATTCGACAGTTGAAAGGGAATGTTTGGCAGTTGTAGTTTTTACAGAATATTTTCGATAATTTTTACTTGGAAAAAAATTCATTTTACGCGTAGACCAAAAATCATTAATTTGGCTACATACGATGCAAAATACTTCAGCCCGGCTGACACGGTGGATACTACGTCTGCAAGCATATTCATATACCCCAATATATATAAAGGGCCGTACAAACATTTTACCAGACTATTTGTCAGGAAATCCAGATACGGAAGGAAATTTGATAGCAACCATCCAGAACGAACTGGAAGGGCTAGAAACACTGTCTAATGAAAATATTTCGAATCATCAAGATAAAGATGATTTTTGTTTAGGGATGAAATCCTTTTTATCAAAAGGAACGGAACTGCCAGAGCACTTTAAACATTTTTTAAAGGACTTAGATAATTTTGATCTGGACGAAAGTAAAAATCTTCTAGTAAGATATCATAGACCATCGCAAGAATATAGAAAAAATAACTTAAAAATTATTCCAGTAATTCCAAAATCTCTGGAAGGAGAAGTTTTACAGATGGCACATGCAACGATTGGCTGTCACATGGGAGAAGCGAAAACTATGGGGAGGCTGAAAGGAAATTTATATTTTCCAAAAATGTACTAAAAAGTAAAAGCTTTTATACAAAGCTGTCAAGAGTGCGCCAAACAAAAGTCGCCACTAAGGACCCCTAGGGCTGAATTAGGTCAATACCCCACCCCTTCAGGGGTAGGAGAATTAATGTCAATAGATATTTTTGGAACCGGAGGAAGTTTACCAGTTTCCAGGAAAGGAAACAGGTGCGTACTAACCATAGTCGACCATTTTAATTCATATTTATACGCTTTTCCAATTAAAGACGAAAAGAAAAAAACCATTGCGAAAGTTTTGGTCAATCGCCTATTTCTGGACCACGGAATTTTTCCTAGAGTTTTACTTAGCGACAATGGGCCATGTTTTAGAGCCAAATTATTAGACGAAATTACAGAATATTTGGATGTTAAACGATGGTTTACCTCGTCTTAAATGGCAGCAGCTAATGGGAAGGTTGAACGTCAGCATAGGGAATTAGCTTACATGCTGGGAATACATGCAAGAGAGGAAAATGAAAATTGGGATGAACATTTACCATTTGTAGTCTTTGCAATAAATACGGCTTTTTCACGTTCCTTAAAAGAAACGCCATTTTATTTTGCAACATATAAGAGATCCCAGAATTTGTTTAGATGAAATACAAAATGATAGAGTATATTACAACTTAGACCAATATAAGCAAGAAATGGTGATGCGAATGAAAAAAGCTATGAAACAAGTTAAAGACAATCTGGAAGATACTAAAACAGAACAAAAAGAAAAATATGACCGAACAAGCAAAAATAAAACAGATTACCGTTTAGGAGACTTGGTTTATGTTTACAAAACTAACCTGGAAGGAACAAAAAAGTTAAAACCGAAATGGGATGGGCCCTACAGAATTGTAAAGATTCTACCAAATAACTTAACATATGTTCTAAAGCATCAATATAAGGAAAAGGAAGAAGTAGTACACCATAATAGAATGAAAAAAGGGATATTTTTCAAAACAGTGGAAAACAGAGCCTATACTTTCAGAAGAAGAAATAGAGGACACGATTTCACCAGTATATATCAGAAGACCATATGAATTTTATGACCTTTTTAATGACCACAAAAGTTGGGAGGAGTGGAAGGAGTATTTAGCCCAGTCTTGGCTACAAACTATCCACAACAAACAAGAGAAAAAGGGAAATATTCGATGCTCATCGGATACTAGCGATGAAGAAAATCAAACAGAACATAAGGGTTTAAAATGTGATAAAACAAGGGTAAAATTCACAGAGGAAGAAAAATTGGAAGGAACCAATGAATTATCTGATTTTCATACATTAGACTCACCTACAGTCTTAACGCAAAAATGGCTTTTGGAACAAACGCCATCTACCAGACGCGAGCTAACAGAATGTGACACTGATAATTCTTCTACAGAAACCGATATCACTAAACCTGGGCCATCGTCAAGAAAACCCTCTTTAGAGAAAAATTTTGGAGAAAAGTAAAGAAACCAGAGGGGCAGCAACAAGTTCCTTTTTCAACAGCACAAGTAGCTAAAACACTTATGAAAAAGGCCAAACATCAAGAGAAACGAAGATTAAAGATATTTGACGAGGCGAAAAAACCACGCTCGGATTTAGAGCCTTGTAAACCACCTTATAAGACCACGGAAAAACTTGCAAATATTATAAAGAAGAAAAGCAAAAATTTGGGGTCCAAAACTTGGACCAAGTAACGGAGAAAGGCAGAACAAGCTTAGCCCTCAGCAGATTAATATTTGAATAAAACGATTGTAACGGGAAAAAAAATAATAAATAAAAATAAAACGAGTAAAAAGCCTCTAAAGAAATATCTATATTTTCTTTTTTTAATCGGTATGTAAATAACATCAAGTTTTTCTTCAAATATATATCGCCAGTAAAAATTATTACCGTCACAGAGAAAAGAAATAAGCTCCGATCTGAAGTGACATCATAGCTTCCTGCAAAAATTTTGTTTCCGATACGAGATAAAACTTCGCGAACGGTTGTAATGACAAGACTTGTCAAAACGAATTAGATTTCGTTTCATAAAAGAAATTAATAAGGCCACGTAACTTTTAAATAGGTGTTGTGAAACTAATTAAATTATACATACTTAGAATCAGCATTAAAAGGCGATTCTTTTGATATGTATATTGAAAAAATATATTTTGGGGGGATAATAATAAAAAAAAATTGTTTTTGAAGAATTTTAAAATTATTATAATGGGAAAATCAGCAAGAGTTTACATTAAGTCGACTACATGTACAAGCTAGCTGTAATCTTATTATAATTAGTTATAGTCTAATATGATATTTTTTTATTAGTTACAAATGATAAAAAGAAAAAAAAAAAATTTTAAAGAAGCGCTATAAAGGTTTAAGCAACACTTAGGATAAGCTTAGAAAGCAAAACGAGTGCTAGGTAAAAAAAATGAAAAGCGATATAAAAATAAATTATAACCTAAAAACTTACCAGGAGGTAAAAGCCAAGGACAAAATTCATTAAAAATAATTCAAAAATTAAACCTCATCGTCACAAGCAAACCACAGTAGTTCAAGGTAATAATTTTAACTCTAGCGATGTATTGGATCTGAGAAAATTAACTGGCACAGGAGAATCCTAGTTTAAAACAATTGGTTTTCACCTGTGCCAACCCAAACACCCAAATCCCAATCCGTTGAACCCTAACACAAACTAAACGTATCCACTTTTTCTTTGAAAATAAAATATAACATTACACAACAAAAAAACTCGCAGTAATGAACAGAAATTCATTCTTGTAATTCTCCCAGGTTCAAGCTTATCAATAAACCACAGATAATGAGCACCGAATTCAAAGTTATTTAGCCTTGCAAGGGAATTATTGCCTCTCTTTCTTTGGCAAACAAAATAATAATTAACGCTGGGAAAAAATTGGCAACCAGTATATCGTAAAAAACGTACATTTTTATGAATAAATGAAAACTAGCAAATGCGGGGCAAAACTTGATTAAAACTGTTCTAAAAATCAACTGAAAAAAAGGACTTTTCTAACACTTTTGGACAGAAAAATTTGAATAATGTCAGAAAAAAATACAGGTTGCAAAAATTAGACACCCCCCCCACCTTTTAAAAATAAGGAGATAATGAATTTGACCATAGAAGGGCAATCAGCATAAAAACATGTTAAGGTTTTTGAAAAATACGTGAAACATATAAATATAGGCTTAGGAAAGACCTATTTTACTGAAAAAGCGGAAAAAGACTTGAAAAAAAACCCTTAGACTCCATTGTAATAACGAATCAAAAAAAGAGAAGGGTTCAAGTTGAAAATATAGCCAGACGAAATTAACAAGGAAAATAAACTGAATGAAGTCAGTTAAACTCTGTTAGACGCACTTATTGAACTTGCCGAACAAAACTAGTATGAAAATTGTACTAAATAAGTAAAAAATAAAAGTAACATTAATTGTACTAAAATTGAAAATTGTACTAGCATGGCATAGAAAATTAAGAGTAAGGCACATAATAGCGTTAAGAACCTATAAATTACTGTGTGCCATGAAGGCACGGCATTTTTCTGCAGAAGGGCCACATTTCTGATAAAAGAATAGCCCAAGAGAAAATTGTGGCAACAAATCAAAAAGTGTGTGGCAATAATAGATAATTAATTATTGTGTGTGCAGGTTCATAATAGTCCTTTTAGCTGTAGCCATGACAAGAGGACCTGGAAACGTTATAAAGAGCTACCAGAAGGCAGTCCTGGTAAGCAAACCTTCAGAGTACAGGCAAAGGCATTTGATAATGGCATAACAGGTATAAATTGAACAGCAAAATTTTTTAACTTATCAGATCTAAACTGTAAATGGAGCTTTATACCAAAAGGACATTACCAATTTAAAGCTAAAAAGAGAGATTACAGACAAAAACGTTATAAAACTGTCTCAAGTATCAAACATTCGAAAAGAATTAGAAAGCTCAAAAGTCTGAAAAGTTTGAGCAAAGTCAAGTTATATGAACTATTGCCAAGCCTTAATATAGAGGCTAATCATACTTACCAGTTATGGTGTATAAATCTATTTGTTAGAGTGGAGTTTGTTTTTTGTAAATATTTTAATTGCAGTTACGACTTATCATGTAAAAGTCTTGACGGACTTATTTTTAAAGGTTGTACAAAGAATAAATATTGCAGTGATTAAATAAATTATTAGAGTACATAATTATTTTTTTTAACAATTAAGTTATGTATCAACATAACTTCTGTTAATATATATATATATATATATATATATATATATATATATATATATATATATATATATATCTATATATATATATATATATATATATATATATATATATATATATATATATATATATATATATATATATACATATATTATATATATATATAGATATATATATATATATATATATATATATATATATATATATATATATATATATATATATATATATATATATATATATATATATATATATATATATATATATATATATATATATATATATATATATATATATAACCTAAACTATCCATGTAAATATAGTGAATTAAATGTTAAGTATTTGTGTTTTATTTTTATATCATTCAAGAAGTATTCTAGATTAGTACTTCATAAGAAATTAACAAAACAATAATTGGAATTAATTCCAATACTAGTCTATACCGTGTTTTGTTTTTAAAAATGCTTTAAGTTTTAACCAATAGTATAATAACATATCTGGTTTTGCGACTTAAATACTTGTGTAAGTTATTACACAATGCTTGTATATATATACTATATTTTTATTTTTTTAAGTTTTAACTAGTGATTTACTGCAATTTATAAATGTTTAACAAAGAGTCAACGTATAAAAAACTTTTATTGTGAAATGATCCGCTAAGTATTAAGTTTGAAAAGAATGATCCAGCAAGAAACATAACGTTTCGATTTAAGCGAGATATTATTTTTGGAGTAATTTTTGGAGATATTATTTTTGGAAGTAATGAAAAGAATTAAACTTTACAAAATTGAGTTTTTCTTTCTACTATATATGTAAAATTTTATGCTTTATATGTATTCTAATGTGAATATTTATTTTAGATACAGCCTTAGCTATTGATTTTTTTTGGAAATCAAATTTTTCGTAGCATCCTTTCGGATCCATTTTTCTTTCAATCATATTTTGACACATTTTTGGAAAGTAAAAAATTTTGAAGCCACTTCAAATATATCCTGATACTATCATCTCATACCATCAGAAACCAAACCATACTTGATCAACTGATATTTGGAAACTATAGCAGTAATAAAGACTTTACTACAAGTTCATCAAAAGTGAGATAAAATCAGAACTTAATTTAGGCCTAGATAATGTGCTACCTAGCCCAAATGGCTGGAGATATGTGAAAATGTTTTGCGCTGGAAAAATATGTGAAAATTTAAAAATCAATAATATTATATGTAATTTATCCAAGGTAATTCTAAAAGGAAAAATAAACGGTATATTAACCAAACCACACAGATAAATTAAATTATTAATGGGAATTAAATTTAAACTCAAAAAAATTCATAAAACTTTTCTAATATAAATCTAATTTAAGCAAGACCACTAATATAATGTTTAAGCCGCTTGGGGTCAAGTTTAAAACAGAATATGCATATGAAGAAAGGTAAAAAGAGTATTTGTCAGTCCTAGAGACAGAGAAAAAGAGAAACAAGTGTGAATTTTAAATTGAAATCCTTCGACAAAAAAGAACATGGCCTATATTGGACCAGAAACATGACCCTAAGGAAACCCATTGAGGGTATATGCACATAATGACCCAAAGATGGCAGCATAATAGCTGTAAACAATATTAAGTTGTTTTAAAAGTAAAATATTGAGCATTGGGACAATTCTTCTTTAAATGGGGAGTATTGTGGTAAAGCTTTCTAATTTAGTTAATTATTAATTGAGTAAAAATATATTAAGACACAAAAACAAAGTTTCAAAATACCACTTTTTAAGATAAAGATACAAATCGTGGAATGTGTAAGCTTTGAGGGAACTTGCTCAATAACCAATTTCCTGGCTAAATGCGTCAATGTACCGGAAGGACGTGGTTAGTTTTTCATATATATACCCCCGATTTTTTAGACTGAAGACAGACTTTTTGACTTGCAGGGCGAACCTCTGCCTGTTTATTTTCTCGTTAGAAATACCTTGGGATCTTGTCGGATCATTGTAAGTGTCTGTATCTTATTATATATTATTGTAGTTTCTGAGACTTGTGGTCTACTTGGGACAGCCAGTCCCATTAGAATATGTATATCTGTAATTATTATATGTAAATTGAATAAAATTATTGTATTTTAGACAACCTCTCTACGATCTACCTTTAGCCCCTCGAACATACCCGGTCGGTACGCCTTATTAGTTCGGTCATAGCCTAAGGCACGCTACCAAAGTTTAATTACCTTAGGGCCAGAGTTTATCTCCCCTATAAAGGGAGAATAAAGGCATGTACGACTAAAATACCCAAATACCATAAAATACACTTCACAACAACTGGTGGTCGCTGGAAAAACTGGGTCGAGAGGGCTAGATAAAAATAGTAGATTGAAATGAAATGGCTTTACCAGAGGAAAAAATGACTCCCTATCAACAGTACTTGAAATTGCAAAAATTATACCAGAATACGTGGGAAATTCAGACGTAGATGAGTTTATCGAAAAATTAAAAATTTCGAAGAACTAACTGAAGCGTTTGAGGATAAGGTCAAAGAGCAATGCGTTGCAGCCAGATTAAAGGGAAGCGCCCTTAAACATTTTGAGGCAATTAAGGAAAAAGAGCCCAAGGACATCAGTACTCTAATTGAATCTTTTAAAACAAGATTCATAGAGACAAGCATCTCCGAGAGGCTAAGAACAGAGGCTAAGAACAATAGCATATTCCCACACCTGTAGTTGGAAGTATCATTTACCATTTGACAATTAAAGAAAGCTTGTCGTGTGAACACAATCATGCTCGAACTGTTCCAGAGGAAACTATATTGTAAGTGCGTTAAAAATTTTGGAAAGACGAAAGGAGTGAAGGACCATAATTTACAACAGAAGGATTGAGTACACTAAAGAGACACGTAGGTGATGAAATAGGTGCAAATTTATATATGTTACATCTTAATAACTTCAAAAACTCAAAAATTCCAATATTCTATCATTAATATTGCATAGCAAACATCCCCAGTGAAAGAGTCCTACTGCTTACCAGTGAACGTGGTAAACATAATATTGTGTGTTTTAAATCGTTCTTATATGTAGTGTTAGATGTTCAGATAGAGTTAGGTGTAGCGTTGTCGTACTATTCATTTAATATAGCGTAGATAGGAAGAAGTGTGCCCTATAGGCAGCAAAATCAAAAAGACTTGTAAAAGGTGAATCCTCAAAAAAAATCTTATATAAAGGTAGAATAGCCCCAGCCTTGTTGGAAATGTAAAAGTAATCAGTGTTACAGGTAGAAAAAAAATCTTTAGTATAGTAGCTAGGCTAGAACCATGAATAATCTTAGTCCGGTAGATGAATTTTAGATAGGGATGTATAATAAAATAAGAAAAGTAATAGAGAAAATTTTAGCACTCCTGATTAAGCTTATATAAAATTATAAAATAATACAACGTCAATCAAAATTATGTAGAATAAATATTTAATAAATAACGAATATTTCAAAAGCCCGAGGGCAAGCAAGTCTTAATGACGGGACGTCATTAAATAATGGGAAGGGTAATACGTACCGTGAGTAAAATGTGATATATTTAAAATACAAAAAATAAAATTCCTTTTTCTAAAGATAATTCCGACAGAAATTAAACGTCCCCTAATTGAGTTCAAATACCGTTTCCAAGAGTCTAAATTCTTAATCAGCAAAAAGAAAAATTGCATTTTAGCTTCAGTCAAACAATGAGGCTAGACGGTTTTGAATTTCACTAAGATCTTTGGTAATAAGAAAAATAATAGATACAATGTTTCGCAGGAAATGTAAGTTATAAGAGTGTGTGAACGTTGGAATAATCAGAAATATTTAAAACAAATTATTGGACGAACAGTCCGCATAATGATGTAAGTTTGCGAACACAATTACAAAGTAGCGGGCCCCCTCCACAGGACTTGGGCCAATCATGAAAAAAGCTAGTAATGCGCAGGAATTTTGTTTGTGTGATATAGTGAAAAAAAACTGTTTTTCGTTTCAATTATGGATTGTCTCTATTGCCATCAACATTATCTTTGAGAGCCTATTTATCCTTGCCTTTATCATTGTCATTTGAAGTGGACCACTGCTGTACACCTAAATATGTAAGTCATAATAAAACTACTTGCTTTTCTACTTGTGTTTACCTTATTTTATATGTCTGTACCTAGTCGCATGACAGATAATTAGTTCGTATGCCTCCAAGGTACGTTCCCAGGGATCTGATTTCTACATAACATTAGAGGTAATTGACGAGAAGATAACTCGAGGAAGCGATGTCACGCTCCCGGATTGATAGTTGGAGGATTCCTAACCTACCAAAAACTCTGCATTTTATTTTCTCGCTTTCAGCGAGTGGCGCGATCGGTATACCGTTTTAAATCATAATATCACATACGGCACAGTCCTTAGCGCTATAAGCGGCGCTATTGGAGAACTTACAAGGTGTAAGTTCACAGCCTTAAAGCATAATATTACATTTGTGGCCCCATGCTTCATTACCGCAATTGTACCAGTCATAAATTTTTTATTGCTACAAATGGCACGGTTGGAAATTGGAGAAAATCATGCGAACTAATTAGGCTATAAACTTTGTAATTTAAATTTAATTATTGGAAAGATACAGACATATAAAAAAAGTGATTACGCCTATAACCGCTAAGCTATTACAGGAAAACCCTTTAAAATATCTCATAGGAGATAATAGCCTCCCCCAAAATAGGTTAAGTAAAATAATAAATTTATTTTGAGTTATTCGAACGCAAAAAAAAATGTCAGAAGAATTAAGCGATTTATTAATGGCACAAAAGTTGGTCGCGAAAAATATAGAAATAGCAAAGTCTATCCCGCAGTACAATGGACAATCAGATATCGAAGAATTTAATATCCAATTGGCCCAGTTTGTAGAATTAACAAAAACAGAGCTAGAAACGTTAGTCTACATGCTTCTATTACGATTAAAAAGGCCAGGCCTTAACCTTTCTAAAGCAGATTGGACATACTATAGGTGACGACGCCAGCTTGCCAATAAATGCGGTGGACAAATTGTTAACGGCATTTAAAGATAGATTTATTGAAACCAGTTCTACAAATAAAATAAACAACTCCCCAGTGCTACAAAGAAATAAAACGCAAGAACCCGCTAGGCAGAAAACAGTACGTTTTCAGCCTGTCAAACAAATTAGTTATGAAAATAGCCCTACAATAATAAGATGCTATATTTGCAATCGCACTGGGCATCTCGCAAGAGAGTGCCGTTATGTCCCCAATCGCACACCAAGAATTGCTGTCGGTAGTACGCAAAATTATGGCAACCATTTGTTCGGAAGAATAAATTTTAGCGCCAGTAGTGCACTAGGCTATTGCCAGGGAAGATTGCGGCAATAAGTACCTTACAACGCGTACTAACCAAACTTGTACAATCCTCCCCCCAATAGACAAATTAATTACCGATTTGAAAACCCAAATACTCGCCAAAGCCAATATAATGCGAGAATGGTATATAGAAATCCCGAAAATTTGCCAACGGGAAATACAAATTTTTCAAGCCGACGGCAAATAGTTAATTGGCCGACGGGAAATGAAAACTTTTCAAGCCGACGGCATTGGCAGTCAGCGCCAGCAGCCGCCGCTGCCACAACTAGAGATTCCACGAACATATCCGAATATCTATTGCAGGCACCGACGCATGAAATAAATCCGCAGGGAAACGTTTCAGGCCCCTCAGAAATATAATTTGGACTCAGAGGGCTCCCAGAATATTTAATAGATCGAAAACAATAGTAGTACCGTCCTGTAGTTATAGTAATAACAAGTTACCTATATTTAATGATTTTTGTATAGCAAATGTTTACTTTAAAGCCTTAATTGACTCTGGTGCTACTGCGAACATTATAAACTCATGTGTATTTGATATGTTGCCTCCGCATATTAGACAACAAAGAAATTTTAATAATCCCAATTTAACTAGCGTGACAGGGCATAAATTTGATGCAAGAGGTTCAATTTGCCTAAACGTAAAAAGGGATAATAGAATCTTTCCGACAAATTTAATAATATGCGATAACCTTCCGTACGAAGCCATTATCGGCGCAAATTTTTAAGGTCTAATAGAGTATTATTAGACGTAGCGAACGAAAGGCTTGTCTACCCGGCTAAGGTAGGGGAAGGAATTTCTAACTTAAGAAATTGCAATGAAATGAGTTTACGAAGAAATGAGTTTACGAAGAAGACGTAACAGTAAATAAAATATCTAGCGGTATAATGTCACAATCTTTTGAACCCCATGTCTTGCAAGGAGGACATGGCATAATCAGAAATTTGTTCAATTATTCTGAGAGACATCGCAGAGATGAAGTGATTTAAATAATAAGTAGATTGAATCTGCGAAAATAAAAATAGGAGATATGCGACAGTATAGGTCAAACGAAATCAAGAAAATAGCGGAATTATGGAAAAACATAGTAAAACCCAACGTGACGCCGCAAGATGCCGCAATAACGCAGCATAGCGCCAGTATGAATCTAATAGATAATGAAAATAAAGAGAAATATTACGGATTTGCGATAAGGAAAACAAAAGTCCCTCCCAAAACGATGCAAAGAATTCAAATGTCACAGATAATTGAACCAGCGGATAGCAAATCTGAAATAGGGTTTGCATCCCCGTCAAATGAAATTCCTGAAAATCTGTCATTCGAAGAACAGATTATATCTTACGACAAAGAAGAAGGTTTTATTTGGGTAACTAATAACCACGAAAATGATACAATTACAATAAAAAAGGGGACGTGTTTAGTTCAAATCCAAGTTTTATCGGAGAATGATTTAAATAGATGGGGAAAACTCTAAAAGAAAACCTAGTTAACGGCATTAAAACCTCTAATAACAAATATCCTCTAAATAAATCGCAATTTTTAAACAAATTTAATATGGATCATATTACGGACTTGGAACTTAAGAAACAATTATGCGAATTATTATGGAATTTTAAAGATGTATTTTCCGCATCTGAAGATGACATCGGACTGATACCGTTTTATGAACATTCAATTTTAACGACTGGTAATCCTGTAGCAAAACAACCATTTCGTGTGCCGTATAAGCACAAAGAATGGTTAAAAAATAAAATTCATGAATTAGAAAAAAAATGAAATTATACGTCCCAGTATAAGTCCGTATAGCGCACCAGTGATCTTGGTACCAAAGAAGAATGGTGACCTTAGACTTGTAGTAGACTATAGAGCCCTTAACAAACAAGTAGTTAGTGATAAATTTCCTTTACCAAGAATAGATGAAATTCTTGACTCTATTTCAAGCAAAAACTAAATTTTTACTTCTTTGGACCTCACCCAAGGCTACCACCAAGTGAAAATAGCCGAAAAACATGTCCATAAGACTGCATTTTCAACAGCTGAATGTGGTTCATACGAATATTTAAGAGTACCTTTTGGACTTAAGACAAGTTCAAGCGCACTATGTAGACCAGTATTACATCTTTTAAGAGGATTAAAAAATATCATTCATTTTGTCGATGATGTCATATGCGTGGGGAGAAAACGCTGAACAACACTTAGCAACAATAGCTAAGATGTTCGAGAAATTAAGACAGGGTAACTTAAAATGCCGGCCCGAAAAAGTAAATTTATTTCAACCAAAAATTAAATTTTTAAGAGTAGTAGTAACACAAGGAGAGATATCCCCAGACCCAGATAAAATAAAATGTGTTGAAAACCTTGAACCCCCAAGAACTATGAAAGAATTAAGAGGAATTTTAGGTCTTACTGGCTACTTTAGGAAATTCGTGCGCAATTATGCCCAAATTGCGAAACCCCTCACGGAATTAACTAAAGGGAACTCCCAAAATGTTACCTGGTCGCAGGAAGCTCAAACTTCCCTAGACCGTCTCAAAAAGGCATTCACTTCTGAACCAATATTATCGCTACCTAATTTCAAAAACGGACAATTTGTGGTCACAACCGATGCTAGTTCAAAAGGCATTGGACTATTCTTTCGCAAATAATTCCCATAGGAAACCCTGATCCTTTAAAAGGACCTTCTAAACAAAAAAATAGAAAAAGTTATATGCTATTCGAGTAGAACCTTATCAAAGGGCGAAAGTAGTTATTCCGCCACAAACTTAGAATTATTATCTATTATCCACCACTTGGACAAATTTAGACACTATTTAATTGGTAGAAAATTTATACTACGATCAGACCATAAGAGCTTGCAGTACCTGCGCACATTTAAAAACCCCACGAGAATTCTAGCTAGATGGATTATGAAAATCCAAGACATAGATTACGAATTTGAACATTTAAAAGGTAAACAAAACGCAGCTTGTGACTTTTTGAGTAGATACCCAGAAAATATTCCGTCAGAACCTGAGCAAAATGAAGTTAACACTATCAATGCTAAAAGTAAACATAAATGTAAGAAAAACAAAATCAAAGACACAGTAAAAGAAAATAAGGTTAACTATTGTCCCTTGTCCTTAGAAAATATAAGAAGAAATCAAAAAAGGACGAAATGTGTGTAGCACTTATTAATTATTTTGTGAATCAGGATGCGTTACCAGATAAATTCAAAACTCTTAGAGAAAGAGATAGATAATTTTTACTATGATCTTGATGAAGAAATACTATGTAGAATCATGACCGCTGAGGCAAATAGAAACCAAACATCAATAATACCTGTATTACCCCAAAACTTAATAACACCTGCATTTGAATATTTTCATTCAGATATAGGTGGACACTTAGGAGTAACGAAAACTTTCCATAAATTAAAACAATATTTTTACGTGCCGTCGGGAATAACAAAACTTAAAGAATTTGTAAGTACATGCGAAGCGTGTAACTTAAGAAAAAAACTCCAAGCTTATCCTAACCCTCCAATGGGAAGAGTCCCGGTAGCGAGATTCCCCTTCGATATTGTCTCATTTGATTTATATGGAACCAGTGGAGACTACCTGTTTCCAACAGAGGCCATACTTGTATTCTTTCAGTTATAGATCACTTTTCCGGATTTACTTTCGCAAAAGCATTGAAAAATCAAGGCGCTTACGCCACAAGTAAGGCGTTAGTGAAATTATTTCTAAAATTTGGCATTCCAAATAAGGTTTTAAGTGACAACGGAAGCAATTTGTTTCAAAGGTAACAAAAGACTTAATGAATTTTCTTAATATAGAAAAATTGGTGACATCACCGTATCACCCACAAGCTAAAACCCTTTAATTTCAAGCAAAGACCATTTCGAGGATGAGAGCGATGAGAAAAACTTTGAAGAATTTTTAGCTATGAAAAATTTAGTTATTCCTAAAGGAAAATTCCTACTCCCAGAGAGAGTAAAAACGCCAAAATATTCAAAAAGTTCATCATCAGAGAGCGCGGGAGAATTAGATTATACAATATTTTCAAAAACCCAATTTTTCCCAGATAGAATTTCGACCCTTTGTCCCCCCAAAAGATTTCCAGACGATATGGTTTCCCTGGAACACCAATAGAAAGGCCCCTGTCATTGCAGGAAGAATTGAACAGAGCTGTAGAAACTCCGGGTATTACTGTAAAGAAAACTCCTCCAAAAGATTCAACTAAAACAAATCTGCGAGAAGCTATGGATTTAATAAATTTCCCAATAAAAAACGAGTCAAAGTACATTGTCTAAGAACAAAACTCCCAAGGATGACCAGCAAGGACAATATCATGATATAACTGTGTCCAAGGTCAAACCTAAACAATTGACTTCATAGAGCGAAACACTAGTGCAAAGAATGACCCATCCCCCTGAAGACATGGCATTTTAAACAGTGGTGGAACCCCGCAAAATTCTTGATTCCTCTCAAAGCTCTCAAGAATCTTTCAAATCTCCCGAGTTGAAAACTCAAAGCGAGGACTTAGAGAACAAACCTTCTACTTCCAGAGGAGTAGAAATTTACGAAGGAAGGGGAGGTGATACCTCAAAAATGCGAGGTGCAACTTCTAAAACTTATAATACAGAATCGTTGAAAACCAGTTCCGAAGATTCTGACGGCGAATCAGACCATATAGTAGTTAAAGAAATAGGGAAATCTAAACCGACTTCAGCAACTGCGCACGCAAAAGAAACAGTATTAAAAGGGCAAGAATTTTTGAAAAAACAATACAAAAAATTGATCTCATTTCGCTAGCAAAACCTAAAAAGAAAAAACCGCAAGAAACAGAAGAAAAAGTAACGACACAGTCTGGTAGAACGGTTAAGAAACCGGACAGATTAAAATACCCATAAAAATACAAAAAAAAGAGATTTTAATGGATAGGCGTCATAAAGGAATAATAATTTAAAAACTTTTAATTTACGAGTAAAAATTATACAATAATAAAAATGCTGTAGAGAAATTTTGTTCAACATATATCAATTCCCGAAAACAAATTCTAATTAAAAAGTCACATTGCATATAATTAATTCGAATAATTTTCTTTAATAAAAAGTCTACCCGTACCATTCCAGTACGATGTATCCAGTCCAACTGAAAGAAGCCGTGATAGGAAGTACTAAGCGAGAAATATTCATACACCTTAGAAATAATCTTTGGTTATTTTCTGTTCCAAGAGAAACTGTTGGAACTTTGTCTTGTTATAATAATACAGAAAGAATAGACCCAAGTTACAAAACATAATTACTGTTACAAAATGTGGGTACGATAACTATAAAACAAGGATGTCAACTTGTAACTAAAGAGTCAACTGTTCGAACGCAGTTAATTACCACGAGCACAAAGAGTAATAAGTCCCAAAATAACCAACTTCAAGGCAATTAACCTGTCGTACACTGTTCCCAATATAGAAAACGAGGAAATGAAAACCTCGATATGGTCCAAAATAGAAAAAAAATAAAGGGACACTAAAACTTACAAAAATAAGAGAAGCATTAGATTCCCAGATCCCCCTATTTACGGACGAAGACCAGAGATTAACGTATGTGGATAATAGATACGGATTTTTCTCAACCAATTTCTGGTGGAACATACTACTGACCGTATGTTCCGTATTCGCGACTTTCCTGACCATAAGAACCTTACTGACTTTTAATTATGGAAAAATCCTGAGACTAAGAAGGCGAAAACCAAGAGAAGAACACGGGGAAACTGCTGAAATGCAGAAGTTAAACCCGGAACCCCATGAGAACGTCAAAGCCAAGAAAAAGGAAGACATTAGAAAACGAGTGGGTATAAAGGTCTCCACTCGTCCTTGCTATGTCTTGTTCCCTCATTGTAAGGTTGTTTACGTAAAACCGTGTGGCTATGACGCTGCAACACGCGTTTCTTAAACAGCACGGACGTGCGTGAACAATGCAGGCATGAAATATGTTGTAAAATTAGACCTCAAAATTAATAGAGTAGCGTAATTTATATTTAAATGGTTATTTTAAACCTAATACAGAATTAAATGAGTGCTGAGAAAGATTAAGTTAAATTGTGTGTAATAAAGTATGCCGAGGAAAATAATAAGGGACATTACTTAAAGTTAAGAGAAGTAATCTCTTATATAAGAGAAATAGCAATGCCAGTTTGTTAAAAACAATATATGCATATTAAAATTGGCATATGCTTGATATTACCTTGTAGTATAACTTTAACCATTTATTTTAACCAATCATATTGCTTATTATGTATTATGACCATTTGTTTTAAAGAACGTTTTTGATTCTGCCTCATTGTTTTATTACAGGAAGTGGATCGACATATTGGAAATCGATCATTACAATGCGTAGTCCAGTGCAGATACAACCTAGTAGCATCTATTTTCATCATACCTCAACCAACGAAGAGTACTCACCATACACTCCAGGCAATTTTCATCCCAGCTTCATCTACGAAAATAATAGTTACCTTTGATCGTTGTTTTCTCGACCACGAACCATAATACGTTTCAGGTAACATTATATTTGAATCTCAGTATCCAGTGCATTATCGAACTATATAATCACATAAATCCTGAGAACCCCATCGACCAGTACAAGATAGAAGTACATAAATATTTCCTTTGATAATCATTATGGACCATATACCATATAACCGTATAGTTATGATATTTGATAACCCCAAAAATTATTTATGTGTCACAGACTCACGCGTCGAATCCCTTTCGACCATCTCTCGAAATCCATCCTAGCCCCTCTATGTGAAACGTTCATATTTCTGTTATCCTATAAATGTTAAGAGATAATTTCTGACAAATGGACCTGGAAACCAGCCACAGAACTACGGAAACCAAAATGAACCCCAGTGATTAACCCCTTAATGACAATATACTCCTCCCGCGAGTTAAAGACAATATGGTGAAGGAGTCACTAAAGTTTGATGTCGACCCATTCCAAATCCAAACGTCAATTCCCCTATGATTAACCAAGGAATCACCGCACAAGTTAATAGACGCAAGCCAGGCACGAACAATTTTATAAGAGATTTATATATGTTACATCTTAATAACTTCGAAAACTCAAAAATTCCAATAATCTATCATTAATATTACATAGCAAACATCCCCAGTGAAAGAGTCCTAATGCTTACCAGTGAACGTGGTAAACATAATATTGTGTGTTTTAAATCGTTCTTATATGTAGTGTTAGATGTTCAGATAGAGTTAGGTGTAGCGTTGTTGTACTATTCAATTAATGTAGCGTAGATAGGAAGCAGTGTGCCCTATAGGTAGCAAAATCAAAAAGACTTGTAAAAGGTGAATCTTCAAAAAAAAATCATATATAAAGGTAGAATAGCCCCATCCTTGTTGGAAATGTAAAAGTAATCAGTGTTACAGGTAGAAAAAAATCTTTAGTATAGTAGCTAGGCTAGAACCATGAATAATCTTAGTCCGGTAGATAAATTTTAGATAGGGATGTATAATAAAATAAGAAAAGTAATAGAGAAAATTTTAGCACTCCTGATTAAGCTTATATAAAAGTATAAAACAATACAACGTCAATCAAAATTATGTAGAATGAATAGTTAATAAATAACGAATATTCCAAAAGCCCGAGGGCAAGCAAGTCCTAATGACGGGACGTCATTAAATAATGGGAAGGGTAATATGTACCGTGAGTAAAATTTGATATATTTAAAATACAAAAAATAAAATTCCTTTTTTCTAAAGATAATTCTGACAGATATTAAACGTCCCCTAATTGAGTTCAAATACCGTTTCCAAGAGTCTAAATTCTTAATTAGCAAAAAGAGAAATTGCTTTTTAGCTTCAGTCAAACAATGACGCTAGACGGTTTTGAATTTCGCTAAGATCTTTTGTAATAAGAAAAATGATAGATACAATGTTTCGCAGGAAATCTAAGTTATAAGAGTGTGTGAACGTTGGAATCATCAGAAATATTTAAAACAAATTATTGGACGAACAGTCCGCATAATGATGTAAGTTTGCGAACATAATTATGAAGTAGCGGCCCCCTCCACAGGACTTGGGCAAATCATGAAAAAAAGCTAGTAATGCGCAGGAGTTTTATTTGTGTGATATAGTGAAAAAAAAACTGTTTTTTTTCGTTTCAATTATGGATTATCTCTATTGCCATCAACATTATCTTTGAGAGCCAATTTATCCTTGCCTTTATCATTGTCATTTGAAGTGAACCTCTGCTGTACACCTAAATATGTAAGTCATAATAAAACTATTGCTTTTCTACTTGTTTTTACCTTATTTCATATGTCTGTACCTAGTCGCATGACAGATAATTAGTTCGTATGCCTCCAAGGTACGTTCCCAGGGATCTGATTTCTACATAACATTAGAGGTAATTGACGAGAAGATAACTCGAGGAAGCGAGGTTACGCTCCCGGATTGATAGTTGGAGGATTCCTAACCTACCACAATTCTGCATTTTATTTTCTCGCTTTCAACGAGTGGCTTGATCGGTATACCGCTTTGAATCATAATATTACATACGGCACAGTCCTTAGCACTATAAGCGGCGCTATCGGAGAACTTATAAGGTGTAAGTTCACAGCCTTAAAGCATAATATTACATTTGTGGCCCCAGGCTTCATTACCGCGATTGTACCAGTCATAAATTTTTATCGCTACAGTTAACAGCATATTTCAATCAATCAATTCTAAGTGTAGCATCCGATTTTTAACTAGCAGCATCGTACATTCCTATGAAACTAGTCTCGAGTTAAGGCAATTGCCCAAAAAATCAGAAACCAGACTGATAGCACATACTTCAAAGAAATGGAAAAAAAAAGTTGAAAAAAATACCATGTTTAAAAATAAAAAAATTTTAAAAAAGTTGAATAATTTTGAAGTCCAAAAAAAATTTAGTTAAAAAAAATAGTTTGTTTTTCATGAAAAAATATTGAATGAGAACCATCAGTCCTCATCAATAGGAGTATGGGTATGCACAAGAATATATTTTAAATGTAAAGGAAAATATTAAATGTAAAGTTTTAATGTTTTAAGTATCTTTCATCTCATTCGAAGACATGTAAAAAAAAGTTGAAAAAAATATATCATGTCAAAAAAATAAAAAAAAAAAGTAAAAAAAACTTCAAAAAAAACAAAAAAAATGGGGGGGGGGAGGAGCCGCTTCATGTCTCTGGGCAAGCATAGTGTACAATTGTTAGAGCCATAAGCATATTTCATGTCATTTTAAGATACGTAAAAAAAAAGAAAAAAAAGTTGAATAATTTTGAAGTCCAAAAAACAAAATTTATTCCAATAAAAAAAAGTGCTACTACAAACAATATTTTTCTAATAGTAAAAGTCGCGACACACATATCTATATCACTCCCATTTTGAAGATGGAAAATATTAAATGTGAATTTTTTATGTTTTAAGTATGTTTCAATTCATTCTAAGAGATATAAAAAAAAGTTGAAAAATATATCATGTTAAAAAAATAATAAAAAAAAGTTAAAAAACTTCAAAAAAAAAATTCAAAAAAATGGGGGGGGGAGCCAAAAAGTTGGAGGGGAGGGGTGCCCTTCGAGTTTGGGGAAAGGGGACCTTTGGGGGGGTTGAGGTCTCTGGTGGTTAGGGTCGTTGGTGCTTATGATTCTTGATGGTTCGTACTCACATACACCTTACTACTTGATTTGCAAGGATTTCTAAGGTTTGTTCTGAATTTCTTTATTAAAATTCGTTTCTTGCCATCTACATCTCTCTTAGTATCAACTTTTTAGTATACTATAACGTTAGACCCTATTTTAAATTGACAACACTGTTCAAACACCACTTGTGTATTATATAGAACACATCGGAGAGGTAAAGCTAGGTCAACTTACAATGTCATTCTATCATCTTTAGCCATTTCCATAGATTGATGTTGTTTCAAATTTATAACAAATTACCTGAGTTAACACAACCCCGAGGGGTTACCTTAACTGATAATCAGTTTAACCCTTTTTTCCATCTTCATATGATTCAATTCGCAAATGTTAACTAGCTCTGTTTTTTTCCCTATTATTCAAGCATCCCTGTAGCATCTGATTTTTTTAACATTCCTATGAAACAAGTCTCGAGTTAAGGCAATTGTCCAAAAAATCAGAAACCAATCTGATAGCACATACTTCAAAGAAATGGAACAGGTGTGTTGTTCACTTTGCTTGGAAAGGTACCAAGGAACATAAAGTGAGCAAATCCATAAGTACATGCTCTGGAAAGGTGCCAAGGAACGTAAAGTAAGCAAATAGTACAGCAAGGAAACATAGAGTAAGCAAAGTATAATGTACTACTCTACTAAGTGAAGTTTGGTTAATACTAATGGAATGAAAAAAATAGGATAAAAATATAATAGTTTAGAAACAAATTTTGGCTATATATTTGCGCATCAGGGGGGTGGGGGGGGGAAGCATAGCATGTATTAAATACGTAACTAAACCTAATGAATGTACCTTTTTTTGTCCCTAAAACCCCAAAAAACAAAAGTTTAAATATTGTAAATACAGTGATAGATCACCGTGTGGAATCCTCAGCTTAGGAATTGTCCGTTGAAAGAAACCTGCTTGGCTAGTATCTTTAGCATATTCGCTGTACAATATCGCTTGTGTGTTACAGGTAATACAACAGTACCAAAAAAGCTAGCGCTTAATGCTAATGAATCAGTAATTTTAGTTTTTTGGGAAAACTGAGAAGGGAAGAAATATGAGTTTGGGTTTGAGAGTGAAAATTTAACTGTTGTAGATAACTTTATTTACTTAAGATGTAGGTTAAAGAAGGCTTATGAGTAGGTCAAGCACATGGAGGTGCTGTAGGTAAACTTTTAAGGGAGGATTAGTGCGGTATTAGGAAAAGGAGAGAATGTGTTGACCAAATTTTTGCTGTTAAAGTAGTGATTTAGAACTGCCTGAGCAATCAGATCCCTGTAGTCCTCAGTTTGAATGATTATGAGCAAACTTTTGACTCAGCCGACAGAAGATTTTGTAGTTTTTCGCGTCTTCGGCTTAAACAATACTTATAATACTTACTTATAACATATAGATTTATAAAACCAACCCTTGTCCCTCGGATCTGAGGGGCTGTATCAACCCTGGAAGCAAGATCGTATACAGGGGGTAGGGAGGTTTGACCCGCTCCCTCCCCCTCGCAAAATGTTTGTTTGACTCGTACAAACGTAACAAAAAAGGATATAAAAAAATATTATGTGTTTTTTTTAGTTTTTTTAATGTAGCCCCCCCCCTCCCGAAAAAAATCCTAGTGTAAAAACACCCCCCGAAAAAAAAATCCTGGATACGGCCCTGCCTGGAGGCATCGTTATATGATCTTTTGAACTATTTTCAACGAAAGGGCTGTCTAAAATTCTCGATCGGACACAATTGAGAAAAGAAGGTGTATGTGGGGGGGGAGGGAGTTAGGGGGGTTAGATCCCCACCAATCACATATGACTATTAAGAAGGGAACTAAAGCTTTTAGTTTTCAGTCAAATGAACCCCTCAAAAGTTTATACGACCGACCCTTCCATGCGAACCTTACATGACCCACGGACATAACTTTCAATTCTTACCCTAGGGCTCAGAAGGCTGTGTCAATCTCAGAGGTATTGTTATATCATTTTTGGATTATTTTGGACAAAATAGATTTCTCACAATTTTGATCTGATGCATTTGAGGAGAAGAGGGCGTAGGAAAGAGGTGGGTAAAATGACAAACCCTTTCATAAAAACCTTATATTTTAAAAATAGGCAACTAACATAAAATATAGCCCTTGTCTCTAGGGCTGGGTTGCTATTAAACCCGGAACCATAGTTATTTGACACAAGGGCTTGTTTGGACAAAATGGGTATGCCAAAATTTTGATCGGAAGTATTTGACAGAAAAGGGCGTGGTGGGGTTGGTTGCCCTCCATTCACCCATGACTCTTAAAAAGAAAAACTAGAAGTTTAGGTTTAAAACCAAATGAGCCTTCTCCGAAGTCTATGCGAAACACCCATTCAATAAAAACATTATGTGTAGACAGTAGTAAAAGCATTAGTACATATCACAAGTGATTGCGTAATATGCCTTACCAGGGGTCAGTCACCTATTACTATGAACGGTACATGCCTTACCAGACGGGTTTTCTGAGGTAACACGCATTTTTTTGGGGTCAAACAGAGAGAGAGCGGCGGTTAGTCCATATACAGTAACTTGATTAGAAATTGGATTCAGATATAAGGAGTAATTTTCATTGTAGTTCATATTAGTAAGAGAATTGAATTCAGGGAGAGAGTAGTTTATTTGAGAGGATATTAGTGGAGAAAAATGAGTGGTACATTTACATTATTGGAGATTAATGATGGAACCGACAGCAGCAGCAGCAACGATATACGAGTACCCAATGTAGCTGTGGAAATAACCGCTGGCTGTAGACTATGCCTTGAATGGGATAGTATGTATGCTAGATACGTGATATCATTAAGCAAGTTTAAGCAGGAGGAGCAACTATGTTTTGCTGGAAAAGTGAATATTCTCTATATAAATAAACTTCGGTCAGCATTAGATGTCCTATCGAAAGATATTTATGAGAACAAAATGCATCAGTGAAAATTATTATTGTAATTATGTTCAATAAAAATGTTTCTAAATCAATGGTATTTTTTTCTTTCTATAGTAGACTAGCGTATATTTTCTAGAGTACAAAAAGAAATTCTGGTTAGTCTGAAGATGGTTGTGAGAGAGTTAGGACTCTAAAAAATGGATAGATTCGAGAAAGAGCGAATCATGAGGAATCTAGTTCTTATGGAAAAACGTTTGATTCTAGATGATGATTTTCTAGAGTTGTCTATTCAAAGGAAGATATTTTCTCGGGGAATGCTTGTTGATATAATGAAAACTGATTCTCCATCATTAGACTATTGTATGAAGCTTCTACGTCGTGGTCCAAATGCATTTACACAATTTATTGATATATTGATCACGACACGGCAAAATGATATTGTGGATATGCTTTTAAACATTAGTTTTGAAATTTAGGACTTTTTTCATGAGAAAGATGGTGCTCAAGGATGATTTACTCCTCTCTCTCTCTCTATCTCAGACAATTTTTGTTGTTGCTAGCTCAGTTTCATTGTGGTAGTGAGAGTGTCAACACATGACAAAGTGTTCCATACATGTCCTGTATGTATGTACACACTGGGCAGCAGGTCATCATCATGTGAGAATTGCACAATGATTGATGAGTATGATGAAAAGTGTAGATTATGCAACCCGTGTAAATTGCATAGAGGATATGCTGTACAAATTAAAGGTTGTAATTCCTGTCTTGAGGAGGTGTGTGACTCTCATCCTAGAGGCCACCTATGCTCCAATTGTCATTATGATAAATGTAATCAGTGGGAGAATAAATATCCCGGTATGATTGGAAAGAATCCTAACCGTGATTTTAGTCTATTGCTACGAGATTGGTATCGTCGTGGTTTTAGATTGTTGTGAGGAAGAACCGGGTCAGCGATTCAACTGTTGGAACAACAAAAGAATATGGTTTCTACGTCATCGTTGTGAAGACAATGGGTGTTATGATTATAAGCCCACTGATTTTTATTTGGCTGTGACGGAATGTGATTCGACACTTGAGGACACTGTTTGTGAAATTGCTTCAAATAGCAAATTGAAACATGTGAATTCTATAGAATGAATGAGAATAGTATCATTGACTATACAAAGAGATATGACAAGAGTGAAGTCACACTCTACTGTAGAAAATGTGACCCTGACATTGCAGTACATCAGGATCAGTACACTGTGAATTCAGATAACCTACCGGCACTAGTTGTTGTCGACAAATACCTAGTAGTGGATGAAATCTAAAGAGTAGAAAAGTCGTTTTATCATGTATATAAATTTTTTATTAATAAACAATTTCACATACATCTTTAGAACATTTTATTCTTAGGGCACTAAAATCAAATATTAAATACACTTGTAAGTATATTCTCCACTAGAAAGTCGTTCAATCGAGGTAAGTCAACGTAGATGTTGAGAAACTGCTTGTAGGTGTAGCCACGACATCTGAACATGAAAAAGAGTAGTGCATGAAAGCCACATGTCTTAGTCGTTAAATCCTGTACTCTTCGTTGATTTTGAATAATGGTTTTCCCACTGCTTTCAATAAAGTTGCTGATGTATGGAGCGTAGAATTTATACGATAGGCCAAGAGGATCAAAAAATTCAATATTCTTCACTGCTTGCACGAGGGTTCAGTTAAAGGGGGTACAGTTAAACGCGGGTTTAGTTAAATGGGGTCGAGTTGCACGAGGGTTTAGTAGTACGAGGGTTCAGTAGCACGGGGGTTCAGTTGTACGGGGTTTCGGTTATACAGGGGTTCAGTTACATAGGGGTTTGGTTAAATGGGGCTTGACTTGCACGGGAGTTGAGTTACACGAGGGTTCAGTTGCACGGGGGTTCAGTTACATGCGGATTCAGTTACACGGGGGTGCCCACCTCACCTGCCCAGAGTCTCAGGCAAGTGACCCTAAATTTGAAAAAGTGGAAATTGGCACAGATTTTCTAAACTGAGCTGGAAAAAATTGGAGTTTACACGTAAGAAGATTCATTAAGAGTTATTTTTTGTGGAAAATGACTCATTTTGGAACCAAAACTATGCTTTTCTGACTGAAAATACACAATTGAATCAGACAAATGTATCTTGATCGTATTTTCTGTAATTTTGCTGCATAAAATGGATTTCACACTTAAAAAGTTTCATTAAGAGCTATTTTTATGAAAATGGCTCATTTCGATCCAAAACCACGCTTTTCTGACTGAAGATCCAAGAAATGGGTTTTTGATCAAATTTTCTATAATTTCGACTGAAAAATAGGAGTTCACACTTAAAAAGTTCTATTAAGAGCTATGAATTGCTTTCGAAAACCCCAAATGAATTAGTTGAAAATAAAGTTTTAACAAGAAATGTCTGAAAAGTATTTTTTGGGTGGTTGGGGTGATGACAGAGTGGATGTCTTAGACTAGTTATAGTGCTGTACTCTGGCATGAATTGCTTTCGAAAACCCGGATGAATTAGTTGAAAATATAGTTTTAACAAGAAAGTTACACGGGGGTTTAGTTAAATGGGGTCGAGTTGCACGAGGGTTTAGTAGTACGAGGGTTCAGTAGCACGGGGGTTCAGTTGTACGGGGTTTCGGTTATACAGGGGTTCAGTTACATGGGGGTTTAGTTAAATGGGGCTTGACTTGCACGGGAGTTGAGTTACACGAGGGTTCAGTTGCACGGGGGTTCAGTTACATGCGGATTCAGTTACACGGGGGTGCCCACCTCACCTGCCCAGAGTCTCAGGCAAGTGACCCTAAATTTGAAAAAGTGGAAATTGGCACAGATTTTCTAAACTGAGCTGGAAAAAATTGGAGTTCACACGTAAGAAGATTCATTAAGAGTTATTTTTTGTGGAAAATGACTCATTTTGGAACCAAAACTATGCTTTTCTGACTGAAAATACACAATTGAATCAGACAAATGTATCTTGATCGTATTTTCTGTAATTTTGCTGCATAAAATGGATTTCACACTTAAAAAGTTTCATTAACAGCTATTTTTATGAAAATGGCTCATTTCGATCCAAAACCACGCTTTTCTGACTGAAGATCCAAGAAATGGGTTTTTGATCAAATTTTCTATAATTTTGACTGAAAAATAGGAGTTCACACTTAAAAAGTTCTATTAAGAGCTATGAATTGCTTTCGAAAACCCCAAATGAATTAGTTGAAAATAAAGTTTTAACAAGAAATGTCTGAAAAGTATTTTTTGGATGGTTGGGGTGATGACAGAGTGGATGTCTTGACTAGTTATAGTGCTGTACTCTGGCATAAATTGCTTTCGAAAACCCGGATGAATTAGTTGAAAATATAGTTTTAACAAGAAATGTCTGAAAAGTATTTTTTGGGGGGGAATCTGAGCTAATTAGGGTTTTTGACCGTAAACTCTAGTTTTTTACAAAAAAATTATGGAAAATACAATTCTCTGGTTCAAATGTGAAACTTAAGTCCTTTCTAGGTTCGAAAAAATAAACTATTTCTGTAAAATCTGAGCTAATAAGGGTTTTTGACCGTAAACTCTAGTTTTTTGCAAGAAAATTATGGAAAATACAATTTTCTGATTCAAATGTGAAACTTAAGTACGTTTTTGGATCGAAAAAATAAACTATTTCCGTAAAATCTGAGCTAATAAGGGTTTTTGACCGTAAACTCTAGTTTTTTTGCAAGAAAATTATGGAAAAAAGACAATTCTCTGGTTCAAATGTGAAACTTAAGTCCGTTTTTGGATCGAAAAAATAAACTATTTCCGTAAAATCTGAGCTAATAAGGGTTTTTGACCGTAAACTATAGTTTTTTGCAAGAAAATTATGGAAAATACAATTCTCTGGTTCATAGGTGAAACTTAAGTCCATTTTTGGATCGAAAAATGAAACTATTTCTGTAAAATCTGAGCTAATAAGGGTTTTTGACAAAAACCCTTATTAGCTCAGATTTTACAGAAATAGTTAATTTTTTCGATCCTAAAAAGGACTTAAGTTTCACATTTGAACCAGAGAATTGTATTTTCCATAATTTTCTTGCAAAAAACTAGAGTTTACGGTCAAAAACCCTTATTAGCTCAGATTTTACGGATATAGTTTTATTTTTCAATCCAAAAAAGGACTTAAGTTTCACATTTGAACCAGAGAATTGTATTTTCCATAATTTTCTTTCAACAAACTAGAGTTTACAGTCAAAAACCCTTATTAGCTCAGATTTTACTGAAATAGTTTCATTTTTCGATCCAAAAATGGACTTAAATTTCACCTATGAACCAGAGAATTGTATTTTCCATAATTTTCTTGCAAAAAACTATAGTTTACGGTCAAAAACCCTTATTAGCTCAGATTTTACGGAAATAGTTTATTTTTTCGATCCAAAAATGGACTTATAAGTTTCACATTTGAACCAGAGAATTGTCTTTTTCCATAATTTTCTTGCAAAAAAACTAGAGTTTACGGTCAAAAACCCTTATTAGCTCAGATTTTACAGAAATAGTTAATTTTTTCGATCCTAAAAAGGACTTAAGTTTCACATTTGAACCAGAGAATTGTATTTTCCATAATTTTCTTGCAAAAAACTAGAGTTTACGGTCAAAAACCCTTATTAGCTCAGATTTTACGGAAATAGTTTATTTTTTCGATCCAAAAACGGACTTAAGTTTCACATTTGAATCAGAGAATTGTATTTTCCATAATTTTCTTGCAAAAACTAGAGTTTACGGTCAAAAACCCTTATTAGCTCAGATTTTACAGAAATAGTTTATTTTTTCGATCCTAGAAAGGACTTAAGTTTCACATTTGAACCAGGAGAATTGTATTTTCCATAATTTTCTTGTAAAAAACTAGAGTTTACGGTCAAAAACCCTAATTAGCTCAGATTCCCCCCCAAAAAAATACTTTTCAGACATTTCTTGTTAAAAACAATATTTCAACTAATTCATCCGGGTTTTCGAAAGCAATTCATGCCAGAGTACAGCACTATAACTAGTCTAAGACATCCACTCTGTCATCACCCCAACCACCCAAAAAATACTTTTCAGACATTTCTTGTTAAAACTTTATTTTCAACTAATTCATTTGGGGTTTTCGAAAGCAATTCATAGCTCTTAATAGAACTTTTTAAGTGTGAACTCCTATTTTTCAGTCGAAATTATAGAAAATTTGATCAAAAAACCCATTTCTTGGATCTTCAGTCAGAAAAGCGTGGTTTTGGATCGAAATGAGCCATTTTCATAAAAAATAGCTCTTAATGAAACTTTTTAAGTGTGAAATCCATTTTATACAGCAAAATTACAGAAAATACGATCAAGATACATTTGTCTGATTCAATTGTGTATTTTCAGTCAGAAAAGCATAGTTTTGGTTCAAAAATGAGTCATTTTCCACAAAAAATAACTCTTAATGAATCCTCTTACGTGTGAA
This sequence comes from Artemia sinica, assembly GCA_027921565.1. Taxonomy (NCBI): domain Eukaryota; kingdom Metazoa; phylum Arthropoda; class Branchiopoda; order Anostraca; family Artemiidae; genus Artemia; species Artemia sinica. Next base: position 44,024,619 of record CM051258.1, read on the forward strand.
CTCCAATTTTTTCCAGCTCAGTTTAGAAAATCTGTGCCAATTTCCACTTTTTCAAATTTAGGGTCACTTGCCTGAGACTCTGGGCAGGTGAGGTGGGCACCCCCGTGTAACTGAATCCGCATGTAACTGAACCCCCGTGCAACTGAACCCTCGTCTAACTCAACTCCCGTGCAAGCCAAGCCCCATTTAACTAAACCCCATGTAACTGAACCCCTGCATAACCGAAACCCCGTACAAACTGAACCCCCGTGCTACTGAACCCTCGTACTACTAAACCCTCGTGCAACTCGACCCCATTTAAAACTAAACCCCCGTGTAACTTTCTTGTTAAAACTATATTTTCAACTAATTCATCCGGGTTTTCGAAAGCAATTCATGCCAGAGTACAGCACTATAACTAGTCTAAGACATCCACTCTGTCATCACCCCAACCACCCAAAAAATACTTTTCAGACATTTCTTGTTAAAACTTTATTTTCAACTAATTCATTTGGGGTTTTCGAAAGCAATTCATAGCTCTTAATATAGAACTTTTTAAGTGTGAACTCCTATTTTTCAGTCGAAATTATAGAAATTTGATCAAAAAAAACCCATTTCTTGGATCTTCAGTCAGAAAAGCGTGGTTTTGGATCGAAATGAGCCATTTTCATAAAAATAGCTCTTAATGAAACTTTTTGAGTGTGAAATCCATTTTATGCAGCAAAATTACAGAAAATACGATCAAGATACATTTGTCTGATTCAATTGTGTATTTTCAGTCAGAAAAGCATAGTTTTGGTTCCAAAATGAGTCATTTTCCACAAAAAAAATAACTCTTAATGAATCTTCTTACGTGTGAACTCCAATTTTTCCAGCTCAGTTTAGAAAATCTGTGCCAATTTCCACTTTTTCAAATTTAGGGTCACTTGCCTGAGACTCTGGGCAGGTGAGGTGGGCACCCCCGTGTAACTGAATCCGCATGTAACTGAACCCCCGTGCAACTGAACCCTCGTGTAACTCAACTCCCGTGCAAGTCAAGCCCATTTAACTAAACCCCCATGTAACTGAACCCCTGTATAACCGAAACCCCGTACAACTGAACCCCCGTGCTACTGAACCCTCGTACTACTAAACCCTCGTGCAACTCGACCCCATTTAACTAAACCCCCGTGTAACTGTACCCCCTTTAACTGAACCCTCGTGCAAGCAGCGAAGAATATTGAATTTTTTGATCCTCTTGGCCTATCGTATAAATTCTACGCTCCATACATCAGCAACTTTATTGAAAGCAGTGGGAAAACCATTATTCAAAATCAACGAAGAGTACAGGATTTAACGACTAAGACATGTGGCTTCATGCACTACTCTTTTTCATGTTCAGATGTCATGGCTACACCTACAAGCAGTTTCTCAACATCTACGTTGACTTACCTCGATTGAACGACTTTCTAGTGGAGAATATACTTACAAGTGTATTTAATATTGATTTTAGTGCCCTAAGAATAAAATGTTCTAAAGATGTATGTGAAATTGTTTATTAATAAAAAATTTATATACGTGATAAAACGACTTTTCTACTCTTTAGATTTCATCCACTACTAGGTATTTGTCGACAACAACTAGTGCAGGTAGATTATCTGAATTCACAGTGTACTGATCCTGATGTACTGTAATGTCAGGGTCACATTTTCTACAGTAGAGTGTGACTTCACTCTTGTCATATCTCTTTGTATAGTCAATGATACTATTCTCATTCATTCTATAGAACTCACATGTTTCAATTTGCTTATTTGAAGCAATTTCACAAACAGTGTCCTCAAGTATCGAATCACATTCCGTCACAGCCAAATAAAAATCAGTGGGCTTATAATCATAACACCCATTGTCTTCACAACGATGACGTAGAAACCATATTCTTTTGTTGTTCCAACAGTTGAATCGCTGACCCGGTTCCTCCTCCCAGAACAATCTAAAACCACGACGATACCAATCTCGTAGCAATAGACTAAAATCACCGTTAGGATTCTTCCAATCATACCGGGATATGTATTCTCCCACTGATTACATTTATCATAATGACATTTGGAGCATAGGTGGCCTCTAGGATGAGAGTCACACACCTCTTCAAGACAGGAATTACAACCTTTAATTTGTACAGCATATCCTCTATGCAATTTACACGGGTTGCATAATCTACACTTTTCATCATACTCATCAATCATTGTGCAATTCTCACATGATGATGACCAGCTGCCCAGTGTGTACATACATAACGGACTTGTATGGAACATTTTTGTCATGTGTTGACACTCTCACTACCACAATGAAACTGAGCTAGCAACAACAAAAATTGTCTGAGATAGAGAGAGAGAGAGGAGTAAATCATCCTTGAGCACCATCTTTCTCATGAAAAAAGTCCTAAATTTCAAAACTAATGTTTAAAAGCATATCCACAATATCATTTTGCCGTGTCGTGATCAATATATCAATAAATTATGTAAATGCATTTGGACCACGACGTAGAAGCTTCATACAATAGTCTAATGATGGAGAATCAGTTTTCATTATATCAACAAGCATTCCCCGAGAAAATATCTTCCTTTGAATAGACAACTCTAGAAAATCATCATCTAGAATCAAACGTTTTTCCATAAGAACTAGATTCCTCATGATTCGCTCTTTCTCGAATCTATCCATTTTTTAGAGTCCTAACTCTCTCACAACCATCTTCAGACTAACCAGAATTTCTTTTTGTACTCTAGAAAATATACGCTAGTCTACTATAGAAAGAAAAAAATACCATTGATTTAGAAACATTTTTATTGAACATAATTACAATAATAATATTCACTGATGCATTTTGTTCTCATCAATATATTTCGATAGGACATCTAATGCTGACCGAAGTTTATTTATATAGAGAATATTCACTTTTCCAGCAAAACATAGTTGCTCCTCCTGCTTAAACTTGCTTAATGATATCACGTATCTAGCATACATACTATCCCATTCAAGGCATAGTCTACAGCCAGCGGTTATTTCCACAGCTACATTGGGTACTCGTATATCGTTGCTGCTGCTGCTGTCGGTTCCATCATTAATCTCCAATAATGTAAATATACCACTCATTTTTTCTCCACTAATATCCTCTCAAATAAACTACTCTCTCCCTGAATTCAATTCTCTTACTAATATGAACTACAATGAAAATAACTCCTTATATCTGAATCCAATTACTAATCAAGTTACTGTATATGGACTAACCGCCGCTCTCTCTCTGTTTGACCCCAAAAAAATGCGTGTTACCTCAGAAAACCCGTCTGGTAAGGCATGTACCGTTCGTAGTAATAGGTGACTGACCCCTGGTAAGGCATATTACGCAATCACTTGTGATATCTATTAATGCTTTACTACTGCTAACAATGGACAGTTTGCATAACTTACGGCCCCGGCCCTTGGAGCCGTGGGGAGGATTGTCAACCCCAGAGGTATAGTCATTTTACCTTTGGACTATTTTTAACAAAAAGGTAATCTCAAAATTGGATTGGATGTATTTTGAGAAAAAAGAGCTTGATTGAGGAGGGAGGTAGTTGCTCTCCGATCACTTTTGACTATAAAAGGGCAATAAAACTGCTTATTTCCGGTTCATTGAGCCAATTCCAAAGTTATACGACGATCCTTTCCTTGTGAAGGGCATCCTGGAAACAAATAATAAAACATTGAAGCTGTTTAAGATTTATTTATTCATGTGTATTTGCACAAGTTACCTTTGTGTTTATTATGATAATTAATTTGATTTCTGAGTAGGGAAGCCATAACGACTCCGGGACGAACACATGTGCTGCCATCTATAATTGAGTCTAACACTGACAGGCTTTTATCTATTCAAGGATTATTGATCGAGTCTAATGGGGTCAATGCCCCCTTTTTCAAGGTCGATTTATTTGTTGTTTTTAGGTGTAATGACTCCAGGGCGAAGTTTGCACATACACGTTGACGGGAACAATGTATTGATCGACTCGAGGGGAAGTGGATTTCTGAAAAATTGATTTACATAATCGACTAGGACTCGAGGGGAAGTGGATTTCAGAGAAATTGATTTACATAAACGAAGGGGAGAGGATTTCCGAGAAATTGATTTACATAATCGAGGGGAATTATTGATTCACGAAAGGGGAATTAAGAACCATTATGGCTTCTTTGATCTTTAGGTCTGAGAGATAAATGGTCTTTAGTGACAGAGATAAATTGATATTCTATTTTTAAATATGGCTTCTTTGATCTTAAGTGACAGAGATAAATTAATATTCTATTGAAGCCATAATAGTGTAGCTAGGAGCACCTATGAGATGAAGAGATTAACGCGGGAAATGGTTTCCTAGGAATTTCAAATGTGACAGCGCAAGGATGCCAAAACATAAGGAACATACAGAAATTACGTTTAGGGATTATTTGGGCGAAACCGGTTGAGACATTTTAGGGCATTATTTGGACGAAACCGTTTGAGACATTTTAGAAGATGATTTAGGCGAAACCGTTTGAGACATTTTAGAAAATGTTTTTAGAAGATGACCTAGAAGAGGATTTGGGGTGAAACTCTATGGTCGTTATAATACACAAGTTCCATCTGCACAGTGTTGTGAGGTCCCCTACCCCAGCCCCAAATGGCCCCCCTACCCCAACCCCAAAGGGCCCCCGGGCCCCAATGGCCCCCTGGGCTCCAATGGCCCCCGGGTCACCAAAGGCCCCCCGAGCCTCCAAAGTGCCCTCGGGCCCCCAAAGAGCCCCCGGATCTCCAAATGTCCCTCCGACCCCCAAATGCCCCCCCCCATTTTTTAAATACTTTGTTTGTCTACTTGAGAAACAGAAGGGCCCTCACATTTCAAAAGACTTTATTATATCTTTTCAGAACAGGTTCCTTTCTTAATATCCCTCTTAAACCCATTTTACAAGTTGAATTACTCATCTTTTTCACACAAAACTTTACTTTACAACTTTTTGAACACCCCAACACCAAGCAATACTTTTCAAAAGGGTTTATTATAGCTTTTCAGAACAAGTTCTTTACGTAATGTCCCTCCTAAACCCACTTTACAAGTTGAAGTACTCATCCTTTTCACCCACAACTTTACTTTACAACTTTTTTGCACACCACAACATCAAGCAATACTTTTCAAGAGGCTTTATTATATCTTTTCAGAACAAGTTCTTTACGTAATGTTCTTTCCTAAACCAATTTTACAACTTGAAGTACTCATCCTTTTCACCACAACTTTACTTTACGACTTTTTGCATACTCCCAAATCAAGCATTACTTTTCAAAAAGGCTCTATCTTATCTTTTCAGAACAAGTTCTTTACGTAATGTCATTCCTAAACCAATTTTATAACTTGAAGTACTCATCCTTTTCAACCAAAACTTTACTTTACGGCTTTTCGCATACCCCAACACCAAGCAATACTTTCAAAAGGTTTTATTATATCTTTTCAGAACAAGCTCTTTACGTAATGTCCTCCCTAAACCAATTTTAGAACTTGAAGTTCTCATCCTTTTCACCCACAACTTTACTTTACGACTTTGTTTTACATACCCCAACACGAAGCAATAGTTTCAAAAGACTTTTTATATCTTTTCAGAAAAAGTTCTTTTCTTAACGTCCCTCCTAAACCAATTTTACAAGTTGAAGTACTCATCCTTTTCACCAACAACTTAACTTAACGACTTTTTGAATACCCCAACACCAAGCAATACTTTCAAACGGCTTTTTTATATCTTTTCAGAACAATTTCCTTTCTTAATGTCCCTTCTAAACCAATTTCATAACTTGAATTACTCATCCTTTTCACCCACATCTTTACTTTACAACTTTTAAAACACACCAACACCAAGCAATACTTTTCAAAAGGCTGTATTATATCTTATAAGTCAAAGTTCTTTACGTAATGTCCCTCCTAAACCCACTTTACAAGTTGAAGTACTCATCTTTTTCACCCACAACTTTACTTTACAACTTTTTGCACACCCCAACATTAAGCAATACTTTTCAAAAGGCTTTATTATATCTTTTCAGAACAGCTTCTTTACGTAATGTCCCTCTTAATTCAATTTTACAAGTTGAAGTACTCATCCTTTTCACCCAGAACTTTACTTTATGACTTTTTTACATACCCCAACACGAAGCAATACTTTCAAAAGACTTTTTTATATCTTTTCAGAACAAGTTCTTTTCTTAATATCCTTCATAAACCAATTTTACAACTTGAAGCACTCATCTTTTTCACCCACAATTTTACTTGACGGCTTTTTGCATAACCCTGCATCAAGTAATACTTTTCAAAAGGCTTAATTATATCTTTTCAGAACAAGTTCTTTACGTAATGTCCCTCCTAAACCCATTTTACAAGTTGAAGTACTCATCTTTTTCACCCACAACTTTACTTTACAACTTTTTGCACACCCAACATTAAGCAATACATTTCAAAAGGCTTTATTATATCTTTTTAGAACAGCTTCTTTACGTAATGTCCCTCTTAAACCAATTTCACAAGTTGAAGTACTCATCCTTTTCACCAAAACTTTACTTTACGACTTATTTACATATTCCAGCATCAAGCAATACTTTTCAAAATGCTTTATTATATCTTTTCAGAACAAGTTCTTTTATTAATATCCTTCATAAACCAATTTTACAACTTGAAGCACTCATCTTTTTCACCCACAATTTTACTTGACGGCTTTTTGCATAACCCTATATCAAGTAATACTTTTCAAACGGCTTTATTATATCTTTCCAGAACAAGTTCTTTTCTTAATATCCTTCCTAAACCCATTTTACAAGTTGAAGTACTAATCTTTTTCACCCACAATTTTACTTTTCAGTTCCGATTTTTCTCAAAGAGGTGAAAAAATTTTAAGTTCTGTTCCAAATTTTTCCGTAGAAGATAGGAAAAGTTATACTTTGATCGTGAATATTCGTAATGAAGATAAGGAACTCCACTATAATTCTGAGTTTTCTCGAAGAAGTGCAAAATGTTCAAGTGCTCTTCTGAATTTTATTAAAGAAGACAAAAAAGTTAGCTCAATTCTGAATTTTACCAATGAAAATGATAAAGGCTTCCATTTCAGTTCTTAATTTCTCAAAGACATAAAAAATTTAAAGTTCAGTTCTAAATTTTTTCTGTAGAAGATAGGAAAAGTTATACTATGATTGATGTTATTTTCCATGAAGATAAAAACTTTCACTTTAATTCTAAATTTTCTTAAATTCAGTTCCGATTTTTGTCAAAGAGATGAAAAAATTTAAAGTTTTGTTCCAAATTTTTCCGTAGAAGATAGAAAAAGTTATACTATGATTGTGATTATTTTCCATGAAGATAAAAAGTTTCACTTTAATTCTGAGTTTTCTCGAAGAAGTGCAAAATGTTCAAGTTCTCTTCTGAATTTTCTTAAAGAAGAGAAAAAAGTTAGGTCAATTCTGAATTTTACCAATGAATATGAAAAAGCTAACATTTCAGTTCTTAATTTCTCAAAGACATAAAAAAATTTAAAGTTCAGTTCTAAATTTTTCCGTAGAAGATAGGAAAAGTTATACTATGATTGTGATTATTTTCCATGAAGAATAAAAGTTTCGCTTTAATTCTAAATTTTCTTAAATTCAGTTCCGATTTTTGTCAAAAGAGATGAAAAATTTAAAGTTCAGTTCTAAATTTCTCCGTAGAAGATAGGAAAAGTTATACTATGATTGTGATTATTTTTCATGAAGATAAAAAGTTTCACTTTAATTCTGAGTTTTCTCGAAGAAGTGCAAAATGTTCAAGTACTCTTCTGAATTTTCTTAAAGAAGAGAAAAAAGTTAGCTCAATTCTGAATTTTACCAATGAAAATGAAAAAGCTAACATTTCGGTTCTTAATTTCTCAAAGACATAAAAAATTTAAAGTTCAGTTCTAAATTTTTCCGTAGAAGATAGGAAAGTTATACTATGATTGTGATTATTTTCCATGAAGATAAAAAGTTTCGCTTTAATTCTAAATTTTCTTAAATTCAGTTCCGATTTTTCTCAAAGAGATGAAAGAATTTAAAGTTCTGTTCCAAATTTTTCCGTAGAAGACAGGAAAAGCTATACTATGTTTGTGATTATTTTCCATGAAGATAAAAAGTTTCACTTTAATTCTGAGTTTTCTCGAAGAAGTGCAAAATGTTCAAGTGCTCTTCTGAATTTTCTTAAAGAAGAGAAAAAAAAAGTAAGCTCAATTCTGAATTTTACCAATGAAAACGAAAAAACTTCCATTTCAGTTCTTAATTTCTCAAAGACATAAAAAAATTTAAAGTTCTGTTCTAAATTTTTCCGTAGAAGATAAGAAAAGTTATGCTATGATTGTGATTAATTTCCGTGAAGATAAAAAGTTTCAATTTAATTCTAAATTTTCTTAAATTCAGTTCCAATTTTTCTCAAAGAGATGAAAAAATTTAAAGTTCTGTTCCACATTTTTAAAAGAAGATAGAAAAAGATATACTTTGATCGTGAATATTCGCCATGAAGATAACGAGCTCCACTTTAATTCCGAGTTTTCTCGAAGAAGTGCAAAATGTTCAAGTTCTCTTCTGAATTTTCTGCAAGAAGAGAAAAAAAGTTAGCTCAATTCTGAAATTTACCAATGAAAATGAAAAAATCTTTCATTTCAGTTCTTAATTTCTCAGAGACATAAAATATTTAAAGTTCAGTTCTAAATTTTTCCGTAGAAGATAGGAAAAGTTATACTATGATTGTGATTATTTTCCATGAAGATAAAAAGTTTCTCTTTAATTCTAAATTTTCTTAAATTCAGTTCCGATTTTTCTCAAGATGATGAAAATTTAGAGTTCTGTTCGAAATTTTTCATAGAAGATAGGAAAAGTTATACTTTGATCGTGAATATTCGTCATGAAGATAAGGAGCTCCGCATTAATTCTGAGTTTTCTCGAAGAAGTGCAAAATGTTCAAGTTCTCTTCTGAATTTTCTTAAAGAAGAGAAAAAAAAGTTAGCTCAATTCAGAAATATACCAATGAAAATGAAAAAAATCTTCCATTTCAGTTCTTAATTTCTCAAAGACATAAAAATTTAAAGTTCAGTTCTTAATTTTTCCGTAGAAGATAGGAAAATTATACAATGATTGTGATTATTTTCTATGAAGATAAAAAGTTTCACTTTATTTCTAATTTTTCTTAAATTTAGTTCCGATTTTTCTCAAAGAGATGAAAAAATTATAAGCTCTGTTCCAAATTCTAATAGAAGATAGAAAAAGTTATACATTGATCCTGAATATTCACCGTGAAGATGTACCGTGAGCAAAATGCGATATATTTAAAATACAAAGATTCTTTCCTTCCAAAGATGATTCTGAAAGAAATTAAACGTCCCCTAATTGAGTTCAAATACCGCTTCCAAGAGTCTAAATTCTTAATCAGCAAAAAGAAAAATTGCATTCTAGCTTCAGTCAAACAACGACGCTAGTCGGTTTGATTTTCGCTAAGATAATTAGTATCAAAAAAGATGCTTCGCACAATATTTTTAAGGAAGTTTAAACTATAAGAGCCGTGTGAACGTTTGAATCATCAGAAAAAATTAAGACAGATCATTGGATGAAGGGTTCGCATCCTTGGGCCACCTGAGCCAATTGTGAGCCAGTTCTCACAGCGCAGGACAAAAAACTATGTTTAATAGTGGGGTAAAAGTGCTTTTTTGGAGGATTGGTAAATCAGATTTGGAGGGATTCGTATATCAGATTTGGAAGGATTCGTAAATCAGATTAGGAATGATTCGTAAAGCAGAGTCAGGATCATTTAGACAGAATTTTTCGACGTTGATTCGTAAAATCAGATTTGGAAGGATTTGTATTTGAGAATAAGGACCGCTCAGACAGAATTACTCGGCGTATGATCTGGGCAATTCTTGATTGTTGTGTCTCAGTCACCATTTTTGTCGTTTGAAGTGAATCACTGCTGTTCGCCTAAATATGTAAGTCTCAATAAATCCATTGCTTTTAACCTGTGTTTATTTCATTTTATATGTCCGTATCTAGCCTAATGATAGCTAATTAGTTCGCATGTCTCCAAGGTAGCGCTCCCAGAGGAATCTGATCTCCAGATAGCTCGAAGAGAAGAGGTCACATTTATATGGCTACACATTTCATTTTCTCTCATTAATTGAGGGTGGCGTAGGCCTTATTGGCACGATCTTTCGCGCTATAAGCGGCGCTATTGGAGAACTTATAGGGTGTAAGTTCACAGCTTCAAGGTACGATATTAAACATTGACGCGGTCAATATTTATGACCACAATTAAGCCCAGTCCTTTTTCTTCCACCCCAACAATTCCCTTTAGATCCTCAATATTTTCTTCCACCGCTACAAATGGCGCGAGTCGGAAATTGGAGAAAAACTTGCGAACTAATTAGGCTGTAAAACTTTGTAATGTAAATTTAATTATCGGAGAGATATAGGCATATAAGTAAAGAGATTAGGCCTATTGCCGCTAAGCTACGACAGGGAAACCCTCTAGATATCTCATAGGAGATAATAGCCTGCCCCAAAATAGGTTAAGAGAAAAAAAAATTATTTTGAATTGATTCAAAAAAAAAATGGCGGAAGATCTCAATGAATTATTAATAGTGCAAAAGTTAGTCGCGAAAAAAATAGAAATAGCAAAATCTATCTCGGAATACAATGGCCAATCAGATATTGACGAATTTAATATCCAATTGACCCAGTTTGTACAACTAACAAAAACAGAGCTAGAAGTGTTAGTCGACATGCTCCTATTACGACTAAAAGGCCAGGCCTTAACCTTTCTAAAAGAAATTGAACATACCATAGGCAATGACGCAAGCTTGCCAATAAATACGGTGGACAAATTATTAAAAGCATTAAAAATAGATTTATAGAAACCAGTTCCATAAATAAATTAAAACACGGAACGGTAAGCTTTGACTATTCACAAAATATAAGAGAATATCTTGATAATATACGCATATCGGTAGAGGCAAAATACGGAAGAGGTTCTGGGCAACTGTATGAAAATGTCATACTAAATATCTTTTTGCAAGGGCTACCCCCAAAACTATATAGAGTGGTAATATCCAAAAATATTCAGACGTTGGATCTTGCAGTTCAGGAGGTAGAGCGATTGATTGAAGTTGATAAAATGGTCGCTAATCACAGTAAGGCAAAAGTAAATAGCCTAGGCGATTCAAACGCGAACCCAATCTTCAAGGGTGATCAGGCGTCTCCCAATTTCTTTTCAAGGGATAACTCCCCAGTGCCACAAAGAAATAAAACGCAAGAACCCGCTAGGCAAAAAACAGTACGTTTTCAGCCTGTCAAACAATCTAATTACGAAAATAACCCTACAATAATAAGGTGCTATATTTGTAATAGACCTGGACATATCGCGAGAGAGTGCCGTTATGTCCCCAATCGCATACCAAGAATTGCTGACGGTAGTACGCAAAATTATGGCAACCATTTGTTCAGAAGAACAAATTTTAGCGCCGGTGATGCGCTAGGCTATAGCCAGGGAAGATTGCGCCAATAAGTAACTTACAACGCGTACAAAACCAAATTTTTATACCCCTCCCCCCAATAGACAAATTAATTACCGATTTGAAAACCCAAATAATCGCCAAAGCCAATATAATGCGAGAATGCTATATAGAAATCACGAAAACTTGCCGACGGGACATGAAAATTTTGCAAGCCAACGGCATTGGCAGTCAGCGCCAGCAAGCGGCACTGACACAAGACATCCAAGTTACCATAATAATATATGGCGAAGGCAGACAGATGTAAATCAATTAGATATTCCCACGGAACCTCATATGCCTGAATATCTATTACAGGCACCGACACATGAAATAAATCCTCAGGGAAACGTTTCAGGCCCCTCAGAAATATAAATTGGACCCAGAGGGTGCCCAGAATATTTAATAGGTCCAAAACAATGGTAGTGCCATCTTGTAGTGATAATAATAATAGGTTGCCTATATTTAATGATTTTTGTGTAGAAAACATTTACTTTAAAGCCTTAGTTGACAGCGGAGCTACAGTCAATATCATAAGCTCCTGCGTATTTAATATGTTGCCTCCCCATATTAGACAACAAAGAAATTTTAATAATCCCAATTTAACTAGTGTGACAGGACATAAATTGGATGCAAGAGGTTCAATTTGCCTAAACGTAAAAAGTGACAGTAGGATATTTTCGACAAATTTTATAATATGCGATAACTTTCCGTATGAAGCAATTATAGGTGCAAATTTTCTAAGGTCTAATAGAGTACTCTTAGACGTAGCAAACGAGAGGCTTGTCTATCCTGCTAGGGTAGGGGAAAAAATTTCTACCTTAAGAAATCGTAACAGAGGATACGAAGACAACGCAACAGTAAACAAAATTTCTGACGGTATAATGTCGCAATCTTTTGAACCTCATGTCTCACAAAGAGGAAAAGGAATAATCAGAAACTCGTCCAGTTTAGTTGAAAGACATTGCAGAGATGAAGTAAATATAAATAAAAAAAGTATTGAATCCGCAAAAATAAAAATAGGAGATATGCGACAGCACAGGTCGAACGAAATCAAGAAAATAGCGGAATTATGGAAAAACATAGTAAAACCCAACGTGACGCCACAAGATGCCGCAATGGTGCAGCATAGCACCAGTATGAATCTAATAAACAATGAAAATAAAGAGAAATATTACGGATTCGCGATAAGGAAAACAAAAGAACCTCTGCAACCTCTAAAGGTTCTAATGCAGATTCGTCGGAAACCAGTTCTGAAGAGTCTGATGGCGAATCAGACCATATAGTAGTTAAAGAAATAGGGAAATCAGACAGACTTCAGCAGCCGCGCACGCGAAACAAACGAAATTAAAAGGGCAAGAATTTTTGAAAAAACAATACAAAAAGTTTGACCTTATTTCGCTAGAAAAACCGAAAAAGAAAAAACCGCAAGAAGTCGAGGAGAAAATAACGACACAGTCAGGCAGAACGGTTAAAAAATCTGACAGATGGAAATATCCCTAATTAATGTAAAGACAAACTTGTGGGAACCCTGGGGAGAAACTCAAAACCCAGGCAGCGTTTAATTTGTTGAGTTTTGGCGGTCCCCTCGGATTTTCTATAAGAAAATTGACCCATGTCCTAACCAAGATGGATATTATCTAAAACAAGAAATTAATCCCATATATATGAAATATTTTGTCTTAGTGCAGATTATAATTATTTTTAGGCCTACACATAAAAAAGGATACCAGTATAATTATGTGCTGCACGCTTGCTTATTCATGTGTTTCTTACTCGAGAAATATAATGTAAAATTAAATTGTAATAGCGATTACTAGCTACGCTTTAAAGTTATATCTCAACCAGTCATAGAGGTATATCACGACCAGAATAAAGCTCGGAGGTCCTAACTTTACTTTCCTAACCTATCTAATCCTAAAATATTTATTCTGTTTTACGCCTACAAATCAGTTTTCTTTGGCCAATGCCACAAAATGATTATATAAAAAAAAATAACCTAAGTTGAAAATTAAAGTGCCTTTGAAAAAAAATATAATAATAACAAAAAAGCAAACAAACGAATTTTGCAAAAAAAACGGGTAAAATTAATGATAAATTAATTCTAGAAACAAAAAATAAGATGAGGCTTAAGAATATCATCATAATCCTCGTTGTTCACGCAGTGGCCCAAGATATTGTAAAACATGGAGTAATATTCAAGCATGAAAATTCATTGCTAGCTAGCCATGACGTAAGCAAGATCCTTATGAAATGAAATTCGACCCCAAACCCTTCAAGACCTTGTTTCAACAAGTAACAAGACTAGAAAGAAACACGAATGAACCCAAAGAATCGACCAATTTCAGGTGGAACATACTATTGGCCGTATGTTTCGTATTCGCAAATTCCCTGACCATAAGAACCCTATTGACTTGTAATTACGGAAAAATCCTGAGACTAAGAAGGCGAAAACCAAGAGAAGAACACGGGGAAACAGCTGAAATGCAGAGGTTAAACCCGGAACCCCATGAGAACGTCAAAGCCAAGAAAAAGGGAATACATGAGAAAACGAGTGGGTATAGAGGTCTCCACTCGTCCTTGCTATGTCTTGTTCCCTCATTGTAAGGTTGTTTACGTAAAACCGTGTGGTTATGACGCTGCAACATGCGTTTCTTAAACAGCACGGACGTGCATGAACAATGCAGGCATGAAAATATGTTGTAAAATTAGACTTCAAATTAATCTTGTAGCATAAACTCTGTTCAAATGATTATTTTAAATCTAATGTAAAATTAGCTAAATGTTGAAAGAAGTTAAAATAAAGTGTATATAGTAGTGTATATTAGAAATTATAATAGCAGACCACACTCAAAGTTAAAGAATTAATCATTTATATCGTCGTTAGGCTATAACAACTTAGAAGAAACTTCTATGTATTGAATTTCCCAATGGGAATTATGTCGTTTTATTATAACCAACACGATAAAAATTTTTTTCTGTACTAATATTAGTGTATTTATTAAACTCTGTCTCATAGCGTAAAATTCATGTACCCGATTAATACGTGACTTATTTGTGCTATGAGTATTTAATTTAAAGAACGTGTGATTCTGCCTCGTTATTTTTATTACAGGAAGTGGATCGACATATTGGAAATTGATTATTACAATGCGTAGTCCAGCGCAGATACAACCTAGCAGCATCTATTTTCATCATACCTCAACCAACGAAGAGTACTCACCATACACTCCAGGCAATTTTCATCCAAGCTTCGTCTACGAAAACAACAGTTACCTTTGATCGTTGTTTCCTCGAACATGAACCATATTACGTATCAGGTAACATTATATTTGAATATCAGTATCCAGTGCGCTGTCGAACTATATAATCACATAAATTATGAGAACCCCATCGATCAGTACAAGAGATAAGTACATAAATATCGCCTTTGATAATCATTATGGACCCATATACCATATGACCGTATAGTCATGATATTTGATGACCCCAAAAAACTATTTATGTGTCACAGACTTACGCGTCGAATCCCTTTCGACCATCCCTCGAAATCCATCCTATCCCCTCTGTGTGGAAAGTTCATATCTCTGTTACCCCATAAATGTTACGAGATAATTTCTGAAAAATGGACCTGGAAACCAAAATTAACCCCAGTGACCAGCCCCTCAGTGACAATATACTCCTCCCACAAATTAAAGACAATATATTGAAGGAGTCACTATAGTTTGATGTCGACCTGTTCCAAACCCAAACTTCAATTCCCCCGTGATTAACCTAGGAATCACCGCAAAGGTTAATAGACGCAAGCCATGAGCTAACAATTCTATAAGAGACACAAAGGAACAATTTTAGACGAGAATAAATTCTCTATGTGCCTCAAAATATCCCAAAAATGATATGCTGAGAAGAAAATAAACGCACTCCCAGTGTTCGACCCCTTAATGATAAAGCATCCTATGAACTGTCAAAAAGCAGGTGAGAATGAACTCTGATAGCATATTAACACACCTGTAATTGGAAGCATCATTTCCCAGTTGACAATCAGAGAAATCTTGTCGTGTGAACACAATCATGCTTAAACTGTCCCATGAAGAAACCACAACGTAAGTGCTTCAAAAATTTTGCCAAGACGAAAAGAGTGAAGGACAATAATTTACAACAGAAGGATTGACTACGTTAAGGACTCAAATGGTGATGAAATGGATGTGAATTTACATAGGTTACTTCTTAATAACTTTACGTTAACTATATGTTACCTCCAATACCCCATCATTAACGTTGTGTAGCAAACATCCCCAGTGAAAGTGTTTTTTAATGTTACCAGTGAACATGGTAAACCAAATATTGAGTGTTTTTTTTAAATCGTTCTTGTATGTAGTGTTAGATGTCCAGATAGAGTTATGTGTAGCGTTGTCGAGCTATTCATTTAATGTAGCAAAGATAGAAAGTAGTGTGCCATATAGACAGCAAAATAAAAAAAAGCCTTGTAAAAAGTGAATTCAAAAAAATCTTATGTAAAGGTAGAATAGCCCCAACCTTGTTGGAATGTAAAAGTAATCAGTGTTAGATGTAGAAAAAAAAAGATCTTTAGTATAGTAGCTAGCCTAGAACCATGAATAATCTTTGTCCGGTAGACGAATTTTAGATAGGGATGTAGAATAAAATAAGAAAAGTAATAGAGAAAATTTTTAGCACTCCTGATTAAGCCATAACATAAATATAAAATAATTATGTAGAAGAAATAGTTAATAAATTGCGAACATTTCAAAAGCCCAGAGAGGCAAGCAAGTCATAAAGACAGGACGTCATTAATTAATGGGACGGGTAATATGTACCGTGAGCAAAATGTGATATATTTAAAATACAAAGATTCTTTCCTTCTGAAGATGATTCTAACAGAAATTAAACGTCCCCTAATTGAGTTCAAATACCGCTTCCAATAGTCTAAATTCTTAATCAGCAAAAAGAGAAATTGCATTCTAGCTTCAGTCAAACAACGACGCTAGTCGGTTTGAATTTCGCTAAGATAATTAGTAACAAAAAAAGATGCTAAGCACAATATTTCTAAGGAAGTTTAAACTATAAGAGCCGTGTGAACTTTTGAATCATCAGAAAAAATTAAGACAGATCATTGGACGAAGGGTTTGCATCCTTGGGCCACCTGAGCCAATTGTGAGCCAGTTCTCACAGTGCAGAAAAAAAAAAAACTATGTTTGATAGTGAAGTAAAAGGTTTTTTTTGGAGGATTGGTAAATCAGATTTGGAGGGATTCGTATATCAGATTTGGAAGGATTCGTAAATCAGATTGGGAAGGATTCGTAAAGCAGAGTCAGGATCATTTAGACAGAATTTTTCGACGTTGATTCGTAAAATCAGATTTGGAAGGATTCGTATTTGAGAATCAGGACCGCTCAGACAGAATTACTCGGCGTATGATCTGGGCAATTCTTTGATTGTTGTATCTCAGTCACCATTGTTGTCGTTTGAAGTGACTCACTGCTGTTCACCTAAATATGTAAGTCTCAATAAATCCATTGCTTTTAACCTGTGTTTATTTCATTTTATATGTCCGTATCTAGCCTAATGATAGCTAATTAGTTCGCATGTCTCCAAGGTAGCGCTCCCAGAGGAATCTGATCTCCAGATAGCTCGAAGAGAAGAGATCACATTTATATGGCTACACATTTCATTTTCTCTCATTAATTGAGGGTGGCGTAGGCCTTATGGCACAATCTTTAGCACTATAAGCGGTGCTATCGGAGAACTTTAAGGTGTAAGTTCACAGCTTCAAGGTACGATATTAAATATTGACGCGGTCAATATTTATGACCACAATTAAGCCCAGTCCTTTTTCTTCCACCCCAACAATTCCCTTTATAACCCAAATATCTTTCTTTCACCGCTACAAAGATAAGGAGCTCCACAATAATTCTGAGTTTTTCGAAGAAGTGCAAAACGTTCAAGTTCTCTTCTGAATTTTCTAAAGAAGAGAAAAAAGTTTGCTCAATTCTGAATTTTACCAATTAAAATGAAAAAAGCTTCCGCTTCAGTTCTTAATTTCTCAAAGACATAAAAAATTTAAGTTCAGTTCTAAATTTTTCCGTAGAAGATGGAAAAAGTTATACTATGATAGTGATTATTTTCCATAAGATAAAAAGTTTCACTTTAATTCTAAATTTTCTTAACTTCAGTTCCGATTTTTCTCAAAGAGGTGAAAAAATTTAAAGTTCTATTCCAAATTTTTCATAGAAGATAGAAAATGTTATACTTTGATCGTGAATATTCGCCATGCAGATATTGAGTTCCACTTTAATTCTGAGTTTTCTCGAAGAAATGCAAAATTTTCAAGTTCTCTTCTGAATTTTCGTAAAGAAGAGAAAAAGAGTTAGCTCAATTCTGAAATTTACCAATGAAAATGAAAAAAGCTTCCATTTCAGTTCTTAATTTCTCAAAGACATAAAAAATTGAAATTTCTTTTCCAAAATTTTTCATAGAAGATAGAAAAAAGTTATACTTTGATCGTGAATATTCACCATGAAGATAAGGAGCTCCACTTTAATTCTGAGTTTTCTCGAAGAAATGCAAAATGTTCAAGTGCTCTTCAGAATTTTCTTAAAGAAGAGAAAGAGTTAGCTCAATTCTGAAATTTATCAATGAAAATGAAAAAAGGCTTCGACTACAGTTCTTAATTTCTCAAAGACATAAGAAAATTAAAGTTCAGTTCTAAATTTTTCCTTAGAAGATAGGAAAAGTTACACTATGATTGTGAATATTTTCCATGAAGATAAAAAGTTTCACTTTAATTCTAAATTTTCTTAAATTCAGTTCCAATTTTTCTCAGAGAGATGAAAAAATTTAAAGTTTTGTTCCAAATTTTTCGTAGAAGATAGAAAAAAGTTATACTTTGATCGTGAATATTCACAATGAAGATTAAAAGTTCCACTTTAATTCTAAATTTTCTCAATGAAGTGCAAAATGTTCAAGTTCTCTTCTAATTTTTCCAAAAAAAAAAAAAACGTTCCACTTCAGTTCTGTTTTTT
Organism: Artemia sinica; assembly: GCA_027921565.1. Taxonomy (NCBI): domain Eukaryota; kingdom Metazoa; phylum Arthropoda; class Branchiopoda; order Anostraca; family Artemiidae; genus Artemia; species Artemia sinica. Next base: position 44,043,194 of record CM051258.1, read on the forward strand.
TTCTCAAAGAGATGAAAAATTTGAAGTTCTGTTCTAATTTTAAATTAAATTTTAGCTCCTTTGTTCTATGAATTTACCCCTCAATTTTTAATTAGAAAATGAGTGCGTCCTTCTATTATTAAAGACAATCTTTCAAGCTCATTCACCTAACCTCAAAAACTAAAGGTTAGGTTAGGTATAAATAAATATTAATAAATAAATAGAAACATTTCTCCATGTTTAAGTTAGGTTAGGTTAGGTTAGCTTATCATGAGCGCTCATGATAAGCTAACCTAATCTAACTTAAACATGGAGAAATGTTTCTATTTGTTTATTAACATTTATTTATACCTATCCTAACCTAACCTAACCTATAGTTTTGGAGGTTAGGTGAATGAGCTTGAAAGATTGTCTTTAATAATAGAAGGACGCATTCATTTCCTAATTTAAAAATTTGAGGGGTAAATCTATAAGAAAAGGAACTAAAATTTAATTTAAAATTAGAACAGAACTTTAAATTTTTCATCTCTTTGAGAAAAAAAAACAGAATTGAAGTGGAACATTTTTATTTTCTTGGAAAAATTAGAGGAGAACTTTAACCTTTTGCACTTCATTGAGAAGATTTAGAATTAAAGTGGAACTTTTTATCTTCATGGTGAATATTCACGATCAAATTATAACTTTTTTCTATCTTCTACGAAAAATTTGGAACAAAACTTTAAATTTTTTCATCTCTTTGAGAAAAATCGGAACTGAATTTAAGAAAATTTAGAATTAAAGTAAAACTTTTTATTTTCATGGAAAATAATCACAATGATTGTATAACTTTTCCTATCTTCTACGGAAAACTTTAAAACTGAACTTTAATTTTTTATGTCTTTGAGAAATTAAGAACTGTAGTGGAAGCCTTTCTTCATTTTCATTGGTAAATTTCAGAATTGAGCTAACTCTTTCTCTTCTTAAAAAAATTCCGAAGAGCACTTGAACATTTTACACTTCTTCGAGAAAACTCAGAACTAAAGTGGAGGTCCTTATCTTCATGCTGAATATTCACGATCAAAGTATAACTTTTTTCTATCTTCTACGAAAAATTTGGAACAGAACTTTGTATTTTTTATGTCTTTGAGAAATTAAGAACTGAAAAGAAAACTTTTTTTCATTTTCACTGGTAAATTTCAGAATTGAGCTAACTTTTTTTCTCTTTTTTAAGGAAATTCAGAAGAGGACTTGAACATTTTGCACTTCTTCGAGAAAACTCAGATTTAAAGTGGAGCTCCTTATCTTCATGACGAATATTCAAGATCAAAGTATAACTTTTCCTATCTTCTGTGAAAAATTTGGAACAGAACTTTAAATTTTTTCATCTCTTTTAGAACAATCGGAACTGAATTTAAGAAAATTTAGAATTAAAGTGGAACTTTTTATTTTCATTAAAAATAATCACAATCATAGTAACAGAACTTTAAATTTTTTATGTCTCTGAGAAATTAAGAACTGAAATGGAATCTTTTTTCATTTTCATTGGTAAATTTCAGAATTGAGCAAACTCTTTTTCTCTTCTTTGCGAAAATTCAGAAGAGAATTTGAACATTTTAAACTTCTTCAAGAAAACTCAGAATTAAAGTGGATCTCCTTATCTTCATGGCGAATATTCACCATCAAAGTATAGCTTTTTTCTATCTTCTATGAAAAATTTGTAACAGAACTTTAAATTTTGTCATCTCTTTGAGAAAAATCGGAACTGAATTTAAGAAAATTTAGAATTAAAGTGAAACTTTTTATCTTCATGGAAAATAATCACAATCATAGTATAACTTTTCCTATCTTCTACGGAAAAATTTAGAACTGAACTTTAAATTTTTTATGTCTTTGAGAAATTAAGAACTGAAGTGGAACTTTTTTCATTTTCATTGGTAAAATTCAGAATTTAGCTAACTTTTTTCTCTTCTTTAAGAAAATTCAGAAGATAACTTGAACATACTTCACTTCTTCGAGAAAACTCAGAATTAATGTGGAACTCCTTGTCTTCATGGTGAATATTCACGGTCAATGTATAACTTTTTCTATCTTCTATGAAAAATTTGGAACAGAACTTAAAATTTTTTAATCTCTTTGAGAAAAATCGGAATTGAATTTAAGAAAAATTAGAAATAAAGTGAAACTTTTTATCTTCATGGAAAATAATGACAATCATAGTATAACTTTTCCTATCTTTTACGGAAAAATTAAGAACTGAACTTTAAATTTTTCATCTCTTTGAAAAAAAATCGGAACTGAATTTAAGAAAATTTAGAATTAAAGTGAAACTTTTTATCTTCATGGAAATTAATCACAATCATAGCATAACTTTTCCTATCTTCTACGGAAAAATTTAGAACAGAACTTTAAATTTTTTATGTCTTTGAGAAATTAAGAACTCAAACTGCTTGTAGGTGTAGCCATGACATCTGAACATGAAAAAGAGTAGTGCATGAAAGCCACATGTCTTAGTCGTTAAATCCTGTACTCTTCGTTGATTTTGAAATAATGGTTTTCCCACTGCTTTCAATAAAGTTGCTGATGTATGGAGCGTAGAATTTATACGATAGGCCAAGAGGATCAAAAAATTCAATATTCTTCGCTGCTTGCACGAGGGTTCAGTTAAAGGGGGTACAGTTAAACGCGGGTTTAGTTAAATGGGGTCGAGTTGCACGAGGGTTTAGTAGTACGAGGGTTCAGTAGCACGGGGGTTCAGTTGTACGGGGGTTTCGGTTATACAGGGGTTCAGTTACATAGGGTTTAGTTAAATGGGGCTTGACTTGCACGGGAGTTGAGTTACACGAGGGTTCAGTTGCACGGGGGTTCAGTTACATGCGGATTCAGTTACACGGGGGTGCCCACCTCACCTGCCCAGAGTCTCAGGCAAGTGACCCTAAATTTGAAAAAGTGGAAATTGGCACAGATTTTCTAAACTGAGCTGGAAAAAATTGGAGTTTACACGTAAGAAGATTCATTAAGAGTTATTTTTTGTGGAAAATGACTCATTTTGGAACCAAAACTATGCTTTTCTGACTGAAAATACACAATTGAATCAGACAAATGTAACTTGATCGTATTTTCTGTAATTTTGCTGCATAAAATGGATTTCACACTTAAAAAGTTTCATTAAGAGCTATTTTTATGAAAATGGCTCATTTCGATCCAAAACCACGCTTTTTCTGACTGAAGATCCAAGAAATGGGTTTTTGATCAAATTTTTTCTATAATTTCGACTGAAAAATAGGAGTTCACACTTAAAAAGTTCTATTAAGAGCTATGAATTGCTTTCGAAAACCCCAAATGAATTAGTTGAAAATAAAGTTTTAACAAGAAATGTCTGAAAAGTATTTTTTGGGTGGTTGGGGTGATGACAGAGTGGATGTCTTAGACTAGTTATAGTGCTGTACTCTGGCATGAATTGCTTTCGAAAACCCGGATGAATTAGTTGAAAATAAATATAGTTTTAACAAGAAAGTTACACGGGGGTTTAGTTAAATGGGGTCGAGTTGCACGAGGGTTTAGTAGTACGAGGGTTCAGTAGCACGGGGTTCAGTTGTACGGGGTTTCGGTTATACAGGGGTTCAGTTACATGGGGGTTTAGTTAAATGGGGCTTGACTTGCACGGGAGTTGAGTTACACGAGGGTTCAGTTGCACGGGGGTTCAGTTACATGCGGATTCAGTTACACGGGGGTGCCCACCTCACCTGCCCAGAGTCTCAGGCAAGTGATCCTAAATTTGAAAAAGTGGAAATTGGCACAGATTTTCTAAACTGAGCTGGAAAAAATTGGAGTTCACACGTAAGAAGATTCATTAAGAGTTATTTTTTGTGGAAAATGACTCATTTTGGAACCAAAACTATGCTTTTCTGACTGAAAATACACAATTGAATCAGATAAATGTATCTTGATCGTATTTTCTGTAATTTTGCTGCATAAAATGGATTTCACACTTAAAAAGTTTCATTAACAGCTATTTTTATGAAAATGGCTCATTTCGATCCAAAAACCACGCTTTTCTGACTGAAGATCCAAGAAATGGGTTTTTGATCAAATTTTCTATAATTTTGACTGAAAAATAGGAGTTCACACTTAAAAAGTTCTATAAGAGCTATGAATTGCTTTCGAAAACCCCAAATGAATTAGTTGAAAATAAAGTTTTAACAAGAAATGTCTGAAAAGTATTTTTTGGATGGTTGGGGTGATGACAGAGTGGATGTCTTAGACTAGTTATAGTGCTGTACTCTGGCATGAATTGCTTTCAAAAACCCTGATGAATTAGTTGAAAATATAGTTTTAACAAGAAATGTCTGAAAAGTATTTTTTGGGGGGGAATCTGAGCTAATTAGGGTTTTTGACCGTAAACTCTAGTTTTTTACAAAAAAAAATTATGGAAAATACAATTCTCTGGTTCAAATGTGAAACTCAAGTCCTTTCTAGGTTCGAAAAAATAAACTATTTCTGTAAAATCTGAGCTAATAAGGGTTTTTGACCGTAAACTCTAGTTTTTTTTTTGCAAGAAAATTATGGAAAATACAATTTTCTGATTCAAATGTGAAACTTAAGTACGTTTTTGGATCGAAAAAATAAACTATTTCCGTAAAATCTGAGCTAATAAGGGTTTTTGACCGTAAACTCTAGTTTTTTTTGCAAGAAAATTATGGAAAAAAGACAATTCTCTGGTTCAAATGTGAAACTTAAGTCCGTTTTTGGATCGAAAAAATAAACTATTTCCGTAAAATCTGAGCTAATAAGGGTTTTTGACCGTAAACTATAGTTTTTTTTTTTTTGCAAGAAAATTATGGAAAATACAATTCTCTGGTTCATAGGTGAAACTTAAGTCCATTTTTGGATCGAAAAATGAAACTATTTCTGTAAAATCTGAGCTAATAAGGGTTTTTGACAAAAACCCTTATTAGCTCAGATTTTACAGAAATAGTTAATTTTTTCGTCCTAAAAAGGACTTAAGTTTCACATTTGAACCAGAGAATTGTATTTTCCATAATTTTCTTGCAAAAAACTAGAGTTTACGGTCAAAAAACCTTATTAGCTCAGATTTTACGGATATAGTTTTATTTTTCAATCCAAAAAAGGACTTAAGTTTCACATTTGAACCAGAGAATTGTATTTTCCATAATTTTCTTTCAACAAACTAGAGTTTACAGTCAAAAACCCTTATTAGCTCAGATTTTACTGAAATAGTTTCATTTTTCGATCCAAAAATGGACTTAAATTTCACCTATGAACCAGAGAATTGTATTTTCCATAATTTTCTTGCAAAAAACTATAGTTTACGGTCAAAAACCCTTATTAGCTCAGATTTTACGGAAATAGTTTATTTTTTCGATCCAAAAATGGACTTAAGTTTCACATTTGAACCAGAGAATTGTCTTTTTCCATAATTTTCTTGCAAAAAACTAGAGTTTACGGTCAAAAACCCTTATTAGCTCAGATTTTACAGAAATAGTTAATTTTTTCGATCCTAAAAAGGACTTAAGTTTCACATTTGAACCAGAGAATTGTATTTTCCATAATTTTCTTGCAAAAAACTAGAGTTTACGGTCAAAAACCCTTATTAGCTCAGATTTTACGGAAATAGTTTATTTTTTCGATCCAAAAACGGACTTAAGTTTCACATTTGAATCAGAAAATTGTATTTTCCATAATTTTCTTGCAAAAACTAGAGTTTACGGTCAAAAACCCTTATTAGCTCAGATTTTACAGAAATAGTTTATTTTTTCGATCCTAGAAAGGACTTAAGTTTCACATTTGAACCAGAGAATTGTATTTTCCATAATTTTCTTGTAAAAAACTAGAGTTTACGGTCAAAAACCCTAATTAGCTCAGATTCCCCCCAAAAAATACTTTTCAGACATTTCTTGTTAAAACAATATTTTCAACTAATTCATCCGGGTTTTCGAAAGCAATTCATGCCAGAGTACAGCACTATAACTAGTCTAAGACATCCACTCTGTCATCACCCCAACCACCCAAAAAATACTTTTCAGACATTTCTTGTTAAAACTTTATTTTCAACTAATTCATTTGGGGTTTTCGAAAGCAATTCATAGCTCTAATAGAACTTTTTAAGTGTGAACTCCTATTTTTCAGTCGAAATTATAGAAAATTTGATCAAAAACCCATTTCTTGGATCTTCAGTCAGAAAAGCGTGGTTTTGGATCGAAATGAGCCATTTTCATAAAAATAGCTCTTAATGAAACTTTTTAAGTGTGAAATCCATTTTATACAGCAAAATTACAGAAAATACGATCAAGATACATTTGTCTGATTCAATTGTGTATTTTCAGTCAGAAAAGCATAGTTTTTGGTTCAAAAATGAGTCATTTTCCACAAAAAATAACTCTTAATGAATCTTCTTACGTGTGAACTCCAATTTTTTCCAGCTCAGTTTAGAAAATCTGTGCCAATTTCCACTTTTTCAAATTTAGGGTCACTTGCCTGAGACTCTGGGCAGGTGAGGTGGGCACCCCCGTGTAACTGAATCCGCATGTAACTGAACCCCCGTGCAACTGAACCCTCGTCTAACTCAACTCCCGTGCAAGCCAAGCCCCATTTAACTAAACCCCCATGTAACTGACCCCTGCATAACCGAAACCCCGTACAACTGAACCCCCGTGCTACTGAACCCTCGTACTACTAAACCCTCGTGCAACTCGACCCCATTTAACTAAACCCCCGTGTAACTTTCTTGTTAAAACTATATTTTCAACTAATTCATCCGGGTTTTCGAAAGCAATTCATGCCAGAGTACAGCACTATAACTAGTCTAAGACATCCACTCTGTCATCACCCCAACCACCCAAAAAATACTTTTCAGACATTTCTTGTTAAAACTTTATTTTCAACTAATTCATTTGGGTTTTCGAAAGCAATTCATAGCTCTTAATAGAACTTTTTAAGTGTGAACTCCTATTTTTCAGTCGAAATTATAGAAAATTTGATCAAAAACCCATTTCTTGGATCTTCAGTCAGAAAAGCGTGGTTTTGGATCGAAATGAGCCATTTTCATAAAAATAGCTCTTAATGAAACTTTTTGAGTGTGAAATCCATTTTATGCAGCAAAATTACAGAAAATACGATCAAGATACATTTGTCTGATTCAATTGTGTATTTTCAGTCAGAAAAGCATAGTTTTGGTTCCAAAATGAGTCATTTTCCACAAAAAATAACTCTTAATGAATCTTCTTACGTGTGAACTCCAATTTTTTCCAGCTCAGTTTAGAAAATCTGTGCCAATTTCCACTTTTTCAAATTTAGGGTCACTTGCCTGAGACTCTGGGCAGGTGAGGTGGGCACCCCCGTGTAACTGAATCCGCATGTAACTGAACCCCCGTGCAACTGAACCCTCGTGTAACTCAACTCCCGTGCAAGTCAAGCCCCATTTAACTAAACCCCCCATGTAACTGAACCCCTGTATAACCGAAACCCCGTACAACTGAACCCCCGTGCTACTGAACCCTCGTACTACTAAACCCTCGTGCAACTCGACCCCATTTAACTAAACCCCCGTGTAACTGTACCCCCTTTAACTGAACCCTCGTGCAAGCAGCGAAGAATATTGAATTTTTTGATCCTCTTGGCCTATCGTATAAATTCTACGCTCCATACATCAGCAACTTTATTGAAAGCAGTGGGAAAACCATTATTCAAAATCAACGAAGAGTACAGGATTTAACGACTAAGACATGTGGCTTTCATGCACTACTCTTTTTCATGTTCAGATGTCATGGCTACACCTACAAGCAGTTTCTCAACATCTACGTTGACTTACCTCGATTGAACGACTTTCTAGTGGAGAATATACTTACAAGTGTATTTAATATTGATTTTAGTGCCCTAAGAATAAAATGTTCTAAAGATGTATGTGAAATTGTTTATTAATAAAAAATTTATATACGTGATAAAACGACTTTTCTACTCTTTAGATTTCATCCACTACTAGGTATTTGTCGACAACAACTAGTGCAGGTAGATTATCTGAATTCACAGTGTACTGATCCTGATGTACTGTAATGTCAGGGTCACATTTTCTACAGTAGAGTGTGACTTCACTCTTGTCATATCTCTTTGTATAGTCAATGATACTATTCTCATTCATTCTATAGAACTCACATGTTTCAATTTGCTTATTTGAAGCAATTTCACAAACAGTGTCCTCAAGTATCGAATCACATTCCGTCACAGCCAAATAAAAATCAGTGGGCTTATAATCATAACACCCATTGTCTTCACAACGATGACGTAGAAACCATATTCTTTTGTTGTTCCAACAGTTGAATCGCTGACCCGGTTTCTCCTCCCAGAACAATCTAAAACCACGACGATACCAATCTCGTAGCAATAGACTAAAATCACCGTTAGGATTCTTTCCAATCATACCGGGATATGTATTCTCCCACTGATTACATTTATCATAATGACATTTGGAGCATAGGTGGCCTCTAGGATGAGAGTCACACACCTCTTCAAGACAGGAATTACAACCTTTAATTTGTACAGCATATCCTCTATGCAATTTACACGGGTTGCATAATCTACACTTTTCATCATACTCATCAATCATTGTGCAATTCTCACATGATGATGACCAGCTGCCCAGTGTGTACATACATAACGGACTTGTATGGAACATTTTGTCATGTGTTGACACTCTCACTACCACAATGAAACTGAGCTAGCAACAACAAAAATTGTCTGAGATAGAGAGAGAGAGAGGAGTAAATCATCCTTGAGCACCATCTTTCTCATGAAAAAAGTCCTAAATTTCAAAACTAATGTTTAAAAGCATATCCACAATATCATTTTGCCGTGTCGTGATCAATATATCAATAAATTATGTAAATGCATTTGGACCACGACGTAGAAGCTTCATACAATAGTCTAATGATGGAGAATCAGTTTTCATTATATCAACAAGCATTCCCCGAGAAAATATCTTCCTTTGAATAGACAACTCTAGAAAATCATCATCTAGAATCAAACGTTTTTCCATAAGAACTAGATTCCTCATGATTCGCTCTTTCTCGAATCTATCCATTTTTTAGAGTCCTAACTCTCTCACAACCATCTTCAGACTAACCAGAATTTCTTTTTGTACTCTAGAAAATATACGCTAGTCTACTATAGAAAGAAAAAAAATACCATTGATTTAGAAACATTTTTATTGAACATAATTACAATAATAATATTCACTGATGCATTTTGTTCTCATCAATATATTTCGATAGGACATCTAATGCTGACCGAAGTTTATTTATATAGAGAATATTCACTTTTCCAGCAAACATAGTTGCTCCTCCTGCTTAAACTTGCTTAATGATATCACGTATCTAGCATACATACTATCCCATTCAAGGCATAGTCTACAGCCAGCGGTTATTTCCACAGCTACATTGGGTACTCGTATATCGTTGCTGCTGCTGCTGTCGGTTCCATCATTAATCTCCAATAATGTAAATATACCACTCATTTTTTCTCCACTAATATCCTCTCAAATAAACTACTCTCTCCCTGAATTCAATTCTCTTACTAATATGAACTACAATGAAAATAACTCCTTATATCTGAATCCAATTACTAATCAAGTTACTGTATATGGACTAACCGCCGCTCTCTCTCTGTTTGACCCCAAAAAAATGCGTGTTACCTCAGAAAAAACCCGTCTGGTAAGGCATGTACCGTTCGTAGTAATAGGTGACTGACCCCTGGTAAGGCATATTACGCAATCACTTGTGATATCTATTAATGCTTTACTACTGCTAACAATGGACAGTTTGCATAACTTACGGCCCCGGCCCTTGGAGCCGTGGGGAGGATTGTCAACCCCAGAGGTATAGTCATTTTACCTTTGGACTATTTTTAAAAAAGGTAATCTCAAAATTTGGATTGGATGTATTTTGAGAAAAAAGAGCTTGATTGAGGAGGGAGGTAGTTGCTCTCCGATCACTTTTGACTATTAAAAGGGCAATAAAACTGCTTATTTCCGGTTCATTGAGCCAATTCCAAAGTTATACGACGATCCTTTCCTTGTGAAGGGCATCCTGGAAACAAATAATAACACATTGAAGCTGTTTAAGATTTATTTATTCATGTGTATTTGCACAAGTTACCTTTGTGTTTATTATGATAATTAATTTTGATTTCTGAGTAGGGAAGCCATAACGACTCCGGGACGAACACATGTGCTGCCATCTATAATTGAGTCTAACACTGACAGGCTTTTATCTATTCAAGGATTATTGATCGAGTCTAATGGGGTCAATGCCCCCTTTTTCAAGGTCGATTTATTTGTTGTTTTTAGGTGTAATGACTCCAGGGCGAAGTTTGCACATACACGTTGACGGTAACAATGTATTGATCGACTCGAGGGGAAGTGGATTTCTGAAAAATTGATTTACATAATCGACTAGGACTCGAGGGGAAGTGGATTTCAGAGAAATTGATTTACATAAACGAAGGGAGAGGATTTCCGAGAAATTGATTTACATAATCGAGGGGAATTATTGATTCACGAAAGGGGAATTAAGAACCATTATGGCTTCTTTGATCTTTAGGTCTGAGAGATAAATGGTCTTTAGTGACAGAGATAAATTGATATTCTATTTTTAAATATGGCTTCTTTGATCTTAAGTGACAGAGATAAATTAATATTCTATTGAAGCCATAATAGTGTAGCTAGGAGCACCTATGAGATGAAGAGATTAACGCGGGAAATGGTTTCCTAGGAATTTCAAATGTGACAGCGCAGGGATGCCAAAACATAAGGAACATACAGAAATTACGTTTAGGGATTATTTGGGCGAAACCGGTTGAGACATTTTAGGGCATTATTTGGACGAAACCGTTTGAGACATTTTAGAAGATGATTTAGGCGAAACCGTTTGAGACATTTTAGAAAATGTTTTTAGAAGATGACCTAGAAGAGGATTTGGGGTGAAACTCTATGGTCGTTATAATACACAAGTTCCATCTGCACAGTGTTGTGAGGTCCCCTACCCCAGACCCAAATGGCCCCCCTACCCCAACCCCAAAGGGCCCCCGGGCCCCAATGGCCCCCTGGGCTCCAATGGCCCCCGGGTCACCAAAGGCCCCCCGAGCCTCCAAAAGTGCCCTCGGGCCCCCAAAGAGCCCCCGGACCTCCAAATGTCCCTCCGACCCCCAAATGCCCCCCCCCCATTTTTTAAATACTTTGTTTGTCTACTTGAGAAACAGAAGGGCCCTCACATTTCAAAAGACTTTATTATATCTTTTCAGAACAGGTTCCTTTCTTAATATCCCTCTTAAACCCATTTTACAAGTTGAATTACTCATCTTTTTCACCAAAACTTTACTTTACAACTTTTTGAACACCCCAACACCAAGCAATACTTTTCAAAAGGGTTTATTATAGCTTTTCAGAACAAGTTCTTTACGTAATGTCCCTCCTAAACCCACTTTACAAGTTGAAGTACTCATCCGTTTTCACCCACAACTTTACTTTACAACTTTTTGCACACCACAACATCAAGCAATACTTTTCAAGAGGCTTTATTTATATCTTTTCAGAACAAGTTCTTTACGTAATGTTCTTTCCTAAACCAATTTTACAACTTGAAGTACTCATCCTTTTCACCACAACTTTACTTTACGACTTTTTGCATACTCCCAAATCAAGCATTACTTTTCAAAAAGGCTCTATCTTATCTTTTCAGAACAAGTTCTTTACGTAATGTCATTCCTAAACCAATTTTATAACTTGAAGTACTCATCCTTTTCAACCAAAACTTTACTTTACGGCTTTTCGCATACCCCAACACCAAGCAATACTTTCAAAAGGTTTTATTATATATCTTTTCAGAACAAGCTCTTTACGTAATGTCCTCCCTAAACCAATTTTAGAACTTGAAGTTCTCATCCTTTTCACCCACAACTTTACTTTACGACTTTGTTTTACATACCCCAACACGAAGCAATAGTTTCAAAAGACTTTTTTATATCTTTTCAGAAAAAGTTCTTTTCTTAACGTCCCTCCTAAACCAATTTTACAAGTTGAAGTACTCATCCTTTTCACCAACAACTTAACTTAACGACTTTTTGAATATCCCAACACCAAGCAATACTTTCAAACGGCTTTTTTATATCTTTTCAGAACAATTTCCTTTCTTAATGTCCCTTCTAAACCAATTTCATAACTTGAATTACTCATCCTTTTCACCCACATCTTTACTTTACAACTTTTAAAACACACCAACACCAAGCAATACTTTTCAAAAGGCTGTATTATATCTTATAAGTCAAAGTTCTTTACGTAATGTCCCTCCTAAACCCACTTTACAAGTTGAAGTACTCATCTTTTTCACCCACAACTTTACTTTACAACTTTTTGCACACCCCAACATTAAGCAATACTTTTCAAAAGGCTTTATTATATCTTTTCAGAACAGCTTCTTTACGTAATGTCCCTCTTAATTCAATTTTACAAGTTGAAGTACTCATCCTTTTCACCCAGAACTTTACTTTATGACTTTTTTACATACCCCAACACGAAGCAATACTTTCAAAAGACTTTTTTATATCTTTTCAGAACAAGTTCTTTTCTTAATATCCTTCATAAACCAATTTTACAACTTGAAGCACTCATCTTTTTCACCCACAATTTTACTTGACGGCTTTTTGCATAACCCTGCATCAAGTAATACTTTTCAAAAGGCTTAATTATATCTTTTCAGAACAAGTTCTTTACGTAATGTCCCTCCTAAACCCATTTTACAAGTTGAAGTACTCATCTTTTTCACCCACACTTTACTTTACAACTTTTTGCACACCCAACATTAAGCAATACATTTCAAAAGGCTTTATTATATCTTTTTAGAACAGCTTCTTTACGTATGTCCCTCTTAAACCAATTTCACAAGTTGAAGTACTCATCCTTTTCACCAAACTTTACTTTACGACATATTTACATATTCCAGCATCAAGCAATACTTTTCAAAATGCTTTATTATATCTTTTCAGAACAAGTTCTTTTATTAATATCCTTCATAAACCAATTTTACAACTTGAAGCACTCATCTTTTTCACCCACAATTTTACTTGACGGCTTTTTGCATAACCCTATATCAAGTAATACTTTTCAAACGGCTTTATTATATCTTTCCAGAACAAGTTCTTTTCTTAATATCCTTCCTAAACCCATTTTACAAGTTGAAGTACTAATCTTTTTCACCCACAATTTTACTTTTCAGTTCCGATTTTTCTCAAAGAGGTGAAAAAATTTTAAGTTCTGTTCCAAATTTTTCCGTAGAAGATAGGAAAAGTTATACTTTGATCGTGAATATTCGTAATGAAGATAAGGAACTCCACTATAATTCTGAGTTTTCTCGAAGAAGTGCAAAATGTTCAAGTGCTCTTCTGAATTTTATTAAAGAAGACAAAAAAGTTAGCTCAATTCTGAATTTTACCAATGAAAATGATAAAGGCTTCCATTTCAGTTCTTAATTTCTCAAAGACATAAAAAATTTAAAGTTCAGTTCTAAATTTTTCTGTAGAAGATAGGAAAAGTTATACTATGATTGATGTTATTTTCCATGAAGATAAAAACTTTCACTTTAATTCTAAATTTTCTTAAATTCAGTTCCGATTTTTTGTCAAAGAGATGAAAAAATTTAAAGTTTTGTTCCAAATTTTTCCATAGAAGATAGAAAAAGTTATACTATGATTGTGATTATTTTCCATGAAGATAAAAAGTTTCACTTTAATTCTGAGTTTTCTCGAAGAAGTGCAAAATGTTCAAGTTCTCTTCTGAATTTTCTTAAAGAAGAGAAAAAAGTTAGGTCAATTCTGAATTTTACCAATGAATATGAAAAAGCTAACATTTCAGTTCTTAATTTCTCAAAGACATAAAAAATTTAAAGTTCAGTTTCTAAATTTTTCCGTAGAAGATAGGAAAAGTTATACTATGATTGTGATTATTTTCCATGAAGATAAAAAGTTTCGCTTTAATTCTAAATTTTCTTAAATTCAGTTCCGATTTTTGTCAAAGAGATGAAAAAATTTAAAGTTCAGTTCTAAATTTCTCCGTAGAAGATAGGAAAAGTTATACTATGATTGTGATTATTTTTTCATGAAGATAAAAAGTTTCACTTTAATTCTGAGTTTTCTCGAAGAAGTGCAAAATGTTCAAGTACTCTTCTGAATTTTCTTAAAGAAGAGAAAAAAGTTAGCTCAATTCTGAATTTTACCAATGAAAATGAAAAAGCTAACATTTCGGTTCTTAATTTCTCAAAGACATAAAAAATTTAAAGTTCAGTTCTAAATTTTTCCGTAGAAGATAGGAAAGTTATACTATGATTGTGATTATTTTCCATGAAGATAAAAAGTTTCGCTTTAATTCTAAATTTTCTTAAATTCAGTTCCGATTTTTCTCAAAGAGATGAAAGAATTTAAAGTTCTGTTCCAAATTTTTCCGTAGAAGATAGGAAAAGCTATACTATGTTTGTGATTATTTTCCATGAAGATAAAAAGTTTCACTTTAATTCTGAGTTTTCTCGAAGAAGTGCAAAATGTTCAAGTGCTCTTCTGAATTTTCTTAAAGAAGAGAAAAAAAAAAGTAAGCTCAATTCTGAATTTTACCAATGAAAACGAAAAAAAAAAAAACTTCCATTTCAGTTCTTAATTTCTCAAAGACATAAAAAAATTTAAAGTTCTGTTCTAAATTTTTCCGTAGAAGATAAGAAAAGTTATGCTATGATTGTGATTAATTTCCGTGAAGATAAAAAGTTTCAATTTAATTCTAAATTTTCTTAAATTCAGTTCCAATTTTTCTCAAAGAGATGAAAAAATTTAAAGTTCTGTTCCACATTTTTAAAAGAAGATAGAAAAAGATATACTTTGATCGTGAATATTCGCCATGAAGATAACGAGCTCCACTTTAATTCCGAGTTTTCTCGAAGAAGTGCAAAATGTTCAAGTTCTCTTCTGAATTTTCTGCAAGAAGAGAAAAAAGTTAGCTCAATTCTGAAATTTACCAATGAAAATGAAAAAATCTTTCATTTCAGTTCTTAATTTCTCAGAGACATAAAATATTTAAAGTTCAGTTCTAAATTTTTCCGTAGAAGATAGGAAAAGTTATACTATGATTGTGATTATTTTCCATGAAGATAAAAAGTTTCTCTTTAATTCTAAATTTTCTTAAATTCAGTTCCGATTTTTCTCAAAGAGATGAAAAAATTTAGAGTTCTGTTCGAAATTTTTCATAGAAGATAGGAAAAGTTATACTTTGATCGTGAATATTCGTCATGAAGATAAGGAGCTCCGCTTTAATTCTGAGTTTTCTCGAAGAAGTGCAAAATGTTCAAGTTCTCTTCTGAATTTTCTTAAAGAAGAGAAAAAAGTTAGCTCAATTCAGAAATTTACCAATGAAAATGAAAAAAATCTTCCATTTCAGTTCTTAATTTCTCAAAGAAATAAAAATTTAAAGTTCAGTTCTTAATTTTTCCGTAGAAGATAGGAAAATTATACAATGATTGTGATTATTTTCTATGAAGATAAAAAGTTTCACTTTATTTCTAATTTTTCTTAAATTTAGTTCCGATTTTTCTCAAAGAGATGAAAAAATTATAAGCTCTGTTCCAAATTCTAATAGAAGATAGAAAAAGTTATACATTGATCCTGAATATTCACCGTGAAGATGTACCGTGAGCAAAATGCGATATATTTAAAATACAAAGATTCTTTCCTTCCAAAGATGATTCTGAAAGAATTTAAACGTCCCCTAATTGAGTTCAAATACCGCTTCCAAGAGTCTAAATTCTTAATCAACAAAAAGAAAAATTGCATTCTAGCTTCAGTCAAACAACGACGCTAGTCGGTTTGATTTTCGCTAAGATAATTAGTATCAAAAAAGATGCTTCGCACAATATTTTTAAGGAAGTTTAAACTATAAGAGCCGTGTGAACGTTTGAATCATCAGAAAAAATTAAGACAGATCATTGGATGAAGGGTTCGCATCCTTGGGCCACCTGAGCCAATTGTGAGCCAGTTCTCACAGCGCAGGACAAAAAACTATGTTTAATAGTGGGGTAAAAGTACTTTTTTGGAGGATTGGTAAATCAGATTTGGAGGGATTCGTATATCAGATTTGGAAGGATTCGTAAATCAGATTAGGAATGATTCGTAAAGCAGAGTCAGGATCATTTAGACAGAATTTTTCGACGTTGATTCGTAAAAATCAGATTTGGAAGGATTTGTATTTGAGAATAAGGACCGCTCAGACAGAATTACTCGGCGTATGATCTGGGCAATTCTTTGATTGTTGTGTCTCAGTCACCATTTTTGTCGTTTGAAGTGAATCACTGCTGTTCGCCTAAATATGTAAGTCTCAATAAATCCATTGCTTTTAACCTGTGTTTATTTCATTTTATATGTCCGTATCTAGCCTAATGATAGCTAATTAGTTCGCATGTCTCCAAGGTAGCGCTCCCAGAGGAATCTGATCTCCAGATAGCTCGAAGAGAAGAGGTCACATTTATATGGCTACACATTTCATTTTTCTCTCATTAATTGAGGGTGGCGTAGGCCTTATTGGCACGATCTTTCGCGCTATAAGCGGCGCTATTGGAGAACTTATAGGGTGTAAGTTCACAGCTTCAAGGTACGATATTAAACATTGACGCGGTCAATATTTATGACCACAATTAAGCCCAGTCCTTTTTCTTCCACCAAAACAATTCCCTTTAGATCCTCAATATTTTCTTCCACCGCTACAAATGGCGCGAGTCGGAAATTGGAGAAAAACTTGCGAACTAATTAGGCTGTAAAACTTTGTAATGTAAATTTAATTATCGGAGAGATATAGGCATATAAGTAAAGCGATTAGGCCTATTGCCGCTAAGCTACGACAGGGAAACCCTCTAGATATCTCATAGGAGATAATAGCCTGCCCCAAAATAGGTTAAGAGAAAAAAAAAATTATTTTGAATTGATTCAAAAAAAAAATGGCGGAAGATCTCAATGAATTATTAATAGTGCAAAAGTTAGTCGCGAAAAAAATAGAAATAGCAAAATCTATCTCGGAATACAATGGCCAATCAGATATTGACGAATTTAATATCCAATTGACCCAGTTTGTACAACTAACAAAAACAGAGCTAGAAGCGTTAGTCGACATGCTCCTATTACGACTAAAAGGCCAGGCCTTAACCTTTCTAAAAGAAATTGAACATACCATAGGCAATGACGCCAGCTTGCCAATAAATACGGTGGACAAATTATTAAAAGCATTTAAAAATAGATTTATAGAAACCAGTTTCCATAAATAAATTAAAACACGGAACGGTAAGCTTTGACTATTCACAAAATATAAGAGAATATCTTGATAATATACGCATATCGGTAGAGGCAAAATACGGAAGAGGTTCTGGGCAACTGTATGAAAATGTCATACTAAATATCTTTTTGCAAGGGCTACCCCCAAAACTATATAGAGTGGTAATATCCAAAAATATTCAGACGTTGGATCTTGCAGTTCAGGAGGTAGAGCGATTGATTGAAGTTGATAAAATGGTCGCTAATCACAGTAAGGCAAAAGTAAATAGCCTAGGCGATTCAAACGCGAACCCAATCTTCAAGGGTGATCAGGCGTCTCCCAATTTCTTTTCAAGGTATAACTCCCCAGTGCCACAAAGAAATAAAACGCAAGAACCCGCTAGGCAAAAAACAGTACGTTTTCAGCCTGTCGAAAAAACAATCTAATTACGAAAATAACCCTACAATAATAAGGTGCTATATTTGTAATAGACCTGGCCTGGAGCGAAATTATGGGACATATCGCGAGAGAGTGCCGTTATGTCCCCAATCGCATACCAAGAATTGCTGACGGTAGTACGCAAAATTATGGCAACCATTTGTTCAGAAGAACAAATTTTAGCGCCGGTGATGCGCTAGGCTATAGCCAGGGAAGATTGCGCCAATAAGTAACTTACAACGCGTACAAACCAAATTTTTATACCCCTCCCCCCAATAGACAAATTAATTACCGATTTGAAAACCCAAATAATCGCCAAAGCCAATATAATGCGAGAATGCTATATAGAAATCACGAAAACTTGCCGACGGGACATGAAAATTTTGCAAGCCAACGGCATTGGCAGTCAGCGCCAGCAAGCGGCACTGACACAAGACATCCAAGTTACCATAATAATATATGGCGAAGGCAGACAGATGTAAATCAATTAGATATTCCCACGGAACCTCATATGCCTGAATATCTATTACAGGCACCGACACATGAAATAAATCCTCAGGGAAACGTTTCAGGCCCCTCAGAAATATAAATTGGACCCAAAGGGTGCCCAGAATATTTAATAGGTCCAAAACAATGGTAGTGCCATCTTGTAGTGATAATAATAATAGGTTGCCTATATTTAATGATTTTTGTGTAGAAAACATTTACTTTAAAGCCTTAGTTGACAGCGGAGCTACAGTCAATATCATAAGCTCCTGCGTATTTAATATGTTGCCTCCCCATATTAGACAACAAAGAAATTTTAATAATCCCAATTTAACTAGTGTGACAGGACATAAATTGGATGCAAGAGGTTCAATTTGCCTAAACGTAAAAAGTGACAGTAGGATATTTTCGACAAATTTTATAATATGCGATAACTTTCCGTATGAAGCAATTATAGGTGCAAATTTTCTAAGGTCTAATAGAGTACTCTTAGACGTAGCAAACGAGAGGCTTGTCTATCCTGCTAGGGTAGGGGAAAAAATTTCTACCTTAAGAAATCGTAACAGAGGATACGAAGACAACGCAACAGTAAACAAAATTTCTGACGGTATAATGTCGCAATCTTTTGAACCTCATGTCTCACAAAGAGGAAAAGGAATAATCAGAAACTCGTCCAGTTTAGTTGAAAGACATTGCAGAGATGAAGTAAATATAAATAAAAAAAGTATTGAATCCGCAAAAATAAAAATAGGAGATATGCGACAGCACAGGTCGAACGAAATCAAGAAAATAGCGGAATTATGGAAAAACATAGTAAAACCCAACGTGACGCCACAAGATGCCGCAATGGTGCAGCATAGCACCAGTATGAATCTAATAAACAATGAAAATAAAGAGAAATATTACGGATTCGCGATAAGGAAAACAAAAGAACCTCTGCAACCTCTAAAGGTTCTAATGCAGATTCGTCGGAAACCAGTTCTGAAGAGTCTGATGGCGAATCAGACCATATAGTAGTTAAAGAAATAGGGAAATCAAGACAGACTTCAGCAGCCGCGCACGCGAAACAAACGAAATTAAAAGGGCAAGAATTTTTGAAAAAACAATACAAAAAGTTTGACCTTATTTCGCTAGAAAAACCGAAAAAGAAAAAACCGCAAGAAGTCGAGGAGAAAATAACGACACAGTCAGGCAGAACGGTTAAAAAATCTGACAGATGGAAATATCCCTAATTAATGTAAAGACAAACTTGTGGGAACCCTGGGGAGAAACTCAAAACCCAGGCAGCGTTTAATTTGTTGAGTTTTGGCGGTCCCCTCGTATTTTCTATAAGAAAATTGACCCATGTCCTAACCAAGATGGATATTATCTAAAACAAGAAATTAATCCCATATATATGAAATATTTTGTCTTAGTGCAGATTAGAATTATTTTAGGCCTACACATAAAAAAGGATACCAGTATAATTATGTGCTGCACGCTTGCTTATTCATGTGTTTCTTACTCGAGAAATATAATGTAAAATTAAATTGTAATAGCGATTACTAGCTACGCTTTAAAGTTATATCTCAACCAGTCATAGAGGTATATCACGACCAGAATAAAGCTCGGAGGTCCTAACTTTACTTTCCTAACCTATCTAATCCTAAAATATTTATTCTGTTTTACGCCTACAAATCAGTTTTCTTTGGCCAATGCCACAAAATGATTATATAATAAAAAATAACCTAAGTTGAAAATTAAAGTGCCTTTGAAAAAAAATATAATAATAACAAAAAAGCAAACAAACGAATTTTGCAAAAAACGGGTAAAATTAATGATAAATTAATTCTAGAAACAAAAATAAGATGAGGCTTAAGAATATCATCATAATGCTCGTTGTTCACGCAGTGCCCCAAGATATTGTAAAACATGGAGTAATATTCAAGCATGAAAATTCATTGCTAGCTAGCCATGACGTAAGGAAGATCCTTATGAAATTCGACCCCAAACCCTTCAAGACCTTGTTTCAACAAGTAACAAGACTAGAAAGAAACACGAATGAACCCAAAGAATCGACCAATTTCAGGTGGAACATACTATTGGCCGTATGTTTCGTATTCGCAAATTCCCTGACCATAAGAACCCTATTGACTTGTAATTACGGAAAAATCCTGAGACTAAGAAGGCGAAAACCAAGAGAAGAACACGGGGAAACAGCTGAAATGCAGAGGTTAAACCCGGAACCCCATGAGAACGTCAAAGCCAAGAAAAGGGAATACATGAGAAAACGAGTGGGTATAGAGGTCTCCACTCGTCCTTGCTATGTCTTGTTCCCTCATTGTAAGGTTGTTTACGTAAAATCGTGTGGTTATGACGCTGCAACATGCGTTTCTTAAACAGCACGGACGTGCGTGAACAATGCAGGCATGAAATATGTTGTAAAATTAGACTTCAAATTAATCTTGTAGCATAAACTCTGTTCAAATGATTATTTTAAATCTAATGTAAAATTAGCTAAATGTTGAAAGAAGTTAAAATAAAGTGTATATAGTAGTGTATATTAGAAATTATAATAGCAGACCACACTCAAAGTTAAAGAATTAATCATTTATATCGTCGTTAGGCTATAACAACTTAGAAGAAACTTCTATGTATTGAATTTCCCAATGGGAATTATGTCGTTTTATTATAACCAACACGATAAAAATTTTGTTTTCTGTACTAATATTAGTGTATTTATTAAACTCTGTCTCATAGCGTAAAATTCATGTACCCGATTAATACGTGACTTATTTGTGCTATGAGTATTTAATTTAAAGAACGTGTGATTCTGCCTCGTTATTTTTATTACAGGAAGTGGATCGACATATTGGAAATCGATTATTACAATGCGTAGTCCAGCGCAGATACAACCTAGCGGCATCTATTTTCATCATACCTCAACCAACGAAGAGTACTCACCATACACTCCAGGCAATTTTCATCCAAGCTTCGTCTACGAAAACAACAGTTACCTTTGATCGTTGTTTCCTCGAACATGAACCATATTACGTATCAGGTAACATTATATTTGAATATCAGTATCCAGTGCGCTGTCGAACTATATAATCACATAAATTATGAGAACCCCATCGATCAGTACAAGAGATAAGTACATAAATATCGCCTTTGATAATCATTATGGACCCATATACCATATGACCGTATAGTCATGATATTTGATGACCCCAAAAAACTATTTTATGTGTCACAGACTTACGCGTCGAATCCCTTTCGACCATCCCTCGAAATCCATCCTATCCCCTCTGTGTGGAAAGTTCATATCTCTGTTACCCCATAAATGTTACGAGATAATTTCTGAAAAATGGACCTGGAAACCAAAATTAACCCCAGTGACCAGCCCCTCAGTGACAATATACTCCTCCCACAAATTAAAGACAATATATTGAAGGAGTCACTATAGTTTGATGTCGACCTGTTCCAAACCCAAACTTCAATTCCCCCGTGATTAACCTAGGAATCACCGCAAAGGTTAATAGACGCAAGCCATGAGCTAACAATTCTATAAGAGACACAAATGAACAATTTTAGACGAGAATTTATTCTCTATGTGCCTCAAAATATCCCAAAAATGATATGCTGAGAAGAAAATAAACGCACTCCCAGTGTTCGACCCCTTAATGATAAAGCATCCTATGAACTGTCAAAAAGCAGGTGAGAATGAACTCTGATAGCATATTAACACACCTGTAATTGGAAGCATCATTTCCCAGTTGACAATCAGAGAAATCTTGTCGTGTGAACACAATCATGCTTGAACTGTCCCATGAAGAAACCATAACGTAAGTGCTTCAAAAATTTTGCCAAGACGAAAAGAGTGAAGGAAAATAATTTACAACAGAAGGATTGACTACGTTAAGGACTCAAATGGTGATGAAATGGATGTGAATTTACATAGGTTACTTCTTAATAACTTTACGTTAACTATATGTTACCTCCAATACCCTATCATTAACGTTGTGTAGCAAACATCCCCAGTGAAAGTGTTTTAATGTTACCAGTGAACATGGTAAACCAAATATTGAGTGTTTTAAATCGTTCTTGTATGTAGTGTTAGATGTCCAGATAGAGTTATGTGTAGCGTTGTCGAGCTTTTCATTTAATGTAGCAAAGATAGAAAGTAGTGTGCCATATAGACAGCAAAATAAAAAAAAGCCTTGTAAAAAGTGAATTCAAAAAAATCTTATGTAAAGGTAGAATAGCCCCAACCTTGTTGGAATGTAAAAGTAATCAGTGTTAGATGTATATAAAAAAAAAGATCTTTAGTATAGTAGCTAGCCTAGAACCATGAATAATCTTTGTCCGGTAGACGAATTTTAGATAGGGATGTAGAATAAAATAAGAAAAGTAATAGAGAAAATTTTTAGCACTCCTGATTAAGCCATAACATAAATATAAAATAATTATGTAGAAGAAATAGTTTAATAAATTGCGAACATTTCAAAAGCCCAGAGGCAAGCAAGTCATAAAGACAGGACGTCATTAATTAATGGGACGGGTAATATGTACCGTGAGCAAAATGTGATATATTTAAAATACAAAGATTCTTTCCTTCTGAAGATGATTCTAACAGAAATTAAACGTCCCCTAATTGAGTTCAAATACCGCTTCCAATAGTCTAAATTCTTAATCAGCAAAAAGAGAAATTGCATTCTAGCTTCAGTCAAACAACGACGCTAGTCGGTTTGAATTTCGCTAAGATAATTAGTAACAAAAAAGATGCTAAGCACAATATTTCTAAGGAAGTTTAAACTATAAGAGCCGTGTGAACGTTTGAATCATCAGAAAAAATTAAGACAGATCATTGGACGAAGGGTTTTGCATCCTTGGGCCACCTGAGCCAATTGTGAGCCAGTTCTCACAGTGCAGAAAAAAAAAAACTATGTTTGATAGTGAAGTAAAAGTGTTTTTTTGGAGGATTGGTAAATCAGATTTGGAGGGATTCGTATATCAGATTTGGAAGGATTCGTAAATCAGATTGGGAAGGATTCGTAAAGCAGAGTCAGGATCATTTAGACAGAATTTTTCGACGTTGATTCGTAAAATCAGATTTGGAAGGATTCGTATTTGAGAATCAGGACCGCTCAGACAGAATTACTCGGCGTATGATCTGGGCAATTCTTTGATTGTTGTATCTCAGTCACCATTGTTGTCGTTTGAAGTGACTCACTGCTGTTCACCTAAATATGTAAGTCTCAATAAATCCATTGCTTTTAACCTGTGTTTATTTCATTTTATATGTCCGTATCTAGCCTAATGATAGCTAATTAGTTCGCATGTCTCCAAGGTAGCGCTCCCAGAGGAATCTGATCTCCAGATAGCTCGAAGAGAAGAGATCACATTTATATGGCTACACATTTCATTTTCTCTCATTAATTGAGGGTGGCGTAGGCCTTATTGGCACAATCTTTAGCACTATAAGCGGTGCTATCGGAGAACTTATAAGGTGTAAGTTCACAGCTTCAAGGTACGATATTAAATATTGACGCGGTCAATATTTATGACCACAATTAAGCCCAGTCCTTTTTCTTCCACCCCAACAATTCCCTTTATAACCCAAATATCTTTCTTTCACCGCTACAAAGATAAGGAGCTCCACAATAATTCTGAGTTTTTCGAAGAAGTGCAAAACGTTCAAGTTCTCTTCTGAATTATCTTAAAGAAGAGAAAAAAGTTTGCTCAATTCTGAATTTTACCAATTAAAATGAAAAAAGCTTCCGCTTCAGTTCTTAATTTCTCAAAGACATAAAAATTTTAAGTTCAGTTCTAAATTTTTCCGTAGAAGATGGAAAAAGTTATACTATGATAGTGATTATTTTCCATAAGATAAAAAGTTTCACTTTAATTCTAAATTTTCTTAAATTCAGTTCCGATTTTTCTCAAAGAGGTGAAAAAATTTAAAGTTCTATTCCAAATTTTTCATAGAAGATAGAAAATGTTATACTTTGATCGTGAATATTCGCCATGCAGATATTGAGTTCCACTTTAATTCTGAGTTTTCTCGAAGAAATGCAAAATTTTAAAGTTCTCTTCTGAATTTTCGTAAAGAAGAAAAAGAGTTAGCTCAATTCTGAAATTTACCAATGAAAATGAAAAAAGCTTCCATTTCAGTTCTTAATTTCTCAAAGACATAAAAAATTGAAATTTCTTTTCCAAATTTTTCATAGAAGATAGAAAAAAGTTATACTTTGATCGTGAATATTCACCATGAAGATAAGGAGCTCCACTTTAATTCTGAGTTTTCTCGAAGAAATGCAAAATGTTCAAGTGCTCTTCAGAATTTTCTTAAAGAAGAGAAAGAGTTAGCTCAATTCTGAAATTTATCAATGAAAATGAAAAAAGGCTTCGACTACAGTTCTTAATTTCTCAAAGACATAAGAAAAATTAAAGTTCAGTTCTAAATTTTTCCTTAGAAGATAGGAAAAGTTACACTATGATTGTGAATATTTTCAATGAAGATAAAAAGTTTCACTTTAATTCTAAATTTTCTTAAATTCAGTTCCAATTTTTCTCAGAGAGATGAAAAAATTTAAAGTTTTGTTCCAAATTTTTCGTAGAAGATAGAAAAAAGTTATACTTTGATCGTGAATATTCACAATGAAGATTAAAAGTTCCACTTTAATTCTAAATTTTCTCAATGAAGTGCAAAATGTTCAAGTTCTCTTCTAATTTTTCCAAAAAAATAAAAACGTTCCACTTCAGTTCTGTTTTTTTTCTCAAAGAGATGAAAAATTTGAAGTTCTGTTCTAATTTTAAATTAAATTTTAGCTCCTTTGTTCTATGAATTTACCCCTCAAATTTTTAATTAGAAAATGAGTGCGTCCTTCTATTATTAAAGACAATCTTTCAAGCTCATTCACCTAACCTCAAAAACTAAAGGTTAGGTTAGGTATAAATAAATATTAATAAATAAATAGAAACATTTCTCCATGTTTAAGTTAGGTTAGGTTAGGTTAGCTTATCATGAGCGCTCATGATAAGCTAACCTAATCTAACTTAAACATGGAGA
Source organism: Artemia sinica (assembly GCA_027921565.1). Lineage (NCBI taxonomy): Eukaryota > Metazoa > Arthropoda > Branchiopoda > Anostraca > Artemiidae > Artemia > Artemia sinica. Next base: position 44,068,468 of record CM051258.1, read on the forward strand.
AATGTTTCTATTTGTTTATTAACATTTATTTATACCTATCCTAACCTAACCTAACCTATAGTTTTGGAGGTTAGGTGAATGAGCTTGAAAGATTGTCTTTAATAATAGAAGAACGCATTCATTTTCTAATTTAAAAATTTGAGGGGTAAATCTATAAGAAAAAGGAACTAAAATTTAATTTAAAATTAGAACAGAACTTTAAATTTTTCATCTCTTTGAGAAAAAAAAACAGAATTGAAGTGGAACATTTTTATTTTCTTGGAAAAATTAGAGGAGAACTTTAACCTTTTGCACTTCATTGAGAAGATTTAGAATTAAAGTGGAACTTTTTATCTTCATGGTGAATATTCACGATCAAAGTATAACTTTTTTCTATCTTCTACGAAAAATTTGGAACAAAACTTTAAATTTTTTCATCTCTTTGAGAAAAATCGGAACTGAATTTAAGAAAATTTAGAATTAAAGTAAAACTTTTTATTTTCATGGAAAATAATCACAATGATTGTATAACTTTTCCTATCTTCTACGGAAAACTTTAAAACTGAACTTTAATTTTTTATGTCTTTGAGAAATTAAGAACTGTAGTGGAAGCCTTTCTTCATTTTCATTGGTAAATTTCAGAATTGAGCTAACTCTTTCTCTTCTTAAAAAAATTCCGAAGAGCACTTGAACATTTTACACTTCTTCGAGAAAACTCAGAACTAAAGTGGAGGTCCTTATCTTCATGCTGAATATTCACGATCAAAGTATAACTTTTTTCTATCTTCTACGAAAAATTTGGAACAGAACTTTGTATTTTTTATGTCTTTGAGAAATTAAGAACTGAAAAGGAAACTTTTTTTCATTTTCACTGGTAAATTTCAGAATTGAGCTAACTTTTTTCTCTTTTTTAAAGAAATTCAGAAGAGGACTTGAACATTTTGCACTTCTTCGAGAAAACTCAGATTTAAAGTGGAGCTCCTTATCTTCATGACGAATATTCAAGATCAAAGTATAACTTTTCCTATCTTCTGTGAAAAATTTGGAACAGAACTTTAAATTTTTTCATCTCTTTTAGAACAATCGGAACTGAATTTAAGAAAATTTAGAATTAAAGTGGAACTTTTTATTTTCATTAAAAATAATCACAATCATAGTAACAGAACTTTAAATTTTTTATGTCTCTGAGAAATTAAGAACTGAAATGGAATCTTTTTTCATTTTCATTGGTAAATTTCAGAATTGAGCAAACTCTTTTTCTCTTCTTTGCGAAAATTCAGAAGAGAACTTGAACATTTTAAACTTCTTCAAGAAAACTCAGAATTAAAGTGGATCTCCTTATCTTCATGGCGAATATTCACCATCAAAGTATAGCTTTTTCTATCTTCTATGAAAAATTTGTAACAGAACTTTAAATTTTGTCATCTCATTGAGAAAAATCGGAACTGAATTTAAGAAAATTTAGAATTAAAGTGAAACTTTTTATCTTCATGGAAAATAATCACAATCATAGTATAACTTTTCCTATCTTCTACGGAAAAATTTAGAACTGAACTTTAAATTTTTTATGTCTTTGAGAAATTAAGAACTGAAGTGGAACTTTTTCATTTTCATTGGTAAAATTCAGAATTTAGCTAACTTTTTTTCTCTTCTTTAAGAAAATTCAGAAGATAACTTGAACATACTTCACTTCTTCGAGAAAACTCAGAATTAATGTGGAACTCCTTGTCTTCATGGTGAATATTCACGGTCAATGTATAACTTTTTCTATCTTCTATGAAAAATTTGGAACGGAACTTAAAATTTTTTAATCTCTTTGAGAAAAATTGGAATTGAATTTAAGAAAAATTAGAAATAAAGTGAAACTTTTTATCTTCATGGAAAATAATGACAATCATAGTATAACTTTCCTATCTTTTACGGAAAAATTAAGAACTGAACTTTAAGTTTTTCATCTCTTTGAAAAAAAATCGGAACTGAATTTAAGAAAATTTAGAATTAAAGTGAAACTTTTTATCTTCATGGAAATTAATCACAATCATAGCATAACTTTTCCTATCTTCTACGGAAAAATTTAGAACAGAACTTTAAATTTTTTATGTCTTTGAGAAATTAAGAACTCAAATGGAAGCTTTTTTCATTTTCATTGGTAAAATTCAGAATTAAGCTAACTTTTTTTTCTCTTCTTTAAGAAAATTCAGAAGAGCACTTGAACATTTTGAACTTCTTCGAGAAAACTCAGAATTAAAGTGAAACTTTTTATCTTCATGAAAATAGTCACAATCATAGTATAATTTTTCCTATCTTCTACGGAAAAATTTAGAACTGAACTTTAAATTTTGTATGTCTTTGAGAAATTAAGAACTGAAATGGAAGCTTTTTAATTTTCCTTGGTAAAATTCAGAATTGAGCTAACTTTTTTTCTCTTCTTTAAGAAAATTCAGAAGAGCACTTGAAAATTTTGCACTTCTTCGAGAAAAATCAGAATTAAAGTGGAGCTCCTTATTTTCATGACGAATATTCACGATCAAAGTATAACTTTCCTATCTTCTATGAAAAATTTGGAACAGAACTTTAAATTTTTTCATCTCTTTGAGAAAAATCGGAACTGAATTTAAGAAAATTTAGAATTAAAGTGAAACTTTTTATCTTCATGGAAAATAATCACAATCATAGTATAACTTTTTCTATCTTCTACGGAAAAATTTAGAACAGAACTTTAAATTTTGTCATCTCTTTGAGAAAAATCGGAACTGAATTTAAGAAAATTTAGAATTAAAGTGAAACTTTTTATCTTCATGGAAAATAATCACAATCATAGTATAACTTTTCCTATCTTCTATGGAAAATTTAAAGCTGAACTTTAAATTTCTTATGTCTTTGAGAAATTAAGAACTGAAGTGGAACCTTTTTCATTTTCATTGGTAAAATTCAGAATTGAGCTAACTTTTTTCTCTTCTTTAAGAAAATTCAGAAGAGCACTTGAAAATTCTGCACTTCTTCGAGAAAACTCAGAATTAAAGTGGAACTCCTTATCTTCATGGCAAATATTCACGATCAAAGTATAACTTTTTCTATCTTCTATGAAAAATTTGGAACAGAACTGTAAATTTTTCATCTCTTTGAGAACAATCGGAACTGAATTTAAGAAAATTTAGAATTAAAGTGAAACTCTCTATTTTCATGGAAAATAATCACAAACATAGTATAACTTTTCTATCTTCTACGGAAAAAATTTAAAACAGAACTTTATATTTTTTATGTCTCTGAGAAATTAAGAACTGAAATGGAAGCTTATTTCATTTTCATTGGTAAATTTCAGAATTGAGCAAACTCTTTTTCTCTTCTTTAAGAAAATTCAGAAAAGAACTTGAATATTTTGCAGTTCTTCGAGAAAACTCAGAATTAAACTGGAGCTCCTTATCTTCATGGCGAATATTCACGATCAAAGTATAGCTTTTTCTATTTTCTATGAAAAATTTGGAATAGAACTTTTAATTTTTTCATCTGTTTGAGAAAAATCGGAACTGAATTTAAGAAAATTTAGAATTAAAGTGAAACTTTTTATCTTCATGGAAAATAATCACAATCATAGTATAACTTTTCCTATCTTCTACGGAAAAATTTAGAACAGAACTTTAAATTGTTTCTGTCTTTGAGAAATTAAGAACTGAAATGGAAGCTTTTTTTTATTTTCATTGGTAAAATTCAGAACTGAGCTTTTTTTCTCTTCTTTAAGAAAATTCAGAAGAGCACTTGAACATTTTGCACTTCTTCGAGAAAACTCAGAATTAAAGTGAAACTTTTTATCTTCATGGAAAATAATCACAAACATAGTATAACTTTTCCTATCTTCTACGGAAAAATTTGGAACAGAACTTCAAATTTTTTCATCTCTTTGAGAAAAATCGGAACTGAATTTAAGAAAATTTTGAATTAAAGTGAAACTTTTTATCTTCATGGAAAATAGTCACAATCATAGTGTAATTTTTCCTATCTTCTACGGAAAAATTTAGAACTGAACTTTAAATTTTTTATGTCTTTCAGAAATTAAGAACTGAAATGGAAGCTTTTTAGTTTTCCTTGGTAAAATTCAGAATTGAGCTAACTTTTATTCTCTTCTTTAAGAAAAATCAGAAGAGCACTTGAAAATTTTGCACTTCTTCGAGAAAACTCAGAATTAAAGTGGAGCTCATTATCTTCCTTGCAAATATTCACGATCAAAGTATAACTTTTTCTATCTTCTATGAAAAATTTGAAACAGAACTTTAAATTTTTTCATCTCTTTGACAAAAATCGGAACTGAACTTAAGAAAACTTAGAATTAAAGTGAAACTTTTTATCTTCATGGAAAATAATCAGAATCAAAGTATAACTTTTCCTATCTTTTACGGAAAAATTTAGAGCTGAACTTTAAATTTTTTATGTCTCTGAGAAATTAAGAATTGAAATGGATTTTTTTTTCATTTTCATTGGTAAAATTCAGAATTGAGCTAACTTTTTTTCTCTTCTTTAAGACAATTCAGAAGAGAACTTGAACATTTTGCACTTCTTCGAGAAAACTCAGAATTAAAGTGAAACTTTTATCTTCATGGAAAATAATCACAATCATAGTATAAGTTTTTCTATCTTCTACGGAAAAATTTGGAACAGAACTTTAAACTTTTTCATCTCTTTGAGAAAAATCAGAACTGAATTTAAGAAAATTTAGAATTAAAGTGAAACTTTTTATCTTCATTGAAAATAATCACAATCATAGTATAACGTTTCCTATCTTCTACGGAAAAATTTAGAACTGAACTTTAATTTTTTATGTCTTTGAGAAATTAAGAACTGAAATGGAAGCTTTTTAGTTTTCCTTGGTAAAATTCAGAATTGAGCTAAGTTTTTTTCTCTTCTTTAAGAAAATTCAGAAGAGCACTTGAAAATTTTGCACTTCTTCGAGAAAACTCAGAATTAAAGTGGAGCTCCCTATCTTCATGACAAATATTCACGATCAAAGTATAACTTTTTCTATCTTCTATCAAAATTTGGAACAAAACTTTAAATTTTTTATCTCTTTGCAAAAATTGGAACTGAATTTAAGAAAATTTAGAATTAAACTAAACTTTTTATCTTCATGGAAAATAATCACAATCATAGTATAACTTTTCCTATCTTTTACGGAAAAATTTAGAACTGAACTTTAAAGTTTTTATGTCTTTGAGAAATAAGAACTGAAATGGAAGTTTTTTTTCAATATCATTGGTAAAATTCAGAATTGCGCTAACTTTTTTTCTCTTCTTTAAGAAAATTCAGAAGAGAACTTGAACATTTTGCACTTCTTCGAGAAAACTCAGAATTAAAGTGAAACTTTTATCTTCATGGAAAATAATCACAATCATAGTATAGCTGTTTCATCTTCTACGGAAAAATTTGGAACAGAACTATAAATTTTTTCATCTCTTTGAGAAAAATCGGAACTGAATTTAAGAAAATTTAGAATTAAAGTGAAACTTTTTATCTTCATTGAAAATAACCACAATCATAGTATAACGTTTCCTATCTTCTACGGAAAAATTTAGAACTGAACTAAAATTTTTCATGTCTTTGAGAAATTAAGAACTGAAATGGAAGCTTTACTTCATTTTCATTGGTAAAATTCAGAATTGAGCTAACTTTTTTCTCTTCTTTAATAAAATTCATAAGGGCACTTGAACATTTTGCACTTCTTCGAGAAAAGTCAGAATTAAAGTGGAGTTCCTTATCTTCATGACGAATATTCACGATTAAAGTATAAATTTCCTATCTTCTACGGAAAAATTTGGAACAGAACTTTAAATTTTTTCATCTCTTTGAGAAAAATCGGAACTGAAAAGTAAAGTTGTGGGTGAAAAAGATGAGTACTTCAACTTGTAAAATGGGTTTAGGAAGGATATTAAGAAAAGAACTTGTTCTGAAAAGATATAATAAAGCCTTTTGAAAAGTATTGCTTGATGTAGGGGTATGCAAAAAGCCGTCAAGTAAAGTGTCGGGTGAAAAAGATGAGTACTTCAAGTTGTAAAATTGGTTTATGAAGGATATTAAGAAAAGAACTTGTTCTGAAAAGATATAATAAAGCATTTTGAAAAGTATTACTTGATGCTGGGGTATGTAAAAAAGTCGTAAAGTAAAGTTGTGGTGAAAAGGATGAGTACTTCAACTTGTAAAATTGGTTAATGAGGGACATTAAGAAAACAACTTGTTCTGAAAAGATATAAAAAAGTCTTTTGAAAGTATTGCTTGGTGTTGGGGTATGTAAAAAAGTCGTAAAGTAAAGTTGTGGGTGAAAAGGATGAGTACTTCAACTTGTAAAATTGTTTTAGGAGGGATATTAAGAAACGAACTTGTTCTGAAAAGATATAATAAAGCCTTTGAAAGTATTGCTTGGTGTTGGGGTATTCAAAAAGCCATAAAGTAAAGTTGTGGGTGAAAAGGATGAGTACTTCAAGTTGTAAAATTGGTTTAGGGAGGACATTACGTAAAGAACTTGTTCTGAAAAGATATAATAAAGCCTTTTGAAAGTATTGCTTGGTGTTGGGGTATGCAAAAAGCCGTAAAGTAAAGTTGTGGGTGAAAAGGAAGAGTATTTCAAGTTGTAAAATTGGTTATAAATGACATTACGTAAAGAACTTGTTCTGAAAAGATATAAAAGAGCCTTTTTGAAAAGTAATGCTTGATGTTGATGTAAGCAAAAAGTTGTAAAGTAAAGTTGTGGTAAAAAGGATGAGTACTTCAAGTTGTAAAATTGGTTTAGGAAAGGACAATACGTAAAGAACTTGTTCTGAATAGATTTAATAAAGCCTTTTGAAAAGTATTGCTTGATGTTGTGGTGTGTAAAAAGTCGTAAAGTAAAGTTGTGGGTGAAAAAGATGAGTACTTCAACTTGTAAAGTGGGCTTAGGAGGGACATTACGTAAAGAACTTGTTCTGAAAAGATATAATAAACCCTCTTGAAAAGTGTTGCTTGGTGTTGGGGTGTTCAAAAAGTTGTAAAGTAAAGTTGTGTGTGAAAAGGATGAGTACTTCAACTTGTAAAATGGGTTTAAGATGGATATTAAGAAAGGAACTTGTTCTGAAAAGATATAATAAAGCCTTTTGAAATGTTGGGGCCCTTCTGTGTCTCAAGTCCACAAAAAAAAAGTATTAAAAATGGAGGGGGGGCATTTGGGGGTCCGGGGCCATTTGGGGGTTCAAGGGGCATTTGGGGGGTCCAATGGGCATTTGGGGGTCTGGGGCCCCTTTGGAGGCCCGGGGGCCCTTTGGGGGCTCGGGGGGTCTTTGGGGCCCAGGGGGCCCTTTGGGGTGGGGACAGGGGGGCCCTTTGGGGTTGGGGTAGGGGACCTCACAACACTGTTCAAATGGAACTTGTGTATTATAACGACCACAGAGTTTCACCCCAAATCGTCTTCTAAATCATCTGCTAAAATCATCTTCTAAAATGTCTCAAACGGTTTCGCCTAAATCATCTTTTAAAATGTCTCAAACGGTTTCGCCCAAATAATCCCCTAAAATGTCTCAAACGGTTTCACCCAAAAAATCCCTAAACGTAATTTCTGCGTGTCCTTTTTTTTGGCATCCCTGCGCTGTCACATTTGAAATTCCTAGGAAACCATTTCCCGCGTTAATCTCTTCATCTCATAGGTGTTCCTAGCTACACTATTATGGCTTCGATAGAATATTAATTTATCTCTGTCACTAAAGATCATTGAAGCCATATTTAAAAATAGAATATCAATTTATCTCTGTCACTAAAGACCATTTATCCCTCAGACCTAAAGATCAAAGAAACCATGCCTCGAGTCTTAGTCGATTATATAAATCAATTTCTCAGAAATCCACTTCCCCTTGAGTCGATCAATACATTGTTCCCGACAATGCGCATGTGCAAACTTCGCCCGGAGTCATTACACCCAGGAACAACAAATAAATCGACCTTGAAAAACAGGGACATTGACCCCATTAGACTCGATCAATAATCCCTGAATAAATTACAGCCTGTCAGCGTTAGACTCAATTATAGATGGCAGCACATGTGTTTGTCCCGGAGTCGTTATGGCTTCCCTACTTTTCTGTTCGTTTTGGTTTTGATTTATTCTTTCGGTTTTAAACAGTGAGTTCTGGATTCTGGTCATTTTGTGTTTGAACTATAATAAGTATTAATTTCTGCTGGTACGGAGTTTATTATGACTCTTTACTATTCTTTGAAAGAATTTTTTATGCAGTTGTTTTTAATTATTTTTTTACTAAAGTTTTATTGGTTTGTAAAATTAATATTTCTACAGTTTTTCAAGTCTTAGACTTGAGAATTAAAATATACAACTATAGTTTATTAGCTACCTGTTTAATTGTTGAATTGTATGATCCTTGGAGCTCATTTCTGTTGGTCTTAAATTTGATATGGTTCTTTACTTTTCTTTTATAAGCTTATTTTCGGGAATTCTTTCTAGTAAGTTATTTTTATTAATTTCTTTTCTTTTTTTACCGAAGTTTTTTATGGGTTTAAAAATTGAATATTCCTGCAGTTTTCAAGTCCAAGGTTTAAACAACACTTGTAAAACTAATAACATACAGACTTACAACTAAAAACCCTTGCTCCCGGACTCTGGGAGATTGTATCAACCTTGGAGGCATCGTTATATGATCTTTCGAACTATATTTTAACAAAATGGCTATCTCAAAATCTCGATCGGATACAATTGGGAAAAAGAGGATGTGGAGGGGGGCTAGTTGCCCACCCTCATTTTTGACTCTTTAAAAGGGAACTAGAATTTTTCATTTCCAATCAAATGAGCCTCCTGTAGAGTTTATACGACCACACCCCTTCCATAATAACCTTATGTGAACTGCGGATTTAACTTTCAATTCTGACCCTCAGGCTCGGGGGGGTTGTGTCAATCTTGGAGGTATTTGTTATATTAACTTTGGACTATTTTGGAAAATAGTGATTTCTCAAATTTTGATCTGATGCATTTGGGGAAAAGAGGGCATGGGAGGGGGGAGGTATATGACCAAACCCTTTCATAAAAACCTTATATGTTAACAATAGGCAAGTAGCATAACCTATAGCCATTGCCCCTAGGGCTAAAGTGATATCAAACCCAGAACCATAGTTATTTGACATTTGGACTAGTTTTAACAAAATAGCTATATTAAAATTTTGATCGGAAGCATTTAAGGAAATGGGTGGGGGGCTTGTTGCCCTCCAATCACTCTTGACTCTTCAAGAGGGAATTAGAATTTTTAATTTAAAATCGAATGAGCCTTCTTTGAAGTTTATGTGACCACCCATCGCATAAAAACATTATGTTGCAACAATGTAGAGTTTGCATAACTTACAGCCCTTGCCCTGGGAGCTGTGGGGTGGGGGTGTCAACCCCAGAGGTATTGTTATTTAACCTTTGGACTATTTTGAACAAAATGGCTATCTCAAAATTTTGGTCGGATGCATTTGGTAAAAAAGAGCTTGAAGGGGGGGGGGGTAGTTGCTCTCCGATCGATTTTGGCTCTTAAAATGGGCACTAGAACTTTTTATTCCCGGTCAAATTATCCACCTCCAAAGTTTATACGACCACCTTTTCCATATGAAGGGCATCCTGGAAATAAGCAATAAAAGTATGAAGGGCTTTTATAAGGGTGTTAAATTATATAAATTACAGTAAAATATTATAGAAGGGAGCCCGTGTTTTGGAATCCACAAGCTGCTACTGTTTGAATTTTTACGGAATTACTACCCTACAAACTTCATCATACAAACAAACATAAATTATTCCATATTTGAGGAGGGCTGTCCCTTACTTAACCTTTTTACGCTAAAGTTTAAAGTTCTTCAATACTTCCCATTCGGATTCAACAACCACTGTGTCTGAGCAGTATTTTTTCTTAAAAAACTGAGACAAAAAGTCAAATTTTAGCGTAAAGAGAGAGGGCTGAGGCGGGGTAGTCCCCCTCATATACGGAAAACTTTTAGTTTGTTTTGAGTTTTAACATTGATCCTTACTTTCAGCAGAAGAAAACAAGTTTTTTTATTTAGCTTATGACTAAAAAATTGTTGGATCTCAGTTTTTAGGACACCATGCCCTCAAACCATTTTTTATACTAGGTTCCTCTTGGCCTGGGGACACGCGGCTGAAAGTTGAACCCTGACCAGAGACAAACAGGAATTTGACCATTTTCAGAGCCTCTAAACCCGCCTGCCTTTCCGATATAAATATGTGGTACTCTTGGTCGAGGCAAAAATCCATAAAAGCTTCAAGTCGACTGGCAAAACAAGTGTTAGAATATTTTCAAGTCCAATATTTTAGGATATTCTATACGACCACCCATCCCCCCAAAAAAAAAATTATGTGTTAACAATTGACAGTTTGCATAACTTACAGCCCTTGCCCTGTGAGCTGTGGTGGGGATGTCAACCCCAGAGGAATAGTTATTTAACCTTTGTACTATTTTGAACATAATGGCTATCTCAAAATTTTGATCGGATGCATTTCGGGAAAAAAGAGCTTGAATGGAGGAGGGTAGTTGCTCTCAAATCACTTTTGACTATTAAAATGGCACTAGAACTGCTTATTCCCGGTTGAATGTGCCACCTCTAAAGTTTTACGACCACCCTTTCCATATCATGGGCATCCTGAAAATAAATAGTAAAACATTGAAGCTATTTCAGATTTGTTTATTCATCTATATTTGCACAAGTTATCTTTGTATTTGCAATGATCATTAATTTTGATTTCTGTTTGTTTTAGGTTTTATTATTTATTTTTTAACAGTGATTTCTGGTCGTTTTTTGTTTGAACTATAATAGGTATTAATTTCTGCTGGTATAGAGTTTAATATGGCTATTTATTTTACTTTCAAAGACTTCTATTTATGCAAAGTTGTTTTAACTATTTTTACAGAAGTTTTTTTATTGGTTTATAGAATTAATATTTTCACAGTTTTTCACGTCAAAGACGTAAGAATTATAATATACAACTATAACTTATTAGTTACCTGTTTAATTGTTTAATTGTATTATCATGGGAACTCATTTCTTCAGGTCTTGTGTTTGATACGGCTCTTTAATTTTCTTTGACAAGCTTATTTTTCGGAAAATTTTTCTTAAATTAACTTTTCTTTGAATAATTTCCTTGTATGAAAAGTTATTTTTATTAATTTCTATTTGTTTTTATTGCCAAAGTTTATTATGGGCTTAAAAAATGAGCATTCCTACATTTTTGACGTCTAAGGCTGAAACAGCACTTATAAAAACTAATAACATATAGACTTATAACTAGCAACCCTTGCTCCCTGGGCTCTGGGGGGGGGGGGGGGGTTGTATCAACCTTGGAGGCATCGTTATATTATCTTTTGAACTATTTTCAGCAAAATGGCTATCTCAAAATCTCTATCAGATGCAATTGGAAAAAGAGGGTGTGGTCTAGTGGGGAGGGGGGTCTAGTTGCCCACCAATTACTTTTGACTCTTAAAAAGGGAACTTGAACTTTAAATTTCCAATCAAAAAAGCCTCCTGCAAAGTTCACACGACCGCCCCTTCCATAATAACCTTTTAAGACCCGTGGAAATAAATTTCAAATCTTACCCTCGGGCTCTGGGAGGTTGCGTCAATCTCAGAGGTATTATTATATTAACTTTGGACTGTTTTGGACAAAATTATTTTCCCAAAATTTTGATCTGATGCATTTGGAGAAAAGAGGAGGTAGGGGGAGGGTATACGAACAGCCCTTTCATAAGAACCTTATATGTTAACAATGGGCAACTGACATAACATATAGCCCTTGCCCCTAGGGCTTGGGTGTGATTAAACATGGCGCCATAATTACCTGACATTAGGACTAGTTTGAGCAAAATAGCTATATCAAAATTTAAATCGAAAGCATTTGAGGAAAAGGGCGGGAGGCTAGTTGCCCCCCTATCAGTCTTGACTCTTAAAAATGCAACTAGAACTTTCGATTTGAAATTGAATGAGCCTTCTCCAAAGTTTATGCGGCCACCCATCTCTTAAAAAAATTATGTGTTGACAATGGACAGTTTTCTCTCCTATCACTTTTGACTTTTAAATAGGGCACTTGAACTTCTTATTCCCGGTCGAAAGAGCCGCCTCTAAAGTTTATATGATCACCATTTCCGCATGAAGGGCATCCTGGAAATAAATAATAAAACATTGAAGCTATTTGAGATTTATCTATTCATTTATATTTGCGCAAGATGTATTTTTGTTTGCTATGAAAATTAATTTTGATTTCTTTTTGTCTTAGGTTTTAGTTATTCTTTAACAGTGATTTCTGGCCATTTTGTGTTTGAACTATAATAGGTATTAATTTATGCTCCTATAGGTTTAATATAGCTCTTTACTTTTCTTTAAAAGACTTCTTCTTATGCGAACTTGTTTTAACTATTTTTTTTTACTGAAGTTTTTTATTGGTTTGTAAAATTAATAGTTCTACATTGTTCACGACTTAGACTTAAGAATTAAAATATACGACTATAGCTTATTAACTACCTGTTTAATTGTTGAATTGCATTATCATAGGAACTCATTTCTGATGGTTTTAAGTTTGATATGGCTCTTTACTTTTCTTTGACAAGTTTATTTTTCTGAAATTTTTTCTTAAATTAACTCTTCTTTGAAAAAGTTCTTGTAAAGCAAGTTGTATTTTATTAATTTGTGTTTCGTTTTTATTACCGAAGTTTCTTATGTTTTTAAAAATGTACATTTCTACATTTTGACGTCTAAGGCATAAACAACACCTGTAAAACTAATAAGATATAGACTTACAACTAACAGTCCTTGCTCCCAGACTCTGGGGGGTTGTATCAACCTTGGAGGCATCGTTATATAATATTTTGAACTATTTTCAACAAAATGGCTTTCTCAAAACCTCGATCGGATGCAATTGGAAAAAGAGGGTGTGGGGGGGGGGGGGGGGGGGGATTCTAGTTGCTCACCAATCACTTTTGACTCTTAAAATGGGAACTACAACTTTTAATTTCCAATCAAATGAGTCTCCTTCAAAGTTTATACGACCACCCCTTCCATAAAAACCTTATATGACCTGTGGATATAACTTTTAATTCTTACCCTCAGGCTCTGGATGGTTGTTTCAATCTCGGAGGTATTTTATATTAACTTTGGACTCTTCTGGACAAAATTGATCGCTCACAATTTTAAGCTGATGTATTTGGAAAAAAGAGGACTTAGGGGAGAGGGGGGGGGATACGACCAATGCTTTCATGAAATCTTTATTTGTTAGCAATGGGTAACTAACATAACGCATAACCCTTGCCCCTAGGGCTGGAGTGTTATTAAACCTGATACCATAGTTATTTGAGACTTGGACTAGTTTCAGCAAAATGACTATATTAAAATTTTGATCGGAAGCATTTGAGGAAAAATGGTGGGGGGGGGACTTAGTTGCCTTCCAATTGCTCTTGACTCTTAAAAAGGGAACTACAACTTTCAATTTAAAATCAAAGGAGCCTTCTACGAAGGCTATGCAACCGCCCATCCCATACAAACATGATGTAACAATGGACAGTTTGCATAACTTACAATCTTTGCCTTGAGAGCTAGGAGGGGATTGTCAACCCCAGAGGTATAGCTATCTAACCTTTGAACTATTTTGAACAAAATGGCTATCTCAAAATTTTGATGATGGGATGTATTTCTGGAAAAGAGGGCTTAAGGGGAGGGGTAGTTACTCTCCGATCACTTTTTGACTCTTAAAAAGGGCCCTAGAACTTCTTATTGCCGGTCGAATAAGCAACCTCCCAAGGTTTATCCGGCCACCCTTTCCATATGAAGGACATCCTAATTAAAATTTATTTATTCATCTATACTTGCATGAATTATCTTTGTGTTTACTATGATCATTGCTTTTGATTTCTGTTTTTTTTTATACATTAACTGTGATTTTTGGTCGTTTATGTGTTTCAACTATAATAGGTATTGGTTTCTGCTGGTATAGAGTTTTTAATATGGCTCTTTACTTTTCTTTTTGAAAAACCTATTTTTATGCAAAGTTGTTTTTTAAACAATTTTCTTTTACCGAAGTATTTTGCTGATTTATAAAATTAATAATTCTACAATTTTTCACGTCTTAGACTTAAGAATTAAAATATACGACTATAACTTATTAGCTACTTGTTTAATTGTTTAATTGTATTGTCTTAGGAACTCATTCTGCTGGTCTTGAATTTGAAATGGCTCTTTACTTTTCTTTGACAAGCCTATTTTTTTCGAAGTTTTTTTTTTTTTTAAATTAACCTTTCTTGGAAAATTTCCTTGCATGGAAAGTTATTTTTTATTAATTTCTGTTCAATTTTATTACCGAAGTTTCCTATGGTTTTAAAACATGAATGTTTCTACAGTTTTTTCACGTCTAAGGCTTAAATAACACTTGTAAAACTAATAATATATAGACTTACAACTAACAACTCTTGCTATCGGTCTCTGGGGAGAGGGGGGAGGGTTGTATCAACCCTGAAGGCATAGTTTTTATGATCTTTTGAATATTTTTAACAAAATGGTTATCTCAAAATCTCGATCGGATTCAATTGTGAAAAAGAGGCTGGGGGTATAGTTGCTCCCCGATAATTTTTTATTCTAAAAAAAAAGGAAATTGAACTTTCAATTTCCAAAGCATCCTCCAAAGTTTATACGTCGAATCTTTCCATAAAAACCTTTTGAATCCTTATCTCCCGGCTCTGGAGGTTGTGTCAATCTCTGAGGCATTGCTATATGATCTCTGGACTATTTTGAACCAAACGGCTATCTAAAAAATTTGACCTGATCCATATGGCGAAAAAAGGGTGTGAGGGGTGACTAATCGCCCTCCAATCACTCTTGACTTTTAAATAGGGCACTAGAACTTCCGATTTCCAATCAAATTATCCCCTTCCGACGTCCAAGCTCCAATCAAATGAGCCTCTTCTGAAGTTAATGTGACCACTTCTTTCATACAAAGCTATATTCCACAGGGGCATAAATTACAACACTTGTCAAAAGGCTCTAGGGGGTCATCTCAACTTCAGAGCTTTCGTTAAATAATCTTTGGACGGTTTTGAACAAATTGACTATCTAAAATTTTTTATCGGATGTATTTGGAGAAAAAGACGTCGGAGGGGGCGGTCCAGCTACCCCACGATCACTTTTGACTATTGCATTTCCTTACAAATGAGCCTCTTCTAAATTTTTTTCAACCACCCCTTCCAATGCAATAGGAAACTATAGGCAACAATAGTTTAACAATAGGCAACTAGAATAACTTATAGCCCTTGCCCCAGGGAGGATTGTCAACCCCAGAGGTATGGTCATTTAACTTTTAAACTATTTTGAACAAAATGGCTATCTCAAAATTTTGATCGGACGCATTTCGGGAAAAGAGAGCTTGAGGGGGGGGGGGGGGGGGGGGGGGGTAGTTGCTCTCCGATCACTTTTGACTATTAAAATGGCTCTAGAACTGCTTATTCCCGGTTTAATGAGCCACTTCTAAAGTTTATACAACGACTGTTTCCATATGGAGGGCATCCTGGAAACAAATAATAAAACATTGAAGCTATTTAAGATTTATTTATTCATCTATATTTCGGATGTATTTGGAGAAAAGACGTAGGAGGGGGGGGGGGGGAGTCCAGCTACCCTACAATCACTTTTGACGATTGCATTTCCGAACAAATGAGCCTCCTCTAAATTTTTTTTCAACCACACCCTCCATAAAAAACCTTATATGTTAACAATAGGCATCTAGCATAGCTTATAGCCCTTGCCCTAGGGAGGATTGTCAATCCCAGAGGTATAGTCATTTCACCTTTGGACTATTTTGAACAAAATGGCTATCTCAAAATGTTGAAAAAGAGGGTGAAAAGAGGATGTGGTGGGGGGACTAATTGCCCTCCACTCACTTTTGACTCTTAAAAAGGGCACTAGAACTTCCGATTTTCCAATCAAATGGTCCCCTTCCGACGTCCGAGATCCAGTCAAATGCACTCCCTCCGAAGTTAATACGACCATCTCTTTCATACAAAACTATATTCCACAGGGGCATAAATTACAACACTTGTCAAAGGGCTCTAGGGGGTCGTGTCAACCCCAGAGCTTTCGTTAAATGATCTTTGGACCATTTTGAACAAATTGGCTATCTAAGTTTTTATCGGATGTATTTGAAGAAAAGGCGTCGGAGAGGGGGGGCGGCTATTCTACGATCACTTTTGACTATTGCATTTCCAAACAAATGAGCCTCCTTTAAGTTTTTTTACAACCACACCTTCCTTAAAAACCTTATATGTTAACAACAGGCAACTAGCATAACTTACAGCCCTTGCCCCAGGGGCTGGGGAATTTCAAACCTGAAGAATAGTTACTTTGAATCTTAAAAGGGAACTATAACACTCAATTTCAAATCAAATAAGTCCTCTCCTAAGTTTATATGACCACCCCTTCCATAAGAAGTGCCTTTGGGGAGAAAACAAATAAATAGATTATAAAACACTTAAGCGGCGTTTACATGCATGTCTAGCTAGAATCTCATGTCTAGACACGTGTCTTGCCAAACTTTAATGTCTAGGCAACAACCGTTCACAAGTAAAATTCAGTGCTTAGCTAAAACTACAAATTTAGCTTTAAATAAATTACAGTTGTCATAGCTAGCCAATCAAGAGAGCTTATGCGGGCAAAACTTTCAAAATTGTAATCCCTATTTTTACTGTCACAAGATAATGGATGAGATCAGCCAAACTCATCCATTATCTGTGCTTCAGTATTATGTCTGGTGTTGTATATTTTGCCTAAAACGAAAAAATACTATTAATTGGGAAACAAAATTAAACTTCAGTTAAAAATGTAAAAATAGATGATGAAAATACTGGAACTTGACACATTCTGATTGGCTGTAATCGAAAATCCTAGACAGTGAGTTCTAAGCGCCTTGTCTAGCATGTCTAGCTAAGCACCGAAATTTACTTGTGAACGGTTGCTGCCTAGACATTGAAGTTAGGCTAGATATATATCTAGACATGGGATTCTAGCTAGACACGCATGTGAATGCCACATTAAGCCTTATATTCTTTACTATATGTAACGCTATAGTATTGTCTCTGATACCAGATATACAGGAGCATTCAAAGAGAGGGGCAAACGATGGCAGCTGCTAAGGGTGCCACGGCCGAGGGGACGCCTCTGCAGGGGGCTGCACACTTTGATTCGGCTTTTTTTTTTACTTATATTTGAGTCAGGAAGGGTAATGTAATTAATTTTCCTTGGGCACCACCAGCCCTAAGAAGGGCTATGCTGATAAATACATGAAGTGATCAGAACTGTATACATTTCTATGGTTAAGGTAGGAAATGAGGTTAGTCAAGAGTTAAGCAGCAGTGGTCAATCAAGTATAGTTTTAAATGGTGGATACTCAGTCCTTTGTTCTTCTGCATCTTGGGAGAATACAAAGATAGAGGCTTTGAGTGGATTGACATGGAGGAGGAAAGTAATTAGTTGTGTTGACCTCAAACAACTTTGAGTGGTAGTGACCTCAAAACAACTTTGAGTTGTTTAGTAGTAGTAGTTCAATGAAACAATTTAATCTTTTGTGGCACATTTTCGGTTGAAAAACTCTTGCAATTTGTCTGAAAGTGGCGGAAACACTGCAGCCTAGAAGCAAGAGCAGTGATGCCAAACGTGGTACAATTGTACCATTTTGGTACATTTCACCTCTACTGGTACAATTTAGTACAATCCCTTAAAATATGGTACATTTTACAAAATTATGGTACAATGTGGTACAATTCTTTACCCCTCCCCCCCCTAGCCCCCCCCCCCCCCCCGCTAATGTACAAATATATAGTCCAAATTTGTTTATAGACTATTATATATTCATCCTATTTTATTTTATTATATATATATATATATATATATATTATATATATATATTATATATATATATATATATATATATATATATATATATATATATATATATATATATATATATATATATATATATATATATATATATATATATATATATATATATATAGTATATATATATATATATATATATATATATATATATATTATATATATATATATATATATATATATACTCTCATAACAACTGCTACGTTTGTTAGTTTTGTCCCTTTTTAAAGAAGCTGCTGGAAACGAAATTTTTTCCTTACTTGCCCAAATTCTTTCTAGCTCTTTGCAGCTTGCCCATTCAAGTGCTGGAGCAGAGAGACAGTTCTTGATTTTGTCGGTCACCAAAATGAAAAATCGGAATAGGCTAAATGTCTCGAGTGTTTCGTCCCTGATGAAAACGAAGCAACTTGTTCTCAGGTCGTCAAGTGGAGTACATGACTGGGTGATCCCCAGCGATTTGACTCGGGCTATCAAAAAATGGAAACAAGTAGATCCCTTCATTCAGAATTCGATACTAGTGGATACTTTAAATTCGTATGAGGCCGAGGACGATTAAAGCCTTTTAAGTGCGACTTTTTTTTAATTATGACTACATGTCTTTCTTCTTACTTTTCAATTTGTACGATTTGCCTGACCTGAAGACTGTTGACACAATGTTATTATTTTTAAAACTAATTATTGTATGTTATATAAGTTTTCTTTTTCTTAGCAGCCCTAGTCAAATTTGAGGTGCACGTTTTAATTTAAATAATTTTACAACTAAACCGGTAGCCGATTGCGTCATTTCCGTTTTGAAGTAACATAGATTGTATTGGTTTTTGATTCCCTTGAATACGACCAAGAGAGAATCCAGAAAAAATCAGTTCACAAAATCTCATATTAATTGTTTTAAAATTTGCAAGAATTCTTTGTAAGCAGCTTATCTCTTATTTAAAAACAAACTTGAAAACAGAAACTGGGGGACAAGTCACTTTCAAAAACATCTCAGATTCTAATCGCTCCATCGCCTAAATTGCTTGATGAATATGAGCTGTAGCTGTTTTTCTTCGTTGATTGGTTTTTAATTTTTCAATATATCTGAATTTTATGACCTGAAGACCCTTGATAAATTTAAAGCCGGGCTTCATCAGCAGGATTTCCAGAAACCAAGATTCCAGACTTTTGTTTGACGTCTTGGATACACCGCACCTGGAATATGACGCTTATCCAGTATATCCATCGGATATATCCAAAAATATTTTTTGGATATCCAAACAATCCAAAAAAGGATTTTTGAAAAAGCGCCAAAATTTTGTTGACCATTTAGTAAAAACAGATGCGATTTAGTAATTTTTTCCAGGCCAGGGTGGCAACCCTGGGAGGGCTACAGGAACGATCCTACCCTCTATCGAGATCTTCATAAAAGGGAAAAGGGGGATTTTATGGAAACTATTAAATGGAAAATCGGTCTCAGCAAACTGCTTTTTCGGCAATATATTGTAAGAATACAAGGTTAAAATGCAATTTTAGCCCCTGATTTGTATTAAAATCGTCATTTGGGATCAATTTCAAGTGGTACCATAAATGGTCGTAAATGGCCAAAACGACTTTGTTGGCCTGTAGTAAAATGTTTCTGTAGTAATATATGTTAATCCAAAAAATTTCTTCAGGTACTGTCAGGAGTAATGTACTGTATTAGAAGAGAAAGGGAATGAAAATGTCTATGCAAAATTTTCATAGATAGAACTTTATGTCACTGACGACCCGCGTGTTACGCAAAGCGTAACACGCGGAAAAAAATTTGGGATATGGTACAATTTTTTTTTCTCTTGGTACATTTTTCACGCAATTTTGTGGTACATTTTGTTTTGAGGTGTTGGTAACACTGAGCAGAGTTTCATTTTGAAATAGCGACACACGGAATGGAGTTGGGAATGTGGGCTTAAAAGTGTTTAATCTGTCAATACAAATATTCAGTAACTTTATTTCGAGTCATGCTTATATGGAAAAAATTCTATCTTAAAAACACATAGCCTGTAGACTAACTGGTCAATATATACCAAATCATATTATTGAGTTAGGACTAAAGTGAATACACCATTCGATGCCTTTTTTTTTTATGCTGATTACGAATATAATAAGCATTTCTATCGGAAATGAATTTCAGCCCCCCCCCCCCCCTATATAGGCTATACCTAACCTAACCCTAAATTGGCCTATATAGGGGGGGGGGGGCTGAAATTCATTTCTGATAGAAATGCTTATTATATTCGTAATCAGCATAAAAAAGGCATTGAATGGTGTATTCACTTTAGTCCTAACTCAATAATATGATTTGGTATATATTGACCGACTAACTAATATTAAACTTTCAAGAATAGGCTAGATCTAGCCTAGGTCACCTAGGTTATACCTGAAAATAGGAAGGTATATTCAAAATTTCACAAACATCCATCTCGGTAAATTTTTACCAAGTCATATTACTGAGTTTCAAATAAAGTGAATATACCATTTGATGCCTTTTTTTATGCCAATTACAAATATTACAATCATTTCTATTGGAAATGAACTTTAGAGCCCTCCCCTATATAGGCTAATTCAGGGTATATATTTGTACATTAGGAGAGTGGGGGGGGGGGCAGGGGCAAATTTCATTTCTGATGTAAATAGGAGGTAAGTTTAAACTTTACCCCCCCCCCCCCTAATTTGGAAATATATACCCTGAATTGGTATATATAGGGGGAGGAGGGCTAAAATTCATTTCTGATAGGAATGATTATTATATTTGTAATCAGCATAAAAAAGGCATCAAATAGTGTATTCACTTTAATCCTAACTCAATAATATGATGTGATAAAAATTTACCTCCATCTCCCCCTTAGTATAATAGGTAAATATTTACTAAATCATATTAGCCTATTGAGTTACAACTAAAGTGAATATACCACTTGATGCCTTTTTTTTATGCTCATTATGATATAATAATCATTTTTGTTGGAAATGAATTTAACCCCCATCCCTATATATACTGATTCAGGGTATATATTTGCACATTAGGGGGATAGGGGGAAAGTTTAAACTTACCTTTCATTTACATCAGAAATGAAATTACCCCTACCCCCCATAATGTGCAAATATATACCCTGATTGGTATATATAGGGGTGGGGACTAAATTCATTCCTGACAAAAATGATTATTATATTCGTAAAGAGCATAAAAAAGGCATTGAGTGGTATATTCACTTTAGTTGTAACTCAATAATATGATTTGGTAAATATTTACTGTATAATAAGTTCATCCAAAAATATGTCAGTATAAAAGGATACATGTATGTTAGTTGCAATTTTTCTTTTAGAAAAACAGCTTTTGTAGTGACATTTTTTTTCAAGACATGAAGCTCAGGGTTTTTCAAGACCAAAGCTCAAAAATAGGGTAAAATTCTACTTTAGCTGCTTCTGACTATCTTGGGAAGGGGTTAGGTTAGGAAAATGAAACTTTCAGGGGTGGGTCTTCAGGCTAAAGTATGTCCTGGGAAGGTATTTTGAAGTACCTACCTCCACTCATTCTGCCTCTAGAGGGTCCTGACCTTTGATGACCTTTAAAAATCTGTGAGTTATAGAAGTGAAACCTTGCAAAATAGATCTTCTGCATAAATAAAGTGCAACAAAATTGGGTAAATTTTTACCAAATTATATTATTAACTTACAAATAAAGTAAATATACCACTTAATGCCTTTTTTTATGCTCTTTCCAAATATAATAATCATTTTTGTTGGAAATGAATTTCACCCCCTCCCCTATATATACCAATTCAGGGTATATATTTGGACATTAAGGGAGGGTGGGGGCAAATTTTATTTCTGATGTAAATGGGAGGTAAGTTTAAAACTTACCCCCCCCCCCCCCCCCCCCTAATGTGCAAATATATACCCTGAATTGGTATATAGGGGTGGGGGTAAAATTAGTTTCCAACAAAAATGATTAATATATTGGAAAGAGCATAAAAAAAGGCATCAAGTGGTATATTCACTTTGTTTGTAAGCCAATAGTATGATTGGGTAAAAATTTACCCAAAATTGTTTTCAGCTTCACAACTTTGCTCAATCCCAATTTATAAGGTTTTAAAGATATGCAAATACATTTCCTAAGTTTTGGAAATAAAACATTGATATGACTCAAAATTCTGCTCAAATAATTGAAATTGCATTTTCAGAGCTAAGGCCAGAGAAAAAGAAACTGGTAACTGAAAATTAAGGTAAAATGTTGTTTTGTCAAAATTTCAGTGGGAATAGATCTGTCATGTAGGCAAATTTCAGGGCCCTCTAGAGGGAGAAGGAGTAGAGGTAGGCACTTCAAAAATATCTTCCCAGGACAAACTTTAGCCTGTAGACCCATCCCTGAAAGTTTCATTTTCCTAACCTAACCCCATTACAAGATAATCAAGAGTAACTAAAGTAGAATTTTACCAAAAATAGAACTTTGATAAGAATAAGGTTTTTTATTCAGATTCACAATATATAAGTTTTATTAAGTTTAATGTTACCCATCAAAAGCTAGGCTACAAGCCTAAGAAGAAAAAATGGATTTTGAGGATGACAGCCCTCAGGGCAATGCATATAAGCTATACTAGTTGCCCATTGTTAATATTTAAGGTTTTTATAGAAGGGGTGGTTTGTATGAACTTCAGAAGTGGCTTATTATTTGAAATCAGTGATAAAAACAATAATGATAGAGCATACCTAATGTTTGTTTCTGCTTTTCTCACTTTTTTAATATAATTAACTATCCTGTGCATATACAAACAGTTTAAAAAAAGGTTAAATGTTATCTGTCTTAAACCTGTGCACATGCATAAGAGAAAAGATGGTGATGGGGTCCAACTTGTTTCCTGAGGGCTCTTAGTGAGCTTGAGTAGAGAAAATGGTCTCTCTACTGAGTCCCTGGAGCAGGAAAAAGACATCAGAATAAGTATACTATTTACAATTGATCAGGCCTTATAATGTTTCCATTGTTAGTAAATTTTTAACCAATTACTCAAATACCATGATGAAAAAAGAATCTTGATTTTTATTATTATATCTTTCAAACAACTCAAGCTCTTCTTTTACATTTCCAGTAGGCATATTTAACTTAAAGTCTTAGTGTTGATTTAGCTTCTCTATATGCAGTGAGATTAGGTGCTTTTTTATGATTTTGTCAACAATTAACTATTTTATTAATGACTATTAATGGTGCCCTTTGAAGAATGATAGGAATTCTATCTGTGTGAACTAGGGTAAAGGCACCAATGATTTGACAGTGTTTTTTGTAAAAAAAAAAAAAAAAAATACTTTTTCTATTCTGGAAGGCCTAACTTTGCAAAAAACCACTTTTTCTACTCTGGAAGGCCTAACAAGACTTTTTGTTTGAAAAGGGTTTCAGTATGTAGGAAAAACATGATAAAAGCTAATATCTATGTTGAATTTGGCTGAAGGAAAATTTTTAGTTAGCCTTGTATTCCACTACATCAGAAAAGAATTTTTGACACTTGGAACATAGTTTTGTCAATATAACATTAGCTGCCATTTTAATTTGGTTTTATCAAGTCAAACAAAAAACCAATGTGGCTACATTTTAGAGAAGATCAGATGTATCTTGATGCATTGGTGCTGATCCCAACTTTTTTTTTGCTAAAAAATAACCAAGTAATGACAGTTTGAACATTACATAGTTAAAAAGTTGTTAAGAGCTCATTTTGTGTACAAAAACAGGAAAAACTGATTGAATTGAATATTCTCTCTTTTTATCTCAGTGTATTGGATATAAAAGTCCACATTTTGCATTGTCAAAATATAACAATGGCTTCAAGAGATGGTGTTCCAAGTCACAGCTAAGCAGAGTTATCCTGTTTTGAAGGAAAATTTCAACAGTGGTTCCAAAATTGCACTGTCAAATCATCAGTACCTTTATCCTAACTAAGTAAAAGAGCAAATTTCAGGCAATTTTTTGGTGTTCTTTTAGTTTGTTTTTGGAATAATATTTTCCTAGTTAGAATAATTCAGATAATGGTTACCATTCCTGAATCAGCTACAAAAGGCAATTTGTCAATGTGTTAAATTAAAAAAAAAGTACTTTCCCAAAAAGAAATTTTTAAAGTAAAGACCCATATTAAAATTTAAGACAAGCAGAAAGAAAGTCCTATATTAACACTAACTTAAAACACCTTTGGAAATACTGTCCAAAAATCATTAATCCATCATGTTAGGGAAATTTGGTTTGAATAACATTACTAATTGTTCTTGTAGAATTTATTGGCTTTCTGCACAACAGAAAAACAGAGTGTTTTTCTCTGTTCTTCTAGTGCTGGGTAGTAGTTGCAGTTTGGGTGCTTTTTTTATCTTTTCCATCAATTCATTCTTTGCATAAGTAATCTTGTATAAAATCTAATTCATAGCTTATTTCATTCCAGTCCTAGGATATAAATCAGATATTAAAAATGGTTTTTTAAATCACATATAGGCTAGAGGAGATAGGATACAAAAATATAACTTTTGATTTCCCATTCAACACTCTTTCTGGATAGATTCTGGACAAAGTACAGACCTACAAATAAGGTGAACATATCATTTGATGTCTTTTTTATGCTCTTTCCAAGTATAACAGTCATTTTGCTCAGAAATTCAATTTTAAGCCCTTCATGGACACTTGAAGATGATACTTTTTTAGCAATAGAAAAGAATTAAGATAATAGTTTAAAAACACTGCATTTCATTATAATTTGATTTTGCTAAAATTATAATTATCCACAGGTGATTGATTCATCATGATCCAACTGAAGAACCAATTTATAAATCCTTAAAGAATTGCTGTGTTTACTTTAAGTTGTTAGCATCACTCTTGTTTACTCTGGTTTACCCATAAATTGAATTGACTGACAAAATTCAAGAACCATAAAACACCTGGGGAATGTATTATTTGGGCTATATATTTACACATTAGGGGGGTTGGGGGTAAATTATAATGGGGCTCCAGTTGAAATTTGTTTACCAGTGGTATAATTTTGTAAAAGTCCTGGGGGGGGGATTCAGACCCAATTCTCCCAAATCCATTGAAAACTAAATAATTAGTCATATATTACCATAAAGGCAAAGATATGCTAAAGAAAACTGACCTGTTTCTCTTGATACCTGAATTATGCAGGCTATTAATTTTGACCAGGTTTTTTTGCAGAAACTAAATTTCAGCTATGGGGGGGGGGTAAACTGAGGTCTGGAGGGGGTAGCTGTCCCCCCTACCCTGTAGCAAATTCTGCCTTTTGTGTTTACTACATTTATTATGCATATAATGGAGCAAGAATTGTTGTTTTTAACTGTTTTATATTGGCAAAAACAAGAGAAAAGGGAATAATCTTTGAGGATCTCTAAAAGGCTTAAACTTTGATTTTTGAGTAAAACAATCATTATATACAGAAAGAGCATAGAAAAGGCATTGAGCAGTATCTTCGCATTATTTTTTTGGTCAGTAATACAAACTCTTCCAAGTTTACCAAAGGTTTAGTTTAGGGGCTTCTTGCTATCTTGGAAAGTAGTTGAGTCATATGAATAAAATCTAGGGCAGAAATAGTACCCAAGCAAGGTATTGCCAAGATACTGTGTCTACTCTTTTATTATTTCTAGTTCTTTGAAAATTGCATAAATGACAGGTTTTTACCTATCTAAATTCTGACATTAAATGTTTTACCTTAGACTAACTTTAAGCTTTTATTCTCTTTTTCATTGGTTTTAGTTTTTGAGATTGCAATTAGTGTTTGTTCAGTAGAGTTTTAAGCCATGTCAGGAGCTTCTTACTAAATTTAAGCAAAAGATTTACTGATCTTCAAAATCTTATAAATTGGGCTTAAGCAAAGGTATGAGGCTAAAAAACTCTTCTCTTGTTCCTTATTTGAGCAGAAGATCTATATTGTAAGGTTTCAGTTTTATAACAAAAAGATTTTTACTAGTCATCAAAGGTCAGTGCCACCAGGAGGGAAAAAGAGTAGAGATAAATGCTTGAAAAACTTCCCCTAATATCATTAAGACCCTGGATGCAATCTTGAGACTCTCACTCACCTAACTCAATTACTTTCCAATATATCAGAATGTTCTTAAACTAGAAATGTTAAAATCCTACTTTAGGGGCTTTTTAACAATAATGATAATATAATGCAGAAACAGGCTTGCACCTTTATCTACAAAAACTTAAATAATCAAATGCTTTTTCACTATAATAATTGTCAATCTTGTTCTTAAATGCATTGACTGAATCTGAGTGGACAGTGTCTGATGGTAGTGCATTCTACTTGGAGACAATGCGGTTGCCGAATGCCCATCTACCAACATCTCTTCTGAAACATTCTTTGGTTTAGGGACTTCTTGCTATCTTGGTAAATTGTTGAGCTACATAAATGAACCTTTTGAGGAATGAACCCTGGACCAAACATGTACCCAAGGAAGGTATTGCTAAGCTGCTCTGTCAACCCTATTGATATTTCTAGAGCTTAGAAAATTGCATATATGACAGGTTTGAATTCTGACCAAAAATGTTTTACCTTAATTTTAAGCTTTCATTCTCTTTTTCATTGGTTTCAGTTTTTTGAAAAAGTAATTCCTGTTATATCACTAGAATTTTTAGCCACATCAAGGGTTGTTCCTAAATTTAATAAATAGGTTTACCCTTGTTTGAGGAGAAAGTCTATTTTATAAGGTTTCAGTATTATGACACAAAGATGGTTAAAGAACATAAAAGTTAGTGCCCTCTGGCAGGGGCGTCCCGAGACGGCGAGACTCATTTCATTGGAGGGACGATTTTCGTAAACCTAATCGCTACCTGATTTATGCCAAATTTTCTGCAAAAATCAAGAATTTCGCTAAATTTCGGGCAATTTTGCAAAAACATTGGCCGAAATTTTCGCCTTTGGCGAAAATTTTACCAAATGCCAAAAATGTTGGAGAGGCGGCGCACTCCTCCCTGACCCCCCTCGGTACGCTCCTGCCCTCTGGAGGCAAAAGGAGTGGAGGTATGCGCTTTGCTGAGAGTTGCATTGCTGAGAGTTTCATTCACCTAACTCAACTACATTTCAAGACGATAAATAAAACTTCAAATAGGGATAAAATACTTTTAATAGACAGTGATGATGATAACCATGATAGAAATTCACAAAATACCAGATATTTTGGTCACATATGCAGTGACCATCATCACTGCATATGTGACCAAAGCTCATTTTTTTTTAATTCTGTGAATAAATAAGAAAAAATTAATAAAACATCAAAATGAATGAAAGAAGATGAAAATACTGCCATAACAACTACTGAAATCTTGATCAGCCCAAAATCCTTTTCTCAGTCAGTAAATACAATAACTTCATTGATTTAATTTCTAAAACAGAGGCTAAAATTATAGCATTGTCTATAGTAAAGACCATAAGGCTTCATTGTTTTATTATTTATTTTTATTTATTATTTTTGAAGATGATTTCTTAACCACATTGGCATGACATAACATAAAGAAAGAAAAACGAGCAAAAATGGGGTTTTTAAAGGCCAAATGAAAATACTGAAAAAACACAACAAAGTGAATATTTCGAGGGACAAACGCCTCTCTTCTTCAGCATGAAACGAAATAATATAATCAATGCGAGTGCTGAAGAACAAACCAACAAATAAAGCGCGGAAAGTTAATGTGAAAAAAAACAATGAAAAAAAAAAATTAACAGATGAATAAAAATCAATAAAAGCCAATAAACTGTAAGAATTAAAACCAAACACCTAACAAAAATAAAAGTGAGTCATTCACTAATATCTGTGATTTGCAAAGAATTCAAATTGAACCGCCATCAATGGATACTAGCAAATAACTGAGAAATAAAAGAAATACATTCATTCACTCAAACCTAGACAGAACAGCATTGAATGAGTTTGAGAGCTATGTCATCTGACTCCTGATTTTAATAATTGCATTCCTTGCAGACACTCTTTGAGACTTAAGGAACTGTTGACGTGTCTGATGAATTGATTGGAAAGTATTACAAGGTTTATATCTTGGACTATAAAGGTATCACCTTCTCTTTTGAGAAAACCGAAATACAACTCATTTATTTCTTAAATCACCTGAATCCCTGTTCAAAGCTAGATCTAAATGTTGGTATATATAAATTCCAACAGCTTCTCTGTAGTGCTGGACAATACCTTTGTCATGCAAAATTAGGCTAGCTTGATGAAACAAAAATAGTATGGTCTGGGTTTTCAAAATGTGCTCTGCAATGTCAGAGTCAAAAATTTTCTGTTTTTTTCTGCTTTTTAAGTGTATTATTAATTTAGGTAGAGTGCTGGGTTAATCTATCCATAAGTTGCTGATCAGTTCTTCCAATATACCAAAGACCACACAAACAAGGAATTCTGTAGACAACGGAGTTTTAACCTATCAGGAGAGGGTCTTTACCTTGATAAATTTGGGAACTGATAGTTTTTCTGGGTCTATAGTAACTGTAAATGTTATTTTTTCTAAGATTTTTTTGAAATGTGGTCTGAAACCCCTCTAAGGTACAGGAGACCAAGATAAATTAAATTTTCTCTTTGATTTACGTTTTCTGTGTAACTATCTGATAATCTTTAAATGTGTTTTGCAATTACAGAATTTATTAAACTAATTGGATAACCATTCCCAAATAAAATATCCCTAAGGTGGTTGAGCTCTGAATCCAAGAAGCGTGTTGAACAAACTTTCAATGCTCTATCAATTAGAGAAGTGACAACTCCTCTTTTCACAGCAGGAGAATGATTATAGGAATAATTTAAGTAATGGTCGCTATGTGTTGGTTTTCTATGGACACCAAATTCGAAACATGTATCATTTCGGTGCACCAAGAACATATAAGAAAGGAAGACGCCTCTCTAATTCTGATTCCTTCGTAAATTTAAGTTTGGATAGGGAAATTCTTATCAGTTTATTTTGCCCACTAATTCAGGCTCAAAAATCCTATATTAAAAATTCCGCTGATTTCGTTTCCAAGGTGAAGCAAGTCTTGGTTAAACCAAATATAAGAATTGACAGTTTTGATGCAGATTCAATGTTTACCAATTGTGATCCTGAAAAGGCCGAACTGATTTTGGAGCATAAACTTAATTCTAACCCATCTATATCAGAAAAAATCTACTCTTTTGAATCAGACACTTCTTTCATTTACAGCTCTTTATAACAGAACTTCTTTTTACTTTCATTATAGAGGTATTTTTATAGACAGGAATATGGGCTTTTCCATGGGCTCCCCCCTTTCACCAATACAGGCTGATATCTTCATAGAAGACCTTGAAGAAAGGGTTATTTGCAAAGTTTTTGTAAACCTTTATTTTGGCTTCGTTTTAAAGACGATATTTTTTATTTGTGGGAGCATGGTGACAAGTCTCTGGGGTTCTTTTCTTCACTTGCTCAACTCCTTGGATAAAAAACTCCGGTGTCTACAGAATTCCTTGTTTGTGTGGTCTTTGGTATATTGGAAGAACTGATCAGCGACTTACGGATAGATTAACTCAGCACTCTCTCTCTACCTAAATTAATAATACACTTAAAAAGCCAAAAAAAACTGAAAATTTTGACTCCCTTATTGCAGAGCACATTTTTGAAAAACCCAGACCATACTATTCTGTTTAATCAAGCTAGCCTAATTTTGTATGACAAAGGTATTGTTCAGCACTACAGAGAAGCTGTTGAAATTTATAAATACCAGCATTTAGGTCTATCTTTGAACAGGGATTCAGGTGATTTAAGAATAAATGAGTTGTATTTCGGTTTTCTCTCAAAAGAGAAGCCGATACTTTAATAGTCCCAGATATAAACCTTGTAACACTTTCCCAATCACTTAATCAGACACGTCAACAACCCCTTAAGTCTCAAAGAGTGTCTGCAAGAAATGCAATTATTAAAATTAGGAGTCAGATGACATAGCTCTCAAACTCATTCGATGCTGTTTCGTTTTGGTTTGAGTGAATGAATGTTTTTCTTTTATTTCTCAGTTATTTGCTAGTATCCGTCGATGGCGGTTCAATTTTGAATTTCTTTGCAAATCGCGGATATTGGTGAATGACTCACTTTTATTGTTGTTAGGTATTTGGTTTTAGTTCTTACAATTTTTTTGGCTTTTATGGATTTTTTATCCATCTTTGAATTTTTGTTTTTTTTCATTGTTTTTTATTCACATTGACTTTCCGCGTTTTATATGTTGGTTTGTTCTTGGGCACTCGCATTGATTATATTTTTTCGTTTCGTGCTGAAGAAGAGAGGCATTTGCCTCTCAAAATATTCGCTTTGTTGTGGTTTTTCATTATTATTTTCATTTGGCCTTTAAAAACCCCATTTTTGCTCGCTTTTCTTTCTTTTTATTATTTTTGTTTCCCAGAGGCTCTGCATATGGAATGGGTTGTGACATAAAACTTAGGAGGGAGCTCATTTGATTGGAAATCAGAAGTTCTAGTGCCCCTTATAAGAGTCAAAGTGACTGAAAGGCAACTAGCCTCCTATGCCCTCCTTTCCCACCCCAAATGCATTTGATCAAAATTTTGAGATTGCTATTTTGTTCAAAATAGTCATAAGATTATATAACAATGCCTCCAGGGTTGACACAGCCACCCCAAAGCCTTGGAGCAAGGGTTGCAAAATTATGCCCTGGGGCTATATAAGTTTTTTTTTTTGGGGGAAGGGAGGTTGTATAAACTTTGGAGGAGGCTCATTCGATTTGAAATTAAAAGTTCGAGTTTCTTTTTTAAGAGTCAAATGTGATTAGCAGACAAGAAGGCCCCCTCCCATGCCTCTTTTCCCCAAATTTTTCCAACCAAAATTTTGAGATAGCCATTTTGTTCAAAATTGCCCAAAGGTCATATATCAATGCCACTAGGGATTGCACAACCCCCCAGAGCCCAGGGGTAAGGGCTGTAAGTTATAACCCAGAGACATATAATGTTCTTATGGAAGGGGTAGTTTGTATAAACTTTGTACGAGTCTCATTTGATTGGAAATTGAAAGTTCTAGTTCCCCTTTTAAGAGTCCCAAGTGATTGGAGGGGCAATGTCTCCAAGTGCTTCTGATCAAATTTTGAGATGGCCATTTTGTTCAAAATAGTCCTAAGATCATATGAAAATTCCTCTAGGGTCGACAGAACCCCCCGAAGCCCAGGAACCTCGGTTTTAAGTTATGCCCTGGGGCATATATGGTTCTTATGGAAGGGGTAGTTGTATATCAGAGGGAAACCAGCCCCAAGACCCACCTCGCTTTTCATCCTTTTGCTTCAAGTATGTTTAATCAAAATTTTGAGATGAGTATTTTGTTGAAAATAGTTAAAAGGAAAAGCAACTATTGTTCCAGGTTTGATTCCCAGCCCCTTGGACAAAGGCTGTAAGTTATGCTTGTAGCCTATTGTTAACATAAAGTGTTCTATGGAAGGGGTGGTTATGAACTTTGGAGGAGGCTTATTCGATTCAAGTTTCAGTTGCTGGGTCTCTTTTACAGGGACAAGTAGCAAACTTGTTACACAACCTTGCTGCAGTGGGGTTGAACCCAGGGCCCGTATGGCCATGCAGTTCCAATTTGTCATAATATAAAAAACGAACCATAATAACCAAGATTATTGAACAAAACAACAAATTAATCTGGATTGACATTTTAATATACATACACTGATATTTATTCCCTGAAGTCTTAGTGATTCTAGATTTATTAAAGTTAAAAAACTGAAAAAAAAAAATTAAAAATGTATTTTGTTTTCAGTGAAGCTCTTTTCAGCCAATAAACAGTAGCATTCATTACTTCTGTCAGAACTAAGAACTGTGAGAACTTTTAGATGCTCCCCTTTACAGTTATAAAAGTATCAAGAAAACGTTTTATTCAAAATAGTCACAAGGTCTAATAGCTTTACCCCTTTTGATGTCATGCCCCGTGTCATGTATTTTGTTTTCAGTAAAGGTCTTTTCAGCTAATAAACAGTAGCATTCATTACTTCTGTCAGAACTAAGAACTGGGAGAACTTTTAGATGCTCCCCTTTACAGTTGTAAAAGTATCAAGAAAATTTTTATTCAGAATAGTCACAAGATCTAATAGCTTTGCCCCCGTGGATGTCATGCCCCCAGGGCAAGGAATTATCCAATTTGTCCATTTTTGACATGAAGGATTTATCATTGGGAAATGGTGGAATGTTTGATCATGGGTGTGTCCAAAAAGACTAAGGGTATTGTGGTTAAATTTTATGGGATGTTGAGGGGTATATTGAGTTAAATAAAAAAGATACTATCTGCATCCACGTTATCAAAAATGTATATCTGCAATATTTTTGAAACTAGTTAGGGTATATAACTTAAAACTTTAAGGAAAACTACTACTACTGCTGTGGCTGCAAATTTGACTAGTTGTGACTGCAACAGTGACTAATTCCAACTGTGAAAACTTGAAACTGGTAATACATTTACTTGTTACTAATTTCAGGAATGTTGAACAAAATCAAAATACGTTATGTGCAGTCTGCTTGTCAAATGGGTGCATCCGCAATATCTCAGGAATTGCTGGAGGGCATTAATTTGAAACATTTAGGGCACATTGAACAGTGCTTGAAACTTCAGAGAGAATGCTTAAGGGGATTCCAAACTAAATCAAAAGACACTATGTGCATCAATGTTATCAGTAGTAACAAAAATAAACTAAATTTAACATATTAAAAGCTTAGTAGTTAAAATTAACAATCATAGTAAACATAAAGATAACATATGCAAACATAGATGAATAAATAATTCTTAAATAGCTTCAACGTTTTATTATTTATTTGTTATTCTTTCCCAAGAGGCACTTCATATAGAAGGGGTCGTTGTATAAACTTCAGAGGGGACTCATTCGATTGGAAATCAGAAGCTTTAGTACACACTTTTTAAGAGTCAAAAGTGGTTGGAGGGCAACTAGCCACCCACCCCCCATGCCTTTATTTCACTTTACTGGAAACTATATGTGTCTTGAACAGTCTTGGAAAGAACTAAGAAAATTAAACTGAATATTTGATATATAACAATACAAATTTCTGAAAGCTCATCAGTTCTAGATTTGATTTCACTGTAATTTTGTTATTATTTTCAATGTTGTGTAATAAGTACGAAAGAACATATTTGTGATATAATTTGTTTTCAGTAAACAACAATGAAGCAGTAGGCTTTAGACTTTTACTGTTAGGAAAGGGACGGTTGCCAAACTCTTGTTTGTTTTTGTCTTTTGTTGGTTTTAAGCTTGATTTGTGTATTTAATTCAAGTTTTACACGTTTA
Organism: Artemia sinica; assembly: GCA_027921565.1. Taxonomy (NCBI): domain Eukaryota; kingdom Metazoa; phylum Arthropoda; class Branchiopoda; order Anostraca; family Artemiidae; genus Artemia; species Artemia sinica. Next base: position 44,101,665 of record CM051258.1, read on the forward strand.
TGGTTTACTTATTCATTTACATGGTACCTATTGTATGTTTGCTTGCCATGATTATTTATTTAATTTCTGTTTGTTTTGCATTTCCTTTATTCTTTATTACTAATTTCTGGTCGTTTTGATTTGAATTATTATAGGAATAAATTTCTGCTTATCTGAAGTTTAATCTGGCATTTACTTTTCTTTGAAAGACTTCTTGTTTGGAAAGTTTTTTTTTTAATTAATTTGGTAAAAATATGAATAAAATAAGCAGCATGACAAGATTCAAAATAGATGAAAGTGCAGACAGAATATTTATCAGTATCTTTATCATAAAGTACGGTAATCATTATAGTTTTGCCAATTTGAAATATCAGCATGTAAAGAAACCACACCCCCTAGGCAAAACCTGACATCTTAGATGCTCTCCTCCACTAAAGCCTCAGATAGAGAAGGCAAACTTGACATCTTAGATGCTCTTGAAACTCAGCTTTTGTTGTTGTTGTAATCACAGGTTTTACTGTATCATACTGTTCAAAGAAGCCTTGGTAGGTGACTAATAGATCTAAAAATGCTTCTTACAGCAAAATAATAATGGAAATAATTCTTCTCTATTAATTGACTCTATTCTAGAGGAGGAAGGAGGCTAATTTGTCATAACAGCATAAAAAAGATACCAGTTTTTACAAAATATAAGGGAAAATAATAAAAATTCGTTTTTTTTTTTAGGGGGGGGGGGGATGAGTCTAGTCTCAATCGTCCTAGTAATATATTCATGGTGGTTTTGGTCTAAAAAAAAGTTTTATTTATTTGATTGGCGGGTTGGTTTTTGCTTTTCTGCCTCTAATTGCTTTGATAGGGAATAGTTCTTTTTTGCATACTCTAAAGCATGCATGTATTAAAATGTAAAACATGGAGATTCAAAAAAAGCTGTGTAAAACGATGTAAAACATGGGGAATTCAACGACACGCTATGCTGCATTAGAAGGAGGATGGTACTGTCAGCTGAAACATATGCATATGTAAACTTCCTCCATGGCTTAAATATCTGTGCTGTATATGACCTAATAAGCTAGTTTCAGGAAGGGTTATTTGGTCACTAGAAACATGATGGATGTCGAAGCATCATATGAATGAGTAATTTTGAAGCCAGGATAATTGTGATCCAAAAAATTATTGTGTGTGCCAATCACTTCTCACACTCTGGTAATGTTTACTTGCTGGACAATCTGAGGGGTTGAGGCCCATAGGCTGGAAAAATTACAGTTAGCCTATATGGTTTCTTGGGTGAAGTAAACCTTCTGACCAGGGATATGTTAAGTTCTTCAATCCTAAATTTCCCAAAAAGTAGACACTGTCTTTTTTGGACAATCCTTTAAACAAGCAGAATGATCCATTGGTTGACTACAAATTAATGCAAGGACCATCTGAACCATTTGAGTAGGCTAGTGTTTCTGTCTCTCCAATTGTTACTTAGATCAATGCTCTGAGTCTTGATAGTAAGTAAAATAACTTCTAATACTATACACTTTTGGGTTTATTATTCCTTTGTGGTATATTGTTTCGAATATTAATTCTACAGTATTCTCTGGTGTGTTTTTTTTTTTCTCACAACCCTTGTAAAAAGGAAGAATAACTTAAACGTTTCAACCAAAACCTCTGCTCAGCCGTCATCAGTACTAAAATTCTACAAAGCAAAATAAAAAAGATGAATCTCAAAAAGAAGAAAATCATAACAAAGAGTCACCTTCTTAGGTGGACAGTAATAAGACGGCTTTTTTTTATTTTACCCAACCCCACACTAGAGACTATCTCCAACGAATTTACTTGCGTTTGAGGCAAACAAAATTTAATCCCTTTATCTAAGAAGAAAAGTCAAGGATTTTGATTTTTTTTTTTGTGCTCTAGGTTTTTACAGATTTTTCTGATAGACAATACCTTGCGAGATAAAGGTCTCGATGAAAAGGATTTTGAGCTATTCTTGGAATTTTCATCTGCTGATGAAAGCCGTTACTGTAAAGTATGTCAAGTTTTAGATATTGTATCACTGAGAGAAAAATTCACGTTTAGGGTCGTTCAGAATGTAACTCAATGACTGAAAACCAACCCTTTCACTAAATTATCTTTCTGATTGTGAACCTAATTGTAAAAGAAATGGAGCAAATATGGAATAACTCTTTTTGTCTACTAATGTTGTAAAAACTGTTGCTGGTTAGCTCAGCTATTATCTTTTTTGATAAATCAAAATCACTAAGAACAAACTTGGTCAAGTGATCCTTGTAAGGTTGTTGTAAATAAGTTTTTGATTGGGAACTTTGATTGAAAAAACATCAATCCCCCCTAGATTCTGAAAAATACAGTTTTTTTTGTATCTTCCTTAAACAAAATATTAAAAATATATCCTTGCCCCCCCCCCCCCCCCTACCTTTGTGTAATTTCGCATCAGTGGCGGATCCCAGTGGGGTGAGGGGGCGCCCCCTAACGTAGTCTAAAATAGTGTAATTTACTTAATTAACGCAAGATTGCGTTAATTAAACTTGCTCCTCCTAACCCAAGTTTATCGAATCAACCTATTTTGCGCCCCCTAAAAAATCCTGGATCTGCCCCTGTTTCGCATCCCTGGCTAAGATTGGGAGTTTAATTATCTGATCTAAGCAGGTTTGTTATTCGGTTTTATGTCATTGGTGTGTTAATATATACAAATAAATGGGTTTCATATAGGTGTTTTTTTTCTAGATTGACAGACCCCTATCAAATATATAAAGCAAGATTTGGGTGATTAGGCGCACACATGACTCGTATAACAAGAGTAAACCTTTGGTTCCCATTGATTTGATTATTTTAATATACAAATCGGCTTACGGATAGCGGATGTCAGAAAATCGCAAAAATGTTCATACCGAAACGGTCCACTGCAGCCATTGAAACGCAAAAAAAATATTATATCAAATGGCTAATCTGTATTAGCTTAGGCCATCTATGCCTAATGAAAAAATTTAATTCTTATCTTCTATGCTCATTTCCCTGGAATATTCCCCCAAGCCCCAAGTATTAAAACCTTACATTAAAAAGACACAGACCTCCTGTTGTTTGTTAAATATCATGGAAAACTTCTGGTAACACATGATTAGTTTCTCAGTTACTTGCAATTTGCGGTTCTATAAAGCTTTCAATTCAGAATAACGGATGCGGTTTTCAAAGGTTCAGTAGAAATATCTCAACGCAACTGTTGAACCTGTGTGACGCATAAACTTGAAGCAAAAATTGGAGGAAATTTGACAGATCACGCAAAAAGGCCTTTTTTGCATGAAATCGCATCAGTGGGAACTGATGTTGTCGATTGTGACATCAAGGTCCCTGATTTGTTCCACAAGAAGAGTGTAATGACAGTAGTAATTTGGAGACAATCTATTTAAAAATGAACTACCTTACACTCATCCTCATTGGTGTGTATATAATTAATTCCCATTGCATCAACTTCCCAATACATTTATACCTTCCTGGGATTGTTCATTATTAATAATGGACATCGTTGGCCAATAGTATCTAATGTCGCCAGGTTATATTTTTGTAGTCGAGTGCTTAATGGCTGTTGACAAATAATTTATAAACATGCATAATAACTTTGTACCCATGCTGCTATCCTAAGGACCATAGCTTAGCATAGGCTCATGTACTGACAAAGCATCACCAATAACAGCCTAACATTTTTCCTGAGTGAAGGGATGTGCATTTTATCTAAAGATGACCTGAAAATGATATAAACGCAGTCAAAACATACCTTCGTCCACTTTATTAACAACTCCTTTCTTGCTTAAAGAAGTAGGGGCCAATGCAAGAGGGCCGTTTATGGAATCCCTGCTCAGCTGCTTGCCAAAAGTTATATGCTTCAAAACAACTTTTGGACTCTTGAGACAATAGGCTTTGTATTTCCATTATAAAATAGAATATTGACGCATTAGAGATTGGATACTACCTAACAAATATATTTGACCACTTTTAAGCAACGGTTTGATGAGATGTTAAGGATTACACCAAAAGATTACACAAAAAGGTTTTGTAAGCGCAAGCTTTTATTCCATATAATTTGGAAACTCGTCTGTTTATAGTAATTTTTTTATATCAAGATTTTGAAAGGTCTTAAATAATACTTATTGTAAAATATGAGTCATTAAATACAACACTACTGACTACTTGTTTGTTTATCCAAACTTTATGGTAATGTTGTTGTTTGGGTTTCACGCGTTTGACCAATAGGTTATATGCATTCATATCACTCGATTATTCAAACTTAGAATATTATGTCATAGTTGAAAAATTGAAGCAAATAGTTGTATCTAATATATAATTCCTAGAAGGAGTGTATTCACTTTTTGCAAAGAATTGTATCTTGGAAAATTCGTGATGAGTGTATGTTTCTTTTATATTGAGGATCACTGAAATTTAAAGAAAGATTTGATGACTCTTCTCTGATGAAGGAAACTCCTGATTACTAAAATGTCGTTGTTTTTGCAGACAAAAAAAATTAAGGGCTGGTGAGCCATTGTACCTCCTGTACCAATTAGGATCAGTAATATAATGACGTTGTATTGACAATCAGTTCTTTGTGAGAATATTTTTTTGGAAAAATTGCGATTTTTTGTACTTTCTGATGATTTCAATCAACTAAAGGTACAGTGATGTCGCCTAGCATCAAATTTCTTTTATTAAAAGCAGAAAGTTTGGACAGTTGTTGCAAAATAGCACAGTGACGGATGAATGTGATACTTAAGGCCAGCAGAAGATAAAGATCAGTTCAGTTCAAGAATAGGGTACTTATTACAACAAAATAGATTATTGTCAATTATAATCATTATCAATAAGCTATTGCAACATGGCACTTCAAGGACTAATTAAAATAGGCAAAATACCCCGTTTAAAATTGCTCACCGACAGTAAATTACTCGTTGCAGAAGTACTAAATGTAAATCCATAACATTTTGGTGAACTTTTGATTAACCATAACGTTGGGTTGGTATTTGAGGCTAGTCAACAAGTAGGTGTTCTGTTTTTCTGTATCAAAATTATTTTGATTCAGAATTTGTCTACAACATGTATTTTTTTTATTTTAGTCGGATTTCTGTTCCCTTTCCTACTGAAGAGGATGCTACAATTGCATATAGAACTTTCATAGTTGACTTTCATAAACAAAGCAAATGTACGAGGCAATTCCAACTATGTAGGAAAAGCCTTCAAGTGTGAGTTTTGCTGTTATAATTTTGCTAAGACAATGTCTAACTATGCCTGAAAATAACTAAAATGCTATTTTTTTCTGGAACAATTTATGCATCCACCCAAAATTCGAAGAACTTCAGAAATTTAAAACAAAACTTTTTTTTGGTCCCCTAATGTTCTAAGTCTACTAGTGAGTCAATTAGATCAATGTTATAGGGGAGGGGGAATATATATATGGTTTCAGCATGTTATTCTAGAGGTTTCTAAAGAGAGGGCTAATGCAAATCTTACGAAGAGGTTTCCCCCTTACTTTGCTGTTGATCTTTTTAATAGTTAATCTAATTGTATGCACACGATTAAGAAGGAATAACAGTCTTCTTTTTTAAAATCTACTTTTCCTTTCAAATTTACTATGAATGTGATTTCCAATAATTCAGCTTATTTCAATGTTTATTTTTTAATTGTTTGCCATTCTATTTTCTACATTAGGTAAAAATCGTGTTTATTTATTTTCATTAATAACGCTCATTAAATAAATCTTCAGAATGCGAGTTGGTGGGATGGTGTTCATTGTTCGTAGTGACAGTTGAAAGCTTAAGTATTTTGAGTGACGGACGGTTCATTGGGTTTTTACATTCTAAAACAACAACAAAAATACAGTTCAGCTGAATATATATGTTCAATCCAGAAAAAAAATTCAAATATTCTTGACGTATAGGGGAGAGTATCCGTACTTGGTACAATTTTTTTAGTTTTGCCTCCAACTTCCTCAAGCTTTGTGATCAGGAAACAAAAATTTGTCAGCATCTTTTGCATTAACTAAGAAAGTTACCCTCAAGGTTTAAAACCGGGAGCTCATTCAATTTTTAAGGAAAGGCATTAATTTCACACATGTGTGTACATGTTTGTACATGAGTGTACATGTGTGTACATGTGTGTACATACTATATATATATATAATATATATATATATATATATATATATATATATATATATATATATATATATATATATATATATATATATATATATATATATATATATATATATATATATGTACACCCATGTACACTCATGTATACATATATATATATATATATATATATATATATATATATATATATATATATATATATATATATAATATAATATCATATATATATATTATATATATATATATATATATATATATGTGTACATGTTTGTACATGAGTGTACATGTGTGTACACTATATATATATATATATATATATATATATATATATATATATATATATATATATATATTATATATATATATATATATATACATATATATATATATATATAAATATATATATATATATATATATATATATATATATATATATATATATATATATATATATATATATATATATATATATATATATATATATATATATATATATATATTTATATATATATATATATGTATATTGTAAGGGGGGGGGGTCTTCTCATGGTGATACTCCATGTCCAAACTCAGCCATGAGACCCGAGTACCCCTAAATAAGCCTCAACAGACGAACTGAACCAAGTGAGAGAGATATCTTGACAAAATCCTAATCATCGTAATAAAATATACAAGATAACACAGGTATAAGAAAAACTAAGATTTTATTATTAAAGAAGAGAACTTTTTAGTTAAATGTTATTTCATTATAAATCAATATTCAACAATATTATTCACATCAAAGATCAATTCTTGTTCATATAATTGCTAGAAGTGAAATTTATTATTATTAAAGAAAAGCAAGCATTATAACTAATATATTAAGGCTAATATGTTCCTGCTTAGAAGAATTTAATAATAATATTAAAGAATGGGATATATACCCATATACTAGGATTTTAACATAATAAAATTAAGAAAGAGCAAGGAACACATTAGACTTACATTCTACATGCATATCAGAAGCTTGAGCAAAGCCATAGCCCCAACTGACTTCTATCGTCAGTATCACGCTATATACAAGGATATGTTCTGTCAAACAAACGTATCTAAATTCAATCCTTCTAAGAAAGGGGGTGTGTATTGCTAAATAAGGAAACTGTATTAAAAAGGGAAAGGGTTCCAAAATTAGTTCATCGGAAATATACTCTGAAAGAACATTGGCTTAAGCCGGATTCTACCAAATTCATAGCAACTTGATATTAATTCTAAAATTAGAAGGACATTCCTTACAAATCCGACCTTGTAATATAAGCTTGCGTAAAAGTTTTAAAGATATTATTATGCTGATATCTTCGAATAAACTATAGAAAACTATTAGTCGTCCCACTCAATTGCGCTGGCCTTTACAAGGATAAATCACGAGACAAGAAAAACACAGAAACACAGAATTAAAAACATAATTAGTATACAGCAATAGAAAATCAATTGAATTTTAGGCTGCAACGCTATTGAATGAGTTAGTGACCAAGAAATTGTAAGACTATTAATAGACAGAAGATTATCAGCTGAAGGTAGCTTCTGTTCGCTAGCCTTTAATGATTTAATACTATTTTATCATTTGCGGTACTGGTTCTATTTTCCTCACATCTACGATCGTGCCTTATCGTGTCATTAAGGAACGTAGAACCTTTTTACAACACGATTCCCTTTTCTTTTCTTCAAGGCCATTGAACAGAATAAGGACAACGAACGACTATCATTTTTCTTATAAGTAAAAGGTTTCAAAGGTCAAATATTATTTAGAGGTAAATATTCTACTTATATTTATATATATATATATATATATATATATATATATATATATATATATATATATATATATATATATATATATATATATATATATATATATATATATATATATATATATATTATATATAATATATATATATATATATATATATATATATATATATATATATATATATATATATATATATATATATATATATATATAGATATATATATATATATATATATATATATATATATATATTTTTCTATTAATTAGTACATACATTATTGTTATATTAATTGGTGCTTAAAAGTTAATAGAAACTAAGTAACCAGGGAAGAATCACACAAAACCCAAACATCAAGCTAAAACATAACCAAACCATCTATCACAACTAAATCCGTCACCGTCTTTCTCAGTTTAAGTACTAACTACATCTATTCCGTTGGGGCTAAGGGCAAAAGAAGAAAGCAAGAAAAAGATCAATTCTAATGAATTGCAATTTTGTAGTTTCATTCAGTGACCATTGTACTCAGTTGACCAGTTCACTCTTAATTTGGAATCAAACTTCTCGTCTTATGATTTGTGGCTCCCTAATAATATCCTTTTGCTACAATAGCATAATTAACTAAATTAATTTATCCGTCAATTCCCCAAACAAAAATGCAATTTAGTCATTTACTTTTTTTTTCTCAGAGGTTTAAATAAATGTATATATATATTCATATATTTTTTTCTTTTCTGTTTATTATTTACGCGGTACACAATTCAAAATTAACAACAAATTCCTTAATAACGAAGGCCTTATTTTCAAAAACACAAACTGTCGAGTTTTCACAACGTTCTCTCGTAGCCGGTTTGGCTACTGAACAATAAATAATCATGAAATAATTTTAAGTTGCCTGGAATCATCACTCTAGGCAAAACTTATCAAAATAGATGGTTAAGAGCGCGCTTTTTGGTTTAGCCTAGAATGGTTATTCGGAGCATACTTTATTCTATACAGAACGCCATCAATTGAAATTAACTTTTAATAACATGAATAAACCACCAAGAGACTTTATCATATACCATATTCTTTTCTCAATATCCATATCATCAAAATTAAAAATGCGGTAGATTCTATTCTCACCGCGGATTGGCCAATCCTTCTGGTTCCCTGGTTCACACCAGGAATGTGGGGTCAGTATCCACTTGTGACCTAGCGGGCTTATCATATATGGAGCTCCTCTTTTGAGCACGGTTGTCTTTTGACACATCCGGCTCTTTCAATAAATCAATATTAAGTTTCGTCTCGGGATCCCGTAATTGTCCGTGGTTTAATTCCTCAGCTTGCAGACCTAAGTAATCTACATTAGGATTACTAATAAAAAAAATGCCCACTGCTAAAATTTCTAGTTCGTTAAGAACCAGATATAAGGTCTGACTGCTGTCTATTATCTCTCGACTTGGCCTCGATAAAATATTAAGTATCATCTTAATCTCAGGAATATGTTTCATGCGTATATAAAGGATTATCCACAATAAGTAATATATCGGGTACATGTTTCTAGAGAGATCCCGATGTTTACATAAATATTTAAATTTCTTAGCATCCGCATAAATATTACACAATCTTCTCCAAATACTGAATCTGAGAGCTCTTCAGAGTTTTATATAAGCCATATGGCTCCCTAACGATAGAAGACTGCTTGGAAAATGGTTTAGAGAAAACTCTACTAAAAAGAAAAAAAAAACGACTCCCATCCTTCCGTCATCCCTTTCATGTTAAGAACAGCCCCGGCTCCATTTTCAGAGGAGTCAACAAATAATTTAAAATAGGAATATATTCAGGCCGTTCTTTTCTTCTATAGCAACCAAATTGGATACGTGAGGTCTAATTTTGTCAGGCGACACGATATATCTTAATACTGGAATAGGTTCTTTAAAACTTGTTATTTAGAAGCTAATAACTAATTGTTGTGAGTTTTTAAACGCCTGAAAAATATCTTGACATGAAATAAACGCTCATTTGGTTAGGTTTTATTTAATAAATATATGAAAAAAAATTGAAAATGAAGGAACGGTAACTTTCTGGAAATAATTTATCCATGAAGCTAGCGAAAGCTTTTGGCCCAAATACACTTCCCTGTGGTATTCTTGTGTAGCAATGGCTGTGGCCAGTTAAAGGTGATAAAGACGAAAAGAAGTTTTGGTACCTTTCATCAATGGAAATTTGAAAAAAAAACACTGCGCATGTCAAATTCACTATAGAACATTCCTTTCGACAAATTTTGTAAAATGTCAGAAGTTCGAGGAATTAGGAAGGCTGTGTCTTTCATGTTATTATTAACTGTACGTAAATTAATTAGAAATCGAGTATTTTCTCTGTTAAGAGCCTCATTTTTACTGACAGAATGTTTCCTTATAAGGAAAACAGGAGAAGGGAAAGGAGATGCCCTTTCTTCTACTATGCCGGATTTCAGCATAGCTTATATATGTTCCTCTAGCACTAAAGCCATTTAATGAGGGATTCTAAACTGCTTAGGTAGTTTAAAATCTGTTTCAAGTGGTATATCAGGTTGAAAAACCATTAAATCATTTTTTACATACATCATACGCGTGTTTAGAAAAGCAACCTTTATTAGCTAAAAGCAATTGAACTAACTCTTGAAAAACTATTTTGGGTACAGTAGAAAGATCAAACTTAGAAAGAAATTCTTCATCCTCCCAAGTAGCCTCCTGACTGTCCTCGACTGACTTTACCTCATCAGAAGTTTCTGAAAATGCTACTAAATGTTCTTTGGGCACACGCGAAAAGTTTGCTATTTCTGTGTAATGTTTTAGCTCCAAGGTATCCTCAGAGTCATTAAAAATGAGAAGATATGTCTCATGTCCCTGAACAATACCTAAATAATCATGTAAAAATTCTCATATTCTGGTTTAGGACTAATAATTAAGTTATCGCCATCAATAATTGAAATGTTTTCTGCAACCTAGTAACTAACTTACAATCTACACTTTTAAATGCTCTAGGGTCAACTGGTGTATCAGAAATCACTAATACACCCCTATATGCTAATCCATCATTAAACCTGCTTAATCATTAGCCTTGGTTCCAAATTCTAACTTCCTTTCACGAAAGTGAACGGGACTGTCTAGTCCTTCCATATTTTTGAACCCTAGGATTACGGCGAAAGGCAATTGTCAACTACCAAAAATCCCCGAAAAGACTAACTGTCTTATTTTACAATCTATCATTTTGAAATACTTGTGTATTATCTGCGCAATTCTTTTTTTTGCGAATCAATCTTTTGATATTCTCATGTAATTTTTATTCAAAGACCTATTATTTAAATAAATCAATACCTGAAAGGAGGCATGCACTCCCCGGAACATTTTTAACTAAAGAAGAGTAGCTCTCAAATTCTGCATTAATACGCATAAAAAAATCCTACGACCGGCTCATTATTTTCATGTCTAACTTGCATAATATGTTAAATGTTTTCGGTCGGTGAAATTTTATTAATAAAAGCAGAGCACATGGATTCCTTTTAGCCCAGAAAAATGTGTAGCGGTCACATATTTTTCTAAATACAAGCTATACGGTTCATCAGACATTAAGGAAGCGTACCTCTTGATCATAACTGATTCTTCTAATCCCATTAATGTACAAACTCTCTGAAGATATTTAACCCAACTAGACATTTGTTGTGGTTTAATGAACCTTTTTTATAATGGACAATAGATAATACTATAAGCTACATGTTGGAATACTGGAGCTGGCGTAGCTCCTGTATTAACATTAGAAGCTTGCCCAATGGCTGAAGCCTCCGGTTTATCACTTTCCCGAGGTAGGGACATTACTTCAGGAGAAATTAATTATAGCTTACCAAACTTAAGCAACCAACTAATCCTGTTTGAGTGAACTGGAACTGAGGAAAAGGCAACTATCTATACTCCACCAACCAACAATTCCTTTATCAGGGTACCAAATTGAGCAATATCCAAATATTATTTTGACTGTTTTTATTATTGCGGTTAGTCTTATTTTTATAAATCTAAAAAAAGCATAAACGTACAGGCAAGCAGTGAAGACGAAGAAAAATTAAAGGGATTCAATTAATTATGGTAATTTAAGTATTAAAAATTTTACAAAAAGGATTTATAATCAAGATTCTGCTCTCTCAAAATTAAGCGTAGCGTTAAAAAGAGGCGCTTTTAATGCAATAGAATCGCATCGCGTTTTCGCTGCCACCATTTTGTAAGGGGGGGGGGGGTCTTCTCATGGTGATGACTCCATGTCCAAACTCAGCCATGAGACCCGAGTACCCCTAAATAAGCCTCAATAGACGAACTGAACCAAGTGAGAGAGATATCTCGACAAAATCCTAATCATCGTAATAAAATATACAAGATAACACAGGTATAAGAAAAACTAAGATTTTATTATTAAAGAAGAGAACTTTTTAGTTAAATGTTATTTCATTATAAATCAATATTCAACAATATTATTCACATCAAAGATCAATTCTTGTTCATATAATTGCTAGAAGTGAAATTTATTATTATTAAAGAAAAGCAAGCATTATAACTAATATATTAAGGCTAATATGTTCCTGCTTAGAAGAATTTAATAATAATATTAAAGAATGGGATATATACCCATTTACTAGGATTTTAACATAATAAAATTAAGAAAGAGCAAGGAAAACATTAGACTTACATTCTACATGCATATCAGAAGCTTGAGCAAAGCCATAGCCCCAACTGACTTCTATCGTCAGTATCACGCTATATAAAAGGATATGTTCTGTCAAACAAACGTATCTAAATTCAATCCTTCTAAGAAGGGTTGTGTATTGCTAAATAAGGAAACTGTATTAAAAAGGGAAAGGGTTCCAAAATTAGTTCATCGGAAATATACTCTGAAAGAACATTGGCTTAAGCCGGATTCTACCAAATTCATAGCAACTTGATATTAATTCTAAAATTAGAAGGACATTCCTTACAAAATATATATATATATATATATATATATATATATATATATATATATATATATATATATATATATATATATATATATATTATATATATATATATATATATATATATATATATATATATATATATATATATATATATATATATATATATATATATATATATATATATATATATATATATATATATATATATATATGTATATATACATATATATATATATATACTCTCATAACAACTGCTACGTTTTGTTAGTTTTGTCCCTTTTTAAAGAAGCTACTGGAAACGAAATTTTTCCATACTTGCCCAAATTCTTTCTAGCTCTTTGCAGCTTGCCCCATTCAAGTGCTGGAGCAGAGAGACAGTTCTTGATTTTGTCGGTCACCAAAATGAAAAATCGGAATAGGCTAAATGTCTCGAGTGTTTCGTCCCTGATGAAAACGAAGCAACTTGTTCTCAGGTCGTCAAGTGGAGTACATGACTGGGTGATCCCCAGCGATTTGACTCGGGCTATCAAAAAATGGAAACAAGTAGATCCCTTCATTCAGAATTCGATACTAGTGGATACTTTAAATTCGGATGAGGCCGAGGACGATTAAAGCCTTTTAAGTGCGACTTTTTTTTAATTATGACTACATATCTTTCTTCTTACTTTTAATTTGTACGATTTGCCTGACCTGAAGACTATTGACACAATGTTATTTTTTTAAAACTAATTATTGTATGTTATATAAGTTTTCTTTTTCTTGGCAGCCCTAGTCAAATTTGAGGTGCACGTTTTAATTTAAATAATTTTATAACTAAACCGGTAGCCGATTGCGTCATTTCCGTTTTGAAGTAACATAGATTGTATTGGTTTTTGATTCCCTTGAATACGACCGAGAGAGAATCCAGAAAAAAATCAGTTCACAAAATCTCATATTAATTGTTTTAAAATTTGCAAGAATTCTTTGTAAGCACCTTATCCCTTATTTAAAGACAAACTTTAAAACAGAAACTGGGGGGACAAATTTCAAAAGCCGTCACTTTCAAACACATCTCAGATTCTAAGCGCTCCATCGCCTAAATTGCCTCATGAATATGAGCTGTAGCTGTTTTTTTCTTCGTTGATTGCTTTTTATTTTTCAATATATCTGAATTTTATGACCTGAAGACCCTTGATAAATTTTTAAAGCCGGGCTTCATCAGCAGGATTTCCAGAAACCAAGATTCCAGACTATTGTTTGACGTCTTGGATACACCGCACCTGGAATATGACGCTTATCCAGTATATCCATCGGATATATCCAAAAAATATTTTTTGGATATCCAAACAATCCAAAAAAAGGATTTTTGAAAAAGCGCCAAAAATTTTGTTGACCATTTAGTAAAAACAGATGCGATTTAGTAAATTTTTCCAGGTCAGGGTGGCAACCCTGGGAGGGCTACAGGAACGATCCTACCCTCTATCGAGATCTTCATAAAAGGGAAAAGGGGGATTTTATGGAAACTATTAAATGGAAATTCAGGTCTCAGCAACTGCTTTTCGGCAATATATTGTAAGAATACAAGGTTAAAATGCAATTTTAGCCCCTGATTTGTATTAAAATCGTCATTTGGGATCAATTTCAAGCGGTACCATAAATGGTCGTAAATGGCCGAAACGAATTTTGTTGGCCTGTAGTAAAATGTTTCTGTAGTAATATATGTTAATCCAAACAATTTCTTCAGGTACTGTCAGGAGTAATGTACTGTATTAGAAGAGAAAGGGAATGAAAATGTCTTATGCAAAATTTTCATAGATAGAACTTTATGTCACTGACGACCCGCGTGTTACGCAAAGCGTAACACGCGGAAAAAAAATTTGGGATATGGTACAGTTTTTTTTCTTTGGTACATTTTTCACGCAATTTGTGGTACATTTTGTTTTGAGGTGTTGGTAACACTGCTGCTCATGTGTTTACAGTATATCATACTCTGATAAATCAAGAGGAATAAGAAGGCGACAAACTTCAAGAATGGGGCAATTCTTTTGAAATATGGAACTTCTACTTCTTGTTCTTCTGCGAGTTTTGAAATGATTTTACCAACACTGTGGCATATTCCTTTTTTGATTCTTTTTAAGATAAAATATTTGTTTCAAAAAATTTCTATTACAAGCCCCGAAGGGCCGAATTCGCATGTTGGAGTCATTAAACCAAAAAAAAAAAAAAAAAAAATCATAAAAAAAGCACAACAACTAAAAAACTAGTAAATCAATGTCAAAAAACAACAATATCAGAATGGCAAAACCATTCACTAGTCAAAAATATTAAGCGGCAAAATGTCAGAAAATTAAAAAGTTAAAAAAACAATAAAAAGAGTGAAATAAAATTAGTGTTATAAAGGTTTAAAAAAGAAGATATAAAAAGGAGGTGGGAACAAAAAAAATCAAACGAATATAAAACTTAGGTATCACCAGTACCGAAAAATAAATAGAAAGAAAGAAAACTAGCGGTTTATTTTATCAGTAATGAAGGGGACAATGGTTTTTTCGTACCTGGAGATAAAGCAACAGATAGGGGACAAAATAGAAACGGGTTCAGAAACCGTACTTTGCAGGCGGTGTCTGGGTGGGGAGTGTCTTTCGGGGAAAATGTTCTCCGTGCGAAGGTTTATTATTGTATTTTCTTGCAAAACGGAGGTACAACGTTCCTCTCCTGTGCTCAAGAGTTTCCAGCTTAGCCTTTTTTAGAATGAGCGAGTATAGTACCTTAGCTTCTTTAAAACTTTTGCTCAGGGCTCTTTTTTGAATGAATTCAATTTTTTCTGATTCATCGTGGGAGATGCCACAATGCCAAACTGGACAAGCATTTTCAAGATGCGGGCAGACAACAAAGAAATTATAGATCCTTAAAGAATGGGTTGGGGGGACGTTAAATTTATTCAAGAGCTTAAGGAGAGACATGGACTTAGTACCTCTATGGTCAATATCTTTAACATGGATATCCCACATTAAACCAGAGGAAATTGCAACCCCAGGCAATTTAAAGGAAGACACAGAAATATCTGGTGGGATAGGGTTGAGGAAAAAGGGTGAGGTTTTAAGGAAGCATATTGGTATTATCATAGATTTAGAGGGGTTTACTCCGATGTCTAAGTCCGCAACGTCAGCTGCAATATCATTGAGGATGCTCATACGGTTGCTTACTAAGTTTCTGTAGCATGTATCAACAACCGTTGGGTCATCCACAAATTTTAACCTTTCGGAAATTGCTTAGCGAGGCTATTTATCATAACAGAAAAAAGGAGGGGACCTAGGAGAACACCTTGGGGTACTCAATTGTGGACAGGGAGGGGACTGGAATAATGTTTCTGATACTTGACTACCTGTGATCTATTTGATAAAAAGAGGCAACCAATTTAACCAGGAAAGAATCAATATTGAAATCAGTTACAAGTTTCTCAACTAAAATATTGTGGTTAACAAGGTCAAATGGTTTTTGAAAGTCAATGGAAATTAAATTTAGCCAGCAATGGTTTTTTGATAATTTTCCTAATTGAGTTAATAAGAAGTAGAAGTAGATTTGAGGTTCCCGGATTGTCTCAGGTCAGTAAGAGGTAGGATTTTTTCTTTTAGCCAATCTGCAAGGAATCCTTCATATAGTTTAGAGAATATAGGAGTGAGTGAAATAGGATGAACACCTTCAAAACCAGCTTTTCCGTCTTTCTTTTTCAAGGGGGTTATGAAATCATGTTTCCAAATTTGCGGATATTGGCCAGACTTAGTAATCTCATTGAAAAGAACAGACAAGGGCTTTGAAAGGAAGTCACTGAAAGCACTAACAAGATGAAATAGGATATTTAAAGGGCAGACACTTGTTTTTCGATCTCAGACGAAGATAGGAAGGGAAAGCAGGTGGGAGATCATCAGTAGGTAATTGATAAGACAATGCCGGAAGGCTCTGGATGATGGAAGCAAGGAACTTGTTAAGATTATTAGCAGTAACTTCTGGGGATTCAGGTAGGTTGAAATCAAGCTGGTCTAGACTCCTACCAAATAAGTTTTTTACCTCGGAATACCAATTGCTGGGTTTATTGGCAATCAATTCTTCGACTTTATCTTGTACTAGGATCGGCCAGATTTATGTATTTTCTTTTCAATTGCTTTTCTTAGTTTATTAGCTTTATCCAGTTTACCATTTCTGAAAAGATTAAATTTTTTTCTAATTAGTTCTTTTACGGGTTGATTAATGAATGGTTTTGTCACTGGAGCATTTAATTTTTTTTTCTGGAACGAAATTAGATATTTATCATTTAGCTTTTTGTGAAAGCCAGTGATTTTTTCATAAAGAATATGCAAATTATAAATATCAGACCAGTCCTCAGTACCCAGCCACGAAAAAGGAGGAAAAGGAGGGATCCTTTCAGCTGAAGGTCCCTCCTTTGGATCTGTTGCATTGGATCCTGAAACATCTTACAAAACTGAAACCTCTTCCGGGCTGCTGTCACTTTAAAAAAAGAGCGATTTCTTATGATTTTTGGATTTTAAACGATAGTGTGTGAGAGCCTCTTTCTTGGCTTCTTAGCTTTTCGAAGCAGTATCCTGCAGACTTCTTTTTGGTTGACTTCTTTATGTGGCCTTTCTTGGACGAGCTTTTCGGTATGGTCTTATCAACACAGTTGAAACTGTCTGGATTGAAGTGCAGATGACTTGTGTGGTGTTTTGAAGCTACACCTCCCTCTTCTTCTGGATTTGAGTAAGTCATATCTTCATCTCCTTCTGTTTGTTTCTTTTGTAGAACCAAAACAAAGTAGCCAACATTCAAAGGAGAAAAAGGAGGGCTCCTCCTTTGGGCTGCCGTCACTTTAAAAAAGAGCGATTTCTTATGATTTTTGGATTTTAAACAAGGGTTTGTGAGAGCCTCTTTCTTGGCTTCTTAGCTTTTTGAAGCAGTATTCTGCAGATCCTTTTGGTTGACTTCTTTATGTGGCCTTTCTCAGACGATCTTTTCGATATGGCCTTATCATCACAGTTGAAACTGTCTGGATTGAAGCGCAGGTGACTTGTGTGTGTCTTCTTCTGGATTTGAGGAAGTCATATCTTCATCTTTTTTTTGTTTGTTTTTCTTTTTGAAGAACTAAAACAAAATAGCCAACATTTAAAGCAGAAAAAGGACGGCTCTTCTTGGGCTTCTGTCACTTTCAAAAAAGAGCGATTTCTTATGATTGTTGGATTTTAAACAAGGGTTTGTGAGAGCCTCTTTTTTGGATTCTTAGATTTTCGAAGCATAGCCTTGAAAACCTGCAGTGATGTTTGATGGGTTGAATAAAGAGGTATAAGTAACGCCAAGAAACCGGGGATTCCTACAGAGAAACTAGAAATAGCATTGTTTTAATGGGATTTCTGAGAGTAGAAGACCCCTAGATCAAGTGGCTGTAGTTTGTGTGGCGTATGTGGAGGCAAGGTTAACATGATCAACTGGCTATCTTTCGCTGCCTGGATGGCTTCAACTGATAAGTGAGATTCGTGACTATCTATAATGAGTAGCTGGGGCTTCTCTTTGCTTGGCAGTACAGTGGAGACAAAGTGATAAAGAAAATCAAAGAACAAGCTGCTGTCCAGCCACTGTTGCTAACACAAGCAACAGTACCAGGTTGAACCCCTAAAGTCATCCTATTTAATGTCTTTTTCCTAGGGAAGACCAGCATTGATGGAATTGAGTTTTCCAGATTCTGAAACACAGGCAAGAATTGTCACAGTCTGTCCTCTATCTGCAGAAGTTGCTCTTCCAACTTGACGTAATCTAATCTCGGCAGCAATCTTGAGTGACTTTTGTATGGTGTTCAAGGCACTCTCATCCATATTACATATATTCTGGGGAGAGAAAGTATACCTGGTATATGTTAGCATAGATGCTAACATTGTAGTGGTTGAATCTGCTTCCTCTAGAGGGGATAGTTGCTTCAAGTTTTCTGAATGAAAGGACTTGGTTTCGTGACATAGTCCATACTACCATTTCTTGCCTGCTCTTTTCTTATCATCCCAACTTGAAGGATACAGCAATCAATTTTTCCTTGCATACTCGTAGGCTAACTCACGAACTTCCATGTCAAGAAAGCTTAACATGTCAAAGAAAAGTAAACCCTGGCTATTTTATTATTCTGTTTATAGTTGCTATACATAGGACATGTCTCAAGGACAAATACTTGGGACTGTCCCAGACATGGAACCAAACATTGTCACTGAAATAATTCAGTTTTAATCTAAAACTATTAAAAGAACTCTTCAGACCCATCAATTCTATTTCACGAAGATTTAATGAATTAGGAAGTGAAAGTAAATGGTCACTTCATACATCTCCCCAAACAGTTCACTGAACTTCTCAAAATATTTTTGAGAATGTATCTGAAATTTAGGACCCATCTACTTAAAGAAAAATGGTGACTTCGGATTTGAATTTTCTGCAGATGTCACCTATTGCAAAGATGTCGTTTTGTTCTTTTTTTTTTTTTCGCAATATGGCATGGGTGTCTTTTTAGGGCTGTCCCAAATATGGAACGTCCCGAGTATGGACAATCTTCCCTACCAATACTAAAAGTGTGTCAAAAAAAAACAAACAAAAAATAATAAAAAAATTCAAAAATTTAATGACAGAAGAAGAAAAATAGATAGTCAAAAGTACCAATAATTTGTATATTAAGCTACGAAACATTTTATAATAGTTTAAAATGGTGATTTTCTCTTTGGTTAAGTGGTGTGTGTGACTGGGATAGTCCGGGGAGGGGGCTTTCGAGGGGGCAGGACCCCGGAAGACAGGGTTTTGGAGAAAAGGGCCAGGATGGTGACATGATCCGAGCAAGGGTGGGGTCCTAATCGAGTAAAGAAGTTTAATAGGGCTTGATAAAAAATTAAATGAACTGAGTCTAAACAGTAGAATATCTATTGATAATGCTTCTAGAATTCATTTTTGATAGAAATGTAATCAGCGGGCTCATTTGTTCAATTCCAAGCCCTGGAAGCCAGCTACTGCGTTATCTTAGATTACTAATTTTCTGCCCATAACCAACAAACATACGTTAAAAAAAATCATTGACCTCGGAAGAAAACTGGTTATTGTGTCATCTCGGCTCAATCCCAAAAATATGATGTTCAATGACCTATAAATAGCATTATCCTTCAAAAAAATATAAATCAAGGACAGTTGTCCTTGACAATAGCCCAAACAAAAAAGTCAACGCTAAAAAAGTTGGAGGGGCGGTGCGTCCCTCCCCACCCCCTCGGGACGCCCCTGCCTATATGTATGTGTTTTCAACCTTAATTACTAAGAAAATGACACCATTTATTTATGCACGAGAAAATTTTTCCCGAAATTGTCAACGGGGCTTGAACCCCTGCCCTTGTACTTCTTTTTAACGCAGCATAAGCTAGATTCATTTATTTCATAATTTCAGGAATTTTCAAAGCAATACACCCGGACAGTTAAGAACTGCCGTGCAATCATTTTATGACCACCTGATTCTCATGTTGAAAACTGTAGAAAAATTTGACCCTCTAAGTTAATGCGATGGCCTCAAAACTCTCCGGAGCTGCACCAAACCCTACGCCACTTCGAGCTACGTATGGATTTGCCGCTTTTATTTTTATTACCTGTGTCATAATTTTGTATTTACTATGGGCTTTTTTGCCAGACTCTTGGTTAGCCATGATGAGGCTCACCTATTACCCAAGGAGGTATTGGGCAATAGCTGTTCCTACGTATTTGGTTACTGTATTATTAATGTTTGGATTTTGGTTTTACCCTGCCTTACAAGCTGCCAGTGTTCCAGAAGAATATTATAAGCAGAAATTTAAAAAGAATTAATTGTTATGCTATATACGTAAGCAATGTTCATGGTTGTATAAACACAGTAATTTTCGGAAATAAAAGATACTCGTTTTTATAAGTTTTCTGTGTCATATAAGTGACTCACGTGTGGTCCTTCTGACCGTTCTGGTGACAGTTTTCCCCTTTTCCTTAACTGATGTAGTTTGACGTCACAGCTTCCAATTTCCTGGTGTAAAACCTGTTTTCGAGAGCAATAACTAAAAACAAATGCTAAGGCCTTTATCCCCATGCCCAAAGACCAAGGGTGTCCCCTTAGCCAGGTCTATGTGTATCTTTATAAATATCATTTTTTTTAAGCAATTCAGATTGTTATACAATCAATTTCTGTAGCGTTGCTAATATAGAAAGGACTTAAATATGAAAAGAATGACATGGAAATTTTAAAAAGAATTTGCTTGTAGGAAAGGTAACAAAATGTTTATGTACTGCTTTTTGGATTTTGTTTATTTTTAGTATTATTTCTCGCTTCTGTTCAACAGCCGTGACAATATAATGTGTTTATTGAAAACTGGGAGTTAGCTGCGCTGTCATTAACGCCAAAACAAAAGTAGTTTCTTAGCATTTACTTTACCAAAAATTCGTATTCATTTTACCAGCACAATAATTACCAAAATTCTTTAGGAACCCTATGTTTTGATTTATGTGCTATCGCACAACACAAACCCAAATGTGTAGCCATGTCAAATGGGATTTTTCCGCCTACAATGATAAGATAGTTGTACGTATTATTCCTCCATACATTCTTTTTTTAGGCATAGTTGGTGCAACTAAATGAAAGAGAAATGGGCCGAGGGGTGTCTGAAGCCACCAAAAGGCGTCTCTTTAGTCATATGTTTCCAAAATATTTCTGAAGGTGGAACTAAGGGAAGAACTCCCTTCTCCCCTCATGAATAGGTATACTCCCTGGTTTGGGTATTCGTAATCTATAGTTTAGAAATAAGCAATGTTCACTAGCTACTTTTTTAAAATACCTTGAAACGAATTTAGTGTTTTATAATTGTAGTTTTTTTTTGCTGAACTTCAGTTGTAGTTACTTGTCCAATGACGGTACTGTGTAAGGAAGTTTTGTTTTCTTATTGCTTAATTTTGTATATTAGGACAATAGCCTACATCACAAAGTGGATGTTAAATGCATTGTATAATATTCAAATTATACTACAAATCTCAAACCCCAATGATAGCCTCTTTCTTTTTGTGGGGACATTATGACAATGATACTACTCGTCATAAGGTGATAATCATTAGCATGAATGATTATTACGTGATAGTTACCGCCTTCTTTGGTGTTGTCAATGCACTTTTACAACTATGTATTCAACGATTGTTTTAATCGAGAATTTGTTCAGTGACTTTTTTGATTCTTTTTTTAAATTGTTAAAATTTTGGTATGTTTCCAGTATTCGTGTTTTAAGTTTCCATATGTGCATTAGCTCTCCATGGATCATTGTTTGGCGTTATCTAAAGAGATAATGTGGTGAAACTTGAACTTCTATTTTTCAAAAATACAGAAACGTTGAATTATACACTGCTGCTGCTTATAAGCTATCGCATCATCAAGATTATAAGGTCAACACAGCTACACTCGGCTCTTCTCCATCCCACTTTTTTCAGAGCTTTGCCCTTTTCTCCCTCTTGTCAAGTTCCCATTTTCGTGAGATTATTTCGAATGACCTCATCTCACTCCATGTAATTAAGTCGGGCTTCTCTTTTAGCCCCAGCGGAATGGCCAAAAAAGCATAATTTGTGAGAGCCCATCATTCTTCATATGCAACATATTACTGAGCAATTTTGGCCTTCCATTCGTAATAGACTTACATAATATGGGTTGAACCACTTTTTTGTATTGCTTACTGTTTGATATACGATCGCTCAATCGGATGCCTTCTTCTTGTTGTTGTTTGGATTGTTTTGGAGATTCTTTCGCATAATCTCATCACCAGAATTAAATTCCGGGAATCGAGTACCTAAACCTATCTTCTGACAGTTCCTATATGAATCGTCAGACCTTGTCAATTGACAACCCGGATTCGAATTGGAGTTCTATTGGCAATCTGATCATAGATTTGTATTTCGATATACAATCCAACCGTCGGATTCTGATTTACATTTTAAATTGACAACGTTATTCTAGCTGAGGGTTATAATTTCTTAGACCGTAGGCTACTGCTTTTCCATTTGTAGAATTTAAGAGAGAGTAGAGAGTACATAATTTAAGTAGATAATGTAAGAGAGAGCAACTTTAAAATATGCCCGTTTTCCTCTCCTGATGGTTGTAGATTTTAGATTGTCAGATTTTAGGAAAAATTAAAATACTTACAGAATGTATAGAGACATTTTCTGTTGCTACAGAAGAAGGATTTTTTTTTAAGATATTATACAACTAGTTTTTTTTTTCTGATTATTACTTGGGGAGAACGGGGCGAACTTGGACACTTTTTTGTTTTCCAAGCATAATTAGGTACTGGATTGACATAAAACAACTTAGTGTGGGTCATTAGAAAGGTAAAAGTCTGTCAAATAATTGTAAATTTTTTCAGGTTTTTTAGACTCACCCTGAAGCGTGAGTACCATGAAAGTAGGACCTTGTCAAGTGTCCAGTTTCACCCCGTACACGGGGTGAAATTGGACAGGCATGGGGCGACCTTGGACAAGACAGTTTTAAGTAATTAAACTTTATTCAAATATAGGATATTCCTGTAGAATGATACATAATCACTCAAAATTATATGAAAACTCAAAATCGCATAAAAAATGAGCCAGGAACATTGCACGGGCATCTGGGTTTCAACTAGAGTTTTCATTTTAAAGCGTACATCGAAAGATCACAACCAAAGACAAGCCCCTGAACTCCACGGCCGGTTTCCGCCAGCTGAAGAGAGGACAGGAAGCTTCAGTTCTATGTCGGCAATGTCTATGTCAACAATTTCGGGAAGCTCAGGAAACATGAATTTGTCCCCTAGTTTCCAAAGAAAGTTAACCCTCGCAAACTGCTTTTCTACAACATTAAGAACTTCGCCGACATAATGTACACGGGCTTTCTTCTTTCCATACTTAAACTTAACAAGAAAAAAGTCTCCGGCTTGAATGACCTTGTCTACGTCATCCTTATAAGCCTCTTGGAGGTGTAGGGAATCGTCAGATGAATTGTCGTCAAGTTCAACGTCATCACCACAACTTTCCACTGGAGATTCAACTTGCTTTCGTTTCTTAGCAGTGGGCTGCTTGAGCATAGGCTTTTTACTCTACCTTTCCTTTCTCGCTCGTGCTTCAGCTTCTAAAGCATCTTTTTCGGGTGTATGGGTAGAAATACGAGTTTGATCTTGCCTTCTCACATTCCTTCTAGGTTTTTGTCGTATTTGCTCTCAGATATGGTCTTACCGCTTCAGGAGTTTGTTTTCCTTGCTCGATTTCGGGACGAGAAGGTGAAGGAGGAGAGGGAGAGGGTATTGATTCTATTTCGAGCAATGAATCGTCTGGGGATGGGCGATTTGTCACCTCAGCAGGTAGAAAGTCTAACTCAGAAAATACACTTTTGTTGAAGGGCCAAATTCCAGCTTTCGTGAAACCAACTGTTATATTTTCCGGGTTGAACTTGCGAAGGAATGGGTTCTTTGCAGAGCTGGGCAGTCTCGTGAATCGTAATTCGTTGACCTGGATGGATTTGCAGCCAGGTGTTCAGTGAATCTCTCATCGCAAATTTGAATGGTCTGTAGAAAAAGACCTCCAAAGGCTATAAGCGGTGGGAACAATGGAGAGGAAAGGTAAGTAGCTGGACCCAGTTGTCTTTGCACAGCCGCCCTAATTCCACTGAAACATGGCTATTTTGGTTGTCAAGTAGCAGTAGCACAGAGTCTTCTTTCGACGGGTTCACCAGCTTGATGAAGTGCTCAATAGAAGCTACAAAGTTGATGGAAGTCGCCTAAACCCTAGAGTTAGAAAGCCTGAGACATCTTGAGGGGCCTTCTCGAAAAAGCCGGTCGTTCACCTTCACCCTTGGGAATATAAAAACGGGGGGAAGAGCTTGACCAGTGGCTGAAATAAACCCGAGCATTGTAATATTTTTCACTCTCTCTGGTGACACTGTCTGGGAAACTTGCTTCGATCCTTTCCTTGCGATTACTTTTGGAGCTGGGAATGCAGTAGCAACCCCAGTCTCATCACAGTTCCAGATACGGTTTGGCGGGAACTTGAATTTTTCATAGAGTTTCTGCAGGTTGTCAAAGAACAGATTCACAACCACTGAATTGAAGCCAGCAGCCCTTGCCTGGCTGGTATTTTCAGGCTTACAAATAGATAGCTCTGGGTTTTGTTTCATAAAGCTTGAGATCCAGTCAACCCCAGCTATGTCGTCTTGCACCCAACTCTCTGGCGTTTCGACGCCAATCAATTTACCCCATTCAAAGGCAAGTTTTTATCGCTTCTTTTGGAGTGAGGCCGTGATTCATCAGCTGACATTTTAGGAAATGCTGTACAAGCTCTTTTTCTTGTTTGTCAGAGAAAACAGTTTTTCTCTTCAGCTTGGGCGACTTCGGGGTGTAACTGGGTTCGCTTGAGGCTCTTCAGCAATTCCTTGTCGATTTTTCAGATCGTAGCCGACGGTTAATTTCTTCAGTCCGTAGGTTTTTGCGGCATTTCTAATAGATAGTCTACGCTCTAAGACTGCATTCACTGCCTGCTCCATGGATTCGGTTTCTGGTAGATCATGTTTCCTGATGTAGTTGCAAACCATTGTCCAACTAGAAAGAACAAACAGTAAATGCACGGAAAAACACTAAGGGTTATTTTGCCCAAGAAGCTTAGCTTGTTGGGGGCCTAACAATACAAAGGCAGATAACCACGAACACAATAATTACAGAATACAATTTAGGAGATACTCTACACTTGGGTTGACAATTAGCCCTCAATTGACCTTCATTTAAGACGGACAAAAAAACGGTGTTCACTAGCATTTTCTTGACGGTTACATAATGAGTTGTTACATAATGGTAATGGTTAAGGCCCTAACTTCAGAAGATGAATCCTCCAGCCCTGATAAGCGCCTGACCAGAATTCATACAAAATGTAATTCAAGAGCTAGAGATGTCTGGTTGATTCTGCAACAAGTTTTGTTGTTCTCTTTTAGCACAAAAAGTAAGTATCTAGCAGAATTCATTGAAATTTCAAAATATACTCAAGATTCTGGGTTTGAAAAAACAATACTTTACTATGAAATACACGTTATTCCAGTATCCTGTACTAAAAATAAGGTTTTTAAATTGAAATTCTACGAATAATACAAAAAAATATTACTTGTTCAAAAGCCGAATTGAATGACTCCACTCCTTGCATTTATAAAGCTTTTTATCACTAAACAACTTGAGTTGCTATTAACTTTGTACTTTTATTTCCTTATGAAATTCTTCCAAAAATAAGATCACTACCCTCCTAAAGCGAGGAGGTATTTGTTTTAGAAGATTTTACCTTTGAAATGCTTTTTTTATACAACATTTTCCCACTGAATGTGCTTACAACATTATCCGTAGTCGAAGACATAAACCAACACAGACCAAATTTTGACTTGTTTATTCGAGGAGATGACTATTAGAACATCGTCTCTTTTAGGCCTGCTTTGGGGAGCAAATGGATCTTTACCTTTATGGTACTACCTGGCTCATTCGTCAGTTTTCACTCTCATTTTCACTTGGTTTGGAAAAAGTGGATCCAAGTGGGCCCCCTCCCCCAGGATTTAACGAACACACGCCACTGGGATACAAACAAATTAATTTGTGATAAGAGGGATTTCATTATAAATTTTATCAGATATTCTTATATTTAGGTGAATTTTTTTTTTAAACGCTTCGTTTCTTTTTTTTTTCTATTGTTTTCATCAATTGACATAAATTAAAAATGTTTATGACCTGTGATCCTTCTGTAGAATCATTTTAATACTTTATAAAGCATAGCTTTTTTTAGTTTGATTTCTTCTAAACTTTCTCAGCATGGTTGACCCCTGGGAAAACCTAGTATCTACCCTAATAATTTTTTTCGTTCTTGTAATGGGAGAAATAGATGAGATTAAAGTTTTCCGGTATAGATTTTCCTCATCCCGTTTTCTTCCCGTCTTTGCCACTTCCCTTTCTGCTGAACATAGATACATGGTTTTGTAATTCCAGTATGTACACACTAGGTTTTGACTCTGGGAAACATATCAAAAGGGTATAGCAGATAAAAATAATATTATGTACGGGAAATAACCTGAAAATAGCTTCAAGGGGCTATGACATGTTCTCTAAAATGACAAACAAAAATGGCATAGGGGGAAGTTGGACAAACGGGGCAACCTTGGACAGTGTCCAAAATCGCCCCCGAATGGCTGTCCAATCTTGCCCCTATCGAACAAAGTTTTGAAAATGGAACAAAGTTTAGAAAATGGCGTCCTGAAAAAAAAGTATATGGAGTAGGTGAATCAAACTCAAGACATAGATAGAGGATGTATCTAGCAACTGTACAAATCAACAACAATGAAAAACTACCACCTTTTATTACTGCGAATCGAGCTGTTCTTGCAACTCCCAGATTTTTTTTAAGCATAAAAAACTTTCTTACCTCTTATTCTGGAGCTAACAGTTCTGTTAGATTTCAAAGTTCCCGCCGATGGATCAAACCTATTTTTTGGAATCAATAGAAGTAATAGGCTAGATGTCAGGTTCGATGTCCAAGTTCACCCCTGTCCAATTTCGCCCGTTCTCCCCTATCTGATTTTTTTTCTTATCTTGATAGGCCCCAAGAATATCTTAAGTCCGTTTTTTGTGGGGGAGGGGAGAATGTCAGGTTGTATTGTAAGAAAGGCTAACATTTCAAATAAATTCACCAACTTTCAAAAAAAAAAAAAATGAATAAATTCCACTTTCACCTATTCAAATATTGCGCCAAAACTTGATTTCGTTACACTATCCGATTTTGGGTTTTTACCCTTTTGATTGTTAAATTTACTTCTTTTTTTACAATTCTACAATTCAAAGCGAGGATCCGGATTGCCAATCGAAACACCTATTGTGCTTAGATCCCTTAACTTTTGACGCACCTTCGCTTCAGGGTCTTACTTAGCAACTATCATTACCAAGGCTTTTAGTATCCTGATTCTTGCTGGAGTCTCCCAAAGATTCAAGTATTTAGTATCCTTTTCTTTCTATTCTTGCAACACTTTTCTAATGCGAAAAAAAACCTACGCCTTGGCTTTTTGAATTTCATATATTCAACTTACTAATAATAAAGGTTTCTTACTAAGAGTGCTACATTAAGCAAATATAAGAAATTCGCTCGGTCGATTTTATGGATAGCTAATAATATCTTTTCATTCCTAGCTCTAGTGACTAAATTTAGGTAAAATTAAGGTCGGCTCTTAGGTGCCCGGGTCAGACCCCTTTCTATCTAAAGAAAGGGCAATAGCTTTCCAACTTCGACACTTGATAAGTTTTAAGGTTATCTAAAATTTGGGATTTCGATTGATAATTATGGTCCCCGGGAATATCCAATAATCTAATGTAGAAAAAGGAGTGGTATTACCTCACAATACTATGGGCACTGATAGGCTCATTAACTGTTAAAATTATTATGCTAAGAAAGTGTCAGTGAACAATAGTCGACGGAAGAAAATTTGGAAGAAATCGTCGCTTACGTATTGCCTTCAACGCTTCCCTCCACCCCTGAGTAATTAAGAAAACATTTTGCCATAAAGTATCCATCTCTGCTCTAATTTAGGAAATAGGTCAGGGAAAAAATTCTCAAAGGCCCAGACCCTTGGAAGCAAACCGGAAAACTTGTCAGAACTGAAAAATTATTTTATTGTTGCAATTTGCAAGGAACACCAGGAGTCCCGATATACAAGGAAACACTGCCATGTCATCATCTGTTGGATTATCTAGGGTACTGGAATTAGCATGCTGTTACCAAATTTTTATATCCCAATGAGCACTTAGCTGGTTACCGAAGGCCTGATTCTGGTTGAAACCGCTTAAATATTCCTGAAACAAAGTTTTAAGCTTCCACCCTGGATTCTAAAAACTTAAAGATTCGTTCATTACGCCAACACTTTACCTAGGACGCTCAAATCATTCGCATGATCTAAGTCTAGGAGGGTTTCTTAGCGAGGAGAAAAAGTAACTCTATTTAACTGTTGATTCAACTTAGGTCCAAGTCCTAACCACGCTTTTCATCCTAACCACAGCAATATACATTTGCATATATCAATTGCTGCTTAAAGTTGTCTATCAGGTGCACTAAAGGTAAACTTCTTCTCTAAAGATTTTCTATCTGCTGCTTAAATTAAGACATGTTCTTAACCTTTCCTTAATTAACACAGCTCTCTGTTATTAATCGAAGCATGAAAATCTAGTCAGTATATATCCTATCCCTTTCCTAAAACTACACTGTTCATTTTGAAAAAGTTTAGCTACAACATCTCTTTGTCTAACAAATATCAAATAAATTTTTTCCATCGAAATTAAGCTAAATCCCTCATTATTAATGGTTTCACCCTTATCACCTCTCTAACTCAAAGGTTTAATTAAAGCTTTGACAAAAGCATGTCCATCTACTTGGTAAATAAATTGTTTCAATAAAAAGCGGTAGTCTATTATCATTTCTGTTTTCCTTCCCGACGCCAAATTGGCCTTTAGCTAGGATACCCTCTATCCCTATTAAGTCTAATCTAGGCATTAAAGCTCCCTAATGAAAATACCAAATGTCTACCTGGAACCTTGTCTATTTATTCCCACAACTGCATGTAAAGCTTGTCCCAGTTATCGCTGTCTCGGTCAATCGGCTCTATAGGGCGGTATATCACAATGACTGATACCTTCCACTTTTTTGTCATAAAGTTACCAACTAGAATTCTATTATTAACTCCTTTCCAACCTAAACAAGACTTAAATTCTTCCTTAGTTGTCGTGAAAAGAACTCTTGCCTATATAACTTGTTAGATGACTTTGTGAAAATATTGATGGCTTTCTCAATATTCATACTATTCAAATTTTGAAGCTATTCAAACTTTATTCAAACTTTGAAAAGCAATAGAAACTGCAGAAAATCGGTAACTCCCCCACCTGTTCAGGCCAGCACGAATATTCCCTGGGAAGTATAGTCGTTTATGAGTTGTCTTTTTTTTTTCCAGGCTAAATCGTATCAAATCAATCGTTTATACAACACGGAGACGGGAATCATTCATACGGAAAGTTAAAGCTTTAGTCTCTGTTTGGGTAATAAAGCAGATTGCGCCTTACCGAAGTGTCAGTTTCTAACATTTTTTTTCCCAAAACAACAATTTCCGCTCGGATAGGGCAAAAACGGTGTTGAGTGAAAATCTTGAGACAGCCAATCGCTTAAGAACTATCGTAGCGCTATTTATATAGCCTCCCAATTTCAGAAGCCATACTGCCGCACAGTGGTGCATTGCTCCCTTAACATATATGCAGTTCACACAAAAACAAATGGTATTAATCCTATGTTATGTAGTAATCCTATGGTTGTAAAGTGTTGTATAGTTATCGCGGTCCTCGCACACACACCTCGTATGTTGCAAAATCACAACTTTTCACGAGAAGAAAAAACTGATTTTATTATTTTCTCTGTAGGTTTCAAATGATAATTTAGGATATAAAAAAAGAATAAAAATTGAACAAATGCGCTGATATATTTCAAAACACTGTTGGAAAATATTTACTTTGATAAGTGATACATACGAGGTTGCGTCAATTGATTTCGTATTGTACAAGGTATGCGCACACAACATCAGTCAGACTTCCCTCTATACGAGGTGTCTGCAGCTTGCTGCTTTCAAACATGACTCAATATAAGATGTGTATGTACTTTAAATGGGCGACTTAAAGCAATATATTTGTCATTTTAAATATTACGAAAAACGATCAAAATCAGGATAACTATGCAGCAAAGACATTGTTCCTTTTTTATTTGTAAATGAAATCTAACAAAATGAAAACTTGATTCATTAAAAAAAAAAAAAAAAAATTTGTTATGTCCTAGGTAATAATTAGTAGAAAGGGGGGTGCTACTCCCAACAGGACCACGTGGTCCTGTCAGTAATCAAAGTGTGTCAATGACCTCTTTTTTCCAAGGTTGGAAACACGTGGTTAATTTATTGTTTCCAAGGAGAATTGTCTCCGGGAGTTTATTAATATCTTTGGAGTTTGTCCAGGTGTAATGACATTGGGGTGATTTACATAATCGATGGGGAATTATTGGTTCACGAAGGGGGAATTAAGAAACAAACATGGCTTCATTGTTGTTTGGCTAGCCTAACCTGAGAAATTGATTTACATAATCGATGGGGGAATTATTGGTTCACGAAGGGGGAATTAAGAAACAAACATGGCTTCATTGTTGTTTAGCTAGCCTAACCTGAGAAATTGATTTACATAATTGGCGGGAAAATTATTGATTCACGAAGGGGGAATTAAGAAACATTATGGTTTCTTTGATCTTTAGGCGAACTTAGCCTGTGAACTTGATTTACATAATCGGCAGGGAAATTATTGATTCACGAAGGGGGAATTAAGAAACATTATGG
Organism: Artemia sinica; assembly: GCA_027921565.1. NCBI lineage: Eukaryota > Metazoa > Arthropoda > Branchiopoda > Anostraca > Artemiidae > Artemia > Artemia sinica. Next base: position 44,132,964 of record CM051258.1, read on the forward strand.
TTTCTTTAATCTTTAGGCCTGAGGGATTTATTTATTATTGTTGTTTTGGACAAGTGCATGCTAGGATGAATGTCAAGGTGTCCTGGAATAGGAAACCGGAAGTACATGCATCCTTCTCAGCCAATCAGCGAGTCGGATACATCTTCCTTCTCAGCCAATCAGAGAGCTGGTTACGTATGGTTTTCCCCCCGTTACATAACAATTCGCCCTTAAAAGAACGTATCTCGTGACAGTACACCTAATATGGTCATAGAGTCCCTAGGGAGAAAGATTGCGTAATCGCTCAATGACCTCTTTTTCCAAGATCGATTTATTTGTTGTTTCTATGTGTAATAACTCCGGGACGAAGGTTGCACATGCGCATTGAATTCTAACGGGAACAATGTTATTGATCTAGGACTCAAGGGGGAAGTGAATTTCCGAGAACTTGATTGCGTAATCGATTGAGAATTTTATTGATCCGATAACGGGAAACAGTTAGATCACATGTTTCCTTCTCAGCCAATCAGCGAGTCGGTTACATATCCTTTCTCAGCCAATCAGAGGGCTTGGTTACATATTAGCGGCGGAGGGAATATGAGGAAAGGATTTTTGCTATAGTTTTATTAGTCTTTGAATAGAATTCAAAGGAGTGAGAAGAAGAACAGTTTGACTTTACTCATTTGGATATATATTAATGTTGATGACGATAAGTGGAATGTTTACCCTATTAGAAGTTGATAGTGGAGTTGATGATAATAATACAAGAGCACCAAACATTGCAGTGGAAATCACGAAAGGACCACGGCTTTGTCTGGAATGGGATGCAGTATATGCAAGATATGTGATATCCTTGAGCAAATTTAAAATGGAGGATCAATTATGTTTCGCCGCAAAAGTTGATATAGCACATGTGAATAGACTTCAATGTGCTTTAAGTGCATTAGTGAAACATATCGAAGACAATAAACTCTATCGCTAATTGTATATGCATACTATTATTGATGTTGTTGTTGTAATTATTCAATAAAATTGTTTCGAAATCGAAAATGTTCCCTTTCTTTTCTGGTCAGGTTAGGCTAACGAATCAGGGTCAGTCTAGAGTGAATCCAAATGATTTACCAGCACTAGTGGTTTACGTCAGATGCCTATACACCGAAGAAGAAGAAATCTAAAGTGAAGATTTAAAGACGTTATTGTATATATATGCATTATATTAATAAATAAATTAACAAAAAAAAACAATATTCAGTTATTTATTCTAATGTGATATTTACCACTGTTTTTATATATTCTATCTCAGGAGGTTCAATTATTTGAACATCCTCCTCCATAGGTATGATATCTATGAGCGAGGGTGTCTCCTCAGATTGAGACACCTCCGCATATAAATCGGTTCGCACTCTAAGTATAGGGTTCGGTAGTCGATCTGAAGACCCATGTCGCAATAGATCTTCTGTTCTACATGTACATAGGAGGAGCTCTTCCTCCTCCTCCGTTGTAATGACGATATCATCATTCTCATTACAAGCAGCTAGAAGCTCTTCCTCTTCCTCCAATGTAAGCCACCACACATGCCACTCATCCTAAAAAAGATTGAGAACGCTATGGTGCAAATATAAATAAAAATTTAAACAATGTTGTGGGAGAATGGTTCTTGGAAATTTTCGGTTTGATTTTGAAATAAGAAATTTTTTAAAAACAAGAAATTTTTTGCAATTAAAAACGAACGAAAAAATTAATTAAAAAACTTTCCGAAAAATATGTTTTCAAAGAAAAGTAAAGGTCATTTTAAACTTAAGCTCAGCAGATACAAATACCTTTTAAAATTTAAACTCGAAACGACCAGAAATTACTATTAAAGAATAAATGAAACCAAAACGAACAGAAATTAAATAAGCAATCGTAGCAAAAAACAAACAACAAATAATAATATAAATGAATAAATAGATCTCAAAGCGAGTAATGCTTAGATTGAATATGAATATCAAGCTTAAAATGAAAAAAATATTTTCCTATTGAACTATAAATGAAACTTAAAACGAACAGAAATAAAATAAAAAAATAAATGCAAACAAACATACTATGGATATTAATGTAAATTAATAAATAAATCTTAAAACGAGTGAAACTTAAATTGAATATGCAAATCAAGCTTGAAATGAACAAAAAATCCCTCAAACAAGTAAACTTGAACATCCCCCTCCCGTGGCCATAGAAGATAGAAAAGTTCAAGTTCTATTCTGAATTTTACCAAAGAACATAATTCAATTCTAATTTCTCCAGAGAAAATAAAAAAGCTTCCACTTCAGGTTACAGATATCTATTTACAGATTTGGATATCTCGTAATGTCTAAGGACTGCTAAAAATATTTATTTTTCTAGCAAAAAATACAGTTTATTCTAAACAAATGATACCCACAAATGGATGCGGGCTCGGGGGGGTATGGGTCCCACATCTCTGATCGATCTAGCTTACGGTGTAATTAGAGAGAGGAGAGAGAGAGAGAGGGAAGGGATCTGAGACTTACGGTGTAATTAGAGAGAGAGAGAGAGAGAGAGAGAGAGAGAGAGAGAGAGAGAGAGAGAGAGAGAGAGAGAGAGAGAGAGAGAGAGAGAGAGAGAGAGAGAGAGAGAGAGAGAGAGAGAGAGACGCGAGAGAGAGAGAGAGAGAGAGAGAGAGAGAGAGAGAGAGAGAGAGAGAGAGAGAGAGAGAGAGAGAGACAAGGGAACCACAATTAAGATAGAGCGATGAAGAGGGGGGGGGATGATTTTTGAAATTACATAAATGTAATTTTAGTTCTAACATAATTTTACGAGAAATTGTAAATTTTGCTCGAGTGTTACAAGTGTGTTTAAATTTTAGTTCCATGAAGCTAAATCCATTTAACACTTCCTTGGATTTGAAATAGAAAGCTAGAAACGTAAAGTGGGATTTTTGAAAATGCACAAATGTAATTTTTATTTTCTACGACAAATTAGGAATTCTGATTGAATCTTATGATTATGCTTATACTTTAGTTCCATGAAGATAAAGCAAGTTGACAATTCCTTAGAGACGACATGTAAACCTAGACATAAAGTAGGATTTTCAAAAAATTACAAAATATAATTTTTATTTTTGACTTAATTTTTTAAGAAAAGTCCTAAATTTTCATCGAAAGCTACGACTGAGTTTATATTTTAGTTTCAAGAAGCTAAGGCAGGTGACACTTCCCTGGATTTGACTTATAAAGCTCGAAACGTAAAGTGGGATTTTTGAAAATGCACAAATGTAATTTTTATTTTCTACGACAAATTAGGAATTCTGATTGAATCTTACGATTATGCTTATACTTTAGTTCCATGAAGGTAAAGCAAGTTGACAATTCCTTAGAGACGACATGTAAACCTAGACATAAAGTAGGATCTTCAAAAAAATACAAATATAATTTTTATTTTTGACTTAATTTTTTAAGAAAAGTGCTAAATTTTCATCGAAAGCTACGACTGAGTTTATATTTTAGTTTCAAGAAGCTAAAGCAGTTAACACTTGCCTGGAAGCTCGAAACGTAAAGTGAGATTTTGGAAAATGCAGAAATTTAATTTTTATTTTATACGACAAATTCGGAAATCTGATCGAACCTTACGATTATGCTTATACTTTAGCTCCAAAATGTCAGTGTGAATAAATTTTTTTTATCAACATCCTTTGCCAGATACATCCAATAAAATTGATAAAATATAAGTGTCACAGTGAATAAATTTTTTTATCAACATCCTTTGTCAGATACATCAAATAAAATTGAAAAAAATCTAAATTTCAGAATGAATAAATTCATTATCAACATCCTTTGTCGGCTATGTCGGATAAAATTGACAAAATCTAAGTATCAGAGTGACTAAATTCTATATCATCATCCCTTTCTCGGATACATAGGATAAAATTAACAGAATCTAAATGTCAGTGTGAATAAATTTTTTTTATCAACATCCTTTGTCAGATACATAAGAAAAAACTGACAAAATCTAAATTTCAGAATGAATAAATGCTTTAACAACATCATTTATCGGATATGTCGGATAAAATTGTCATAATCTAAGTATCAGAGTGAGTAAATTCTATATCAACATCCTTGTCTCAGATACATAGGATAAAATTGACAAATTCTAAGTGTCAGTGTGAATAAATTTTTTTTATCAACATCCTTGGTCAGATACATCAAATGAAATTGACAAAATCTAAATTACAGAACGAATAAATGCTTTAACAATATCCTTTATCGGATATGTCGGATAAAATTGACAAAATCTAAGTATCAGGGTGATTAAATTCTATATCAACATCCTTTTCTCGGATACATAGGATAAACTTGACAGAATCTAAGCGCCAGTGTGAACAAATTTTTTATCAACATCCTTTGTAAGATACATCAAATAAAATTGACAAAATCCAAATTTCAGAATGAATAAATTCATTATCAACATCCTTTTGTCGGATATTTCAGATAAAATTGACAAAATCTAAGTATCAGAGTGAATAATTTTTTTTATCAACATCCTTTGCCAGATACATCGAATAAAATTGATAAAATATAAGTGTCAGAGTGAATAAATTTTTTTTATCAACATCCTTTGTCAGATACATCAAATAAAATAGACAAAATCTAAATTTCAGAATGAATAAATTCATTATCAACATCCTTTTTGTCGGATATGTCAAATAAAATTGACAAAATCTAAGTATCAAAGTGAATAATTTTTTTTATCAACATCCTTTGCCAGGTACATCGAATAAAATTGATAAAATATAAGTGTCAGAGTGAATAAATTTTTTTATCAACATCCTTTGTCAGATACATAGAATAAAATTGACAAAATCGAAATTTCAGGATGAATAAATTCATTATCAACATCATTTGTCGGATATGGCGGATAAAATTGACAAAATCTAAGTATCAGAGTGACTGAATTCTATAGCAACATCCTTTTCTCGGATACATAGGATAAAATTGACAGAATCTAAGTGTCAGTGTGAACAAATTTTTTTATCAACATCCTTTGTCAGATACATCAAATAAAATTGACAAAATCTAAATTTCAGAATGAATAAATTCATTATCAACATCCTTTTGTCGGATATGTCGGATAAAATTGACAAAATCTAACTATCAGAGTGACTAAATTCTATATCATCATCCCTTTCTTGGATACATAGGATAAAATTGACAGAATCTAAATGTCAGTGTGAATAATTTTTTTTATCAACATCCTTTGTCAGATACATCAAATACAATTGACAAAATCTAAATTTCAGAACGAATAAATGCTTTAACAACATCCTTTATCAGATATGTCGGATAAAATTGACAAAATCTAAGTATCAGGGTGATTAAATTCTATATCAACATCCTTTTCTCGGATACATAGGATAAATTGACAGAATCTAAGTGCCAGTGTGAACAAATTTTTTTTATCAACATCCTTCGTCAGATACATCAAATAAAATTGACAAAATCTAAATTTCAGAATGAATAAATTCATTATCAACATCCTTTTGTCGGATATGTCGGATAAAATTGACAAAATCTAAGTATCAGAGTGAATATTTTTTTATCAACATCCTTTGCCAGATACATCGAATAAAATTGATAAAATATAAGTGTCAAAGTAAATAATTTTTTTATCAACATCCTTTGTCAGATACATCAAATAAATTGACAAAACCTAAATTTCAGAATGAATAAATTCATTATAAACATCCTTTGTCGGATATGTCGGATAAAATTGACAAAATCTAAGTATCAGAGTGACTGAATTCTATATCAACATCCTTTTCTCGGATACAGAGGATAAAATTGACAGAATCTAAATGTCAGTGTGAACAAATTTTTTTATCAACATCCTTTGTCAGATACATAAAATAAAATTGACAAAATCGAAATTTCAGAATGAATAAATTCATTATCAACATCCTTTTGTCGGATATGTCGGATAAAATTGACAAAATCTAACTATCAGAGTGAATAATTTTTTACCAACATCCTTTGCCAGATACATCGAATGAAATTGATAAAATATAAGTGTCAGAGTGAATTAATTTTTTTATCAACATCCTTTGTCAGATACATCAAATAAAATTGACAAAATCTAATTTCAGAATGAATAAATTCATTATCAACATCCTTTTGTCGGATATGTCGGATAAAATTGACAAAATCTAAGTATCAGAGTGAATAATTTTTTTTATCAACATCCTTTGCCAGGTACGTCGAATAAAATTGATAAAATATAAGTGTCAGAGTGAATAAATTTTTTATCAACATCCTTTGTCAGATACATCAAATAAAATTGACAAAATCTAAATTTCAGAATGAATAAATTCATTATCAACATGCTGTGTCGTATATGTTTGATAAAATTGACAAAATCTAAGTATCAGAGTGACTGAATTCTATATCAACAACCTTTTCTCGGATACATAGGATAAAATTAACAGAATCTAAGTGTCAGTGTGAACAAATTTTTTTATCAACATCCTTTGTCAGATACATCAAATAAAATTGACAAAATCTAAATTTCAGAATGAATAAATCATTATCAACATCCTTTTGTCGGATATGTCGGATAAAATTGACAAATTATAAGAGTCAGAGTGAATAAATTTTTTTATCAATATCCTTTGTCAGATACATCAAATAAAATTTACAAAATCTAAATTTCAGAATAAATAAATGCTTTAACAACATCCTTTATCGGATATGGCGGATAAAATTGACAAAATCTAAATTTCAGAATGAATAAATTCTATATCAACATCCTTTGTCAGATATGTCGGATAAAATTTACAAAATATAAGTGTCAGAATGAATAATTTTTTTTATCAACATCCTTTGGCAGAACCATCGGATAAAATTGACAAAATCTAAATTTCAGAATGAATAAATGCTTTAACAACATCCTTTTCTCGGATACATAGGATAAAATTGACAAATTCTAAGTGTTAGAGTTAATAATTTTTTTTATCAACATCCTTTGGCAGATACATCGGATAAAATTGACAAAATCTAAATTTCAGAATGAATAAATTCATTATCAACATCCTTTGTCTGATATGTCGGATAAAATTGACAAAATCTAAGTATCAGAGTGACTAAAATCTATATGATCATCCCTTTCTCGGATACATAGGATAAAATTGACAGAATCTAAATGTCAGTGTGAATAAATTTTTTTATCAACATCCTTTGTCAGATACATCAAATAAAATTGACAAAATCGAAATTTCAGGATGAATAAATTCATTATCAACATCATTTGTCGGATATGGCGGATAAAATTGACAAAATCTAAGTATCAGAGTGACTGAATTCTATAGCAACATCCTTTTCTCGGATACATAGGATAAAATTGACAGAATCTAAGTGTCAGTGTGAACAAATTTTTTTATCAACATCCTTTGTCAGATACATCAAATAAAACTGACAAAATCTAAATTTCAGAATGAATAAAATTCATTATCAACATCCTTTTGTCGGATATGTCGGATAAAATTGACAAAATCTAACTATCAGAGTGACTAAATTCTATATCATCATCCCTTTCTCGGATACATAGGATAAAATTGACAGAATCTAAATGTCAGTGTGAAGAATTTTTTTTTATCAACATCCTTTGTCAGATACATTAAATAAAATTGACAAAATCTAAATTTCAGAACGAATAAATGCTTTAACAACATCCTTTATCAGATATGTCGGATAAAATTGACAAAATCTAAGTATCAGTGTGAACAAATTTTTTATCAACATCCTTTCTCAGATACATCAAATAAAATTGACAAAATCTAAATTTCAGAATGAATAAATTCATTATCAACATCCTTTTGTCGGATATGTCGGATAAAATTGACAAAATCTAAGTGTCAGTGTGAACAATTTTTTTTATCAACATCCTTTCTCAGATACATCAAATAAAATTGACAAAATCTAAATTTCAGAATGAATAAATTCATTATCAACATCCTTTTGTCGGATATGTCGGATAAAATTGACAAAATCTAAGTATCAGAGTGAATAATTTTTTTATCAACATCCTTTGCCAGATACATCGAATAAAATTGATAAAATATAAGTGTCAAAGTGAATAAATTTTTTTATCAACATCCTTTGTCAGATACATCAAATAAAATTGACAAAATCTAAATTTCAGAATGAATAAATTCATTATAAACATCCTTTGTCGGATATGTCGGATAAAATTGACAAAATCTAAGTATCAGAGTGACTGAATTCTATATCAACATCCTTTTCTCGGATACAGAGGATAAAATTGACAGAATCTAAATGTCAGTGTGAACAAATTTTTTTATCAACATCCTTTGTCAGATACATAAAATAAATTGACAAAATCGAAATTTCAGGATGAATAAAGTCATTATCAACATCCTTTTGTCGGATATGTCGGATAAAATTGACAAAATCTAACTATCAGAGTGAATAATTTTTTATCAACATCCTTTGCCAGATACATCGAATAAAATTGATAAAATATAAGTGTCAGAGTGAATAAATTTTTTTATCAACATCCTTTGTCAGATACATCAAATAAAATTGACAAAATCTTAATTTCAGAATGAATAAATTCATTATCAACATCCTTTTGTCGGATACGTCGGATAAAATTGACAAAATCTAAGTATCAGAGTGAATAATTTTTTTATCAACATCCTTTGCCAGGTACATCGAATAAAATTGATAAAATATAAGTGTCAGATTGAATAAATTTTTTTATCAACATCCTTTGTCAGATACATCAAATAAAATTGACAAAATCTAAATTTCAGAATGAATAAATTCATTATCAACATGCTGTGTCGGATATGTTTGATAAAATTGACAAAATCTAAGTATCAGAGTGACTGAATTCTATATCAACAACCTTTTCTCGGATACATAGGATAAAATTGACAGAATCTAAGTGTCAGTGTGAAACAAATTTTTTTGTCAACATCCTTTGTCAGATACATCAAATAAAATTGACAAAATCTAAATTTCAGAATGAATAAATTCATTATCAACATCCTTTTGTCGGATATGTCGGATAAAATTGACAAATTATAGGAGTCAGAGTGAATAAATTTTTTTTATCAATATCCTTTGTCAGATACATCAAATAAAATTTACAAAATCTAAATTTCAGAATAAATAAATGCTTTAACAACATCCTTTATCGGATATGGCGGATAAAATTGACAAAATCTAAATTTCAGAATGAATAAATTCTATATCAACATCCTTTGTCAGATATGTCGGATAAAATTTACAAAATATAAGTGTCAGAGTGAATATTTTTTTTTATCAACATCCTTTGGCAGATACATCGGATAAAATTGACAAAATCTAAATTTCAGAATGAATAAATTCATTATCAACATCCTTTGTCTGATATGTCGGATAAAATTGACAAAATCTAAGTATCAGAGTGACTAAAATCTATATGATCATCCCCTTTCGGATACATAGGATAAAATTGACAGAATCTAAATGTCAGTGTGAATAAATTTTTTTATCAACATCCTTTGTCAGATACATCAAATAAATTGACAAAATCTAAATTTCAGAATGAATAAATGCTTTAACAACATCATTTATCGGATATGTCGGATAAAAGTGTCATAATCTAAGTATCAGAGTGAGTAAATTCTATATCAACATTCTTGTCTCAGATACATAGGATAAAATTGACAAATTCTAACTGTCAGTGTGAATAAATTTTTTTTATCAACATCCTTTGTCAGATACATCAAATAAAATTGACAAAATCTAAATTTCAGAACGAATAAATGCTTTAACAACATCCTTTAACGGATATGTCGGATAAAATTGACAAAATCTAAGTATCAGGGTGATTAAATTCTATATCAACATCCTTTTCTCGGATACATAGGATAAAATGGACAGAATCTAAGCGCCAGTGTGAACAAATTTTTTTATCAACATCCTTTGTCAGATACATCAAATAAAATTGACAAAATCTAAATTTCAGAATGAATAAATTCATTATTAACATCCTTTTGTCGGATATGTCGGATAAAATTGACAAAATCTAAGTTTCAGAGTGAATAATTTTTTATCAACATCCTTTGCCAGATACATCGAATAAAATCGATAAAATATAAGTGTCAGAGTGAATAAATTTTTTTCATCAACATCCTTTGTCAGATACATCAAATAAAATTGACAAAATCTAAATTTCAGAATGAATAAATTCAGTATCAACATCCTTTTGTCGGATATGTCAGATAAAATTGACAAAATCTAAGTATCAAAGTAAATAATTTTTTTATCAACATCCTTTGCCAGATACATCGAATAAAATTGATAAAAATATAAGTGTCAGAGTGAATAAATTTTTTTATCAACATCCTTTGTCAGATACATCATTTAAAATTGACAAAATCGAAATTTCAGGATGAATAAATTCATTATCAACATCATTTGTCGGATATGTCGGATAAAATTGACAAAATCTATGTATCAAAGTGACTAAATTCTATATCATCATCCCTTTCTCGGATACATAGGATAAAATTGACAGAATCTAAATGTCAGTGTGAATAAATTTTTTTATCAACATCCTTTGCCAGATACATCCAATAAAATGATAAAATATAAGTGTCACAGTGAATAAATTTTTTTATCAACATCCTTTGTCAGATACATCAAATAAAATTGAAAAAAAATCTGAATTTCAGAATGAATAAATTCATTATCACCATCCTTTGTCGGCTATGTCGGATAAAATTGACAAAATCTAAGTATCAGAGTGACTAAATTCTATATCATCATCCCTTTCTCGGATACATAGGATAAAATTAACAGAATCTAAATGTCAGTGTGAATAAATTTTTTTATCAACATCCTTTGTCAGATACATAAGAAAAAACTGACAAAATCTAAATTTCAGAATGAATAAATGCTTTAACAACATCATTTATCGGATATGTCGGATAAAATTGTCATAATCTAAGTATCAGAGTGAGTAAATTCTATATCAACATCCTTGTCTCAGATACATAGGATAAAATTTGACAAATTCTAAGTGTCAGTGTGAATAAATTTTTTTTATCAACATCCTTGTCAGATACATCAAATAAAATTGACAAAATCTAAATTTCAGAACGAATAAATGCTTTAACAACATCCTTTAACGGATATGTCGGATAAAATTGACAAAATCTAAGTATCAGGGTGATTAAATTCTATATCAAACATCCTTTTCTCGGATACATAGGATAAACTTGACAGAATCTAAGCGCCAGTGTGAACAAATTTTTTTATCAACATCCTTTGTAAGATACATCAAATAAAATTGACAAAATCCAAATTTCAGAATGATTAAATTCATTATCAACATCCTTTTGTCGGATATGTCAGATAAAAATTGACAAAATCTAAGTATCAGAGTGAATAATTTTTTTTTATCAACATCCTTTGCCAGATACATCGAATAAAATTGATAAAATATAAGTGTCAGAGTGAATAAATTTTTTTATCAACATCCTTTGTCAGATACATCAAATAAAATAGACAAAATCTAAATCTCAGAATGAATAAATTCATTATCAACATCCTTTTGTCGGATATGTCAAATAAAATTGACAAAATCTAAGTATCAAAGTGAATAATTTTTTTTATCAACATCCTTTGCCAGGTACATCGAATAAAATTGATAAAATATAAGTGTCAGAGTGAATAAATTTTTTTATCAACATCCTTTGTCAGATACATCAAAATAAAATTGACAAAAATCGAAATTTCAGGATGAATAAATTCATTATCAACATCATTTGTCGGATATTGCGGATAAAATTGACAAAATCTAAGTATCAGAGTGACTGAATTCTATAGCAACATCCTTTTCTCGGATACATAGGATAAAATTGACAGAATCTAAGTGTCAGTGTGAACAAATTTTTTTTATCAACATCCTTTGTCAGATACATCAAATAAAATTGACAAAATCTAAATTTCAGAATGAATAAATTCATTATCAACATCCTTTTGTCGGATATGTCGGATAAAATTGACAAAATCTAACTATCAGAGTGAATAATTTTTATCAACATCCTTTGCCAGATACATCGAATAAAATTGATAAAATATAAGTGTCAGAGTGAATAAATTTTTTATCAACATCCTTTGTCAGATGCATCAAATAAAATTGACAAAATCTAAATTTCAGAATGAATAAATTCATTATCAACATCCTGTGTCGGATATGTCAGATAAAATTGACAAAATCTAAGTATCAGAGTGACTGAATTCTATATCAACATCCTTTTCTCGGATACATAGGATAAAATTGACAGAATCTAAGTGTCAGTGTGAATAAATTTTTTTATCAACATCCTTTGTCAGATACATCAAATAAAATTGACAAAATCTAAATTTCAACATGAATAAATTCATTATCAATATCCTTTGTCGGATATGTCGGATAAAATTGACAAAATATAAGAGTCAGAGTGAATAAATTTTTTTATCAATATCCTTTGTCAGATACATCAAATAAAATTTACAAAATCTAAATTTCAGAATGAATAAATGCTTTGACAACATCCTAAAACGGATATGTCGGATAAAATTGACAAAATCTAAGTATCAGAGTGACTAAATTCTATATCACATCCTTTTCTCGGATACATAGGATAAAATTGACAAATTCTAAGTGTTAGAGTGAATAATTTTTTTATCAACATCCTTTGGCAGATACATCGGATAAAATTGACAAAATCTAAATTTCAGAATGAATAAATTCATTATCAACATCCTTTGTCGGATATGTCGGATAAAATTGACAAAATCTAAGTATCAGAGTGACTAAATTCTATATCATCATCCCTTTCTCGGATACATAGGATAAAATTGACAGAATCTAAATGTCAGTGTGAATAAATTTTTTTATCAACATCCTTTGCCAGATACATCCAATAAAATTGATAAAATATAAGTATCACAGTGAATAAATTTTTTTATCAACATTCTTTGTCAGATACATCAAATAAAATTGAAAAAATCTAAATTTCAGAATGAATAAATTCATTATCACCATCCTTTGTCGGCTATGTCGGATAAAATAGACAAAATCTAAGTATCAGAGTGACTAAATTCTATATCATCATCCCTTTCTCGGATACATAGGATAAAATTAACAGAATCTAAATGTCAGTGTGAATAAATTTTTTTTATCAACATCCTTTGTCAGATACATAAGAAAAAACTGACAAAATCTAAATTTCAGAATGAATAAATGCTTTAACAACATCATTTATCGGATATGTCGGATAAAATTGTCATAATCTAAGTATCAGAGTGAGTAAATTCTATATCAACATCCTTGTCTCAGATACATAGGATAAAATTGACAAATTCTAAGTGTCAGTGTGAATAAATTTTTTTTATCAACATCCTTGGTCAGATACATCAAATAAAATTGACAAAATCTAAATTACAGAACGAATAAATGCTTTAACAATATCCTTTATCGAATATGTCGGATAAAATTGACAAAGTCTAAGTATCAGGGTGATTAAATTCTATATCAACATCCTTTTCTCGGATACATAGGATAAACTTGACAGAATCTAAGCGCCAGTGTGAACAAATTTTTTTATCAACATCCTTTGTAAGATACATCAAATAAAATTGACAAAATCCAAATTTCAGAATGAATAAATTCATTATCAACATCCTTTTGTCGGATATGTCAGATAAAATTGACAAAATCTAAGTATCAGAGTGAATAATTTTTTTTATCAACATCCTTTGCCAGATACATCGAATAAAATTGATAAAATATAAGTGTCAGAGTGAATAAATTTTTTTTATCAACATCCTTTGTCAGATACATCAAATAAAATAGACAAAATCTAAATCTCAGAATGAATAAATTCATTATCAACATCCTTATGTCGGATATGTCAAATAAAATTGACAAAATCTAAGTATCAAAGTGAATAATTTTTTTTATCAACATCCTTTGCCAGGTACATCGAATAAAATTGATAAAATATAAGTGTCAGAGTGAATAAATTTTTTTATCAACATCCTTTGTCAGATACATCAAATAAAATTGACAAAATCTAAATTTCAGAATGAATAAATTCATTATCAACATCCTGTGTCGGATATGTCAGATAAAATTGACAAAATCTAAGTATCAGAGTGACTGAATTCTGTATCAACATCCTTTTCTCGGATACATAGGATAAAATTGACAGAATCTAAGTGTCAGTGTGAATAAATTTTTTTATCAACATCCTTTGTCAGATACATCAAATAAAATTGACAAAATCTAAATTTCAACATGAATAAATTCATTATCAATATCCTTTGTCGGATATGTCGGATAAAATTGACAAAATATAAGAGTCAGAGTGAATAAAATTTTTTTATCAATATCCTTTGTCAGATACATCAAATAAAATTTACAAAAATCTAAATTTCAGAATGAATAAATGCTTTGACAACATCCTTAGACGGATATGTCGGATAAAATTGACAAAATCTAAGTATCAGAGTGACTAAATTCTATATCAACATCCTTTTCTCGGATACATAGGATAAAATTGACAAATTCGAAGTGTTAGAGTGAATAATTTTTTTATCAACATCCTTTGGCAGATACATCGGATAAAATTGACAAAATCTAAATTTCAGAATGAATAAATTCATTATCAACATCCTTTGTCGGATATGTCGGATAAAATTGACAAAATCTAAGTATCAGAGTGACTAAATTCTATATCATCATCCCTTTCTCGGACACATACGATAAAATTGACAGAATCTAAATGTCAGTGTGAATAAATTTTTTTTTTTATCAACATCCTTTGTCAGATAAATCAAATAAAATTAACAAAATCTAAATTTCAGAATAAATAAATGCTTTAACAACATCCTTTATCGGATATGTCGGATAAAATTGTCATAATCTAAGTATCAGAGTGAGTAAATTCTATATCAACATTCTTTTCTCAGATACATAGGATAAAATTAACAAATTCTAAGTGTATGTGTGAATAAAATTTTTTTATCAACATCCTTTGTCAGATACATCAAATAAAATTGACAAAATTTAAATTTCAGAATGAATAAATTCAGTATCAACATCCTTTTGTCGGATATGTCGGATAAAATTGACAAAATCTAATTATCAGAGTGAATAATTTTTTTATCAACATCCTTTGCCAGATACATCCAATACTACTACTACTAACAACTCATCGCAGCACCAAGCCGCCTGAGGCCAACACAGCTACGCATGCTCCTCCTCCACCCCAATCTATTCAAAGCCTCCCTTTTTACACCCGCCCACGAAGTTCCCATTTCCTTTAAATCTTTCCTTATGACGTCCTCCCAACCCAGACGGGGACGACCTGCTTTCCGTTTAGCCCTAGATGGTTGGCCGAAAAAGAACAATCTTCGGCAATCTGTCATCCTTCATCCGAACAACATGCCCTAACCACCTCAACCTTTCTTTCATTATAGACCCAGAAAGTGGCATTGAACCACATCTTTCGTATAGCCTATCGTTTGAAATACGGTCAGTCAGCCGGGTACCCAGAACAATCCTTAAGCAATTTCTCTGGAAAACATCTAGCAAATCTTCATCCGCTTTTCGGAGCGTCCATGCTTCAGAGCCATATTTGACCACTGTCATCACTGTAGCTTCTAAGATTCTAATCTTGGTTTGCAGACTTATCTTCCTATTCTTCCAGACTTTTTTTAACTGTGAAAAAAAACACCCTGAGCCTTGGCTATTCTATTTTTAACATCTTCACTGCTCCCGCCATCTTTACTAATAATACTACCAAGGTAAGTGAAACTGCCCACCTGATCAATCTTTTCATTACCCAACGTCACCTTTTCATCTTCACTTATTCCTAGCCTTAGTGACTTGGTCTTCCTAACATTAATTTTCAACCAATACTAGCACCCTGAACTCGCAAAACCTCTAAAACTTCATTCATTTTGCTCACACTTTCATCTAGGATGCTTAAATCATCAGCATAATCCAAGTCCAGGAGACTTTTTCCTCCCCATTTGATTCCGTGGTCTCCCATTGCCTTTCCTGTGCTCCTTAAAACAAAGTCCATCAAAATAATCCATATAAAGGGGGATAGAACACAACCCTGCTTAACTCCTGATTTAATACAAAACCAGCTGCTAACCTCATTTCCTACCTTAACCGCAGCAGTGTTATTCTCGTACATAGCACTAATCACTTTAATGTATTTGTCTGGTATACCATACAAGGATAAAACCTTTACTAAAGCTCCTCTATCAACAGAATCGAACGCTTGCTCATAATCTATAAAACTAAGGACCAAAGGTGTTTGAAAACTTAGGCACTTCTCAATTATTGACCTAAGAGTGAAATTTGGTCAACACATCCTCTACCTTTTTCTAAAACCGCACTGCTCTTCTCTTAAAACTTTGTCTACGGCATCTCTCAGTCTAAAAAGTATCATATTACTAAGCAATTTGCTACCTACAGAGACCAGACTAATGCCTCGATAATTACCACACTCACTTTTATCACCTTTCTTATAAAGTGGCTTAATTAAGGTTTTCCTAAAATCATTAGGTACTTCCCCTTTTTCAAAAATCATATTCATAATCTCCAATAACTTATTTCTAACCTCAGAGCCACCATATTTAAGAAACTCATTTACTACCCTATCAGCACCTGGAGCCTTATTATTCTTTAATCCTTTTAGTACTGTTTCTAATTCCTCCTCACAAAACAAATCTTCCTTCACATCCAAGGTATCACAAACTTTTTCATTTTCCTCTATATTTTTTCCTGCAACTCTATCTCGGTTAAGCAAATTCTCAAAATGTTCGGCCCATCTCGCTTTAGCTTTGTCTTATCGCTAATTGCCACCCCATTCCTATCTTTAACTGGGACAAGTCGGATTGACTACTACCTCTCAATTTGTTAACGTGCCAGTACAATATTTTACTATTATGCCGTCTAGCTGCATCTTCTAAATCCTCGGCATTTTATTCCATGGCCTCCACTTCACACCTCCTTAGTTCATATTTCAATGCTTTCTCCACTTTCTTTACATTTCTTTTGTTTTCATGTGATCTATCACTCAGATAATTCTTGTACAAGTCCTTTCTCCTTTCTATTAAACTTAAAGCTTTTTCACTAATATTCTTAGCTGCAGTTCTAGCTTTCTTCCCTAATACACCTTCAGCAACTTCACAAATTATTTTTCTAAAATTATTCCAACCATCTTCCACATTATCAAATTTTAAGCTCTCAAGTTTAGTATTCAACTGTTCCTGGAAAGTTTCTCTCAAATTCTCATCCTGGAGTCTACTAACATCATAACTTCCCGGGAGGTAATTACCCTTCCGATATTTCAGCTTTAAATTAACCCTTGACACTACTAGATGGTGATCTTTACTTTTAACATCAATAACAGCACTCCTATATACCCTAGTATCTTGTATTGATCCTGCCAGTCTTCGATTTACTATAACATAATCAATAAGGTTTGCTGTCTTACCATCACGTGAATACCATGTTAGCTTATGAGCCATTTTATGACCAAACACCGTATTGGTTATAACTAGATTGTTATAACTACAAAATTGCAAAAGTCTGTATCCATTACTGTTTTCTTTTCCCTACACCAAATTTACCTAAGCTGGGATACCATCTATCCATATTTCTACCAACCTGGGCGTTAAAATCTCCCAGCAATAACATCATATTTCTACCTGGGACCTTGTCTATTTGCTCCTGTAACTGTAAGTAAAATTCATCTGAGTCCCTAGTATCTCCATCAGTCGGTTCTACAGGGGCGTATACTACTATAACTGATACCTTGAACTTTCTAGTCATAAAATGAGCAATTAGTATTCTATTATTAATACCTTCCCAGCCTAAACAAGACTTAGCAGCTTCCTTATTCATCATGAGCCCTACTCCCTGTCTATGTAACCCATCCTTCCTGCCTGAGTAAACAAATTCTATATCACCTAATTTAATGCTTCCTACCCCTGGGACATGAGTTTCTGAAACTCCTAATAGATCCAGTTCGAATCGTCTGAATTCGTCAGTCAAAATGTCGATACGATAGTCATTTTTTAATGTCGTAACATTCCAAGTTCCAATTTTCATGTTCTTTAAATCATTGAAAATTTTTTTCGCCTCAGGAAAAGCAATGATCCCGGATACCAGTGCAGGACGGGGATCACATATCTTCTCAAGTCTACACCGAAGTGCTTAAGCCGGCTTAGAACCGGACAGCAAGAAGTCCCTGGGACCTCCATGAATGGAGGCTTTGTGCAATCCTGGGCCCATCTTGGTCACAACATGGTTTTCAGCGCTTGGCGATGCTCTTCTATCAACAAGAGTCGAAATCCTGCACAGACAATCTCAAGCCTATTACCTCCGACTCATTATATATTCATGCCTACAAATATTATGCTACTACGGGGAGGCAACCCGTAATAGATAAATTAGCTAGGAAGAGGTTTTTCAGCCCAAAGACGCCCATCAAAACATACCAATCCCAGAAGAATTGTCCATTAGTCAGAATCCCGTGCGAATGCTGTGTCGTTTACTAGGCTATAATTTCCTCGAGGGGCGCCACTCCTCAAGTGGGAATAGAGTTGACCGCAAGGTCCCCAGTCTTGCAGGTACCCCGAAAAGGTCGAGGCAGCCCTTTGCAGAGGCCGTTGTCCATAGATCTGGATCTTACGCCCTGCCACAGTTGTCCTCCTATAGAGGATCCTCCCGCGATGGTGTTCTGCATCACCATGCAATTTAACCCATTGCTGGGAGAAGGTTTGCAACTCATGGAACTTGTGGATAAACAAGTGGGCCCTTTTGAGTGTACATTTGAGGGGCCTTCTTCCTCCTCCGCCTGTATTTATGACCCCGGGCAAGGGTGCCCCAGATTCTATTATGGACCCCCAGGGACAAGGTCCCCCCTTGGTCCATGCCTCCTATGGAGGTACCCTACATATCTGTAGGGTGTTCCCCTATCGCCACCTGGGGACATGCTGAATGGCCTGGGGGAGGCCAGATAAACGGATCACTTTTGTTTTGCAAAGGCAATAACTCAGTGACATAAAAATTGATAAAATATAAGTGTCAGAGTGAATAAATTTTTTTATCAACATCCTTTGTCAGATACATCAAATAAAATTGACAAAAGCTAAATTTCAGAACGAATAAATGCTTTAACAACACCCTTTATCGGATATGTCGGATAAAATTGACAAAATCTAAGTATCAGGGTGATTAAATTCTATATTAACATCCTTTTCTCGGATACATAGGATAAAATTGCCAGAATCTAAGTGCCAGTGTGAACAAATTTTTTTATCAACATCCTTTGTCAGATACATCAAATAAAATTGAAAAAATTTAAATTTCAGAATGAATAAATTCATTATCAACATCGTTTTGTCGGATATGTCGGATAAAATTGACAAAATCTAATTATCAGAGTGAATAATTTTTTATCAACATCCTTTGTCAGATACATCAAATAAAATTAACAAAATCTAAACTTCAGAATGAATAATTCATTATCAACATCCTTTGTCGGCTATGTCGGATAAAATTGACAAAATCTAAGTATCAGAGTGACTGAATTCTATATCAACATCCTTTTCTCGCATACATAGGATAAAATTGACAGAATCTAAGTGTCAGTGTGAACAAATTTTTTATCAACATCCTTTCTCAGATACATCAATAAAATTGACAAAATCTAAATTTCAGAATGAATAAATTCATTATCAACATCCTTTTGTCGGATATGTCGGATAAAATAAACAAAATCTAACTATCAGAGTGAATAACTTTTTATCAACAGCCTTTGCCAGATACATCGAATAAAATTGATAAAATATAAGTGTCAGAGTGAATAAACTTTCTTATCAACATTCTTTGTCAGACACATCAAATAAATTGACAAAATCTAAATTTCAGAATGAATAAATTTATTATCAACATCCTTTTGTCGGATATGTCGGATAAAATTGACAAAATCTAAGTATCAGAGTGAATTAATTTTTTATCAACATCCTTTGCCAGATACATCGAATAAAATTGACAGAATCTAAATTTCAAAATGAATAAATTCATTATCAACATCCTTTGTCGGATATGTCGGATAAAATTGACAAAATCTAAGTGTCAGTGTGAACAAATTTTTTATCAATATCCTTTGTCAGATACATCAAATAAAATTGACAAAATCTAAATTTCAGAATGAGTAAATTCATTATCAACATCCTTTTGTCGGATATGTCGAATAAAATTGACAAAATCTAACTATCAGAGTGAATAATTTTTTATCAACATCCTTTGCCAGATACATCGAATAAAATTTATAAAATATAAGTGTCAGATTGAATAATTTTCTTATCAATATCCTTTGTCAGATACATCAAATAAAATTGACAAAATCTAAATTTCAGAATGAATAAATTCATTATCAACATCCTGTGTCGGATATGTCGGATAAAATTGACAAAATCTAAGTATCAGAGTGACTGAATTCTATATCAACATCGTTTTCTCGGATACATAGGATAAAATTGACAGAATCTAAGTGTCAGTGTGAATAAATTTTTTTATCAACATCCTTTGTCAGATACATCAAATAAAATTGACAAAATCTAAATTTCAGAATGAATAAATTCATTATCAACATCCTTTGTCGGATATGTTGGATAAAATTGACAAAATATAAGTGTCAGAGTGAATAAATTTTTTTTTTATCAACATCCTTTGTCAGATACATCAAATAAACCTGACAAAATCTAAATTTCAGAATGAATAAATTCATCATCAACATCCTGTGTCGGATATGTCGGATAAAACTGACAAAATCTAAGTATCAGAGTGACTGAATTCTATATCAACTTTTTTTTCTCTCGATACATAGGATAAAATTGACAAAATCTAAGTGTCAGTATGAATAAATTTTTTTATCAACATCCTTTGTCAGATACATCAAATAAAATTGACAAAATCTAAATTTCAGAATGAATAAATTCATTATCAACATCCTGTGTCGGGTATGTCGGATAAAATTGACAAAATCTAAGTATCAGAGTGACTGAATTCTATATCAACATCCTTTTCTCGGATACATAGGATAAAATTGACAGAATCTGAGTGTCAGTGTGAATAAATTTTTTTTATCAACATCTTTTGTCAGATACATCAAATAAATTTACAAAATCTAAATTTCAGAATGAATAAATGCTTTAACAACATCCTTTATCGGATATGGCGGATAAAATTGACAAAATCTAAGTATCAGAGTGACTAATTTCTATATCAACATCCTTTTCTCGGATACATAGGATAAAATTGACAAATTCTAAGTGTTAGAGTGAATAATTTTTTTTATCAACATCCTCTGGCAGATACATCGGATAAAATTGACAAAATCTAAATTTCAGAATGAATAAATGCTTTAACATCATCCTTTATCGGATATGTCGGATAAAATTGACAAAATCTAAGTATCAGAGTGACTAATTTCTATTTCAACATGCTTTTCTCGGATACATAGGATAAAATTGACAAATTCTAAGTGTTAGAGTGAATAATTTTTTTTTTTATCAACATCCTCTGGCAGATACATCGGATAAAATTGACAAAATCTAAATTTCAGAATGAATAAATTCATTATCAACATCCTTTGTCGGATATGTCGGATAAAATTGACAAAATCTGAGTATCAGAGTGACTAAATTCTATATTATCATCCCTTTCTCGGATACATAGGATAAAATTGACAGAATCTAAATGTCAGTGTGAATAATTTTTTTTTTATCAACATCCTTTGTCAGATACATCAAATAAAATTGACAAAATCTAAATTTCAGAATGAATAAATGCTTTAACAACATCCTTTATCGGATATGTCGGATAAAATTGTCATAATCTAAGTATCAGAGTGAGTAAATTCTATATCAACATCCTTTTCTCAGATACATAGGATAAAATTAACAAATTCTAAGTGTCAGTGTGAATAAAATTTTTTTATCAACATCCTTTGTCAGATACATCACATAATATTGACAAAATCTAAATTTCAGAATGAATAAATTCATTATCAACATCCTTTGTCAGATATATCAGATAAAATTGCCAAAATATAAGTGTCAGAGTGAATAATTTTTGCTTATCAACATCTGTTGTCAAATACATCAAATAAAATTGACAAAATCTAAATTTCAGAATGAATAAATACTTTTAACATTATCCTTTATCGGATATGTCGGATAAAATTGACATAATCTAAGTATCAGAGTGACTAAATTCTATATCGACATCCTTTTCTCAGATACATAGGATAAAATTGACAAATTCTAAGTGTTAGAGTGAATAAATTTTTCTATCAACATCCTTTGGCACATACATCGGATATAAAATTGACAGAATCTAAATCTCAGAATGAATAAAATTCATTATCAACATCCTTTGGAAGATACATCGTATAAAATTGACAGAATCTAAATTTCAGAATGAATAAATTCATTATAACATCCTTTGTAACATTCTTTTTATCAACATCCTTTGTCAGATACATCAAATAAAATTGACAGAATCTAAGTGTCAGTGTGAATAAATTTTTTTATCAACATCCTTTGTCAGATACATCAAATGAAAT
This sequence comes from Artemia sinica, assembly GCA_027921565.1. Taxonomy (NCBI): domain Eukaryota; kingdom Metazoa; phylum Arthropoda; class Branchiopoda; order Anostraca; family Artemiidae; genus Artemia; species Artemia sinica. The sequence goes on from CM051258.1 coordinate 44,155,651, forward strand.
TGACAAAATCTAAATTTCAGAATGAATAAATTCATTATCAACATCCTTTGTCGGATATGTTGGATAAAATTGACAAAATATAAGTGTCAGAGTGAACAAATTTTTTTTATCAACATCCTTTGTCAGATACATCAAATAAAATTGACAAAATCTAAATTTCAGAATGAATAAATTTATCAACATCCTGTGTCGGATATGTCGGATAAAATTGACAAAATCTAAGTATCAGAGTGACTGAATTCTATATCAACTTTTTTTTTTCTCGGATACATAGGATAAAATTGACAGAATCTAAGTGTCAGAGTGAATAATTTTTTTTACCAACATCCTTTGTCAGATACATCAAATAAAATTGACAAAATCTAAATTTCAGAATAAATAAATGCTTTAACAACATCTTTTATCGGATATGTCGGATAAAATTTGACAAAATATAAGTATCAGAGTGACAAAATTCTATATCAACATCCTTTTCTCGGATACATAGGATAAAATTGACAGAATCTAAGTGTGAGAGTGAATAAATTTTTTTATCAACATCCTTTTCTCGGATACATAGGATAAAATTGACAAAATCTGAATTTCAGAATGAATAAATTCATTATCAACATCCTTTGTCTGATATGTCGGATAAAATTGACAAAATATAAGTATCAGAGTGACTAAATTCTATATCAACATCCTTTTCTCGGATACATAGGATAAAATTGACAAATTCTAAGTGTTAGGGTGAATAATTTTTTTTATCAACATCCTTTGCCATATACATTGGATAAAAATTTACAAAATCTAAGTATCAGAGTGAATAATTTCATTATCAACATCCTTTGTCGGATATGTCGGATAAAATTGACAAAATTTAAGTATCAGAGTAAATAATTTTTTTTTATCAACATCCTTTCCTTTGCCAGATACATCGAATAAAATTAACAGAATCTAAGTGTCAGAGTGAATAAATTTTTTTTTTATCAACATCTTTGTCAGATGCATCGAATAAAAATGATAAAATTAAATATCAGAATGAATAAATGCTTTAACAACATCCTTCATCGGATTTTTTTCGGATAAAATTGACAAAATCTAAGTATCAGAGTGATTAAATTCTACATCAACATCCTTTTCTCGGATAGATAGATTAAAATTGACAAAATCTAAGTGTTAGAGTGAATATTTTTTTATCAACATCCTTTGCCAGTTACATCGGATAAAATTGACAAAATCTAAGTGTCAGAGTGAATAAATTCATTATCAACATCCTTTGTCGGTTATGTCGGATAAAATTGATAAAATCTAAGTATCAGAGTGATTAAATTCCATATCAATATCATTTTCTTGGATAAATGGAATAAAATTTCTATATCAACATCCTTTTCTCGGATACATAGGATAAAATTGACAAATTCTAAGTGTCAGTGTGAATAAATTTTTTTTATCAACATCCTTTGTCAGATACATCAAATAAAATTGACAAAATCTAAATTTCAGAATGAATAAATTCATTATCAACATCCTGTGTCGGGTATGTCGGATAAAATTGACAAAATCTAAGTATCAGAGTGACTGAATTCTATATCAACATCCTTTTCTCGGATACATAGGATAAAATTGACAGAATCTGAGTGTCAGTGTGAATAAATTTTTTTTATCAACATCTTTTGTCAGATACATCAAATAAAATTTACAAAATCTAAATTTCAGAATGAATAAATGCTTTAACAACATCCTTTATCGGATATGGCGGATAAAATTGACAAAATCTAAGTATCAGAGTGACTAATTTCTATATCAACATCCTTTTCTCGGATACATAGGATAAAATTGACAAATTCTAAGTGTTAGAGTGAATAATTTTTTTTTATCAACATCCTCTGGCAGATACATCGGATAAAATTGACAAAATCTAAATTTCAGAATGAATAAATGCTTTAACATCATCCTTTATCGGATATGTCGGATAAAATTGACAAAATCTAAGTATCAGAGTGACTAATTTCTATATCAACATCCTTTTCTCGGATACATAGGATAAAATTGACAAATTCTAAGTGTTAGAGTGAATAATTTTTTTTTATCAACATCCTCTGGCAGATACATCGGATAAAATTGACAAAATCTAAATTTCAGAATGAATAAATTCATTATCAACATCCTTTGTCGGATATGTCGGATAAAATTGACAAAATCTGAGTATCAGAGTGACTAAATTCTATATTATCATCCCTTTCTCGGATACATAGGATAAAATTGACAGAATCTAAATGTCAGTGTGAATAATTTTTTTTATCAACATCCTTTGTCAGATACATCAAATAAAATTGACAAAATCTAAATTTCAGAATGAATAAATGCTTTAACAACATCCTTTATCGGATATGTCGGATAAAATTGTCATAATCTAAGTATCAGAGTGAGTAAATTCTATATCAACATCCTTTTCTCAGATACATAGGATAAAATTAACAAATTCTAAGTGTCAGTGTGAATAAATTTTTTTTATCAACATCCTTTGTCAGATACATCACATAATATTGACAAAATCTAAATTTCAGAATGAATAAATTCAGTATCAACATCCTTTGTCAGATATATCAGATAAAATTGCCAAAATATAAGTGTCAGAGTGAATAAATTTTTTGCTTATCAACATCTGTTGTCAAATACATCAAATAAAATTGACAAAATCTAAATTTCAGAATGAATAAATACTTTTACATTATCCTTTATCGGATATGTCGGATAAAATTGACATAATCTAAGTATCAGAGTGACTAAATTCTATACCGACATCCTTTTCTCAGATACATAGGATAAAATTGACAAAATTCTAAGTGTTAGGGTGAATAATTTTTTTTATCAACATCCTTTGCCATATACATTGGATAAATTTACAAAATCTAAGTATCAGAGTGAATAAATTTCATTATCAACATCCTTTGTCGGATATGTCGGATAAAATTGACAAAATTTAAGTATCAGAGTAAATAATTTTTTTTTTATCAACATCCTTTGCCAGATACATCGAATAAAATTAACAGAATCTAAGTGTCAGAGTGAATAAATTTTTTTTATCAACATCCTTTGTCAGATGCATCGAATAAAAATTGATAAAATTTAAATATCAGAATGAATAAATGCTTTAACAACATCCTTCATCGGATTTTTCGGATAAAATTGACAAAATCTAAGTATCAGAGTGATTAAATTCTACATCAACATCCTTTTCTCGGATAGATAGATTAAAATTGACAAAATCTAAGTGTTAGAGTGAATATTTTTTTATCAACATCCTTTGCCAGTTACATCGAATAAAATTGACAAAATCTAAGTGTCAGAGTGAATAAATTCATTATCAACATCCTTTGTCGGTTATGTCGGATAAAATTGATAAAATCTAAGTATCAGAGTGATTAAATTCCATATCAATATCATTTTCTTGGATAAATGGAAAATAAAATTTCTATATCAACATCCTTTTCTCGGATACATAGGATAAAATTGACAAATTCTAAGTGTCAGTGTGAATAAATTTTTTTATCAACATCCTTTGTCAGATACATCAAATAAAATTGACAAAATCTAAATTTCAGAATGAATAATTCATTATCAACATCCTGTGTCGGATATGTCGGATAAAATTGACAAAATCTAAGTATCAGAGTGACTGAATTCTATATCAACTTTTTTTTTCTCGGATACATAGGATAAAATTGACAAAATATAAGTGTCAGAGTGAACAAATTTTTTTTATCAACATCCTTTGTCAGATACATCAAATAAAATTGACAAAATCTAAATTTCAGAATGAATAAATTCATTATCAACATCCTGTGTCGGATATGTTGGATAAAATTGACAAAATCTAAGTATCAGAGTGACTGAATTCTATATCAACTTTTTTTTTCTCGGATACATAGGATAAAATTGACAGAATCTAAGTGTCAGAGTGAATAATTTTTTTTACCAACATCCTTTGTCAGATACATCAAATAAAATTGACAAAATCTAAATTTCAGAATAAATAAATGCTTTAACAACATCTTTTATCGGATATGTCGGATAAAATTGACAAAATATAAGTATCAGAGTGACAAAATTCTATATCAACATCCTTTTCTCGGATACATAGGATAAAATTGACAGAATCTAAGTGTGAGAGTGAATAAATTTTTTATCAACATCCTTTTCTCGGATACATAGGATAAAATTGACAAAATCTGAATTTCAGAATGAATAAATTCATTATCAACATCCTTTGTCTGATATGTCGGATATAAAATTGACAAAATATAAGTATCAGAGTGACTAAATTCTATATCAACATCCTTTTCTCGGATACATAGGATAAAATTGACAAATTCTAAGTGTTAGGGTGAATAATTTTTTTTATCAACATCCTTTGCCATATACATTGGATAAAATTTACAAAATCTAAGTATCAGAGTGAATAATTTCATTATCAACATCCTTTGTCGGATATGTCGGATAAAATTGACAAAATTTAAGTATCAGAGTAAATAATTTTTTTTTATATCAACATCCTTTGCCAGATACATCGAATAAAATTAACAGAATCTAAGTGTCAGAGTGAATAAATTTTTTTTATCAACATCCTTTGTCAGATGCATCGAATAAAAATTGATAAAATTTAAATATCAGAATGAATAAATGCTTTAACAACATCCTTCATCGGATTTTTCGGATAAAATTGACAAAATCTAAGTATCAGAGTGATTAAATTCTACATCAACATCCTTTTCTCGGATAGATAGATTAAAATTGACAAAATCTAAGTGTTAGAGTGAATATTTTTTTATCAACATCCTTTGCCAGTTACATCGGATAAAATTGACAAAATCTAAGTGTCAGAGTGAATAAATTCATTATCAACATCCTTTGTCGGTTATGTCGGATAAAATTGATAAGATCTAAGTATCAGAGTGATTAAATTCCATATCAATATCATTTTCTTGGATAAATGGAATAAAATTTCTATATCAACATCCTTTTCTCGGATACATAGGATAAAATTGACAAATTCTAAGTGTCAGTGTGAATAAATTTTTTTATCAACATCCTTTGTCAGATACATCAAATAAAATTGACAAAATCTAAATTTCAGAATGAATAAATTCATTATCAACATCCTGTGTCGGGTATGTCGGATAAAATTGACAAAATCTAAGTATCAGAGTGACTGAATTCTATATCAACATCCTTTTCTCGGATACATAGGATAAAATTGACAGAATCTGAGTGTCAGTGTGAATAAATTTTTTTTATCAACATCTTTTGTCAGATACATCAAATAAAATTTACAAAATCTAAATTTCAGAATGAATAAATGCTTTAACAACATCCTTTATCGGATATGGCGGATAAATTGACAAAATCTAAGTATCAGAGTGACTAATTTCTATATCAACATCCTTTTCTCGGATACATAGGATAAAATTGACAAATTCTAAGTGTTAGAGTGAATAATTTTTTTTTATCAACATCCTCTGGCAGATACATCGGATAAAATTGACAAAATCTAAATTTCAGAATGAATAAATGCTTTTAACATCATCCTTTATCGGATATGTCGGATAAAATTGACAAAATCTAAGTATCAGAGTGACTAATTTCTATATCAACATCCTTTTCTCGGATACATAGGATAAAATTGACAAATTCTAAGTGTTAGAGTGAATAATTTTTTTTTTATCAACATCCTCTGGCAGATACATCGGATAAAATTGACAAAATCTAAATTTCAGAATGAATAAATTCATTATCAACATCCTTTGTCGGATATGTCGGATAAAATTGACAAAATCTGAGTATCAGAGTGACTAAATTCTATATTATCATCCCTTTCTCGGATACATAGGATAAAATTGACAGAATCTAAATGTCAGTGTGAATAATTTTTTTTATCAACATCCTTTGTCAGATACATCAAATAAAATTGACAAAATCTAAATATTCAGAATGAATAAATGCTTTAACAACATCCTTTATCGGATATGTCGGATAAAATTGTCATAATCTAAGTATCAGAGTGAGTAAATTCTATATCAACATCCTTTTCTCAGATACATAGGATAAAATTAACAAATTCTAAGTGTCAGTGTGAATAAATTTTTTTTATCAACATCCTTTGTCAGATACATCACATAATATTGACAAAATCTAAATTTCAGAATGAATAAATTCAGTATCAACATCCTTTGTCAGATATATCAGATAAAATTGCCAAAATATAAGTGTCAGAGTGAATAAATTTTTGCTTTATCAACATCTGTTGTCAAATACATCAAATAAAATTGACAAAATCTAAATTTCAGAATGAATAAATACTTTTACATTATCCTTTATCGGATATGTCGGATAAAATTGACATAATCTAAGTATCAGAGTGACTAAATTCTATACCGACATCCTTTTCTCAGATACATAGGATAAAATTGACAAATTCTAAGTGTTTAGAGTGAATAAATTTTTCTATCAACATCCTTTGGCACATACATCGGATAAAATTGACAGAATCTAAATCTCAGAATGAATAAATTCATTATCAACATCCTTTGGAAGATACATCGTATAAAATTGACAGAATCTAAATTTCAGAATGAATAAATTCATTATAACATCCTTTGTAACATTCTTTTTATCAACATCCTTTGTCAGATACATCAAATAAAATTGACAGAATCTAAGTGTCAGTGTGAATAATTTTTTTATCAACATCCTTTGTCAGATACATCAAATGAAATTGACAAAATCTAAATTTCAGAATGAATAAATTCATTATCAACATCCTTTGTCGGATATGTTGGATAAAATTGACAAAATATAAGTGTCAGAGTGAACAAATTTTTTTATCAAAATCCTTTGTCAGATACATCAAATAAAATTGAAAAAATCTAAATTTCAGAATGAATAAATTCATTATCAACATCCTGTGTCGGATATGTCGGATAAAATTGACAAAATCTAAGTATCAGAGTGACTGAATTCTATATCATCAACTTTTTTTTCTCGGATACATAGGATAAAATTGACAGAATCTAAGTGTCAGAGTGAATAATTTTTTTTACCAACATCCTTTGTCAGATACATCAAATAAAATTGACAAAATCTAAATTTCAGAATAAATAAATGCTTTTAACAACATCTTTTATCGGATATGTCGGATAAAATTGACAAAATATAAGTATCAGAGTGACAAAATTCTATATCAACATCCTTTTCTCGGATACATAGGATAAAATTGACAGAATCTAAGTGTGAGAGTGAATAAATTTTTTTTATCAACATCCTTTTTCTCGGATACATAGGATAAAATTGACAAAATCTGAATTTCAGAATGAATAAATTCATTATCAACATCCTTTGTCTGATATGTCGGATAAAATTGACAAAATATAAGTATCAGAGTGACTAAATTCTATATCAACATCCTTTTCTCGGATACATAGGATAAAATTGACAAATTCTAAGTGTTAGAGTGAATAATTTTTTTTATCAACATCCTTTGCCATATACATTGGATAAAATTTACAAAATCTAAGTATCAGAGTGAATAAATTCATTATCAACATCCTTTGTCGGATATGTCGGATAAAATTGACAAAATATAAGTATCAGAGTAAATAATTTTTTTTTATCAACATCCTTTGCCAGATACATCGAATAAAATTAACAGAATCTAAGTGTCAGAGTGAATAAATTTTTTTTATCAACATCCTTTGTCAGATGCATCGAATAAAATTGATAAAATTTAAATATCAGAATGAATAAATGCTTTAACAACATCCTTCATCGGATTTTTCGGATAAAATTGACAAAATCTAAGTATCAGAGTGATTAAATTCTACATCAACATCCTTTTCTCGGATAGATAGATTAAAATTGACAAAATCTAAGTGTTAGAGTGAATATTTTTTTATCAACATCCTTTGCCAGTTACATCGGATAAAATTGACAAAATCTAAGTGTCAGAGTGAATAAATTCATTATCAACATCCTTTGTCGGTTATGTCGGATAAAATTGATAAAATCTAAGTATCAGAGTGATTAAATTCCATATCAATATCATTTTCTTGGATAAATGGAATAAAATTTCTATATCAACATCCTTTTCTCGGATACATAGGATAAAATTTGACAAATTCTAAGTGTTAGAGTGAATAAATTTTTTTTTATCAACATCCTTTATCAGATACATCAAATAAATTGACAAAATCTAAATTTCAGAATGAATAAATTCATTATCAACATCCTGTGTCGGATATGTCGGATAAAATTGACAAAATCTAAGTATCAGAGTGACTGAATTCTATATCAACTTTTTTTTCTCGGATACATAGGATAAAATTGACAGAATCTAAGTGTCAGTGTGAATAAATTTTTTTATCAACATCCTTTGTCAGATACATCAAATAAAATTGACAAAATCTAAATTTCAGAATGAATAAATTCATTATCAACATCCTGTGTCGGGTATGTCGGATACAATTGACAAAATCTAAGTATCAGAGTGACTGAATTCTATATCAACATCCTTTTCTCGGATACATAGGATAAAATTGACAGAATCTGAGTGTCAGTGTGAATAAATTTTTTTATCAACATCTTTTTGTCAGATACATCAAATAAAATTTACAAAATCTAAATTTCAGAATGAATAAATGCTTTAACAACATCCTTTATCGGATATGGCGGATAAAATTGACAAAATCTAAATTTCAGAATGAATAAATTCTATATCAACATCCTTTGTCGGATATGTCGGATAAAATTGACAAAATATAAGTGTCAGAGTGAATAAATTTTTTTTTATCAACATCCTTTGGCAGATACATCGGATAAAATTGACAAAATCTAAATTTCAGAATGAATAAATGCTTTAACATCATCTTTTTATCGGATATGTCGGATAAAATTGACAAAATCTAAGTATCAGAGTGACTAAATTCCATATCAACATCCTTTGATCCTTCTCGGATACATAGGATAAAATTGACAAATTCTAAGTGTTAGAGTGAATAATTTTTTTTTATCAACATCCTCTGGCAGATACATCGGATAAAATTGACAAAATCTAAGTTTCAAAATGAATAAATTCATTATCAACATCCTTTGTCGGATATGTCGGATAAAATTGACAAAATCTGAGTATCAGAGTGACTAAATTCTATATCATCATACCTTTCTCGGATACATAGGATAAAATTGACAGAATCTAAATGTCAGTCTGAATAATTTCTTTTCAACATCCTTTGTCAGATACATCAAATAAAATTGACAAAATCTAAATTTCAGAATGAATAAATGCTTTAACAACATCCTTTATCGGATATGTCGGATAAAATTGTCATAATCTAAGTATCAGAGTGAGTAAATTCTATATCAACATCTTTTTCTCAGATACATAGGATAAAATTAACAAATTCTAAGTGTCAGTGTGAATAAATTTTTTTTTCATCAACATCCTTTGTCAGATACATCACATAAAATTGACAAAATCTAAATTTCAGAATGAATAAATTCATTATCAACATCCTTTGTCAGATATATCAGATAAAATTGCCAAAATATAAGTGTCAGAGTGAATAATTTTTTTTTTATCAACATCCGTTGTCAAATACATCAAATAAAATTGACAAAATCTAAATTTCAGAATGAATAAATGCTTTAACATTATCCTTTATCGGATATGTCGGATAAAATTGACATAATCTAAGTATCAGAGTGACTAAAGTCTATATCGACATCCTTTTCTCAGATACATAGGATAAAATTGACAAATTCTAAGTGTTAGAGTGAATAAATTTTTTCTATCAACATCCTTTGGCACATACATCGGATAAAATTGACAGAATCTAAATCTCAGAATGAATAAATTCATTATCAACATCCTTTGGAAGATACATCGTATAAAAATTGACAGAATCTAATTTTTCAGAATGAATAAATTCATTATAACATCCTTTGTAACATCCTTTTTATCAACATCCTTTGTCAGATACATCAAATAAAATTGACAAAATCTAAATTTCAGAATGAATAAATTCATTATCAACATCCTGTGTCGGATATGTCGGATAAAATTGACAAAATCTAAGTATCAGAGTGACTGAATTCTATATCAACATCCTTTTCTCGGATACATAGGATAAAATTGACAGAATCTAAGTGTCAGTTTGAATAAAATTTTTTTATCAACATCCTTTGTCAGATACATCAAATGAAATTGACAAAATCTAAATTTCAGAATGAATAAATTCATTATCAACATCCTGTGTCGGATATGTCGGATAAAACTGACAAAATCTAAGTATCAGAGTGACTGAATTCTATATCAACTTTTTTTTCTCGGATACATAGGATAAAATTGACAGAATCTAAGTGTCAGAGTGAATATTTTTTTTTACCAACATCCTTTGTCAGATAAATCAAATAAAATTGACAAAATCTAAATTTCAGAATAAATAAATGCTTTAACAACATCATTTATCGGATATGTTGGATAAAATTGACAAAATATAAGTATCAGAGTGACTAAATTCTATATCAACATCCTTTTCTCGGATACATAGGATAAAATTGACAGAATCTAAGTGTGAGAGTGAATAAATTTTTTTATCAAAATCCTTTTCTCGGATACACAGGATAAAATTGACAAAATCTGAATTTCAGAATGAATAAATTCATTATCAACATCCTTTGTCGGATATGTCGGATAAAATTGACAAAATATAAATTTCAGAATGAATAAATGCTATAACAATATCCTTTATCGGATATGTCGGATAAAATTGCCAAAATCTAAGTATCAGAGTGACTAAATTCTATATCAACATCCTTTTCTCGGATACATAGGATAAAATTGACAAATTCTATGTGTTAGAGTGAATAATTTTTTTTATCAACATCCTTTGCCAGATACATCGGATAAAATTTACAGAATCTAAGTATCAGAGTGAATAAATTCATTATCAACATCCTTTGTCGGATATGTCGGATAAAATTGACAAAATATAAGTATCAGAGTAAATATTTTTTTTTATCAACATCCTTTGCCAGATACATCGAATAAAATTGACAGAATCTAAGTGTCAGAGTGAATAAATTTTTTTTATCAACATCCTTTGTCTCAGATGCATCGAATAAAAATTGATAAAATTTAAATATCAGAATGAATAAATGCTTTAACAACATCCTTCATCGGATTTGTCGGATAAAATTGACAAAATCTAAGTATCAGAATGATTAAATTCTACATCAACATCCTTTTCTCGGATAGATAGATTAAAATTGACAAAATCTAAGTGTTAGAGTGAATATTTTTTTATCAACATCCTTTGCCAGTTACATCGGATAAAATTGACAAAATCTAAGTGTCAGAGTGAATAAATTCATTATCAACATCCTTTGTCGGTTATGTCGGATAAAATTGATAAAATCTAAGTATCAGAGTGATTAATTCCATATCAATATCATTTTCTTGGATAAATGGAATAAAATTTCTATATCAACATCCTTTTTCTCGGATACATAGGATAAAATTGACAAATTCTAAGTGTTAGAGTGAATAAATTTTTTCTTATCAACATCCTTTGGCAGACACATCGGATAAAATTGACAAAATCTAAATTTCAGAATGAATAAATTCATTATCAACATCCTTTGTCGGATATGTCGGATAAAATTGACAAAATCTAAGTATCAGAGTGACTAAATTCTATATCATCATCCCTTTCTCGGATACATAGGATAAAATTGACAGAATCTAAATGTCAGTGTGAATAAATTTTTTTTATCAACATCCTTTGTCAGATACATCAAATAGAATTGACAAAATCTAAATTAGAATGAATAAATTCATTATCAAATTTGAAGAGCCTCCCTCTTTATGTAGAAATGGTAGATTTTTACATATACAGGTAAAAACCTGTAAAGTAAAATTTTCAGATATCCAAGTATTGTGATTAAAAATTGAACTTTTGAGCAAAGAACGTATGAGGGCAGCCTACTTGATGTTTGGGAAAGTCCCAGTAGGTTGTGTACAGTATAGATACCATAATCAGCCACTAGTTTTGAAGCATCGTGAATCAAAAGTTAAACTTTAGCGCGACCAGCGGATGTCTGAGGACTCATATTTAAGGTAAACAATTAATAGTATAAGCGACCGAAATTAAATAAAAAAACATATCTTTTAAAATGAATCTAAAGACTGGTGTCAAAGGTTAAAAACGAACAGACATTATTTGTAGAATGGGGCTGGCACCCTTTTACACACACACCCCCCCCCCCTACCCTTGCGCTAAAGTTTGATTTTCTCATTTCATAGCTTCAAGAAAGAATACTCTTGCACAAGAAGAAATTGAATTTAACCTTTTCTACCACAATGCTTCGAGATCAAAAGGACAACAAGGACTTGGAAGTCCAAATGATTTGGAAGGCAATTGATAAATGAAATACTTCAATTATCAACTGACTTTATTTGTTACATTCTAATATGCTTTCAAGAAATTATTTGTCACTAATATGCTTTCAAGAAATTATTTGTCACAAGGTAGCATAGGGAGTTGGGAATTGAAGGGTTCGTAGCTCTTGTCATATATAGAAACAATTATTCTTTTAATATTAGCTGCTGCAATGCCTGGAATTGCATGTAGATTGTGCATTAGTCTTTAATTAATCGAAAATAAAGAATTTAATAACGTCTTTTTGTTTACATTTAAAAAAAAAATCTTGTTAGTTAATATTCTTCAGAAGCTGTAAGCATATTTTGCCTACCTGGGAGTATGTTCTGTTACCATTCATCTGTATCTGGATCGAAAAGGTAGACAAGTGAGCCTTTTTGAAAGTGAAAGTCTGGTCTATTTATGCAGGAAAAGAAACGAATATTGAGCATCTGCTACCCCACGAAATAGCACCAAATATCCAATTAGTGGTATTTTATCTCAATTTTGACACCGATTTATTGGTGAATGCCTGTACTATTTTCCATCATTAGAATGGAGAACAAGAACAACTAAGCTATATTCGCCTCGACTAAAGACCTGAAGTTAAGTATATCAACATATGTCAGCACGTGAAACAGAGCGGTTTAAAATGGTCTGCAAAGTAGTCTTTTTGCTAGCGAAAAAGCTGGCTCTTTGGCTAGTAATGAATAAAGTTATTGCACTTAGTCTGTGAAATACTGGCACCGAAACATATTTTCAATTGTATCCCGGTCTTGGGTAGTCCCCCCTGTCTCTTAGAAGTTGATGTACGTCGGCAGAACCCTCCTCAACAGGTAGGCCTAAACATAAAGGGATTTGAGAGTAAACTTTCAGGAGTGGACCAAATTTTACTAATAAGAAAGGAACAGGTTAATTATGTAAACAGTTGAGGATTACAGGTCTCTTTTTTGCAATCTACTGGCCGTATGGGACTCTTTGGGGCACAATAAATAGTTTTGGGTACAGATGTGAGATTCATCCCTCGTTTTTTGGCAAGACATTAGAAGATCATAGAAAAGAACGCGTAGCAATCTATTTTGCTAAGATACGTAGGAATAGTTTATTTTTTTTCATTTTAGCACTGCTGAATGTCGTTGAACCTTTGGTTTCCACGAACACACAACAAAGATTCATAGTTGCCAGGTGGTGCGCATTTGACTTGATTGCGCATTGAATTTTTCAAATTGGCGCATTACGCCGATTTTGCGCATGTCAAAAAAATTGTGCGCAAAGTGGGCGCATTTTGCCTTCACAATAACAATGACAAAACTCAAAATTTTAAAGTCTAGTGTTTACTGACAACTTCTACTGACAGATTCAGGAATCTGTCTATAAAGACAGGTAGAATTTTCAGAACCACGTAGGGATTCTCATATCGCATTCCAGGCTCCATGACAACCTAAATTTTAAATTATCAAAGCGTCCATTGTCCTTAGCGTGAAAAACTAAATGGGAAAGTGGTCAAATTTCGATAAAACAAGAATACAGAAAAGAGTGAGAAAAGCTGGCCTTTGTTCGACATAGCTCAAGCAGCTCTTTCTGTCTTAAGCTTACCCATCAGCAACCACATCGTCACGAGAGTGTTTTCTGTTATGAATCTTGTCAAGTACAAAATTCGAAACAGGATGCACCTTAAAATGCTTAACTCTACTGTGACCATCCGACTTAGGCTAAATTGCGAGGAAAAGTGCTGCAGGGACTTTGATCCTACACCCACTATGCTGAATAGATTTACCATTGACATGTATGAAATCAAAAACCCATCCAATGACAATGAAAATGAAGATGAAACTCTCAAGGAAATATTAGGTGACATAGAGGGAAGGTTTGCTATTTAACTATGAAAATGATTTTGAATACTAGTCGAAGATAAATACAATATATGATTATAACATGTACAAAAACTTATTCAAAGTTCATTAAAGGAAAACACAAATAAAATAACAATCAGAACTGTTGAAGGACCTTATCAAGTACAATTCTGTCTCATATGTATGTATTTGGCTTCTGTTTCATGACAAAATTTCGGAAAATTGTCTTTAGCCTGCAATTTTATAGATAGTTGAATTAATAACGGCCGGTCTAATTTCTTATCTTTGACTTGGTCGTTCTTGTCGTTCTAATTTATGTTTCGAAAGCTACGAAACATTTTGTTCTCATAACTAAGTTTGAGAACTTATATATTTTTGAAGCGTAGAATTGCAATGTAATACAAACATTGTGTAAAGAAGTAAAGTTTGATGTCACTTACCTAAATGATATTTTGGAGAGATGTGACCTTCAAAAATCATGCTTGTTTTTAGTTCCACATTAGAAAATCGCATCTATTAGGTATCTTTATCAAATGTGCCTTTAACTTCCACGTTTTTGTATAACTTATCTATATTGCAAGACCAGTATACTGAGTACCTATTCCTTTATTTAGTTCTTTGATCACAATTTCTATTGTTGATAGGGATTATTTCAGCATATTAGCCAGAAAGTATTGTAAAATACCACCTTAGATATTGGCAAGTAGTTTTTTTGTTAGATCTTCTTTAATTCCATTTTTATCTATTTCTCCGAAATACCAGAGAACTAAGTAAAATGTTTTTCTTGTCAAGCCAGAGACTGAGAACAGAAAATTTCGACCACAAGAGCGCATGTAATCAGTCAAAAATGCTTCACTGTTTCAGATTTCAGAATATGGTGCCGAAATCTGTCAATGAAGACTGAATCCTACCGATTTTGAGTTCTAGTATTCTGAAAAGCAAAATTTACACTATCTGGTAACATTGTCTCTGAATTTCTTTTTTTTTCGAAAATGCGACGATGGCGCATTTAGATAGCGCCCATGGCGCTATCTAAAGTCAGGCACCAGGCATCACTGCAAAGATTTAGAATGAAAAGTAGTTGGGAGTACCGGGTTCGCTCATATTGAGAGATGATAGATGTTGCATTTCCTATAACTCCCTTTGAACTTTAACCTTAACTGATAAAGAGGGATCTTTGACCCTCTAGGATACTTTCAGAATTTTACGCCTTATGTCGTTAAGAGCAAAGTGCTATTTCTTGTATTGTCCGGGAACTTAGTGTTTGAGGCCTTTGTCTGGTGTTGAAGCATACAATCAGTCGAGTAGCTGGTGTCTAAGGCTGAGGAGGTAAGAGTTGTCTCAGGTCATTTTGTCCCCACCGCACCCAAACCATTACAAAGGGATAGTGAAGGTTTTTTTTTCAAGAAATGTGATATTCTGTGTTTGACATTCTGCATTTCTGCCACTGAAAAGAGTGCCTTAATTATTTCTTTTCATAATTTGTAGTTAAATGTCACCTCTTAGTTTATCTGTTTAGGTCTGGTTATCCTAAGCTTTCCCGATTTCAATGTCGAAGAGTTACTTATACGGAAGACTTCTAACTTATTCTTATGAGCCTTAGAAGACTCTTCTACATTATGACCACTGTATATATAATTAGCAGTAAGTTTGCCGCAGATGATTTCTGGCTCTTCATTTTCGGTGCGAACAAAAAGCTCCTCCCACTTCTGCATGCATTAGCAGGTTACTGTGTATGCGTCAATCAATGAGTAATGGTTCGAAATTGTATTATTCGTAATTGCGAAAGCAGAAAAAAACTTGGTGAGCCGGCCAAGTGGTTTGCAACTGTCCCATCTCACAGGTATGACTTAATTTATATACAAATTATGACTTAATCTATTATTTAAATACAGTGGACTTAACTGATTGGCCTATGTAGGATTTCTAAAAAAGGGGGCGGGGGGTTGTTGAAATTTGTGAAAATAAAGAAATTTTTTTTTCTTCTAATAACTGGTGGAATAGATGTGATGGTTTCAGAGGCGGATCCAGGATTTTCTTAGGGGGGGGGGGGGGAAATAGGTTGATCCGATAAACTTACGTTAGGAGCAAGTTTAATTAATGCAAACTTGCATTAATTAGGTAAATTACATTACTTCAGACTACGTTAGGGGGCGCCCCTTCACCCCCCCCTCTGGATCCGCCACTGGATGGCTTATCATTTTTTTTTTTCACGTCGTGATATTTATTTTCTCAGATTTTAGTTCCTGTATGACTTGAAAAAGGCTAATTACATGTTTTGGCGGAGAGCCGAGATAAGAGCAAGTTTCGTTTTCTATCAATGTTTTTGTATGAAATGGGCAGACCTTTCCTGAATTTTAAAGAATAAACACCTCTGTTTGAAAATCTTTGCACTTTGTGAACTTAGGTAGTGATAAGGGTTCCTGATTGAGACCAATTTTAGGCTGCGAGGAAACTGGCTGCGAGGACTTCCCCTTGAACAATTTTTAATATTTTTTTGCGCACACGTGCATATTACGAAGTAAAATTTAAGAATCGGGAAATCGAGAGATGTACCTATCAAGGAAAATAAACTAGCAAGTAATTATTTTAGTTTTAGTAGTTTAAATATTTGATTATCTCTTTTTTTTAACAAATGGGCAAAATTTTTTAAAACTTGTGTTTGATTATCTCCTTAATAAGCTCCTCAGTACTACAGACAATAAAAATCAAACAAATATCAATAAACATATGTGAAAAGTGGAAGTGACTACATTTAATTTAGCTGCAAGTCCACATTCATGCCCACCACGTAATTTCCCTTTGAGAGAAAATTGATAAAACTTTTAAAACTGAAATATCAATTCGAAGCGCCAAATATCATAATCAAATGTCATCGCGTTATGGCATTGTTCAAATAGAACCTATTTTTAACTTGATTATCGTTGTAAATTCATTCTTTGTCTTTCTTTCCATTCTTAAACCAATGTTATATTTACTTTTTGCATTATTACAGCAATACCAATTATTCTCCTTTCCTTTTTTATTCTTTAATAATAATTTCTGGTCGTTTTGAGTTTGAGTTATTGTAGGCTTCTATTTCTACTGGTCTTAAGTTTTATATATATATATATATATATATATATATATATATATATATATATATATATATATATATATATATATATATATATATATATATATATATATATATATATATATATATATATATATATATATATATATATATATATATATATATATATATACATATATATATATATATCGGCGCGTACAAACAACTCCTCTCATTTGATCTGCTATTAGCGGTCCAATTACCCTGGAACACGTATTAGTAGAGAGCTATCTATAACTCGTGACGGGAGTCCATATATGGGCATAGAGTCCCTAGGGAGAACACATGTGCTGTCAGTCCGACGGGGCACCATATATGGGCATGGAATCCCCAGGGAGAACACGTTTCCGAGAAATTGATTGCGTAACCTAACCTAACCTCATGAGATCGTGACGGGGCACCATATATGGGCATAGCCTCCCTAGGGGAAATGGATTTCTGAGAAATTGATTGTGTAGTCGAAAGGGAAGTGGATTTCCGAGAACTTGATTGTGTAATCGATTGGGAATTTTATTGATCTGATAACGGGAAACAAATCACGTGTCTCCTTCTAAGCCAATCAGAGGGCTGGTTACATATTAGCGGGAGAGGATTGCAGGGAATATAAGGAAAGGATTTTTGCTATAGTTTTTATTAGTCTGTGAATAGAATGCAAAGGAGTGAGAAGAACAGTTTGACTTTACTCATTTGGATATATATTTGTGTTGATGATGATGACGAGTGGAATGTTTACCCTATTAGAAGTTGGTAGTGGAGTTGATGGCAATAATACAAGAGCACCAAACATTGCGGTGGAAATCACAAGAGGATTACGGCTTTGTCTGGAATGGGATGAAGTATATGCAAGATATGTGATATCCTTGAGCAAATTTAAAATGGAGGATCATTATGTTTCGCTGCAAAAGTTGATATAGCACATGTGAATAGACTTCAATGTGCTTTAAGTGCATTAGTGAAACATATTGAAGACAATAAACTGTATCGCTAATTGTATATGCTTAGTATTATTGTTGTTGTAATTATTCAATAAAATTGTTTCGAAATCGAAAATGTTTCCTTTCTTTTCTGGTCAGGTTAGAATGCTAGGGCTAACGAATCATGGTCAGTCTAGAGTCAGCAGTCAGAGTGAAAGGATTGAAAAATGAATAAATTTGAGAAAGAGAGAATTAGATCAAATCTAGTGTTTATGGAAAAACATTTGATTTTGGATGACGATTTTCTCGAGTTATCTCTTCAACGCAGGATATTCTCTCGCAGGGAACACTTGACAATATAATGAAAACTGATTCTCCCCATTGGACTATTGTATGAAACTTTTAAGATGTGACTCAAATGCTTATACTCAATTTATTGATATATTAATTGGAACAAAGCAGAATAATATCGTGGATACACTTTTGAAAAATTGTCAATGGATTCAGTGTAGATGGCTCCCCCAACGCATTCGAAAAGAGGTGACGTCACAGCGTTACTCCTCCACCCTGAATGAATCCGTCGGCAGGGACGATCAGTTTCGTTTTAGCTGTGAGAGAGTCAAGTGACATTGGAAACCAAAAAAAAATGTTCTATACATGTCCATTATGCATGTACACTCTTGGTAGTTGGACTCAATGTGAGAATTGTACAATTATTGATGACTATAGTGAAAAGTGCAAATTATGTAATCCTTTTAAATTACATAGAGGCTATGCAGTACAAATTAAAGGATGTAATTCATGTCTTGAGGAGATTTGTGACTCTCACCCTAGAGGACATCTGTGCTCCAATTGTCACTATGATAAATGTGATCAGTGGGAGAATACTTACCCCGCTATGATTGGAAAGAATCCCAAACGTGATTTTAGTTTTTTCTACGAGATTGGTATCGTCGTGGATTTAAATTATTCTAGGAGGAGGAGTCAGGTCTACGATTCAACTGTTGGGGTAACAAGACAATTTGGTTCTGTTTCTACGTCATCGTTGTGACGACACTGTCTATTATGACTATAAACCAAGTGATTTTTATTTGGCAGTTACCGAATGTGATTCACCATTTGAAAACACTGTATGTGATATTGCTTCAAATAGACAGATTGAAACTCGTGAATTTCATAATATGAATGCAAATAGTATCATTGACTATACAAAGAGATATGACAAGAGTGAAGTTACATTGTACTGTAGAAAATGTGACCCTGACTTTGCAGTCAATCAAGATCAATATACAGTGAATCCAAATGATTTACCAGCATTAGTGGTTCACGACAGTTGCCTATACATTGAAGAAGAAGAAATCTAAATTGAAGATTTAAAGACATTGTGATGGAAGAACTCTCATATATCATTTAACGATGAATCTAATTATTGTTATGCATAATGAGTTCTATATTGTAATCATGCAATAAATTTGTTTATACTATATTTACTTTCCCCATACTAGATATGTATATAATAAAGATACCAGGAGAGAGACTTCTGTACATGAATAGTTCAGTTTGATTAGATCATCCCAATACAGTACTATCAGTCCACAGTCAAGTTTTCTATCAAAGATAAAAAAAATAAAACATTCATCTAATCATTTACTCGTCGAATTATCGATATTTTCAACAGTTTTTTATATATAAATGTCAGGTTCATACCACTCAATATCGCTATCATCTTCTTCCTCCACTACCATAATATCTATGAGAGGGGGTTGTATACACTCATCTCTCAGAGACACCCCCTCAAATAAATCGTCACGTACTCGAAGTGTCGGTAAACTAGGTGTCAGTTACCCGACATCTTCAACCTGACGCATTCGACCCGAAGGCCCACTCCTCAAAAGATCCTCTGACATACAAGTGCAGAGAAGCTCCTCCTCCTCCTCAAGTGTAATCTCACTTGCATCAATTGCTGTACAAGTAGCTAGAAGCTCCTCTTCCTCCTCAAGAGTGAGTCCCCAGACACTCCACACATTCTAAAAAAGATTGAGAACACTATGAGGGAAATATAAATTAAAATTTAAACGTACATTAGCCATTGAAGGACCGCCGACTTCATTTGGAGAAATATACTAAACTCGGAAATCAAATGCTATTCAATTTACACATAATAAAGTTATGTATTCTTTTTTCTTAGAAATCCCGCCCCCTTTTCAGCAAAGCAAAAGGTAAAATTTATGACCTTGCAGTTTATTTCTACATGAACAAAGTAACTTCGTATATATGAAAGTTCTTGTCATAATGTGCATATTTTTCCAAAATCGTCTAATCATTTTAGGGATGGATTTTTTTCTTCAGCATAGTTGAAAGGCTCATTAACTATGTCTTCAGAGATAAAATGGTCCCCTTCAGCCCCTGGGGGAAAGGTTTTTAAGTTATGAAATTTATATATAAAGCCGGTAAAAAGTTGGGATTGAAAAAGATTTGTACTCCAATTCGAAACACAACCGTCGAGAGATGGTTCATTCTAATGGAAAAAATATTCTAGAGTGCCCCTTTTAAGTGACAAAAATAATTGATCCCCTCCCACATCACCTTTTTCTAAAATCGTCTAATGGGAGCCACGGAGCCGAAGGCCGGCCGCGGGCGAATGGTACGCAAAAATGGGCTTTATAGATACTTAATTTACAGGTCTGGCTATCTCTAAATGGTTAAGGACAGCTAAAATTGTCTATTTCTAGCAAAAAATATAGTTATTTCTAATAAACGGTACGCAAAAATGGGTTTATAGATCCTTAATTTACAGGTCTGGCTGTATCGTAATGGCTAAGGACAGCTGTTTATTTCTAATAAAAAATATAGTTTATTCAAAACAAATGATACCCACAAATGGGTTTATAGAAACTTAATTTACAGGTCTGGCTATCTCGTAATAGTTAAGGACAGCTAAAAAAATGCTTATTTCTAGCAAAAAAATATAGTCAATTCTAATAAATGGTACGCAAAAATGGATTTATGGATGTTAATTTACACAGGTCTGTTTATTTCGTAATGGCTAAGGACAGCTAAAAAATGTTTATTTCTAGCAAAAAAATAGGTTATAGATCCTTAATTTACAGGTATGGTTATCTCGTAATGGCTAAGGACTGCTAAAAATGTATATTTCTAGCAAAAACTATATTATACTCTAAACAAATGGTACCCACAAATGGGATTATAGATCCTTAATTTACAAGTCTGGTTATCTCGTAATGGCTAAGGACTGCTAAAAATGTATATTTCTAGCAAAAAAAATATATTTTATTCTAAACAAATGGTACCCACAAATGGGTTTATAGATCGTTAATTTACAGGTCTGGCTATCACGTAATGGTTAATGGCAGTAAAAATGTGTATTTATATCAAAAAAACATAGTTTATTCTAAATAAATGGTACACAAAAATGGGTTTATAGAAACTTAATTTACAGGTCTGGCTGTCTCGTAATGGTTAAGGACAGTAAAAATGCGTATTTATAGCAAAAAAAAAACATAGTTTATTCTAAATAAATGATACACAAAAATGGGTTATAGAAACTTAATTTACAGGTCTGGCTATCTCGTAATGGTTAAGGACAGGAAAAAAAATGTTTATTTCTAAGGACAGCTAAAAACTGTCTATTTCTAGCCAAAAATATGGTTAATTCTAATAAATGGTACGCAGAAATGGGTTTATAGATGCTTAATTTACAGGTCTGGCTATCTCGTAACGGCTAAGGACTGCTAAAAATGTATATTTCTAGCAAAATATATATTTTATTCTAAACAAATGGTACCCACAAATAGGTTTATGGATGCTTAATTTAGAGGTCTGGTTATCTCGTAATGGCTAAGGACTACTAAAAATGTATATTTCTAGAAAAAAAATATATTTTATTCTAAACAAATGGTACCCACAATGGGTTTATAGAAACTTAATTTACAGGCCTGACTATCTTTTAATGGTTAAGGACAGCTAAAAAAAATGTTTATTTCTAGCAAAAAATATAGTTAATTCTAATAAATGGTACGCAAAAATGGGTTTATAGATCCTTAATTTACAGGTCTGACTATTTCGTAATGGCTAAGGACTGGTATAAATGTATATTTCTAGCATAAAATATAGATTATTCATAACAAATGGTAAAATAAAAAATATGACCCATAACAAATGGGTCATAACAAAAAATATAGTTTATTCTAAATAAATGGTATGCAAAAATGGGTTTATAGACACTTAATTTACAGGACAGGCTATTTCTAGCAAAAAATATAGTTAATTCTAATTAATGGTACCCACAAATGGGTTTATAGAAACTTAATTTACAGGTCTGGCTATCTCGTAATGGTTAAGGACAGCTAAAAAAATGTTTATTTCTAGCAAAAAATATAGTTAATTCTAATAAATGGTACGCAAAAATGGGTTTATAGATCCTTAATTTACAAGTCTGACTATTTCGTAATGGCTAAGGACTGGTATAAATGTATATTTCTAGCATAAAATATAGATTATTCATAACAAATGGTACCCGCAAATAGGTTATAGATCCTTAATTAACAGGTCTGGCTATCTCGTTATGGTTAAGGACAGCTAAAATTGTTTATTTCTAGCAATAAATATAGGTATTTCTAATAAATGGTACGCAAAAATTGGTTTATAGATTCTTAATTTACAGGTCTGACTATATCGTAATGGCTAAGGACAGCTAAAAATGTTTATTTCTAATAAAAAATATAGTTTATTCTAAACAAATGATACCACAAATGGGTTTATAGAAACTTAATTTACAGGTCTGGATATCTCATAATGGCTAAGGTTAGCTAAAAATGTTTATTTTTATCAAAAAAAAGTAGTTTATTCTAAATAAATGGTATGCAACAATGGCTTTATAGACACTTAATTTACAGGACAGGTTATTTCTAGCAAAAAATATAATTAATTCTAATGAATGGTTCGCAAAAATGGGTTTACAGATGCCTAATTTACAGGTCTGGCTATCTCGTAATGTCTAAAAACTGCTAAAAAATATTTATTTCTAGCAAAAATATAGTTTATTCTAAACAACTGGTACCCACAAATGGGTTTATAGATCCTTAAATTGCAGGTCTGGCTATCTTGTAATGGCTAAGGACAGTAAAAATGTTTATTACTAGCAACAAACATTGTCTTAAAAAGTTATTTAAACTCACATCAACCATTGGAGAATCATCGACTACATTTGAACTATTTATCATTATATTTCTGTCTATATTTCAATTTGCACTGGTTTTAAAACCTTCAACACCACAAAATAAGCTCTAATAACGGTTAATTATTATTATTATTATGAAATTCATACGGGGGGAAGAATCCAGAAGACTTACTGTCCACCATTCATCATTCAAACCCCTTGGGAAAGATTTCAAGCAGAAACACGCATATTTCATCAACATTTAGATTTCTAATTCCTCATCGTAACATCACTTTTTCCAAAATTGTATGGAAAAAGTGACGGGAAAGGTTTCTACAGTCCCCCTGGGGAAACGTTTTATAAGTTATGAAATTTATACATAAAGCCAGTAAAAGTTGGGATATAGTTAGGTTAGGATAATTAGCCTATTAAATGATATTGAGAAAAAATATAATTTATGCGTGAGAGGACCCCACTCACCCCACGTCACACATTTCCAAAAATCGTCTAATCAATTTAGAGATGGTTAAGTGGTATACACCACTAGGAAATTTATACATAAAGGCTCCCCGGTCCCATCGCAGCGGGCAGCGCGGCACTCCCCAGCATACCGTAGTGACCGCCCCGAAAGCGGTAGGTTAAGTGGCACACACCACTATGGAATTTATACATAAAGCCAGTAAAACTTGGGGTGGCGCTACACTATGAAATTTATACATAAAGCCAGTAAAAGTTGGGAGGTAAGGTTAGGTTAGATTAGGTTACCTTAGGTTAGGTTAAGCGGCAGCTTAAGTGGCACACGCCACTATGAAATTTATACATAAAGACAGTAAAAGTTGGGGTGGCTCGATACAATTTATACAAAAAGCCAGTAAAAGTTGAGGTCTATAAACCCATTTGTGGGTACCAGTTGTTTAGAATAAACTATATTTTTGTTAGAAATAAATATTTTTAGCAGTCCTTGGACATTACGAGATAGCCAGACCTGTAAATTAGGTATCTGTAAACCCATTTTTGCGTACCATTAATTAGAATTAACTATATTTTTTGCTAGAAATAGCCTGTCCTGTAAAATAAGTGTCTATAAAGCCATTTTTGCATACCATTTATTTAGAATAAACTATATTTTTTGATAAAAATAAACATTTTCAGCTAACCTTAGCCATTATGAGATATCCAGACCTGTAAATTCAGTTTCTATAAACCCATTTGTGGGTATCATTTGTTTAGAATAAACTATGTTTTTTTATTAGAAATAAACATTTTTAGCTGTCCTTAGCCATTACGATACAGCCAGACCTGTAAATTAAGAATCTATAAACCCATTTTTGCGTACCATTTATTAGAAATAACTATATTTTTTGCTAGAAATAAACAATTTTAGCTGTTCTTAACCATAACGAGATAGCCAGACCTGTTAATTAAGGATCTATAGCCTATTTACGGGTACCATTTGTTATGAATAATCTTTATTTTATGCTAGAAATATACATTTATACCAGTCCTTAGCCATTACGAAATAGTCAGACCTGTAAATTAAGGATCTATAAACCCATTTTTGCGTACCATTTATTAGAATTAACTATATTTTTTGCTAGAAATAAACATTTTTTTAGCTGTCCTTAACCATTACGAGATAGCCAGACCTGTAAATTAAGTTTCTATAAACCCATTTGTGGGTACCATTAATTAGAATTAACTATATTTTTTGCTAGAAATAGCCTGTCCTGTAAATTGAGTGTCTATAAACCCATTTTTTGCATACCATTTATTTAGAATAAACTATATTTTTTGCTAGAAATAAACATTTTTTAGCTGTCCTTAACCATTACGAGATAGTCAGACCTGTAAATTAAGTTTCTATAAACCCATTTGTGAGTACCATTTGTTTAGAATAAACTATATTTTTTTATTAGAAATATACATTTTTTAGCAGTCCTTAGCCATTACGAGATAACCAGACCTGTAAATTAAACATCTATAAACCCATTTTTTGTATACCATTTATTTAGAATAAACTATGTTTTTTGCTATAAATAAACATTTTTACTGTCCTTAACCATTACGAGATAGCCATACTTGTAAATTATGGATCTATAAACCCATTTGTGGGTACCATTTGTTTAGAATAAAATATATTTTTTGCTAGAAATATACATTTTTAGCAGTCCTTAGTCATTACGAGATAGCCAGACCTGTAAATTAAGCATCTATAAACCCATTTGTGGGTACCATTGTTTAGAATAAAATATATTTTTTGCTAGAAATATACATTTTTAGCAGTCCTTAGCCATTACGAGATAGCCAGACCTGTAAATTAAGCATCTATAAACCCATTTTTGCGTAGCATTTATTAGAACTAACCATATTTTTGGCTAGAAATAGACATTTTTTAGCTGTCCTTAGAAATAAACATTTTTTTCCTGTCCTTAACCATTACGAGATAGCCAGACCTGTACATTAAGTTTCTATAAACCCATTTGTGGGTACTATTTGTTTAGAATAAACTATATTTTTTATTAGAAATAAACATTTTTAGCTATCCTTAACCGTTACGAGATAGCCAGACCTTTAAATTAAGTTTCTATAAACCCATTTTTGTGTATCATTTATTTAGAATAAACTATGTTTTTTTTTGCTATAAATACACATTTTTACTGTCCTTAACCATTACGAGATAGCCAGACCTGTAAATTAAGTTTCTATAAACCCTTTTTTTGTGTACCATTTATTTAGAATAAACTATGTTTTTTGCTATAAATACACATTTTTACTGTCCTTAACCATTACGTGACAGCCAGACCTGTAAATTAAGGATCTATAAACCCATTTGTGGGTACCATTTGTTTAGAATAAAATATATTTTTTGCTAGAAATATACATTTTTAGCAGTCCTTAGCCATTACGAGATAACCAGACTTGTAAATTAAGCATCTATAAACCCATTTTTGCGTAGCATTTATTAGAACTAACCATATTTTTGGCTAGAAATAGACATTTTTTAGCTGTCCTTAGAAATAAACATTTTTTTCCTGTCCTTAACCATTACGAGATAGCCAGACCTGTACATTAAGTTTCTATAAACCCATTTGTGGGTACTATTTGTTTAGAATAAACTATATTTTTTATTAGAAATAAACATTTTTAGCTATCCTTAACCGTTACGAGATAGCCAGACCTTTAAATTAAGTTTCTATAAACCCATTTTTGTGTATCATTTATTTAGAATAAACTATGTTTTTTTTTGCTATAAATACACATTTTTACTGTCCTTAACCATTACGAGATAGCCAGACCTGTAAATTAAGTTTCTATAAACGTTTTTTTTTTGTGTACCATTTATTTAGAATAAACTATGTTTTTTGCTATAAATACACATTTTTACTGTCCTTAACCATTACGTGACAGCCAGACCTGTAAATTAAGGATCTATAAACCCATTTGTGGGTACCATTTGTTTAGAATAAAATATATTTTTTGCTAGAAATATACATTTTTAGCAGTCCTTAGCCATTACGAGATAACCAGACTTGTAAATTAAGGATCTATAAACCCATTTCTGGGTACCATTTGTTTAAAATAAAATAAATTTTTTGCTAGAAATATACATTTTTAGCAGTCCTTAGCCATTACGAGATAACCAGACCTGTAAATTAAGGATCTATAACCTATTTGCGGGTACCATTTGTTATGAATAATCTATATTTTTTTGCTAGAAATAAACATTTTTTAGTTGTCCTTAGCCATTACGAAATAACCAGACCTGTAAATTAAAATCTATAAATCCATTTTTGCGTACCATTTATTAGAATTAAATATATTGTTTGCTAGAAATAAACATTTTTTATCTGTCCTTAACCATTACGAGATAGCCAGACCTGTAAATTAAGTTTCTATAAACCTATTTGTGGGTATCATTTTTTAGAATTAACTATATTTTTATTAGAAATAAACATTTTTAGCTGTCCTTAGCCATTACGATATAGCCAGACCTGTAAATTAAGGATCTATAAACCCATTTTTGTGTACCATTTATTAGAAATAACTATATTTTTTGCTAGAAATAGACAATTTTAGCTGTCCTTAAACCATTTAGAGATAGCCAGACCTGTAAATTAAGTATCTATAAAGCCCATTTTTGCGTACCATTCGCCCACGGCGGGCCTTCTGCTCCGCGGCTCCCATTAGACGATTTTGGAAAAAGGTAATGCGGGAGGGGGTCAATCATTTTTGTCACTTAAAAGGGGAACTAGAATCTTTTTCCATTAGAATGAACCCTCTCTCGACGGTTGTGTTTCGAATTGGAGTACAAATCTTTTTCAATCCCAACTTTTACCAGCTTTATATATAAATTTCATAACTAAAAACCTTTCCCCCAGGGGCTGAAGGGAACCATTTTATCTCTAAAGACATAGTTATTGAGCCTTTCAACTATGCTGAAGAAAAAAAAAAATCCATCTCTAAATGATTACGATTTTGGAAAAATATGCACATTATGACAAGAACTTTCATATATATGAAGTTACTTTCTTCACGTCGAAATAAACTGCAAGGTCATAAATTTTATCTTTTGCTTTGCTGAAAAGGGGGCGGGATTTCTAAGAAAAAAGAATACATAACTTTATTATGTGTAAATTGAATAGCATTTGACTTCCGAGTTTAGTCTATTTCTCCAAATGAAGTCGCCGGTCCTTCAATGGCTAATGTACGTTTAAATTTTAATTTATATTTCCCTCATAGTGTTTCTCAATCTTTTTTAGGATGTGTGGAGTGTGTGGGACTCACTCTTGAGGAGGAAGAGGAGCTTCTAGCTACTTGTACAGCAATTGATGCAAGTGAGATTACACTGGAGGAGGAGGAGGAGGAGCTTCTCTGCACTTGTATGTCAGAGGATCTTTCGAGGAGTGGGCCTTCGGGTCGAATGTGTCAGGTTGAAATTCACGAGTTTCAATCTGTCTATATTGTGAAATTCACGTGTTATATTGTGAGTTCATATTGTGAAATTCACGAGTTTCAATCTGTCTATTTGAAGCAATATCACATACAGTGTTTTCAAATGGTGAATCACATTCGGTAACTGCCAAATAAAAATCACTTGGTTTATAGTCATAATAGACAGTGTCGTCACAACGATGACGTAGAAACCAAATTGTCTTGTTACCCCAACAGTTGAATTGTAGACCTGACTCCTCCTCCCAGAATAATTTAAATCCACGACGATACCAATCTCGTAGAAATAAACTAAAATCACGTTTGGGATTCTTTCCAATCATAGCGGGGTAAGTATTCTCCCACTGATCACATTTATCATAGTGACAATTGGAGCACAGATGTCCTCTAGGATGAGAGTGACAAATCTCCTCAAGACATGAATTACATCCTTTAATTTGTACTGCATAGCCTCTATGTAATTTACAAGGATTGCATAATTTACACTTTTCACTATAGTCATTAATAATTAATTGTACAATTCTCACATTGAGTCCAACTACCAAGATTGTTAATGCATAATGGACATGTATAGAACATTTTTTTTGGTTTCCAATGTCACTTGACTCTCTCACAGCTAAAACGAAACTGATCGTCCCTGCCGACGGATAAATTCAAGGTGGAGGAGTAACTCTGTGACGTCACCTCTTTCGAATGGTTGGGGGAGCCATTTACATTGAATCCATTGGCAATGTTTTCAAAAGTGTATCCACGATATTATTCTGCTTTTATTCCAATTAATATATCAATAAATTGAGTATAAGCATTTGAGTCACATCTTAAAAGTTTCATACAATAGTCCAATGGGGGAGAGAATCAGTTTTCATTATATTGTCAAGTGTTCCCTGCGAGAGAATGTCCTGCGTTGAAGAGATAACTCGAGAAAATCGTCATCCAAAATCAAATGTTTTTCCATAAACACTAGATTTGATCTAATTTTCTCTTTCTCAAATTTATTCATTTTTCAATCCTTTCACTCTGACTGCTGACTCTAGACTGACCATGATTCGTTAGCCCTAGCATTCTAACCTGTCCAGAGAAGAAAGGGAACATTTTCGATTTCGAAACAATTGTATTGAATAATTACAACAACAATAATACTAAGCATGTACAATTAGCGATACAGTTTATTGTCTTCAATATGTTTCACTAATGCACTTAAAGCACATTGAAGTCTATTCACATGTGCTACATCAACTTTTGCAGCGAAACATAATTGATCCTCCATTTTAAATTTGCTCAAGGATATCACATATCTTGCATATACTTCATCCCATTCCAGACAAAGCCGTGATCCTCTTGTGATTTCCACCGCAATGTTTTGGTGCTCTTGTATTATTGCCATCAACTCCACTATCAACTTCTAATAGGGTACGCATTCCACTCGTCATTATCATCAACACAAATACATATCCAAATGAGTAAAGTCAAACTGTTCTTCTCACTCCTTTGAATTCTATTCACAGACTAATAAAAACTATAGCAAAAATCCTTTCCTTATATTCCCTGCAATCCTCTCCTGCTAATATGTAATCAGCCCTCTGATTGGCTTAGAAGGAGACACGTGATTTGTTTCCCGTTATCGGATCAATAAAATTCCCAATCGATTACACAATCAAGTTCTCGGAAATCCACTTCCCCTTCGATTACGCAATCAATTTCTCAGAAATCCATTTCTCCTAGGGAGGCTATGCCCATATATGGTGTCCCGTCACGAGCTCATGAGGTTAGGTTAGGTTACGCAATCAATTTCTTGGAAACATGTTTTCCCTGGGGATTCCATGCCCATATATGGTGCCCCGTCGGACTGACAGCACGGGTGTTCTCCCTAGGGACTCTATGCCCATATATGGACTCCCGTCACGAGTTATAGATAGCTCTCTACTCGTATTTTGGCAGAAACTTTCTCAAAATTCCTTTAAAACCAACTCGAGACTTCGAAACCTACTTGTAATTCCTATAAACGTCTGAACTAATTATATATATATATATATATATATATATATATATATATATATATAATATATATATATATATATATATATATATATATATATATATATATATATATATATATATATATATATATATATATATATATATATATATTATATATATTTATTTATTTATGTCGACGCGTACAAACAGCTCCTCTCATTTGATCTGCCATCAGCGGTCCAATTACCCTGGAAACACGTATTTTGGCAGAAACTTTCTCAAAATGCCTTGGAAAGACTTCGAAACCTACTTTTAATTCCTAAAAACATCTAATAATAACATTGCACTACTAATTACCGATTTTCATATATGTATTGGAATAAATTAATTTAAAATTAGTTTCTTCAAAATTTAGTGTTTCAACGTTAGTGTTTCAACGCCAAGTTTCGCGTTCAAGAGAAATCAGGCTTGTCTACCCGTGAAAAGATCTAATGTCGCTTATGTTTCTACGTTCTCTGGAGCACTCGCACTTCGGTCCGGGTTTTATAATGGGTGAGATAGGGAAAGATCATACTGCCTATTATATATACAGTGATTATGACCTACCTTTGATTTGATAACCCGTCGACCTGCATAGAGGACAGAACGCTGACTGCACTGATATTACGAGTAGTTGGTTCAACACTGCAGCAAAATTCACAATCCTTCAGACATTGTCGTTTTGATATGCGCCTTCTATCTAAACCCAACAAATACAGTATAAAAAAGCAGTACCCAGCAAACGTCAGCACTTTCCATCCCTATGATGGGCTCGTTGACTGTGGAAAGGAGACAAATTGCTTGAATATGAACACCTTTCGGTACCTAATAGTACATACGCATATTTATATAAAAGTTTTAATATTGTGTAATAAGTAGTTACATTACAAGATAATTTTATTATGCGTAGCTCAGCATCTGTGCATCTTTGTTTTATGCTTGAAACATTTCCAGTAATCTGACAGCCTTGACATTTTTATCTGTATTTTTTATGCAATGTAAACAATGGGAATAGGTAAGCTTTTAAAATTTATTGTCTCATGATGAGTCTAAAAAATCTAAGGAGAGGAAATCGTGCAAGAATATATTTTACAAGGGAAATGTCGTAATGTAGGTCCTCATTGGCACATTAACAAACAAATATTATGCACAACTTTTCTTTATTTGTACCTCTGTCTACATTATATCCTTGCATTTATGGTTTTTTTGAATAAACTTGCCAAAAGTGGGAGTCTACAGTATTAAGATTTACATCTCACGAGCTAAAGATTGAAATTAGTTCTGAGTCATGTCCATCTCGAATGTACTGGGAGGCCTTCTTTTTGCACTTTACTTTTTGTAAACCCGTACTCAGTTAGTTTTCTAACATGCTTACTAAAAGTACGAACGCTATGTGCTCTGGATTTGAAAGATAAAAAGATTTCCAACAGGAGATGTCTGGTTCTTTGGAGAGGCTAAACTTTTTAGTGGCCCATTTGTGCTTGTGGATTCTATTGCCTTTGTGATTCCCACCCCAATGCTGACAGTAAAACACATACTTCATCAATGACAGGCTTCAAACTGGGTCTTGTGGAAGAAATTGAACTCAGACTGAAAATTGTGTTGCTGTTAATGCTGTGTAATCGAAAATGAACTCTAAAGAATAGATATACGTTTGGAAAAGGTTGTCGTGCTGTAATGGTAGAAGCCCTACTAAGCCTGGGTAAGAAAATGTTGGCGCTGAAATCCATATCGACTGGCGGCATCTCTGATAAGTCCTGATTATTGTATTACATTCTACTTATATTTTTCTTAAAGAAAATGATCAGATTTATGTGATGTTCTATTATTTTGTTCGATATTTGCACTGCTTAATGGTAGACCTGGATCATAACCAGCTTTTCTGTTAACATTGTGTACGTTTTAGCTGTTTTCCTTGGTGTACGAAAATCGTGTAAGGTGAAGTTCTCATTCAAGTGCATGCGTCTTCTGTAATCGATAAAGGAAGTTATTTACTTTTTGCATCCCTCTTCAAATACTAAGTTTTTAAAATGTTTCTTTTTTGTCAAATCTTGACAATAATTTTTTGAATTATTCTGAGTGCTATCTAGAAAGCAAAAACAAATAATAGCTACAATAGATAATGAGTTGCTTTTTGCTTATGGCTCTCCCCGAAAAAAAATCTTGAGGATTTGCTTACTTGTTGAGACTTTTAGTCATCAGTTGATGACTGGTAAGATGACTTTAGTCATCTTACCGTGTGTTGCATGCGTTGATCCATGATCTATGTCACATCCAGGTGATGTCAATGTCAAGATACATATCAAATCTTAATTATAGGTCTTTTATTGATCTATACTGTTATATTTTCGTAAAAAAAGCAAGAATTGGCTTGTCTGTATATTTTGAAGCATATAATTATGCTAGGGAAAACTTTTATAACCAAGAAGCCGAGACGACTTTGTGCTGCAGTCTCTGCCTTAGATGGCTTTGTGCTGCTATCAGTCCCAAGCAATAAAAGTAATGAATCATTATTTTTACAGAAAGATCCACAACGCCAACAATATTTGTTGATATAGCGCTACTGTAAGCAATGTTCTATAAACAAAATTTTTAAAACTGATGTTAAAGGTGATGATAGCTTGTCTTATGGGATTACTTCTCCTGGAAGCTTACCCCATGTGTAGACTGGTCATCGGATGAAATATTTTGATACATTTCCTTCCTTCAAGTCTCCCAATGGTGGTTTTTAGCTCAAACGAGAGAAAAAGTAGCTGCTCTGGCTGATTCGCTGTCTTGACGCTAATAGGGATCATATTAGAATGTTCTTACAGCGAGGATAAAGCCTGTAAATGTAAGAAACTGAAGTAGTTATCACGTCAAAATGTTTCTAAGGTGCTTAAGAGAGAAGAGTGGTGAGGTGTGATTCATAAAACTCATCAGTGGCCGATGTCCTGTTAGCAGGATTTGTAGACGCTCTAGTGCATTCACCCTAACGAAGGTTCACCTATGAAAATCAACTTGATCATTTCTTCAATATATAAAATTTATTAAATTACCTTTCCAGTGATAAAAATACTATTATTTATATATATATATATATATATATATATATATATATATATATATATATATATATATATATATATATATATATATAATATATATATATATATTATATATATATATATATATATATATATATATATATAATGTTTTAGAGGTAATTACGTAGCAAGAAGAAAAAAAAGAGAAAGAGAGAGAGAGAGAAGACGAAGAAGAAAGCAACTGTCATCCTAATCCAGCAATTCAGACAAATGTGCACTTGAACGAGGTTTTTGACCTTACTCATCTATCCAACTACCTAGGACCAAACAGTATAACCGAACCATCAACCAAATAGAAATGTCCAAATCCATGCAAAGTCGTCATCAATAAATGTAAGTCGTTGTAAATTTACAAGCAAAAGCACCTTAAATCTAGCGAAATATTTCCAAGTAGTACCTTCCATTAGGGCTCATCAGAAGAAATACCACCTGCCTTAACGGGTTTCGAGTATATATACATATATATATATATATATATATATATATATAATATATATATATATATATATATATATATATATATATATATATATATATTATATATATATATATAGATATTATATATATATTATATATATATATATATAATATATATATATATATATATATATATATATATATATATATATATATATATATATATATAATATATATATTATATATATATATATATATATATATATATATTATATATATATATATATATATATATATATATATAATATATATATATATATATATATATATATATATATATATATATATATATATATATATATATATATATACATATATATATATATATATATATATATATATATATATATATATATTTATATATATATATTTATATATATATATATATTTATATATATATTATATATATATATATAATATATATATATATATATATATATATATATAGTATATTTATATACATATATTTCACCCTTACAAAGGGTTCACCTATGAAAATTAACTTGAGGATTTTTTCATTTATATAAAATTTATTAAATTTCCTTTCCAGTTATATATATATATATATATATATATATATATATATAATATATATATATATATATATATATATATATATATATATATATAATATATATATATATATATATATATACATATATATATATATATATATATATATATATATATATATATATATATATATATATATATATATATTATATATATATATATATATATATATATATATATATATATATATATATATTATATATATATATTATATATATATATATATATATATATATATATATATATATATATATTATATATATATATATATATATATATATATATATATATATATATATATATATATATATATATATATATATATATATATATATATATATATATATATATATATATATATATATATATATATATATATATATATATATATATATATAATATATATATATATATATATATATATATATATATATATATATATATATATATATATATATAGGCTAGTACCAGGAGCCCAACACTCCGAAGGCTTCTATATATAGATTCTCACTGTCGCTTGTCTTCTAAACGCAGACAATTTGAGCCTTTTCTTCATGTCATGACGTCCAATGGACCTTATATAAGAAGTAGGGCTTTGTAAAATTACATTTTTTTTTTTTATTGGACCTTTAAATTTTGCCTCAGCTTGTCTTTTGTCATTATGAAAGACATATCGCCGAACCTTTGTTTCTTTCAATTGTTCAGCTGGTGGGACAAAAACTTCTTTTTCTTCCAACGATTTATGTCCAAATCCCAAATCCAATCATCATCGCTATCATTTTCAATTTTGACACGTTTTGATTCTCGCTGTCAAGGTTGATTTTCATTGACTCTCTGCTCTTCATTTTCATCTTTGACTCCCTCATTAGTTTGGTGTCGCATGTCTTCTAACCACGTGTGTCTTTGCCCTTCTTTTTCAGTTTTAACACGCGATAATTGTCGTTTTCGCAAATCTTCTAACCGCCCGTGTCTTTGCTCTTCATTTCTATTTTTGATACGTTTTTGGATTTTGATCGCTTCAGACAATTTAGCAATGGCCTTTTCTTTAGCTGTCCATATTGGTGTGGTCGCAATTGATGGTCCAGGTTGTCAAATTTCACATGTTATAACGTTTGATATTTCAGGTGTTTGTTCAAAAGAATCATCATCTATAATAACTGCAACTGCGAATTTTCGTTTTTCAGGCCTTTCAACAGACACTATATTATATAAATAA
Organism: Artemia sinica; assembly: GCA_027921565.1. Classification (NCBI taxonomy): domain Eukaryota; kingdom Metazoa; phylum Arthropoda; class Branchiopoda; order Anostraca; family Artemiidae; genus Artemia; species Artemia sinica. Next base: position 44,191,485 of record CM051258.1, read on the forward strand.
CTGCTGCGTTGGAAACTCAACAATCTTATTTATGCTATGCATGACGTCATATAAGAAAATACTTATATGATGCCATATACGTTGTCATAAGAAATGCTTATATGATGTAATAACATAGTACATGATGTTATTTGCAAAAACCAAAATTAAGGCTCATAATGATTTTTCTCAGACTTCTGAGTTATCTAGGTAGTTTTTTTTATGCGAGAGCATCCCAAGACACCAATTTCCCCTAAAAAATATGGAGCCGTTTTCGTTTTCGAGACATACATAAATACATACAGAATTATTGCTTACACATAAAGATAGTATATATATTGTTTACGTGTGTCGGGCATATAATAATAACAAGTATTGTCAGTGCATTACATTTTTTTTGCTATTTAAGAGAATTGTGGTGAGTTTTATTACTTTTAACTCCTACAAAATTTGTTCTTCGAAAATGAGATCTACTTTTTACATTTTTATTCATACACTGTCTCAAGAAAGATGAAAGTCCTTTTTTCACTTTGGTTTCACTCTATCTTGGCTTTTTCCCCTGTGATCGACATGTATAAGCACATGGATAGCTATTGCGATTCAGTGGTCATTTAAAGGGTAGGTTAAGCGATATTGCTTACATAATAATTCTTTTAAAGTTATGTTATCTGTGTATTGAAGTTACAATAAATATTCTTGAACAAGTAATCTTTTTCTAGCAAGAGAAGGAAGTAAACTTGATCATAATGATAAGTCTCAGGAGTATATTTATTGTCTATTTGTGCATACAAGTCAGTTTATATTCGTCTTTGACAGTACATAGCATAAAAGCAATGAAGTTTCTGCCTCTTTTTCTATTATTTGTTTCAGTCAGTTTTTCATCAACGGCACCTCGCAGTGGAAGTAAATCATATGCATATGAAAAGGTACAATCGCTGAGAATTCTGATTTTATATTCAAATTTCACTTTTTTTAATTAGATCTCCACCTTTATTTATTTAAGAAAATCTTTTCGAAGCAGCATGCAGAAAAGGCCACAAAGTTATTTCATAAGTAAATTACCATAAATTGTACAAAAATAGACTACAAAAATAGTGAACACTTTTGAGCTTTTCGAAATTTTAACACAGATCTTCGTATCTAATTTTATATTTTTTTAATATGTAAGCGAGGATCTGTACTACTTATTGAGATTTTGCATTTGTCCTAGATATAAAACTCTGTTGCAATACGAATAAAGAAAGGCAAGTAAAATACTTCACTATGATAACCTCTGTAAAATTTCTGCTGAACAAGATAAAAACTAACATATAGCCTGATGCTATAACGCATAGGGGAGACCGGGGGTATCCTGGACAGCTACTTTTGGGAAGCTATGTTCAGGAACGGTGTTGAACCGCCGTGTAACCGAACCACAAGCAACTGAACCCCTGTAATTGAACCACCGTGTAACTGAACCACCGTGTAACTGAACCACCGTCTTACTGAGCCACCATGCAGCTGAACCCCTATATAACCGAACCCTTGTGCAACTGATCTTTCGTGTAACTGAACCACCAGGCAACTGAACCCCATGTAACTAATCCTCGTTCAACTAAACCCCCCTGCAACTCAACCTCATTTAACTTAACCGCCATGTAACTGAACCCCCATGCAACTGAACCTCCATAACTGAACCATCGTGCAACTGAACCACTGTGCAGCTGAACTACCGTGGAACTGAACCACCATGCAACTGAACCACCGTGCAGCTGAACCACCTTGCATGTTTCTTAAACTCATGATATAAACTACTATCAAGATCATTCATAAAAAAAACTTTGTTTTATTTTTGCAAAAAAAAGAAGATCCGATATCGAAAACCCATTAGAGCTGATTTATTTCTCTTTTTTTCAGATATATCACACCTTTCTGGACGTTAAGTAATAAACATATGTGTTTAAAATATTTGACCTTTGTGAATCTAGATAACGAATTTTGATCAGATGTCTTTGAGGAGATTGCAGCTAAAAGGGATATGGGAGGGGGACTGGTTGCACTCCATCCTTTTTTTTCAATATCCCTTAAACATACCCAGAAAGTTTAAACTTCATACCCTCAGGTTTATATCCTCAGCTGTTCTCAGCACAATGCAGATACGTCGTCTTGTAAAACTGGATGCACAAAGTATCTCTTGAGTTAGTTAAAGATTCTTCTAAACATTTTCCGAGCGATGTGACGGCTGATACCATCAGCCATTGTAGATATTGGTGGTATTTCCTTTTCAAAACCAATAAAGGAAAAAATGTCTTTTGATTGTGTTTGGCATTCTTCTTGACATTTCCCTAAGGTTTGACCTTAATGCTCCATGTTTTTTTTTATTTATAGGATTAAGCATGCCCTCTTTTATTGATAATTAAATAAAAAAAAAACAAGTTTTTAAAAACTGAAAGTAAGGAGCGACATTAAAACTTAAAACGAACAGAATTATTCCGTATATGAAAGGGGCTGTCCCCTCCTCAACGCCTCGCTCTTTACGCTAAAGTTTTTTATTGTTTAAAAAAATAGAGATGTGAGAAAGTCAAACTTTAGCGTAAAGAGCAAGGTGTTGAGGAGGGGACAGCCCCTTTCATATACGAAATAATTTCTGTTCGTTTTAAGTTTTAATGTCGCTCCTTACTTTCAGTTTAAAAAACTTGTTTTTTCTTATTTATTTTCTGATCGTTTTTTAGTTAATGCAGCTTTTATTTTGGCTCACCGTCATTGAATAAGTAAACAAAATTTGCATAAAAATTTTACTTTTCTTTTGCTAAATGGCTGTCTCTAAATTTGGTTATGACGTAATTTACAAATTAACTTACGTAACTAACTTCTATATTCGTATATTTTTCTTCTGGCAAAAAATACAAAATTTCAGATTTTTGCAGATATGAGCTTGAAACCTATGTAATAGGGTTTTCTGATACGCTGAATCTGACGGTGTGATTTTCATTAAAATTCTTTCACTTGTAGGGGATGGTTTTAAATTTAATTTCTGATCGTATTTTATATAATGCTTGGAAATCCGGCGCCCCCTTCATAGAAATGTCCCTTACCCCAAAGAAACATCCTCCACGGAAATATTCTCCCGAGTAACCCCCTCTTTCAGCCCCCCCCCCCCTACCAGAAAAAATTCTTCCTGAAAATGTCTGTATACTTCCCAATAACCACTACAATATGTAAGCAATGGGCAAAGTTCATAACTTGCAGCCCTTCCCCTGGGAACTGTGGGGGATTAAGTCATCGTAAAAGAAATATTTATTAGATTTTCGACTATGCTGAACAAAATGGCTATCTCAAAATTTTGATCGGGTGACTTTGGGAAAAAAATGAGCGTGGGAGGGGCCTAGTTGCCCTCCATTTTTTTTGGTCACTTAAAAAGGGCACTAGAACTTTTAATATCCGTTCCAATGAGCCCTCCTATAATATTCTAGGACCACTGGGTCAATACGATCACCCCTGGGAAAAAGAAAAAAAAAACAAAAAACAAACACGCACCCGTGATCTTTCTTCTGGCAAAAAATGCAAAATTCCACATTTTTGTAGATAGGAGCTTGAAACCTCTACAATAGGGTTCTCTGATACACTAAATATGATGGTATGATTTTCATTAAGTTTATATAACTTTTAGGGGGTCTTTCCCCCTTTTCTCGAAAATCAGCCAAATTTTCTCAGGCGCGTAACTTTTGATGGGTAAGGTTAAACTTGATGAAACTTATATATTTGAAATCAGAATTAAAATCTGATTCTTTTGATGTATCTATTGGTATCAAAATTCCGTTTTTTGGGGTTTCGGTTACCATTGAGCCGGGTCGCTCCTTACTTACAGTTCGTTACCACGAACTGTTTGAAAAAAAAACACCTTGTATGTTAACAATAGGCAACTTGCATAACTGACGGCCCTTGCACCAGGGGCTAGGATTGTGAACCCTGGAGGCATAGTTATTTAACCTTTGATCTATTTCACATAAAATGCTCATCTCAAATTTTCCGTCGGATGTATTTGGGGAAAAAAAAGGGTGGGGGTGAAAGCCCTTCGATCACTTCTAACTCTTAAAAAAAATGTACTGGAGCTTTGGATTTACAATCGAATGAGCACCCCCCCCCCCCAGTTCATACAAAAATCCTTTACATACTTATGTGTTAACATTAGGTAACTGGCTTAACTTACAGACCTTGCTCAAGGAGCTGCTGGGGGGTTGTTAACACCAGAGGCATGGTTATTTGACCTTTAGACGTTTTGAAAAAACTATTTTTTTTATTTTGATCGAATGCATTTGGGGGGAAAATGGCGGCTAAGAGGGAGAGGCTGATTGTCCTGTGATTACCTTTGATTCTTCAAAATCGAACTTGAAATTTCAATTTCCGATCGAATGAGCCTTCTCCAAAGTCTATACGACCATCCTTTCTATAAAATGCTTAAATTTTAACAATGGCTAACTTGCAATAGCCAACAGCCCTTGCCCCAAGGACTGTGGGTTTTTTTTGTTAATCACGTTTATTAATCACGTTTTATTGTTCGATTGAAAATTGAAAGTTTTAGTGCCTTTTTTAAAAGTCAAAAGTGATTGGACGGCAGCCAGCCTCCTCCCCCCCCTCACCGGGAAAAAAACCTCCTGTGGAAGATACCTCCGGAAAATATCATCTCGCGGAAAATACCCCTCTCCCTGGAAAATACCTTCCCGTGAAAATCCCCCCCCCCCGAAAAATACCCCTTGCGGTTGGTTGGTATCCAATCACTTTCGACTTATAAAAAAGACTAGGACTGCCTGGGGATTATAACTAATTTCTACCTTCACCCTCCTCTCGTCTCTCCCATAGAGCTAATTCTGTATTTATCCGAAGGCTCAATGAGAATTGAGATGTTTTGACATTAAAATGCACCCTTTGAGGCATCTCCCTCTCTTCGAAGCTACAAAATAATCAGATAAGCCCACTGCAGAAGTATCAGTATCTTTTTAAGTTTTGTAATTTGTCCATTGCTTACAGATAGTGTTTGTTATTGGAAAACATATGGAAATTTTTCGCGTGGGAGTTTTCTGAACGTGGGGGGGGAGAATTTCAGGAGGGTTTTCCATGAGAAGAATATTTTTTCACGGAGGGGGGGGGACAAAACTTACACATAAATTCCTCTTTTTCACTTTTCTTAGCACTTCTCAGCTAAACTAAAAAAAATAACAGAACCCAAATAAAATATTCCAATTTGGAAAACCATATTTTTCCAAGGGGGTATTTCCAGGAGAGGGTTTTCTATGGAGAGGGGGGGGGGTAAACGCCTAGACTCGTAGACCGTGGCAGGGCGAAGGGAATCCCCATTAACAGACATAAAGAAGGAGAAAAATATCTGGCTTAAACAGTTTCTGACGTCTGATTTTCTGTGTTTTTATGACTACAAAACAGAGCTTTTTTATTAATCATCTTGACAGTTATTTATATTATGACTTTAAAAAGTAACAATTCCAACAAGGTTGAACATGTAGAGATTTTAACTTTTGTTTTACCCCAATGTAAGTACGGTGGTTTAGTTGCACGAGAGTTCAGTTATACGAGGATTCAGTTGCACGGTGGCTCAGTTTCACGGTGGTTCAGTTATATGGTGGTTCAGCTGCACAGTGGTTCAGTAGTACGGTGGTTCAGTTGCACGGTGGTTCAGTTACAGTGGTTCAGTTGCTTGAGGTTCAGTTACACGACGGTTCAGTTGCAATTGAACCTCAGTTAACCTATTTGACTGATTGGTGACTTCAAAAGCTCAAACTACTTGTTTTTTCCCGAAGTTTCTTGGGCCAAGCGTTCGTATATCTTTTTCTTTAAACACATCTAAAAAAAAAATTTTTTTTTCCATTTTTGCTCACTGTCCGAGGTCAAACCACGTAGTAGGGAGACTTCGGACATTCCTAGGGGTAAATTCGGGACACATGAAATATAGCTTTCATTTATTTAAATACGGCCTCACTTTTGACCTCTGGTACATAATTCATAATTTGCTATCAAACTCGTCTGGTGCTACCTGCGCCTTTTGTAAGAGGTAGTCTGGGAATCTTGAGTTGCTTTTAGTTATCCAACCGCTTTTTAGACTTTATAACCACGCTTGCTCATCCTTTTTTTTGCTATATGCTTGTCCTTCAGTTCACTTTTGTTCTGGTGTCTCAGTCAATATTCTAGTCCATCTTTTATATGGTTTCCATGACCTATTGTTAGTGTTCCATCAGCCCTTGGGAATGGTCTAAGCAATTCCGAAGAAACCAAACTTGACTTTTAGTAGTGAGAATATTGACATATAGATCGTCCTATTTTGAAATAGATTTATCACGTAACCCCCCATATAAGAGCGGCCTACCAGTAATAAAAGAAGGAAAGAAAGGCACTTCCGTGAAAATGTCACGAACGAAAGGATACATATCGGTAAACTTGACGAATGAAATTATGTTTCAAGGAAAAAAAATCTTCAAATATGGATCACAAGAGAGCTCTACCACCTTGTAAGTAGATTTGTGTTCACCCAAATTCAGATAAAGCCAATCTTCCATTTTTTTTTTTTTTTTTTTTTTTTTTTTTAGTTCCTGCGCTAAATAGGTTCGAAGCCTCTAATATTCAACGTTTGCGTCTTCTGTGACCAGTAGGGTCGAAAGGTAGGCCTCTTTACACCATACCTCTTATACAGGTCGACCAAACTGGGTCTAAGTGGCTGTTGTGGCAGTCTAGGAGAGAAAAAAACAGTTTGATTTCTATATCCGTCTTTTTTACGAAGTCTCCCATTGTTTGTAAAAGCAGCCACTATTCATCCATCTAATTGAGTGGGCTGGTCTTAATGTACTGGGGTGAGCGCTGCATATCACACGTTGCGCAAAGTGCACTCTAGGGAACTCAAAATATTCTATTACTCAGGACTTTCTAACTCAGGACTAAACACTTGCCCTTTAAGGTCTTTTTTGTCAAATTAAAGTGATAGCCATCGCTTTAAGCGCCCCTGCTGGGTGGCGGAGAAGGGGAATGTTCGTCTGCAATAGCTATTTCCCCACTCATCTTTGAAAATAGTCTTTTAATGTTGTTCTCTTAATACCAAATTCTTCCACAGCTTTTCGCATTGTGATTTGTCAAAGATGACGGCTTTGGCTATTTTCTTAATTTAATCCATTATGGGGCAACTTGGCTTCTTACGTCTATAACGTCTTGGCACAGTCGTGGATTTCTGTTAAAGATTCCTCTTCAAGGGAAAAAAATATTCAAATAGAGTCAGTAGGGAGATTTGCTTAAACCATATGCTACCTGTTAAAAAAAAAAAAAAAAAAAAAAAAAAAAAAAAAAAAAAAAAAAAATCTCATGAGCCAAAGCCGAAGAAGCAAGTGGGTGTCAAGAACTTGTGAACCTTAAAAGTAATTGGCTAGAGATTGAACATTATGATTCCAAAGCAATTCTTCAAGTTGACTAAGGCTCGATATACTAGGAAATTTTTTTATGAGAAACTTTCAAATCGCATAGGAAAATGAAGAAAAATTCTAAAAAACTCGTTTATAGCCTTATTTTGTATTATCTGGAGAGGTTTAAAGCTCTTGACTGCTAGGCCAAATAACATAGCCAATCATCGTTGAAAGTGAAAATGCACACTTTCGAATACAAGGGGATTATTCTTAACAGGGGGAACCCCTTAATAGGTGTCCGAAATAACCCCACTGCGACTGTAAACGATTGAACATGCGTCATGGAATAAACGTCATGAATACCTAACTTGAAGCTACGAAGTATAAATTTTATTGAAACTCCTGGTGAGCTGCTACATAACTTATAAAAGGATTTAAAAAATTACGAGACTTAACTTCAAAATTGCTTTTATTTTTATTTGTTTATTTATTATTACCAAAATACGGTAAGCTTTATCAAGCTTGTCGCACTTTTTGTACTTGTCGCACTTTTATTTATTTTTTTATTTTCTTTTTTTTTTACTTTATTTCAGAAGCGGTTAAACTATTGGCTTTTTTAATGAGATTCTTTAATATATCGCTAGAAAACACTATTTTATGATTTACTAACGGAATTTTGTACATGGTAATTAGGGAGTAAATGGCCCTGTCCAGAGTAACCTCTCGTCCGGATAAGCCCCCGTCTCCCCTACTATTATTGAAAATAACCTACTGCAGTAATAAATAGTTGTCAGATTTAGTGCAGCCTACACGTCTTTTCCCCTGGTCACAACTTTTTTTGGAAGTCTCGATCACTCCAGGGCCCGTGAAGCTTTTTAAAAGAGAAAGAGCTTGGGACTGCTTCACAATAAAAGTCATGGATAAGATTTAATGTCTTTTTCAAAAAGATAGCTATATAGCTGGTTTTAGGTATGAAAAATCGAAGAAGCGACGCTAGCAATCATAGTGTCGAAAAGCAATAACTACAGCTACGCACATAGCCGAATTATCTAAGCCAAAGTTATGTTTTAAGGACGCACACCAGGGTATTGAAACGTGCTATAAATGTTCTCGTTCATCGAGTTCAACAGGCGTCAGATGTATTTAGAATTTAACGTGAACCTTCAAAATGAAAAAATTCAAAATTCTGGCCGCAAAAATTGAAATGGTTTTGCCTTCTCAGAGGTGCATATTTAAAAAAACATTAATAGTTAAGAATCAATTGATATTTCTATCACTTTAGCTGTTCAATGGCACTTTTGCCTGACTATTGAAGTGTCTAATTGCAAATTGACACAAATATATGTGAAAGTCTAATGCAGTGATTTGATAGTCGAAACTGTGTAGAATAGTCTAAAGTGCAACAAATACTTGCGTAATGAAAATTTTCTAAGAATGTAGGTGGTGAATACGAAAACTTGCACATTGATAGTAAATTTTAAGTACGGGCTAAATCCGGTACATACTTTTATTTTGTGTTAAGTGAATATTTATTTAGATTTTTGCTAATAACACTCTAGCCCATGCAGAACCATGCTATAGTTGCGGGTTCGTATTTTGAAAAGCTATATTCAACGTACTTGGAAGAATAACGTTTTAAATAGGCGTGGGGTTGATTTTGGGAACCTGAAATTGATTGTCTAGGCTCTTGGCACAAATTGAGCCATTCATACTTGGCACGTATGTGAGGAGAGGCCTTGGGGTTCATGCTCTCACACCTTGGGTCCGGTGTGTCTGCATTACATAATGATCATACACACTCAGCCGTTTCATATCCGCCATGGCATGTTTTCTATTTTTTATCTTTTCTTTGCTATTTACTTTTTTTCTTACGATTGCGGTTATTGCAGAAGAGGAAGAAAAATTGAACTTTTTTGACCAGACTAGAGCCCTTATATGTTATCCAAAATTAACTGCCTAGGTCTACCTCGGTGAAACTAATCGACAATTTCGTTACTAACAGAGGCAAATAAAAAACGTTGTCATTTATCGTATTTTAAACTGTTTAATTTGTCATGAAAAATAGGACCAAATGAATCTTTGGGTTTTATGCTCAGTAGGTGAGGATATGTAAACTGAAAGGTATGGAACTGTTATTATATATTAACTTACAGTTATTTTAGGTTCTCGATGCGGATGGGACTTTCATAATGCGCTGGACCCCAGATTTTGAAGCAAGTCGGGTAGATTTCGAGTTTGAAGTGATGACAACGGGGTGGATAGGGGTAACGTTTCTACCACCATTAGATCTCGGAAAATTTGCAGATACCATCGTTGCTGGAGTACTAGACGATGGCACAGCCTACATGCAAGTAAGTTAAAACCGCTTTTCTACTATTAAATCTGGTCCTCGGTACCCAGGCAGGTGCTCCTTGGGGTAAAATGGGATTGCATTTTTGCTAATTTCAGGACCCAATGGACTCTAAACCCAAGATAAACACCTTCCCAATTCCAGTACCTTAGGAAATCCAATAAATTAAATAAATATCATATTAGTATTTTACTGTACATAAAGAGCTCCCAGTGCTACTTGGAGATAATATCTATAAATAATTTTGCTGCTCGACTAGTTTTTAAATTTGTTTCTATGAGATTGGGTCTCGTTGAAATTTACAAAATTCTTTTTTCCTTGGTTGGATGAATCATGGATACTTTGTAGGAAAAACTATTTAACTTTAGTGATTTGACCTTTTTGGTTGGGGCAAAGTTATCAACGGGGAAAAGGAGGGGCAAAGCATCAACAAAGATTTTCTTATTTTTTTACAAGTTTCGGAATCCTTAGGAAGCTAAACACATATTTCTCCAGTTTCAGTTCTTAAAAATCCTTTTTTACAGCCTACTTCAGTCTTATGCTTCACATTGTCCTGTTTTTCATCTATGTCAAGCTTTTTCTCCATTACTGAAGCCGCTTTCAAAACTCTATTATAAAGCAAGGATTATTATTCAGGAAACTAATCATTTTCCATTTAAACCTTTACTTGATTTGAAATCTCTTTATCTTCCGCTGTGTGCTTCTTTCACTTTCCTAAATTTCATTACCTCTTTCCTGCTGCCCTGTGTAATAATATATCTTTTCATTTTTTGATCAATTGTCTTATCATCACTCCACTTCAAACAATTTACAGATTCTTCATATTCCATCATTGTAGTCAGACTTCAAACCCCTGATACTTTGTATACTGATCATACTCTCAAAGTCGTGCACAAAAGTTGTGACTCATTTGGTGTCTCTAAAAAGAATGTCGAAGAATTTTCAATTAATAATTGATTGTTTTTTTCCCCCTGGATTGGGTGTTTGTCAGAAGATTATTTCAGTTTTCTGGTTATTTCGGTTTCATTGTTGTTTGGTTTGAGATCATGTGCTACTCCTTTTGCCTAGCTTGTGACTTCGTCAATTTTGGTGGTGAGAAACTGTGTTTGCGACAATATACCAAGCTGTAGACCAAGCAATTTGAAGTATGGTTGCATCAATATATGACGCCAAAAACTAGGCCACAAACTTTTTTCGATTTGGTTAAACTTAGAGAGCATGTAGATAAGAGCAAGGGGACCTCAGTTAAGAAGAAAACTATTAAAATTCTGATCCATAAAATAGACCCACAGTTGTTTTGTCTCTGATCGGCTTGCCGCTTTATGGGCATACAAACTGGGTAAAACGAGCCCAGGGGAGAAAACATTTTGAAAAAGATGGGTTGTATCGCTCCTTGACATCCTAAAAGCTGTCTTATTAATTGACATGAACCTTTTCAGATAAGTAGAGTGGAATAAGGGCCTGAGGGGGCCTTACAGAGAACAACACATTTTGAAAGAAAAATTTGGCTGTATCGACTCTAAGCTCGAAAATTTTAATAGTTTTGCTCATCCTTTTAGAATTTTCTGGGCGGAAGAAAACACGGTGTACCTCCATTAAGATAAACGAATTAAGGAAAGATAGCTGACTGTACTGATCCGTGATGTCTGATTTTATTTTATTTTGTTTCCAGACAATAAACAGAACTATTTTTTACGAACAACATTGACATGTATTTGTTTAAACAATCAAGCCGCGAGAAAAAACCTTAAGGTGCATGTATATTCAGGAGCATTGGCAGAATGATTTCAGCCCTACTATAATCTTCCAGTAACTGTTTCTTTTAGTCGTTTAGTCTAGAAAGCTTTTGTGCCACAAACGAATTAAAATAAAGAAGACAAACAGCAACTGAGTATAGTTTCAGATGAGACAGTCATATTTTTATAACATCATAATGTAACTTATTTTTCAAGGATCGATACACAGACACTAGCATTCCAGAGCCAGGTACGCCTCGACCAATGGATACTCAACAAGATTGGCCAATTATTTATGCTGAAGAAGCAAATGGCAAAACCATAATCCAAACTTCAAGAGCGTTCGATACTAACGATCCTGAGGACAGGCCAGTCATCAAGGTACTTTTCAATCCAAAATTTGATACCCAACAAATAAAGTAACTTATACAAAAAGTGTTAAAATGATGAATATATCTTATATATTTTTCACAGGATTGTCTAAGGATGATTAGTTCAACGCGAGGCCAATCTTAAACGGTGACAGAGAATATTATAAAATTTAGTAATACGACTAACGGATTCAGGAAAATAAATCCAATCAAATGGCTGAAAAAACTTTCAAGTTTAATTATCTCCGTCCTACTTATCCCGCGAGATTTGTTTTCAAATCAAGATCAATACCTAGCGCCCTCTTAAAGTCAGCATGCTGAATCCGTTGGTTTAGTATTCATTTGTTACTCGTGATAAATTTGAGATTAAAGCCTTAATTTTGGCTTTTTTGTTTGGAAAATAAAGTTTTGGTATTAATACAAGTTAAGAAAAGAATTGTGTCCAAAAAATCAAATGTAGTTTCTAAATACTAGTTAGCTCTTGTGTAAAATTTCTATTGGAACTTAATGCGACGGCTGTTGTAATTTGCAGTTATCCTATGAATTTAAATTTACATGGTCGTCTTCGTTTGTAGCAATGTCAGTCGATTCCTTGAGTTTGTGTAAAACAGTGTTTATAGATTCCCACTGAACTTGAGCCTTGGATACCCGGTTCGGTACACGTCAGAATCTGAAATTTGCGCACAAAGTTGCAAATTTTGGGACCGAAAGATATCTATGGTCAAAGTAGTAGGTTGCAAATTCTAGAGTACAGTGTAATAAAAAAGATAGAAAGAATTAAATAACCATATATTATCCATCAGGGTTCATCAGAGATGCCACTGGCCTTTCTGGGTATCGGCACTTGGCTTCAGGGCCAAGCCAAATAAGTACCCATTACCTGCTCCGGAAGGCATTTTCCCTGGAAGAGTAAAACCAAACTTCTCCTTGCTCATCTTACACAGTAGTTAGGCACAGAAGCAAAAGGAACTTCTTTCTATCAGCTCTCACCGCAATAACCCAATAGATATCTCTAATCTCCAGAACCCTTGTGCACTGTCAAACCAAGGTAGGATATCCTTACAACCAGATTTTTAAAGTCTTTCCGATGCCCATATTTTTCCTGTAGTGCCTTAAGATATTCTGACGACATTTCTTCTAAATACCTGCCAAAATCCAGAACAGTTGATAGAGGTTTCTGTAGAGCCGAATAAAGTATTTTGTCATCTGTCGCATAGTAAAATCCTAGTCTATAGCTGAGCAACCTGCTTCAGCAAAGAACAAAGAGATTGCTTTTTTGGGATGGCTAAAAACAATGCACCAAAACTAGAGAAGGTTTCCATGTATACCCTGCGAAGCAATTACGTAATTTTTGTGTCAGTCGTAATGGATTTGACCATAAAAACATATTTCAAGTTTAAGAAAAAAGAAAAAAAACATTCCATTATATCTGTTAAGTGTGATTCCAAAAACTTTTTTGCTAGCGCATTTTGGTGCGGTAATTAAGACTACATGTTGTAAACCTTGCAACTGAAATGCGCCGGATTATCGTGGGATAACCAGGATTTGCACTAGACAAACGGGACTTAACTAGTAAAAAAAAGAGTTTAATGGAAGAAATAAATACGGGTTACCTTAAGTATCTAATGCTGTTGATTAAGTTTAAAAAAAATTTCCATTGATTAGTTTTACACATGCATTTACTTCTTGTCCTCTTGTTTAATCATTATATCTTTTTAGCGTATTGTTTCACGTTGTTTGCTAGAAAGAAAAAAAAATTGAATCGCTATCTACCTTACAAAACTTCTATCTTAATTTATGATAGGTTATATTTTTGAACTTTTTTCTAGTTTATTTAACTTTTGATTAGATATCGCTTCATTAAAAAAAAAAAACTGCCTTCCTTACATTCAAGAGCAGATGAAAATATTTTAGTTTTTTGTCTTTTTTTGAAAAACCCTTCAGTAGTTATTATGTCTGTAAACTAGTTAAAAGCCCCACTAACCGCCAAAATTTTCTTATAATAAAAAATTTGATCACAGAAGTTCTGTGGGAAAGATCCTTAGAGGGATAGATAGAGAAATAGAAATTGCGAGGGGTAGAGATAAAGCGAGTGGCCAGCGGGTGGGATAGGAGAGGAATTGAGAGAGGTGGTGAGAGAATGAAATAAAGGAAGAAAATAGAAAAAAGCTTTTTGCTCAAGTTTAAGTAAGAAGGTGTTATGGGTCTCAAATATTATGGCTATTAAGGGTCAGAAAAATAAGAAGCAAAATGTAGTTGTCCTAGCAAGTCAATATTTAGGTTGTGGAAAAAATCTAAAAAAGGGCATTGCGAAATGTACATAGCACCCGTGCGTATCACCTCTGGTGTATCGCCTGGGGACATACGAGAAACTGCTGAATATTTCTGTTGCATGTTCCAGTTCGAATCATAAAATATATATTATCGTTTTCCCCATTTAATCCTGGTTATATTTTCCAACTAGGGCAGTTTTTGTAGAGTTCCCCAAAGAGCTTTAGTGAGAATGAGTTACGATCAGCTCCAGTGAAATTTCATGAATTACATTAAAATATGGACAAAATGTGTTGTATAGTATGCAAAGGGATTCTTCTAAAAATATAATTTATTTTAAGGATTTTGCAAGAATATGAAGGCTGAGAATATTTTCTAGATGTAAAATGTATTTATTCTAACATTTATTTTCTTTATTGACCTAGCCAATGAAGAATCTTTCTATTTTTTTCTGAATATAAGCATCTATGAAATGATTAAACTAGATTTTCGTGTAATTTGTGCTAATCTTGTAACTCCAGTTGCTAAAGACTTACTTTTGCATTCAACATGTTCGACATTTTAAGTTTTATTTTGACACAACAAAAAATTATAAACACATTTTTTTTCACGCCAGAAAAACACATTTTTTTCTCACTGAATTTTCCCATGTAAATAGTTGAATATTGAGCCTGAATTCCACTTTTTGTACATGTGTTCGTAAAAAGACTTTCTTTTCGATTATATCGGCACGGATTGCTTAGAGGAGAAATCCCCTTTGAAATAAAAATCCACTTCTTAGACAATTGTAATAGTGGCTAATAAATAGCTCCGTAACAACGGTGAAATAAATCGATGCCATGTATACTCACAAAACTCAGGTTAGTCAGAATTTATTCAAACATGTTCAGTTATTTATAAGGCCCTTAAATTTTTTTCTGTTTCATATAGCTATGCTCCTTAACTATGGAAGGAACGATACTCATACTTAGATGAAATATGAACGATACTCAGATTAATATTACGACCATATAAAAGCTACTGTTTTTAATTTTAGGATGAAACCCTTGTCTTCGCATGGGCCTTTGATGATGTCGATATAGTTGAAGGAGAACCACCCTTTCATGGGCCATCAAGGGGTTCAGTTTTGCTGAATCTACTATACCCAGAAAAAACTTTTAAGTTATTGTAATATGCCTTTGTGATTTTGATACATAATTTAAAAATCCAAATAAAATGAAAGAGAATATACTTTGATCTAGTGATGTGATGGCCGAAGGTTTATTCACAATAAGGTTTGACTAACGTCGAGCAATGTGCCCCGTTCATAATAAGATTCAATTCCAGAAATATTTAGCGCAAACCACTAACTTTGATTGGCCTTCGCTAAATTGAAAAAAAACTCAATTAAATCGAACTTTGGTGCTGGATCTAGCTAGATCTTATAGTGTAAAAAATGGCTCAAGTGGCTTGCCATTAGCTACATCTCATTGTGAATAGGCCTGAAGCAACATAAAAATATTATTTCGATATAGGTCAATTTACTAAGTTTAAGAATTGCCGTCAATACAAAGAAAAAGTAAAAATACCTAACAATGGTATTGTGAAATTCTAATAAAAATGTAAACAATGGCCAAATCAGCATCACAAATATTTTTCTTTAAAAAAACATCTTGGTTTTTCACGATGAAGTTAAGTTTTCATAACCTTTACAATTCTGAATTATGAAATTTGTCTACTGAATGCCTTTTAATTTCTTACAAATTTTGCATGTTACGCAAGCGATAGCTTCTCGTCTTCTTTATTATAAAGCCGACGTCAAAAATATCGCAGAAATGTCTACTTAAACTTCGTTCTGACAGACAGAAAGGAGCATACCACCCGAGGGACAGCCGGCTACAGCCTGTCAATAATGTATTTATTACAGCAAAAGAGGCAGAGGGCTTGAAAAATTGTTAATATTGATTGACAAAATGGGGGGAGGGGGAGGGCTTCCTGCAGCCAATGAATTTGCCTAATATATTTGAAAGGAATGGAATTGAAAACGAAGAAAACAGATGCGAAAAAAGGGTCATTTAAGGCAATAAAATTATAAAAGGAAAAAGTACAAATCTAATATTTTGATTTTTTTTTTCTTTATTCTCGTGTTTATTACAGCACGAATGACACTTTGTGATCCGAGGGGGCGACAATCCTAATTTGATTTATGACAGCTTCAGTTTTTGAACTCTGACTTTTATTATGCACTGTATAACTCAATACTACCAATTCGAATACTAGGTAATCTATATTGGTGCAAAATTGCTTAGGCAATCGAAATTATTACAAAATGACAAAGAATGGGCTTAAAAAAAATAAAAATGTAGAATTGGTGCCGCATTAAAATAGCAAAACTCAGTTAATTGTCACAACGTAATTTATATCGAGAATTTTTTCTACGAAGTTTGACTAGTTTCAAGTCTGTTTTGATTCTTCCAAATTTCCGTTTACAAAAAGACCAGGAGCAAATGTCCAAAATCTGTCATTGTTTGGTGAAATGCAAATGATTATATGTGGTAATTTCTGTTCGTTTTAAGTTGCATTTTTTACTCGTCGTACATTTGTTCGTTTAAGATTTTTAAGATTTTGTTCGTTTAAGATTTTAGACTTCTTTAGACTTAGACTCTAAATAAGCGAGTCACTTTCACGTATACATGCCTACTACGGCTATAAAAGGTTCTTCCTACCCTATCGCAGCAAGAAGATTAGGCTGGAGCATGGCGTTCGAAATAAGACAGTCTATAGTCCAAGAGCAGACTGCAAATCAAGAAACCTACTTAATTATGACATAATGTAAATTTCATGCCAACAACTTATACCAAGATTAAAATTAAAAAAAAAGTATATATTCAGTAAATTTTCTCAGCGAATAATCCACAGGTAGTCGGCTATAACAATACATTTGATGTTACTGTAATCTGAAGATATACTGCCTAGACATACCCGTGCTAATTTTTCTGCCGAATCATGGAAAGTAAATGGGCTGTTTACCCAACTCAGTAATCATTAAAGTGCTTTCTGCAAACCTTATCTCCTAAAGGGGCAACTATAACACTGAGGTATGGCAAAAATGACCTTAAACGAGTTAATTAATCATTTATTAAAAATTCATCGTTTTTGCTTTTTAGACTTTTTATCCTTATGGCCACCTTTCTTCCCTTTAAGCTTCTTGTCTTCTTTGAACTCATCCCGTTCTTCTACTTCTTCCAACAAATGTCGCTTTTCACCACTGAAAAGAAATATCAATACAATTAGACACTAAAATAGACAATTATTAAAAATATTCAGTAGCCTAGGCAGCCATAGGAAAACGCAAGGGCCCGCCTTCAAATAGAAGACTCATAATTTTGACAAATTAATAGGACAAGTTACACATTCAAAGCATAATATGAGCACTATACAAACAATAGTTCAAGAATTGGCCAAGGGGCAGAAGAGACAGACCAAAATGAACCTCGTCTATAGAACCAAAATCAATTCCTGTAAGCATATTCTTAAAATGACTGCAGATTATGAAAGACAACACTTTGAAACCAATATATTCATTGGACTAATTAAGCTGATGAAATACGTTATTGCGTTTAAAGTCATTCTCTTGTTATTGTTTTTTCTAACCTAAAAAATAGAAAGGAAGAAAAAATGCATGACTACAGAGTTACAAAGCCCGCAGTGAAAGACCTGACAAAGTCGCGTAGCCTATGCAGTGGCCAAGGCCGTACCCAGGATTTTTTTTTTCGGAGGGGGTTTTACTCAAAGATTTATTTTCGGGGGGGGGGGGGGGGTACACAAAAAAAACCTCAAAAAACGCATCCGAAATTTGCTTATATCAATTTTGTTACGTTTTTACGAGTCAAACAAACATTTCGGGGGGGGGGTCAAACCCCCCTAGACCCCCTAACCCCCCCCCCTCTGGGTCCGGCCTTGGCAGTGGCGGAATATAATCTTTTCTTAATTTAAAGGCTTTCCACGTTCTGTGCTAAGTTTTTATTTTATGCACAAGCACAGCAAATTTAAATTCAGGAAAAGTTTTGAATTCAATCCCACAAAATTATAACTGGAGTGCAACTTTTTAACAATTTCATAGCGATAAACGCCAAAAAGACGCAATCTCTCTTAGCAGTGAAGTAATCTTGGTATGATATTTGGTGTTCATAGATAACAAATCTCACCCTCCATCCCTCTCTGTTCGAATCTCCTACTTTGACCACCCTCAAGTATACTTAGAAAAATGTTTTAGTCTCTTTTATATAGTCCAACCTAACACACCTCGGGCTTTCTGCCCTTCTTTTCACTCCTTGCAGATTATTTCCTAAGGTCAAACATAAGACCATAGGGGGCCGTGCCTGTTTGCCTCTCACTACAGGCAATCTAACGGTCCTATGTCAATTTTAAATTTTTGGTCAACCCGCCTGAGACTCTAGGCAGGCGTGCCTTTCCAAAAGGCTTGAATGATCTTATTATGAGACAATTCTTATTCCATAACCCACAAGAAAACATGCCTTAACTACCTTGTCTTCCTCTATAACATTTTCTTCCTAGCCAATTATATATTAATAGTGGCTTAGTCGTGAAACGTATATAAGACTGGTTTGGGTTAATATTGTAGTTCAATCAGAGAACTAAGAAAACTATTCAACCCCATTTTTCTTACATGAGCCACCTGACAATCTGTGGTCTATATTGGGAAGAATCCATGGTTTAAATACCTTTTGATCGAAAGAATAGATCCTTTTGTTTTTTCCAAAACACTTGACCATTCATTCTCAGAGCCTTTGATTTGATATTGACTCAGATCCATTTTCTTAAGTTTCTCAAGCTCTCTCTTTTGTTGCTCCTTCAGACTCTGAAACATAGCGTGAACGATGTTAATTTCGATAAATCTCAAATTAATATGAACAATTTTCTTTTTATAAAGGATTTATTAAGGTACACGTTCACTCTAAAACAAGCAAATTTGCAGCAAGCCTGCAGCTGTATCTTACAGCAAAAGGACAAGAAGCTTATACCACTGGATTCACTAGTGTCAGATCTATCCAGTCACAGAGCCAGAATAATGATATTACGTAAACTTTTCCATAGAGAAGGATCTAAAATTACTTACAAAATGGGAATACTGTCCAATTTTTTTTAGGATCTTCAACCAAATTTTAACGGATTTTTTAATCTAAAAAATCCTGTACACCAAATTTCAAAATTTAATTCTGTATATGGATAGAACTCAATGGAACAAATATGGGATTATAGCAAAATGTTAAGTTAATATATAAAACTACAGGAGAGGTGAAAAATATGAGACGAAAAATTTTGTAAGAAATATGAACCTCAAGCATTAACACAAAACCCTGTTAGGCTTTGATTGGAGGTATCAAAAGATCGCTCTCTTGAGATAGCCCTACCAGGCAAAGGGTCCAAGGTAGAGGTGCACCTGTGAACAGGGCTGTTTCCACGTACTATTTCCTAGACGTTTCCTCCTTCAAGTAATCTAAAGGAACGGTGTGCTAATATTTCGCCTTGACAGTTGGAAAATAGTAGCAAAAAGTAAAAAAGGGTTTCTTAGATAAATGTGTTTGGACGCACTTATAGAAGACAGTCATAAAGATTTCGTCCGGTAACTAACTGTAAGTAAAAAACATCTCGTGCTGATAGTAATCGAAAACCTAAAAATGGAATTTTGACAGCAATATATACGGCATAAAATGGCTTTTATAGACGCTATCAAAACTTCATAATAAATGTGTAAGTTGAGATATTAGCTTCAAATGGGCCCTTACTCTGCGATTTTTCAGTCACCTACAGGCCCCAGTAAAAAAAAAAAAAAAAAAGAAAAAAAAAAAAAAAAAAAAAAAAAGAATAAAGAGACTTATCATTGCATTTCAGTGCTACCAAAGCTTAAATATGATTTTCTTCGGATAAGGGTTTTCCAGAAATGGGAATTTGAATGACATACTTTTGATGTCGATCTTCCATGGTTTTCGAGGGTTTTCAAGACTTTTTTCGAAATCCCCATAAGTTTTGTTTCCGTCACTACAATTTACTTTTAAGTTTAAAATAAATAATAGTTACCCTTTCTGAGTCATTTCATTCTGCATCCAATGATTCTCAATATGTAAAATTAATTCGCTTTAAAAATACCCATCAAAAACTACGAGTCTGAGAAAATTTGCTTAGTTTTAGAAAATCAGGACAAACACCCACCCTTCACCTTCAAAAAAAAAGAAGGGAGGATCTTGATGAAAGTTCAGCCATCGAATTCACCAAATCAGAAAACCTTTATATGAAAAGTGTTAAGCCCCTGTCTACAAAATGATAAAAATAATTCAAGAAAAAAAATAAGGAAAGCGTCCAGGTTTTCTCCCAAGGTTGGTGTGGTATTGAACCATTAGTCCTAAAATATAATGAAGGAACTAGTTCGAATGAAAATTGAAAGTTTTAGTGCTCTTATAAGTAGCAAAAGAGATTGCGCCCAAGGATACGAAAATTTTTCTCGAAATATCGTGCGCCCCTTCTCCAACCCCGCTTCAAGTGTGGCAGGCTGAGGCGATTTATTACGCTATACCAGGTTGAGGTATTACCAGCTCGGTTTGACCCCGAGTTTGAGTCTCCAGACAACTTGAGGGTATAAGAGTTAGATCACAGTTTTATTTAGGCCAGACAACTAGGCTATAAGGGGCAAGATATGTCGATCAAGTTGATAGTCAAAGCATTTCAACTCGAAGTACATCATTAGACAGACAAATGAAGAGGAGGGAGCTCGGGAGCCCCTTTAAATCAAATTATTTTTTATGATTTTTTCATATAGCCTATCTGTACAATGTTTACAAGAAAAACTATTTTCTTACGAATTTACCCCCCCCCCAAAAAAAACCACGAACGTGTCTGTCAGGTGAATACTGTATAGTGTCGGGTCAGTTTCTTCACAAGCTTCCTAATACATTACATAAAAAGAAAGAACAAGCACTCACTTTAGCAGCTTGCTCGAGCTCTTCATCGAGGCTTTGTTCCATAGGGAGCATTTCTTGTATTTTAGCAGGTACACGTCCCAGTTCTGAGAGGCCGATTTTTTCGGCAACTGCACTCTCTGTGGTCGTACGGAAATACTGAGAAATACGACGCATTGTCCTGTTAAAGAGGCCAAGGAGTTGTGTTGATGGCAGCTCAAGCTCTTTGCTAAGAATATCTACGGTTTTATGCTGAAGACCCAATCCCAGAAGAATTGCCTGTAAGACAAAGAATTAATCTAGGAATATTCACCATAAATTAAGAGATTCTGTTAATTTGACCGATTTTAAGAGAGAAAGGTTAGATGTATATTATAATCAGTTTCTGATTTTTAGATATATTGGGCTACTTGGAGGTATATTAGTTTGTTTTTGGTGTAGTCAATATTAGGTTTTGGTGTCTGGACTGAAGTAGGGAGCCATCCCTCTCTCTCCGCTTTTCTTTCTTTTTTTTTCTTAGATTATATTAACTAAGCGTTTTCCTACCCCATATACGAGCTCTGGTTTTTGGGTACATTATTTATTTGCTTGTTTTTTTTTGTTTTTTTTTTGTTCTTTTTTTACTAAAACAAAGGATTTG
Source organism: Artemia sinica (assembly GCA_027921565.1). Lineage (NCBI taxonomy): Eukaryota > Metazoa > Arthropoda > Branchiopoda > Anostraca > Artemiidae > Artemia > Artemia sinica. Next base: position 44,213,164 of record CM051258.1, read on the forward strand.
AGGACAGTCAACGGTGTTATGATCTCAGAACCTACTATTCATATTATCTACCATTATTTCTTGACTCCATTATTTCTTTCTTTTTTTTGCATGGATTTAGCAACATAAACAACGAACTATTCAAAATGATATCTTTGTCATATTTCTAAAACTGTTACTTTCTGCGAGCTTTTAACTCCTATTTTTGTTTCTCAGTTCTCTTAAGGTTTACAGCCATTCCTTATTTGGACGCGAATAATTTCGTACCCGATTGATGTTTGTTTTTTGAAAATCTCTATCTGAGGGCATGTTTCTTAATAATTATTTATAAATTAAACTTTTATGATGGCAAACAAGAAAAATAATATTTCAAGGTTCAAAAATGTTTGGAGATAAATTGTTACGCGTTAGAAAATAAGCATTACAAAATCTCAATGGATCGCTTTTTCTAATCTTCTTTATTTGCGCTTTAAATCTCATTTATTTGCGCTTTTTCTAATCTCCTCTAACATTTAATTATAGGAGATTTTTCATGAGACAAATTAAAAAACTGTTTCATCAGACTAACGTTATCAGAAAGGCAGGTAAAAAAAAAAAAAATTATACTCAAAATAAAAAAATAGAAGAGAAGTCCAACTTGAAAATTCCGTCACACCTGACGAAAACCAGACAACATTTATTTGCACTTTTCCTATACATTTGAATTTTTAGGCTTCCATTAATGTTTTTTTTGTATTTTCCTAAATTTAATTTCGAAGTTTTACTGCAAAGTAAACATACAAAAACGAAATGTGTCAAAAAAATAAAATTCAAAATTAACCTCACCATAACTAGAAAAAAAGTCTCACTAGTTGAATTACCATAGAACCAAGTATCCATTTTGATGTAATAAAGACAGAGAGAGAGAGGCAAGAAGGAGAACTGGAGATAGAGAGACGGAGAGACAGAAAGAGAGGATGAGATAAACATACGATCAGAGGCAACGCTGTAGCGTTGCCTATAGTAAAGGCCATACGGCTCCAATGTTTATTATTTATTTATTATTTATTTTTTTTTTTCCAGAGGCACTTCATATGGAAGGGATTGTCGTAGAAACTTCAAAGGGGGATCATTCGATTGGAAATCGAGAGTTCTAGTGCCCTTTTTAATAGTCAAAAATGATTGGAGGGCAACTAGCCCCCCCCCCCACGCCCATCATTCCCCCAAACACATCCAATCAAAATTTTGAGATAGCCATTTTGTTCAGCGTAGTTGATTTCCAGATAGAAATATATTTTTGAGGAGGATACCCCCCCCCCCCACAACCCTCAGGGCAAGGGTTTTAAGTTATGCCCTGGGGGCATATAAGGTTTTTATAGAAGGCGTTGTCGTAGAAACTTCAAAACAGGCTCATTCGATTGGAAATTAAAGAGCTAGTGCCCTTTTTAATAGTCGAAAGTGATTGGAGTGTAACTAGACCCCCCCCCCCCCACCCACCCATGATTTCCCCAAACGCATCCAATCAAAATTTTGAGATAGCCACTTTGTTCAGCGTTGTTGATTCCAAATAGAAAATATATTTTTGAGGAGGATACTCCCCCACAACCCTCAGGGCAAGGGTTTTAAGTTATGCCCTGGGGCATATAAGGTTTTTATAGAAGGCGTTGTCGTAGAAACTTCAAAACAGGCTCATTCGATTGGAAATTAAAGGGCTAGTGCCCTTTTTAATAGTCGAAAGTGATTGGAGTGCAACTAGCCCCCCCCCACGCCCATCATTTTCCCAAACACATCCAATCAAAATTCTGAGATAGCCATTTTGTTCAGCGTAGTTGATTTCCAGATAGAAAATATTTTTTTGAGGAGGACACTCCCCCAGAACCTTCAGGGCAAGGGTTTTAAGATATGCCCTGGGGGCATATAAGGTTTTTATAGAAGGCGTTGTGGTAGAAACTTCAAAAAAGGTTCATTCGATTGGAAATTCAAAGGGATAGTGCCCTTTTTAATGGTCAAAAGTGATTGAAGGGCAACTAGCCCCCCCCCCCCCCTACGCTCATCATTCCCCTAAACACATCCAATCAAAATTTTGAGATAGCCATTTTTGTTCAGCGTAGTTGATTTCCAGATTGAAAATATATTTTTGAAGAGGACACTCCCCCACAACCCTCAGGGCAAAGGTTTTAAGTTGTGCCCTGGGGGCATTTAGGGTTTTTATAAAAGGCGTTGTCGTAGAAACTTCAAAAACAGGCTCATTCGATGGAAATTAAAGGGCTAGTGCCATTTTTAATAGTCAAAAGTGATTGGAGGGCAGCTAGCCCCCCCCCCCCTATGCCCATCATTTCCCCAAACACATCCAATCAAACTTTTGAGATAGCCATTTTGTTCAGTGTAGCTGATTTTTCCAGATAGAAAATATGTTTCTGAGGAGGACACTCCCCCAGAACTTCAGGGCAAGGGTTTTAAGATATGCCCTGGGGGCATATAAGGTTTTTATAGAAGGCGTTGTCGTAGAACTTCAAAAAAGGTTCATTCGATTGGAAATTCAAAGGGATAGTGCCCTTTTTAACAGTCAAAAGTGATTGGAGGGCAACTAGCCCCCCCCCCCCCCCCCTACGCCCATCATTTCCCAAAACACATCCAATCAAACTTTTGAGATAGCTATTTTGTTCAGTGTAGCTGATTTCCAGATAGAAAATATGTTTTTGAGGAAGACACTCCCCACAACCCTCGGCAAGAGTTTTAAGTTATGCCCTAGGGGCATATAAGGTTTTTATAGAAGGCGTTGTCGTAGAAACTTCAAAACAGGCACATTCAATTGGAAATTCAAAGGGCTAGTGGCCTTTTTAATAGTCGAAAGTGATTTGAGGGCAACTAGCCCCTCCCCCCACGCCCATCATTCCCCCAAAACACATCCAATCAAAATTTTGAGATAGCCATTTTGTTCAGCGTAGTTTATTTCCAGATAGAAAATATGTCTTTGAGGAGGACAATCCCCCACAACCCTCAGGGCAAGGGTTTTAAGTTATGCCCTGGGGGCATATAAGGTTTTTATAGAAGGCGGTGTCGTAGAAACTTCAAAAAAGGCTCATTCGATTGGAAATTCCGAGGGCTAGTGCCCTTTGTAATAGTCGAAAGTGATTGAGGGCAACTAACCCCCCTCTCACGCCCACCTTTTCCCCAAACACATCCAATCAAAATTTTAAGACAGCCATTTTATTAAACGTAGTTTTAAGTTCTGGAAATTAGGTCTTTGAGGATTACAACTCCCCCTAAGCCCTCAGGGCAAGGGTTGTAATTTAAAGATTCTCCGAATCCTTCATATTATCTCTTATGGAAGGATGCTCGTATAAACTTTAGAGAGGGCTCGTTTGATTGAAAATTGAAAGTTCTTGTTCACTTTTTAAGAGTCAAAGGAGATTGAAGGGCAACTAGCCCCTCTCCCTCCTACACGCCCTCAATGCATCAGATAAAAATTTTGAGATGGACATTTTGTTTAAAATAGTTCAAAGTTCTGATAACAAAAACTCCGGTGTCGACACAGCCCACCAGGGCCCAGGGGTAGGCGTTTTAAGTTATGCCCTGGGGCATAACTTATTAAGGGGGGTTTATAACTTATGGGAAGGGTTTTTGTATGGGAAGAACACATAGGAAATCTATTATAATTATCCAATTATAAGGTTAAAATACATACTCTGTGATAGATGCAAAATTGCTTTGGCACACAAATTCCTATTAAGGTCAATTCCAAACAGCCGTGATCCCTTTGTGTCAGCAAGTGAAATGGTCTAAACTCCCTTATTGGAGCTATTTTTTCAATACATTCATTGTTGTCAATCGCTGTCCACAAGTTATGCAAGCTGTCTATTGTTCATATATAAGGTTTTTATCAAAGAGGTAATCGTATAGACTTTGAAAAAAGCCTCATTCGATTTAAACTGAAAGTTCTAGATCCGTTTTTAAAGTCAAGAATAATCGGACAGTAAGCACCCTCCCCCCATGCCAAAAAAAAAACTTGAAACTTTTTGCAATCAAAAATGAACAAAAATTAATTAAAAAAAACTTTCCGAAAAATAAGTTTTTCAAAGAAAAGTAAAGGCCATTTTAAACTTAACCTCAGGAGATACAAATACCTGTTAAAATTCAAACTCAAAACGACCAGAAATTACTATTAAAGAATAAATGAAACCCAAAACGAACAGAAATTAAATAAACAATCATAGCAAAAAACATACAACAAGTAATAATATAAATGAATAAATAGATCTTAAAGCGAGTAATGCTTAGATTGAATATGAAAATCTAGCTTAAAACGAAAACAAATATTTTTCTATTAAAGTATAAATGAAACTTAAAACGAACAGAAATTAAATAAACAATCAATGCGAACAAAACATACAATATATATTAATGTGAATGAATAAATAAATCTTAAAACGAGTGAAACTTAAATTGAACATGCAAATCAAGTTTGAATCGAATAAAAAATAACTACAAACAAGAGTTTGGGTATCGTCTCACTGCAGAAGCCTAAAACCTACTGCGTCATTGGCGCTTTACTGAAAACGAATTATATTACAAATGTTTTCTTTTGTACTTAATATTGAAAATAAATATTAAAATTACAGTAAAATTTTGAACTGATGAGCTTTTAGCAATTAATATCATTATGCATCAAATATTCAGTTTAATTTATTAGTTCTTTTCAAGATTGTTCAAGACAAATATAGTTTCACTACAAGCTAAATTTGGATACTGCCCCTCTTCTTTAACTGTAAAAACCTAAAGCCTTCTGCGCGTCATTGGTGCTTCACTGAAAACGAATTACTCGTATATTACAAATTTATTATTTTCCAGTTCTTACAGCATTGAAAATGAAAATAAAAATTACAGTGAAAAAAAAAACTTGAACTGATTGATCTTTCAACAATTAATATCATTATATATCTAATATTCAATTTGATTTTGTTTATACTTTCCAAGACTGTTCAAGACTCATAAAGTTTTGCCATTTTTTTTTAACTGTGCCATTATTTTTAACTAATCGTGTTAGTTTGTTATGAAAACATTCTATGGCTTCTAGGCATTTCTATTTGAGCGGAAAACTGCACCTCAAACTTTGTGGAACATGTATTTTCTTGCATGAAACACCAAAATATAATAAAATGTCAAGTTTCGGAGTGTTCCACCACTCGCAAGCAAGTGCCATTGGTATTTTTGAATCCGCACGGTCAATTTAGGGGTGGAGGGTAGGCTAATTCTCGTAGCAGCCCCATTCCGTCGTGGTATGGTTCACATTTTCAACACCTGGCGTCCGGACTATCACATAATCTACCAAGCATACAACTACCCCAAATCAGTATCAATAAATAAATGAACCCAAAACGAACAAAAATTAAAATAAATATTAGAGTCAAACTCAAAACGAGCATAAATTAATGTGAGTAGGGTTCAAAACTCCTATGCTTTCTAAAAGCCAGAATATAATTTGTACTTTACTGAAAAAAAATTCAAATTAGTTTACTGAAAAAAATGTGCATTGCCAATTTAATATACATATGCTGATATTTATTCCCTAAAATCTTAATTAATTTTTGATTTCTTAAAGTTACAAAAGTGAAAATATTTCAAAGAATTGTTTTCAGTAAAGCGCCAATGACGCAGTAGGTTTTAGGCTTCTGCAGTTAGACGATACCCAAACTCTTGTTTGTAGTTATTTTTATTCGATTCAAACTTGATTTGCATATTCAATTTAAGTTTCACTCGTTTTAATATTTATTTATTCATTTACATTAATATATATTGTATGTTTTGTTCGCATTGATTGTTTATTTAATTTCTGTTCGTTTTAAGTTTCATTTATACTTTAATAGCAAAATATTTGTTTTCGTTTTAAGCTAGATTTTCATATTCAATCTAAGCATTACTCGCTTTAAGATCTATTTATTCATTTATATTATTACTTGTTGTATGTTTTTTGCTATGACTGTTTATTTAATTTCTGTTCGTTTTGGGTTTCATTTATTCTTTAATAGTAATTTCTGGTCGTTTTGAGTTTGAATTTTAACAGATATTTGTATCTCCTGAGGTTAAGTTTAAAATGGCCTTTACTTTTCTTTGAAAAACTTATTTTTCGGAAAGTTTTTTTTTTAATTAATAGAGCAAAGACGTACCCAGAAGGGGGGTTCTAGCATCCCAAATATTGTTCTGAGGACAGGCAGCTTTCACTTAATTTTATGTATTTTTCATTTGCATTATACAAAATTGTTTGGGAAAAGGTTGTAAATTTGCAACAATTACAAACACAAAAAAAAAAATATTTTGGAGTAGTAGATTTACAACTTTTGGGCGTGTTGTCCTAGAAAATCAAACCAGATTATTACAAATAGCAAAGTCGTAAATTCTTCTGTAGAATCTAGGACATTATTTCTAACACGAAACTTTTCTAAGGTCTTGGGAACTTTAGCGAGACTTTTCACCCCTTGGGGACGCGACTGGAAGTAAAGATTATTAAAAAAAAATTTTTTTTTGCAAAAAAATAAAAATAAAAGAAATACCGCTTGAGCAGCTGAAAAGTGAACTTCACCCATTTTCCCGAGGAAATACAATTTTGAAATTGAGGTAAGAGATCAATAACCAAGTGATAGTCAGCCATATTTGAAGCATACATCTCGAGTCTTCTCAGGTCGTAAGGGGTCAAATCTACAGTCAGCTCTTCTTTAGTGACATCTAAAATAATTGGAAATGACATTAACACTTTATATGATCTTAAATAAACAAAAACAGACTACATAGTAATTTAAAGCCCTTTTTAAAATCGCAGTAAATAAAAAAATCGATGGTTGCATAAGTGATTTTCAAACTAAGTTGTGTGTCACAACTGTACTAAAGACATTTATTCTTGAATATATAAAGATTATCTGCTAAGGGTACTTTAACAATTGCCAGTTATGTTATCCAAATGCATTCTTTGGAATCAACCCTAACCGAAGAATACATCTAAATACTCAAATCTGAAAGAAAAACGATTATTCTTAGCAATATCAATTGATAAGGTTTGAATCAAGTGTCTGCAAAGGGGCTTATCTTGATAAGCGTCCACAGTTTGAGGAAGATGAGATGGGGACAATTTCGTTACAACAGCAAAAAACAGGTGAAGTGTATAAACATTAAAGAAACTTCACATACAGCCTGCATGTTCGCCTAATTTGAATGTTTTTATTACTCTGCAAAAGAACCCTAAACCATAATTTTGACTCACAACACTATTCAAAAGTAAATATCAAAAATGTTCAAGAAGGTTTCAAGATTTTAAATTAATATCTTTAAGAATTATACATGATTGTCCAAATATATAATTTGTGTTTAAATGTCAGCAATTATCCCAGTCCCCACATTGTTTCTCTTTGGAAGAATTATTAAGATTACCTTATGCATTAGGAGACGAACAAGGGCACAGAAAACGTTTTTAAATCCTGCATCAATTGAAACAACAGAAAAAAAACGACAAATCGTCATTTTTTTATTCGTAAATAACCGAATAATAAGACATTTAAACATCAAATTTCTTTCTTTTCGTAATTCTAGAAAAAAACTCTTAAAAATGGCTAAATTCAGTTTTGATGAGTCACGGACCAATACGACTGCATCTACAGTAAAAAATGAAAATCCGAACTTTTCCGGCACAGGGATCATGAAACAGAGAAGTTCGATTCCAGGGGGTGTGCAAAATTTTTAGCAACTTTAAAAAAACCTTCAAGGGGGGGGGGGGTGGAGCATTTTCATTTGTGTAGCTACCAAAAGAGGTTGTCAGATCTCAAACAAAGTTCATAGTAAGTAAGAGATGGTGTTCTTGCTTGCCTTTAGGGTGTCCGGACACAAACCAACTTTCCAATGGAAAGGAAATGGTTAGGGGTTCATTATCATCAGAACAGCTACCAGAAGGGTTTGTAGAATATCGATCAGAATTGGAGAAAAGTAAGAGCTAATGTCCCAGTTATACATTTCGAGGGTCCAGACGCTTGCCACTCTTTTATTGTTCTAATAATACTACAGTGACTATAGGTCCTACTGTATTCTCTAAACTATTTTCATCCAGGTATTTAAAGAAAGGAGTCACTGAGTCGTATAAGAACTTTGTGGGGTGTAAGAGTAACTACTCAGGCTGTATTTTCTTGGGGCGCATACCCATTCCGACCGCTGTGGGGGAAAAAGCCCCTCAACTCTTGTTAGCACGATATCTGCTAGAGTAATCACTAGATCACAATCAATACTTTTGGGAAATATTGGTAATAAAATAATGGAATAATGGGCCTTGGCTTAGCTATTGGGTGTCCGAAATCCATACTCTGTGAAGGAGAGGGGGTCACTAACTTATGCCATTAGAGCATATACAACAAAAGGTGGTCGGATCTCAAATTTTGAAGAAAGTAAGTAAGAGCTAATGTCCTAGTCATGTCTTTTTGACATATAGACCCAATCCTGGAGGGAAAAGGGAAGGACCCGTAAATTGCTGTCATCAGAGCGTCTACTAGGTGGAGGTATTGGATATTAACTAAACTTAGTTGGAAGTTAGAGTAAGTTTCCCGGTTGTGCCAGTCGTGGGGAAGGGGTTGCTAAATTCTTGTAACAACGAATCCACCCGAAAAGAGATGAAGAATCCCAATCAAAGTTTGCAGAAAGAAGATTAGATATCCTGAATGTACGTATTGGGTGTTCGTAACCAGTCTATACCACGTGAGGGGAGGCAAATTCAAGTCATTAGGACATTTGTCCAAACATGTTGTCTTATCTTAATTAAATTTGGTGGCAAATAAGAACAGGTGTAAGACTTGGGGCTGGAACCCAATCCTGCACATTTGGGGAATAAAAGAGGGCCTATTTTCGGGTGACCTGGACTGGTAATAGAACGGTATGTCAGATTCCAACACGTCTAATTAGGGGGCAGTTAATATTTTTCTAACAGTAGTGAGTTGCATAATAGTTCCTGAACAAGTGACAACCCTGCAAGGGAAAGTCGGGATGAGGTCAAAACTGGCAAGAGTCAACGGATTGCAGCTAAACTGGCAAATAAAAAAATCCATTAAATTTATAATGCATAAGTTTCCTAGACTTGCTGCCATATATATCATAAATGTTATTAACCTGGTAAATTTAATCAGGGGTGGTGACCTGGGGTTTTATCACCTTTTCTTCAAATAAATACAGTCTAACATCACGCTAATATCATTAACCAGCAAAAATTCTTGGAATCTTGCAAAATTGAAAATCTTATTCCCAAGTCTTTAAGATTCAGATTACACTTAAATACCCGGAAAAAAGAGCAATTTGCTCGCACACTACAATTAAAAACATTAACACACATCATTAGACAAAAAACAAAAAAGATATACTATTTCCTCTGAAAGAAAATCCTTAGAAAATTTTTTATTTGGAAATTTGTCCTCTGTTGATTTTAGCCAGGTTGCTAGATTGGAAAGAAATTTGTTTAGTCATGATTTCCGCTTATCAAGGGAACGACTTATTAAGAAATTGGAAAACCTAAGATATGAATTTTCGAGGAATAGCCCTACTTACACTCCAAGATTCACCCCTGGACCGGCTGTTGTTAATCTATCCTCTAGAACGCTTGAACCAAAGGAAATTCAAGTTCTCGAAAAAGGTCCAAAATTCTCTTTTCTTCCAAGACATGTCCCTGTAGCAGATTTAATTTCCTCTCTAGAATCCTCTGTGCACAAATTTTATACATCTATATCCAACCCGGATGAAGTTAGGGCTAGTCTTATAGATACCCTTTACAACAATCAAAAAAAGATTAATTCTCCCGCCAATAAAAAACCAGATAATTTGTATGACCTAAAAATCCTATCTAATCTCCGTAAAGATTCATCCATTATTATAACTAAAGCAGATAAAAGCAATTCTCTAGTTGTCATGGATAGGACAGATTATGATACAAAAATTTATTCTCATCTAAATGACGAGACAACATATAGAACTACAACCCACGATCATACTGATCAATTTGCAAACAAAATTATAAATGAACTAAAAAGTTTAAAACAAAATGGTAAAATTACTCCACAGCTATACAATAAATTTTTCCCCCGCGGTAGCTTTTGCCCAAAGTTTTATGGTCTACCAAAATTACACAAGCAAGGCATTCCTTTAAGGCCCATAGTAGCTTGTACGAAAGCCCCCACATCCAATATTGGGAAATGGTTATGTACAGCCTTTAAACCTTTGCTTTACTCTCAAAAATCATATATATGTAATTCGGTAGATTTGGTTGAAAAACTCAAAAACGTAAATATCTCAGAAAATACAATTATAAGTAGCTTTGACATTGTTTCAATGTATACAAATATTAATGTCACAGTATCTGAACAGTTATTAGAAAAAAAAAATCAAAGAAAATTATCACTTAATAGAAGCTTCAGCAGCAGGAATAGATTGTGATGTCTTAATGACCTTGGTTAAACTCTGTAACAAGTACTCAATGCATTTCCAATTCCGTAATTCTTTTTACCAGCAAATTAATGGCTTAGCGATGGGCGCGCCCCTCTCCGGGTTACTGGCGAATATTTATGTGGAACATATTGAAAATTGGGCATTAGATTCGTATTTTTTAAAACATGTCTTTTGGGGACGTTACATGGATGATGTAATTTCACTCTGGAACTATGGGGAAAACGAGCTTCAGGGTTTTTTAGATCACCTTAATACATACGATAGAAATTTAGAGTTTACTTTAGAAATCGAAATCGCAAATAAAATCCCATTCCTAGATGTGTTAGTTATTCGTAGCTTCGATAAACTCAATTTTACTATTTATAGAAAACCAACACAAAATAATAGATATTTGCATTTTGAATCAAACCACCCCCCACAAGTTAAAAGAGCAGTCGTAATATCCCTCGTCGATCGGGCCCTAAACATTTGTTCTGATTCCCACATAACAGCAGAATTAAACTTTATCAAGGACATACTTTTTGGAAATGGGTATCCTATTTTATTTATTAATAGTGTAATTAATTGTAGACTGAAGAGACATTCCCGTAAAATTAATGATAGTTTACCATGTGATATTTCTGACAAGCCCTTAAACATAATTTACCTCCCCTACATCCCAAAAATCACTACAAATCTTAAAAAAGTTTGCACAAAAAAAATAATCTGTATGTAGTATTCACAAATAATTTTAGAATCATAAATTTTCTAAATTCTGGTAAAGATAAAACCCCAGTTACTCGCCAAAGAGGGGTCTATCAAATACCATGTGATTGTGGCAAATATTATGTAGGTAGAACACACCAGAATTTAGAAAAGCGCATACAACAGCATAAAGATGATATAGTCAAAGCTCTAAATTCTAGTATTTCCGTTGTTTCATCTGATTCTGCATTAGGCAGCCATATTTTTGAAAATCCTAGCCACAATATACTTTTTGATGAATCTGCCCTTATTAGCAATGACCTAGGCATAAAGCAGGTAGTCCGAGAATCAATTGAAACAGAATTAAGATTAATAATAATATTTCCTTAAATAGGGACTTGGGGGAATATACACTAAATGCTCTATACACAAATTTAATTAAAAATGATCTTACAAATTATTTTAAAAAACCGATAGATATAACACAGAACCGGTCACAAAAAGACCTTTGAGGTTAGCTGCCAAAAAAGCTGGATTAGCAATAAGAACGTGTTTTTAAATTATTTTTCTTTCATCTCATTGAATCGCCTTGTTTTACCTTACTTTTAATCAGTCCTGGTTGAACTTCGCTGAAGTAAGGATGCTAGGACTGCTTTGAAAATTTTTTTAATTTTTGGTTTTATTGGTTGCATGTTGTTGTGAGTCTTTTTTTCTTTCATATATTTTTGTCTTGCTGAGGACGGCCGTTGGACATAGGGCCGAAATATTCATTCAAATTATCTCCACTGTCTTGCAAAAAGATTTCCCTATTGTTCTTCGTACTTTTGTTGTTTGAAAACTGACTGACATATTTATTTCTATGGTAGTTGAACTGTGCAACAGGACAATAGTAACAATAGCTGAATCAGCTATTACTACTTGAAAATATAAATTCAAACATAAAAACTTAACACACTGCTTTACTCATGCCAGTTCACTCTGTGGTAGAATGCTTTTATATATTTGTGCAATTCCTTTCTTTTTTTCTCGTCTTATTCTTTCTTTGGGCTTTTTTTGGAGTTCTAATTAGAAACATATGAGTTTTGAAAACCCCACATATTCCATTTTGGCGTTCCCGTTTTTTCCTTCACATAGAATTTTGCAATGCTTATTAGCCCTATCTAAGACCTTGCGACAACCTTACTATAAGATGAAACAAAACGTAACAGTTTTGACAGAAAAAGATGAGCAAATTTGAGCTTCTTACGTTTAACATTTCAAAATGTATCTCTCTGATGGTGAAATCAAGAATGGACTAATCCATATCCAAAATCACATCAGAATTATTACATAATTCTATCATCATATGATCATAACTTTACAAAGATTATGATATATTCTTCAGATTCCCTTCCAAAAATGTGCATTTTATTTTAGTGTTGTACACATTAGCGTAAAATATGTATTGCATTCAACACAATTTTGTGGAAATGAACACTGGGATTTTAAGGGATCCCTTTTGATATGTCGGGAAATTGAAACATCCCTAATATCTAAGTTAAAAAAACAAAGTGAAGTACCTGTTGGTTGCTCTGTCACAGCTTTATTTATAAGAAGTGAAAGTCCCAAAGCTGGACTAAACTCTTTAAACTGATAACCCATTAAATGGACAATCCTTCTCTTGAAATCTTTCCAGAATGAAATTAGCCAATCACCAGCAAGTTCATTTGTATGCAATGTTGACAGCATAATACATGAATGTTCACCAGTTAGCTCGTTAGCCGTTTGTCTGAAAAATTAACATCAAAAGGTTAAATAAGGCGTCTTTCCAGTGACTATATGAAATAATATGCAAGACAAATAGTTTAGTGAATGAAGGATAAGTGCAAACAATAAGGGTATAATTGTAGGCGATGCATTCTGTTAGAAGACGACGGAAACAGCATCACCCTCGAGACGCTGCTAGGGAAAGGGGGACTCTATTCCAACAAACTAGAAATAGTTCTACACAATACTCGCAGTCGGAAATTAAATGTTATGATCACACGATGAACCCTAATCCAAATAGCCCACAATCCCATCCGGATAATATGAACCTAGTACTTTAAGGTAAGATTCTGACTAAATAAATAGTTTTTACTTTGCCCCGGAAGAGTCGTGCTGTTACAAGGATATTCTTTCCACTACACATTTCAATGCTATGAGCAAATATATTGCGAGTTTGGGCAACACTGAGATTAACTTGAACTTCAAACTTTATTTCCATTCAACTTAAGTAGTATTAACGGATTTCAACATAGGCAATCAAGCAAGAATATTTTTAACGGAAGAGAGAGCGGATTGATACATCCGTCAAACCAGCTGATAAACAGCATATTATTTCAAAATCCCTAATACGACTCACCAATGATTTTTTTTTCAAATGGGGATAAACCCATTTTACGGTGCGATTGGAAGAAAAGACGAATTAAAATTGAAATAAACCAAATATATTCAAAATTGCTATTTCCCAAGTAGGGATAGCTCTGTGCCACGGTTTGTTGATTAAATCACAAGGGGCTCTGCCCTTGGGGTCCCTGACGCCTGTACACTTGTTTTGCTGTGCATTTTGGCCTTTGGCTTGCTTTGACTGTTATTGTGCTTTGTGCAAATTTTCCCAGATTCCTACATACTGCAACTATCAAAGTGCTGAGAGTGCTTAGCAACCCATTTTTACCCTGCTTTTAAACTTAGTGCTGTGCCTGCTTTTGATTTATATTGCTTGCTTATTTTATTATTGACTGAGGGCTCCCCCCCTCTGCTTGTAGCCTATTTGTTTTATTTATTTGACATTTTACTTTTTTGTGATTTTATATTGTTGTTTTTACCTGATTATTTTTAACCCATTGGGTTTTTTTTTTTTTTGGGATGACTGACAGGACAATTAGTAGTCCTGTCACCCCTGACCCAAATAATTCTAGTGTTAGGATTTTGGCTTTAGGTGTTGAAGGTCCAAATGAAACCACTAGGTTGTTGACATTAGGTAGTAGAACAATCATTGCCAAAAAACTTTTTGAACATCTTCATAATCATGAGAGCAGGGGCCATTATGGTTCAATGTTAGAAAGACTTGGACCAGATGGCTCCATTATAATAATAGCTGCAAACCAATCAGTAGCTATTGCTATACTTTCAATTTCAGATATAGCAGTAAATGGTTGTAAAGTAAAGTTTGTGCTTGGTCCTAGTTTCAACCCTGCTTTGATAAGAAATAGAAAAGGAATTGTATTTATCCCCTCTGAGGAGGTCACCCATCTGGATGACTTTGTCAAGGAGGTCCAAGTTGATAATAGAATAGAACATGTGGCATTGGCCTTTAAAAACCCAAGCCCTTCAGTTATCCCCCTGGTTTGCACCTTCAATCAGGATGTTCAGTTCCCTCTGAAAGTCTCTGCTTGGGGTGCAAGGTATAAAGTTAAGCAGTTTATCCCCCGGGCAATACAGTGTTTCAATTGCCAAGGTTTTGGCCACATGGCTTCAAATTGCCGCAGAGGCAGAGGATGCCTACTATGTAGTGGACAACACACTCATAATGAATGCCCCAATTTAAAACAATTAAGCAAGATCAGGGACTCAAGTGCCCTAACTGCAGTGGTAACCATGCTGCTAATGCTAGAGAATGCCCAGTATTCATGGAGAAGAAAGCAATTGTAACCTATTCCTTCACTAATAATGTCCCCATGAGGACTGCTGCCGAGGTCCTGAAGAAGGGACTTCCAACACAAACCAAACACGTCCCTATGGCCCATAAAGACTCCTTCCCTCCTTTGACACCTAACCACCATCCAGTTGAGGACCTAAACAAGAAATATATGACCATGTTTGAAGGTGTTACAAAGCAGATCTCTTATCTGGCTGAGACAATAACATCACTTTGCAAACTAGTATCTCAGATGACGCCAGCTAATCTTCAAAATGCAGTCCTTAGCCTGTCCAATATTGCTGAAAACCTAAACAGAGTTGAATCAAGCCCTACAACCAGTAACAACCCACCCCAAACCAGCAGCCCAAGGGCTCCTGAAAGAAAACGTAAAGGAAAAGAGGCTACACCTAGCCCAGAAGGTAATAGTAATAAGCTACAAAGACCCAGGTTAACCCCCTCACACACAAATGACTAGCTCCCTTTCAGTGTTCCAACTAAATATCCGGGGATTCAACCAAGCCAAAAGAAAAGAAGTCCAAAATATTTTAGTCAGGCATGCTCCTGATATTTTCCTACTTCAAGAAACTGTCTTAAAACAGGAGAATATTGTCCATGATTTCAAGGGGTACAATATTGCCCGTTGGGACAGAGTCCACAAAACAGGTGGTGGCCTACTGTCACTTGTGAAAAATGACCTAGCTTTTAGAATACATGACCCCAGTCCACAAGGGGAAATGGAGGTAGGTATAATTGACATAAAACTACTGGGAAGCAATAAGTGGATTAGTATTGCTAACTGTTATGCCCCAAAGACAAATAAATTCTCCCTGAATCAATTCAAACTGATTGTGAATGCATGTGGCCCTGTGAAAATAATTAGTGGTGACTTTAACCTGCACCACAGAATGTGGGATACTGTATCACCAGAAGATCCAATTGCAACCCCTCTAACCAATTACATACTGGAACCCATAAATAAGTTGTCCCTTGTCACCCCCAAAGATCTAAATACACGGCTGAACCCTCAGACAGGCAAGTACTCAACCATTGACCTCACTTTCACATCATCAGATATTATAAATAGTGTAGAAATTCAGAAACCCTGTGACTTTGATTCTGACCACGAGGTTCTATCATTAACACTTAAGATCAACCCAGTAAGGTCAAGGTTCCAACAGTGAAATTCTGGAAATTCCAAGACAAACTCTGGAACTCCTGGAAACACAACTTAGACCACAAGGCTTCAGAAATTAAGACAAGTGACGAGTCAGTGGAATCATTATCTAATAAGATTACTTCAGCTATCATAGCTTCTTCAGAAAGAATATTTGGTTACAAACAACCTCATCCCAAGAGACAAAATTCCACTCCTGGATGGAACAATAAATGCCAGAAAGCCTACCTAGAGAAGAAAAAAAGCAAAAAATAAATTCTTCTAGATACCCCTCAATTGAGAATAAAATAGTTTTCAAGCAAAAGACAGCAGAATTCAAAAAGACACTAAAGACTGAGACACAAAATGGATGGAGAAGGCTCACTGAAGACAAATTTGGCCACAAAACCCCGTTCGAGAGCTATGGAGAAATTTTCAGGTTTTTTCAGGTAAAAAAGAAGAACACCCATCCCTGCAGAAATACAGATGGGAAGGACTACAGAATTTTCAACCAATGGGAAACTTAATCTCTTCTTAGAAAAGTTTCTGAAAGTAGATACACCATCACAGCTCACACACCATCAACTCAGTCTCGAAAACAGTACTGTTCCATTTTCTCACTTCAGCTTTCAGGAAGTTAAAGACACCATTTCAAAGCTCCAGCCTGGTGCAACTGGCCCTGATGGAATTCACAATTTAATGTTGAAAAATTTGCCAGATACATTTGTTGAGCTACTGACAGAGTTATTCAATAGATCTGTCATAGAGTCATCAATACCATCTGAATGGAATAAGGCAACAGTGATCCCACTTCTCAAGGCAGGAAAAGACCCTAAGCTGGTTGATCCATACCCCCCCATATCCCTCACCTCTTGTATTGCAAAACTAATTGAGAGGGTAATAAAACAAAGAATTTTAACCCCATTATCAGACAACATCCAAATTGAACAGCTCGGATTTCTCCCTGGAAGGAGCACCACAGATGCCTTAGTTAGACTAGAGCATCTGATCAAACAAAGCTTCAAAAAAAGGAAAAGCAGTACATGTGATATTTTTAGACATGGAATCAGCATTTGATAGAGTAGATGTGAGGCAACTAATCAGAAAGCTATCTGTAATGGGCTTACCAGACCTACTGGTAAATTGGATCCACCAATTTTTGACGGGCAGGGAGGTCCAGGCCTCCCTGGGGGGCTCCTTCTCAGAGTTTAAGAGGAAAGCCTTTGACATTGGACTCCCTCAAGGGGCTGTTCTAAGTCCACTTCTCTTCTCAGTTTATTGTCATGATATAAGCCTGGAAAATGTTCTTGGAGCAGAGCTCTTTCTGTATGCTGATGATATTGCTGTTGCAGTTGTGGGGAGAGACCCTGTATGCTTACAGTCAGCCTCTCAAAAAGCTGTAGATATGCTATCAATTTGGGCAAAAAGTACTAATATGGTCTTCTCAAGCCATAAGTCAGTTAGTGTGTTTTTCCACAAAATTCATAACCTGGATACTTTCAAACCACTGGTGAAACTAAATGGACATGGGATTGTGGTTGCAGAACATGCACACTTTCTGGGAATTGTATTTGACCAAAAACTGACATGGAAACCCCATCTGGATGAGCTGATTGGCAGTCTCAAACAAAGACAAAACTTCATTAATGCTCTCTGTCTTGGAAGAAGAGGAGCCCCCACAGTCTTTGCTTCAACTATTGTCAAATCAGTGGTGATATCCAAGATAGACTATG
Source organism: Artemia sinica (assembly GCA_027921565.1). Taxonomy (NCBI): domain Eukaryota; kingdom Metazoa; phylum Arthropoda; class Branchiopoda; order Anostraca; family Artemiidae; genus Artemia; species Artemia sinica. The sequence goes on from CM051258.1 coordinate 44,230,817, forward strand.
GATCATTTATATATGGATCTGCCAAGAAATGTCTCCTCAAGAAACTTGACAGTACCCTCCATGCAATCTTACAAAGAGCCCTTGGCTGCCTAAAATCAACTCCTATTGCAGCTATGTACTGTGAAGTGGGGATCCAGTCCCTTCACTCCAGAAGAAAATATCTCCCTGCAAGATATTTTGCAAAGAAGATAAGACTCAAGAACCACATTATCTACAAAGGAATCATTAGCCACCACAACCCTGATGTCCGCTACAAACCAACAGAGATGCCCTCTTTTCAGAGATTCCTTTGCCTTCCTGGCATGGAAGAGTTCATAGAGAAGGGCAGGCTGACTGTTAATTTGTATGATGATTCTCCCAGCGCCTCCAAAGGAATTGGGAAATTGATTATTCCTAAGATCAGCATTGAAAAAAAAGGAGGACCTCCCCCAGGCAGTGATGAAAATCATATTCCTGGGAAAGTTGGCAGAATACCAGGACTACATCCAAGTTTACACAGATGGCTCAAAGACAGAAACAAAATGCAGCTGTGCAGCAGTTATACCCTCCCAGGGCCTGTCTCTTTCCTACCGTTTACCCCCCTACCTGACAATTTTCTCTGCAGAACTTATGGCAATTAAGTTTTCTCTTCAAGCCATAGCAAGCCAAACAGAGACCAAACATCAGAAGTATATTGTCTGCACTGATTCACTGTCAGCTCTGGATTACCTTTTACACCAGCAACACCAAGCAAGAAATGTTGCCATGGAGATTGAAAATCTGACTACACAACTTGCAAGAAAGGGTATATCAGTCCTATTTATATGGGTCCCAGCACAGTGTGGTATAAAAGGAAATGAATTAGCAGACCAGGCTGCAAAACAAGCCTCCCATCTGGGTCTGATCACTCAAACCCCTATTACTGGTCCTGAATTCCTGTCTTCGATCAGTTCAAAAATTTTGGAGGAAGAAGAGGCTTGGCTCCGTTCTTTCCATACCCAGCTCCTGGATCTGTATAATTACAAGCAGCCATCAAAAGAAATGTACCTCTCATCTCGCATCCTTTCAGCTTGTCTCTTTCGTCTTAGATGTGGCCATGCAAGGACTAAATCAACACTCTTCCATTGAAAAATGACCCCTTCCCCCAACTGCGACACATGTGGAGTGTACGAAGACATACGTCACATCATCTTCAACTGTAGAAAATATGACAAGGAGAGGGAAATACTAAGGAATTGTTGTGAGAGGAATTGTGTTTAAGGCATTCACAATGCGCTCTGTTCTGGGACATTAAACGTCTCCTCCTAGGGCTAGACAACTAAGCACAAACCTTTTAGGTAGATTTGTTAAGACTACTGGTTTGGTTCATTCCCTTTAAGGTTTTTTTTTTTTTTTTTTTTTTTTTTTTTTTTTTTTTTTTTTTTTTTACACCCTTATATTAGCTCATTTTAGAGTCATCACACTTAGTATATTTTTTCCTTTTATCTATGTTCTATCAGCTTATTTTTTTTTTTTTTTTTATAGTTGGCGTATGTGACAGGAATTATGTATATTGGCATTATTTATTTAATTGTGTTGCAATTGTATTTTAATTGTTTTATGACAAAGCAGTGCTGAATTACTCTGATTCTCGTTTTTCAACGCAGGCATTTGCTACAGGTGAATGACCCCCTACCAATAGCACAATAAGTTATACCTGACATGGCTCAATGAATATTGACTAAAGTGACACCCAAGCAAGCTAGTGATAACAGAAGGCACAGAATAATCGAGTGATACGAACGCATATGACCGATTGGTCGAACGCGTCAAACCCCAAACAACAATAACAACAAATCCATTTATTTAGACAGTGTAAAAACAGGTACAAAAGTCTAGATATTCCGATCACGTATACAGCGACCGTCATCATTGGCATTACTAAAATAATATAATTGAAACTAGCATTTTTATACACAAAAGAAAAACTTTTCGGGTCATTCACAAAATAATGAAATTTCAGATAATTCACTGGATTATTTTCAGAGAGAGTTCCCTGACAAAGTTCATTCAAAGTCTTGATGCAAATTTCCTTCTTTAATCTTGGCCCAAAATTTAAACAAATTTCCAATGAAGGTGCCAAAACCTTCCGCGTCTTTTAGTTTCAAACGAAATGTTGTGTTTATAATTGTTCAATATACGACAATATACGACTACTACGACTCAATAAGTCACGGTAATCTAAGTATATTTTAACACTTAATTTCTTCACTTAAAAATGCAAAAATTAGTATAATCTTTATGGAAAATGAAAAATGTCTCAATCTTGAGAACAGAACCTTCTCGATCATTCAACCAACTAACAGCAATAAATACCCGTTCAAGAGCCTGGTAAAGGATAATACCCGTTCTAGAGCCTGATAAAGGATGATACCCGTTCAAGGGCCTGATAAAGGATAATACCCGTTCAAGAGCCTGATAAAGGATAATACCCGTTCAAGAGCCTGATAATGGATAATACCTATTCAAGAGCCTGATAAAGGATAATACCCGTTCAACAGCCTGATAAAGGATAATACCCGTTGAAGCGCCTGATAAAAGATTTTTCTGACTAAGGATAAGTTTCCAAAAGGCATGATAGCTCAACAGACATAGGTCCCTCCAAGGTATAAGTAAATTCTTTTAATAAAGAGTTTCAAGTATCTTCTATCCAAAAAAAGTGGCTAGAAGTTGGATCGTTTCATTAAGTGATTCATTTAGAAGAACAAGTTGTTTTTGCTTTTTGTTTTCCAACTGAAACCAAACGGTTAGCGCTCCAATTTGATACGAACAAGTTCCGTTTTTCACGATAAAGTTTGCCTGCGTTTTCTTGAACACACTTCAGAGTGCGACAAATACAGTTAGCTGGTAGCTGCAAGTGTTTTTATTTTTCTATTACTTTTCAAAATAATTTGAACTAAAGGATTAATCATTTAAGGCGAATGCGGATAAACAAAACATTTCATTCCCGAAGCAGTGCGATGCAAAACTTAGAATTTATCAGATTGCTCTGGTGTTAGAGCATCCATTTTCGAAGCGTTGACCACCCCCCCCCCCCACCACTCCCTCAGAACCTATGCTGCACACTTGGTGTGAATATGTTCCTTCACACGAAGAAAGGTCGGGATTACCTCCCCCCCCATCCATATTTACCTGAAGAATTTCTCTGAGAAGTTTTTTTTAATTATGCAATAGTGTGTAGCTGTTAGTTTTATTGAATAAACGGTCTATAGTAACCGTTCGTTTTCTATAGGCTGCATATATGAATCTTTTTGCTTAAACAAAAGAGAAAATAAAGATAAGGAGAAGTAAGTGCAATTTTTTTTTTCATGTTCATAATAAGGCAGAAACTCTACAGAAATGTACTAAACAGCGGATCAGGGTACGAGGTAGTGGGTAGTTTCTCCAAGACTCAAATTTTAACTTTACTCTTTAGTTGGTAATATCTGCTGGATAGCCAACTGGTGCTGTTCATCCTTTTACGAGAAAAAGTTAACCATAACCATAATCTTTTTGCTTTCTTTTGACACTTATTGTAAAATACTTGAAATACATTTTGTCGTTCCTGAAAACTACGCCAAATGTCAAACTTGCAATTCACAAGTGATTCCAGAATTAGAGTCAAAAAAAGATTTTTGAGTGATATTAAAACAAGGCTACTGCTTAGAAGTTTTTTATAGGGTTGCAATCGTTATATGACGAGTAACAAGGAATAGTATCTCTGCTTTACAACACGTCCTCTCAAGGGGAAAAAGAGAAACATTAATTTTGAAAAAAGTCCATTTAATGCATTTTTAAATTAAGACAATTTTTGAAATTCTTAATCGATGAGAAAAACTTGTCTTAGCTTTACAAACTCTTCAAAATTACTGAATTGGCTCGTTGAAGACTGTTTACTTACCTTAGATAAACAGGAATATATCCAGCTCGTTTCCAGAATTTGAGTAAAGGAGCTGTTAAACCGTATGAAACACCAAGGTAGTCAAGTTTCTCTGCTGGTCTCTCCTCAAGTTTCATTAATAATGGCGGTAAATTCTTCCGTGGTCCTGTGGAATTCATAATGAACAGAAGAAATGTTTATGAGTGAGCTCCAACATGGTACTACAACATGAACACATATAACATAACCAAGCAAGATCTCTCATTATTTACAAGGACTTTCAAAATGTCAGATTTTGACTATGGGGCGAGATTTTGATTATCAGATAATTTTAAAATATCGGATTTTTTTTTATCAAGAATGAGTGTAGTTTCTGAATTCTTTTCTTTTTCAAGCACGTTCTTATTTCAAAAATAAGAATATAAAACAAGCCTCATCTCGCCCACTTTCAAAAAAAACTGTATTATGTAGCTGACACGGATGACAAGTATACACGCTGTTGCGGAAAAGGTACAGAGTTGTGTAGTAGACTTGTTCCGTAACACTCGGGTCATATTTCTGAGGCAATTCAACTCCAAGATGATATATTGTTGTTTTTTTGGTACTTTGCTATATTGATTTCACTTTTTGTTTTAATGCAAATTATTGTGACTTGGGAGCAGTGAAGATGTTAAAAATAGAATAGCCAAGGCTCAGGGTGTTTTTTTCACAGTTAAAAAAAAGTCTGGAAGAATAGGAAGATAAGTCTGCAAACCAACATTAGAATATTAGAAGCTACAGTGATGACAGTGGTCATATATGGCTCTGAAGCATGGACGCTCCAAAAAGCGGATGAAGATTTGCTAGATGTTTTCCAGAGAAATTGCTTAAGGATTGTTCTGGGTACCCGGCTGACTGACTGACCGTATTTCAAACAATAGGCTATACGAAAAATGTGGTTCAATACCGCTCTCTAGGGCTATAATGAAAGAAAGGTTGAGGTGGTTAAGGCACGTTGTGCGGATGAAGGATGACAGATTGCCGAAGATTGTTCTTTTCGGCCAACCATCTAGGGCTAAACGGAAAGCAGGTCGTCCCCGTCTGGGGTGGGAGGACGTCATAAAGAAAGATTTAAAGGAAATGGGAACTTCGTGGGCGGGGTTAAAAAGAGAGGCTTTGAATAGATTGGGGTGGAGGAGGAGCGTGCGTAGCTGTGTTGGCCTCAGGCGGCTTGGTGCTGCGGTGAGTTGTTAGTAGTAGTAGTAGTAGTAGTATTGTGGGATAATTTTGAATCAGGATAATCAACCCAATTTACCACCGTTCATGGGTTCAAGTACGAGCAGGCAGGAGGGGGAGGGTGACTAGTCACCATCCCATCAATCACAACATTGTTAGACTTTCTACACAGTTTTTTGGGTAGCTTTTTGAATCGTCTATTTTTACTGTTTCGGCAAATCTTGCCCCCCCCCCCTCAAAACAAATCCACGCACATACGCCTGCCTAAACTGATTACTATTCTTTATATGTAGTTAAAAATGTTGATAAATGCTGATAATAGATATTAGGGCAATTAAATTCTTTAGCATAATTCTGTCAAACAATTTTCCACAATTATTTCAAACTAAATCCCAGTTTCATGATTACTCAACATTACATAATTCTTCTTTGCTTCTTGAGTTTTAATACCAAGAGTTCGATCAAGGTTTAGATTGCATTAAACAAGATCAAAAGTACGGAAATTGATTACAATCGTAAATAGAAAGTGTGTTCATAAAAACAATTTTTGCAACTAGTTTTGAAAAATGTAAATAATCTTGCTTAAATTGACACCTTCAAAAATTCCAACAAATGTTTAGCTTCAGTTCTAAAACTACTCAGAATCAAACACTCAGGATTTGAGTCATTCAGGATGTAACTTTATTTAAATTTCTAGCATTGTCGCTTTTCTTTTTCTTTTTTTGTTTTTGTTTTTGCAGCGGTTATAACTATGGTATATGTTCTTTGAAGTATGTCATTTGGTGTTAGTACTATTTTTATATTTAATTTTTGTTTTTGGAGAGAATAAACATATACTTATCTATCTATTTATTTACACAGGTATTGAACACCTCAGTAAAAATCTCAAAAGTTCATCAAGAAATACCACAATACAGTTCCTTCAAAATTACTATGTATCAGGGAAGATCTATTTCTATGACCTCTGGAAGCATGTATCTTCCATCAAGGCAACTATCATCCTACCCGTGCGTTGGAACACTGCTAATATAGTACAACCCTCCGACCACTCTTTTTCCCGATAACGAGGCAGATTTTCTTTTAAGTGGACGTTTATATGCACTAAGCGCTCAATTGAAACACATTCAATTGGAAGCCGGGTCAATAGAGAAATAAATTGCAAATATCGAAAATACGGTACAAGGAGATTGTCCTTCACAAGTGTGTCTGATACATTTATGTTTTTGAGGCTGACAATTTCTGAAGCTTCCTTCACATCTGTTTTAGGGGAATTATTCTTATCCTTTCTAATGTGAAAGTATGGCAGAGGTGATATTTTGTTACTATAATACCTCAGTTCGTTTTTTCTTTATGATAGCTATTGTTTGATTAACTGCATATTGTCAGAACCAGAATGCATTACTAAAGATACTCCCTGGCGTACAGAGTCATTAAAATAAGATGATTGGCATGCTTAAACGCTAAGGTAACTTAACAACGTGAGCTCTGGGAAAAAAGGTTTTATCTCTTGACAAAACTAAGAGAAAGCCATGGTCCCTTCGATTCGAACGAAGTATCTTTCGCCAATATGTCTAACCAATCAGAGTATTTTGTATCATTCTCCACGCTATACCAGGCTGGTGTCAATCGACAAATAAGCGATCAATTTCGACAAAACGGCACAGAGATTTTGTCATTTACTTACTTGAAAATTTCTCATTTTATTTTTTCCTTCACAAGATATTTTCTTGATTGTTCGATTTCTTTACCGCCATTCAATTACTTTGGTACCAGTTTAGGCCTAGTTTATGTCCCCTTCCCTAGTAATAAAAAGACTATAACAACAAAATTCTTATTTGAGGTAGAAACTGGGCTCGTGATCCATTCCCTTCGTCATTGGTGATATCTCCCTCCACGAGATCATACGATTTATAAACCCTTTTCAAAGATTTCAATGAAAGACTAGTACATTATTTACATCGCATGACAACGTATAATTATGTTTCATTTGGGAACATTATATCCCAAACAATATGGTATAAATAATGATATATACAAAGACACATATTACCAAATATCAATATACTGTCCGAAAATATGAATTTTTCTATTCACAGTAAAATGTTGGAGCCTTAGTAATCCACTATTGGAATTTTCATACTTTTAGAAATTCAGCAAACGAACGGGATTATCGCAGAAGACTTTACAAGGAAAAAAAAAAAAAACTATCCTTATTCTAGTATGCATGGACAGTTTCACTTTTTTTATATTGTTAAGATACCAAGAGCATTAAAATAAAAACGTTTTTTGCCCTATTGGCCCTTTTAGTGTACATTCAGACATGACAACCATGATTTTCTAGAATTTCTATTTTATTTGTTTCAAATTTACGAAATTTTTTGACAGTATCACATTTTCGTCAGCGCTGCCACGTTGAACCGTGAAAATGAACAAGCAACATTAAAGAATTAGATTTTACAAACACTTTTCGTCAACAACAATTCAAACAATAAAAACGTGTTGGATCCCAAGGACAACTACACTTTCAAATGTTTTTGCTTACTCTTGCTGATTTATCCACGTTTCTTTTATTTTGAACTTGGATCTCACTACTAACAAAAACTTCACTATTGAACATAGAGGTGTTTTCCATTATAAACCGAATTTCCGATTTCCCTAATATTTTAAGATATGTACAATTGCGTAAGTTTCCAATTAACCAATAAGATTCCGATTCAAATAATCAGATTTCATTCATTATATTGCGTATTTGCGTACTATTTATATTGCGTATTTACATTATATTGCGTATTATTACCCTTATTTCTGACGAGGTTTGGTTGAGATCCAATTGCTCCTTTTGCAAAACGTCCTGATGGCAAAAATTTGCTGATCCCTTCCCTTCAACATATAGGTTGCATCGTGTCTGCAACCTTGTTTTGTAACAAGGACAAAACAGTCCTTGTTACCTAAATAATATTAAAGTAAGCATTATGAATATATATTACATTAAATCCAAAATGTAGCGCAGATGAATTAAAGGATCTTTTTCCGATCTATTTTTTCTGTTGATATTAAGAACGATCATTAATGTCAAAATCCAGAATTAAAAATTCTTAATACAAAATTGACACAATAGTACATTCAAATATGCAAAAAGCCCTCAATTGAGCATCATACGGGAAGAATCATTTACAAAATTCTTCCTTGAGACTCAGAATCAGAGCACCAATTAAATTATTAATCAAATATAGTGAATAAAACAAAAGTATAATTCTGATTTCTGAGGCGTTTGCAGAATTAAAAAGAGTATATATAAAATCCTATGACGTAAGTTAGAGGGATTTTAAAGTGGACTTGCCAACTTCTGGCACAGGGATCTTCATATATTTCTTGTTAGTTCAGATAGAGGGGCAAAAAAGATAAATAAAAAGAAGAAAATGATGGTGACAGAAGATAAAGAGAGAATAAAATATCAAAAGTATGCAAAACATTAGCATAATTTGAACCAAGCAAGGACTTGAAATTTCAGAGCAAGAAAATAAGCATTAGAACAGTATTTAATTCCAATTTTATAATATCAATAATGAAAATGATTATGTTACATTCAATTACTCTACAACTTTAAACAACAAGTTAAAATTTTGCTTATACAGGCTTACAAATATTTCGAAATGAATGGGATATTTATGATTATTCGTTTTATTACAACTATAACAGCAATTTCCTAATGCTCTTCTTAGTGGAACATAAACCTTAAAATCACGCCATTAAAGAAGTAAGTGAAATAAAAAAAAAGAAAAACTTGCCAATTTTTTCTGTTAAAAGACCAACTTCATCATCAGGGATTGGTTCAACTTCACTGTTTATTTCTTCTTTTTCTTCAACAAGATCCAATATTTTGCCTTCATAATAGTAACGTAACAAAGATAAAGCCCGAGCTCCATAACCAAGCTAGAATATTGGAAATTAATTTTGGACTTCTATTTACAAATTTAATAAACCACACTATTAATGGAGAGCCATTTGCTAAAGTTGGCAGTGTACCGATATTAAATTCAGACAAAAGAAGAGTATGTGTGGAGGTGGGACGGGGGGGGGGGGGTGGTGGTACTTACTTCAATCTATAAATTTATAATCACTCTCCTGGACATGTCTTGTTATTTCGTCACACTTAATAAATTCATCCAAAATTACACGATGGAGGGATTTTGTGAGGTTTCCCCAATGGAACCTGCTAAAGACATTTATTATTTCTCAAATATTTAGATTTATTGTCAGTGGGGAATGGCTTAGTAACCCTTAAAGACAGATTTTTTTTTTATGTCATAAGAATTGATAGGATACTCATAAATGGTAAAATTGGTATCACAAATCATTTAAATTCCATAGTTTTTTTATCCATTTAAAAGGTACTTTAAGGTACACTAGAGTTCCAATTCTTAATCTTTTGAGCTTTATTCAATACTTGGTCAATTAAGACGTTACCCGCATGTCTGCAAAAAGATAGGAGGAAAATTCTCTGTCAAGAATGTCCAAGGGATCACCTTACAGACAATGAAAAGACTGAAAGGCAATTTTTGAAGCTCAAGACATTCCTTCTCACCTGAAAAATCATCTGGTACCCCCCTCCCCCTCCTAAATTTGAGAAAAAGACCGAGAGCTATATGAACAAATAGTGTCTAGATTCCAAACGCCGTAATCCCAAAACAGATCGCATTAATATCTCAAAGAGGGAAAGATAAAATAAGGTTACTTATAAAATTTACGAAGCTTAGTCAAGTGCTGTTTCGAAATTCAGTGCATTTTACTATTCCGTTGCTTTATTTTATGAAAAAGAATTTCTTTGAAGAAACTTTGAAGAAAAAGAAATCAAAATTTATGAGGAAACAATTACAGCGCTAGCTGCCTTTTTTCTCCAATTCTGATACTTCAAAACTCGCAAAATAATAAACGGAAGAAAATAGTGAGTACGTTGGTAAGAGAGAAAATACATTAGTAGAGATAAAAGTAAACTAGAATAAATCACAATAAAAGAAAGGAAAGAAAATGTCAGTTACCCCTTGATAGTCGGGATGGGTAGCTATCCTCACTACTCGTGCTCCAGAAAGAGAAGGAAAATCTTTATCTTGATATTGTTGAGCAATTGTCCAAGGTATTAAATCACCAGATGCCCTTTTCCCGCGAGAAAGACCTTCAATAATTGATGCTTTTGAAATTTCACCTTCTAAACATACCTGCAGAAAAAGCAGTGCAAAATTGTTAAATCATTGGCAAAAAATATTAAACTTTCAATAAACATAATAAGGCCAATCAGAGCTAGATAAACCAAGTTACAGATAACAGCTTAAGAAACTATTATAAACAAAAATAATTTATAGGGGATTAATTATAACTGAATTATACTCAAGCAACAATAAATATTGTCGTGAAAAAACACGCGTAATTTAACAACAGTAATAGCATTATTATTATTATGCTTGTTAACAACAATAATTAAAATATTAATAATAATTATTACGACATAATCAATTCTATAAAAAAATAATAACAATAGTAATAATAATAACAACAGCGATCAAAATATAAAATCATAAAGTTATAAAGCTATTGTTTATTGCAAAGAGTACGGAAAACGAAATAACAGAGAAACTGCAAAGAAACTTTGGCATCCAAACATAATTTTAATGATTTTAATAAGAATTAAAAACTACTAGTACCACTAATTTTGAAGCGTTATCCAGAATAACTGGATAAATAAAAAAAAAGCCTAATTTTAATTTTTGAAAACTTACATTTTAATTGAAGGCATTTGATCTATTTGAATCCGACCTGAAATTTTTGGGGAGTTGACGTATTCTTTTGTTTTTTAAGCATTGTTACGGTATCGGTTATAAAATAGCCATATTATAGCAAGTATACTTATAGCACCATTTTGAAAAGGGTCATTTTTTAATTCAGGACAATTTAGAGTACAAGTAAAAAAAAAAAATAACGAATTAGGAGTGATTAAAAAAGTAATTTAACGTCTAGGAAGAACCCTGAGAAATACTTAGGGGAAATCCACTGAGTCCAAATATTGAGTTAACTCTAAGCAAGTTTCAACAAAACAAAATTCTAAGATCTTATTCTTCTTGTCTAAGGAGTTTCCTTTTTATTATTGGCTTTTCCCATTCTGATCAAAGTTCTCAGACATGAATGGAAAAAAACCACTAGAAATCTTTTCCATGCCAATAACTCAAACAAGAAATCAAGTAACTATTCCTTTCATCAAATAATAGAGAACCCTGACGATATTCTCCTCAAAATCCTTACTTCTCTGATCAGAGGAGACAGAAGCCTCGAGAATAGCCGCAAAACGCCAAGAAACTGACCACATAGTTATGTGATGAGTTTAAAGCCCATTTTCTTTTTCATAGTCATAACATCTTAGCAGTTGGGTTAGGTAAGTTCTGCAACTTCTAATAGCAAGCCATTGCAAAAAAAGTAAAAAAAAAAGGAGGATAATTTTGTTTACCTGAATGGCACAAAGAACATCTGGTAATTTACTGGAATCGGGATTCATTGGTCCCAGCAGAACAAACAGGTGGTGAGCCGGAGCATCTGACAACATTTGGAGATCGTTTGGTGTATTCTTGTGAAAAAGAGAATAAAAACAATAAAATGCAATGAAACAAATGTTATTTTGAGCTTTTTCAGTTTGTGAATTTAGTTTTGAGTCAGAAAAAAAAAATGTTGTAAACATTTGATTCAGCCCAGTTTAAACCAAAACTAAAATTGGAAAATTTAACAATTAGTAACACGCAAAAAATTGTATTTATGATCATTTAATGTTTCTCTAATTCAAAATAAAAAACTGTTCACATTTGTCAGATTATCTGGAAAAACGTTTAGAGAGAGGCTCCCTGTCATCGCTAGGTAAAGGCAAATGTACTGCAAAATAAATAAATAAGCTTGACTTATTGTTACCGATCCTCCAAATTTTTTGTCTTTTTTTCAGTGAGAGTTTTGGGCAGATTTTGAGCTTTCTAAATACATTCCTTGTGTCTCGAAGAAATACACTTCTAATGGACAGGAAACCTGAACTCAGGTGGACAGGGGCGGTGGGGTTTGCTTTTTACTCTCCATATAGAAACTATCTTATAAACATATCCACTGTTACTAGACTAATTCTCACACAATCATCTGCCTAATCTTCTTTGTGCTTTATTTTATTCGTTCCTTTTATCTCTTTACTTTCAAGTGTCTAATTTCATTAGAAAGAGCCTGAATATCTGACGGGCACAAAACACAGTAAAAATGTTAGCTTAGCAGAGAAAGCTTAGAAAAAAAAATCCCAAAACTTGGTTCATATTTAAAATTCATAAAGAAGAATAACATAAAATTGACATAAATTTGTCTTTACTATCCCTCTTAAGGCAGCTCAACACACTCACTCTTTTTAGTCTAGAAACTCTAGCATAAACACACTTCTAACGCATAACAAAGAACTATAGCTTTCTCCTCTTAGCGCTTCAGAAACTAGTTACAAGACACCTGGAACAGGATTTCTATAAAGGTGTGTACTGAAGGAGAGAAATTTGAAGATATCTATAACTCTGGAAATTCTCACTTGCATCGGACAGTGAGGAGAAAAAAACTCCTTCCCCACCATTTTTTTATGTTTATTGTTTAAAAATGACCACTTTTTGTTTTCACGTGTTTAGAATTGCATTCAACTGTTATTAACGATTGGTTGTATGTAAAAGGGAGGTCTTCTTTTGGAATTCAAGACGTGGTAAAGAGATTTTCAAATTATAAGATCCATTTTCCGACTATTTCTGGGATAGGAAAGTAAATTGCTGTCTACAATTCAGATACATTTATTCAAAAGGCGGCATGTCACACAGCAGAAATTTTACAGGGGAAAAGAAAAATAGAAAAACGCTTTTAGACTTTTGTCCTACTGCTTCTAACGATTGGTTGTATGTAAAAGGGGGGTTTTCTTTTGGCTTTCAAAATTATAAGCTCCTTCTCCCGACGAATTCTGGGAGATGAAAGGATTTTGTTCAAAATCATTTTGAACAAAAAAATGAATTTCCAAGTATGTTGGGAACCAAACTGGATTAAAACAGAACGCAGCAACAAACACGCAGAGTTTATAGAGGCATGGATATCTCCGTCTGGCAAAGGACTCGCATATAAAACCTGAATATTTAAATAGATCACGGATAAAACAACCATCAAAATAGATACTGAATGTGAACATTTAAAATTACGACAAAACGACATTACAACCTGAAACTGTACAAAGCATTTGCGTAGCATGTTTGACTATGTCACTTAAATCTACTAGCCTATGATGCAAATTCAAAGTCGAGCTCGGTGTACGTCTCTGAAAATGGCAGCTGAGCTCAAGTTTTGTATCACACAGTTGGGCCAGTTACACAACTTGGTTAAGAATAAAACTGTTTTGACCATGGAAAATATTGAAAAAAGAATCAGGGATTTTTTAACTAAAAATCAAACAGAATATATTTTTTAAGAAGGGGATGAAAGAAGAGGATGGAGATTTGGACCCTTTTTCTCCGGAAATACCCAGTGCTCTTTGATTTAAAGCAAAAATATTTACCCAGCCACAATAACTCGAGTGGGCGTATTGGTAGATAAAGCTTTAAAAAGAAAAAAGTTTAAATGATTAAGTTATTTGGTTTACAGATTGGTATTTTCCGTTTTGTAGTTTGTTAGGGATCTCCTTGATTTGTATGATTTTTTTTTGTTGTGTATATGGCCCTTGGGCTTTTGAAACACACTAATCTTTCTATCTATCTATCTATTTAATCGACACAGCTTTTAAGGCATTCTTGATTGATTACAAATAAAATCTAGGTCATTTCTCATACATTATCCCTGAACAAATAGTTGCTGAATAATAAAAATAGAAAGTCATATGGTTTCGTGCAAGTTACAATGGATTTTGGCAAACATTCGTACAGAGTTCAGCCCGTTTTCGCTCGAGTATTTGATTCAATATAATTAAATATAAGCATAGCAATAATAGAAAAAGTGACAAACCTTATAATGGGACGAAACAAAGAGAGCCATAACTTTATGCAAAAAACGCTTCAGTAGCTTTATGATAGCAAAATAGCGTGTCTCTATTGACGTAATATAAATCACATTCTATTGGTGGTGGGCAGCCAGACGTAATAGGAGGCGCCAAAGTGGCATCCAAACATAGAAGGTCGTTTAACCATTTTTCAATTTCATCACCAGGACGGTAACGAATCGATTCTTCAAGAGTTATCTAAAATGACAGATGAGCAGGTCATCTACTAATATAACAAAACATCGAGCAATAGAAGGAAAATCGATTTATATACATTATACCCCGTTGGACAGTCTCTAAAATGATCATGTCAAAAATTTCAAGCAACACCATAGTAGCCTATGATTGTCAATATGTTAATATTCATATCATGCTAGCACAAAAGAGGTGAGGGAAATATGGGAAGAAGACATTCTTCTCTCTCTCTTCATATAAAATTAGTACGAATAACCACATTACGAAAAATTTGGAAAACAGTAAACTAAAAAATCCTTTTTATTTGCCCCCCCCCCATGAAAAAAACACTGGAAATGTCCGCACACACAAAAGAAACTTCGATTGTGAACATCCACGATTTATATGCTCTAATGTAAATTGGGTTTCACCGCAGTGTAAATGTCCTATACACTCACCAACTTCGTTAAAAAATACAGTTGTATTAGAAGGTTTTTCTTTGCAAAACTTAACTAACAGATTTTGCGCCCAAAAAACTGTAAATCATTCTTAAAGTTACGCAAATATACGATCCGGTTCATACCACTAATTATAGTTCTCTAAAATACAAGAATAAATTGATAAAACAAATAAAAAGTGGACAAGTTACGAGGTTGAAAATACAGATATTTCTAGCGTCCAAGTGAATTGAAAATATTTTAGATTTAGAACTTCGACAACCCAAAATGTTTTTTTTCATTTGGAGACATTAGTCTTTATTTTAAAGAATGTCCCCTTTAATATAAAAAGCGAATAGTTAAGTTACTGTTCTGACACTAAAATATAAAAAAAAAAAGAAAGAAAGTTGAGTTAACCTAACGGGATTCTGAAGGATTAATACTTGCAACTTTGCTAATATTTATAGATGTTT
Source organism: Artemia sinica (assembly GCA_027921565.1). Classification (NCBI taxonomy): domain Eukaryota; kingdom Metazoa; phylum Arthropoda; class Branchiopoda; order Anostraca; family Artemiidae; genus Artemia; species Artemia sinica. The sequence continues at coordinate 44,246,060 of CM051258.1, forward strand.
ATTTTTTTTTTATTTTCATATGTTCAACACCTGCTAATAAAATAGTACTGGGACCCCGATACAGCAATTACAAAAGTAGCCTTGACCTCTAGGAATTGCTCACTTTGTTCGGTAAAAAGACATGATCTATTAATCAAATTAAAAAAAAAATCAGCAAACGAAAAGCCCCCAATCTTCTGCAAGTCCTTAACCGTAAATGTACATTTCCTAGAACCCATCAGTCTGTTGGGAAAATAGCATTTTTTCTGATTTCGTTTTGATCTGCCAGTCAATCAAACTGAAAAAGAAAAGCCAGTCTGCATTTCAAACGAACTTGGCATTTTTTCCCCTTTTTTTATCACCGAAATCTCCAAATGGAGATCTTCACAGACCACGAGCCTTTACAGCCATGATTTCAAACGTGGGGCAAAGGCCCCACCAGTGGGGCATGTCAATATACTTTAGAGCCATAATTTTGAGAGAAAAAAAAATCATGTGAATGACATCACATTTATATGCAATTACAGAGTAAATAAGATACACGATAGAATTGCAATGACGTCAGGCGTTGCATAAAAGGTGTTGCAATTATTATTCGTAATTAGTGTATTATCCAAAAAAAAAACCGTACAAAAAATGCCTAGAGGACGACTCGAAAAAAAAAACCAAGTTAATGGCAAATTTAGCTTCATTCAGATGAATACGCGTAAAATGTTGAGTAACAAAATTTAAATATCGCGGGGGGCATCAGGATTTATAAAAACCTAGGTGGGGCATGGCCCAAAACTGGTTTCAGCCACTGCTTTACAATGTCTTATCTGATAGATTTTCGATGCCTATATAGGAAGCTCTAAATTTTTTTCTTTGTTTTGTGAAAATACTCTGGATTACCTGGGTCAGACATTATTATTGAAAACCTCATCTGCTTCTGAGTCTTATTGTGACTGTCAAGCACAGTATAAACATTAAACAATAGCGAAAATTTGGTTCAGAAATTGGACACATCACAGCGCTCAGAAAGGAAATTTACCAATACGTCAGAGCAATAGCTTCAGAGCAATAGGTTTTTCATAATCCCATCGTAATGCATTACAAATTTGTCGTTGCACGTGCGCGAAGGTTGAGTGATGAAGAAAGATGTGTGGCTGATGTGTCCCAAAAATCTTTAATGGAGAGTAAAGGAATTTTCGCTACTGTTTAATGTTTATACTGTGCTGTCAAGAATATTTTTTTAATAGGTGACTTTGATGAACATTTGAACTTTTGTGAAGCACAAGCATTTTTATTTGCTTATGAGAGTCTGTCGTTTTGGTTTGGACTTGATTTTATTTCTCTCTCTCTCTCTCTCTCTCTCTGTTTCCATTTCCTTTTCTTTAACTAAGATATAAAACATTTAATTTTTTCTTGGCATTGTGTCCGTTGAAAATGGTACCAAAGGAAGGAAGGGGTAGGAGGACCAAACAGGGAAAAGTTTTTTTCTGGCTATCAAGTCTTGGAAAACTGCCAGCAAAGCACAAATGACGGAGTAGGCTTTAGATTTTTCAGTTAGGGAAGGAGGCAGTAGCTGAACTCGTGTTTGGAGTGCTTTTTGTCCGTTTTAATCTTGGTTTGAACATTCAATTTTAAGTTTTACTCGTTTTAAGATCTATTTATTAATTTATATTAGTACCCTGCTGTATGTTTGTTTGCTATGACTGTTTACTTAATTCCTGATCGTTTTGGGGTTCATTTATTCTTTAATAGTAATTTCTAGTCGTTTTTGAGTTTGAATTATTATAGGACTTTAATTCAACTGGTCTTAAGTTTAATAATGGCTCTTTACTATTCTTTGAAAAACTTCTTTTTCGGAAAGCTTTTTTTTTAATTAATTTCTGTTCGTTTGTGATCGCCAAAGTTTCAAGTTTTTCAAAATTCCGCACTTCAACATCAAATATTTTTTTTTTTCAATATCCAAGTTCCATCAAAGTATCAATCATCAAAGTTATGTTTTTTTTTCAAACACTAAAGTTTCGAAGTTTGACACCTCCCTCAAATTCCCTGAAAGTAGTCTCAAATAGATGTAGTTGCAGTTGCAAGCAGTCGTAGTCACATTTGGAAGTAGTCGCAATTGGAAGTAGTCACAGTTGCAGCCACAAAGAGTCTCATTTGCAGCCGCAATAGTAGCAGTAGTATTGTGTGGCCCTGAAAATTTCAAGTAAATACCAATACCTGTTCCTAAAATATTGCAGATAGGCCTATTTGATACCTCGGACATACATAGTTTTTTTTTTTTTTTATTTAGCTCAATAAACTCCTCAACATTTCTGGAAATTTTGTCTCAATAGGCTACCCTTAGCCATTTTGGACACATCCAGGATCAAACATTTCCCCCTTTTCTAATGATAAATTCTGCATGTAAAATTGGACAAATTGCATATTTTACAGTCCTTGCCCCGTGGGCTGCAGAGGCGTGGCATCCTCAGAGACTTAGCTAGTAGACGTTGTGACCTTTTCCAATAAAATTGCTCTTTAAGATCATTATCAGTGTTAAGGAGATAATCAAAAAGGGGAAGAGGGGAAGGGCGGCTACACTTCGTTCCTTTTTCAACATGCCTTTAAAGCTTCAACTTATTGCTGTTGTGTCCCCTCGAAAACCCTCCTGCATGTAGCGTGCTCTGATTTTGTTTGGCATTCTCCTCGACACTTTCTAGAAGTTTATCTTAATATTCTTTGGAGACTCAGGATCAAAAATACAACTTTTCCCAATAGTGAACCCTGTATATGAACAATGATCAACTTATATAGCTTACAACACTTGCACCAGGGGCTCTGGTGGTTAAGTCATCCCCAGAGGTATAGTTATTAGACTTTATCAACTATTTTGAACAAGATGGCAATTCCGAAATTTGTATCAGATACCTTAGGAGGGAAGGCAGCTAAAAAGGGAATGGAGGGACTGGTCGCCCTCCGACCACTTTTTAACGTCTTCCTCAATATGCTCTGAAAGTTTAAACTTAATACCCTCAGTTTTTCTAGTGATATTGCAGATACTCCTTTTGATAAAAAAGGATGCACATAGAATCTTTAGATTTACTTTAACATGCTCCTCAACATTCCTCAAAGCGTTCACCTTAATACCCTTAGCCTTTTCGAACACACCTACAATCAAAAATTCCTCCTTTTTCCTAGTGATAAATCCTGCGTGTAAAAAATGGCAAATTGCATAATTTACAATTCTTTTTCTGGGGGATCTGGGGGGTGGGGGGGGGGGCATTGCCTCCCAGGAGGAATAGCTACTAGAGCTTTTGACTGTTTTGAACAAAATCGCTTTTTAAAAATTTCGATCAGTGATAAGGGGAGGGAGCATTTAAAAAGGGCAAGGGGAACTGGTTACCCTCCAATAGTTCCTCAATATCCCCCTCAACGTCCTCTGAAATTTTCAAAATAATACCTTCCGTTGTTCTTCATATGTTGATGATAAGCCCTTCTGACAATCAGCACGCACACAGTGCGTTTTATTGTATTCAGCATGTCTCCCCTAAGCTTGGGGGGCGGGTATGTATGTCATCCCCATAGGCATAGTTATTTGAGTTTTGACAATTTTGAACAAGATGACTATTTCAAAATTTCGATCAAACATTTTTGGAAGGATTGCAACTAAAAAGTCATGAAAGGGGGCTGGCGGCCCACCAACCACTTTTCAACATCTACCCCTAACATGTCCTGAAAATTTCAACTCAATACTTAATTTAAAATACTGCAGATCCTCCTTTTTGATAAACTGGATCATATAGTGCCTTTTGGTTTAGTAAAACATACCCCTCGAGATTCTCCAAGGTTTCACCTTACTGCCCTTAGCCTTATCGGATACACCCAGAATAAAATATTTCCCTTTTTTTTAATGATGAATTCTGCATGTAAACAATGGGCAAATTGCACATTTTACAGTCCTTCCCCAAAGGCTACGGGGGAAGGCATTCCTGGAAGTATAGCTATTAAACCTTTTGTCTAGTTTGAACAAAATTACAATTCCAAAATTTCGATCAATGTTGAGCAGAAGGGGCACCTAAAGAGAGCAGTGGGGGGGGGGGGCTGTCAACCAAAATATCGCTTCAACATCTCCTCAACATACTGAGAAATTTTCAAATTAATGTCCTCAGTTGTTCTTTAGATATTGCTGATACTCCCTTTCACACCCAGCAAGCACATAGAGTGTTTTGATTGTGTTCGACATCCCTCTCAACATTTCCTGAAAGTTTCAGCTTAATACCCTAAGCCTTTTTAGAGAAACCCAGGATCAAAGATGCCCACTTTTCAAATAGAAATCCTTAATGTTAACAATGAGTAGAATGCATAACTTACAGCCCTTACCCTGAGATTGAGGGGGAGAGGTGTGTCAACCCCAGAGTTATTTGGCATAGTTAATTGACCTTTGACCTATGTTGAACAAAATGGCTATCTCAAAATTTTGATTTGATGCATTTCGGGAAAAAGGTTGCCATTCGATCACTTTTGACTCTTAACAAGGGCACTAAAACTTTCTATTTACAATCGAAGTTTATACGACTACCTCTTCCATTAAAACCTTATATGTTAACAATAAGCAACTTGCATAGCTTACATCACTTGCCCTGGGAGCGGGAGGGGAATTAACGGCATTTTGCTTCACTGCTGAGTACCCAGAAAATTTATTAAAAGAATTTTATGGCACCTTCACCATACAAATTAAAAGTTTAAGGAATCGATGTTTTTGCTTTTCCTTAAATATACGAAGACCAGACAATGTTGACTGTTCACATGATTCTTTATTACCTCTGATAAGCTTCTACCGGACAACCCAATGTCTTTAGTTGTTTTCTCCGCCTTCACGGCCAAAGGATTGCTCTGAATACGCAGCTGCTCCAATAGCTTGAGAGACAAACTACGACCCGTACCTTCATACCTAGAAAAAAAACCTCTCTGAAATCTTCTTCTTTGAATCAAGAGGAAATTTGGACTATTCTTAGCCTAGGGACGTGATTACTAAAGGACAATAGCGAAAGCACTTTTTATTAGTTAGTTGGGTAATCTTACAAAACATTCCCTTTCTAAATTAGCTCAATAACCAAAAGTTCTTACTTCGTTCTTATCAGTAAAACTTCATTTATTTTATAGAAGCCTTTAGTTTATTCCAAGTTTCATTGGTTTGTTGATTATATACTGCAGAATTTATAAATTTTTCCATCCATTTTTCCCAGATGGCATGCTATTGTCCCTAACAAATTTGGCGGAATAATACTTTTTTTTACAATATCAAATACTTTGTAACATCTTTCATACAAACCCTAAAAAAGCTTCTCGTGTTAGGTTAGGATGAATTAGGTGGACTTTGAATGAACGACAAAAAAAATGAAACCAATTTTAACCAATCAAACAAAGCCAAATTTCAACACCCTTTCACAGCAACATTCAATAGCGATGGGTAAGTAAAATAAAGTAAGAACTTTTTTGGCATTGTTTAAATAGTTGGTTGATATAGTCCACTTAGTATAGCATAGCTGGATTGTTTAGTTGGTATAATGCGTATAGTAGCTAGCTTAAAAGGGGTGTTTTTGTGAGACTACCGTTAGTTGATAAACACTGCACCTTTGATTTATTGCAGAATCAATCACACCAGAATTGAGGGTTCGATTTTTTTTGTGGTCACACCCCTATTGAGCTAAATGAAAGAGAAATTACGTTTTCGACTATGGTAAAGAGTTAGATTCACACTGAGAACTAATTAATATCCCGTATCCATTGAGAACTAATCATTATTTCTATCGTCTATGAGTTTTATGATATTATTGTTTTTGCTACTCTTTTTCGAAGCAATAGGGGAGAAAAAAGGTTTAATCCAGGAGCATGAATTTGATCATTAAAAATAAATTTGAGTATTTAGCTAATAATTTGTTTCCTCTTTCTTGGCTTTTTCTCAGAAGTATGATGGAGGAAAAGGTTTGATTCATGTAAATAATTTTAAGCTATTTAAAAACAATATTTTTGGGCAATTGGCTAATAATTTATATATTTTCTTTTCTTTCCTATAAATTGAGGAAAAATCAGTCATGGGTAATTTATTTTTCAATAGTTAAAAACAATTTTCTAGAGCATTTAACTCGAACTGATCTTCGAGATCTTTTTTAAAACCACAACAGAAGCAAAAGATAAACAACAGGTAGGGGATTTTTTGACTATCTAAAAAGAAAGCCCTAGTGTATTTGACTAATATTTTCCTCTTTTTTCCAGGCTATTTTTTGAAACCACAGGGTACAAATAAGCTTAAACTGAGACTATTTAAGAACAATTTTTTTTTTTCTCGAGTATTGGATTATTGACACATATTAACGACGAACATGACGAATATTTTGCCCCCCCCTCCCCAGATTAAAAAACAATATCTCTTTTTTATTTGTATTAAAAAATATCTTTTGTTTCGCACTTTCACCGAAAAAAAAAAGAACAAAAAAAAAAAGTAATCCCATAAAAGACTATTGACGAACATTAGACAAATATTAGCTTCTCATTATCTTTGTTCCTTCTCGAAACCATATTGAGGAAAACTTTAATATCAATTTATCATTTTTAAGGCGCAATTCAAAGATAACATAGACACTAGATTAGAGCGACAAAATAATTCATTTTTGATGTTTGTTTTTTCTACTTAGTTTAGCAATTGTGTTAAAATAAATTTGAATATGGTACAGTGAAATGGCCCAAAGGGCTACTTCAAGGGCTATTTAATGGCCCACCCAAATGCATTTTACAAGTATTCTATTTTTGTAAAAGTAGTGTAAATGCAACCAATGACTGATTATTTTTTCTTTAACAAATGAGCATTGATTTAGTAAACAAAAAGGTTGTTAGAAGAGAAAAAAAATCAGTTTAGGGACTGCATCCACCTCCCCCCCACCCTCCTCGAAATTCCTGGACTTTTAAGATCTTTCCTGTGATTTTATGAATTTTTCATGAAATGCCTCGTCTGTTTTATTTTCCTATGTATGGACAATAAAGGAAATTATAAGAACATTACAACTTAATGCACTTTAAAGGGAAAAGCATCTTAAAGTATCATATTTCTTCAGAATAAAGAAAAGTTCAAAGCCTTTTTTTTTTACCCAGTGGTAGCGCAGTGAATTGATGTTCTGCTTGGCAAAACGGGGTCCGGGGTTCAATTCCCGTTGCCACAAGGTAGGGCGACAGGCCTATGACCTGTTCACATAAAAAAACCCAACCATGTGAAACTCAGATCGACGCCCTATATACGCTATCAATGGCTTGGGGGGATCTTCCTCCTTCCTGCTCAAAGCCTTTATAGGTATAATAGAACTATCGTCAAGGGCCTACTTTATTGTTTTTATTTACCAATATTGTATTTGAGAACTGAATAAAACAATTCATCATATTTGCCAAAGAAAGCAAGTGAACTTGAATAGTATGTACAAACCCATTAATAGTCGATGCCATGAAGACTAAATAAGGTCCAAGCAATTTCTTTACTAATGGCAATGGAATAGCAGCAGCTTCGTCTATTACAACTAATTCTGCTTGGCCCAATTTCTCTGCATCGCCAGGCTGAATATATTGTATCGTTTGTCTATGGTCACGATAAATGTTTACTCGAACAACAGTCAGCCTTGTTGAAGTCGGGATTCGTTGACTGGATAATGTCGTAATCAATGTGCTCTTTATATTCCAAAGCGTCAAAACCTGTTGTGGAAAATAAAGAGTTAGTTTACTTGTCTTTGTATGCATCCTCGAGTTTCAGGAGCATTTTGGCGCAGAAAAAAGTTTATGAATTTCAGCCAACGAAAGTTCATCATTTAATAAGAAAAAAAGTAATTCATCAACAAAGCAGTTTTGGTCTAAAAAAACAGCTTAAATCTTGAAATATGGAAGGAATCAATACAGAAGGGAAGGTTTGAACAGAAGCAAAGTAGTAAAAAAGCTGTTGATGAAAATCCAAATTTGCATATATTGGCCGTCTTCGTTAACGGACAGAAATAATTTCTTTACAAGGCACAGGCATCTGTGCTTACCACGTGTTCGACCTCTGAACATTTTCTTATAAGACAAAATGTAGTTTTTATGATGCATTTCTAATATATAAAATATAATTGATTTCAAGAAGCATTCCTCTACAGTTATAACACTAAAACAAAGCATCAGCCTCGACATTTACCTGGTGCAATAAAACGATCCTCGTGGATTCAAACGATGGCTACTTACTTTCGTTATGTGTGGCTAAGTAGAGTCTGTAGGACTTTTTGAAGTGGGGGAGAGGGTAAGGAACGAAGCGAATTTTCTTTTTAGGTTTAGGCAGAAGAAGGTAGCGCTGGAGTGCTCCAATTTTTTTTTTTTTTATTCCTAATATGGGTCTTTTTTTAAGTGGATCTTGTTCGTTCAGGAAAACACAAACAAAAAATATATCTATACAATCATAATTTATTCACGGGCAAGTCCTAGAACAATAAAAGGTTAGCAATCTTAACTCAACTCTCCAAGCCCCTTCCCTTTTCCCTTCTCCTTAAAAAAGGGAAAAAATATCGAGATTTTCACAATCCTTCCTATTTCTATACACTTCTCCTATTTTTGGTCGGGGTTTTACCAAGTAGTTTCCAAAAATGTCTCTTTTGCCTCGAAAATAAAAGCTTGCCTATAAGCCAGGGAAATGTTGTAATTTCTGTTAATAATTCTAAAAAATCAACTTCCCATAGTATTTAGTAAGCGCCCCTTTATCCGAAATGCTTGAAGCTTCAAATAATATAGCTTCTAACAGAAACTGTAAACGTGACATTGTACTTTGTTTTAATACAAAAAAAGATGAAACCTTTTGAAAGTGCACAGAATTATGGTAAATGGGTCACAACTAATCTCTTTCATAACAAAGGATTAATTAGCCAGTGAGTCATTCTGAAATTCCATGCCGTGGGCATGTTTGCATAATACACAAAAATTTAGTAGGTCTACATAATTTTTCTTATTTCACAAGCAAAACTTTATAGCAAAGTCGTCCAGAGAATCGACTGCCCAATTCCAATTAATCGTCCCTCAACTAGACAGTACGCTTTAGAAAGCCATTAAAACATTTTAATAATCCTCTCCTTTACTGTTCATAGTTTCCCAAGCAATCTGATTTAAACAAATATAAAGATAAACTGAAACTGGGATCGGCTCAGAAACTTTCTTTTTTCGACTTATTTTATATTAAAATATTCGAAATTATTTTGTATCAAACGTTCTTTTTTCGACTTAAAAATATTAAAATCAATAAATTTGTATAACGGAGCTATTATTTCCTAGAAAAATTCCGCTATACCTATAATAAAAATATCTATCTAACAGATATTTATCCATTTATTTAATAGGTGTTATGTCAATAATGTTTTATAATTATAATAATAGATATTTATTAAATAAATATCTAAATATGTATAATAAATATAAATCAAGAATAAATTCAATATCGATTCTTCATCTGAGTTCAGCATTTAAGCGGACCAAGTCCGTAAAAAGTGACTTTTGGGTATAGGCTTCCAAAGTTACGCCATTAAATTTGAACCACTTGCTTTCGTTTACAGTTCTGCACGACTAGTCAACACTCACAATACTAACTCGTGGCAGAAATTATGATAGCCATCTTGCAATAAAAAGCAAAAACAAGATGAGAAAAAGACACAGTTTTTAAGGTAAGTGGATATGGCTCATTATAGCAATAAAAAAAAGATCATATATTTTTTAGCACTTCAACACCTGACTTTCTTAAGGCTCCTGCTGGTCGTCCAGCGTAGAGAGAGATGTGACTCTTTGCCTCCATTCCGAACGGTCCTGCGCAAGCGTGACTACTTCTTGAAAGATCTTAAGCCGAACTGGCCAGCCATGACAAAAACCAACAAAGAGAAAAATCTAAAAAAAAAAACAAAAAAACAAACGAGACTGTGGCCAGTGGAGAGAAAAGAAAAGACAAATGCAAAACAACGCGGATATTTCGCCTGTATCCAAACAAGGTGTCTTCAGCACGAAAGAAACACAAGAAGAACAGGATAAAAAAAAACCAAGATAAAACTAAAAACCAATAAAACCACCACTAAAAAAAAGAAGTAAAAAATGTACAATTGGCGCAAACTGATCCACGTAGGGAAAAGATGCTATTATAGAGTTACTTCAGTGAGGACACCAGAGTAACTGAGGAAAAATTAAAAAACTGTAAATTACTTTAATTATTCTGTTGCGAAAATAATCCTTTTGTTAGCTATTACTGAAGCAAATCGTTTTGGTCTAGCAGGTAAAACAGTCCCCTGGTGATTATTTAAAATCTTAACTCTCTTATTGACTGTTGATTCAAAACGATTCCTGTTGATTCTGACCAAAGACTGTTGATTCCTGACCAAATCATCCTGCGACCTGTACTGGCAATTCCAAGTATGTCAATCCCATATCTTAACATCTCCAGCCCTAGAAGGTATTTGGATCCCGGCTTATTCATGGTTAAAACATTCCAGGTGGCTATTCTCAACCCACCTGGGTCAGCAAGGTTCGAAGGATGTCCAGGGGCGTGCCGAGGTCGTAATAAATTAAAACCAATAAGATCCAAGGCTTGAGTTTCATTTCTTTTCATTGCAATTATTTTCAGGAGGAGGGTCGCAAGCCCAACCGTCCCTAGGCCTGGGTTCTGATTAAAAAACTCTGGGGTGGGCTCCACCCGCACCCACGAGGTTGGGGCGGCCCTATTCGGAGCGACTAGTTAGGGGTGATGAAATTTAATTCAAAACGTGTACGAAAGCTTGCCAAAAGAATACCCTGAAAAATAGGAAATTTCAGCTAGGGTGTAACACCATTACCTTGACAATATAAAACAATCAGCTTCAATTGTTAACCACTATTTATTTGCCTAATTATATTCCAAACTAGGTCCTTAATGATGAAAGACACATAAATATTTTAAAGAGGTAAAAGCGTGACTTTAATCTTACCTTTGAAAACAAATTCAAAAAGCGTATGTAAATTTTCTGGGCTTGGACTCGTGACGAAAATGTTGGAATAGCCAAAGGCAACAGCACCAGCCATTGCAAGACCTAATGCGGCAGATTTTCCCCGACCACGAGCAGCTGTCAAAGATACTGTTGATTTCAAGGTTTTCTCAGAGACGGCGTCAATGAATTTTAACACAGCTTTAGCCTAAAAAACGAAAATACCCATTTTAAACCGAAAATGTTTCCATCATTAATCGAATGTCTTATTTACGTTTAGAACGTGTAAAAAGCGAACACAATTAAATAAAAAAAAAAAAAAACATATCGATTAAAAGCCAAGAAAGTAAATTTAAAACTTAAACCGAGCAGAAAGTGGCTTATACAATGTTTCAAGCTTAAAGCAAGCTTGCTGTGAATGAAAAAATTAAAACTAAAATGGAAAGAAAGTAAAACAAAGAGAAATTACCACAATAAGTGTAGCGTTTCTACCCCCCTAAAATCATCAAAAGAATAGTGTTATTTGCACTTAACTAAAAAACAAAATATATCTTGAACGAAATTCTTTTTTGTACTTCTACATTTTGAAAAATCAAAGAGCCCTGTAAGTCCTCTTGTTTTACGATATCAGAGCTTAATCAGACTTACTAGTTTAAAATGCCAATATTTTTCATCATTTTTTTCTACGTTTTAAATCTGTTCCTTTCAGATGTATAAGAAATCAAATGTTTAATGCTTAATGTTTAATGTTTAATATGCAAATATTTTTCATCGTTTTTTTCTACGTTTTAAATCTGTTCCTTTCAAATGTATAAGAAATCAAATGGCTGAATGAAATTCTCAATTTAAGCTATCTACCTAATTTTTGGTTAAGCGCAAATACCCCTCTAATATATTGAAGGTTTGAGGGGACGGTAACTTTAAACTGTATATTCATACAATGTATAAGCGCTGCATTTTTTGTTACATTGTTTGTACATTTCGTTTTGTCTAGTTTCTGTTCGTTTTCAACAAAAACCATATAAATACCTGATACAAAAAAAAGTAATCAGCGAATAAACACAGCCAAACAGGAAAATAAATAGCAATTTTGTTCAGTTTATGTTTTATTAAAAATAAGAGCGATATTGTTTTTTAAAGAAAAGAGCAATAATTTTATACATGAGAAGGGAACCATTGTGTTAACTAGCGATTTCCTGAACACATTTTAGAATTCAAAAAATATAGTCAGTTGATAACTGTAAGTATTTGCCATCGCACTGAAGCAATTACATACAAAATTAGAGCTTTCATTCTAGACGTTCTGCGATTAAACATCAAAGGAACTCATCCCCCCCCCCCCCTACTGGGAGGAATGTCGTATTTTGTTGTACATAATCTGCAAATAAACGAACTTAAACTTGAGAATTACCCTTGCGTTGGAGCATTCATTCGTGAAGGGCATCGAGACAAACAAAGAAAAAAAAAAAACTAAAGGCAAAAAAACAGCTTAACTCAAACGCAAAGAGCGAAGAATTAAGGTGGGTTATAGCTCCGTCATTATTAGGATAATTTATCCTCATTTTAAGTTTACCGTGTAATTAAACGCCAAGAAACTGAACCGCTGTAACTGAACTACCGTGCAGCTGAACCACCGTGTAACTGAACCCCCGTACAACCGAACCCCCGTGTAACTGGACCCTCGTGTAACTAAACCCCATTTAACAGAGCTCTCGTGCAACTCAACCCCATTTAACTAAACCCTCGTGCAACTGAATGACCGTGCAACTGAATCACCATGCAACTGAACCATCATGCAACTGAACCACTGTGCAACTGAACCACCGTGCAACTGAACCCTCGTATAATTCAAATCTCGCGGAACTCAACCACCGTACTTACATTGGTTAAAACACAAGTTAGAATCTTTACATGTTCAACGTTGTTGGAATTCTTTGCTTTTTAAAGTCATGATATAAATGAATGTCAAGATGATTAATAAAAAAGCTATGTTTTGCTATCACAAAAACAAAGAAAATTGGACGTCACAAACTCTTAAAGCCAGATTTATTTCTCCTTTTTTATATCTGTTAATTGGGATTCCCTTCGCCCTGTCACTGTCTACGGGTCTAGGCATTTACCCCACCCCCTCCCATGGTAAAACCCTACCCTGGAAAATACCCCCTCGGAAAATATGGTTTTCCAAATTTAAATATTTTATTCGAGTTCTGTTATTTTTCAGTTTAGTTGAGAAGTGCAAAGGAAAGTGGAAAATAGGAATTTATGTGCAAGTCTTGTCCCCCCCCCCCTCCGTGCAAAAATGTTCTTCTCATGAAAACCCTCCAGAAACTCCCTCCCCATGTCCGTATTTTGCCCAATAACAAACACTACCTGCAAGCAATGGACAAATTACAAAACTTAAAAAGGTACTTAAACTTCTGTAATGGGGTTCTCTGATTGTTTTTTAGCTAGGGAGAGAGGGAGATACCTCAAAGGGTGCATTTTAATGCCAAAATATCTCAGGTCTCATTGAGCCTTCGGATAAATACAGAATTAGCTCTATGGGACAGACGAGAGGAGGGTGAAGGTAAAAATTGTTTTATAATCCCTAGGCAGTTCTAGTCTTTTTTTATAAGTCGAAAGTGATTGGATACCAACCAACCGCAAGGGGTTTTTTTCGGAGGGGCGGGGATTTTTTCCGAGAGGGGTCTTTCTCGGATGTATTTTCCATAGGAGTGTTTTTTCCCGGGGGAGGGGACTGGTTGCCCTTCAATCACTTTTGACTTTTAAAAAGGGCACTAAAACTTTCAATTTCAAGTCGAATAATAGAATGTGACTAAATAAACCTGATTAACAAAAACCCCTACAGTCCTCGGGGCAAGGGTTGTAGGTTGTTGCAACTTACCCATTGTTAAACCCAAGTTACCCATTGTGTGCTCATTCGATTGGAAATCAAAAGTTCTAGTGCACTTTTTAAGAGTTAAAAGTGATCGAAGGGCTTCCACCTCCAACCTTTTTTTCCCCAAATACATCCAAACAGTAATGTTGAGATGACCATTTTATTTAAAATAGTTCAAAGGTTAAATAACCATGCCTCCAGGGGTTCACAGCCCCTAGCCCCTGGTGCAAGGGCTGTAAGTTTTGCAAGTTGCCTATTGTTAATATACAAGGTGTTAACAAGCATGACACCTAGCATGGTCAAGCATGGAGCATTAAGATCAAACCTTAGAGAAATGGCAAGAAGAATGACAAACACAATCAAAAAACTTTTTTTTTTCTTTATTGGTTGTGAAAAGGAAATACCAGCAATATCTACGATGGCTGATGGTATCAGCCGTCACATCGTTCGGAAAATGTTTAGGCGCATCTTCAACTAAATCAAGAGGTACTTTGTGCATCCAGTTTTATAAGACGAAGTATCTGCAATGTGTACTGGTATAAACCTGCTGACAGCTGGTATAAAACAGCTGAGGGTATAAACCTGAGGGAATGAAGTTTAAACTTTCAGGGCATGTTGAAGGAATGTTGAAAAAAGACTGGAGTGCAACCAGTCCCCCTCCCTCATCCTTTTTAGCTGCAATCTCCTCAAAGAGATCTGATCAAAATTCGTTATCTAGATTCACAAAGGTCAAATATTTTAAACACATACGTTTATTACTTAACGTCCAGAAAGGTCTGATTCATCTGGAAAAAAGAGAAATAAACGTCGGTTTGTGACGTCGGATCTTGTTTTTTTTTTTGCAAAAAAAAAAAACAAAAAAAAACACAGCTTTCTTGCGAGTGATCTTGACAGGCGTTTATATCATGACTTTAAGAAACAAATATTTCCAACAAGGTTCATCATAAAAACCTTGTTATCATAAGAAAAACTGAGTTCAGTGGTTAAGTGGCACGATGGTTCAGTTATACGAGGGTTCAGCTTCAAGGTGGTTCAGTTTCACGGGGGTTCAGTTACACGGGGGTTTAATTGCACGAGGGTTTAGTTATATGGGGTTCGGCTGCCAGGTGGTTTTAGTTGCACGAGGGTTTAATTAAATGGGTTCAGCTGACCGGTGGTTCAGTTACATGAGAGTACAGTTGCACGGGGGTTCGGTTATACAGGGGTTCAGTTGTGCGGTGGTTCAGTTGCACGGCAGTTCAGTTACACGGTGGTTCAGTTGCAGGGACTCAGTTGCTTGTAGTTCAGTTACACGATGGTTTAGTTACACGCACACCCTTCTTCAGAGATATCCTAAATGTGAGGGGAAAGGCCACCTCCCCTGACCTTTTGTCTTCAACCGTTCACCCCCTCCTTCGTCCCATTTTATTTTTGGTTTTCACCTTGGGACACAATAAAGTAGGATTTTCCTAAATATAATGGATCCTGCTACCCCCATCGACTTTTTTTTTGTCCTGCTATGACATTTAAGAACTATCATTTTAGATTAAAAACTACCTTTTCCGCAATAAGAGGTTAGGTGCCACCCACTCATCGCCCATAGTGCACATTTAGTCCAAATATAATCCTCCAAACGAAAGAAGGTTGGGGTGGATCTTCCCTTCGTCCCTATTGATTCAAAGGAATTCTCATGGAAAGCTAGCAACATTACACTTCGAAATGCAGTTCTTGAGGCCTTCGAATCACCCTCATGAAAGAATCAATTGAGCCCCACCCCTATTAGTTGGTACTTTGCAATATAACTATTTACCACCATTATATATAAATCATCTATAATATTTGTTCTACAGGCTACATATATGTTAAGGGAAAAATATTCCAGCGTATAAGGGCCCCTGAAACAAGGAGGTTAAATAAATAGCTCTTCAATAGTCCTAAACTGATTGGAATTAGTAGGATTCTAATTCGACAGCATTTTGAAGTCAGCTTTTTACTTACGTCTCATTACCATGAACGACTGGATCAATAAGTAAACTAACCTCGATTTAGCGGGTAAAGTCTTTTCTCTTCACTTTTGGAGCAAATGAGTATTTCCAAATATATAGAATTAATCTCTTCATTATTTTACCATTTCTTATGCTTCCATTTACTTTATTCTCCTTGTAAATGCTACAATATATCCATTTATATTTCAATATATGAGTTTCTCGATTTGTTTTTTCTTTTGTTGAAAGGAGAGTATTTGATCTACGCGAAGCGCAGTGAAGTATAGCAGAAACATGTATTAAAAGATCGTTTCTATCTAAGATTTTTGAATATTTCCTGATGTTCCCTGTTGCACTTTGCGCAGGTACACATCCAGACTCAGATTTTAAGAAATTTAAAAATTGAACATAAAGAAAAATATTTATAGCAGGATTAAAAGCATAAAACTAACTATATTTATCTCAGCCAGCCTTTACGTGCTTCATGGCAGCTCAATCTAGAGATTTCAGAATACGGAACATTCAAATAACGAATAACAGCTATCTCCATTTGATGTTTAAGACAATTTTTGCTCTGTGACGCTTGTTTTAAATGTCTTCATAAAGTGTGATGAAGTAAAACTTTAAGAAGAGAAGTGTACAACCCTGGATCCACCACACATTTACTCCTCAGAATGAAGAGTAGCTCCCTCTCCCAATTGTAATTTTATCTACTTGTAAGTCTATTTTGCCCCAAATGTGTCTCTAGCCAACACAAAATCGAACCAAAAATACGGTATATATATATATATATATATATATATATATATATATATATATATATATATATATATATATATATATATATATATATATATATATATATATATATATATATATATATATATATATATATATATATATATATATATATATATATATATATATATATATATATATATATATATATATATATATATATATATATATATATTTGCATTCCTTATACATAAGGAAAATCTTATATATAAGGAATATCTTGACACGGGTAAAATGCATTGTTTCGCATTTTCCCAATAAATTCTACTGAACCAATAAACCGAACTTATGTGTGTCACAAAAGAGAGCTCAAACCAGGTTACCTGATCAAGTGTCCTGCAGCAGTTAACAAGGACACCAACAGGTTGGGTATCTTGAAGATTTTCCTTGATTGTCTGTAATTCTTGTTCATTCTCGGGCAAGGGATCTTCACTTGACCGCGGTGGCACAGCAACAATACTAAATGAATTCGTACTAACTGGAAGAATGTTCAACTGATCATCCATTACCAAACATGATTTACAAGAAGACAGAGATAAAATAAACCTGAAAAAAAAAACAATATTCTAAAGGGGGAAAATCCTTTTTAAAAGTGTTCACTTCCTTTTCGTCACGAAGAGCAAAGGTTTGTCAATACGCTCTTTGGAGTAACTCTTGTTTCATGTAAAATTCCATCAATAGTTCAGTTGTGAATGGCAATGAACTTGCAATCAAATGAGCCCTATCTCGTCTTTCTTTGACTATGCTGTCAATTTGATAAACTCTGGGGAAAAATACATAGGAAACATTTAGCTTTTGTCGCCATAATTCACACTGTGAGATGGTGGGATAAGCCTACTAGGATGATTTAACCTTGAGCACCTTAGGCAATCATTTCCTTCTTCCTGGAAAAATATTCTGCCCCTCTCCCCACTAAATACTTAACCCAGTTTGCTCATGTGCGGCTCAGTGATCCTGTTGACTAGTCTGATTTTGTGTCAAGTCACGTTTAAGTACTCTTTTAAGAAGTCACATTTAGATACACGTAAACAGAAAACAAATAACCCTAGCCGATATGTTTTAGTCCTCTTCAACAACACTAACACAAAGGGGAAGGTTGAATGGATGAAATTCCCTCCTTTTCTGTATAGATGCTCTGATGAACAACTATACATTTTTGTTTTATGTGAAGAAATGGGACATGTGGGTTAAAAATGAAGTTTTTGTAAACGGTAAGATCCCCTTCCTCCCCCTTCCCATTTACTATTTATTTGTAAATTTTCACAAATACATTCATTTTTTTAGTACTATCATAGTACCGAAGCGTAATCTGTAATATCAAAAAATAACTTTATTTTATTAGCTCAAGCAAACAGAGTTAAATTTGTGGCTTGTCTCTACTAAAAGATTTAAAAACTTAGATCAGCAATTGTTCATATACGTAACAAAGACAAAAATTATCTAGTTTGACATACCTTTCATTAAACCTTGCAACAACATCAGTGTGTGCTTCAGTTCTATATCTTGCATGAACGTCCATAGTCATGGTATATAACTGCTTCAAAGATTGAACACTTCTTAGAAGTAGAACGATCATTCCTCCACCTTCAACGGTTTCAATGGTTCTTGCAAGGAGGTTGGGAGTTAGTGCCTCAAAATCCTACGAGGAAAACAAAACATCCATAAAAACCAACTCCACTTATTTAGCTATTCTGTCATGCCTAGCATAAAAGATAGGTGATTTTCTTTCTTCTTAGTTTGTTACATATTATGAATCTTACGAAGTCAATCGACGATACTCCTCAATAGACGATACCTAACAGGAGGTATCTTGCACGGGTCTCGTCAATAACCTACAACGGACACCTATAGTCAAATATTGATCAGACAAAAACAGACTTCACTGACATGCAGTTTTATTCACTAAGCCCGGCAGTATTGTCATACAGAGGAGTTCAAACACAAATAGATGCAAAGCCTGTGCTTCTCTCTGTTCATATAATTAAGTTAGCTTTGAACTCTTTGACTTTTTTATTTTATTCAAGCTTTTTCAGCGTTGCTCCAATTTGACACGTTCAGATTGCTCCAATTGAAAATAGAATTCAAAACTACCCTACTGACTAGAACACATATGACACGTGGTTAACTGTTGCTGATGAGTTTTGTCACAGAACCATTACACCACATTGTTGAATTTGTGTTACTAGAATAAAAACAAGTCCAGTTCTTTTATGGAGACTTCATTGTTCTTAAAATATTTGGATGTTGTAGCTTTTTTTAGGTTCAAAAACACACACAAAACAGATGTTCCATTAGAACATTACAGGAGGTTAAGGACATCCAACTTCTTCAGAACCTCTACTCTACCAAAGGCTCGTCCAAAAAATATTTTTTCACCAATTAGGTTTCGAAAAAAAAAAGGCCTCGTCAATATCTACTAATCTTTATCACACACATAGAATCGATCCGATTAGAAATTTAATAAAAAATTGATTTACTTTATTATGCTAATATTAATTCAATGTGTGTTACTCCGACAATAACAAAACGACAAGCACTAAGACAAGGCTCAAGTGATCAGAGCGCAAGAAAGTTAACTGTTTTTTTTTTAAGCAGACACCAATGGGTATATATTCCTTCTCCTAAAACAGATGTTTGTCTTCAAAAGTTTCAATAAAGTTAACAAATTCAACATTTAGAAATTCTGGCAACAAAGAGAAAACTACATACATATGACTTACTCCAATAGTAACTGAAACTCTAAAGAGTGAGACTTTGACAACAATAATCATATCCAAAGAATATCCTAGTTGCAGTATTTCCAAATAGATAAGTATCAATTATCACCCGACTTTTGCAGAAAATTAGGATATAGCTAATTGGCTTGGGGCTTCTGAAAAGCTACATGAATATCGTCCTAGTTTTAGACGTTACATTGCCACATGCTGCCACATTGCCTCAAAACATTAAGTTACACAGTCTACACAAAATGGAGGGACGGTTATCCACTATTGCACCCGAGTATTAGGAAAACCGGGAAAGTCAGTGGTTCTCCTTTCTTTGGGGAAGGGGGTTCTGAAAATTCTCAAATGTGTAGAATTATTTCTCAAAGGAGTAGAATTCTCGCAATTTTCTGATCAATATGGAGAGAGGACTTAACTTCCAGTATCCCTTCAGCTGGAGGGATAAATTTGGACTATGCTTGCGATTAGGCTGTAAAATGGAATTTTAGTCCTCAGTTATTGTAAAGTATTTTATAGCTAAGTAAAAGATTATATTTACATTGAACTATTAGGCAGCTTTTATGCAAATCGGTTTATTTTTGATAAGTTCTATTTAATTACTGTTTTTTTTTCCCTTGCCCAGTGGGTTCCGGTACTATATGATACGGGGGATCTGCCAGGAATAATAATCCTTCAGTGAATCTTCCTCTAAAAATACAAACGTACAACCTGAGGCTGAAAAGAAGGCTGTATCCTCAGTTGCTGTCAGTGGATCAGCTACCCGAATCATTTCTTTGAATGTGGCCTTTGGGTTTTCTTAGAAGAGTTGCAAGTAAAAATTTCGTTATAATTCATGATGATATATCAAAGAAAAGGAGGCTGCTTGATCAGCTGATGTCAGGGCAGCAGGGATGCAGAACAGGACGAAAAATATTAAAAATATTAAAAATATTAAGAGGACAGTTTTTTCGTTTTTTTTCCCTTTCGAAGCCTTGTAAATACAAAGGTTAAACTTTGGCGTAAAAGCTAAAGGTGGATTAAAATGAATATTATAGCGAAAATGAATGAAAATCATATATATATATATATATATATATATATATATATATATATATATATATATATATATATATATATATATATATATATATATATATATATATATATATATATATATATATATATATATATATATATATATATATATATATATATATATATATATATATATATATATATATATATATATATATATATATATATATATATATATATATATATATATATATATATATAAATTGTGTAAAAGTAGAGAACAACATTAGAATTTCAATAATCAGTAATTAATCTAAATAATAAGGGGATGATCCTTCCCACATCTCACTCTCTACGCTACAGTGAGCAGCGACTATTGTTTCTCATTGGTTCACGATTGAATACTCTCACTTGGGAGAAGTGTAATAAAAGTTTTGAAATAAAGTGTGTCTTAGTCCGTTAGCCAATGTCAGCTGTAGTAGGGGCCGGAGGGTTGAATACTATAAACCTTAGAAGTTTGAAGATGTTACATATATTTGTTCAACCAAAAGAAGACCTTTAAAAAGGAGGTATTTGAGGAATATCAGGGCTTGTCGAAGCTCTTTTTAAGCAGAAATTACTACATTGTAGTGAAGATGGCAAATAGAAGTGAAGATAATCTAAAGTCCATAGTAGAGGAATAAACTCAAAGCATTTTGAGGGGAATCCGAAATTTTGCATGCTCCATTGAATAGTGGATTTTCTCTTATCTATGCCCCTCAGTAATCTCAGAAAATAATTCGCCGCCCCTCTTCATAAAAAAAGAACAAAGAATAAGCACAGTTGCGACCTGTATCTCTTTTCGATTTATGATGAATTTTACCTTATTAGCATTACTTTCAAATGCAGATAGTAAAATATATTTCTTTCTCTTGGATCTTTTTTATTGCAAAAGCCGAGTTGCTGTCTAGAGTGCCCCCGTAGGCACATACATTTTTTGTTTGGCCAATAAAGTACTTTACCTTGCTGTATTCCTCTTTTTGTTTTTCTTGTTCTTTATACCTCCCCCAGACATACAGCAATATGCTAGGACACATTCAGTTTTCAAATTTTCTTTCTTTGTTTGATTTATTTTGTTCTTTTGGATTTTGCTGTCTATATTTTACGACCCATATTCTTCAACAAACAGATACATATGTAACATACTGAACATTATATGCTATAACAACTTAGATGTGGTACAAAATAAGCTAAAATTTAATGTCTATCCAAGGAGATTTTAAATTGACGATTTTCGGCTTCGGAACCACGAGGCTGCTCCTCCTTATTTGGACCAGATAAAGCCAAAGTAATTACCTGTAATATGCACATTCCAAATGTGTTACCTAGGATCTTGTGAGTTTCATTGTAATAACAATAACGGATGTTGGTTGAGGCAATAAATAATTCGAATGGATCATCATCATTGACTTCCATTTGACCTTGTTTCATCTTTTTCTCTGTAATTGCTTCATTCTCTTTTTGCGGTGACTAAAAGAAAAAGGAGAGCAAAAACATAGTAATAAGGATAACAGAAAATTTTTTTTAATGAATGGTATTTAAGGAAATGATTTACTATGAGGAGTATTGCAGGAAGACAATAAAAATAAATTAACTAAAAGTCCAAATTTCCTAAGGACGAGATTCTCCAGACCAGCCCTGACTAATACACATCCCTTTCCCCTACGTGTAGGTATGACTACGTCTACATACACAACAAGGGGGGCTGAGCCCATCCCCAAGCAAAATTTCCAAACCACCGCAAAATTTCGTTGATACCCTTCCCCTCCAAGGTTGAGACCAGTGTGAAACTATTGCTTTTCCTAAGCACTAATTATGGCTACTAACTTCAGACTTAATTCAGAGCGTGCAGCTTTATTATAAAAACTTCTCTGTTTTGTTCTAATCCGCAGTCTTAAAGATTACCAGGTTCAGCATCATAACATACAAGTATACATTCAGCACTGGAATCGAGTCTGTTTGAACAGTGGGCGTTAATACCTTTTCTTTGGTTCCTTTTTGCAATTACTTATAGATAACAGTTTTGATATAATTTACATTCATGTTCAATAAAATAAACTTACCTGCTAAATCCAAGATCCTTTTTGTAGCACCAAAGAACATTAGGCCGTGACTTCACCTGGGATTTTGCAAGCATATGATGAAGAATTACAATCTGAAAAATAGAAAAGACATCGAGTAAGATCCTCTGCTTTTAACTAGCATATACAGAGCTTCCAGTCTATTTTCTGTGTAAAAGGCTTAAAATAAAAATTATACCTTGTATATATGGGATCCCGGAAGTCCAGTAACCTTACACAAACATCAAAAACTCACATTCTTGTTCATTTAATCAATATTATTTTATGAAAGACTTTGTTAGACCCTACTCTCTTTCCATTTAAAAAGGAATGAAAAATCCGAAAACATGTAAAACTTTTAATTAAGACAGTGAGTTAATAGCCTACCTTTAAAAGTTTAAATTTCACAAAAGCTGGATTGACTAATTTCAGAATTCAAGATACTTCCCCTGAGTGATAAAACCCTGTTAAACTTAAGACATCCTCAACAGTTTGGTACTGCGAGTTACTGAGGTTATTAATAGTTTATCTTACCCCTCCCCTTCTCTTTCTAGAGCTTAAGCCGCATTTTTATGAATTATGATTTTATCCTATTTTAGTTATTATCGTTTTTACCCCCCCCCCCCTAATTAACTGTTTGATGAATTTTCTTTTTCACTTTTATTTCATTTTGTTGACTGATATTTCCTCTTCTCTCTATTTTGTCTTTTACATGCTTATTCTATGAAATTAACAGTTATTATCATGTTATCTACGTTTATCATTTGTCTGCTTTTAGAACACTTACATTCTTTTTATTTTTGTTTTTAGAGGTTTTGAGACAACATTTTGTTATTTATTTGTCTTATATTTACAAAAAATATTTACTTTATAAAAATAATTGTTTTGAAATTCGACTTTTTTTTTGTTGTTGTTTGTTCATTTGACAAGATGCACAAGTTCAGTAATTATCTCGAACAAAAATTGATATTATCTTGATAAAAATTCCGTTTCTTTTCTTCTTTTTTTACAATGTCCCAAGAATAAATGCGCTTATTCATTTACATATGGTTTAAATAATATAGTTTTCAGTGTAAATGTTTTAAAAAGCAATGGATAAAAAAGCAACTGGTTTTACTTGTTGCACCTTATAATGCTTTGAGAAAACACCCTTTGAAAAATGGTTATGAAACGTTGGCATAAACAGGGACTTAGGGGGCGAGCAATAGTTTCCCTTATATTCGTGCTAATCACTGTTGGCCTTCAGTTCTAATGTTATTCTCCAATTGAATTTGAAAAAAAAAAACAACATATTTTATGTATATTTAATTTTAGGTTGTTTTTAACACCACATTCAGGACAGCCCTGAATATGGGGGGATAAGTTTATTTGTAATTTAAGCAATTTAGTCTTCTAATTTTCAACAATAATTTCCAAACCTATTCTTGCAACTTGCAGCCTTGGCTGTCAAATCCTCTGAAAATTAATCAATTTTGCAAAATGTTCCTCTAGAACACTCAAATCAACAGTATAATTTAAGTTTACAAAAGTCTACAGTAGGCTGTATGAAAAATGCGGTTCAATCCCACTTTCTATGGCTGTAATGAGAGAATCCATAATATGCTCTCCCATAGCCTTTGCTGCATTCCTTAGGACAAACACCATCAAAGTGATATATAAAAATGGGGATAAAACCCAACCATGTGTAATTCCTTATTCCACGTCAAAAATACTATTAGCCTTGATTCCTGCTGCAACACCAGCAACATTATTGCTGTACATAGCATAGATTACATTACTATACTTTCTGGTATACCATATAAGGCTGGGATCATTATTAGAGCTGTTCCATCAGCTGAATCAAGTGCCCTGTTCATAATTTGTAGGACTCGGGATGAATGGGGTCTGAAAATTCAGTCAATTCTCAACTAACAATTTAAGAAAATTTAGTCAAACAATTTAAGTGCGAATCATCCTCCCTTCCCCTTCCTAAGACTATACTGCTTTTTACTTAGAAACTTTATCTGCTGCATTACTTGACTGAAGAGTTGAAAATTAATGCCTTAATAGACACCTTCCCAGGGCCTAGTTTCATTTTTTAAAATCTTGTCCTGAAAGTTTTGTTCAAGCAACACAAAAACTTCCAGAGCTAGCAAAGAGCCACTATAGTGCAATTTTACTTTCTTTTTGCTAAGGTGTGTCATACTTGTAAAATAATTTTATGAGTTTTCATTTTCTAAAGATTGTTTAAATGCATATTAATTAACACACACGGTAATATATCATCTACCTTTATCTTAGAAAATGGTTTTGACAATTTTTTTTACTTACAGTCCCCCAAAATTCAAGAACTATGTATTACTGCAAAATACATTAACTGGAGATTTCGAAACTTCATAATTTCTAAATGAACAATATTGCTATCTAATTTCTGAGTGCTCAAAAGCAGTGGCATCAATGGTAGGGAGGACATTTGATCCCCCCCCCCCTTAGATTTTGAAGAATGCTTATTTTATGCTTACATTAAAAAATGAATTTTTAAGCTATTGTCATTTAAAAAAACGACAAAATTCCCCCGCCCCCTCTATATTTGGAAAATACATTTACCACCACCAACCCCACCTACATTTCCGCGAATTGACGCCATTGCTCAAAAGCACATATCATGATTTAACCATAACCAGCAACTCAAAAAATGTTGAAGACATTGACAAATTAATCTAAATATGAACCATTCATCATCATTTTCCTAAACAAATTGCCGAAAGTCACTTAATATATGGAAAATAATACTGTTCTGAATTTTCACAAAAATAATAAACAAAATATAAAGTATTTGCTCTAGCAATAATCAATAGCCCCATTTTTTTGTGACATCAAAACTAGTTTTGTCTTCTTTTTGCCAATCATCTAAAAAGAAACAAAAATAAGTCTAATTTTAGCAATGTGTTGCATAAAAGGCTCCAATATTGTAAAACTTTACAGCCCCCATGGCAAAATTTTGCTTGATTTTTACACATCTGAAAAACTTGTGTGCGAAATGCAGTATTTTTAGTTTTTTCATTGGAAATTGTTTAAGAAGAAAACTTCCTTAGACCCCAGTTCTTCCTGTTCTGGCATAGGCATCCTGAACCTCCATTTAACAAGCCAACCACAATGGAAGTTCGTGCAATTTACCTTTGTTTGTATGCAAAATTTGTGGTGTATATGATAATATTTCATAAAGATGATGATATTTTTGCAGCTCAGGACAAAATAGAACTGCAATAGCAAAACTTACATCTGGTGACAATGAACCATTACTGGATTGAATGAAAAAATTTAAAATTAAAAAAATTCTTACTTCCAATTTTAGGTTTCAGTGTGACATGCTATTTAAAAGATTAATTACGAAAAAAACTTCCTGAAAAAGAAGTTTTTCAAAGAAAAGTAAAGAGCCATATTAAACTTAATACCAGCAGAAATAAATTACTATCACAATTCAAACTCAAAACAACCAGAAATCAAGGAGGCACACTTGTGCCTCTATAAAGAGGCGACCCACCACAATGTTAAGCGATTTCAGGTCCTAGAGATCGCAGAGAGACGGCGGTAATCGCATTTTGTAGCCCAAGCTCAAACTAAGAAACTTGCAAAATTTCATCCTCCTCCGACTTTATCTTCATGGGGTAAACTGGGCCGGAAGTTTGGACCCTCCCACCACAGCCCCCCTTTAACGTTGTCCGATTGGGCTGAAATTTAGAGGTTAAGCTTTCCTAGGGCCCGGGAGCTTATCCTCGAAATTTCAGCTCAATCCGATCACTCCTTCCCTGTTTTCAAAAAACCAAATATAGCCACTTAAAATTCATCATCATTTCTTTTTTTTTTTCTTAGCCACGCCTACAGGCCACAGTTGGCAACGGATCCGGTTGAATGAGGACTCATTCGAAGCAGAATTCGACCTGTTAGGGCCTTTTGATATTTTCAGACCGAAAAAATTATCCCCCGAATTTACATTTACGAAAAACCTCGTTTTCCTATATTAGCCCATGTTAATTTTTCCCACCACAACCCCCTTTAACGTTGTCTGATCGGGCTGAAATTTAGAGGATAAGCTTTCCTGGGGCCTGGGATCTTATCCTCGAAATTTCAGCTCAATCTGATCACTCCTTCCCTGTTTTCCAAAAACCAAATATCAAGTTTTTTGGGAATTTGCTTGCGTCGAAAATAACTTCCATTTACAAAATAACAATTACTATTGTGCTTGTATAGTCCAGCGGTTGAAACTCTAAACTGTCAGGCGGAAAATCCGGGTTCGATTCACCATCAGAGCAAATTTTTTATATACTGAATTTAAACTTTAAAAAGAAACTCAGTTTCTTTTTTAAATTATTTGAAAAAAATTACGTTTTCTAAAGAGTTAAAGAGGCTGAGTTACAAGGTCGACCCTTAAAACGTACAGGGATTAGGAGGCACAGTTGGGGGGCTGTTAAAGAGGCTGAGTCACAAGCTCGAACCTTAAAACGTACAGGGATTAGGAGGCACCCTGTACGACGTGATTTGAGTATTCAGGAATTAAAAGCCTTAACACAAGAATGTTCAAGAGCGGGGGGTCTGGGGGGCGGCAGCCCCCAACTTTAACTCCTGACACGATCAGCTAACAGTTAGTCAAGCAATAATAAGTAATAAACTGTACAAAAACGTGCAGAAATTATTTGAAAAAAACTACGTTTTCTAAAGAGTTAAAGAGGCTGAGTTACAAGGTCGAACCTTAAAACGTACAGGGATTAGGAGGCACAGTTGGGGGGCTACCGCCCCCCAAACCCCCGCTTTCGCAGCCTTTAAATATAAAAAAATTTCTTTAAACTGAAAGTAAGGAGCGACATTAAAACTTAAAACGAACAGAAATTATTCCGTATATGAAAGAGGCTGTGCCCTCCTCAACGCCTCGCTCTTTACGCTAAAGTTTTTATTGTTTAAAAAAAGAGTTGTGAGAAAGTCAAACTTTAGCGTAAAGAGCGAGGCGTTGAGGAGGGCACAGCCTCTTTCATATACGGAATAATTTCTGTTCGTTTTAAGTTTTAATGTCGCTCCTTACTTTCAGTTTAAAGAAATTTTTTTTATATTTAAAGGCTGCGAAAGCGGGGGGTTTGGGGGGCGGTAGCCCCCCAACTGTGCCTCCTAATCCCTGTACGTTTTAAGGTTCGACCTTGTAACTCAGCCTCTTTAACTCTTTAGAAAACGTAGTTTTTTCAAATAATTACTATAAAGAATAAACAAAACACAAAACGAATGGAAATTAAATAAACAGTCATAGCAGACAATAACACACAGCAGTTACTAATATAAATGAATAAATAAATCTGAAAACAAGTAAAACTTAAATTGAATATTTGAATCAAACTTATAACAAAGAAAAATCACTACAAGCAAGAGTTTGGCTACTGCCCCCTTCTCCCCCCCCCCCACAACTGTAAAAGTCTAAAGCCTAGTCCGCCAGTTGCATTTTATTGAAAACTATATGTGTCTTTAACAGTCCTCGGAAAGAACTAATAAAATTAAATAAATATTTGATATATAATGATATTACTTACCAAAAGCTCAGCAATTCAAGATTTTATTTCACTGTAATATTTATTTTCTATGTGGTAAGTATAAAAGAAAAATTGTAATACAATCCGTTTTCAGTAAAGCAGAAATGACGCAGTAGGCTTTACTTTTACAGTTAGGGGAGGGGGATGGTGGCAGTAGCCAAACTCGTGTTTTCAGTAAAATGTGTTTGGTTTAAGTTTAATTTGAATATTCAATTCAAATTTTATGGGTTTTAAGATTTATTTCAGCATTTATATTAGTACCTGTTGTG
Organism: Artemia sinica; assembly: GCA_027921565.1. NCBI lineage: Eukaryota > Metazoa > Arthropoda > Branchiopoda > Anostraca > Artemiidae > Artemia > Artemia sinica. Next base: position 44,274,303 of record CM051258.1, read on the forward strand.
TCTTTGTTTGCTATGATTGTTTATTTATTTTCTGTTTGTTTCGAGTTTTATTTATTCTTTAATAGTAATTTCTGGTCGTTGTGAATTTGAATTATGACCTTAAGTTTAATATGGCTCTTTACTTTTCTTTGAAAAAATTCTTTTTCGGAAAGTTTTTCTTTAATTAATTTCTGTTCTTCTTTGACTGTTAAAAGTTTCGTGTTTTAAACATTCCTTATTTGAACATCAAAGTTTCAAAGTTCAGTATCCCCCTCAACATTCCCTAAAAGTAGATGTAAGATAAGATCAGATATATTACTGTAAAACGGCTATCACAAGCCCAAATGGGCCGAATACGAACTTTAGCATCAAGAAAACAAAGAAAAACCGAAAACAAACAACAACAACAAAATTATAAAAGGGTCAACGTCAATTAAGTAAAAATGTCAAAAACAATTAAAACTCAAAAATTAAAAGGTCAATGTCAAATCAGCAAAATGTCAAAAGGAAGAAAAACTCGTAAAATTAAAAAGGGAACAAAATAATTAAAAACAACACAATTTAGTTATGCGACCAAAAAATAGAAAGATCAAAACTGGCAAATGAACACCAAAAATAAAAGGTGAAAAGGGAGATAAGGGGGCGGGTCAGGAGATTCACTGATTGAATATGTCAACTATGTAAGGGATGAAAGTTTTCCTATATCTTTCAGTGCAAACTTTTATTGGGACAAGGAGGGGGATTTTTGTTGAGGCAGATCACGGGAGGCGGGGTCGAAAGGGTGAATATTGACTAGGGAAAAGGGTAGTTGTCCGAGGGTTGTGAAGAGCATTGTTAGCGAAAAGCAAGGAAATTTTTGCTCTCCTTTTCTTAGGGGGAACTAGATTGGCTCTCCAAGGAAGGGAAATATAAGGCACTTTACCCTCAGTAAAGATAATTTTTAGGCACCTTTTTGGACTGCCTCTATTTTGTCTGACCATTCAATGGAGATGCCAGGATGCCAAACAGGACAGGGCGTACTCAAGGGTTGGGCGTACAAATGAGAGGAAAATCCTCAAACAATGCGATTCGGGACATTTTAATTTTTTAAGGAGTTCAAGGAGGGAAAATGTAGCATTTGCACATTTCAAAATACCATTAATATGGCAATCCCATTTTAAGTCGCTTGAGATGGTAACACCCAGTAATTTCATAGCGGTGACAGACATTTCATACCATTAGCAACAGCTTCGTCTGATAGCGATTCCAAAATGTCCATTGGGCTAATTTTAAATGTTTGAAACATGTCTCTAAGAGAGTCAGATCATCAACAAGTTTCTATCTATCCGGGAAATCGACATCAAGGTTGTTTATCACTGCAAGAAATAAAATTGGACCTAAGATGGTTCCCTGGGGCATGCCATTATGAATTGGGAGGGGATCAGAGTATACATTCAGGTATTTGACGGCTTGCGTTCTATTAGAAAGGAAAGACGCAATTATTCTAATTAAATAGGGGCCAACTTGAAAATCATTGGATAGTTTTCCAACCAATGTATTGTGATTGACTAAGTCAAAAGCTTTTTGCAAGTCCACTGCAATAACATTGAGCCAGGTATTCAGTTTTTCAATTGTGCTACATATTGTGTCCATAAAATGAACAAGATAGTGGGCTCTAGATGTAGAGCGTAAGTTTCTGAATTGTCTTTGGTCAACATTTGGGCTTATCTTTAAAATCTTGCTTGTTACCTTTCATTTTTACAGGAGTAATAAAACCTAATCTCCAACAATTTGGGAACTTACCAGTAGAGGTGATTTCATTAAAAAATAAGGACAAAGGTTCTGAAAGATTGTCAGCAAAGGCTTTAATTAGTACAATTGGGATGTAGCAGACAAGTGTTGCACTTTTGAATGTTTTTAATTTTTGTCTCCACATCTGAGGGCGAAATAACGGGGAAATTGAGAGAGCGAAAATCATAAGGAGTGTCAAAAGAGAGAGGGGAGGGAGGCTCTAAACTAAGGAGGAAAGAAATTTGTTCAGATCATTGGCTGTAACTGAGGGCTCCTCTTGGAAATGAAAATCTATATTATTATGTGTTTTTCCATAAACTTTTTTTTATTCTATTATACTGTACCGTTGTTTTGGCTTAGTAGAAAACAAATCTTTGACTTTACATTTGTAATATGAAGAAGCAGATTTACGAATTTCTTTTTTTATGTGTTTACACAGTGAGTTAGCTTTTTTGTCATTCTTCAGTAAATTCATTTTAATTCTAATTAGGTTTTTCAATTGGCTAGTAATGTATGGTTTGTCATTAGAACATGTTTTTACTTTTTTCTCAGGGAAGGATATGTATTTTGTTTTGATCCGATTTTGGAAATAAGAGACTTTAACATTAATGTCACTGCTTCCCTTGAGAGCCAGCCAGTTCTCATTAGTAATTCAAAGAGGCCATCATTGGAAATTGGGCGATAAGAGAAAACAGTAACAGAAAAAGTATGATTAAACCTGGAGAAAGGCCTTTTCAATAAACAAAAATGGTAGCTTCCTTCTAACAGGGGCAAAGGGACAGGTGGGCTGCAAAAAGCGTGCATATTTGTGCAAATCAAATCAAGGGTAGAATTTCCTTTGGTTGTTGGTATTTTTACTATCTGTTTTAAATTGAGGGAACTACAAAGGGAGTTTAACTTTAGATCATTAGAATCACCTACTAGGAAAATACCAGCACTTGGGAATTTGCAGAGGACAAAGTCAGTACTATTATGCAGTTGCTGGTGGAATTGATGTGTTTGTTCAGCATTTTGATTTGGAGAATAATAAAAGCAGCAAAACACAATCATATTAAAAGGGCGTGGTAAAACTTGGGTCTTGCAGTTTTTGTGCGTTAATTGCGGGAGCCAGAAGGGAGAGGGAGGAACGTGGATCTGAGGGAGGAGAGCCATCTTTTTTGGGATGAAGACTGGGATTTGTTTGGGAAGCGGGATTATAGCAGGCTTGATAGAAAAGGAAGACAGCAGATAATTTACAGGGATATTATTAACATTGCAGGGAACTACAGTAGAATGGAGATAATCTGTTAAACAGCTATTGCCTGGTGATTTCCATGGTGGGAATTGTGATTCCTGTCTGTCAAAGAGTCATTGGTTTGTGGGAGAGAGGGGAGAGTTTAAGGCCACATTCTATATATGGGGAGGGAATACGGTTTCTGTATGAGGGGGAGAGGTAGCAAAGGGATGTTGTTCGGCAAAGTAGGAGAAAGGGATGGGCACTGGTGTTTTTAAGAGGCTGGGTATAATATTGGAACGAGGAGGATATTTCTTATTCAGTGGTTCGGGACGGGAGTTGTTTAAAAGAGGAGGGGGGGGTTGGTAATCGGGTTTCTTAACTGTTGAGCTGTGTTCAACAAACTCTAATGGGTGATTTTTGCTTGGGTGCAGTGCACAAAAAAAGAATGGCTAAAGTGAGAGGAGAGACTTAAAATTTTTATCTTTTACAGACTGGTGCAAATTTCTTCCTAGGGGTGGATAAAAAGAAGGGGGAGCCTTAGCATGAGCTTTAGCGCAATCAAAACAACAACCACTGGAAAAAAAAACGGTACAAATATTGACATGCTTAAAATTGCACTCAAGCATACTACATTTGCCTAATAGGTAATATTTACATAAATGCAATGACTAACTCTGCAATTGCCATTTAAGAATTGTTTACTAATTTTTGAGGAAATATTATTTTTGGAAAGGTCAGGGTTTGTATGGTGATTTCCCTTCTTGAGGTTGCAAGCAGCTGTTATAGCTGCATGATTATGGGAACACTTTTGGTCAAGTTTGCAATTTCTATGCTTGAAAAACTTGCAATTTTCTTTAGCACTGCTATCATGATTTTTTTTTTCTTTTTGTAGAAACTTGCTTGAAGCACAATCATGTCTGAAAACTAGTGTCATCTCCATTTTTGCATGAACCAGCCAAAATCAGATTTGCAGTTGCAGTCATGGTTGCAAGTTGTAGCAGTCGGAAGTAGTCACAGTTGCAGTTGCAAACCAGTCTCATTTTCAGATGCAATAGTAGCAGTGGTAGTGATGGCCTTGAAAGTTTCAAGTTAATGCCCTTACCCATTCCTAAGATATTGCAGATATACCTTTTTGATAATTTGGATACATATAGTTTTTTTTTACTTAGCTCAACATTACCCAAAATGTTGCCCCAATATCCATAGCCTTTTTGGCCACACCCAGAATCAAACATTTCCCCCTTTCCTAAAGATAAATTCTACCTGTAAAAAATGGACAAAATTGTATAATTTACAATCCTTGCCCTGGGGGACATGACATCCCTGGATGCATAGCTAGTGGGCGTTGTGAATATTTTGAACAAAATAGCCTTTTAATATCTCTATCAGTGTTAAGGGGAGCATCCAAATGTGGAGGAAGGGGGCGGTTGCCTTTTGTTCCTTTTTTTTAACATCCATTTAAAGTTTCAACTTAACAGCCATAGCTCTTCCAAAGACATAGCCCTCCTGCATCTATTGTGCTCGAATTCTGTTTGACATCCCCCACAATACTTTCAAGAAATTTTACTTTAATAATCTAAGCCTTTTTGGAGAATTGGGGTCATACATCTCCCCTTTTCCCAATAACCCACCTTGCATATAAAAAATGGACAACTTATGTAACTTACAACACTTGCTTCAGGGCTATGGGGGGGGGGGGGGGGGGTTAAACCATCCACAGGGGTATTTGACAGTATAGTTTTGACTTTCCAACTATTTTGAACAAGATGGCATTTCCAAAACTTTGATCAGATACCTTTGGTGCGAGGGCAGCTAAAAAGAGAATGAGAGGGTACTGGTTCCCCTCTGACTAATTTTTAAAATACCCTGAAAGTTTAAACTTAATACCTTTATTTATTCTTGTGCTATTGTAGATACACCTGGGATATTGATGATACATCCTTCTGACAACCAGCACACACATATTGCGTTTTATTGTTTCTGGCATACCTCTCCAAAGCTGGGGGGGGGGGACTATGTCATCCCCATTGGCATAGTTATTTGAGCTTTTGACTATTTTGAACAAGATGTCTATTTTAAAAATTTTGATCAAATATTTTTAAAAGGAGGGCAACTAGACAGGGCATGGAAGAGGGCTAGAAGCCCTCCAACCGCTTTTCAACATCCACCTCCACATATCCTAGAAGTTTCAACTTAATACCCTCAGCTGTTCATATTGTAGATCCTCATATTGTAGTGCTGAGCAGAGGTGGCACCTTAAAAGGGCAAGGAAAAGGACTGGTTGCCCTCCAATGTCTCTTCAACATACCTAGGAAGTTTCAACATGACGTCCTCAGTTATTCTTTAGATATTGCCAATATTCCCTTTTCACAACCAGCAAGCACATAGTGTGTCTTGAATATTTTGACTGTTTTCAGGATACCTCTCAGTATTTCCTTAAAGTTTCATCTTAATACCCTAAGCCTTTTTGAAGACCAAGGATCAAATATGCCCTCTTTTCCAATAAAAATCTTTATATGTTAACAAAGGGCAAATTACATAACTTATAGTCCTTGTCCCAGAGGCTGGAGGGGGTGTCAAACCTGGAGGCATAGTTATTTGACCTTTAAACTGTTTTGAACAGAATGGTTTCCTCAAAATTTGATCTGATGCATTTGAGGAAAAAGGGGTCTGGTTTCCCTCCAATCACATTTGATTCTTAAAAAGGGGATTAAAAACTTTTGATTTACTATCAAGTAAGCCTCCTCCAAAGTTTATAAAACCACCCCTTCCTTAAAAACCTTGTATGTTAACAAAGGGCAGCTTGCATAGCTTATAGCCCTTGCCCTGGGGGTTTTCAACCCTGAAAGCATAGTTATTTGACCTTGGAGCTGTTTATACAACCACCAAAGTTTATATGACCATCCCTTCCATAAAAACCTTGTATGTTAGCAATGGGCACCTTGCACAACTTACAGCCCTTGCCCCAGGGGTTTTCGCCAACCCTGTAGGCATAGTTATTTTGTCTTTGGACTATTTTGAACAAAATGACTATCTCAAAATTTTTATTAGGTACATTTGGGGAAGAGAGTGTGTGTGGGGGGGGGGGGCTTTTTGGCCTCAGTTTCACTTTTGATTGTAAAAAACAGCACTGGAACTTTTGATTTCTAAGCAAATGAGCCCCTCCAAAGTTTATACAACCACCCTTTCCATAAATGTTTTATCTGTTAACTGAGTAACTTGCATAACCTACAACCCTTACCCTGGAGGCTGGGGGGGGGGGGGTTGTCAAACCAGGAAGCATAGTTATTTGACCCCTTGGACAATTTTGAACAAAACGGCTATCAAAAAATTTTATCAGATACATTTGGGGGGAAAAGGCCATGAGGAATATGGCCTGATTGCCCCCTGATCACTTTCAACTCTTAAAAAAGGGCAGTAGAACTTCTGATATCTAATCAAATGACCCCCCTCTGAAGTTTATACAATCACCCCTTCCATATGAAGTACCTCTGGGAATAATAATAATAATAAAACATTTAAGCCTTATGGCTCTTTACTATAGGAAATGTTATAGCATTGCACCTGAAAGCAATCAGTCTATATTTTGCTACCATCTGTGACTAAAATGAAAAAAATTTGACTTTGGTCACATCTGAATATTGGTATTGTGTGCAATAAATTATGTAAAGGTGGTGGTACTTTAAAATCTGATTGAAAAATTATATCTTAGTTGTAAATCTTAAATCTGGCAAAAATGAGGCTGCTGCCCAACTCCTTCAAAAAATACCATAGAAATAGTTTTTAAATAAAATAAAGAATCAGCCATCAGGGCCACAAAAAGGGCGATTGAACAATTGGGTCCTGTGTTGAAAGGGCCCCACACCACCATCAAAATGTACACTTAATTTTCGAAATTGTAAAATGTTCTTAACAATTCTAGCAAGCATTGCTTCTGGACAGAGATCACTTTCCAGGCTAAAACCAATAAAAAAAAACTATGTGATATCAACAATAAATGAGGATAGATTAAACAGTTTATCAATTATGTTGACTGAAAGTAAAGACACAAGGAAAATAGATTTTATAACCGTTTTAGAAGTATTTGCAGAACAAAAACTTTGAAATATGTAAATTCATGTGCCCATACTTGATGATGTAAATTTCAAAAGGCATTTTCAGCGTTTCATAATATCTAGGGGATACATATGTAAAAAAACCTGAGAAACATTTGTATAATGGGTGATAATGAACAATCTAGACCATCAAAAGTGACAAGAAATCCAAGCAACTAAGAAAAAGGCACTGAAAAAATGTAAATGTATAATGGGTGATAATGAACAATCTAGACCATCAAAAGTGACAAGACCAATCCAAAGCAACTAAGACAAAAGGCACTGAAAAAATGTCTGAAGCAATGATAAACGAAAATAAAGATCAAAGTAATATCTAGTTAAAATATTAGCAAAACCAACAATTAGAACAAGTCTAAAACAAAATTGAAGAATATAGAAATATGCAGTTAAAAGATAAATGGCAGCAAGAATCACAACAACTCAAAAACAAAAGGGAAGAACCAAAAAATATGCAGTTACAAGACATGTGACAATGAGGATCAGAATGAATCAAAATGAAAATGAAGAACAGATAAATGTGTGGTTAAAAGATATATGACTGCAAGAACAAAGAAGTATGCAGTTAGAAGATAATCAGCAGTGAGAACTACAAGCAACCGCAGGAATTAAAACTTGCCAAAGATGAAAGTGAAGAACAAAGAAATGTAGGCTTAGCAGAAACACTGAAGCAAGTATCAAGGGTGTCCAAAATGACAGTGAAGAACAAAGAAATTTGCTGTTAAAGGACAGCAAGAATCAGGATGAGTCAAAATGAAAGTACAGAAGAAAAAAAGTACTTGTGTACATAGTGGTACACTCTTGAGAACAAACTGGTTTGATCTGTCTGTATTAAGACAGAATTAGCTTATGCTCAGTGGGAAAACAAGTGATGTGTGACAGAATATATTGGATTTGGGCTATATATTTGCAAATTAGGGGGTGAGGTGGGGGTAAAGTATTTGGACAGCACAAAGGTAGAAAACAATTTTTACTTCATAACATGCAGAATAATAGTAGCTAACACACCTTGCATGCACACCCACTATACTTTACACTCCCTCCCCCTAATGTGCAAAAACATAGCCCAAATTTGTTCCTAAAGTATTATATTTTGGTATATTTCATTAGGATTGACCTACCTTCACTTCTTGAAAGTGTACCATTATGTACACAAGTACCAAAAAAATATTATGTTAGAAGAACAGCACCATCACAATCTTTGATACCAACAAATTGCAGCATAAAACCCAGTAAAAACCTACAAAGATGCCATAAACTACACAAGTGTTATTTACAAGTCATTGAGACCCTTCAACTTTGTATGTATTCACTGTAAAGTCCTCTAGTATCCCAAAGGAAATATAGCCAAAAAAGATGATTTACTTAAGGGCTGCTGCCTGTTTGGTCAAATTGCATTCCTGCATCAACAATATCCAAATAAATTTGTTTGGCCTGTTATAGGACATCACTTGCTCTCTAAAGAGTTCCACAAACAAATACAAAACTGGATCTCACATTTTGCTTTAGCTTCATTCAATGTAAGCAATGATCAAACCAAAAATAGTTGTACTGTTTTCAGTTTCAAAATAGCTGAATAAATTTATCACAAAATAAATTTAGCAGCACACCCATCACAGACCCCTGAAGGTGATTTTGAACCATATTCATATGGCCAAATGTTCTTTTTAAACCTCAATAGAGATGTTAAAGAACACCTTTCACATTTTTTAACACAACAACTATGCTAAAGGTTACATGAAAATACAAAGGTTACATATATACATATATATATATATATATATATATATATATATATATATATATATATATATATATATATATATATATATATATATATATATATATATATATATATATCGTATATATATATATATATATATATATATATATATATATATATAAAATATAAATATAAATATATATATATATATATATAAATATATATATATATATATATATATATATATATATATATATATATATATATATATATATATATATATATATATATATGGGCCCTGCACCTAGTCAATCTGGCCCTGTCTACACTTGCAAAGTGGCATCACTGGTCCAAAGCTGCAGTTGATCATCTCATCACATACATGATATGAACAAAGTTTCATTCCTGCTTTTATGAAATGTTGTAATTCTGAAATATGAGCATACTTATATAATGTAGTTTTAAACAAAAATGGTTTTAATTAAAATCTGTATAACTATAGCAGGCAAGATGAAGAAGAAGCAGGCACTACACAATCCCTCTAAAGGTTAAGTAATGTGAATACATTGCTAAGAATTTTTATCCTGAATCTAAATATAGCATTTATTTGTGTTGCAAATAAACATATGTGCAATTGCAAAGCCCAAATGTATATTTCCTATGCATTTTGCCTCATATCACTCTTGTTTCAACCCCTTTACCTGTAACTTTAATCAATGCAGAATAAATCAAGAAATGGAAAAAACATATCAGAAATATATAATCTGGGTTATATATTTACATATTAGGGTGGGGGGGGGGGAATTACCAGTACTGTTCTATTAGCTGTAAGACACACAATATTGTATAGCAAACATGATAAAAGAAACTAGTCAAGCAGGTTATTTCAATCAAGAATTGCTATGATGAGCATTGCAAACAGTGGTTTCTCACTCTGTTTATAATATTTAAACATTAGTTTTTGTGGTTGAAGGGGCAAAAAAAGGTACCTAGGTTAGGTTACATATTTAATATAGGCTATGCTTTACCCCCCACCCCCTAATGTGCAAATATATAGCCAAAATTTATTTCTAAACTATTATATTTTCATTATATTTTGTTTTATTTCATTAGCATTAACCAAACTTCAATTCCTGCGGGTAATTGCATGTTTTACAGCTAATAGAACAGTACCAAATTATATCCTAGGCTATTCAATGTTTGGTCACTATAATTATTCTGCATAGCCTATCATAAAGTAATAATTGTTTTCTTAACATGTTTCAGTTGTAATCAGCATAAAAAAAGGCATCGAGTGGTATATTCACTTTATGCGTAAGTCAATAATATGATTTGGTATATATTGACCTATATATATATATATATATATATATATATATATATATATATATATATATATATATATATATATATATATATATATATATATATATATATATATATAAATATAAATATATATATATATATATATATATATATATATATATATATATATATATATATATATTATATATATATATATATATATATATAAATATATATATATATATATATATATATATATATATATATATATATATATATATATATATATATATATATATATATATATATATATATATATATATATATATATATATATATATATAGGTCAATATATACCAAATCATATTATTGACTTATGCATAAAGTGAATATACCACTTGATGCCTTTTTTATGCTGATTACAAATATAATAATCATTCCTATCGGAAATTCAAATTTAAGCCATTTTTGAGCTCTTGAAAATGATAAAAATAGGGTGTAAAAAGGCTAATATAGGGTGTAAAAAGGCTTAAAACATTTGTTTTAAACTTACTGTTTCATAATATAATCTTATTTTAATCCACAAGCACTGACTTTCCATGAGTAACTTGGATAATCACAAGTATATAAGTTCAAAGAATTCATTTTGCAAATATTATGTATTTTTTCTTCCTTAATGCCAAATGTTCAAGAATGCGTTTTCAACAAAACGTCAAAAATATTAAAGGATTAGGTTAGGTTAATTTTAGGTTAGGCTCAAAAATGGCTTAAATTTGAATTTCCGATAGGAATGATTATTATATTTGTAATCAGCATAAAAAAAGGCATCAAGTGGTGTATTCACTTTTGTCCTAACTCAATAATATGATTTGGTATATATTGACCTATATATATATATATATATATATATATATATATATATATAGATATATATATATATATATATATTGACCTATATATATATATATATATATATATATATATATATATATATATATATATATATATATATATATATAGGGCCTATATATTTAGGCTACTCTAGCTAGGCGAGTTATACCTGATCTTTCCCTTTGTCCCCAACAATTACAAATAGAGATCTTCTGCCTTGATTAACTCCGTTCTCGATCAAGGTACGAATTCTGCTATCAATTTTCTTCCTCATTTTGTTGCCAGTTCAAGTTTCAGAATTGGTAACAAAACATGGAAAAGGAAATTTGAATTTGGCGGGTGAATTATTGTCATGGTTGCCGCCGTCAGTAGGATTTTACGGGATGTAGTAAAATAAAAAAATCCAGTAAATTTAGAGGATCTAGTAAATTTCCCGAAATCTAGTAAAAAGTCACGATTTGTAGTAAACAAAACTTTTATTATTTTACATGAACTCAAGAAAAAAAAATAGGGTCCATTCATTACAAAATCTGATTTTGATTATGTTAGATATTGTGGCTACTATTGCTCTCATTTTTAAGATTTCACGTCAAACCTAACGCTTAAAAATCTCTACTTTTCTCTAGGTTTCTTCTTGATACTCGCTTTGAAAAAACAAACTATTTAAAAGTAGGACTGGTATGCCAGCTTAATTTGTTTTCAGGAAATTTTCCCAGACCCTCATAACAACTGCTACGTTTGTTAGTTATCTATGTTCTTTTTTAAAGACGCTGCTGGTAATGAACTTTTTCCATACTTGCCCAAGTTCTTTCTGACTCTCTGCAGCTTGCCCCATTCAAGTGCTGGAGCTGAGAGACAGTTTTTGATTTTGTCGGTCATCAAAACTAAGAGCCGGAATAGGCTAAATGTCTCAAGTGTTTCGTCCCTAATAAAAACGAAGCAACTTGTTCGCAGGTCGTCAAGTGGAGTACATGACTGGGTGATCCTCAGCGATTTGACTCGGGCTATCAAGAAATGGGAACAAGTAGATCCCTTCATTCAGAATTCGACACTAGTGGATACTTTAAATTCGGATGAGGCCGAGGATGATTAAAGCTTTTAAGGGTGACTTTTTTAAATTGTGACTACATATTTTTCTTCTTACTTTTCAATTTGTATGATTTGACTGACATGAAGACTATTGACAAAATGTTATTTTTTATAACTAAATATCGTATGTTATATAAGTTTTCTTTTTCTTGTCAGCCGCACTTTTTCATTTACATAATTTTACAACTAAACTGGTAGCCCATTACGTCATTTCCGTTTTGAAGTGACATATATTGTACTGGTTTTGATTCCCTTGAATACCAACGAGAGAGAACTCAGAAGAAATCAGTTCAAAACAATCCTAAATTAATTGCTTTAAAATTTGCCAGAATTCTTTGTAAGCAGCCTTTTCCTTATTTAAAGACCAGCCCACTTAGTGTTTAAAAATTTGGCAAATTTCCTCTTAAAAATGTAAAATTGAAGGGTTTAGATTTCAAACCGAAAAACAGAAACTGGGGGACAAATTTCAAAAGCCGTCACTTTCAAACACATCTCAGATTCTATGCACTCCATCGCCTGAATTGCTTCATGAATATGAGTTGTATCTGTTTTTCTTCGTTGATTAGTTCTTAATTTTTCTACATATCTGAATTTTATGACCTGAAGACCATTGATAAATTTAAAGCCGGGCTTCGTCAGCAGATTTCCATAATCCAAGATTCCAAACTATTATTTGACGTCTTGGATACACCGCATCTGGAATATGACGCCTATCCAGTAGTACATCCAAATAATAAAAAAAAGGATTTTTGAACTTATAGATTTCCAGAATTTTCAATCATACTATGAAAACGAAAGAAAAAGGAAAAAAGAAAAAAAAAACAATAAAAAAGGAAAAATGATTCTGTAAATCCTATTGATTATCCTCCTATAATAAAAATTGATGCTTGATGGTACGCGTGCGGTAGTAGCTGCACATGCAAAAACTTTTTTTGAGCATTTAGTAAAAAAAGATGCGATTTAGTAAATTTTTATTCTCAGATTTAGTAAATTCTTCCAGGCCAGGGTGGCAACCCTGATTATTGTTGTCGACAGCGATTTTTTATTTACCACAGGAATATTAAATTCATACAGAAGGTAAAATAAGGCAAATTATGAATAGTCCCTGAAATCAATTTACAATTGTTCCTAAAGGCGTTAAGCCCCCCCCCCCAACAAAAAATTTTAAACTACATAAAACTGTATACTAGCGGTGAAATTTATAAAAGCGGGGTAAACTACTATTCTGTTTCTTAATTTCCTCAATGTTCATTGATTCAGTCTGCAAGTATCAATTTGAAAGAGTGACGTATGGCAAAATGCATGGGAAATATATAATTTGGGCTATACATTTGCATGTTAGGGAGGGTTGGGGCTAGACTGAAGGGAAGTGCTTTCAAAATTATATAAATAAATTTTTTAGGATTTTTTTAAGTTTATAGTGTTTCCTTCTCAATAGCGCCAGTTTTATACGGGTGTCAATTATTGTCCGACACAACGTATGTTTCATTAAAAAAGGTTCATGATGATTCACGTAGCTTTTTTGGCACTGATTTGCAGAATCGGCACCGAATTACATAGAAAACGGCAGCGATCCAAGCTTGAAAAATTTTCTAATTTTCGGTTTCAATTTACAAATCACCACCAAATTTCATGGTGATCACAAGAAAAATACTCAAAAAATGTTCTTCCTGAGGTGTTTCAATCCTCAATCGTTTTTTCTCTTCAGCAAGAAAATCAAAAAAGAACTAAGTTAAGATCAATCTTGTGTCCACAGCAACGCACGTTACCTTTTTTAGCATCGATTTGCCATATCGGCACCAAATTGCAAAGAATTTGAAAGCGTTTGAAAGAATTTGAAAGAATTTTGAAATCCCCAATCATTTCCTTCTCTACAACAGGAAAATCAAAAGACCTAAGTTGAGATCATTCATGTAACTATTGACAAACTGCAGATGACTATTGGCCCATGATGTTTAGTTTTGAAAATCTCTCACAAAAGGTACTGTTTTAGTCGCGCTGTCGTTTGCCTACCGACCTATTGAAATTGGTGCCGAAAAAAGTTTCGTGCGTCCGGCACTTTAATCCTCACTTTCTACATTTTTCTTACAGGATGATGTTAACTTTAATTAATTGATGAGGAACAGGCAAACTTTTCTTGTTTGTCTTTGAAAGGACAAGGAAAGAACCATTTCTTAATCAGAGGCAACGCTATGACGTTACGTTTAGTAAATTTCATAAGACTGCAATATTTTATTATTTATTCATTTTTTCCTCAAAGCCACTTCATATAAAAGAGATACTAATATGACCTTCGGAGGGGGCTCATTCAATTAAAAATTGGAGATTCTAGCGCTCCTTTTAAAATCAAAAGTGATCGAAGGGAAACTAGCCCCCACGCCATCTTTCCCGTAAATACATCCGATCGAAATTTCAGAATTCTGTTCAAAACAGTCCAAATATGATATTAAAAAGCTCTGGAACCGACTCAGCCCTTAAGAGCTGAGGGGAAAGCGTTTCAAGTTATGCTACGGGGCATATAAGATTTTTATGGAAGGGGTATTCGTATAAACTTTGGACGGAGCTCATCCGATTGGAAACTGAAAGTTCTAGTTCCGAATTTAAGAGTCAAAAGTGATTGGAGGGCAACCAGCCCTCTCCCTACATCCTCTTTACACAAATGTATCCGATAGAAATTTTGAGATAGGTTTTTTGTTCAAAATAGTCCAAAGATCATATAATAATGCCTTTCATAGACTATTTGAATTACTATTATTCCATGACTAAATACTTTAGTTCTGCCCTAGGATGTGCAGATGATAGACTGTCTATCAACATGTGAAATGACATCATTTTTATACAATTAATTAAAAAAACTTTTTCCACAAAGAAGTTCTTACGATAACTCCTTCGATACAAAGTGCCCTGGTCTTAACAACAACAACAACAAAAAATAATACATTATACCCACATCGATCTTTACTATAAAATTGTCAAGCCTTCCAATTACTTTCGACTATTAAAAAAGGCACTAGGCCTTTCGATTTCCAATCGAATGAGCCCTTTTTGAGTTTCTACGACAACACTTCCTATAAACACCTTATATTCCCCCAGGGCATAAATTACAACTCTTACCCTAAGGGCTGTGAGGTTGGTTGTCATCCTCAAGGACCTAATTTCAAGAACTTTCAACTACGTTACAAGAAGTGGCTATCTCAAAATTTTGATTGGATGTGTCTGGGAAAATGGTGGGCGTGAGAGGGGCGTTAGTCTTTCTCCACTCACTTTCAACCATTAAAAATGCACTAGCCCTTTCAATTTCCAATCAAGTGAGCCCTTTTGAAGTTTCTACGACAACGATTTCAATAAAAACCTTATATGCCCAGTAGGAGGGACCCAATTGATACTGGACTAACAACAGAGGGCGCCCTTAACATACAGGGTGAACAGGAGGGGAAGGGGTTAAGAAAAAGATACATACCTGCCATGAGAAGGTTTATTGAAGCGCGTGTCCATTTATATGATCTAAATTGATAATCTTTTGACCCTAGAGGAATAATGATAGCTTTTAAGCTTTAAAATACAGCTCATTTTGCTTTAAATGCGTTGCATCTCTAGGCGTGTATTTAAAAATTTTTTCCAAATGGTAAAAATAGGAACAGTTATTTCTAACACATGACTACTTTTTTACGGGTTTGTTTCCTGCATGGAGTGTATTTAATTTTTTTTCTAAATGGTAAAAATAGGAGCATTTCTACCATAGAGCTACTGACTGTCACAGTGTATTTCTCGCAAATTTTACTTTTTGCATTTTTATACAATTAATAAAAAAAACTTTTTCCACAAAGAAGTTCTTACGACAACTCCTTCGATACAAAGTGCCCTGGTCTAAACAACAACAACAACAAAAAAATAATACATTATACCCACATCGGTCTTTACTATAAAAATGTCACAACTTCCAATTACTTTCGACTATTAAAAAAGGCAATAGGCCTTTCGATTTCCAATCGAATGAGCCCTTTTTGAGTTTCTACGACAACACTTTCTATAAACACCATATATTTCCCCGGGGCATAAATTACAACTCTTGCCCTATGGGCTGTGAGGTTGGTTGTCATCCTCTAAGACCTAATTTCAAGAACTTTCAACTACGTTACAAAAAGTGGCTATCTTACAATTTTGATTGGATGTGTCTGGGAAAATGGTGGGCGTGAGAGGGGCGTTAGTCTTTCTCCAATCACTTTCAACCATTACAAAATGCACTAGCCCTTTCAATTTCCAATCAAATGAGCCCTTTTGAAGTTTCTACGACAACGATTTCAATAAAAACCTTATATGCCCAGTAGGAGGGACCCAATTGATACTGGACTAACAACAGAGGGCACCTTTAACATACAGGTGAACAGGAGGGGAAGGGGGTTAAGATAAAGATACATACCTGCCATGAGAAGGTTTATTGAAGTGCGGGTCCATTTAAATGATCTAAATTGATACATCTTTTGACCCTAGAGGAATAATGATAGTTTTTAAGCTTTAAAATACAGCTCATTTTGCTTTAAATGCGTTGCATCTCTAGGCATGTATTTAAATTTTTTCTAAATGGTAAAAATAGGAATAGTTATTTCTAACACATGACTACTTTTTGACGCGTTTGTTTCCTGCATGGAGTGTATTTAATTTGTGTTCCAAATGGTAAAAAAAGGAGCATTTCTACCATAGAGCTACTGACTGTCACAGTGTATTTCTCGCAAATTTTACTTTTTGCTTTGCTGAAAAAGGGAGACTTATTTAAAAGCGGGAGGGGATTCTTTGGGCAATGGCAGATGCTTTTCTAGACAAAATTATGCCTTCCAATAAATTCTGTTTTTCTTCTGTAGAAGGGGGTACTAATTTTTCTTCTGTAAAAGGGGGACGTCATTTTATACTAAATTTTCTCTTCTTTTTAAGGACAGTTTTGAGCAATGCCCTCCTCCTGACAAGAAGGCTAGAACCACTGTTAAAACCCCTGTGAGGGCATCAGTTGTACAGTATGGCCGTTGGCCAAGATCTTCAGATCAGTGCACTCCGCATATACAAGCCCATGACATTGATGGTCAGTGCACCCAACCTATACAAGCATTGCCGGGTCTTTCAAGACCAACACCCTCTATACAAGGCGAGAATATGTCTCCTTCAGCCCTCAACATGCAAGCTGCAAATCTAAATGTAAGTTTTTAAATTTCATTTCCGCTAATGAATTTTCCGACAAGTCGATTTGAAGGATAGACATTGTATCCATTATCATTTACACATATGGATGTCAAGTTGTGTAATAAAGGCTTCGATAAGAGATGCGAGACTTAACAGTCTCCATTTTATCATTTGTTCCGGAAAATCTTAAAAATAACAGACTTGCATTAACGGATGTAAGGTCAAAGGAGGGTGGTTTATATACATTGAAAATAAGCTATTTTCAGGAGATGGCCTGAAAGGGATATGCTACCAAATAAAGACCCCGGTTTTTTTCCAAAGAAGATAAAGAGTATTAATATGAAATTTTGGGGGTTGTTTGAACAAATCAAAACCTACTATGTGTCTTTTAGATTGTAAATATGTTATATCACTAACGCATAAGGGGGGTGGCTATTAAATTGGAGCTTTCAGTATATATAGAGTGGAGAACAGTGAATTAACCAAATGGTACTATGTTCACATAGATATTACTACTGCTACTACTAAGTGTTTTTTAAGGCACATGTTTTTAATAATATGAAAATAATAATCCCATTTTAAAAATAGGGTGTTTTAGACACTTTGAAAATAACTTATTTTCTTTTATAGGTTGCATTGGTTCCATATGCGCTATCTCCCTCACCAACTGAAGAAACAAGTCACAAACTATGTGTTCGCATTGTCGCGCCAATGGAGTTTCGTGACATTCAGGTCACTGAAATACCAGCTATCGACAAACAAGATCTCGATCGATATGGTGAATTCTTACGTTATGGTGATGGTAGTGCTAACTTAGACGAAATACCTTCTGATATTGACAATTTATTGAGGAATTATTTAGATGTAGACGATAGTACACTTGAACAAGGCAATGTAGTTAGTTCAGAGGGCGATTTACCATGGCTAAGCCCGAATACAATACAAATTTTAGTTAATTTTACCAAAGATTTAAATGAGAACCCTTCCCCCACAGATTCGTTTTAATGAACATAGTCCCTATTCGAACAAATTTAATTGAAAATGAAATGACTTGGGCTGATTCCCACAGCCCAGATACACTCGACGATATGTTAAGTGAACTGGGAGATTTTAATGCACGGATGAGCCCTATTGTTGAACAAAGTGGGGGACGGGGTGGTGATGCTAATGTACAAGAGGGGGAGGGTAATAATATACAATTCATGAAACTACCAGAATTTCATCAAACAAATTTGATATTGAATAAAATAGTCATTTATACTACAACTTTTGGGGATCCGTTTAATTCACTTATGGATGGGAATTTTATAACCGACCCCATTCTTATCGTTCATGAATATGTAGAAAAAATTCGTGCACTTCTTGAGCACCAGATTCAGTTGTGGGGGGGGAGGGTAGGGACTCCATTAAGGCCTCAATTGTTTTAAAAATATTTTATCTAAATGAAGGTAATAGTGAGGTGTACGACCATTATTTACACACCGAGATGTTGGTGTTGCACTGTCATTTGGAGAATTACGAGGCAGTCTTTATGCAGTGGATTGACACTATTATCATGCATCTCGAAAATTATAATGAAAATGGTAGCTGGTCTGTAGTTTTATTTATTGAAAATTAAGTGTAAATATATGTAAATTTAAAAAAGATTTTATTTTAAGAGGGGGGTGGGGTGGGGGATAGTTCTATAGTTTTAAAATAAAATCCTGATTTAGAAGGATGTAAGGGCGTTCAACGAATCTGTTTCGAAACAGGTCAAAAATTTTTCATGTACGCTTTCCTCATATCAGCTATCGAAACTCTGAAAGATGAAGCTAAAAAGAAAAATTTGGACTATTGGGCCGTACATGGGAAAGAGGGGTCTGATTTTACCAAAGTATATTTCTCTTGCTTAGAGGGAAATTTTCCAGTAACACTCAGGTCGATTGATATTTTCGAACGGGCCAATGCTAATTTAAATATCGGCGTTACTGTGCTCCAATACGAAGCAGAATTTGAAGGGGGCTGCGTACTAGTAAAAAAGGTGTAATATTCCCAGTAAGGGCCCCGTCGATTGAATCGGTGAAATACTGGGTTTGGTTGTTGTATACACCGCCTAGTGAACCCAATTCAATTGACCATTTCAATCCTATTACGCATATTAGTAGAGTTCTGGGGGAGGGTAAAAAACAGAGTGCACGTAACTACTGTCCAACATGCCTGTATAGATTTCATAGTGATTTAAAGTTACAAAATCACATGAAGCATTGCAGGCGTCACGGCTATCAATCGGTGGAAACAGTTTCGGGTGGCAGGGCCATCTTGAGATTTAAAAATTTCCAGAATACTCTCCTGCAAAGCAATAAAATAAGTTTGGACTGTGAAGCTAAGCTAGTGGTTGTGAACGATCCCCACTTTCCGAATCGTATCAAAGAACATCAAGTCATAGCAGTTTCCTATGCCCACGCACAAAGAGACAGCTCTAACACTATGAAATTGTTAGAAATAGTCGAAATATTGGATGAGAATGAGTGCAAGATCAAAGCATTGAATAAATTATTTGTCACTGCAAATGGAGCTATTTCTCGTTTGAGAAATACTCACTACCCGATGTTATTGTCACCAGAGAATCGTCTGGATATTAAAAAATCAGAAAATATGTTGGGTTTGTAAGGGGGGTTTTGGAGAGGGGACTAAGGGAAAAGGGACTAAGGGGAAAAGAGGGGGTAAGGGGAAAGTAAGGGACCATAATCACTTGTGGTAGGAAATATCGTCAGGGGGTAGTAATTTTCGAGGTGTAACACATCAATCGTGCAATGTGAATGTAAGCCAACAATTTTTTTACACCGGTTTTCATCCACAATTCAAATTATGACTTGAAATTTATTGTACCGGCTTTGGCACGTATTCACAGGGAGGGAGGGGGAGCATATAGTCCATGGGTAAATAACTCATTTACCTACAGTATTATCCCCAAATCTGAGGAGAAGCTGGTGCTTTTAGAATTGAAATGACAGGTAGTGAATAATGGGCATACGTGCTTGAATAAAATCTGGTTTTTAGATTCATATAGTTTTTACCCCAAGGCTTTGAGTCAACTCATTCAAGAGAGCAGAAAAGCGACAATTTTTATGATTTTCCTCTGCTTAAACAGCGCTTTCCAGACAGTGAAATGTATGAATTACTTACCTGTAAAGGCATATATGCATATGACTATTACTGCTCTGGCGCATGGTTAAGCGAGGAAAAAACTACCTCCCATTGAAGCATTCTATAATTCACTTACCAATAGTGAATGTACTGCCGAAGAATATAAATTTGCCAAAAGGGTATGGGCTAAGGATAATTGTAAAAATGGTTGGGATTATTGTAGAATGTACTTGTCCAGTGACGTGTTAACTCTTTTTGATATTGCCTGCAAAAACACAGATCAAATTTATTCAGAGTTTGGACTAGATATTGGCTATTATTTTTCCACTCCTCATTTGGTGATGGACTTGATTCTAAAAATTAGAAGGGATGAAATAGGGTTGATCACCGAAAGTGGATCAACACCTTTTTGTAGAAAGATCGATGAGGGGGGTATGTTTTTCACGGGGATCGCGTTGCAACAACGGATCCAACTGGACAGGACACCGGTGTAAAGTCTAATGCAGTTTTCCTTGAGATGAGCTCATTGTACCCCTCGGCAGTGTCTTACTAATGTTTACCATGTGGCCATTACAAATGGCTTGAAAATCCCTGTAACATCCCCGATATTCACACTGTCGAGGACAATGGGCCACAAGGCTGGTTCTTTGAAATTGAAGGGCACATACCAGTAGAACTTCACGATTCTGTCAAAGATTTTGTATTTCCGTGCGTCAATATAGCTGTGACAAAGGAGTCTTTGAGCCCATACAACCGGTCTTTGGTCGAGGATAGGGGCATGCACTGGACCCCCTCCAAGCAGAAATTAATTACCGATCTGGACCCTAAACAGAATATTTTTTGTTCGCCATTTGCTTTTGCGAAGGATAGTGAGCAATGGTTCAAAGGTCACAAAAATACACAGGGCCCTGCAATTCAATCAGAAACCCTACTTGAAGACGTTTATTGACACCTTTGTCAGTAAACGGTCACAGGCAAACAGTAAAGTCGAAAAAAAAATATACAAACTTATTTAAATTCCGCTTTTGGAAAAATGTGTGAATGCGTACGAAACAGATCACGTTGTGACGTTGTAACATGCCCCAAAGAATGTGCACGAATTATTGCAGATCCCAATTTCACAACATTCATGAGCATAGAGCCGAACATGGTTCTTCTACACAGAAAAAAAGAGAAATGTTGTACTGAATAATAATATAGCTGGGGGCAGTTCAGTACTGGAAATTTCCAAAAAACTCATGTTGTCGTTCTTTCGCAATGTGTGCAAGGTACAATGGCCAAGGGAGGGGGAGGTTCAAGTTTACTATGGGGACACAGATTCTTTGTTGTTAAAAGTTAAAGCTGGGGATTTATTAAGTGATTTGGAAATTGGGATGCACATCAGCTCGCGGATGGACTGGACACAAACTGGAATGAGAGCATCTATGCCGAGCTGGTGAAACGTCAGGCCCCCAATCAACTATTAAAGTTAAAATCAGAGACGGGGAGTGATTTAATATCCAAAGGGGTGTTCCCCTGTCCTAAAGTTTACTGTGTGGAAACACACGACAAGGATATAAAGCAAGCATGCAAAGGGGTGCCTACACACTTTGTAAAAAATAATTTCGACATGAGTGTCTACAGAAACTGTGTAGATAGTTGTCTAGTGCCAAGAGCAAAAGTGCTAGCAATTCGCTCTCTACAGTATAGAAACTATACTCTTAGAGTGGAAAAAAAAATGCCATGTCATGTATATCCGACAAGGTCTATGTGCTCGAGAATGGTGTAAAAGTACTCCCCCGCGGCCACTATCGAATTTCAGATCGAGTTGAATGTGTAGACTATCGAAATCATCTCGGTCTGGATAAATTAACTTAAATTCAAATAGTACCATCATTTTGCAGCAGTGGCTATTGTATACAGAGTTTGTTTTTCCCGCTTTCCGACCCGCACCCCCCGCGCGGCCCTGGGAGGGGGTACCGCCCGCAGCCGGCCTTCGGCCCGTGGCCCCCCATGCCCCCCCCCACGTGGCCCGAGGGGCTATGGGGGGTCCCACCCGCAGCCAACCTTAGGCCCGTGGCCCCGGAGGGGTCGGGGGATTCTCATTTTTTAAATGTTGTAATTACTCTAGAAATTTTTTCAACTGTGCTCCTAATGTTCATGCTGTATTTTTAAGTAGTTTTTTTTGTCAATAAGTGAAAAATAGTGTGTGCTATTCGTGCTGTATTTCAAGTTGTTTTTGTCAATAAAGGAAAAAAAAAAAAATATGTTTTTCTTGTTCTTGTTAACGTACTAGGTAGATCTATGGGACAATTATTGTTTATTCATTAGACAAGTATGGTTTACAGTTAGTTTTAGTCTGACTGTTGACAACTGCAGCAGTATGTATCAACTTAAAACACCAATCAGGTCGTTTCTGTGTGGCCGGTCAATGCCAGGCGAAACGACACTTTTAGCTAAAATAATTAAAAATTGTAATAAAATGTTTTTGGAAAAACCGAAGAAAATTTACTATTGCTATAGTACATGACAAGAGCCCTACGATCAAATAAAAGCTATTGCCACTGCCACGTTCATGCCGATACACTTCATACGGGGACTTGATGTTTTCAATAGTATTGAACCAAACTCATGGCTGATTATTGATGATCTGGTTGAATCGATTAAACAGCTCTCACAGGAAATGCTACAACTGTTTACCGTTCGCTCTCATCATGACCACATTTCCATAACCCTAGTTCTACACGATCTGTTTCATCAGAGCGAATGTATGAGAACCCTTGCTTTGAATTGCACCATCTATATTATCTACCGAGTTGTTCGTGATTCTAGCTCGCTAATAACTCTCAATAAGCAAATTTATCCAGGTGCCCCTAAATTTCTGCTGTCAGCGTACATTCAGGCAACAAATAAGCCCTATGGGTACATTTTGCTAGATCTTAATCAAAATACACCCCAGGATCTACGTGTAGTCACAGATATTTTTGACAAAGAAATTACTGTATATCTTCCGGTGAACAGTAGAAAAGGCTATTAGTTACCATCATGACATTGAAGAAACTACACGAAAATAGACATTTATTTTCTGTTCTAGGCACTTCAAAACCCACACTCAGGAAGGCCATGCTCAAACTTGGTGTTGACAAACATTTAATTAATCTAATATCTGAACTTTGTTTAAATTTAACTGAGGGCAATGTACACTTACTAGAAGGTGTTAGACAACAGATAAAGCAACATCGTTCCACTGTACGTGCCTTGGCTTGCAAAAACAAAGGAAAAATTTTTAAAAGAAAACGGCTTCTTCAAGCGGGCGGTAGCTTTTTTACACTTTTACTGCCAATGATCGCAGGACTTGTAAACAGTTTTTTCTAGACGGCTAAACCCTATAAATTGACTCCAATAGAACTTGTCCTTTCACCAATTGAACACTTTGAAGACAATCTAAGCAAATTCATTAATGATGCAAATATTGCCGATGATAAAAAGTAAGTTTTACTTCAAGATGCATTGCATCGTGTGGACAAACATAGACCTTATCGTGAGAGACCCGTCGCCGTCACAGATCCCCCTAAACAGGAAACATCTCCTCAAGATTCTGCTGCAGTGCAATCAAAGGAGAAGGAATTGAATTCCATGGTGACTTCAATTGGAAACCTATTGCCAGTGACCTATCCAGAACAGAATAAAAGAGTATTAACTTATCTCATGTTGTAAAAGGGTGGTGATGATTATCAAGTTCTAGTCGATAGCACTGGGAAACGAATTATAATTCAGGGAAAAATTTATAATCTACTTGATTTAATTTGTGATATGTTTACGAATCGTAAAGGACTCTTATCATTTAACATTAATCTATACACCTTTCTAAATGTATCAAACTTCCCCAAGGGTCTAATTGGCAATAAGCAAATTCTAAAGAAATAAAGAGAATATAGTAGAGGGGTTAGTCCTCTAACAACGCCAACAACATTTAAAAAAGAGGAAGAAGAAGATGTTAATTCAATCTTGGAAAATACTAGCACTCCTAGCAGAAGCAATGATTTGATAACACCAATGACGACGGCTAGACAAAAGCGAAGACGTATTGATTCACCCTCCAGTTTGCAAAAGGGGAGTGGACATTACACTACGTGTTTGCGTTCAAAATGGATGAAGTTTTAAAAGATGTCTATGAAAATATTGGTGAAGTGGGAAGTCTAAGTCCCCCACAAGATGTTTTCTAAAGTTGCCTCTGACATAGATGACAGCATATTAAAAATAGTAAAAGAGTATCTAGAAAATGAACCAAGTTACACTCTGCATCGGGATCGCAGGCTTCGTTGCAAACAATATCGACAAACTAAAGCCTTTTTCCCTCTGCATATAATGCAAACTGATTTTTATCTTTAGACGCGATTCAACGGCGTTACAATACACCCTACAAATTTATTCTAGTGGCAATCAGTGTCTTTAGTCGCTATGCATATGCCATTCCATTACAATCAAAGAGAGGTGTTGAAGTTGATCTGTCTTTAGAAAGTATTCTTGAACAAGATTGCTATAGAAAAATTCAATCGGATCGCGATAGTGAATTTGTTAATCCTCATGTGTAAAAGGTTCTATTGAAATATAATACAAAACTACATGCCATTTTAGACCAATTCAGCAAAAAGATGACTAATAAAAAAGTGGTATTCATTTGTCCTGATATTGACTACTGTTTTAATACTCTTGGCCCAAGACAAGTGGGCCATGGAATGGACTACTTTACAAAGGTCACTCATCAATGTCTGGCTATGGTCTTATCAGTTGGTTTGCTAAGCTGTTTTGCTCTGCACTACCTCTGGTTAGAAAATATATTTTACCGGCTGCGACAGATTTTGCATCCTCTACACTATACGATTGGAGCTCTGGCAAGGATTTTAAAAAAAGTGCTTCGGAAAATCTTAGATCCAGTGTGAGAACCCTTGGTGAAGAATTGAAATCTCACCAAAATGGAAAAGGTTTAAAAAGGTCAAGAAACAGTGCACCACTCATCAGTCTCTACTCAGGTCAGAAACGATAGACATCACCCCTGTCGAAGAAAAGAAGGAAAAAGACAACACGCACAGTAAACAGTAGAAGAAGCCCCAGGAATAGAATTGCTAGATCAAAACTGGATTTTTTTCATAGATGGCATATCTACTGCATAAGGATTCCCAACCTTCAATCACTTCATCTTTGAATCTATTCAATGCAGAAAATGTTGATGTGAGTGTAAAACATGGATACTATGAACAATTTTATCCACAACAACCCCTCTCCGATAATATCCACTTTCAAATTTATTCCAATGAAGACTACTTTATGGACACATCTTTGACATTTATAGATTTACATATGATAGTCAAGAAATCCAACAATGGAATGCCAGTTCGAACTGACGGAATATCCAATGAAAATTGTATATTACATAATTTATTTCGTCAAATCAGTGTCTACATAAATGGCACACAGGTGAGCACAAGCAAAAGTCTCTCAAATTATACAAGCTATATGCAATTCATGCTGATGACACCCAAGTCACACAAGGAATTGAGAGGCTCCTCCAATGGATATGAAAATATAACTAATACTGATAGTACAGATGCACTTAAAAATGCTACAACTAGTGAATTACATCTAGTTGGAAAAATATATCATGAAATATTTGATATACCCCAATGGCTACCACCAAATATTAAAGTGGATATAAAATTGACGCTTGCTCCATCTAATTTCATTTTACGAAAAGAACTTCCTGCCAATCCTGATGTAACCCTCTGCCTCACCTCGGCAATACTACATATACGAAAGCAGCAGGTTATGAGTTCTGTTGCTTTGGCAGTGGAAAAACTGAGAGCTAGTGGAAATAATATTAAACTACTTGTTCCTCATACCATCACCAATCAACGTCATATTGCCACAGGCTCACGCACCTTCACCGACTCATCCTTTATCAATGGCGAAATTCCGTCAAAATTAGCATTGTTATTTGTAAAAAGCGCTAGTGCAATAGGATCGTGGACTGGATGCCCACATAAATTTGAGATGTTTGGGCTTTCATCTCTTGTCTGCAAAGTAAATGGAATCCCACTCTACAATCTATCTTTTGATAAATCCTATAGGACCTTGTATGAGTTGACAATGCAAATTCTAGATCATGATTCCCAACTATTTGAAAATGGTATAACCGAAAAAAATGTTCGCTAAAACAAATGGTATCATTGTATTGGATTTGTCTGGCACCCAGGCTATGAGTATAGGTCGAACCGGGAGAGTGCGTTTAGAGTGTACATTTGCCGACCCATTAGCTGAGAAAATTGCACTAATCTCACTAAATCAATTTGAAACCTATTGGGGAAAATCACTCCCGAAGGCAGTGTTCTACTAGACCTTGCACCATGAACACCAGTCAAATAATCAATGTATTTAATATGGACCCATACATGTCCAAATACAGATCCTATTGTCTGACTTCGGATTTTCTGGGGAAAATTCAAAGTGTCAACAATACCCTAATCATTGTTAATAGCAGTCCGTAGACTGTGAATACTGGCCATTGATTGTGCATCTTTCAAACAATGAAGACGATTGAATTTTTTGATCCTCTTGGCCTACCAGTTGGCCTAGAATGTATAGACATTCTACACTCCACGCATCAGCAACTATATTGAGAGCAGTGGGAAAACTATTATTCAAAATCGGAAGAGAGTGCAGGATCTGACGACTAAAAGCTGTGGTTTCCATGCGCTACTATATTCCGTGTTCAGATGTCGCGGCTATACTTACAAGCAGTTTCTCAACAGTTATGTAGACAATCCACGTCTGAACGACTTTATGGTGGAAAATATCCTCTCAAACCTGTATAATATTGATTTTAGTGCCCTACGAGTAAAGTGCTTACAAAATGTTTGTGAATTTGTTTGTTAATAAAGAAAAAATGTATACAACAATGTCTTTATTCTTCACTCTAGATTTCTTCTTCGGTGTATAGGCAACTGTCGAGAACCACTAATGCCGGTAGATCATTTGAATTCACTGTATATTGATCTTGATTGGCTACAAAGTCAGGGTCACATTTTCTACAGTACAATGTAACTTTACTCTTGTCGTATTTCTTTGTATAGTCAATGATACTATTTGCATTCATATTGTGAAATTCACGTATTTCAATCTGTCTATTTGAAGCAATATCATATACAGTGTTTTCAAATGGTGAATCACATTCGGTAACTGCCAAATAAAAATCACTAGGTTTATAGTCATAATAGGCAGTGTCGTCATAACGATGATGTAGAAACCAAATTGTCTTGTTACCCCAGCAGTTGAATCGTAGACCTGATTTTTCCTCCCAAGATAATTTAAATCCACGACGATACCAATCTCGTAGAAATAAACTAAAATCACGTTTAGGGTTCTTTCCAAACATACCTGGGTAAGTATTCTCCATTGATCACATTTGTCATAGTGGCAATTGGAGCATAGATGTCCTCTAGGGTGAGAGTCACAAATCTCTTCAAGACATGAATTACAGCCTTTAATTTGTACTGCATATCCTCTATGTAATTTACAGGGATTGCATAATTTGCACTTTTCATCATACTCATTAATAATTGTACAATTCTCACATGATGACCAACTGCCAAGAGTGTACATGCATAGTGGACATGTATAAAACATTTTTTGGTTTCCGTTGTCAACTCTCTCACAGCTAAAAAGAAACTGATCCTCGTTCGATAAATTCATAGGGGAATGGGAGAGGAGTAACTCTGTGACGTTACATAACCTCTTTCGAAGGGGGAGCCATCTACATTGAACTTATGGCGATGTTTACAAAAGTATATCCACGATATTATTCTGCTTTGTTTCAATTAATATATCAATAAACTGAGTAAAAGGATTTGAGTCGCGTCGTAAAAGCTTCATACAATAGTCCAATGGGGAAGAATCAGTTTTCATTATATTGTCAATTTTCCCATGTGAGAATATCTTCCGTTGAAAGAATAACTCGAGAAAATCGTCATCCAGAATCAAATGTTTTTACATAATCACAAGATTCGACCTAATTCTCACTTTTCTCAAATTTATTCATTTTTCAATCCTATCACTTTCACTGCTGACTCTAGACTAACCGTGATTCGTTCTACTTCAAGAATATTCGATAACCTAACATAAAGAAAAGGGTGACATTTCCGATTTCGAAACAATTTTATTGAGCGTGTATAATTACAACAATAATATATATTACACATGTACAATTAGCGATGTAACTCATTGTCCTCTATATGCTTCCCTATTGCATTTAAAGCACTTTGAAGTCTATTCACATGTGCTATATAAACTTTTGCAGCGAAGCATAATTGATCCTCCATTTTAAATTTGCTCAAAGATAACACACATATCTTGCATATACTTCATCCCATTCATGACAAAGCCGTGATCCTCTTGTGATTTCTACCGCTATGTTTGGTGATCTTGTATCATTGCTGCTGCTGCTATGAACTTCTAATAGTGTAAACATTCCACTCATTATTATAAATATGTCCTAATAAACGAGCGAAGTCAAACTGTTCTCACTCTTTGAATTCTATTCTCACACTAATAACAACTATAGCAAAAATCCTTCCCTATATTCACTGCGATCTTGTTCCGTTAGTGTTTCCGACACCCTGATTGGCCTAGAAAGAGACACGTGATCCTGTTTCGTTAGACACTCGATTATCCAGCAATGATGTAAACTTCTGTCTGTATTCAAGAAACAATAAACAAGTTGACCATCAAACAGAACTATGAAACAACACTCATAACCATCAAACACCAAACAGAACAGAAACTACATCAAATCATATAACCAAAAAACCATATAACCAACAAACAGCTCTAGAAAGAGGCACGTAATCTTGCTAGCCCAGTATTCCTAGGCCTCTGATTGTCTGAATCTTGTTCGCCCTGTATGTTAAGGGTGCCCTCTGTTGTTAGCCCAGTAGCAATTGGGTCCCTCCTACTATACCCCAGGGGATAACTTACAACCCTAGCCCTGAGGGCTTTTGGGGTTGTCATCCTCACAGACCTAATTTCCAGAACTTTCTACTACGTTGGACAAAATGGCTATCTTTGACATTTTGATTTGATGTGTTTGCGGGAATGGTGAGCGTGAGAGAGAGGGGTTAGTTACCGTCCAATCACTTTCAACTATTATAAAGGGCACTAGTCCTCTCAATTTCCAATTGAATGAGCCCTTTTTGAAATTTTTACGACAACTCTATCATTAAAAACCTTATATGCCCCGAGGGCATAGATTACAACCTTTGCCCTGGGGACTCTGGGGGGGTTGTCATCCTTAAATAAATAATTTCCAGAACTTTCAACTACGTTGAACAAAATGGCTATATCTAAACTTTGATTGAATTTGTTTAGGGAAACGGGGGGGTGTGAGAGGGGGTAAATGACTCTCCACTCACTTTCGACTATTAAAAAGGGCAATTTCAATTTCCAATCAATTAGCCCCTTTTGAAATTTCTACAACAACTTTCTATGCAAACATTATATGCCCCAGGGCATAACTTACAACCCTTGCAGTGAAAGCTCTGATGGGTTATCATCCTAAAAGACCTAGTTTCCAGAACTTTCGACTACGTTGAACAAAATGGATATCTCAAAATTTTGATTGGATGTGTTTGGGGAAATGGTTGGCATGAGAGGGGAGTTAGTTGCCCTTCAATCACTTTCAACTATTAAAAGGGCACTAGCCCTTTCAATTTTCAATTGAATGAGCCCTTTCGGATGTTTTTACAACATCGCTTTCAATAAAAACCTTACACGCTCCCAGGGCATAACTTAAAAACCCTTGCCCTGAGGGTTGTGGGGTAGGGATGGGTTGTCATCCTTAAAGACCTAATTTCAAAAACTATCAACTGCGTTGAATAAAATGGCTATCTAAAAATTCTGATTGGATGTGTTTGGGGAAAAGATGGGCGTGAGAGGGGGGTTAGTTGCCCCCAAATCACTTTCGACTATTAAAAAGGGCACTAGCCCTTTGAATTTCCAATCGAATGAGCTCTGTTTCAAGTTTCTACGACAAACATTTCAATACAAACCTTATATGCCCCCAGGGTAAAACCTATAACCCTTGCCCTAAAGACTGTGTGGGGGAGTGTCCTGCTCAAAGGTATAATTTCCTGAACTTTCAACTTCGTGGAACAAAATGGCTATGAAAAAATATTGATTAGATATGTTTGTTGAAATGATGGGCGTGGAAGGGGTGTTAATTGCCTTCCAATCGCTATCGACTATTAAAAAGGGCACTAGACATTTCAATTTCAAATCGAATGAGCCCTTTTTGAAGTTTCTACGACGACGCGTTCAGTAAAAACCTTATATGTCCCCAGGGCATAACTTACAGCCCTTGCCCTGAGGGCTGTGGGGGGTATCCTCCTCAAAAACAATAATTTCTATCTGGAAATCCACAACACTGAACAAAATGGCTATCTAAAAATTTTGATTGGATGTGCTTGGGGAAAAAAAGGTGGGCGAGAGAGAGGGGGGCTAGTTGCCCTCAAATCACTTTCGAATATTAAAAAGGGCACTAGACCTTTGAATTTCCAATTGAATGAGCCCTTTTTCAAGTTTCTACGACAAAGATTTCAATAAAAACTTATATAACCCCAGGGCATAACTTATAACTCTTGCTCTGAAGACTCTGGGGGGGAGTGTCCTGCTCAAAGGTATAATTTTCTGAACTTTAACTGCGTGGAACAGAATGGCTATCTCAAAATTTTGATTGGATGTGTTTGGGGAAATGGTGAACGTGGAAGGGGTGTTATTTGCCTTCCAATTACTTTCGACTATTAAAAAGGGCACAAGCCATTTCAATTTCTAATCGAATGAACCCTTTTTTATGTTTCTACGACAACGCGTTCAATAAAAACTGTATATGCCCCCAGGGCATAACTTACAACCCTTGTCCTGAGGGCGGTAAGGGGGTTGTCATTCTCAAAGACCTAATTTCCAGAACTTAAAACTACGTTGAACAAAATGGCTATCTCAAAATTTTGATTGGATGTGTTTTCGGAAAAGGTGGGCGTGAGAGGGGGGGTTAGTTACCCTCCAATGACTTTCAACCATTAAAAAGGACACTAGCCCTTTGAATTTCCAATCGAATGAGCCTTTTTTGAAGTTTCTACGACAACACATTCTATAAAAATCTTATACGCTCCAAGGACATAACTTAAAACCCTTGCCCCGAGGATTGTAGGGGAGTGTCCTCCTCAAAAAACATATTTTCTATCGAGAAATCAACTATGCTGAACAAAATGGTTATCTCAAATTTTGATTGGATGCGTTTGGGGGGAATGATGGGCGTGTGTGTGGGGGGGGGGGGGGGGCTCGTTGCCCTCCATTCACTTTCGACTATTAAAAAGGGCACTAGCCCTTTGAATTTCCAATCGAATGAGCCTTTTTGAAGTTTCTACGACAACACCTTCTATAAAAAACATTTTATGCCCCCAGGGCATAACTTAAAACCTTGCCCCGAGGGTTGTGGGTGAGTGTCCTCCTCAAAAAGATATTTTCTGTCTGGAAATCAAACAAGCTGAACAAAATGGCTATCTCAAAATTTTCATTGGATGTGTTTGGGGGAATGATGGGCGTGGGGGGGGGTAGTTGCCCTCCAATCACTTTCGACTATTAAAAAGGGCACTAGCCCCTTTGAATTTCCAATCGAAAGGGCCTTTTTTGAAGTTTCTACGACACCGCCTTCCATAAAAACCTTATATGCCCCCAGGGCATAACTTGAAACCCCTGCCCCGAGGGTTGTGGGGGAGTGTCCTCCTCAAAAACATATTTTCTATCTGGAAATCAACAACGCTGAACAAAATGGCTATCTCAAAATATTGATTGGATGTGTTTGGGTAAATGATGTTCGTGGGGGGGGGGAGCCTAGTTGCCCTCCAATCACTTTCGACTATTAAAAAGGGCAGTGGCCACTCCAATTTCCAATCAAATGAGCCCTTTTCGAAGTTTCTACGACAACTAATTTGATACGAAGTGCCCGGGTATGGAGAAAAAAAACACATTGTGCCAACATCGTTCTTTACTTAGGCAACACTAGCGCGCTGCCTATGATTCTGAAAAAGGTTTATGCCAGCTTTGCCTCACACTCAGACTATCTGCCTTGGCTTTTTCTCTAATTAGTCATGGCTTGATGGCAACTTTATTTTAACTCAAAAGGGTGCTTGTATTTGAATTAAAATCAAGTCGCCATCTAGCCATGACTAATTGGAGGAAAAGCCAAGACAGATAGTCTGAGTGTGAGCCAAAGCTTGCATAACCCTTTTTCAGAATTGTATAAAAACACTCCCCCGGGGGTTGAAACAGCCCCCAGAGCCCGGGTAACGATTGTTGGCTATGGCCCGGGGGCATATAAGATTCTTATGGAAGGGGTGATCGTATTAAATTTGGAGGAGGCCCATTTGATTGGAAATTGAAAGTTATAGTTCCCTATTTAAGATTCAAAAGCCACGAGAGGGTAACTAGTCCCCCCCTTTCGCACACCACCTTTTCTCAAACTGCATCCAATTGAAATTTTTAGATATTCATTTTGTTTAATATAGTCCAAAGATCATACAACAATGCTTCCGGGGTTGACACAACCCTCCAAAGTCGGGGGCAAGTGGTGGAAGTTTTGCCCCGAGGGCATATAAGGTTCTTATGGAAGGGGTAGCTGTATTAACTTTGGTTGACGCTCATTTGATTGGAAATTGAAAGCTCTAGTTCCCCTTTTAAGAGGCAAAAGTGATCAGGGGATAAGTAGCCCCCTCCCCCAAGTTCTTGTTTCCCCAAATGCACCCCATCGATATTTTGAGATAGTCATTTTATTAAAAATTGTCCAAGGATCATATAAAAATGCCTCCGAGGTTAACAAAACCCCCAGAGCCGGGGTTGAGGGTTATAATAATACCCCGGGGGCATGGTGTTTTATGGAAGTGGTGGTGGTATTAACTATGGAGGAGGTTCATTTTATTTGAAATTAAAATTTCTAGTTTTCCTTTAAGAGTCAAAAGTGATCCGAGGGCAACTGCCCCCCCAATGCCTTCTTCCCCCATCTGGATACGATCAAAATTTTGAAATAGCCATTTTGTTCACAATTGTAGCTCCCTTTATAAGAGTCAAAAGTGAACGGAGGGTAACTATCCCACCCCCATGCCTTTTTTTCCTAATTGTATCCGATCAAACTTTTGAAATAGCCATTTTGTTCAAAATAGTTC
Organism: Artemia sinica; assembly: GCA_027921565.1. Lineage (NCBI taxonomy): Eukaryota > Metazoa > Arthropoda > Branchiopoda > Anostraca > Artemiidae > Artemia > Artemia sinica. The sequence goes on from CM051258.1 coordinate 44,307,933, forward strand.
AAAGGCAAAATAACCATGTCTATGCGGTTGAATACCCCCTCAGGGCAAGGGCTGTAAGCTATGCTAGTTGCCTAAAGTTAACACATGATGTTTGTATTAAAGGCGTGGTTGTATAAGCTTTGAAGGAGGCTCATTTGATTGGAGATTGAAAGTTCTAGTTCCCTTTTTAAAATCCAAAAGTGATTGGAGGGCGACCAGCCCCCCTCCCTTTGCACCCTTTATCCTGAAATGAATTCGATAGAAATTTTGAAACAGAGAAAGTTGAAAAACCTGAAACTTTGGAAATCAAAAACGAACAGAAATTAATTAAAAAAAACTTTCCGAAAAAGAAGTTTTTCAAAGAAAAGTAAAGGCCAAACGAAACTTTAGGTCAGCAGAAATAAATTCCTAAAATAATTAAAACTCAAAACGACCAAAAATTACTATTAAAGATTAAATGAAACCCAAAAACAAACAAAAATTAAATAAACAATTATAGCAAACAAACATACAACAGGTACTAATATAAATAAATAATTAAATCTTAAAAAGAGCAAAAATTAATTAAATATGCGAATGAAGCTTAAAATGAACTAAATTCATCGCAAGCAAGATTTTGGCTACTGCCCCTTTCCTCAACTGTAAAAGTCTAAACTCTACCGCGTCATTACCGGGAAAAATTTATAATCTACTTGATTTAATTTGTGATATGTTTACGAATCGTAAAGGACTCTTATCATTTAACATTAATCTATACACCTTTCTAAATGTATCAAACTTTCCCCAAGGGTCTAATTGGCAATAAGCAAATTCTAAAGAAATAAAGAGAATATAGTAGAGGGGTTAGTCCTCTAACAACGCCAACAACATTTAAAAAAGAGGAAGAAGAAGATGTTAATTCAATCTTGGAAAATACTAGCACTCCTAGCAGAAGCAATGATTTGATAACACCAATGACGACGGCTAGACAAAAGCGAAGACGTATTGATTCACCCTCCAGTTTGCAAAAGGGGAGTGGACATTACACTACGTGTTTGCGTTCAAAATGGATGAAGTTTTAAAAGATGTCTATGAAAATATTGGTGAAGTGGGAAGTCTAAGTTCCCCCACAATGTTTTCTAAAGTTGCCTCTGACATAGATGACAGCATATTAAAAATAGTAAAAGAGTATCTAGAAAATGAACCGAGTTACACTCTGCATCGGGATCGCAGGCTTCGTTGCAAACAATATCGACAAACTAAAGCCTTTTTCCCTCTGCATATAATGCAAAACTGATTTTTTATCTTTAGACGCGATTCAACGGCGTTACAGTACACCCTACAAATTTATTCTAGTGGCAATCAGTGTCTTTAGTCGCTATGCATATGCCATTCCATTACAATCAAAGAGAGGTGTTGAAGTTGATCAGGCTTTAGAAAGTATTCTTGAACAAGATTGCTATAGAAAAATTCAATCGGATCGCGGTAGCGAATTTGTTAATCCTCATGTGTAAAAGGTTCTATTGAAATATAATACAAAACTACATGCCATTTTAGACCAATTCAGCAAAAAGATGACTAATAAAAAAGTGGTATTCATTTGTCCTGATATTGACTGCTGTTTTAATACTCTTGGCCCAAGACAAGTGGGCCATGGAATGGACTACTTTACAAAGGTCACTCATCAATGTCTGGCTATGGTCTTAGCAGTTGGTTTGCTAAGCTGTTTTGCTCTGCACTACCTCTGGTTAGAAAATATATTGTACCGGCTGCGACAGATTTTGCATCCTCTACACTATACGATTGGAGCTCTGGCAAGGATTTTAAAAAAAGTGCTTCGGAAAATCTTAGGTCCAGTGTGAGAACCCTTGGTGAAGAATTGAAATCTCACCAAAATGGAAAAGGTTTAAAAAGGTCAAGAAACAGTGCAAAACTCATCAGTCTCTACTCAGGTCAGAAACGATAGACATCACCCCTGTCGAAGAAAAGAAGGAAAAAGACAACACGTACTGTAAACAGTAGAAGAAGCCCCAGGAATAGAATTGCTTGATCGAAACTGGATTTTTTTCATAGATGGCATATCTACTGCATAAGGATTCCCAACCTTCAATCACTTCATCTTTGAATCTATTCAATGCAGAAAATGTTGATGTGAGTGTAAGACATGGATACTATGAACAATTTTATCCACAACAACCCCTCTCCGATAATATCCACTTTCAAATTTATTCCAATGAAGACTACTTTATGGACACATCTTTGACATTTATAGATTTACATATGATAGTCAAGAAATCCAACAATGGAATGCCAGTTCGAACTGACGGAATATCCAATGAAAATTGTATATTACATAATTTATTTCGTCAAATCAGTGTCTACATAAATGGCACACAGGTGAGCACAAGCAAAAGTCTCTCAAATTATACAAGCTATATGCAATTCATGCTGATGACACCCAAGTCACACAAGGAATTGAGAGGCTCCTCCAATGGATATGAAAATATAACTAATACTGATAGTACAGATGCACTTAAAAATGCTACAACTAGTGAATTACATCTAGTTGGAAAAATATATCATGAAATATTTGATATACCCCAATGGCTACCACCAAATATTAAAGTGGATATAATATTGACGCTTGCTCCATCTAATTTCATTTTACGAAAAAGAACTTCCTGCCAATCCTGATGTAACCCTCTGCCTCACCTCGGCAATACTACATATACGAAAGCAGCAGGTTATGAGTTCTGTTGCTTTGGCAGTGGAAAAAACTGAGAGCTAGTGGAAATAATATTAAACTACTTGTTCCTCATACCATCACCAATCAACGTCATATTGCCACAGGCTCACGCACCTTCACCGACTCATCCTTTATCAATGGCGAAATTCCGTCAAAATTAGCATTGTTATTTGTAAAAAGCGCTAGTGCAATAGGATCGTGGACTGGATGCCCACATAAATTTGAGATGTTTGGGCTTTCATCTCTTGTCTGCAAAGTAAATGGAATCCCACTCTACAATCTATCTTTTGATAAATCCTATAGGACCTTGTATGAGTTGACAATACAAATTCTAGATCATGATTCCCAACTATTTGAAAATGGTATAACCGAAAAAATGTTCGCTAAAACAAATGGTATCATTGTATTGGATTTGTCTGGCACCCAGGCTATGAGTATAGGTCGAACCGGGAGAGTGCGTTTAGAGTGTACATTTGCCGACCCATTAGCTGAGAAAATTGCACTAATCTCACTAAATCAATTTGAAACCTATTGGGAAATCACTCCCGAAGGCAGTGTTCTACTAGACCTTGCACCATGAACACCAGTCAAATAATCAATGTATTTAACATGGACCCATACATGTCCAAATACAGATCCTATTGTCTGACCTCGGATTTTCTGGGAAAATTCAAAGTGTCAACAATACCCTAATCATTGTTAATAGCAGTCCGTAGACTGTGAATACTGGCCATTGATTGTGCATCTTTCAAACAATGAAGACGATTGAATTTTTTGATCCTCTTGGCCTACCAATTGGCCTAGAATGTATAGACATTCTACACTCCACGCATCAGCAACTATATTGAGAGCAGTGGGAAAACTATTATTCAAAATCGGAAGAGAGTGCAGGATCTGACGACTAAAAGCTGTGGTTTCCATGCGCTACTATATTCCGTGTTCAGATGTCGCGGCTATACTTACAAGCAGTTTCTCAACAGTTATGTAGACAATCCACGTCTGAACGACTTTATGGTGGAAAATATCCTCTCAAACCTGTATAATATTGATTTTAGTGCCCTACGAGTAAAGTGCTTACAAAATGTTTGTGAATTTGTTTGTTAATAAAGAAAAAATGTATACAACAATGTCTTTATTCTTCACTCTAGATTTCTTCTTCGGTGTATAGGCAACTGTCGAGAACCACTAATGCCGGTAGATCATTTGAATTCACTGTATATTGATCTTGATTGGCTACAAAGTCAGGGTCACATTTTCTACAGTACAATGTAACTTTACTCTTGTCGTATTTCTTTGTATAGTCAATGATACTATTTGCATTCATATTGTGAAATTCACGTATTTCAATCTGTCTATTTGAAGCAATATCATATACAGTGTTTTCAAATGGTGAATCACATTCGGTAACTGCCAAATAAAAATCACTAGGTTTATAGTCATAATAGGCAGTGTCGTCATAACGATGATGTAGAAACCAAATTATCTTGTTACCCCAGCAGTTGAATCGTAGACCTGATTTTTCCTCCCAAAATAATTTAAATCCACGACGATACCAATCTTGTAGAAATAAACTAAAATCACGTTTAGGGTTCTTTCCAAACATACCTGGGTAAGTATTCTCCCATTGATCACATTTGTCATAGTGGCAATTGGAGCATAGATGTCCTCTAGGGTGAGAGTCACAAATCTCTTCAAGACATGAATTACAGCCTTTAATTTGTACTGCATATTTTCTATGTAATTTACAGGGATTGCATAATTTGCACTTTTCATCATACTCATTAATAATTGTACAATTCTCACATGATGACCAACTGCCAAGAGTGTACATGCATAGTGGACATGTATAAAACATTTTTTGGTTTCCGTTGTCAACTCTCTCACAGCTAAAAAGAAACTGATCCTCGTTCGATAAATTCATAAGGGAATGGGAGAGGAGTAACTCTGTGACGTTACATAACCTCTTTCGAAGGGGGAGCCATCTACATTGAACTTATGGCGATGTTTACAAAAGTATATCCACGACATTATTCTGCTTTGTTTCAATTAATATATCAATAAACTGAGTAAAAGCATTTGAGTCGCGTCGTAAAAGCTTCATACAATAGTCCAATGGGGAAGAATCAGTTTTCATTATATTGTCAATTTTCCCATGTGAGAATATCTTCCGTTGAAAGAATAACTCGAGAAAATCGTCATCCAGAATCAAATGTTTTTACATAATCACAAGATTCGACCTAATTCTCACTTTCTCAAATTTATTCATTTTTCAATCCTATCACTTTCACTGCTGACTCTAGACTAACCGTGATTCGTTCTACTTCAAGAATATTCGATAACCTAACATAAAGAAAAGGGTGACATTTCCGATTTCGAAACAATTTTATTGAGCGTGTATAATTACAACAATAATATATATTACACATGTGCAATTAGCGATGTAACTCATTGTCCTCTATAGGCTTCCCTATTGCATTTAAAGCACTTTGAAGTCTATTCACATGTGCTATATAAACTTTTGCAGCGAAGCATAATTGATCCTCCATTTTAAATTTGCTCAAAGATAACACATATCTTGCATATACTTCATCCCATTCATGACAAAGCCGTGATCCTCTTGTGATTTCTACCGCTATGTTTGGTGATCTTGTATCATTGCTGCTGCTGCTATGAACTTCTAATAGTGTAAACATTCCACTCATTATTATAAATATATCCTAATAAACGAGCGAAGTCAAACTGTCTCACTCTTTGAATTCTATTCTCACACTAATAACAACTATAGCAAAAATCCTTCCCTATATTCATTGCGATCTTGTTCCGTTAGTGTTTCCGACACCCTGATGGCCTAGAAAGAGACACGTGATCCTGTTTCGTTAGACACTCGATTATCCAGCAATGATGTAAACTTCTGTCTGTATTCAAGAAACAATAAACAAGTTGACAATCAAACAGAACTATGAAACAACACTCATAACCATCAAACACCAAACAGAACAGAAACTACATCGAATCATATAACCAAAAAACCATATAACCAACAAACAGCTCTAGAAAGAGGCACGTAATCTTGCTAGCCCAGTATTCCTAGGCCTCTGATTGTCTGAATCTTGTTCGCCCTGTATGTTAAGGGTGCCCTCTGTTGTTAGCCCAGTAGCAATTGGGTCCCTCCTACTATACCCCCAGGGGATAACTTACAACCCTTGCCCTGAGGGCTAGGGGGGTTTTTCATCCTCACAGACCTAATTTCCAGAACTTTCTACTACGTTGGACAAAATGGCTATCTTTGACATTTTGATTTGATGTGTTTGCGGGAATGGTGGGCGTGAGAGAGGGGTTAGTTACCGTCCAATCACTTTCAACTACTATTATAAAGGGCACTAGTCCTCTCAATTTCCAATTGAATGAGCCCTTTTTGAAATTTTTACGACAACTCTATCATTAAAAACCTTATATGCCCCGAGGGCATAGATTACAACCTTTGCCCTGGGGACTCTGGGGGGTTTGTCATCCTTAAAATTCATCCTTAAAAACCTAATTTCCAGAACTTTCAACTACGTTGAACAAAATGGCTATATCTAAACTTTGATTGAATTTGTTTAGGGAAACGGGGGGCGTGAGAGGGGGTAAATTACTCTCCACTCACTTTCGACTATTAAAAAGGGCAATTTCAATTTCCAATCAATTAGCCCCTTTTGAAATTTCTACAACAACTTTCTATACAAACATTATATGCCCCCAGGGCATAACTTACAACCCTTGCAGTGAAAGCTCTGATGGGGTTATCATCCTAAAAGACCTAGTTTCAGAACTTTCGACTACGTTGAACAAAATGGATATCTCAAAATTTTGATTGGATGTGTTTGGGGAAATGGTTGGCATGAGAGGGGAGTTAGTTGCCCTTCAATCACTTTCAACTATTAAAAGGGCACTAGCCCTTTCAATTTTCAATTGAATGAGCCCTTTCGGATGTTTTTACAACATCGCTTTCAATAAAAACCTTACACGCTCCCAGGGCATAACTTAAAACCCTTGCCCTGAGGGTTGTGGGGTAGGGATGGGTTGTCATCCTTAAAGACCTAATTTCAAAAACTATCAACTGCGTTGAATAAAATGGCTATCTAAAAATTCTGATTGGATGTGTTTGGGGAAAAGATGGGCGTGAGAGGGGGGTTAGTTGCCCCCAAATCACTTTCGACTATTAAAAAGGGCATTAGCCCTTTGAATTTCCAATCGAATGAGCTCTGTTTCAAGTTTCTACGACAAACATTTCAATACAAACCTTATATGCCCCCAGGGTAAAACCTATAACCCTTGCCCTAAAGACTGTGTGGGGGAGTGTCCTGCTCAAAGGTATAATTTCCTGAACTTTCAACTTCGTGGAACAAAATGGCTATGAAAAAATATTGATTAGATATGTTTGTTGAAATGATGGGGGTGGAAGGGGTGTTAATTGCCTTCCAATCGCTATCGACTATTAAAAAAGGGCACTAGACATTTCAATTTCAAATCGAATGAGCCCTTTTTGAAGTTTCTACGACGACGCGTTCAGTAAAAACCTTATATGTCCCCAGGGCATAACTTACAGCCCTTGCCCTGAGGGCTGTGGGGGGTATATCCTCCTCAAAAACATAATTTCTATCTGGAAATCCACAACACTGAACAAAATGGCTATCTAAAAATTTTGATTGGATGTGCTTGGGGAAAAGGTGGGCGAGAGAGGGGGGCTAGTTGCCCTCAAATCACTTTCGAATATTAAAAAGGGCACTAGACCTTTGAATTTCCAATTGAATGAGCCCTTTTTCAAGTTTCTACGACAAAGATTTCAATAAAAACTTATATAACCCCAGGGCATAACTTATAACTCTTGCTCTGAAGACTGTGGGGGGGAGTGTCCTGCTCAAAGGTATAATTTTCTGAACTTTAACTGCGTGGAACAGAATGGCTATCTCAAAATTTTGATTGGATGTGTTTGGGGAAATGGTGAACGTGGAAGGGGTGTTATTTGCCTTCCAATTACTTTCGACTATTAAAAAGGGCACAAGCCATTTCAATTTCTAATCGAATGAACCCTTTTTTAAGTTTCTACGACAACGCGTTCAATAAAAACTGTATATGCCCCCAGGGCATAACTTACAACCCTTGTCCTGAGGGCGGTAAGGGGGTTGTCATTCTCAAAGACGTAATTTCCAGAACTTAAAACTACGTTGAACAAAAATGGCTATCTCAAAATTTTGATTGGATGTGTTTTCGGAAAAGGTGGGCGTGAGAGGGGGGTTAGTTACCCTCCAATGACTTTCAACCATTAAAAAGGACACTAGCCCTTTGAATTTCCAATCGAATGAGCCTTTTTTGAAGTTTCTACGACAACACATTCTATAAAAATCTTATACGCTCCAAGGACATAACTTAAAACCCTTGCCCCGAGGATTGTAGGGGAGTGTCCTCCTCAAAAACATATTTTCTATCGAGAAATCAACTATGCTGAACAAAATGGTTATCTCAAAATTTTGATTGGATGCGTTTGGGGGAATGATGGGCGTGTGTGGGGGGGGGGGGGGGCTCGTTGCCCTCCATTCACTTTCGACTATTAAAAAGGGCACTAGCCCTTTGAATTTTCAATCGAATGAGCCTTTTTTGAAGTTTCTACGACAACACCTTCTATAAAAACATTTTATGCCCCCAGGGCATAACTTAAAACCTTGCCCCGAGGGTTGTGGGTGAGTGTCCTCCTCAAAAAGATATTTTCTGTCTGGAAATCAAACAAGCTGAACAAAATGGCTATCTCAAAATTTTCATTGGATGTGTTTGGGGGAATGATGGGCGTGGGGGGGGGGGTAGTTGCCCTCCAATCACTTTCGACTATTAAAAAGGGCACTAGCCCTTTGAATTTCCAATCGAATGGGCCTTTTTTGAAGTTTCTACGACACCGCCTTCCATAAAGACCTTATATGCCCCCAGGGCATAACTTGAAACCCTTGCCCCGAGGGTTGTGGGGGAGTGTCCTCCTCAAAAACATATTTTCTATCTGGAAATCAACAACGCTGAACAAAATGGCTATCTCAAAATATTGATTGGATGTGTTTGGGTAAATGATGTTCGTGGGGGGGGGGAGCCTAGTTGCCCTCCAATCACTTTCGACTATTAAAAAGGGCAGTGGCCACTCCAATTTCCAATCAAATGAGCCCTTTTCGAAGTTTCTACGACAACTAATTTGATACGAAGTGCCCGGGTATGGAGAAAAAAAAAACACATTGTGCCAACATCGTTCTTTACTTAGGCAACGCTAGCGCGCTGCCTATGATTCTGAAAAAGGTTTATGCCAGCTTTGCCTCACACTCAGACTATCTGCCTTGGCTTTTTCTCTAATTAGTCATGGCTTGATGGCAACTTTATTTTAACTCAAAAGGGTGCTTGTATTTGAATTAAAATCAAGTCGCCATCTAGCCATGACTAATTGGAGGAAAAGCCAAGACAGATAGTCTGAGTGTGAGCCAAAGCTTGCATAACCCTTTTTCAGAATTGTATAAAAAACACTCCCCCGGGGGTTGAAACAGCCCCCAGAGCCCCGGGTAACGATTGTTGGCTATGGCCCGGGGGCATATAAGATTCTTATGGAAGGGGTGATCGTATTAAATTTGGAGGAGGCCCATTTGATTGGAAATTGAAAGTTATAGTTCCCTATTTAAGATTCAAAAGCCACGAGAGGGTAACTAGTCCCCCCCTTTCGCACACCACCTTTTCTCAAACTGCATCCAATTGAAATTTTTAGATATTCATTTTGTTTAATATAGTCCAAAGATCATACAACAATGCTTCCGGGGTTGACACAACCCTCCAAAGTCCGGGGGCAAGTGGTGGAAGTTTTGCCCCGAGGGCATATAAGGTTCTTATGGAAGGGGTAGTCGTATTAACTTTGGTTGACGCTCATTTGATTGGAAATTGAAAGCTCTAGTTCCCCTTTTAAGAGGCAAAAGTGATCAGGGGATAAGTAGCCCCCTCCCCCAAGTTCTTGTTTCCCCAAATGCACCCCATCGATATTTTGAGATAGTCATTTTATTAAAAATTGTCCAAGGATCATATAAAAATGCCTCCGAGGTTAACAAAACCCCCAGAGCCCGGGGTTGAGGGTTATAATAATACCCCGGGGGCATGGTGTTTTATGGAAGTGGTGGTGGTATTAACTATGGAGGAGGTTCATTTTATTTGAAATTAAAATTTCTAGTTTTCCTTTTAAGAGTCAAAAGTGATCCGAGGGCAACTGCCCCCCCAATGCCTTCTTCCCCCATCTGGATACGATCAAAATTTTGAAATAGCCATTTTGTTCACAATTGTAGCTCCCTTTATAAGAGTCAAAAGTGAACGGAGGGTAACTATCCCACCCCCATGCCTTTTTTTCCTAATTGTATCCGATCAAAATTTTGAAATAGCCATTTTGTTCAAAATAGTTCAAAGGCAAAATAACCATGTCTATGCGGTTGAATACCCCTCAGGGCAAGGGCTGTAAGCTATGCTAGTTGCCTAAAGTTAACACATGATGTTTGTATTGAAGGCGTGGTTGTATAAGCTTTGAAGGAGGCTCATTTGATTGGAGATTGAAAGTTCTAGTTCCTTTTTAAAATCCAAAAGTGATTGGAGGGCGACCAGCCCCCCTCCCTTTGCACCCTTTATCCTGAAATGAATTCGATAGAAATTTTGAAACAGAGAAAGTTGAAAAACCTGAAACTTGGAAATCAAAAACGAACAGAAATTAATTAAAAAAAACTTTCCGAAAAAGAAGTTTTTCAAAGAAAGTAAAGGCCAAACGAAACTTTAGGTCAGCAGAAATAAATTCCTAAAATAATTAAAACTCAAAACGACCAAAAATTACTATTAAAGATTAAATGAAACCCAAAAACAAACAAAAAATTAAATAAACAATTATAGCAAACAAACATACAACAGGTACTAATATAAATAAATAATTAAATCTTAAAAAGAGCAAAAATTAATTAAATATGCGAATGAAGCTTAAAATGAACTAAATTCATCGCAAGCAAGATTTTGGCTACTGCCCCTTTCCTCAACTGTAAAAGTCTAAACTCTACCGCGTCATTACCGGGAAAAATTTATAATCTACTTGATTTAATTTGTGATATGTTTACGAATCGTAAAGGACTCTTATCATTTAACATTAATCTATACCCCTTTCTAAATGTATCAAACTTCCCCAAGGGTCTAATTGGCAATAAGCAAATTCTAAAGAAATAAAGAGAATATAGTAGAGGGGTTAGTCCTCTAACAACACCAACAACATTTAAAAAAGAGGAAGAAGAAGATGTTAATTCAATCTTGGAAAATACTAGCACTCCTAGCAGAAGCAATGATTTGATAACACCAATGACGACGGCTAGACAAAAGCGAAGACGTATTGATTCACCCTCCAGTTTGCAAAAGGGGAGTGGACATTACACTACGTGTTTGCGTTCAAAATGGATGAAGTTTTAAAAGATGTCTATGAAAATATTGGTGAAGTGGGAAGTCTAAGTTCCCCCACAATGTTTTCTAAAGTTGCCTCTGACATAGATGACAGCATATTAAAAATAGTAAAAGAGTATCTAGAAAATGGACCGAGTTACACTCTGCATCGGGATCGCAGGCTTCGTTGCAAACAATATCGACAAACTAAAGCCTTTTTCCCTCTGCATATAATGCAAACTGATTTTTTATCTTTAGACGCGATTCAACGGCGTTACAGTACACCCTACAAAATTTATTCTAGTGGCAATCAGTGTCTTTAGTCGCTATGCATATGCCATTCCATTACAATCAAAGAGAGGTGTTGAAGTTGATCAGGCTTTAGAAAGTATTCTTGAACAAGATTGCTATAGAAAATTCAATCGGATCGCGGTAGCGAATTTGTTAAATCCTCATGTGTAAAAGGTTCTATTGAAATATAATACAAAACTACATGCCATTTTAGACCAATTCAGCAAAAAGATGACTAATAAAAAAGTGGTATTCATTTTTCCTGATATTGACTACTGTTTTAATACTCTTGGCCCAAGACAAGTGGGCCATGGAATGGACTACTTTACAAAGGTCACTCATCAATGTCTGGCTATGGTCTTAGCAGTTGGTTTGCTAAGCTGTTTTGCTCTGCACTACCTCTGGTTAGAAAATATATTGTACCGGCTGCGACAGATTTTGCATCCTCTACACTATACGATTGGAGCTCTGGCAAGGATTTTAAAAAAAGTGCTTCGGAAAATCTTAGGTCCCAGTGTGAGAACCCTTGGTGAAGAATTGAAATCTCACCAAAATGGAAAAGGTTTAAAAAGGTCAAGAAAACAGTGCACCACTCATCAGTCTCTACTCAGGTCAGAAACGATAGACATCACCCCTGTCGAAGAAAAGAAGGAAAAAGACAACACGTACTGTAAACAGTAGAAGAAGCCCCAGGAATAGAATTGCTAGATCGAAACTGGATTTTTTTCATAGATGGCATATCTACTGCATAAGGATTCCCAACCTTCAATCACTTCATCTTTGAATCTATTCAATGCAGAAAATGTTGATGTGAGTGTAAGACATGGATACTATGAACAATTTTATCCACAACAACCCCTCTCCGATAATATCCACTTTCAAATTTATTCCAATGAAGACTACTTTATGGACACATCTTTGACATTTATAGATTTACATATGATAGTCAAGAAATCCAACAATGGAATGCCAGTTCGAACTGACGGAATATCCAATGAAAATTGTATATTACATAATTTATTTCGTCAAATCAGTGTCTACATAAATGGCACACAGGTGAGCACAAGCAAAAGTCTCTCAAATTATACAAGCTATATGCAATTCATGCTGATGACACCCAAGTCACACAAGGAATTGAGAGGCTCCTCCAATGGATATGAAAATATAACTAATACTGATAGTACAGATGCACTTAAAAATGCTACAACTAGTGAATTACATCTAGTTGGAAAAATATATCATGAAATATTTGATATACCCCAATGGCTACCACCAAATATTAAAGTGGATATAAAATTGACGCTTGCTCCATCTAATTTCATTTTACGAAAAGAACTTCCTGCCAATCCTGATGTAACCCTCTGCCTCACCTCGGCAATATACTACATATACGAAAGCAGCAGGTTATGAGTTCTGTTGCTTTGGCAGTGGAAAAACTGAGAGCTAGTGGAAATAATATTAAACTACTTGTTCCTCATACCATCACCAATCAACGTCATATTGCCACAGGCTCACGCACCTTCACCGACTCATCCTTTATCAATGGCGAAATTCCGTCAAAATTAGCATTGTTATTTGTAAAAAGCGCTAGTGCAATAGGATCGTGGACTGGATGCCCACATAAATTTGAGATGTTTGGGCTTTCATCTCTTGTCTGCAAAGTAAATGGAATCCCACTCTACAATCTATCTTTTGATAAATCCTATAGGACCTTGTATGAGTTGACAATACAAATTCTAGATCATGATTCCCAACTATTTGAAAATGGTATAACCGAAAAAATGTTCGCTAAAACAAATGGTATCATTGTATTGGATTTGTCTGGCACCCAGGCTATGAGTATAGGTCGAACCGGGAGAGTGCGTTTAGAGTGTACATTTGCCGACCCATTAGCTGAGAAAATTGCACTAATCTCACTAAATCAATTTGAAACCTATTGGGAAATCACTCCCGAAGGCAGTGTTCCACTAGACCTTGCACCATGAACACCAGTCAAATAATCAATGTATTTAATATGGACCCATACATGTCCAAATACAGATCCTATTGTCTGACCTCGGATTTTCTGGGGAAAATTCAAAGTGTCAACAATACCCTAATCATTGTTAATAGCAGTCCGTAGACTGTGAATACTGGCCATTGATTGTGCATCTTTCAAACAATGAAGACGATTGAATTTTTTGATCCTCTTGGCCTACCAATTGGCCTAGAATGTATAGACATTCTACACTCCACGCATCAGCAACTATATTGAGAGCAGTGGGAAAACTATTATTCAAAATCGGAAGAGAGTGCAGGATCTGACGACTAAAAGCTGTGGTTTCCATGCGCTACTATATTCCGTGTTCAGATGTCGCGGCTATACTTACAAGCAGTTTCTCAACAGTTATGTAGACAATCCACGTCTGAACGACTTTATGGTGGAAAATATCCTCTCAAACCTGTATAATATTGATTTTAGTGCCCTACGAGTAAAGTGCTTACAAAATGTTTGTGAATTTTTGTTAATAAAGAAAAAATGTATACAACAATGTCTTTATTCTTCACTCTAGATTTCTTCTTCGGTGTATAGGCAACTGTCGAGAACCACTAATGCCGGTAGATCATTTGAATTCACTGTATATTGATCTTGATTGGCTACAAAGTCAGGGTCTCATTTTCTACAGTACAATGTAACTTTACTCTTGTCGTATTCTTTGTATAGTCAATGATACTATTTGCATTCATATTGTGAAATTCACGTATTTCAATCTGTCTATTTGAAGCAATGTCATATACAGTGTTTTCAAATGGTGAATCACATTCGGTAACTGCCAAATAAAAATCACTAGGTTTATAGTCATAATAGGCAGTGTCGTCATAACGATGATGTAGAAACCAAATTGTCTTGTTACCCCAGCAGTTGAATCGTAGACCTGATTTTTCCTCCCAAAATAATTTAAATCCACGACGATACCAATCTTGTAGAAATAAACTAAAATCACGTTTAGGGTTCTTTCCAAACATACCTGGGTAAGTATTCTCCCATTGATCACATTTGTCATAGTGGCAATTGGAGCATAGATGTCCTCTAGGGTGAGAGTCACAAATCTCTTCAAGACATGAATTACAGCCTTTAATTTGTACTGCATATCCTCTATGTAATTTACAGGGATTGCATAATTTGCACTTTTCATCATACTCATTAATAATTGTACAATTCTCACATGATGACCAACTGCCAAGAGTGTACATGCATAGTGGACATGTATAAAACATTTTTTGGTTTCCGTTGTCAACTCTCTCACAGCTAAAAAGAAACTGATCCTCGTTCGATAAATTCATAGGGGAATGGGAGAGGAGTAACTCTGTGACGTTACATAACCTCTTTCGAAGGGGGAGCCATCTACATTGAACTTATGGCGATGTTTACAAAAGTATATCCACGATATTATTCTGCTTTGTTTCAATTAATATATCAATAAACTGAGTAAAAGCATTTGAGTCGCGTCGTAAAAGCTTCATACAATAGTCCAATGGGGAAGAATCAGTTTTCATTATATTGTCAATTTTCCCATGTGAGAATATCTTCCGTTGAAAGAATAACTCGAGAAAATCGTCATCCAGAATCAAATGTTTTTACATAATCACAAGATTCGACCTAATTCTCACTTTCTCAAATTTATTCATTTTTCAATCCTATCACTTTCACTGCTGACTCTAGACTACCGTGATTCGTTCTACTTCAAGAATATTCGATAACCTAACATAAAGAAAAGGGTGACATTTCCGATTTCGAAACAATTTTATTGAGCGTGTATAATTACAACAATAATATATATTACACATGTACAATTAGCGATGTAACTCATTGTCCTCTATATGCTTCCCTATTGCATTTAAAGCACTTTGAAGTCTATTCACATGTGCTATATAAACTTTTGCAGCGAAGCATAATTGATCCTCCATTTTAAATTTGCTCAAAGATAACACATATCTTGCATATACTTCATCCCATTCATGACAAAGCCGTGATCCTCTTGTGATTTCTACCGCTATGTTTGGTGATCTTGTATCATTGCTGCTGGTGCTATGAACTCTAATAGTGTAAACATTCCACTCATTATTATAAATATATCCTAATAAACGAGCGAAGTCAAACTGTTCTCACTCTTTGAATTCTATTCTCACACTAATAACAACTATAGCAAAAATCCTTCCCTATATTCACTGCGATCTTGTTCCGTTAGTGTTTCCGACACCCTGATTGGCCTAGAAAGAGACACGTGATCCTGTTTCGTTAGACACTCGATTATCCAGCAATGATGTAAACTTCTGTCTGTATTCAAGAAACAATAAACAAGTTGACCATCAAACAGAACTATGAAACAACACTCATAACCATCAAACACCAAACAGAACAGAAACACATCAAATCATATAACCAAAAAACCATATAACCAACAAACAGCTCTAGAAAGAGGCACGTAATCTTGCTAGCCAGTATTCCTAGGCCTCTGATTGTCTGAATCTTGTTCGCCCTGTATGTTAAGGGTGCCCTCTGTTGTTAGCTCAGTAGCAATTGGGTCCCTCCTACTATACCCCCAGGGGATAACTTACAACCCTTGCCCTGAGGGCTAGGGGGGTTGTCATCCTCACAGACCTAATTTCCAGAACTTTCTACTACGTTGGACAAAATGGCTATCTTTGACATTTTGATTTGATGTGTTTGCGGGAATGGTGGGCGTGAGAGAGGGGTTAGTTACCGTCCAATCACTTTCAACTATTATAAAGGGCACTAGTCCTCTCAATTTCCAATTGAATGAGCCCTTTTTGAAATTTTTACGACAACTCTGTCATTAAAAACCTTATATGCCCCGAGGGCATAGATTACAACCTTTGCCCTGGGGACTCTGGGGGGTTTGTCATCCTTAAAATTCATCCTTAAAAACCTAATTTCCAGAACTTTCAACAACGTTGAACAAAATGGCTATATCTAAACTTTGATTGAATTTGTTTAGGGAAACGGGGGGCGTGAGAGGGGGTAAATTACTCTCCACTCACTTTCGACTATTAAAAAGGGCAATTTCAATTTCCAATCAATTAGCCCCTTTTGAAATTTCTACAACAACTTTCTATACAAACATT
The DNA here is from genome assembly GCA_027921565.1 of Artemia sinica. Lineage (NCBI taxonomy): Eukaryota > Metazoa > Arthropoda > Branchiopoda > Anostraca > Artemiidae > Artemia > Artemia sinica. The sequence continues at coordinate 44,324,512 of CM051258.1, forward strand.
ATATGCCCCCAGGGCATAACTTACAACCCTTGCAGTGAAAGCTCTGATGGGGTTATCATCCTAAAAGACCTAGTTTCCAGAACTTTCGACTACGTTGAACAAAATGGATATCTCAAAATTTTGATTGGATGTGTTTGGGGAAATGGTTGGCATAAGAGGGGAGTTAGTTGCCCTTCAATCACTTTCAACTATTAAAAGGGCACTAGCCTTTCAATTTTCAATTGAATGAGCCCTTTCGGATGTTTTTACAACATCGCTTTCAATAAAAACCTTACACGCTCCCAGGGCATAACTTAAAACCCTTGCCCTGAGGGTTGGGGGTAGGGATGGGTTGTCATCCTTAAAGACCTAATTTCAAAAACTATCAACTGCGTTGAATAAAATGGCTATCTAAAAATTCTGATTGGATGTGTTTGGGGAAAAGATGGGCGTGAGAGGGGGGTTAGTTGCCCCCAAATCACTTTCGACTATTAAAAAGGGCATTAGCCCTTTGAATTTCCAATCGAATGAGCTCTGTTTCAAGTTTCTACGACAAACATTTCAATACAAACCTTATATGCCCCAGGGTAAAACCTATAACCCTTGCCCTAAAGACTGTGTGGGGGAGTGTCCTGCTCAAAGGTATAATTTCCTGAACTTTCAACTTCGTGGAACAAAATGGCTATGAAAAAAATATTGATTAGATATGTTTGTTGAAATGATGGGGGTGGAAGGGTGTTAATTGCCTTCCAATCGCTATCGACTATTAAAAAGGGCACTAGACATTTCAATTTCCAATCGAATGAGCCCTTTTTGAAGTTTCTACGACGACGCGTTCAGTAAAAACCTTATATGTCCCCAGGGCATAACTTACAGCCCTTGCCCTGAGGGCTGTGGGGGGTATCCTCCTCAAAAACATAATTTCTATCTGGAAATCCACAACACTGAACAAAATGGCTATCTAAAAATTTTGATTGGATGTGCTTGGGGAAAAGGTGGGCGAGAGAGGGGGGCTAGTTGCACTCAAATCACTTTCGAATATTAAAAAGGGCACTAGACCTTTGAATTTCCAATTGAATGAGCCCTTTTTCAAGTTTCTACGACAAAGATTTCAATAAAAACTTATATAAACCTAGGGCATAACTTATAACTCTTGCTCTGAAGACTGTGGGGGGAGTGTCCTGCTCAAAGGTATAATTTTCTGAACTTTAACTGCGTGGAACAGAATGGCTATCTCAAAATTTTGATTGGATGTGTTTGGGGAAATGGTGAACGTGGAAGGGGTGTTATTTGCCTTCCAATTACTTTCGACTATTAAAAAGGGCACAAGCCATTTCAATTTCTAATCGAATGAACCCTTTTTAAGTTTCTACGACAACGCGTTCAATAAAAACTGTATATGCCCCCAGGGCATAACTTACAACCCTTGTCCTGAGGGCGGTAAGGGGGTTGTCATTCTCAAAGACCTAATTTCCAGAACTTGAAACTACGTTGAACAAAATGGCTATCTCAAAATTTTGATTGGATGTGTTTTCGGAAAAGGTGGGCGTGAGAGGGGGGTTAGTTACCCTCCAATGACTTTCAACCATTAAAAAGGACACTAGCCCTTTGAATTTCCAATCGAATGAGCCTTTTTTGAAGTTTCTACGACAACACATTCTATAAAAATCTTATACGCTCCAAGGACATAACTTAAAAACCCTTGCCCCGAGGATTGTAGGGGAGTGTCCTCCTCAAAAACATATTTCTATCGAGAAATCAACTATGCTGAACAAAATGGTTATCTCAAAATTTTGATTGGATGCGTTTGGGGGAATGATGGGCGTGTGTGGGGGGGGGGCTCGTTGCCCTCCATTCACTTTCGACTATTAAAAAGGGCACTAGCCCTTTGAATTTCCAATCGAATGAGCCTTTTTTGAAGTTTCTACGACAACACCTTCTATAAAAACATTTTATGCCCCCAGGGCATAACTTTAAAACCTTGCCCCGAGGGTTGTGGGTGAGTGTCCTCCTCAAAAAGATATTTTCTGTCTGGAAATCAAACAAGCTGAAAAAAATGGCTATCTCAAAATTTTCATTGGATGTGTTTGGGGGAATGATGGGCGTGGGGTGGGGGGGGGGGGTAGTTGCCCTCCAATCACTTTCGACTATTAAAAAGGGCACTAGCCCTTTGAATTTCCAATCGAATGGGCCTTTTTTGAAGTTTCTACGACACCGCCTTCCATAAAAACCTTATATGCCCCTAGGGCATAACTTGAAACCCTTGCCCCGAGGGTTGTGGGGGAGTGTCTTCCTCAAAAACATATTTTCTATCTGGAAATCAACAACGCTGAACAAAATGGCTATCTCAAAATATTGATTGGATGTGTTTGGGTAAATGATGTTCGTGGGGGGGGGGGGAGCCTAGTTGCCCTCCAATCACTTTTGACTATTAAAAAGGGCAGTGGCCACTCCAATTTCCAATCAAATGAGCCCTTTCGAAGTTTCTACGACAACTAATTTGATACGAAGTGCCCGGGTATGGAGAAAAAAAAAAACACATTGTGCCAACATCGTTCTTTACTTAGGCAACGCTAGCGCGCTGCTTATGATTCTGAAAAAGGTTTATGCCAGCTTTGCCTCACACTCAGACTATCTGCCTTGGCTTTTTCTCTAATTAGTCATGGCTTGATGGCAACTTTATTTTAACTCAAAAGGGTGCTTGTATTTGAATTAAAATCAAGTCGCCATCTAGCCATGACTAATTGGAGGAAAAGCCAAGACAGATAGTCTGAGTGTGAGCCAAAGCTTGCATAAGCCTTTTTCAGAATTGTATAAAAACACTCCCCCGGGGGTTGAAACAGCCCCAGAGCCCCGGGTAACGATTGTTGGCTATGGCCCGGGGGCATATAAGATTCTTATGGAAGGGATGATCGTATTAAATTTGGAGGAGGCCCATTTGATTGGAAATTGAAAGTTATAGTTCCCTATTTAAGATTCAAAAGCCACGAGAGGGTAACTAGTCCCCCCCTTTCGCACACCACCTTTTCTCAAACTGCATCCAATTGAAATTTTTAGATATTCATTTTGTTTAATACAGTCCAAAGATCATACAACAATGCTTCCGGGGTTGACACAACCCTCCAAAGTCCGGGGGCAAGTGGTGGAAGTTCTGCCCCGAGGGCATATAAGGTTCTTATGGAAGGGGTAGTCGTATTAACTTTGGTTGACGCTCATTTGATTGGAAATTGAAAGCTCTAGTTCCCCTTTTAAGAGGCAAAAGTGATCAGGGGATAAGTAGCCCCCTCCCCCAAGTTCTTGTTTCCCCAAATGCACCCCATCGATTTTTGAGATAGTCATTTTATTAAAAATTGTCCAAGGATCATATAAAAATGCCTCCGAGGTTAACAAAACCCCCAGAGCCCGGGGTTGAGGGTTAGAATAATACCCCGGGGGCATGGTGTTTTATGGAAGTGGTGGTGGTATTAACTATGGAGGAGGTTCATTTTATTTGAAATTAAAATTTCTAGTTTTCCTTTTAAGAGTCAAAAGTGATCCGAGGGCAACTGCCCCCCCCCCCAATGCCTTCTTCCCCCATCTGGATACGATCAAAATTTGAAATAGCCATTTTGTTCACAATTGTAGCTCCCTTTATAAGAGTCAAAAGTGAACGGAGGGTAACTATCCCACCCCCATGCCTTTTTTTCCTAATTGTATCCGATCAAAATTTTGAAATAGCCATTTTGTTCAAAATAGTTCAAAGGCAAAATAACCATGTCTATGCGGTTGAATACCCCCTCAGGGCAAGGGCTGTAAGCTATGCTAGTTGCCTAAAGTTAACACATGATGTTTGTATTAAAGGCGTGGTGTTGTATAAGCTTTGAAGGAGGCTCATTTGATTGGAGATTGAAAGTTCTAGTTCCCTTTTTAAAATCCAAAAGTGATTGGAGGGCGACCAGCCCCCCTCCCTTTGCACCCTTTATCCTGAAATGAATTCGATAGAAATTTTGAAACAGAGAAAGTTGAAAAACCTGAAACTTTGGAAATCAAAAACGAACAGAAATTAATTAAAAAAAACTTTCCGAAAAAGAAGTTTTTCAAAGAAAAGTAAAGGCCAAACGAAACTTTAGGTCAGCAGAAATAAATTCCTAAAATAATTAAAACTCAAAACGACCAAAAATTACTATTAAAGATTAAATGAAACCCAAAAACAAACAAAAATTAAATAAACAATTATAGCAAACAAACATACAACAGGTACTAATATAAATAAATAATTAAATCTTAAAAAGAGCAAAAATTAATTAAATATGCGAATGAAGCTTAAAATGAACTAAATTCATCGCAAGCAAGATTTTGGCTACTGCTCCTTTCCTCAATTGTAAAAGTCTAAACTCTACCGCGTCATTACCGCTTTACTGAAAACTATATGTGTCTTGAACAGTCTTGGAAAGACCTCATAAAATTAAACTTAATATTCTATGTATAATGATATTAATTGCTGGAGCTCATCAGTTCAAGATCTTATTTCAATGTAATTCTTATTTTTATTCTCAATGTTGTAGCAAGTACAAAATAAAATATTTCTATTATACTGAATTTCGTTTTCAGTTAAGAGCCAATGACACAGTAGGCTTTAGACTTTAACAGTTAGGAAAGGGGGCAGTAGCCTATTTCTTGCTTGTAGTGATTTTTGTTTTGTCTACACTGGAGTTTTACAATCTGATCTTTGGACTATTTTGAACAAAATGGCTATCTCAAAATTTTGATCGGATGCATTTGGGGAAAAGAAGGCGTGAGTAGAAGGGGGACTAGTTCCCTTCCAATTAATTTTGGTTCTTAAAGAAGGCACTGGAACTTCTTATTTCCAATCGAATGAGCCCCCCCCCTCCCAGAATTTATACGATCGCCCCTTCCAGATTAATGCCGTATTCCACGTTCCATATCATTCCATATTGTCAACATAATTGCCAAATGTCATATGCCATGTTCTTTCTATATTCCATATTAACTCCCGTATGTTAATTAAATTTAATATATATCCTAAATAAAACATAGAAAGGGAAGAATGAATAGGGGCGATTGTTTCTTAATGAAAATTAGCCTATAGTCACGCCAGATTTACGAATAGGCCCACTAGGCCGTGGCCTAGGGGCACACAATGCCAGGGGGTGCAATAAATTATCACTGAGTGATTTTTTTCTTAACAAAACTGGACTGCTGTGACTTTCCGTTAATGTGCCTGATTCACTTCACCGCCGCGATGCCTATTCACAGAAAAGTAATTTTAAAAACAACACATTAATTCCGTGACCACTTATAAACCATCAGATGTCTCCCAATAATGGCGGCTGCGATCTCGGTATCACCTCTCTCTTTCATTAATTTTGGCTCATCAGTTACGTTCTGTTCAGTGCTTCCACTATCCCTGAATTTTCGGGTATTTCTCCGAAAATCTCGCAAAACAGAGAGGCAAAAACGCTTGGGCCTAGAAACGTCACAGCTTTAAATCCGGCCCTGCCTATAGTTGAAGCCTATAGCTATAGTTTTGCTCAATAATGTTGTAGGAATTCTTCCTAGAACGTTTTTGACGAGGTGATTTCTAGTGACTCATTCCGTCCAGGGTTTGGAGCGACCATGCATTTTGCAATGTTTTGATTGAATTTGCTTATGCTGCCATAGATTTTTATTTTATCGTGAGTGAGAACATGTCTGTAAATCAAAAATTTATAGGAGCAACAGAAAATCTTTTCTTCCGAAAGATCGGATTATACAATGGAATGAAAGATAGCGCGAAAATCGGGTATCATATATTCTTCAGTTAATTAAAAAGAGGAAGTTTTGTTGAAGTTTTATAAGGTCCATAAAATAAGCATTTTTCCAAGCATTTCATTTCATTGGTTAAAAATCTCTGGATTTTTAATTTATATTAAGATGCCCAAAGTAGTGGTGTAAATTCACAAATCATTAGGGAGAGATACATATTCTAAAATGTAGAGGGAGTATATTTTTCATTATGTCAATGAGGATACTAAAATAAGCCTTTTTTCAGTGAAAATACCTCAAAAAGTATTTTTTTCTAAAATTAGTGAGCCAATTTCCTCTGCTTTCCCCCTTCAATCGACACCACCTGCCCAAACAAATATAGTATTCAGCGTGTAATGACTATGATGTCTCAGATTTGCAGGATTTAACCTTTTAATAAAAATTCAGGTTTTTTTTAGCTTTTTGTGTGAATCAGTTTTTTTTAAGGATATAAACTACAACTGAAAAATATCTAGTTGGCAGTTGTAATTATAAAATAATAAAAAAAAACGTGTGCTGCAACCATTAGGTGTTGATTAGTCAGTTTAGGATTAGTGACTAATAAAACCTCCAGAAGATAATTATGTTCCATGTAAATAACGTCCTCAACATTTTCAACAAATATATTCCCTTTCTTCGGCCATCACAATCCTGTGCACGTTTTTTTTGGCTACATATTTCACTGTCAAACTGTTATGCACGGACAATCACTGGAACATAAGGAATGACAGAATATTTCTCTTTCAACTTTAAAACTATAAAGCGGAAAATTTTTCACATAGTTAGAGAAATATCCGAGTTTTAAAAAGAAAAAAGGAATCCATTTAAAGGCTTTTGTTTTAACTCAAAAAAGTTTTTGCTGTAAAAGAATAATATTTTTAGGAATACTTATCACCCGATTTAGGGCATAGGAAGCTGTCTTTTAGCCATAATTACGGTTTAGGGGCCTACGAGGTAAGTCCAAAATTTGTTTTGCTACACAAAAAAACTTTCAGGAATGGATGTAAAGTCTATTTTAGGCCCCCCTCGAAGGTATCTTCAAATTCCTAAATTCTTTTCTTCCTCGCTTCTAAGGCTGTTGAGTTATATCTTTATGAAAGGGAGTATCTCGCGCTGGTAAAAAAAAAAGTTTCACTTAAAGAGTCTGTACTTTTTATGTGTAAGCCTTGGCAAAGGGATTTCCAAGATTTGAGCCAGATCCTTTGCCGAATTTGAATGATTTCCTATAGTTAGGATCATTTACATTTTTTGTTTTTTATTATATTAATTTAGGATGCCTTTAGGAATGTTTATTTAGTTAATCACTATGCGTTAGCAAAATTAAAATTTTGCCCTAGTATAGTGATTAATATCTGTTAACAATAAAGTTTTTTATTGTTTTAAAAAATAGTTGTGAGACAGAGTCAAACTTTGGCGTAAAGAGCGAGGCGTTGAGGAGGGGACAGCCCCTTTCATATACGGACTAATTTCTGTTTGTTCTAAGTTTTAATGTCGCTCCTTACTTTCAGTTAAGAAAACATGTTTTTTTATTTAATTTCTGAACATTTTTGAATTAATGTAGCTTTGATTTTGGCTCACCGCACATGAATAATTTAAACGAAATTTGCATATTAGGCTAGTTTTCTTTTTTTGGCTAAATGGCTTTCTCGAAATTTTCGCCTGACGTAACTTATGAATTAACTTACGTAACGAACTTCTATATTCGTATTTTCTTATTACATATATTAGAGAGTTCGCTCCCTAGTCAATACCTGGCTCTTTACGCTAAAGTTCGAATTTTGTTCGAATCACAAACCCCTGAATCACAAAGGCTGGTTAATTAGAATAGATAGCTCTTTTGAAAGTACTAAAAAAAACTTTAGCGTAAAGAGCGAGGTGTTGGCTAGGGGGTGAGCCCCCTCATATACGTAATAATTTCTTTTCGTTTTAAGCATTAATGTTGCTCTTTACTTTCAGTTGGAAAAAAAAAAACTGGTTTTTTTTCATTTAATTTCTGATGGCTTTTTAAATAATGCTGGGAAATCCGGCACCCCCTTCATAGAAATGTTACTTCTCCCAAGGAAACATCCTCCATGGAAAGATCCTCCCCGTAAACCCCTACTCCGACCCCCTCCCCCCACCAGAAAAAAAAATTCCTCCTGAAAACATCTGTATACTTTACAATAACCAACACTATATGTAAACAATGGGCAAAGTTTATAAATTGCAGACCTTTCCCCAAGAACTGTGGGGAATTAAATCACCCTCAAAGACAAATTTATTAGATTTTCAACTATGCTAGACAAAATGTCTATCTCAAAATCTTGAGCGGGTGACTTGGGTAAAAAATGAGCGTGGCAGGGGGCCAAGTTGCCCTCCAATTTATTTGGTCACTTAAAAAGGACACTAAAACTTTTAATTTCCGTTCGAATGAGCCCTCTCACGATATTCTAGGACTACTGGATCGATATGACCACCCCTGGGGGAAAACAAACAAACAAACAAATAAAACACGCATCCATGATTTTTCTTCTGGCAAAAAATTTAAAATTCCACATTTTTGCAGATAGGAGCTTGAAACTACTATAGTAGGGTTCTCTGATACGCTGAATCTGATGGTGTGATTTTCATTAAAGTTGTATGACATTTAGGGGTTGTTTTTCCCTTTTTTTGAAAATAAGTCAAATTTTCTCAGGCGTGTAACTTTTGTTGGGTAAGACTAAACTTGATGAAACTTGTATATTTGAAATCAGCATAAAAATATGATTCTTTTGAGGTATCTGTTGGTATCAAAATTCCATTTTTTAGAGTTTCGGTTACTATTGAGCCGGGTCGCCCCTTACTTACAGTTCGTTAACACGAACTGTTTGATCCTTCAGGCCTGGGCTGAAAAAACCACAAAGCATGAGGAAAATTGAATTTTTATTGGTTGTCTTGAAAACAAGACCAAACAGAGAGCCAAAAAAGATCGAAAAATGTTCTTTCCTGAACGGCTTGAAACTTAAAATCACAAGTCCTAAGGCCAAGGGGATCCTAATGTGCAACAACAATTTTTGGGGAATGTGCGCCCCATTTTTTTTTGTCTGTTCGGCTTGAAGCTTATATCTTTAATTAGTTGGGAGAACATATTTTTTTTATCGGCTTGAAGCTTCCAAGTGGCTTTTCTAGGGCTAAGGGGTAGTGGTGGATCCAGGGGCGGGGAGGGGGTGGTGGGTCCTCCATGATTTTTTCTGACTCCCTCATTCCTCGTTTTTGCATGTTTATTTACTCTTTTTTTAGAATGAAGTAGTCAATTTGGTGAATTATTTGCACCTTTGTCGCATTGCCCCCCCCCCCCCCCAATATTTTGCTTATTGGTGCCCTTGTCACATTGTGCCACCCTCAATATTTTGCTCTAGATTCGCCCCTGCTAAGGGGAAGAAATATTTTTTGGAGAGGGAGAAACGTGTTAAGAGGCTCAAAAAGGGGGCATACAACTTATTGTCTTTGATCGGTCTGAAACTTACAGCTGTAAGTAGCTGGTTTTAAAGGGAACCTAATGTAAAAAGAAATATTTCAGATAGCCCCCCCCAAAAAAAAGAGCAAAAGGACTTGTTTCCTAATTGGCTTGAAGTTTGAGTTCTTTAGTCCATGGGTCAAAGCTACTCCAATGCTCAACAAAAAAAGAGGGGAAATAATTGTTTTCCCCAAAAAAGTTAAAAAAAAAAATTCTCTGGGCGATTTGGAACTTGAATCCACATGCGCATAGAGAAAGGGAGCCCTCATGTGCACAAATAAATTAGAATGGAGCACGGACCACCAAAGACAAGGGCCAGAGAGTTTTTTTATTCAAATTCGTTGGCAACTTATATCTGAAAGTCCCTAGGCGAGAGAGCCCGAATTAGTAAAAATAAAAACAAAATGTTTAAATGGGGACCTAAAAAAAGGCCTGCAAACTTTTGTTTCTGGATGACTTGAAATTTATAATTATAAGCTCGTCACCTGGTGCAACCTAATGCACAAGTAAATTTGAATTTGGGGACACATCCCCCCTCCAAAACAGGGGCCCCAGAAAGGGCCAAACATCTTTTTTTGTGCAATTAACCTGAAACTTTCGAGGGTCTTAGCCTAAACTGAGGGGACCACATATTTTTGGTGGAGAGAAGATGTTAGTGGGCAGAGAAATGGGCCAAAGAATTCGTTGTCATAAATCAGTTTGAAGATTATAGCCTTAAGTTCCAGGACCAAAGGAACATAATGTTAGTGAGTAATGTTAGTGATAATTAAAATGTGTCGGGGCAGATGGGCCCAAAATAGGGCCAGGAAACTTTTCTTGCCCGAATGCAGATTCAGAAAACTAAAGATAAGATTTGCTAATTTGCTTTAAAGTTACGTATAGACAGGGCAAACAGAGCACTAATGAATTCAAAAATTTTGAAAATAATTAGGTTTTATCGATTCATAGCGTCGGAAAATATTTGCACGTTTTTCTGTATTTCTTCTACAGTTTACCAGCCGAAATAGTATATTAATCTTATGGTCAAATGTGACTTGTTCTTGACATGTGACTGGTTCTTAGATTAGCTTTGCTCAAATTAAACTATAAAACTTCTTTCATCAAAAATAGCATAGCTTCAAGCTGCAGTAACATGAATTTCCTAAAGATGCAAAGCTGAAATTATTCCTGCCCTTGGGGTGTCAATTGGGGGAGAGAACCGGAGACGGGCTCATTCGGGTCTCTCTATATTTTGTCCTGCTTAGATTTAAAAAGTTTTTTTTTTGGAAATTGTCTTTGAAAAATACACCTTTTTTCAATTTTCATTGAATGATCGAAAAAGGAAAATTGCTACTCCCCTAGAATTGGAAAACTTCGTATTGAACCCTCCCCAGCATTTTGTGAACTGGTGCTGCCTGGCTCCCAGTCCTACGTCTAAGCTACTCAGAAATTATTTTATCTTGGACACATTCCTTTATAATGTATAGAAAATTAATTGTTATATTTTTTATCAATCATTGAAGTTACTAATATTCATTTTAGTTGTTTTGTTTAGAAGCAAATTGTTAGATGTCAGCATGAAATATAATCAAAATGGTTAGTTTTGACAAAAAAAATAGTCTTTTAAAATAAAATTGAAAGCCACGAATATAAAAATTCTAAGATATATTTATTATTGCTTTTGGAATAGGACTAGCTCCACACTGATTTGTAAACCATGGCTAACCTTCGATATTATATGATGCTGCTGATGGTATGAGAATTTAAAAATTCAATGCTCAAAAAACAAGTAATTTCCGGTAAAACACATATTACGCTCTGGCCATTGCAGCGTTTAGGTGGCAGTAGCCAAGGCCGTACCCAGAGGGGGCTAGGGGGTTTGAACCCCCTCCGCCCCAAAATGTTTGTTTGACTCGTAAAAAACGTAACAAAAATGTATATAAACAAATTTTGTATGCGTTTTTTTGAGATTTTTTTGTAATCCCCCCCCCCCGAAAAAAAATCTTTGAGTAAAACCCCCTTTCTCCGGAAAAAATCCTGGGTATGGCCCTGGCAGTAGCACTTCTGAGTATTTGTTAATTTATGTTCGATTTAAGTTCTGTTTGTTTTAGGATTCATTGATTAATCCATAGCGGTATCCATTATCTTTTGGTTCAGTGAAACGAAATTACTCACTTTTATTTCTGTTTGGTTCAGATTTCGGTTTTTTGTTCGTAGAATTTTTGTTTTTGTTTTTTTTTAGTTTGGATTATTACATGACTTTATTTATCCTCCTTTTAGGTTTTGAAACGGCTCCTTACTTTTTTTATGTTTTTTTGGTGACGGGGGAAAAAGTTTTTTGAATTAGCTATATTAAATTTCAACAGTTGTATCCTTTTATATACAATGGAGAATCAAGTCCGTTCGCTCACTTATCCTGGTACTTTCCCATTATGTGGACACCTCTAAAAAGTCAAGTTTGGTTAATGCTAATGAAATAAAACAAAATAGGATGTTTATAAACAAATTTGGGCTATATATTTGCATATTAGGGGGGGGGGTAGGGGGTTGGTAAAGCATTGCATACATTAAATACGTCTAATACGTATATTAAACCGGAGACAGATACCCGGTTATAATGGTTTATTAACAAAATTACAAGAATTACATGTTACAAATATCCCAAATGGTAATTTTAACGATCAAATTAGACCACCCGTTACACTCAATTCCTCTGTAACAACTGTTTTAGTACCGGGTCGATATCTGTCTCACCCGTTTCACTGTTAGCATTAACCAAACTTGACTTTTTAGAGGTGTCCACATAATGGGAAAGTACCCTTATCCTTAACGTTTTGTTTATTATTAATTGCAGATAGGTTCACTAACATTTTAGTTACGAAAAAATTGAGTTTACCAATACACATGCTTTTTTGATAACCATTGAAACATTAGCGTCAATTGACAGTTAAAAATGGATGAAAAACTGACGTGAAAGCACACTCAGGCCTTCGAGAAAACAACCTGCCTTTATTTTAGTTGCCATTCATCTATTCCTTATTAGTCAACTAGAGTGATAAGTTGTAACCAATAGGATTTCAGGAACTGAAAGTCTATTTTCATTACCACCAATAGGAATGCTGCTTTGGGATAGTTACACACAGTAATTGATTTGTTTAGATCATAAAATTCAGTAGTTAATTTTAGTCGTCATGGTAGTGCAATCGAAAGGAAACTAGTTGTTTAAAATTCGGAATAGGTCAAATTGAAGCGGTTAGTTTCAAAGGCATTCTGACCGTCATTTGTCAATTTTTAATATTAGGTAAGCTAAACCTGGATTTTGAAAAAAGATAGTAGAGAAACATACAAAGATATTGGGTTTTCTGACGACAGTAAATATAATATACAACCTAAGCGGATATTTTGGCTATATAACCAATTGCCATCTTCAGCGAAATATATTGTAAAACGAAGGGTACTTGTCTATTATCCATACCACAGTCAAGTTCTTGATCTGAGTAAAAACGATTTCTCTGTCGGCATTAGCTTAGCCTGAATGATATGAAATACTATGTAGGGATATTTTAATTAAATATGCAGAAACCCACGCGATATATTGTATAGGGAAGATGCTAAAGGAAACTAGTCAAACGGGTTTCTGTCAATTGAGAATTGGATCGGAAACCGTGGTTTGTCATTGCGTTTACAATATTTAAACTATTGTTTTGTGGAGTTTAGGGGGGAAAAGGTACCTAGGTTAGGTTAGGTTACGTATTTAATATATGCTATGCTTTACCCCTCCCCACCCCCCTAATCTGCAAATATATGGCCCGAATTTGTTTCTAAACTATTATATTTTCATCATATTATGTTTTATTTCACTAGCATTAACCAAACTTGACTTCTCGCGTGGGCACCAGCTAATTGAAAAGTACCAATGTGTAATAGCCTACATAGAGTTGGTTCGGTTAGGTATTTCATATAGTGCGTTCTGGGTGGCTTGCTTTCCATAATTTTGATACTAAAGTATTATATTTTCATCATGTTTTGGTATATTTCATTATGATTAGCCTAACTTCACTGCTTGAGTTTAGTCAGGATAATAGAAAAGTACCAAACAAAGAAAAAGAACTAACTTAATCAAAAACTTTCTTTGTTTTATAGTATATTTTGTTGTTGGATACAGAGCCGTATACATTTTTTGCGGGGGGGGGGGGGGGGGGTATAAAAGGATTGGGGGGATTACAAAATAACTTAAAAAAACACATCAAAATTTGTTTATATTCATTTTTGTTACGTTTTTACGAGTCGGATAAACATTTCGGGGGAGAGGGGTCAAATCCCCTAATCCCCCTGGATATGGCCTTGGTTGGTCATATAGCCGAAATATTTGCTTAGGTTGTGCATTATATTCCTTCACAGTCTTCAGAAAAATCCATCGTTGTCTTCTTATATTTTGAATGGTGGAAAGGCAGCGTGGTCTTCGTCTTTTCATAAATAGTAGAATTACTGAAAAACCTCTTGCTGCTATAAATCGTCATAGGGCTAAGCTCATTTGAGGTCAGTACACAGATGAAAACCTCTCCTCTGTTCTATTCTGTTTATAAGTGTTATTTTCGGTGACTATCCCCCCCCCCCTTGAAATGGAAAAACATTAAATTATTTTCTATAATGTGATTTCACCTATACCAAGGGTGTCCAGTCTTTACTTGTCATTTTGCAGGCAATTTAATAGAACTTTCGATTAACAATCTGGATTCTCAAATTGTGAATCTGATCGTCAAATTCGATTTCTTTCTAATGCAATGTGATCATGGATTTTATTTTCAATTTACAATCGGACAATCTGATTCTCGTTCGGATTCTGAAACCTACAATCCTATTTCAGTTGAGGGTTGTGGATTTGGGATTGTCAACTTGCAGGAAAAAAAAAAATTTAAAGCTTACAACTTGTAGCCTATACATTTCGGACTGCTCAGGAAGAGAAATTATTCTTTTTCTAAAAAATCGTACATTTAGTTTCTTTCTATTTTCTAATTTTGTAGTTAATATTTGATGCTGTCTTTTTTTTTTGTCGTTCCCAAGAACATATGGTCTCTTTCTATTTGTGGCCTGTGGGGGATTGGGAGGTCAATTAAAACTATAAAAATGATTAATATTTCAAATTAATTTCCTGTATGCCTATTTTCATTCAATAACAATGGGTAATAAATATCCACCTTTTCAACTATTCAAGTTTTGCGCAACAATACGATTTCTTTACACTGTCCAATTACGAGGATTTCTTATAATTCGGATTTTAAAATCAGCTTGTTTTTTTTTTTGTTTTTTTTTTCACAATACAAAACGAGAATACAGATTGTCAATCGAAAGCGTCTCTATTCTCTCAGAACCAATTTTTGTCTATTGGAAACCATTCCCAACGACTGAAGTATTTACTTAACAAGAATTCGCAAAAAAGGGTTGTATCCAGGTGCGGTTGGGGGGACTACTCGTTTTGAACCCCCCTCCATCGAAATGTATGTCCAACTCGTAAAACAGTAACAAAAATGCATGTAATTTTTTTTTTAGATCCGTTTCTGTTAAGTTTTTTTTTTGTAAACCCCCACCATCGAACAAACAAAAATCCTGGATATGGCCTTGTCCCTACGAATATCAAGATTTATTTTGGTACCTGATACATTCAAGTTTAGTTTCGTGAACCGTTTGAAGCTGCTTTTCATTGATTTTAGACAGTCATATGCTATAATCTTACTAAATTTTAGTGATTCAGATTTTACCGCTAAGGCCATTCCCTAAATTATTCCCAAATGATTCTGAATTGTAGTATATTCAAAATGTATATATGTCCAGGGTTGGGACTGGGAGATATATATATATATATATATATATATATATATATATATATATATATATATATATATATATATATATATATATATATATATATAATGTAAGACCCTGATTTTAACAATGTATGACATGTGCAACTATTTTGGGGATACGAATTATTCTGTTTACGTTTGGGACAACTTGGTACTACATCAACCTTATATTCGTAATCAGCAAGTTCTGAGAGGCTAAGTACCATTTTTGGTGAAAACTAAATATGACTGGACAGCCACACTTTGATCTAACTGATTTTAAATGGGCGGAACTTAATCTCTTAGGAGCATTCTTTAAATAATTTCAAGATGACAGCGAGTTAAAAGAGGTCATGCCAATATTTACAAACTTGGGAGTGGGGAGTGGGGGAGGATACGTGGCCCCCAAAGCCTCACTTAGGGCTCTACAATAATAGGAATCGAAAGTTCTTGTGTAACACCGATTTCAAAAAGATGCTACGTCCCCAACTTTCTATTAGAATGCATCAACTGAAACCCCAATTTAATATGACTTATGTGTATAACGCAAAAACCTTTCTGCTGGGACTGCACAAGCTGGGAGTCGACGTTTACCCCTCCCCCAGGAAATAACATCCGGAAAGTACCCTCCGTAAAAAAATACCCCCCAGCCGCAGAAAATATCCCCACGGAAAATCATCCCTCTCTAAAAATACTCCCCCGGAAAATACTCCCCCCGGAAAATTCCCCCATATGCAAAATTGAGCGGCCAAAGGAGAGTGCAAAATAGGTACCTCAAAATGTCGATCAGATGTCCTAAGGGATATCTAAAGGACCAGATAGCTAAAACAGTTTTAGGACAGGGGATGGTTGGTCTCCAATCACTTTCGACTTTAAGAAAAAAGGACTAGAACTCTCAAAGAATGTCCGTATGTTTCCCAATAACAAATACTACCTGTAAACAATGGACACATTGTAAAACATAAAGCCCTTTCCCTAAGGAATGTGGGGGATCTTGCCATCCCAGAGGCATATTTATTGGACCTTTCAATTATGATGAACCAAATGGCTATTTCAGAATTTCATTCGGATGTCTTGGGGAAAGGGGGCAGGGGAAGGGGGCTAGTTGCCCTCCATTCTGTTTTGTCACTTAAAAAGACACTTTAACTTTTAATTTTTACTCAAATGAGCCTCCTCCCGATCTTCTAGGACCCTTGGTTTGATACAGTGATCCCTGGAGGAAACAAAAAAGAAACGAAAAAAAAAAAAACAACAACTATGATCTTTGAATAACGACGAAGACCACATTGCCTTTCTATCACAAAAACAACAAACTTGGGACTGTTTTAATTTTTAGTTTTAAAGATCTCATTTTATTGTAAGTTTTATTTAATGTATATGCATAGTTTACTGTGGACGAACTCTTGGATATAGAGCCGGAATGCTTTAACGTCTATGTTAATGACATATTCTTTTGAAGAGTCTCAGCAAAAGAAAAATTTGCAAAATTTTAGGAAAAAAGTACAAAACATGATAAAAAGAGAGACATTTCGATGAAAATAACACAACTGAATTCGTCAGATTTAGTAACCCTTCATCAGCATTTTTAATCCCTTCTTCCTAAAACAACGAGATTTGGAATTTTATCGATTAGGATGGTCAAGGTCTCAAGGATATGTGTTTATTTTTTATTTATTATTATTTTTTTTTTCTTACCACGGGTGATCATATTGAATTAGTAGCCGCAGAACATTTGTAGAGCAATCATCCGAATAAAAATTTAAAGATCTAATAATGTTTCGAAATAAGCAAAGGAGATGGTTGCCAGACCAAAGTGTTGATTTCTGCTTTTTTGTGTAGTAAAAGAACAATTTTGGCCGATGATAGCCAATCAGTTTAGAATAATCAAAAAAACATTTAGAGCTTCAGCAGCCATACTACCAAGCGGCGGTACATTCGCCCATCAGTTTTGGTGAAATCAGTGGTTGCAAAAAAAAAAAACACATACACTCCGATCAAAACGAACGAGTTTTGACAGACTATTTATGCAGTAATATATAAGAGTTATATAGTATTTCATTGTTGCACACCAGCTATTAAGGGAAGGTCAGTGGATCTTTACGAAGGCTCAGGAATGCATTTTTGGTCTAAAATTTTTCACACTTTGGAGAAAGATCCTTTCACCAAAAAGCCTCCCTTCATCTGGTGGAATATGTTTGGGGAAATCTTTCTAAATAGATAGTAAGGGAATGGATCCCTCTTGATAATTTCTTAGTAGGAATAGACGCCGTATTTATCTGATTGCCTTCGCTGAGGTGTATGGTTGAGGTTCTTCCCTTAAGGACAAGTGTTTTTTTTCATGAATCCTCTGTACTTGTCCATTATTCGGAACACACCATAGAAGTGAAGTTAGGTTAATCCTAATGAAATATACCAAAATATGATGAAAATATATTATTTTATTAACAAAATTATGGGAAATACAGTAGTAGAAAATTGTGTGAAGTACGCCACCCGGAATGCATTTTATTAAATACCTAACCATTATACCGACTCTATATATTACGTATTCAATAAAAATGTACCTACAGCGTAGTTTTTACACTGAGCCTAAGCTAATTGTCTCCGAATACAGATAGATAAACCGGTTTTTGTCAGGTCTTGTATCTAAGTGAAGATAAAGCAAAACGAAAGAGATTATTCGATACATAAAGGGGATTGCTACCCCACTAACTCACAGCCTTTTACGTTTAACTTTGGATATATCTTAGGTATTGATTTTGCTCTCAACTAAGTAGGCTATAAGTCAAAATACTGGGAAACTTAAGGCTTTCCCCCCTCACCAGCAAGATACTTTCTGTCCGTTATAAGTTTTAGCGTCTCTCTTTACTTTCATTTTTAATATATGAAGCTTGTTTGCTTTGAAAACGGAGCGCTAAAACTACGATACACAAATTGCAAGTCCTAGGAATCTCATTTACTTGAAGTATTTTCATCTTTTTTAAAGATTAAGGGGAAATTTTATATAAAAGTTGGACTTTCTTGATCACATTCCATCTCCTTCTTGAAAAAAAAGGAAATAAAAATAAAGAGCGAAAGAAGTTTTTTTTATGTCGGCAAGAACCACTAACTCCAAAAAAAAAAAAAAAAAAACAAGTGATTGCAACATTATTTTCCATTTGCATAGATGCAGTTATAAAAAAAAAATCTTCACATAAACTGATGCAGAGAAGGCAAAGACTTAAATTGCAACTTATAAGGACCGTCGAGTATATTTTTGTAAGAAACGTCTCTTGAAAATATCCCATTAAATATTTCCTGTCTCATATCATGCATTTGAGATTTCATCCTTTTCTTTTGAAGTTTTATCCCAATGTCACCGCGCGAAAGTAATCTGAAATTTGGCTTTATGTATACGCTTAAAATTTGCTAACTGTGACCTTAGAAAGTTTCTATAAGATATGGGGAGATTACTTCAAAATATGGAATAAGTTTTTGGGAGACATTCTTTCCTCCTATCCCTTAGGAAAATTCTTGGCTCTTAGCAAAGGCTTGATAGGTAATATTCCGCATTTTCCCCCACTCAACCATCTTGTAATATCCTCCTTACCTGGTACGGTCATGAACTAGGAGATTAATCTCTAAGAACTTCTAAATAAGCAGATTTAAAAAACCGCACTTGTGGCATCTTCACTGCACGCTCCCAAAACGTAACAATATTCACCAGTCTACTTACCGAAAGAATCCCTAGATCTCCTCTAACAACTAAACTATGCATATTTATATTAACATCTAGCCATCTCTTGTGCTATTAAGTTGTATCTTTCGAACTTATCACTTTTCTGGAATCCCCGGTCTTCCAACGCATAAAAACGTCACCGATATCACCTTATTCCTAAAAATTTCTTTCTGCATCGTAATATCTCTTATATCCCTTATTTGGCTCTTTACAATTAAATTCGAGCACATCCTACCCATTTCTTCACTACTTCCTATATGCCTACTAAATAATTCAACCTTTTCCTTAAACGTCACTTCCTAAATATTTCCATTCATCTTCAACTTCGCGTAGATCCAAAAATACACTTATTTTCCTCACTTAATTGACGACCATATGAGCATTTATTATGGTGAAGACCCAGTTTTCAGTCGGAGTGTGGGTTTTTGGCCAATTTTGTAAAAACAACAAATAAACACAAGTGAAATTATACAAAAATCCGATGAAAACCTCAGAAATCCAGCAATTAGCACTAGAATCAAGAAAATTTTAAAAAAGGTCAAACGAACCCCCCGCTTTCCCTGCAGATGTCCCTGTTCCAGATCTAAAAACTGCATCCTGGGAAGAATATAAGGAGAATTACTGTACTAAAAAAAAGTGCAAAAGTAAGCATATTCAGGGCTTTGAAATGTTTTAAAAACGATATCATCAGAGTTAACACAGTAATTATACAAATCCTGAATCATCTTCATGTTCTACCTATATTTATTTAAGATAAGTGTCAAAATCCGATAAAAGTAAGCGGAAATCAATAACGCTGGGTGAATTTTGGGCTATTTTATATAGAGCAAGCTTGCTTATTCAGGCGCGGAAGACAATAGGAGATTATCTGATGAGTACTCGCTTAGCTTCTGTCGTTGAAATTTGATATTTCGGGCTGATACACAGACAGTCTTGGCTAAGTAACAGTTTTGCTTGACTTTATGCTTTTTGCAAACAGGTATTATTAATCGAGTTTAGCAAACGAATAGATAACTAACCAAAATTGGGTTAGTCTATCTATCAGAGTCAGCCCAACGACGAAAGTTAGTAAAGAGTGATATCTCTCCCATATATCATTTTCCCCCGCCCAAATTGTTTAGAATAGGTGGCTGTAGAAACGTATGGGGGTCTTATTAGACCACAGGTTTACCTCCCCTGCCCATCGATACACTCGAAAAAACTCCAGGATAGCTACTATAATCCAGAAATTTAGAAAATACACATCTGGCGGGGACATGGTTCGTGCGAGTCTAGGCATTTATCTCCCCTAACCACAGAAAATACCCCCCCCAAAAAAAAAAAAAAAAAAACGTGGAAAATACCCCCTAAAATACCCCCTGGAAAACGGAGGGGGGGAAATGTTGGAGGGAAAAGGGGGGGGAAGACTCCCCCTCTTGCGGAAAATACCCCCCGAGAAAATTCCCCCGCGGACAATTCTCCCCCCCCCCCCCGCGGAAAATTGTCCCTGCGGAAAATTACACCCCCGCGAAAAAAATTCCTCCCGTGGAAAATTACCCTCGTGGAAAATTGCCCTCCGATAATTCCCCCCCCCCCATGGAAAATTCCCCCATACGCAAAATTGCGCAGCCAAAGCGAAACTACAAAATAGGTATTTCAAAATGTCGATCAAATGTCCTAAGGGATAACAAAAAGACCGGATATAAAAACAGTCTTAAGACAAGGGCTGGCTGGTCTCGAGTCACATTCGACTTATAAAAAAAGGACTTGAGCTCTCAATTTCTGAACGAATGAGCATCCTCCGAAGTTTCTACGACCAAGAGGCAGGGGTGGAGATAAGGAAGGGGCATCCCCCCTCCTATACGGAATAAATTCTGCTCATTTTGTGGTTAAATGTTAGTCTTTACTTTTATAACAACAGCGTAGACCAGAATCATTCCCAGTAATCAAAAGGGATTAAATATCAATTTCTACCTCCCACTCCCCCGCCCTTTCTTTAGGACTAATTCTATATTCACCTCAGGGCTCAGTGAGGGGTGGATATGTTTCATAATAAGAATGCACAAAAACACATTTTTGACAGGTTTTTTTTAAAGATTTGTGTACCCCCCCCCCCCGAAAAAAAAAAACAAACAAAAATCCTGGATACGGCCCTCGGGATTATATATCAATTTCTACTTCCACCCTCCCCTTGTCTCTCCCTTAGAACTAATTCTCTATTTATCTCATGGCTCAATGAGAGTTGGGATATTTTGGCATTCAAATGCTCCCTTTGAGGCATCTCTCTCCCCCTAGCTACAAAACAATCAGAGAACCCCGTTGTAGAGGTTTTAATCTCTTATTTGCAAATGTTGGAATTGTGTATTCCTTGCCAAAGAACGATCATGGATAAAAACAACATCTATTAAAATAACAGGGAATTTACCTTTTAAATATGTTTTAGACATATTAGGCTGTATTTATTGCAGCTTAAAATGCTGCATCCTTTAATTTTTACTTAATACACCGTTAAATTTAAACAATTTAATTTTATTCCTATTTGAGTAACTAATTGCATTTGTAGTAAACCACTATTAACTAAATGTGCCTTTTCTTTTCTTTATCTCCATGAAAATCTACGTTCAGCTTTTATTCTTGATATTTAATTTTCTTTTAAAAGGAATGAACCCACCTGCATCTTTGGTCTATTTTTCTATAATTTCCTTTCCCCAGAAACCACTTATTTGTCTAAGGTCTAAGGTTTCATTTTAATCAACGTTCACAGCTTCTGACCTAATCTTAGCAACCAATAGAGTCGGTCTTTTTCAGAATTTCGCCAATAGGAAGAAGAAGAGAATGGACACCTGTTACATTCCAAACAATCCTAATTTTGGTCCTGATTTATGGCGACCCCCAAGCCCCGATACTTCACCCCTCAGAACAATCAGTATCTCGCCAGTTCAAGATGGAAATACTCTAGTCCCGTTAAATATTGTTTCCCAATCTCAGGTAAATATGCGCTCTATCAATAAGTTTAATTTGTTTGAGTGTAAACTTTTCTGCTTCTTCTTGCCTATACTGTTGCCTATTCTCTGCTTCATATAAATAAACTTCAATGAAATTCATGTCTTTTCTGTCAATGTTAGAAATTAGGACGTCATTTTAACTGTTCTTTAAAGGGTCAAGAACCAGGAATGCTCTTGGAGTCGAGGAGGGGAGAGTAAAAACGGTAAATAAAACCCCACTGTACTCTGTTTATATATATACATATATATATTATATATATATATATATATATATATATATATATATATATATATATATATATATATATATATATATATATATATATATATATTATATATATATATATATATATATATATATATATATATATATATATATAATATACATTATATATACATATATTATATATATATATATACATATATATGTATATATATATATTATATATATATATATATATATATATATATATATATATATATATATATATATATATATATATATATATATATATATATATATTATATATATATATAGATATATATAAATATATATATATATATATATATATATTATATATATATATATATATATATATATATATATATATATATATATATATATATATATATATATATATTCTGGGCTTTAGGCGGGGTATCGACAAAGCAATATTATTGTTATCTAGTTTGTTAACGATTTTTGTTGAAAATAATATATTAGAGCTAGCCGTAGTGAATTTTGGTATTTAAAATTTTTATATATTTTCAGTCCAGTTTGAGAACAGAAAAATGTAGAATTTTAATGCTCTAGATTTGACGGCAAAGCTGGTCTTGTTACACGAGGGGCGGTCTGAGTTTTTCAGTCTTCTTCATTGCGCTAAATAGTTCTTACAGGTCTGAAGTAAAGTTTAACAGATAGTTGGTTTCTCTTAGCTAAATTGGAAGAGAATTAATTTCTGTATGTCTCACTTTAAACCGAGGCCATAGTTTAGCATATAAGAAAATTTATGTTTAGTTTTTACAAAACTTTATTTTTGAAAAACTACTAAAATTGTGAGAATCACTATTTCTGATTTCACATTTATGGCAGTAATTATCAAACACGTATATGAGGAGATTTGGTCTCTTCCGGTCGACCCAATCCCCTCCCTCATCTTTTGGATATTTTAGGCTATTTAATTTCCTTTTAATTATTTTATATAGACTGCTTATTCTTGGGGCTTTTTTTCGAAGCTATGCCCCTCCCCTCACGTTATGGCAAACGCTCTGGAACTAATTCCTGCATACATGCCAGGAAGCTATGTTTCATCTTAATCTTGAAAATTTAATATAAATGTTGAAATGAAAGTTGAAAATGAAACTTTGAAATAATAAAGGTTGAAAAAGAAATGTAGAAAATGACTTTTAATACTGGTTTTGAAAATAAAATTGACTATTGATGTATTTTCATAGTTGCTTTCCACTTTTTTTCATGTTTTCTACATTCTTAGATCAAAATATTTTAGCTTTGGATTTCTTTTTTGGCTTATTGCTTACTGCTTCATCGTGCTCTTTATTGTCTAAAATTGGAGGTAATTTTGCTTTTAGCTCACATAATCATATAGTGTCATTCTAAACGAAAGTTGTCTAAAAAGTCGTATCAAGAACTTGCTTATGTCACTGATCGTGTGGAGGCTATTGAAGATAAAAAAAAAAACGGTCTGACGCATGTCTATTGCCCAATGCAGAGCAACTTCATCACAAGGCCCAAGACATACAACTAAGCAGAGGATATGTCATAGAAACAGTACAAAAAAGTTTAATTGCTCTATAGGCAGAATATGTGTAGAATACGAGTCTGCCGTTTGAACTGTGAAATATAACGAATAACAGCTTTGCGACTTGGGATGCTGAAAAATCAGAAAACTAGTCGTGATTTTGGAAGACTCAGACTAAAACTCAAACTCGAGACGTAGCGAGCCACTGAGAGCTTTCAGGAAATTTAATACAATAAACTAATGCCATAGACTCACCTCTTCTGGTCAAAGAAGTACTGGAGCTAACCAGTCAACCTCAGTCACCTCAGCCCCGCCAACCTCTATTCTTCTTTTATATGCTTTATCTTTATTCTAGGCATGGGTTTCCTCAGAAAACTCTATTTTCTTTTAGTTTAAAAAGCACTAGATTTTGTAAATATCTTGAAATTCCATCCTTTTTTCTAAGTAACCTTTTAATAGACAAGCAGTGTGTTTCAAATCGTCAATTTCTGCCCCATTCATAATAAAAGCGGTGAAAATTTGACCTTTTTTCCGCCAGAAAAATTGTGAAAATTGATAAAAATTTTGCAAAATACCCAAACGCAGAATAATACTCTTATTGTAGGCCTCCTCTTCGTTGGGCTCCACGCGGGTAGTTTTCACGTCTTGGATTGCATGCTTCTTGTCATCAACATTGAGCAGTAAATTTTGAGCTCCATGAACTGACAGACTCTTACGCATGACTTTATTTCAAAGAGGGTATCATGGGCAAACCTGCGGTGGCCAGAATTCACTTCCCTTCCAATAGAAGAATCTTCCAAGGTGAATATAGAGCTAAATTTTAACAAAATATACCAAATTTGGCGATCTCCCTCAACTCATCTCCAGCCATTTGCCCTCTGAATGAAAAATCCCCAGCTACATCTATGGGTGATGCTTTACAGCAACACAAAAAATTGGTGAATTACGAGGGAAATATAAAAATTATACAAGTAGAGTAAAAATCTTGAGACTTCGAAGGATGGTAGGCACATAGACACTCCTTCCTCCATGCGTGTCTGCATATTGAGGTTCCGTTCATAGATTTTCGCGTGCTGGGCTGTACGGTTCAAATAGTGTTCAATAGGTTAAATAATCTATGCTCATTAAAAATCAGCTCGGCTGTTTGTGTGCATAAGGTTTTATAGGTGCCACAGTTCAATTCTTCAATTAGCAAACAGACTGGAAAGTTTGTTTAAGAAATCCCGGATTAAAACTAAAATGCAACTAATGTTTACAATACTTCAGTAAGAAAAAATGAATCAAAACTGAAAATAAAGCATTTTGATGACAAGCTAGTATAATTTTATGCTTAGGAATTGTCTGTTGAGAAGAAGACGCCTTTCGATTCTGCATATCGTTGGTTTTAACAAAATAGTATGTATTCTAATAGTTCCAATGTTGCTCCACTGTAGCACTGGGGCCATGGCACTAAAAGCCCATTGAAAAAATAACGCTTAAAAAAAATACATAAAAAATAGTTTTATTCAACAAGCGAAATGACGCTTGATGTACTTTTCTTTCTCTTCAGAAAAGCTTGCTGTCCGTTTTATGATACCGCATCATCGTTGTTGGCCAGGTTTTACCAACTTTATTTTTTATAGATGTTCATAATAATGCCAATGCCAGCTATATAAATTCCAATACCAGCTACATATCATCAAGTTGTCAATAGTACCAATCACAAAAAAAATAAAGTGTAATAATAACAACAAACTAACAAATGTACGTAAATTAATTACTTCGAATCATTGCTCGATTTAACGATCGCTATCCTGATCCATCATGAGTCAAGCTGGAAACTAACAAACGATACATTTGATGCCTCCGCATTGTCATTCTTACCTTGGAATCAGGGCCATATGCAGGATTTTTTCTGGGGAGGGGGGTTTACAAAAGGATTTTCTTCGTGGGGGTGGGGGGTGGTTACAAAAAAACTTTAAAAAAACTGTATCAAAAATATGTTTATATTCATTTTTGCTTCGTTTTTATGAGTCGGACAAACATTCGGTGTGTGGTGTGTGTGTGTGGGGGGGGGGGGTTCAAACCCCTTGCCCCCTCGGATACGGTCTTGCTTGGAATATTTGATTTTTATGAATTTTTAAATGCTACCTTTTATTTTTAGGACCCCTTGCTACATTCTTGCAACAATACTAACGTGTCGGAAGTGTCAAAGGATATTATTACAAATTTGACAATCAGCACTCTTGATCTAGAACCTTTGCCTGGATTTTTTACTTTCTCATCGGATCAAGTCAACTATAGGTAAGCCGCTTTTCTTATCCTTTCAATCGGATACGTACGTAGAACCTTTTACACATACGTAGACACTGGCTGATGACTGAGGCGTTGAGAATTTGCACCGAAGCAAAATGAAATACATAAGTACTTTTGGGCCCATTCCCCGCGAGATCTCATCCTTTTTATGATTTTTTTTTTCCATGCTTCTGTATATTTCAATTTTTGTCAAAGTTATTTAAATAAATGATTTATCAATACAGACATAAACACTATTCATATATTTAAGATGTAATTAAGAACACCATCCATGATTCAAGATTTAGTTAGATGTATGCACAATTTAAAGGTCATTCTAGCTGAATGTTTAGCGCGCTAGATTTGCATTCCATGTTCTTCATGACGCGAGTCTGAATCATGGTGTCGCAAATTTGGTCTGGGAGCGGTTTAGTGGTGTGAAGCCCTACCAAGCCACAGTATGGCTGGTCACAAGCCCCACATTGCACTTCCTGACTAAAGTACCAAGAAACAGAGATCCGCACCGCTGGCAGGGACTGTAAAGTCTAGTGCCGCATCCTTTACATATGCACAAGTTTTCCAAATAGGTGCTTTAATACTTTTTTGATTTTACATTCAAACACAAAATAATCATACTGACATAAAATTTGAAAATACTGTCCATCCTAGGGAGTGTTTCGCTTTTAAAAGGGAACTTTAGACTCTTCATAAAATAAGATTACTAAAAGTTTTTTGATCGACGAACCGCAGTGACAAACAATTTAGAAAGTTTGCTATTACAACGCCATCGACAAAATGAGTCTATTGATGACGGTAGAACATAAAACAAAAAAGCCAAAAAAACACAAGTCATGCATTATCAAGACCAGAAAAAAAGGTTTATGATATTGTGATGTGTTTAGGAAAAGTAGAGTGCAAGATTCTGGAGTGAGCACAAATGCATGGACTTTTATTTGAGAGTAGAGATATTATAGTTTCTGTAAGACAAGAGGCAAAATTTAGGAGCTATTCTTCAATTTCCAATAATGTGAAAATTATTCAAAAAGTGACTGTGAGTACCTTCTCTGCGCCAACGGAACAGGCATCTTCAGTAAAAACAGCGATAGTGATACAGAAGAAATTCAAATGAAAAGAAAAAGAATTTAAAGGATGCTGTTATTAAAAGTAAGAAAAATATCTGCTTCATGCTGCATTATTATTTATCTACGGGCCATTCTTCCAGTTTTCTTTTTCTTAGAAAGAAAAGAATCTCAGATGAAAAACTATTTAGTCATGTCTCATAAGATAGGGCTACAAAATATTGAACCATTCCCACCTTAGTTGGAAGAAATTTAAGACCAAATAAATGCAGGATCCGAATTTTGCAACTACTCATCATATCTACATACTTAGAAGAATTATTGACTAAATATTTGTGATCCAAAACATGTGATGAAGCGTCTCACTACAAAAAGAAAAATTTACGGTTTTTTGCAAGTTCTCCAGTTCTATGATATGATGGACTCTGAAGGTTGGAATACTATTTTAGTTTAAAGTGCCAGTAATTTCCCTGGAAAATTTGTGAAAAAGAAACGAGTTTTGTGTCAAAACATGGCCCACTCTTTTCTTCTTTCCAACGACATTCTGTTTAGCATCATTGTACTGTGCAAGACCAACATTGCTAGTTTTTGAACGGCCTTCTCTATTATGGAGAGATAATTTCTGTCTATCAATGTATCAATTTAGAAATTTTACTAGTCACCTTGGAAGAATTCAAGGAATTGGGAATTCAAAGATAAAACTGAATTCGAAGTCAGTACACTGATTGGTTTAAAAAAAAGTTTAGTGTAACTTAAATCGAAGCTAAGCCGAAGTCAAAGAGTTTTCTGCCAAAATCTGACGTGATGTTCAAAAGTCTTCAGTATGCCGATTTCTTCCCAGTTTGGACGGCCGCAGAGAACAAGGCTGATACACACGCAACACGAATATATAATATATATATATATATATATATATATATATATATATATATATATATATATATATATATATATATATATATATATATATATATATATATATATATATTATATATATATATATATATATATATATATATATATATATATATATATATATATATATATATATTATATATATATATATATATATATATATATATATAATAATAATAATAATAATAATAATTTATTATAAGCCAACAAACAGGCCATACAGAACAGTATTCTTAAATACACTCCACAAGAAAAATTACATAAATATCAAGTTTCAATCATCGATGTCAACGCTTCATTTACATATTTACATAACTGCCTGATTGTCCTATTTACAGTCTTTTTCAGGATCCCCGGGAACTCAAATTTACCACCCTCAAAATACTTTTCCCTTAATAGAGAAAGTTGCTGGCACTCGGTGAGAATATGGGCCACATCCTCAATACCTAGGTTACATCTGGGGCAAGAGTAATCCGCATCTGCATCTGGGGCCACCCTTTTTCTTTCAAATACTCTTTTTCTATTTTTTAGTGGCAGGCAATTCGCTCGGATCCGAAACCAAGTCCTCAATGTCTCCCCCGGTAATCCTAGTTTAAAATAATATTCGCTAAAGTATAGCTTGTGCTTTATGGACCGTTAAGACTTAAGCACTAATATATATATATTTATATATATATATATATATATATATATATATATATATATATATATATATATATATATATATATATATATATATATATATATATATATATATATATATATATATATATATATATATATATATATATATATATATATATATATATATTAATGCTTAAGTCTTAATGGTCCATAAAGCGCAAGCTATACTATAGCGTAAATAGCAGGAATATAAAGGGAGTGACAGCCACAATCACAATAAGAGTTGCACTCTTTAATCGATTCTTTAATTTAATATAAAATTCTATCATCTCATCTGCATAGAACTAGGTAACCTTATTCATCTTTTAATATCAATTTAACGCTCTTCGCCGAAAGAAACAAGTAACTATGCTGTATTTCTCCTTCTTAGTATATTCTGTAGCTCCATAACCTTTATTTCATCTGTTTTAGTGAGGTGTTAACACAGGGTGTTTAACATGAGTGTTTTAATTAGACATTACATAATCAAAACTGCTGGTCTGATAGATAATTATTCACATTTCAAGACAAAACAAGGAGTTCCTATGAGAATGAGGGCTTTTTCTGAAAATAATGATTAAGATAAAACTTCAATGAAATAGAAGAAAAATTAAAACGAAGAATGCAATAAAATACATAACTTACGAGCAGGCTAAATTTATTCGCCGACCTTTAAAATCATTTTTAATATTTTAATTATTTTTTTTTTTATTTTTTTTATCTTTTATTTCGTTGCAAATGGCTGTTGGTCATGTGGCCGAAAATATCCGCTTAGGTTCCATTTTATTCACTGTTTTCAGAGAAGTCTTCATTCCACGTAACTTCTTATTCTTCGTATGATGAAAAAGCATTCTGCTATTTGTCGTTACCATGTTCGTAAGTTCAGGTATTTCAAACCTCGGGCCTTGTCCCTAATTAGTAAAGGACCCACGATAAAGAAAGATCGCTAGAAATAGGTACAGGCTTCAACGAGCTAAAAGGTTTGAGTATGGAATTTGGGGCAGAAAAGAGTGCTGCTGAAAAACGAATATCTGGTAGTGCATCCAAAATTTCTTGCGCCAATGGCAAAAGAGGCGCATCTGCAGAAATAGGAAAAAAACAAAGATAGGGTATATTTTTATTCTGGGAAGCTTTTCTGAGTATTTTATCTGATAGAATATTTCTCCATGAATGCAATTTCAGATCCAGTTCCACTAATTAGGGATTTCAAGAGCATTCTGTTCTGGTTGGTGTTACAACAAGCCAACCAGCAGTTGCAAAGTGGATTAATGCCCTACCTTTTGTTGTCTCAGTTTCGTCTGCTTTGTATGACCTTATTAATATTAACGAAATTTCAGAGTTTGATTCTCTGCATCACGAAGACAGTTCGAAATTTATCGAAAAAAACAGACGATTCTTGTTAAAAAAACGGCTGTGTCTGTATTGCACTGTCACACAGACCTCTTTACTACAACTGAAGAAATCCTTATGAACGTGATAACCGATGAGCAGGCCGGTTCATCAGTTGTGAGCTTCTTACTTGCAGCTGAGGAACGAGGACTTGAAGCTGTAGCCAAGTGTGTCAAAGGGGATGAAAAAGCCCTTTCAAAAGTCAAAGTAACCCCAATGGATGCTGCTTCAAGAAAAGATTGGGATAAAAAACAAATGCCGTTGGACAAAGCGCAGTTCTTTCAGAGCTTATGACAGGAAGAGAATCCTGTGTGGGATATATTTCAGCACTAACAGTGGATTGAAACAGCTTAAAAATATTCTGAGCTGTGAACTCGTTTCATATACTCCTTCATTTTGAGGTCAGAGATTCTATGTTGGCGCTTCGAAATGGTGTTAAGTCTACCGTGCTAGACTTTCTGAGAGAGGTCAGTGACTTATGTGAATGGCCTGAAAACCCAAACTTCGAAGAGGAACTTTGCTTGTATGGGTATGAAGCCTTTGTTATCGACTTCATGGCACTGGTTCGCCAAAAGCCATCAGCTTAACGTGAAACCGTCAAAATCTATGCCATGCGGTGGCTTAAAGCCGTGTAGAAAGGCATACCTGAAACAGCAAGTGAAATTCATATCGTGGGTGACAGGTATGACGGACTATTTGGTCACACTGATCCAAATGGTGGCAGTATATATGTGAAGGACTGCAGTGGGTGTCACCAGTTACTTGGCCGCTGCTCGACAGTCTACTCCTTCTCGACGAGCTCAAAATTTGAAACTGGACAAAGATTGTTGTAAATACAAAGAGCAAAGCAAATTTGATTAAAGCTATTTATGAAACATAAGAAGCAAATGGATATGACTGTATAAGCAACTTAAGTACTGCCGGCACCTTGCGTGTATGGCTGTCTGGAGGATTTGAAGACAATATGAGAGCTGTATCTTTAAGCCATGACGTCGATGCTCTCAGTTTCGAGGAATTTCTGTGTATCACACATGAGGAAGCAGACACAAGAATGACTCTGCACGTTGCCTCTTGCTGCAGAAACGGCTTTGAAAGGGTGACTGTTTGTGCTAATGATACTGATGTAGTTGTAATACTAGTGGACCAATTCTCTGGTCTCCTTAACATTTTTCCTGGGGAGAATTTTGTGCTTCAAACTCCTCGTGAAGTTTCTAAATTATTATGTCCCCATTGATCTTTTGTTCCAGAGAACGGAGAATCCAATGTTAAATTCCATGGCGTTCATTCATTGAATTTCGGGGTGTGACACAACGAGTTACTTTTTCTCCGAAAGAAAACGAACACTATTAGCATCCGCCAAGAAGAGCGGTCTGTACATGGAGATTCAGTGCGCAATACTGAAGTTTAGAGATGAAACCCTCACGGAAGCCAGTATATTCTCCTTCCAAGATGCTGCAGGAAAGCTGATAATCAGCGCTTAAGGAAAAGATTCTAATCAGTTTCCCTCAGTGATTTACGAGTACACTTGTACCCTCGTAAGAAGGGCTGAAACCGTTGCCTCCTACAGAAGGGGCATTTGATTTGTGGAACACTGTAAGTGTTTTTACTATCAGCTTGTAATCTGGAATACCTCATTGATTGCAAGAGCATGTCTGACGAGCCCTTTGAATTACGGATGGCAAATTTTCTGGACAAGATATTGTTCCTGTTGTTTTGAGCAGTTTCTCGCTCGAACTCTAGCTTTTCCCCAATAACTGTAAATGACTTCCTTGATTTAGTGATGTTTTGTGCGCTTGTGCGGAAAGTTTGATAATTCGCCCGAAGAAGTATAATATATGCGCAATTTATGGTCATTTTCTTTGGATTATTTTTCTTTCTCATGTTTTTTCATCAAAAGCTCTATTTCTGCAGCTATTTTTTTATTTTGGACGTACTTCTGACGAGGCTAGGATTCAATATCTGTGCACTTTAATTTATTCCAAGTGGCTTCTATTTGGACGCCACTAACATAATGGAATTGCGAAGGTGTTTTCACCCTCCTGTGCAGCCCCAAGTTGCTCTGTTCCTCCCCCTTTGAACATAACTCTAATGCAAGTACAGGAAAGTTGGTTTCTGGTTTCACCGCTTAGGTATGTTTTAATAATGGGCAGTTAGGAAGCTCGATCTGATTGTGCTCATCAATTTTTTCTTTTCTCTCTCGACACCTTATTCTGTTTT
Organism: Artemia sinica; assembly: GCA_027921565.1. Classification (NCBI taxonomy): domain Eukaryota; kingdom Metazoa; phylum Arthropoda; class Branchiopoda; order Anostraca; family Artemiidae; genus Artemia; species Artemia sinica. The sequence continues at coordinate 44,356,571 of CM051258.1, forward strand.
ACATTCTAAGTTCAAACCTCTCATCTAGGTCGAAAAACAGAAAATATAGCTGATGACGTCATCGAATACAAATTCACTTTAAGTATTAGTATGTCCTTTGGCATACAAAATTTTCGTTGCGCCCGCCTATATTCGTTTTCAGCAACCAATTCTGACCCTGAAAAAATTTCTCAAACCTTCTTTAGCTCTTTGAACCCTGTGATGTTAGAATTTCGTTGGCTGGGTCCCTCACTAAATAGTTAACGGCGGCTATAGCTCCGTTAAAAATTGAGAATCCCGGCTAGTTTATAAGTTTAAGACGCATAACAGTGACTCAGTTATTTTCCTTTTAATTTTCCTTCCGCCTACTCTTTACTTTTGACAAAAAAAAAAGTGTTGTTACTTATACGATTCACTTTCAATTTGATTGGACAATGATTTTCAGATCAGAAGGAATCGGTATGCGATAATCAGTATGATCTGGTGGGAGGAGCAGACGTACCCCTCACCGACGAAAATGCACGGATGTCGCTCAAGTACAACGCTCTTCAGAGGGCTAACTCGGTTTCTTTTCTTCTTCATCCTAATTCTTCTTTTTAGAATCAAGCAAAACAATTCAGAGTTTAAACTCAAGTGAAAATGTCTATTGTATTTCTTTTCCTCTGTGGTAATTGGGTCTAAGTCTGTTGTTTAATATTATGAACCGTCTATCAACCCTTTCTACCCCTCATTCGTGGTTAGTACTGTTTTCGTGAAAATGTTATTATATAACTCAGAAGTAAAAAATGTATAAGAAAAGCATAATCACTGATGCATCAAAACAAGATCAAACTCCCTCCTTGTTCTTTGCGAATATTTTTTTTGGAATTTGCGAAAATGAAGCAGATTGAGTAAGAAACAAGAAAAACCCAAAAGAAATCAAACAAAAAACAACATTTGAGTTCAATAAATCAGCCTATTTCGGGAACACTTGAAGAAGTGATTGACTTAATGATTATTTGACGAACATCTTAAAAAGGGTTTGACGAGACATTATCATTCGATTTGAACCTTGACACGAAAAATTCTTCAATTAATTCTCTCCTTGGATATATCCATCAGACAATTATTAAGCTAGACTAAAAGTCTCGAATATAACTTTTTATGCTTTATATCCTCATACTCGAAGTTTCCATTTCCTTTTTTTCTGTTCCTCGTCTCAGTTTACTAAGAATACCGGAACAGTTCCGTTTTTTGGTGGTTTTGCCTATAATTTGATATTGTGCTTCCGGTAAACTTATCTTAAGGTAGATCAACTGAATTAAGCGACACATGTCACGCGACACTATATTTGCATTCTGCTATTCACTGCCAACATCTCTTAAGCCCTTCTTAATACCCTCATTTTCTCAATAGAGTGGATAATGAAGCAGCTTCACAGATGTCCTTATAGATATGATCAGTAAGAACATTTCTTTTAGAAAGAGCTACGACTTCTATAAAACAAGTAGTATTTATTTATGGGAAACTTTTAGTCATATTTGACCAAGGAGATAGTGAAATATGCCTCTAAAAATATTTTTTCTTCATTTTAGACCAAGGGCGCCGGCAGAAAATCTTCCAGAGGGGGAGTGCATACGCCAAAATAGCAGTGGTGGGTGGGTGACAGTTTAGGTGGTTTAGGGCACCAAACTACGACTTTAACCCGAAGAGGACGAACTTGCAATCAATTTAAAATTCTGAGAAGCTAATTGATTTAAAAGTATCAATGACTATATTTTAGGCTTCCCCCCAGTTCCAAAAGAAGTAAATCCAAACGGCGGCAGTATTAGATTCAACCAACTTGATTCGCTTTATTTGTAATGAAATAAGGCTACATTTGGTGATCTGTAATTGCGTATCAGCTATAATGAAGGGGGGTGAGTAAATTCTTAGGTGGGGGTAGGGTAGAGATTCCTACATAAGTACAATTAATGAACACACTGCTTACTCTTCCTGGGCTTCATATAAATGTTTGAAAGAGGTAGGGGAGTTGGAATTAATTAAAATGTTTCTCTATACAGCTATAATGTTACATTCCCATATCTAAAAGCGCATAGGTGGAAAGGCAAGACCGGTCATCATCAGCCGCACCAGGAAATTTCTTTGGGGGGGGGGGGGGTGTTTATTTGTTTTTGTTTTTCCCAGGGGTGATCGTATGGGCCTACAACGCCGAGAGATGGTTCATTCTAGTTTTAGTGCCCTTTTTAAGTGACCAAAAAAATTGAAGGACAACTAGGCCCCCTCCCACGCCACTTTTTCTTCCAAAATCGTCGGATCAAAATTTTGAGATAGCTTTTTTGTTCAGCATAGATAGAGGCCCAAAAACCATGTCTTTGGTCATAAAATGCCCCCCTAAAGCCCCCGGGAAAGGTTTAAAAGTTATAAGATTTGTCCATGTTTTATTTTTTTATTGGGAAGTATGCATACATTTTTCTGCTGGGAGGGGTGGACGAATTTTCTGCTGGGAAAATTTTCCACGGAGAGGGAAGTTTCCAGGGGGTGAACTTTTCAGGGAAAATTTTTACACTGGGTGAATTTGCCAAAAAATCCTGTACAAAATGTCTTTATATGTCTCGCTTTCTCTTTACCGATTCAATTTTACGTGTGGAGATGTTAAGAGTAATTGTCCGGGGTAAATTTTCACCAGAATTGAATTGTCCGGAATTGAATGACTCTTTTTCACAACTCTATTTGTTAAAACAATAAAAAACTTTAGAGTAAAGAGCAAGACGTTGAGGAGGGGACAGCCCCTTCCATATACGGAATAATTTCTGTTCGTTTTAAGTTTAATGTCACTCCTTACTTTCAGTTAAAAAAAAAACTTGTTTTTTTTATTTAATTTCTGAACGTTTTTTGAATTAATTTGGCTTTGATTTTGGCTCACCGTACATGAATAATTAAAATGAAATTTGCATATTAATTATACTTTTTTTTTGGCTAAATGACTTTCTCGAAATTTTGATCTGACATAACTTACGAAATAACTTACGTAACAAACTTCTATATTCGTATATTTCTATTAAGTAAATGAGGGGTTCTTCCCCTAGTCAATACCTCGCTCTTTACGCTAAAGTTCGAATTTTGTTCCAATTCTTTAAGAATGACCCCTGAATCACAAAGGCCGTTTAATTAGAATAGATAGCTTTTTTGAAAGTACGAAAAAAGACTCTAGCATAAAGAGCGAGGTATTGACTAGGGGGAGATTCCCTCATATACGTAATAGTTTCTGTTCGTTTCTGTTCTGTTCGATGTTGCTCCTTACTTTCAGTTTAAAAAATTTGTTTTTAATTTAATTTCTGATCGTTTTTTATATAATGCTGGGAAATCCGGCGGCCCCGTCATAAAAATGTCCCTTCCCCCATGACAATATCCTCCATGGAAAGATCCTCCCTCGTAGCCTCCCTCCTAACCCTTCCCCACCAGAAGAAATCCCTCCTGAAAAAGTCTGCATATTTCCAAGTAACAAATACTATATGTAAACAATGGGCAAAGTTCATAACTTGGAGCCCTTCCCCGGGGGGACTGTGGGGGTTTAAGTCATCCTCAAAGACATATTAATTAGGTTTTCAATTATGCTGAACAAAATGGCTATCTCAAAAATTTTGATCAGGAGACTTCGGGAAAAAATGAGCGTGGTAGGGGGCCTAGTTGCCCTCCAATTTTTGGGTCACTTAAAAAGGGCGCTAGAACTTTTAATTTCTTTCGAATGAGTCCTCTTGCGATATTTATGACCACTTGATCGATATGATCACCCTGGGAGAAAAAAAAAAATAAATAAACACGCATCCGTGTTTATTTTTCTTCCTTTCACCTTTCTTCTGGCAAAAAATACGAAATTCCACATTTTTGCAAGTAGGAGCTTGAAGCCTCTACAGTAGGTTTCTATGATACGTGAATATGATGGTTTGGATTTTCATTAAAATTCTATCAATTTTAGGCGGAGTTTTCCCCTTTTTTCGAAAATAAGTCAAATTTTTTCAGGCTCGTAACTTTTGATGGGTAAAACTAAAACTTGATGAAACTTAAATATTTAAAATCAGCATGATTTCCGATATTTTTGATGTATCTACTTGTATCAAAATACCGTTTTTAGAGTTTTGGTTACTATTGAGCCGAGTCGTTCCTTACTTACAGTTCGTTACACGAACTGTGTGAGAACAAAATATGAATGCCTTTAGACTCAGTGTTTATAAAAAGTAACGCATTATCAAAGCAGTTTGTTCAAAGTAAAACATTAAAACTAAGATTAAGAAAATCAGATAAAAATTTTTAAGTCAATATTTTTTAATTTAATTTTGAATACCAAAAACCAATATATTTGACACCTTTATACTTCATAACTGTAAAAAATTAAATATTGTTCAAAGGGACAACTAGATAAAACAATCACTCCTGAAAAAAATGATAATATAACACAAACAAACGTGTCCGTTCAGGGGGAAAATACAGAAATCCGTAGCATCCCGTTCTGGGGAAAACATTTCTGATTGTAGTGGCTTCATAATCAGCTCATGGGTGCTTTTGCAATGCTACCAAAAGTTTTGACGGCATATATTTTTTTTTTTTACCGAAATTGCCCCTTATTAAGTTATTATCCTTGTGTCTTCTATAATTATACGAACTTTCTTGTGTACTAATAACTGCACTAGTAACTAATAAATAAAAACATATTTAGGATCACCATAAAAAGCTGATTCTTTGATTAAATGTTATCAATAGCTAGGCTCTTATACTTTCGTTATTGACAAGGATCGTTATTTACTTACCATTCATTACTATGAAGAATTTGAATTTTTTTTGTTGCTCCAACCAAATCACATAGAAAAATGTTGTGGAAACTTTTTACTCAGTCACAAATTAGAACTTTTATTTTCCTTACTAATGGTCAAAATCCATTGGCAGGCAGCCAACAATGGGGCAACATACATTTTTTTCTATGGTTTTCCCTATTCTGCTCTCTTTCCTTTGGTTTCCTAATAACTACTTTATAGTCCCAAATTTCCAGTGCGGAGCATGCCCCCCCCCCTCTTGGATGGCGCCCATGCTTTAGATCATTACTTATCGTTCCCAATAAAGGTAATCCGGCTATACAAAATGAAGATCCCTGTATGACTGTGATTTCAACAAGGTATAATAACAGCCTGAAACTTGTAATCAAAAGCCTAAGAAATCCTTAATTAACAGCTTTTGCGAAAAACCAAAAACGATATGTGACAACTATAATTAGACTGTCACGATTTGTATCTTAATTTCTAGTAGTAGCCTCAGAATTGTAATCAACAAACAAGGTCCATTGAAATACTAACTTAGGGGAAATAAAGCACCATACATAAAAAATGTATTCGTTTTTTTTTTATTTTGGATATTCATACAATGCTCCCAACCAAAGGAGGTAAGAGACAGAGCGTTCAGGCTTTTGACCAAAAAGGGGATGAGTTCGGAGCATACTGCTGCAGACCAACCGGAGTAGGAGACAGAGCGTATGCATTATTTACCGAAGGAGGCTGGAGATGTAGCCTTATGTACTGTGAAGAGCTGAATACGAAGTTTACGCTCTGCTGGCACTAATAGATAAATTATGCAGTGTAAACACTTTTGAAAAAAAATGGAGTAGGAGAATATGGTGTGTTTCAGAGGCAGCAACTCCGTGCGGTGAGGCTTCCTTTCCTAATGACGCAGGCAGTCTATGCAAAAAACACGGTTAATGTCAACAAGCATTGAAGCTTCATTTAACTATGTTATTTATCTGAGACATGATAAAATTATCTGCAATGGCGTATAAATGCGAATCATCTATTATGCTGGAGGAATGAGGATCGATGGATCTTTGTTTAATTGGGGGAGGGGGGTTGCCTGAAGCCTAAAAAGGTGTGTTATAGGCCCAAATTATCGGACTTTCAATGTACCCTTAGGTAATTGCAGAAGGGGGGGGGGGGAAGAATTCAACTCCTTTGTGCCATGTAATGTTTCCTGTAATGTTAAGCCTGTAATGTATATTCCGCGGAAGGAGAGATCCCCTCTTATTGCAAAAATATCTTAAATGTAATAGGGAATATTGTATTTATAAGTTCACTGCACAGAAGTGGGAGGTATGGGGGCGTATTATAATAATGATATTTCTTTTTAGATAAATCCCCTTTAAAGGCGTGAAAATAGTAACCCTAAAGGGTTTTTTCTATACTTCAAATCAATTCCCTCCTAAGAAATATTTGAAGGGGGCACTTTTTCAAAATTCTTATCATTGTCGAAGCTTTTTTTTTATACAAATATTGAAGTTGAATGTAAAAATCGGGGGAAGGAGAGAATGGTATGCCTTCTTATAATTAAGAGAACGTTATATCAAACAGTTGTAGTAACAAACTATAAGTAAAGAGCGACATTTGTCAACTGAAACTCTAAAAAGTAGAATTTGGATTATAATATATGCATAAGCAGAATCTACTATGTATGCTGAATCTAAATAAAAAAAACTCATTAATTTAAGTTTGCTCATTGAAAGCTATAGCTAATGAAATTATGCATCTTTTTAGAAAAGAGGTTAAACACCACAAAGAGGGTGCGACCTTAAAAAAATTCTACAGCGAAATCCAACATGTCTAAGAACCCTGAAATAACTATCTACAAAAATTTGAAATTTGCTATTTTTCTGGAAAGGATGGTCACATTAGCGTGTTTTTTTTTTTTTTTTTTTTTTTTTTTTTTTTTTTTTTTTTTTTTTTTTTTTTTTTCTTCTTTTTTTTTTACTTAGGGGGATTATTTCTATCCGTTAGTAACCAATTATTGAAAAAGAAAGAAAAGAAACCAAGTTCAGCAAACTGCCGTTTTTTAGCATTTTGTCTCGTAAAGCATCAGTTGTTACGCAAAAATTAAATCTTAATCTAAAGAGCGGACGATAATGGAATGGTACGCCCTTCTTACAAGAGCAGATCCAGGATTTTTGTTCGGGGGGGGGGGGGATTTACTAATTTTCGACTCGGTTTTCGACTAATTTTACTAATTTTTGCTAAGGTTTTACTAATTTTCGGCTAATTTTCGACTAGGTCAAAAATTTCGGGGGGGGGGGTTCAAACGGGTAACCCCCCCCCCCTGGATGCGGCCTTGCCTTCTTATTTAGGGTGACCCTAGATATGCAAGATTTTAGTTTTTTATTATTTAATCTTGGATTTAAGGATTATCAGTTTCCGTCTTTAAAGTGACTCAGTAAGCACAAATCAGCAGAATATTTTGAATTTAGTGGATTGCAACGTGCCTTTTACCGTAAAAATTTCTTCCTTCATTAAACGCGACCTCATAATTTCATGTACAGTATTAACAAAAGATCTGAACCGCTTGGATCTATGATAGTATTAAAAAAAACAGAATATTTTTTATTTGCTTCGAATTTGTACACTGAAAACTAATTTCAGTGTACCTTCAATTCAGTGTTTATTTTGTTTTAAAATACAGATGAAAACTTTAGCTGAGGTCAAACGATTCTAAGTTATGAATATTTCTAAGTAGCCGTGAGTTGATAGTATATTCTTGAACTCTTGCAACCATGTTCATATTTTTCTTATTTTTATTTTATTGCTCACTGTTCAACTTTGGCGAAAAAAGACGAAAAATAAAATAGGTTAAATTAATGCAAAAAGAGTAAATTTGGTAAACGAATAACTTATCTTAAGTCAAAACAGGTTTTTACTTCCTTATTTTAAATTGACCCGATTTGGTAAACTACTAAAATGTAAAGTTTGTTTGGATTTAGGAAACAAGAGAGGAATAAGATTAAAATCTTCTGCCAAAATTAACCAAACCATCAACTTTTCTCAAATTTCGGAACGATTTTAAATTTTGATTGGGCTTTAAATATTCTTACATAACTAAAAATATCACTACGAGACCTCCTTCGCAGAATTTATATGAATTTTGAATTTTGGACCTTCTCTACCCCATCTTGAAGTGGTATCAAAATTGTGTTGATATTTTGGACTTTCTGAGATTCTGCCGTAACAACTCCGTTTTTTTCTTGGATTCAGTATTTTGACTTTCGGTCCAAACTTGCCCAAATTTCAAAAAGTTTTGGGTCCCCCCCTCTGTCGTGACGCCCCTGTCTGCTAGAATGGACATAGAAAGCAGCATTCCCTTGCTTCTATATGCATTGTGGCTTCCATTGTTCAAATTTTGTCCTAGTTAAGGCCTTCAAACTGTGTCTAATTTAAATTCTATGGGGTATTTGCAAAAAGTTGTTGTTTTCTCTCTTCCCCCCAACAAATCGAGTCCTTAGCTTCTTCTGTGCTCTGCTCCAAAAGAAGGACAAAAGCTGCTTCACTATTGTGACACTTACTGGGTTGAAGGGTATGATACTGTGATTACTGGGTTTTATTGGGTACAATGACAGGTATCGTGAAGACACAGACACGGAGTGAAGCGAATGCTACCGTTTATTGAACAAGCGATTAAAAAGTCTGAAAAAAGACTCTTGATTCTACAGATTTTTGAGTGTTGTTGCTTGTATCATGTTTTCCTCGAATCTATGTGTATCATTTTGTGCAGTACGTGCCCTTTAAACTCTAAAGGGCTTTAGCAGACTCATCTGTTTATTCGGATTTTAACAAAGCGTCACTCGGGGTGCTTTGAATAGATTGGAAACTCCTTTCTAATAAGAAAAAATCGGCGGCGCACCTCTGTGTGCCTAAAAATCAGCTATTCCCCTCCGAAAAGAAAATCGACGCAGTTCTGGGGTCTAATACAAATATTTCATTCTTTTTTTTCCTTTTCCATTGAGGTTTTCTTTACTCAAATATTTAAGGATACATGTTTTGAGCCCATTGTAAAAACTTTTCGACCTTTTCTTGGCTCCATTTTGGGAGGATCGCGTCCCTGAACTTGTCTTTTTCCAATAGGTTCCCCTTGTCCCAAGCTCCCAGCTGATGGGAGAGAAATAATTTTTGTGACCCTTTCCCGACCCAGTAACACCATCACCTCTCAAAAAGTGTTTGGTTTCTTTAGCTCAGGGAAAAAACTTCTTGAAGTGCCAATCCGATACCGATACCCCAACCAAAACAATATTTTTAGGCCTTTTTATAGCTCTATTTTCTACTACTACTACTAACAACTCACCGCGCAGCACCAAGCCGCCTGAGGCCAACACAGCTACGCACGCTCCTCCTCCATCCCAATCTATTCAAAGCCTCCCTTTTTACACCCGCCCACGAAGTTCCCATTTCCTTAAAATCTTTCTTTATGACGTCCTCCCATCCCAGACGAGGACGACCTGCTTTCCGTTTAGCCCTAGATGGTTGGCCGAAAAGAACAATCTTCGGCAATCTGTCATCCTTCATCCGCACAACGTTCCCTAACCACCTCAACCTTTCTTTCATTATAGCCCTAGAGAGCGGTATTGAACCACATTTTTCGTATAGCTTATTGTTTGAAATACGGTCAGTCAGCCGGGTACCCAGAACAATCCTTAAGCAATTTCTCTGGAAAACATCTAGCAAATCTTCATCCGCTTTTCGGAGCGTCCATGCTTCAGAGCCATATTTGACCACTGTCATCACTGTAGCTTCTAATATTCTAATCTTGGTTTGCAGACTTATCTTTCCATTCTTCCAGACTTTTTTAACTGTGAAAAAAACACCCTGAGCATTGGCTATTCTATTTTTAACATCTTCACTGCTCCCACCATCTTTACTAATAATACTAGCAAGGTAAGTGAAGCTGCCCACCTGATCAATCTTTTCATTACCCAACGTCACCTTTTTCATCTTCCTTATTCCTAGCCTTAGTGACTTAGTCTTCCTAACATTAATTTCAAACCAATTCTAGCACCCTGAACTCGCAAAACCTCTAAAACTTCACTCATTTTGCTCACACTTTCATCTACGATGCTTAAATCATCAGCATAATCCAAGTCCAGGAGACTTTTTCCTCCCCATTTGATTCCGTGGTCTCCCATTGCCTTTCCTGTGCTCCTTAAAACAAAGTCCATCAAAATAATCCATATAAAGGGGGATAGAACACAACCTGCTTAACTCCTGATTTAATACAAAACCAGCTGCTAACCTCATTTCCTACCTTAACCGCAGCAGTGTTATTCTCGTACATAGCACTAATCACTTTAATGTATTTCTCTGGTATACCGTACAAGGATAAAACCTTTACTAAAGCTCTTCTATCAACAGAGTCGAACGCTTGCTCATAATCTACAAAAACTGAGAATCAAAGGTGTTTGAAAACTCAGGCACTTCTCAATTATTACCCTAAGAGTGAAAATTTGGTCGACACATCCTCTACCTTTTTTCTAAAACCGCACTGCTCTTCTCTTCAAACTTTGTCTACGGTATCTCTCAGTCTAAAAAGTATCATATTACTAAGTAATTTGCTACCTACAGAGACCAGACTAATGCCTCGATAATTACCACACTCACTTTTTATCACCTTTCTTATAAAGCGGCTTAATTAAGGTTTTCCTAAAATCGTTAGGTACTTCCCCTTTTTCAAAAATCATATCATCAAATCTTCAATAACTTATTTCTAACCTCAGAGCCACCATATTTAAGAAACTCATTTACCACCCTATCAGCACCTGGAGCCTTATTATTCTTTAATCCTTTTAGTACTGTTGCTAATTCCTCCTTACAAAACAAACCTTCCTTCACATCCAAGGTATCACAAACTTTTTCATTTTCCTCTATATTTTTTCCTGCAACTCTATCTCGGCTAAGCAAGTTCTCCAAATGTTCGGCCCATCTCTCTTAGTTTTTTCCTTATCGCTAATTGCGACCCCATTCCTATCTTTAACTGGGACAAGTCCGGATTGACTACTCCTTCTCAATTTGTTAACGTGCCAGTACAATATTTACTATTATGCCGTCTAGCTGCATCTTCCAGATCCTCGGCAATTTTATCCATGGCCTCCACTTCACACCTCCTTAGTTCATATTTTAATGCTTTCTCCACTTTCTTTACATTTCTTTTGTTTTTCATACGATCTATCACTTCAGATAACTCTTGTACAAGTCCTTTCTCCTTTCTATTAAAACATAAAGCTTTTTCACTAATATCTTAGCTGCAGTTCTAGCTTTCTTCCCTAATACACCTTCCGCAACTTCACAAATTATTTTTCTAAAATTATTCCAACCATCTTCCACATTATCAAATTTTAAACTCTGAAGTTTAGTATTCAACTGTTCCTGGAAAGTTTCTCTCAAATTCTCATCCTGGAGTCTACCAAACTTCATAACTTCCGGGAGGTAGTTACCCTTCCGATATTTCAGCTTTAATTAACCCTTGACACTACTAGATGGTGATCTTTACTTTTAACATCAATAACAGCACTCCTATATACCCTAGTATCTTGTATTGATCCTGCCAGTCTTCGGTTTACTATAGTATAATCAATAAGGTTTGCTGTCTTACCATCACGTGAATACCATGTTAACTTATGAGCCATTTTATGACCAAACACCGTATTGGTTACAACTAGATTGTTATACCTACAAAATTGCAAAAGTCTGTATCCATTACTGTTTTCTTTTCCTACACCAAATTTACCTAGGCTGGGATACCATCTATCCCTATTTCTACCAACCTGGGCGTTAAAATCTCCCAGTAATAACATCATATTTCTACCTGGGGACCTTGTCTATTTGCTCCTGTAACTGTAAGTAAAATTCATCTGAGTCACTAGTATTTCTGTCAGTCGGGTCTACAGGGTCGTATACTACTATAACTGATACCCTGAACTTTCTAGTCATAAAATGAGCAATTAGTATTCTATTATTAATACCTTCCCAGCCTAAACAAGACTTAGCAGCTTCCTTATTCATCATCAGCCCCTACTCCCTGTCTATGTACCCCATCCTTCCTGCCTGAGTAAACAAATTCTATATCACCTAATTTCATACTTCCTACCCCTGGGATATGAGTTTCTGAAACTCCTAATAATCCAGTTCGAATCGTCTGAACTCGTCAGTCAAAATGTCGATACGATAGTCATTTTTTAATGTCGTAACATTCCAAGTTCCAATTTTCATGTTCTTTAAATCATTGAAATTATTTTCGCCTCAGGAAAAGCAATGATCCCGGATACCAGTGCAGGACGGGGATCACATATCTTCTCAAGTCTACACCGAAGTGCTTAATCCGGCTTAGAACCGGACAGCAAGAAGTCCCTGGGACCTCCATGAATGGAGGCTTTGTGCAATCCTGGGCCCATCTTGGTCACAACATGGTTTTCAGCACTTGGCGATGCTCTTCTATCAACAAGAGTCGAAATCCTGCACAGACAGTCTCAAGCCTATTACCTCCGACTCATTATATATTCATGCCTACAAATATTATGCTACTACGGGGAGGCAACCCATAATAGATAAATTAGCTAGGAAGAGGTTTTTTCAGCCCAAGACGCACAACAAAACATACCAAGCCCCAGAAGAATTGTCCATTAGTCAGAATCCCGTGCGAATGCTGTGTCGTTTACTAGGCTATAATTTCCTCGAGGGGCGCCACTCCTCAAGTGTGAATAGAGTTGACGCAAGGTCCCCAGTCTTGCAGGTGCCCCGAAAAGGACGAAACAGCCCTTTGCAGAGGCCGTTGTCCATAGATCTGGATCTTACGCCCTGCCACAGTTGTCTTCCTATAGAGGATCCTCCCGCGATGGTGTTCTGCATCACCATGCAATTTAACCCATTACTGGGAGAAGGTTTGCAACTCATGGGACTTATGGACAAACCAGTGGGCCCTTTTTAGTGTACATTTGAGGGGCCTTCTTCCTCCTCCGCCTGTATTTATGACCCTGGGCGAGGGTTATATATATATATATATATATATATATATATATATATATATATATATATATATATATATAATATATAGATATATATATATATATATATTATATATAATATATAACTAGATATATATATATATATAAATATAAATCAGACTCAGACCTAAATTAAGGTAAATATGTGCGCCATATTGAGTCTCCATGCATTCTTCTAGCCTAGAAATAAAGAATGGGGAGGGATCGGAGCTGGAAAACACCAAGTTTTTCCCAGCACTTTTTTTTATTCTACATAATACACTTTTCACAATGCAGAATTGCGATACAGTTAAACGTTGCAAGGTCGATATTAACGAAAAATCTCTTGAACAAAAAGGTGGCCCTCACAAAACTATTCTTGACACCGTATCGTATTCCCTTCCCTTTCCCAATTCCCATTTTTGGAGAAGACAGATATATTGTATATTATGAATACGTTTTATTTCTCTTTTCTTTTCTTTCCCTGGTAGTTTTGTCACATTAGCAGTGGTATAAAATATTATATATTTTTAATATAAACTTTTAGTTCTAGTTCCCTTTATTAACTAATAACAGAAAAAAAGGACCGCCACTACAACGTCCATTTTCAGTCATTTTACAGCCAAAATATTGGCTTGGAATAGTGTCAAAATGCTATACAGCGAAAGTTCTCAGATGACCAACAAGTTTATAACTGCCAATCCGTGCATAAAACTTCCCAGCTTATGGAGGACATTTGTCCACGCTGTGGTATATTTTCGCTCCTAAAAAATATATGCAAACCTACAATGCAACAGACGTCATAGACAACTATCTAAAGGGTATGTTTGTCTGACGACATTACCATAAAAAAGCACGGAAAATATATTTTACGTATTTACGTACAAAACGGACGTAAAATGACCATATAAAGTATTTTGAAAGCACTAAAGCAGATAAAAAAACTTGTTATTTCCGAATGGCTATATTCATTGCATTCTAACATGCTTTCAGGGAAAACACTAATCACACGTCGTCGTAAAAGACCATGGAAATGAAATGCCACTCCGATCGTACCATTAGTTAAAATGTTTATACAAGTTTCACAGCATATATTTTACATTTTATTGTAAAAAAAAAAAAAAAAAAAAAAAAAAAAAAAAAAAAAAAAAAAAAAAGGATTGTGATGAGTTTTTCAAAAGAAATTTAGTGTTAATTAAATAATTTATTTTGTTGTTTCTGAACGATGGACATATTTCATAGCCACAATATTTTTTTATGATAAATTATAGCAATCAACCTTAATTTTCAGTCTCATAGCATTCACAAAAAAAGTGTTTTGATACACTGTATATATTTCGAGGGATAACCCATTTTCCCACCACCTATTGTACACTTTTACGCGTGACACATTCCCCGAAACGATTGGAAGTCGGTCCCACCCTACGATATATTTTCCGGACGCAGCGGAAATTACAGGCTACGAATAAAAATCATTACAAAGAAATCACGCCCTGCCAGTCTGAGCAGTATTCCTAGCCGAAATTTCCTGAGAATCACAAAAATAAATCATTTTTCATCTGGTCAAAAGCAGGAACAGAGTAATAATAATAAAAAAAAAAAAATAATACGAGACTTAACTGCGTAAACTTCTGTCTTTTTTTTACAGATTATTATAAAAAAAAACTGACTTATAAAAAAAAAGCTGATATCAGGAGGTTGCCCCCTCGTCCATACTTCACTCCTTACGCAAAAGTTCGAATTTTGTCCCAATTCTTTAAGAATGACTCCTGAATCACAAAGGCGGTTAATTAGAGAAAAAAAGCTCTTTTAAAAAGTACTAAAACACTTTAGCGTAATGAGCGGGGTATTGATGAGGGGGCGACCCGCCCATACGCGCAATAATTTTTGTTCCTTTTAATTTGATAGTTTTTTTTAAATAATGCTGGGAAAATCCAGCTCCGCTCCATGGAAAAACTCCTTTCTCCCAGGGAAAATTCACCCATGGAAAGATCTTCCCACGTAACCCCCCCCCCCCCCTGAAAACGTCAGTATACTTCAAAATAACCAGCACTGTATATAAACAATGGGCAAAGTTCATAATTTGCAGCCTTTCCCCGGACACTTCGCACACTTTACCGAAAACAACTTTTGCAAAAAACGCACACACAACGCGACAGGGATAAGATCTTATTTTTTTTTTTGAAAGGAAACTCTATGGTAATATCAAACTCTAAGATACAGAGCTACACTAAGGACATAGTAAAAAGTAAAGTAATTGTTTCTTGTGCAATTAGATAAAAAAAAAACAAGTTTTTTTTTAACTGAAAGTAAGTAACGACACCAAAACCCAAAACGAACAGAAACCACTCCGCACATGAAAGGGGAGGAAGTTAGAAAAGATATCCCCTATTTTTGGAGAGAACCTGCCTCCTGACGTAACTAAAACTATTGCAGTCCATTAGAGCTTTCCTGCCCAGGGACTTGCAGTTTCAAGCTTCAATTCGTTCAAAAAAAAGTTTAATGGCCCTTTGTACGCCCCATTTTTGGCCAACATTCCAGCCCCTATTTCTCCTTATGTTATCGGTTCTCTTGGCCAAAGACTTTAAGGACTCAATTTTTGATCCCGATCGATTAAAAAAGTTTCGTGACACTTCTTTGGGGTCTCATTTTTTGAATTGACAATTCTGAACAACTTTTGGGTATCTCAAACTTTAATCTCATTATCATGGGTGGTTATTGAGGATGTTCTTGGTTTAAAAAAAGTCACGGGAGGAGTTTGGTTAACCTTCAGTTACTTTTGACCATTAAACGGCTCTAGAATTTTTAATTTCCAATCAACTAAGTGCCTTCTGAAGTTTTTACTACTTTTCCTTTCATACAAAGTTATCAGAAAAAAAGTAATTCATAGAAGGTACATGGTTCTCTACTTAGGCAACTGTAGAGCGTTGCCTCTAACAAAATTTCCTATTCAAACGTTTCGAAAAAGTAATCAGTAAACAAAAGGCTTGCATTTACCCATGACCTATATGTGTTGCTCTCAAAAAATGCTTTCAGTAAAGCAACAGTAAGACCACTATAAAGAGCGGAGGAATGATAAGAGTTGTAACCTCTCCTGTATACAAACACAATTCGTGTTTGGCTTTAGTTTAAATGTCGCTCTTTACTTTTTATTTGAAAGAAATTGTTGTTTTTAAAATTTAATCTTTAGGCTAAGATCATCTTGTCATATTGTGAATATGTTTAATAACTTAAACTACTAATGAACAGTAAAAGTCAAATTAGGAGAACTTTTAGATGTGTAGGACCTACCTGGCTTGTACTATCCCAAGTTACCATTCCTGTAAGTCTATCCATAGTTAATTAAAACGTTTCCCGGAAGTTTACCTCCTGGATTTTCAATGTGGTTTCAAACCCTAACATATAGAAATCTTAACGAAATAAAGTGATAGCAGCAAACGTAAGTATACAATAAAAAGCTCTCAATCTTCTTTGATTCATTACATTTTTATATTATTAGGAGACAATAACCCCCCCCCAAAAAAAAAAAAAAATCATATAAAAAATGATTAAAAATTTTACGCATAAATGAAAAATATTGAGATTAAGTTTTAGGCAAAAAATTAAATAGAGGTACGCCGTCAAGTTTTCAAGCAGTCTAGAATAAGTACAAAACTAAATCTTCGGACTTCTGATGGAATGGACGTTGAATTGTGCTAAATATTAAGTTCTAATAGCTACTCTTTTTTCAATTTGCAACTATGTCGTTTGGTGATTTCTTTTCCCCAAAAATTTTTAATGTTATAGATTCATGAAGGCCACAGATGAAAAACCCTGCAGACATTCTTAAAGCTTAGCTTATATTTTTAGGGATTGTAATAGTTCGTATCAGCTTCAAGCAGATCAACTACATTCGTCACAAAGACCACCTGAAAAGGATCAGGTTTCTGACGTCTTGGCCTCCCTGAAAAAACATTATACACTCCGGCCCGATGTCACCGTCCCTTTGCGGTGGCCAAAACCAGTACTCAAGTCCACAAAATTTCGGAAATGTTACTTACTCACTTAACCCGCAATCCCAGGTAACACCAGCTTTATTAACTCATTTATTGATTGCGCTATCTTTAGAGGTCCTAGTAATTGTGCAGAATTCCGTAATTAAAATGACGCCTAACTGATCGGAGGGAGGGGTTTAACTATGAATAGGTTTAACAGCAATAAAAGAGTTCAAAAGTGTCTAAATTAGAATTATTTTTCACGTTGCAACGAGAATTTGAATCTTCTGAGCTCTACCTGGGTACACGGACGAAACAAAAAACGCAAATTCTAGACGAAAAAATAGTAAAAAACGATGTTAAAAATTAGAACACACAGTTAAATAAATTCTATATATGACCCTACCGTATCCTTAAGCTGCCGACTCTTTAACCTGAAGCTAAAACGTTTAATTTATTAGATACTGATTGCACTCACAATGAAGCTTAAGCGAAACTGGCGCGTAAGGTATTGGCGACTTAAGGGGGCTGTAGAACCCCTCATATATAGGGACAATTTATGTACTTTAAGTTTAAGGTTTTTCTCTATTTTCGTGGGAAAAATTACTTTTTCTAAAATCTTCCAGTTTTTATAGCGTACTACGGCTCATCATAATTATGAGGGATGCTGCCAACCCTTCAACCCCCTGCTCTTAACGGTAAAAGTTTAACTTTTACAGAACAATTTCACGAAAACGAACGTTGCCTCTAAAAATAGATATTAAGCTTGATTTTTGTTGGGGAAGGGAGGGTGTCTGAAATGCCGAAAACAATTTTTCAGGTTGCAATGTCTAGTTTACACAGAGATTGGGGCAGGCTCATTGAAAAACAATTGCTTCTTTGGTGATCCTCACTATGCCCTCCGTCCTTGTGAAGGTACTTGTACTTGTGGCGGGAATCAGGCGTTTCCACCTCGCCCGGCATCAATGATCTTGGAGACCTTCTTGGACCATGTTGAGCAATCTTCTGCCAGCTGCTCTGCAAAAGCGAGCCACTGAGTTGACCATCTGTGTCCGAGCTTTCTGAAACCCCGATAGGTTCAAGGTTCGACTTGGCCGGGTTCCACCAGTTCTTCCTCTGTCCTCCTTGGCGTCTCTTCCAGGAGCTAATAGGCTCGACTAGAAGTATTTGGCGAGGCAGGTACTCTGGCGGCTTCCGTAAAACATGGCCCAACCATTTCAAACGGCGTTCTTTATAGTGAGCGCAACATCTCTCTGAATATTGCACATTCGACATAGATCCGCGTTGGAGATACGGTCACGTAGCTGTATTCTGAGAATTCTTCGCAGACAGGTATGCTCAAAACACCTTCAGTGTATTCTCATGCTGTAGTTTTACCGACCATGTTTCGCATCCGTAAAGGAGAACGGTGCGGACTAGTACCATGTAGATTCGAACTTTCGTTGGGACAACTGACTTCGCGGCGATTCATAAGGGTTTCCGAAGGGAGGCAAAAGACTTTATGCGCTTTCTGTATTCTCTGTTGGATATCATCGTCGGGAAGATCCGTCAGTACATATCGGGAGCCTAGGTATGTGAAAAACGGTTGACTTTTTCCAGATGAAATTGATTGACAGTTAGTGTGAATGGTCCTGTGTCGTGGTTAATAGCCATGAATTTTGTTTTCTCTGTGCTGACTTTCAAGCCGATCAGGTTTGCCCAGGCCACCACGTTGTGTCAAGCATGCTTTGAGCTTCTACGGGGTCTGACAGGAGGCCAACATCATCCGCATAATTGAGGTCAGTCAGTGAAAGATTTTGTCCGATCTGAACTCCTGGATAGGACGACAGTGCATTTTCAAGCACCCAATCGACGCAGTAATTGAACAGAGTCGGAGAGAGGACGCACCCTTGTTTTCCTCCGAACTCAACCAGGAATTCTTTAGTTTCTTCGCCATAGACTCGAACTCTGCTCACTGACGCGTCATAGTATGCCTTCATCAGTTCAACAAACTTCAGCGGCATTCCGTCATTCTCTAGGATCTTCCAAAGTTTCTGGCAAGTGACAGAGTCGAAGGCGGCAATGAAGTCCAGGAACATCAAGATCAGGGGTAGATTGTACCTTTCAAAACTGCTGGATAATGAGGCGAAAAAAAACGAAGATATTATCAGTAAAGCCTCTACCTGGCTGAAAGCCGGCTTGATTCCTCGGGTTCTTTCCTCCCTTGCCCCTTTTGCACTCGGTTTTATCTCCTTTCTTATAGAAAGGGAGAATGACTGATGTCTTCCAATCTTTTGGGAAAGAATTGGTCCTCCATACTTCTTCGAGAATGCCATGGAGCTGTTCAGCAGTGACCTCAGGGCATTATTTGAACACTTCCGGGGGGAGGCCATCTTCACCTGGGGCTTTGTGGTTTCTTCAAGGTCTTGATCGCTTTTAGTATTTCGGCTCTGGGTCGGTGTATCCAGCTCGACATCGTAGGGTTCTTTAGGGACAACAAGTGGGAAAGCAGCTCAGGAGCAGATGATGGGGATGGGCTTAGGAGGATCTGAAAGTGATCCTTCCATCTTGCTGATCGCTCCTTCTGACAACTAATGATTTTTTCCTGATCTGTCTTTGACTATTTCTGAGACAGCAGCTTTCTTACCAACGGATTCTTTCAGGATATGGTAAAGCTTGCGGGTATCATGTGAGCGTGCTGCTTTCTCTAACGACACGGCAGCATCTTCCCACATTTGGCGGCGGTCCAGACGAAAAGAGCGTTTTACCTGTCTGCGCAGCTCTTTTGTTTCTTCTTTAGGGCCACCCATATTTTGTCTTCGCTCACCGACTATTGACAGGGTCCTAGCGGTAATCCAGTGCTGTCGTTTGATTTTTTTCTCGGCCTAGGATCTCATCGTCAGTCTCTGTCATCACTGTTTTAAAGATCTCCCATCTCTTCTCGGGGGTTGGGTTTTCATCAGAACTGAGGGCGTCAAATCGGTTAGTCAGTTCCAAATTGAGGGCCTGCCGAACTTCTTTGTCTTGGAACTTACCAATGTTGAATCCGGCCTTGGGCTTGTTTTTTTCTCCGAGTTAGACGTAACAAAATTTTTTCAGCAACAAGCCTGTGGTCAGACCCAGACTGCGATCCTGTGTCCGCGCCGTTGTAAGAGCGAGAGTCCTGTACACGGAGCTTCTCCAGTGCTGGCGTACGAGAATGGAAGTCTATTGAGCCTTAGTGACACCGTCATTTGAATGCCAAGTTAAAAGGGGTGGCTAGGTTTGTGCTGAAATATGGTATTGGTGACAACAAGGTGGTTCGTCAAGGCGTAGTTACCAACCTTTGCCCATTCTCGCATCTGTGACCTTGTCTAAATTTTCCCCAGGTTTGGTCAGATGAACCAACTCTTGCGTTGAAGTCTCCAGCAACAATCAAGTAATCACGCGCGGCAACAGAAGAAGACAGCTGTTGCAGCTCGCCGTAGAAATCATCCTTGGTCGTATTCAGCAGCGTCACGGGTGGGGGCATAGGTAGAAATATCGACACATTTGCGGGGTTTCCTTTTAGTCTGATTCTGGCAAGTCTACAAGAGACTGGTTCCCCTTCTAGGAGAGCATTTCTGGTTCTTTGGTTCATGATGAAAACCAACTCCGTGGAGTCCCGAATTATCCTCTACTCCGGAGTAGAAAAAAATGGAACTGATGTAGCGTTTCAGGAGCTGTAATAACTATGGAGCCAGAACCGGAAATTCTGGTCTCGGATATGCAAAGTATGTCTATGTTGTACTTCTCCATCTCAAGGACAAGAAAAGCTTGCGTGGCTTCTTGTTTGACGGATCTTACATTCCAGCATCCCACTTTCATTCTAGATTTTGCCTGTTTAATGACTGTAGTAGGTTTTCCTAGATTTATGGCGTGAAAAGGATTTTTTTTCGACTTCGCCACCATATTCGAAGTCGCGTCACGTTGGCCACCAAATCGGTCGCGTGGAGCTCAGTGGTGTTTACACCCTTCCACCACTTTGAGGTGCGCTGACGGATTTCCTCTGCTGCCCAGGACGGAAGATCGAGCCTCATTTGCTTTAACTACCATCACTGCCATGGAGGTATACAAGCTTAGCTTGACCTTTGATTCCCACCTGGAATCAGCAGGGGCTTCAGGAAAGGCCTTGTGAAGGTGAGCAAATGTGTGTGATTCTTTATTCCAGATGTAAAGTATTTCTGCAAAAAAGGGGGAAACTTGTCCACTCGACAGCATTTTGGCCTTGGTCGGGCTTTAGTTTTTGTTTTGCGTTATAAAATGGCAGAAAACGGTATTTCCTGTGGCATGATCTAGTTAACTGAAAAAAAGCACTAGAACTTAGAATTTATATTCGAATGAGCACAATCTTGACATTCTAGAACCATTGTGCGGATACAGTTTGACTTTCTCACAACTCTATTTTTTTTTAAATAAAAAAAACTTTAGCATAAAGAGCGAGGCCTTAAGGAGGGGACAGCCCCTTTCATATAAGGAATAATTTCTGTTTGTTTTAAGTTTTAACGTCGTTCCTTACTTTCAGTTTAAAAAAACTGTTTTTTTTTATTTAATTGCAGATAGGAGCGTGAAACTTCTTTAATAAGGTTCTCTGATAAGTTGAATGTGATGTTTTAATTTTTCGTTAAAGTTAATTAAAAATGCAAAATCCCACATTTTTGCAGATAGGAGTTTGAAACTTCTTTAATAGTGTTCTTTGATAAGCTGAATCTGATGGTGTGATTTTCGTTAAAGTTAACCTTTCATATACGGAATAATTTCTGTTCGTTTTAAGTTTCAAACGTCGTTCCTTACTTTCAGTTAAAAAAAACTTGTTTTTTTTATTTAATTTTTGACCGTTTTTGATTTAATGCAGGTTTTGATTTTGGATCACCGTACATGAATAATTAAAACAAAATTTGTATATTAATTTACTTTTATTTGGTTAAATGGCTTTCTCGAAACTTGTTGAATTTTATTTACGAACGTTTTTATTAGTAATAAATATACGTAACTTACGAATTAACTTACGTAACGAACTTCTATATTCATATATTTTAAAACGTATATTAGGGGGTTTGCCCTCTAGTCAATACCTTGCTCTTTAAGCTAAAGTTCGAATTTTGTTCCAACTCTTTAAAAATGACCCCTTAATCACAAAGGCCGTTAATTAGAATAAATAGCTCTTATGAAAGTACTAAAAAATCTTTGGCTTAAAGAGCGAGGTAGTGACTAGGGGGTGAACCCAATCATATAGCTAATATTTTCTGTTCGTTTTAAGTTTTGATGTTGCTCCTTACTTTCAGTTGACAAACTTGTTTCTTCATATTTAATTTCTGATTTTTTTTAAATAATGATGGAAATCCGGCGCCCCTTCATAGCAATGTCTCTTCCCCCATGAAAACTTCCTTCATGAAAAGATCCTCCCATATACCCCCCGACCCATCACCAACCCCCACTACCAGAAAAAATTCCCTCTGAAAACGTCTGTATACTTCCCAATAAACCAATACTATATGTTAACATTGGGTAAAGTTCATAACTTTCAGCCCTCCTCCCGGGGGCTTCGAGGGATTAAGTCATCCTAAAAGACATAGTTATAATATTTTGACCATGCTGAACAAAATGGTTATCTCAAAATTTAGATCCGGTGACTTTGGAAAAAAAAAGAGCGTGGGAGGGGGCCTAGTTGCCCTCCATTTTTTTGGTCACTTAAAAAGGGCACTAGAACTTTTAATTTCCGTTCCAATGAGCCCACCCATGGTATTCTAGGACCACTGGGTCGATACGATCACCCCTGGAAAAAAAAAAAAATAAACACGCATCCGTGATCTTTCTTCTTGCAAAAAAACGGAAAATTCCACATTTTTGTAGAAAGGAGCTTGAAAACTCTACAGTAGGGTTCTCTAATACACTGGATATGATGGTGGGATTTTCATTAAGGTTCTATAACTTTAGGGGTCTTTCCCCCTTTTTTCGAAAAATCAGCCAAATTTTATCAGGTACGTAACTTTTGATGGGTAAGATTAAACTTGATGAAACTTATATATTTGAAATCAGAATTAAAATCTGATTCTTTTGATGTATCTATTGGTATCAAAATTCCGTTTTTTAGAGTTTCGGTTACCATTGAGCCGGGTCACTCCTTACTTACAGTTCGTTACCACGAACTGTTTTGAAAACTAAAAAAAAAAACATACATTCCTGATCAGCGTTTCTGGGAAAAATACAAAATTGGGATGGGAAAAGTGGAAGTGGAAATTGTAAAAATAGAAAATAAGAGCGATATTTGTAGTTACGAGACAGCTGCTGAAATTTTTTGCTGAGCTGCTCTTAAGCGGGGGAACACTAGTTCATTCCCCCTTTAATCCTCCTGATCTGAATCACCCTGCTAACTCTCACTTTAAGAACAGCTTAGCATATGGTTATTGGCAATCATCATAAAAGTGTGAAATTGCCCCTTTAGGTATGACAGTATGAAAGTTCCCCTTTAGGCATGACAGTAACGTTATGATAAGTTATGATAAAGGCATGATAAAGGCAGACTCCTTTAACGAGTGTATTTTCTTTTGTCAGAATACATTTCTTTGAGTTTAGGTTACTATTGACACCAGTCACTTTTTACTTACCGTTCATTTTCATTAATCCGCTCTTTGTTTTTCCGTTTTGCCAAGTACCTACTAAAATTGCCACCATGGACAAAAAATAGTTTTCTGATTCGGCGCTATAACCTAGCCGACCCAAATCTAGCTGTTGAGAAACTTATTAGACTGCAAAAAATAAAACTAGTAATTTTAAAGCACGAATGGGCAAGTTTGCTTGTTTAATTATTCCATTTGTTTCCTTTTTTTGTCTCTCTTTTCCTTCCAGAAGTTTTTTTTTTTTTTTTTTTTGCTGTTATTTTTTGAAGAAATTGTTGTTTTTGAGTATGTTTCCTTTCTGTTTCCTCTTTACGTATTATTCTGTATACTCTATCATTGTAAATTTACTGTATACGATGGGTTTTCAATATATTATGATTATTATTATTATTGTTATTATTATTAGCGATTTGATCATACTAGCTAGTTGCCCAGTTTTATGCATCCTGAATGATTTTATTACCTCTAAGGTAAGTTTTCTTGATACAGATGTACATTTTGAATAAGACAAAATGTTTTTTTTTTTCTAAAAAAGTAAAGAGCGTAGTGCTTGGCTTACAAAGTTAATCTTACTGAGCTATTAATTACATTCATTAGACAAATTAGAGCTCCTCGCAATTCCATTATCTCTCCTTCAAGCTAGGAAGTTACCATATTTTTGACAAAAACTAGTGAGTTCAAGCACAGTTCGTAGAATAAAAGCTCAAAATAATGTTTTAAAGCTCTATTAAGCACGGCACAACAACGGCATTAGACTTCCAAATAAAAACAAGGTCATGATATTGATTTGGAAAATTTAAGAAATTGGACTTATTTATTTCTTCTCTAGAAATTGTCAAGGACTGATGTATACTCAATGTTTGATAAATTATATAACTGAATGGGAAAGCATTTGCACAATTAAATAGACCCCTTTTGATTTTAGTTTGAATATGAACTTGGTTTGGAAAATTTTATAGCGGTCTTAAACTCCCGCATATAAATCTTTAATAAATTTAAAGAGGATCTATGATTTTTAAAGAGTCAAATTCTAAACCCTCAGATTTTTTTAAATTTTAGTTGGGAGGTAGCATATCGTTAGGTAGTATAATGTATCTAGGGAAATGGAAAAAGCTTCTCTTCGTGATAGACTAAAAGTTTTGACAAGTTTATAGTACTTATTGTGGTAAATGCCATCGATAAAATGAACAAACACATTAAGGTCAAAAAACTGTCTCTTTGGAAGAAAGTTCAACGTTATGAATTTTACTCTTTGCTTTCAATAAACCTCTATGCATATTTTTCTCTAGAAACGATATTTTTTTGTATATTTCCATATCTTATCATTGAATTTTTCTGTAATATCCTGCAAAGCCCATTAAAACATTAGAATATAATTAATAAAAGACTGTGTATTCCTGACATTATATCATTTCTTTTTAGTACAGCCAACATTACCCTCAGTACCAACCAAAGCTTCCTCATCTTCTAACCTCGCCACCAATTTGTGCATCTACTCAGTACAGTGATCATTATCCTAACGGGATCACCGCGTCTGCGTTACCAGGCACGACACTTCAAGGAGCCATCCCTCCAATATTCCCTTCAATGAACGTCAATGTATCGATGAACATGACAATGGGTGTTCCGGCTATGGGTTATGGTTTTGAAGGCACGACTTTTCAGCCACAGGTATAATTATGTATTTTTAGTATCTTTTTTTAATACACCTGTTTTTTTTTTTAATTCTGCTGTGGTAGTTTAAAAGCCAAAAACCAAAGAGAAGAAGAAACGGCGCTAGACCTCTTAGTCCAAACCTACAGTGCTGATCTCCGCTTCATGGCTCTTCAGCCAGGAAGTGCAACAGAGGGAGGGGGCGGACATCCTCAACTTTCGCATACCCTTCCTGTTTATGTTCCTCAGGTACCCATTTAGAGCTCGGCTAGCTCAGACTAAACTTACAGAGTCACGCCACTAAACCCTGTCCCAACCTCTGTACAGGTAGTTCAAAAGGCAAGATGAGACATCTTTAAGAACAAACTAGATGAGGTTGCTGGATTGTCTTAGTTAGTTTTCCACTATATTTTGGGCAAAAAAGATATTTTGGTTCTCAAGGTAATAATATGTTTTGGATTTCTCAACACCAAGTTATGTTTCCATTTCCCCAACTACAGATACACTCAAAAAATTATCCTTCGAGTACGAAAAATATTTTGGTTTGCAGCTGAACTTGTGCACACCCACGCCACAGAAATTTCACTCCAATACTTATTACTAACCTAGATTGAAACTTAATACTTTCCCAATCTAGATTGGAAAACCGGCGTTTAATTAACTATTTAGAACAATCAATTGTTGTTCTAGCGACTATCAGGCATAGATACATTTAACTTATTTAGATGATCAATGCTCGTACTTTCTTTGATTTTTTTTCTTATAAAATGTTTTCGTTTTTTCTTGTTCCAGCAAACTTTCAGGGGATTGTCAAATAAAATTTTCAAACGTAAATTTGCACCTTTCATCAAAATCCTAAGGTGTTAGGCCTTGTCTTCAGTATGGCTGTTTCAGGCAATGTCGCCCGTGCTCTTTTAGTTTTTCAGGCAACCCCAGTCTCCTTTGGTAATTTTTAAGGCCCAAAAAGGCAAATCAGACGCATTTGAAATGACTTCTTTTCAGGAATTGTTTTTTGATGAACAAAAAAGAGTTTTACCTCGCCGACTTCACCTGTAAAAGTAATTATGAAGACAGGGTCTTAGAAAAAAAAAACGGAATCATGTCCCTATCCGTATACCGATCAGGGTGGCGAGCGCAGCTTATTTAAATTTTACTTTCGTAATACATCATTCTAGCTATTTTGGAACTTTAAGATATATTTTCCCTCTGAAACAAGCAATTTTGCAGAGCCTGCCGCTGTAACTTGCACCAAAAGGACAAATACTTACATCATTGCATTCATTACTCCCAAATCTGTCTATTTACCGCGCCAGAATTATCATATTGCTTAGAATTTTTTCCTAGAGAAAAATCTAAACTTATTCGAAAAAAAAGGAAAGTTTTCCTTTTTTTCAACGACTTTGCAACAATTTTCAACGTATTTTGAATCTAAAATAGAGCCCTTTACACCTAGTTTCAAACATTTATTTCGGTAGATGGGTAAAACTAAATCTCAACTATGAAGGATTAGTAAAACTTTTGTCTTTCGTTTATATATCAAAACCGTAGGAGAGCAGAAAAATAAGATACCAAAACTTGAATAAACCAACCAGTATTCTCAGAAACCGGACCACTAGTCTCACATCCGAGCCACTATTCTCACAATTTTTATTTTTTCGGGCACACAAACACAGTTTTTTTTTTACTTTCTCTTCCATTTCTTTACATTTTTTAATGAAACCTTGATTTTAGATCGAATAAAAACATAAATTTTTACAGGTATACTAATTTTGGTTGTAGGTTTGGCTATTCAGAACATGGAATGCTCTGAAAAAAGCTGGCATTGGCATATGTAAGCAGAACATGGGATATCTAAATGGAAGTGCTTGATTTAATTGGTAGGCCTGCTCTAGAGGTGATATTTATGTCATTAGGGATAATTTCGTTCAAAATCTGAGCAGTCGATAAAATAGTTGGAAAAGATAGTAAAGTTGGCAATTACTCGTTAATTTATGTTTGTAGGATAGAACCCCCCCCCCCCGCCTACCCATTGTATCTCTTGAAAATTTTGCGAATTTAAAGTAATGAACTTTATTTGGGTGAAAATTGTCTTTTCACAGGTAGCGCCATTTTTAAAATCACTGCATTCAGTGAAGAAGTATGACAGTGGCAGAGGATCCCCCTCCTCTTGTACCTAAGTATAGACCTAAGCTATATTCAAAAGCTGGCTGTTATTTTTTTTTGTGTTTTTTTTTTCAAATTCGTTTTATTTGGCATTATGACTCAAATGTTGATGAGAAATACTACTACTACTACTACTAACAAACTCACCGCAGCACCAAGCCGCCTGAGGCCAACACAGCTACGCACGCTCCTCCTCCACCCCAGTCTATTCAAAGCTTCCCTTTTTACACCCACCCACGAAGTTCCCATTTCCTATAAATCTTTCTTTATGACGTCCTCCCACCCCAGACGGGGACGACCTGCTTTCCGTTCAGCCATAGATGGTTGGCCGAAAAGAACAATCTTCGGCAATCTGTCATCCTTCATCCGCACAACGTGCCCTAGCCACCTCAACCTTTCTTTCATTATAGCCCTAGAGAGCGGTATTGAACCACATTTTTCGTATAGCCTATTGTTTGAAATATGGTCAGTCAGCCGGGTACCAAGAACAATCCTTAAGCAATTTCTCTGGAAAACATCTAGCAAATCTTCGTCCGCTTTTCGGAGCGTCCATGCTTCAGAGCCATATTTGACCACTGTCATCACTGTAGCTTCTAATATCCTAATCTTGGTTTGCAGACTTATCTTCCTATTCTTCCAGACATTTTTTAACTGTGAAAAAAACACCCTGAGCCTTGGCTATTCTATATTTAACATCTTCACTGCTCCCACCATCTTTACTAATAATACTACCAAGGTAAGTGAAGCTGCCCACCTGATCAATCTTTTCATTACCCAACGTCACCTTTTCATCTTCACTTATTCCTAGCCTTAGTGACTTAGTCTTCCTAACATTAATTTTCAAACCAATTCTAGCACCCTGAACTCGCAAAAACCTCTAAAACTTCATTCATTTTGCTCACACTTTCATCTAGGATGCTTAAATCATCAGCATAATCCAACTCCAGGAGACTTTTTCCTCCCCATTTGATTCCGTGGTCTCTCATTGCCTTTCCTGTGCTCCTTAAACAAAGTCCATCAAAATAATCCATACAAAGGGGGATAGAACATAACCCTGCTTAACTCCTGATTTAATACAAAACCAGCTGCTAACCTCATTTCCTACCTTAACCGCAGCAGTGTTATTCTCATACATAGCACTAATCACTTTAATGTATTTGTCTGGTATACCATACAATTATAAAAACCTTTACTAAAGCTCTTCTATCAACAGAATCGAACGTTTGCTCATAATCTATAAAACTGAGGACCAAAGGTGTTTCAAAACTCAGGCACTTCTCAATTATTAGCCTAAGAGTGAAAATTTGGTCGACACATCGACACATCGGTCGAGAAATAAGCCCAAAGAATAATGGCAAACCCACAAATCAGCTAACTCTTGTGTATAGTTTAGCACTATTTTTTTCTGGGGGAGGGGGAGAAACACAGTTTTCTTTTTTCTTCCAGTTTATAATATATATATATATATATATATATATATATATATATATATATATATATATATATATATATATATATATATATATATATATATATATATATATATATATATATATATATATATATATATATATATATATATATATATATATATATATAATTAGTCTATTTACAAAGACGTTTTAAGTTGTTTCATAATAACTAGAGGACAAATGAACAACCAAGACCATCAAAGGTGACAAGACCAATCAAAGCAGCTAAGGTATAGGGTATTGAAAAAATGTCAAAAGTAATGATAAACGAAAATGAAGAACAAAAAAAATATATACAGTCAGAATACTTCCGTCAGCAACAATTACAACGAGTTAAAAACAAAAGTGAAGAAGAAAAGAAACATACAGTTCGAAGAAAAGCGGCAGCAAGAATTAAAACTAGTCAAAAAGAGAAGTGAAGAACAAAGACATAAGCAGCTAAATGGCGTATTTAATTTCCTGTATTTTAGCCCGTTTTGGAGAATTTTTCCTGAGCCAGAGAAAAGAAAGCTCAGATGCGCGTTTTTTAAGTGTGCGAAGTTCTTGTTGCGGCTCCCGCCGTGGACAAGAAATTCGCACCTTGTTAAAAATTTTAAAATTGCGGACCCAACGGCAGCTATAATTGAACAAAATTAAACGGTACAACGAGAAAGTTTCTTCCCACCCTTAGTACCGTTTGTTAAGGCAGTAAATCACTGTCCATTTAATTTTATTTGCACATATCTTGTCATATTTAGTCTTTTTACCGTCTCTTGTCATATTTAGACTAGTTGATTGAGTCCGTTGATTTTGAATTGAAGTTATCAAGTATTTTGCTGTAGGTTAGGTTAGTTGAATTGAAGTTATCAATCATATTGCTTATGTTTCTTCAGTACTTGGGAGTTAAAAAAAGTAAAAATTTCTTACTTACCTGCAGTGCAGTGTATAATTGAGTTTCTTTTTCTCGTCTTTGTAATTTGTTCGATTATGTGTAATGTGTTGTAATTGTTTTTTGCGTGTGTTTTTTCTTTTTTAGTGGTACTCCGTCTTTTGTACCTTTTTTTGACGGGTAATAAAATAAATATATATATATATATATATATATATATATATATATATATATATATATATATATATATATATATATAATATATATATATATATATATATATATATATATATATATATATATATATATATATATATATATATAGTACTATATATATATATATATATATATATATATATATATATATATATATATATATATATATATATATATATATATATATATATATATATATATATATATATATATATATATATATATATATATATATATATATATATATATATATATATATATATATATATATATATATATATATATATATATATATATATATATATATATATATATGTGTATATAATAATAATAATAATAATAATATATTGAAAACCCGTCGTATACAATGAATGTACAATTACAGAGTATACAAAAATGCGAAAAGAGGAAACAAAAAGAAAAAACATACTAAAAAATAACAACAAAAGCAACAAATTCTTAAATAGTATACAAAATAGTACGAAAATAGGAAACAGAAAGATAGCATACTAAAAAATTACAACAGAAACAACAACTTCTTCGAAAATAGCAACAAGGACAACAACTTCTGAAAGGAGAAAAAAAAGAAAAAAAAGGGAAACAAGAGGGAAAATTAAACAAGCAAACTTGCCCACTCGTGCTTTAGAATTGCTGGTTTTGTTTTTTGCCGGCTAATAAGTGTCTCAACAGCTAGATTTGGGTCCGCTAGGTTTTAGCGCCGAATCAGAAAACTATTTTTTGTCCAAGGTGGCAATTTTAGTAGGTACTTGGTAAAACGGAAAAATAAAGAGCGGATTTTAGACTTTTCACGGTTTTCCAATAATTTCCAGAAAGGGGTCACATATAATATATCTGGCAGAGTGGTAGCGTTGTAAATACTTGCCAGTAGTGGACGGTTAAATCTCAGAGTGGATTTAACGATAAAAGCATATGAGCTGGAAATTTGCCGTTCAAGATGTGAGATCAGGAGGGAGCGGGTATGCTGTAATGAGGTACCTATTGGCAGCCCCAGATATACTATTTTATCAACTGGTTTTACTGAGCAATCACCTAGTGTGACATTAGTAGGAGGGTCATTCTTCCAATTATAAAGCAAGACTTCCGACTTTTGGGAGTCAAATCTCAGACTGACTTTCTCGTAATTGGACTGCAGACATGAGAACATTTCTGAAAAGCGTTTAAGCGTCTGGCTGAGATTCAGCGTGTCATCCGCATAGCATACTAGGGAGATGTCAATGGAACTGAAAATGCATGATGAAGGACAGCTGTCTTGAAGCTCAATAATGTAGTTGTTGAAGAAATTGGGGGATAAAACTGCCCCCGACGGGCACCTTTACGGACTGGTATCAAGGTGACCGAGGGGCTGGCGGAAGGCCTTTATCGGGAGGGAGCTTGAGTCGCACGCGAAGGCAAGAGTAAAGATCACGGAAAGGCCAAATGATATTTGAGTTCACTCCTCTTTTAGCTGAGTTTAGCAACATAAGCGCATGAATCAATGAATCAAACGCTCTCTGCAGGTTTAAGCCACCAATCATTAGGCTTTCTCCTGATTTGTGTGCATCCAGGAGTGCATATGCAACGACATGGAGCGCTTCAGCACAACCAATACCGCGTTGGAAGCCAAATTGTCTCGGTGGACTGCAACACAGTTTCTCAAACTCATCTACGATTAAAAGTTCAAATAACTTGCAAAGAGAAGTAGCAATCGTGATTGGACGGAAAGAGGAGCATTGCATGGTAATTTTTCCTTTTTTAGGAACTGGCGTAAGATCTCCAATTGAGAAAGTGGTTGGGACAATACCCTGAATGAGGATAATCTGCATCAGGAGAGTTACGTGACTAATGAGAGCGGGTCCACCACTTTTTAGATGGAGTGTGCTGATCTCATCAATCCCAAAAAATTGTTTAGGTTTTAGGCGAGAGATGGCCTTGCATACAGCTCCCTCTGTTACAACATAATCACCCTGAGGACAACTATCTAAGAAGTCGTCCAACTCAGCTTCATATATTTCGTTGAAGGCTGGGTCAGGAGGCAAAAATTCTGACCCATAGTACGCCTACCATTCAGAATCAGGGATAGCAGATGCGGACAAAGACTCATCGCTTTTAGAGGAAAGAAAACGCCAAAGGAAAGAAGGATTAATTTTGGCCCTTGTAGATTCGATATCAATCACCTTTTTTCTGTGAGCTCTTAGCTCCTTCGCGAATTTTCTTTTGTGAGCAGGCGTAGTACACCTGAAACATCCAAGCCCAAAGATCCTTCCTATTCTGTTGTCTTGAAAAATCCCCCCAAGGAACTCAATGGCCCAAATGACCGGAGAGCTTTCATAGGCAATTTCTGTGAAAATGCAAATGACATTAGCGAACTTCGCAAATCTGCAAACGAATGGAAGCTTGTCGTCGGGTCGAAAGCTACAGCAGCGAAAATCGCTGCTATTTCACTTATACAGAAATACTACAGCATATATATATATTTATTTATATATATATATATATATATATATATATATATATATATATATATATATATATATATATATATATATATATATATATATATATATATATATATATATATATATATATATATATATATATATATATATATACATATATATATATATATATATATAGATATATATATATATATATATATATATATATATATATATATATGCATATATATATATATATATATATATATATATATATATATATAATATATATATATATATATATATATATATATATATATATATATATATGCATATATATATATATATATATATATATATATATATATATATATATATATATATATATATATATATATATATATATATATATATATATATATATATATATATATATATATGTATATATATGCGAATGCCTATTCCCACTTATAAACCTATAGCTAAAATTCGTATTTCTATAAGAAACTTAACTTTCATACTATTTGAAAGCAGGGAACCATCGAAAAAATAAGAACCTAACAGAGAAACTTAAAGAAAACAAATAGGTGGGTGAAACAACTAGATAAGACTTGAACACTTTCAGGTTCAATGGAATGCAATACCTCAATCATTCACAACACAAAATGCCTATAACCATCCACTCTTAAGTCCAATTCAAGTTACTTATGGTTCAGCCCAGACTACTTACAACGCTGCTACAAATTATGGTTTCTGCGCAGATCTCAAAAATACAGCAGAACAGTCCTTCGAATGGAAAGAACAGAAACCTACAATATCTTTTAAGACCAAGGTAAGAATTAATTTTTTGCTTACACCTGAATAGAGCAATAGATCACAATATTTGCTGTCGAATGAGCCCTGTCAACTTGTCACACTCATACATTGTATGGAACAAGGGGGGGAGTAAATTTTACATTGGAAACTGTTTAATGACTGCAACACCATTTTCAAAAACTTCCCATGCAGGTTGTGTTTTGATTTTTAGAAGCTATGATAAAAAGGCTTAAAAAAGAAGTTTCGCGATTAACAGGATTTGAAATCGTAGTCAGAGAGTTTTAGGCACCAGGACTGGGGGTTCTGAATGTAACTTTTTTCAGCCAATTGTTAAATATCACGCATGACACGAGAGCTGCCTCGACCTGGACAGGCCTCTGAGACAAACTTTAGTAGAAATTAGTTGCTATTTGGCGAATATGTGTGCTGCTCTTAATTGTATCTATATGGTTAACTTACAATTTCAACTTCATCTTTCCTCCGATTCAAACTGTTGTTTTGTATCGGCGGAATACTGTGTTTGTTAAGATGTTAAAATTACAATTCCCAATTTTATTTGCATTAATGGCTTCAAATACCTTTAGATATCAACTTCAGCAAATTTCAAAAAACCGTTTTGGAAGTACCAGCTTAGCGAGTTAAGATAATGAACTTCCATATTACAATATTTCCCTTATAGTCAACACGTTAAAAAATCTCTGGAGGCAAGCTGTGGTGAGGATTAGAAGGCATTATGAAAAATATAGGCTGTTTTGTTTTGTGACACTTAGATTGCAACTTAACCTCATATTTGTAATTACTGACTTAAAAACACTTGAATGCTAACGCTACACTCACCATTTCGACCCCAAATGGTTACAAGGCAAATTTTCAGGACTTATCGCCTATTTTAGTTGAAATAGCTTTCTTGAAAATTTTTATTCGATACTAATTGAGGCTGAGAAGCACAGCAGCTATTGAAAAGACGACTGGGTACCCTCCTATCGGTTCTATCATTAAAGAGGACGCTTAATCTTGACACTTAATATCACATTTTCCAATACAATAAGCCCTATCTCAAACTTCTGAGCTCATCTATTTTATGTGATGAGACCAGGGGCAAAATATATGGGGAATTTATTGTGTTCTATCCAATCTACGCTAATATATTGAATATAGTTCACCTCAAGAGAAATGACAGGATTCTATTCAGGAGAGGATATAACTCTTTTCGGGAGGTTCATCCGTGGCAAGGGTGGCTACATAAATATTATTCATTCAAGGAATTTACATTTTGCATTTGACTTTCTTGAATTAGAAGAGATCTACATCCCTTCTCTTTAACTTATTCCCCTTATCGTGCTAACATGATATTTAACCTGTGTCATTTTTTTTTATTATCCTGAAATTCCATTTGATTCTTAGGTGTGTAGTGAAAGCCTAAAATGCAGTCCGAAATCCCCGAGCCTTGATGAAGACTTATCTGGGTGTGACAAGCCAAATCTCTGTCGTGTGTGTGGGAAAACGTATGCCAGACCAAGTACTTTAAAGACGCATTTACGAACGCATTCAGGCGAGAAACCGTTCAAGTAAGATATTCTTTGATCGTACTGTTCGTAAGCTTGTTTCGTCTGAATACTTTTGTCTAGTATAGTTCAGAAACTATATGTAGTAAGTGCAGTCATTTACGCAAAAGAGGGGATGGGGTCAGACCCTGTTCAAAATCTTATGTTTATCCCTTTTTTTTTCGTAATCTCTTATATTTTTCATTTTATTTGCATATTTTTTTGTTTTCTTTTGAACCTGACCCCCTCTCCCCTTGAAAAGACGTTGCCCTTCCTCCCTATTTAATAATAAAAAAGATGATACAAATCCCATTGCTTAATTTTGCATCTATTATCAATGTTTTTATAACGTTCGTTTGTCCAGAGAATCCAACCGTGAAACATATCATGAATATGTTTGAAAGTGCATCACTCATTCTGGTCACTAGCGTAACTTAGACGTAAATCAGTAGTTTAAATTCCTATCCTACTTCCCCAGTATTTCCAACTTACGGAAAAACCTATAGTGTCGAAAAGGTTCTAATGCACGAATAATAATTTTTGCAGTTATTTTTAACATTAAAAAAGGCAGGCAGACAGGCAAAAAAAAAAAGTACGATTATTCTTATTCTTGAATACTGAGAAATTTTAGTCTAGTTGGAAACGTTAACAGTCAAACAATTATTTAAAAATTCCAACGTGTTCCCATGAATTCCAATGCTGAATTATCAATTTTAAAAAATAACAATATTCATTATTCTCATCAATTTGATTCTACACCCACCATTCCAATCACGGATTGCCATAAATTATTATTATCATTTTTTTATTGTATTTATTTGTATGAAACATTTAAAGAGGTTTACCACCCTTGGAGTGGCTTACTTTTCCGAAATGTTTGGTTTATTCAAGTTTTAATTTGCACGTATTTGCTCTTGTTTTTGTATGTGTTTTTTTTTTCAATTTTTTTCTTTTTGTTATACTCCATCGTCATGTTTTGTATTTTTGATGGGTTATAAAATAAATTAATTAATTAATTTAGTTTCTGGAAAATGATACTTCTCTACTATTAAGCAATATATTGATTCTGTCAAATGAAAATATATAACTAAACTATTTTATTTTATATTTTGATATTCCATTGCCCCAAGCGTGAGAGCACCAAGTGCGGTTTTAATTACAGCTGTAAACTGTTAACAAGGCCCCGAGACCTTCTTTCGATAGCGCTAGTTTCAATCAGTAATTTAGAATTTAATTCGTAGACGATAGTTGAATAATTAAGAGGCTCTTCTAGAATCAGGGACGAATGTTCTATGGTAAACGTTTAGTTTTAGCATAATAAGCGTTTAGCTTCAAATTATAATCAGTTAAAAAAGATTATTGTCAGCTAAGCCCTTTCGTATTCATTCATTAGGCGTCACAAAACTTAATTTCACTGGATTTTAACTAACGGACGAAATTCGAGATCAATTATTCCGCTGAAATTGGATTATGCTTCAATATAAACGGCTTGTCGGTTAAATGCTCTCAGAAACAACATTGGAACGATTCATTTTTTTAACATTGAATGATTTTCCCTTTAGCATAGAACAATTATTAATTTATAGAAGAAGAATAATATTTTAAATTATACAATATTCGAAAATAAAGCTCAGTTACAAGATAATTTAAACATTTAAAAATCAGCCGTCAGAGCAATTTTGGCCGTCTGGGCCTCAGCAATTTCAATTATTTTTTGAAAAAAAACTTGGCGTCTCAGTTTTGTTTGTCAAAGTTTTTCCCAGTAAAAAAAAAAGAAAACAATAATCTAAAATAAATTATTTGTTGCCCTCCCGTCCTCACACTATACTGGCCGCCCTGTACGTTCATAAAGTACCAGACACTTCTAGCTACTTGGTTTTAAATACTAATCTACAAATGAAATAAAACTAAGCTATGGATCTCTTTGATTCCTAAATTTTATAAATTTCAATATTATTTCTTAAGCCCAATCTAATAAACGATTTACGATTGTTAAGAGGAATAAGATCAATTTTCTTCTTTACAGTAAGCCTTTCGTTTGAAAAAGAGTGGAGTAATAGTAATGGATAATACTAATGATATGAAACGAATTTGTACAATTCTAATCCTCCTAGAAAGTTTGTGAAAAAAATCAACAAGGAGCTAGGCAACTTATTCTGAAAACTACAATTTTATGCATCAAGATTAGTTTTGAGTCTTGCCTCTTCTGTGGGGATTACGATTGGGAAAAGGCCAGGAGGCTCATGGCTTCCATATTTTTTTTTTTTTTTTTCAGAAACGGTTGAAATATATAAAAATTGTTTTTTGCTTTGCAAAATAGCTTTGTTAAAAAAAACAAAAAATAAAATTTTCAGATGGCAGATTATACCAACCCTTGCTGCCCCCAAGTCCATCATGTTGAGGTAATAGACAAAGTTGATAGCTTCACATATCTAGACAGCATTATTAGTAAAAAATGTAGATGTAATAAAGAGATAATATTCAGAGTAGCAAAGTCGTAAGATTTTTTCGATGTTGAGAAAAAGTTTGAAAGACTTTGAAGATGACTTTTTACATATTTAAATTTGTTAAGTTCATTTTAATTACTATTTTACATTAGTTTAAGACTTTGAAGTCTTAGAAAGAAAAACTTGGATGCTACAAACTAGGGCAATGAAAGTTGTCAAATATTGCTCTTAAAAAATTTGAGCTGCACAAAGATGAGGTATGTCTAAAGATGGTTCTAGGTAATCATTTAAGAGAATAACTATCAAATGTAAGGTCTTACGAAAATTTGGTTCGACCCGACTATCTCCGGGTGCTAAGAAATAAAGATTAAGATGGCCAGATCAATTTGCTGGCAGAAATCGTGCTTTTAGCATTCCAGCTGAGGCCAAACAAAAAGTCTTTGAATGGGCTGGAAGAGCCTAGAAAATATTTAAAGACAGCTGCAGCTTCACGAGAGGGTGTAATGAATTGAGTTATGAACAGAGAGTACAGAACAAGGAGTGTGCATAGCTATCCTGGCCTCAGGCTCTTTGGTGCTGCAAGAAGCTGCCAGGTATTTTATCCCTATTCTTATCGGTTTCATTATAACCATTTAACTTCTCATACTACACTGCCTTTCCACTTATAGTGAAAGTGAAAGAAACACATGTAACAACGGGTAAAACTTTTAATTTAGATCTTGGCTGGATTTGTGTAGTATTTTTGTCACCATACTTGATTCTGTTTCCATTCTGTACTAAAGAAAAGCAATGTTTATGAAAAGTTGAACGGTTCAGTCTAGTTTTTCTAGTTCTTTTTTTTCAGTTGATACAGACATCTGGATATGAAGCAGGAGCATTTGGGATATGAAGCAGTGACTTATTTTTTCACTATCTTAATTTAAAGTTTTACCCATTAATATTCATTTTTATTTCATTTTAATTATTTCAACTTTCTAGCGTCTTTCATTAACACTTCTATCATTTTTAGACCTAAAGCATTTTTAGACCTAAAGACATTGTTAGAGCTAAAAGCGGAGACAAAATATAAACCCACCAGCAAGTCCATAGTGTTGACTTCAACCTATCGTAATTTTTATTTTAGTTGATTCTTTTGCAGGTGTATTGACTGTAATAAATCCTTCAGCCAGGCTGCAAATCTTACTGCCCACGTTCGGACCCATTCTGGAGAAAAACCTTTCAAATGTGGAGTATGTGACCGGCGGTTTAGTCAGAGTAGTTCTGTAACAACTCACATGAGAACTCATTCTGGAGACAGGCCCTATAGGTAAGAATGCCATCTGTCTCTTCGTTTACTGACAAAATCCCTTTTCACCTGAAATGGGGAAAACTCATATAAATCAGGTTCCTTTTGTCAAAAGTCCCATCTGTGTCACTTCCCTCCACTTGCTACTACCAGCTAACACCAACCTTCCAAAACAAACCTCTTACTATCTGCTTTTTTCATCTGCTTCTTTTTCAGTGTTTAATGAGCATAAGATTATGACGCCATTCCAATCACACCAAGTCGATTTTTCTCGGATTTCTTTTCCAGTGATAATTTTTCTTGATTGTTATAGTTTACAGCCATGTTCATGGTTCTATCATTGCTCTAAAAATATTTCAAGTTTTGGTGTCAAGTGTTAGGTGATTAAATAGTCTAGGTGTATTTTCTGTCTACGGAATCACAGAAACAGACTCTCACAGAAATGTAATAGGACATATAGGCCTACTAATGAATATTTATTTATCCATGTCTGGTTTATGTACAAAAATTATACTTTTTGAGCGGATAGTACTAAAACTATTACTTTTCATTTGATGTTTAATTTCGTAAAAGTTCACTGATTCCAAGGATTGGAATGTGACTGGAGGACGATTGGGATTTTCAATATTTCAGTCTAAAACACGATTTTTTTTTTCAAGCGTCATGTCGCTAAAAGAATTGTTAAGAAAAGCAACAGCTTCTTTCAAAAGCTAAAAAAAAACTGGGTAAGATTTCATGAAAGTTAAATGTAAATATTTTAATTTTAGGTGTCGTATGTGCAGAAAGGCATTTTCAGATTCATCAAAACCCTTACAAAACATATGAGAATCCATTCAGGAGAGAAACCTTACCAGTGTAAACTTTGCATGCTTCGTTTCTCGCAGTCGGGCAATCTCAACAGACACATGAGAGTGCATTCTGGTGCTATTTAAACACAATTTTCTTCTTGGAGTACTT
This sequence comes from Artemia sinica, assembly GCA_027921565.1. NCBI lineage: Eukaryota > Metazoa > Arthropoda > Branchiopoda > Anostraca > Artemiidae > Artemia > Artemia sinica. The sequence continues at coordinate 44,395,805 of CM051258.1, forward strand.
CTTACAAGCCCTAGCGATGATCTCTCGATATTAGTGGCCCTTACTTTTTGGGGCACATGTGAAAGGTGCTCGCTGCAACATATCCAGTTAACCAGTGTATTCATCTCATTCTTATGAAAGAATTGTGTTCGTAATTCCCTACTGTGAATGGCTTGAATGTATCTCTTAGCTAATGTGTCATCAGTATCATAGTGAAAAAATTTATCATGGGCTTTTGAAGCTCAATTCCCAACAAATATAGACCCAGAAAATGTTTGACAATATTACCTGGTCAGATATTTCTTGTATAGTTCCTGTTTGAAAGTTTTACTTTAAAATTCGTGAAGATTTATAGGCAATTGTGCAGTTAGACATGAAGCTAGTCATTATAACGATTTTTACTTTTAGTTCTAATAAAACGAAATTGGAAAAGGAAGCCCTAGTACTTATAAGAGCTTTAGGATTATGCAGTTAAAAGGTTTCGAGCCCGTGTCAGAAGTCGGATTAAGTTCTATGTTCTTCCGTCTATAAAATCGATTCACCCAAAATAAACAGCGATAGCTACCTATGTTTGTCAAGGCTGATTAAGCGAAACAAAGCACATTATACATTCCCACTTTCATAATATGTTTTAGTAAATGCGCATAAAAACAGCTCTGATAATTCAATTACTGGAAAAATGCAAATCTCAAAATTTTAACTTCTTTGAACCAAAGTTTTATTCTAAATATGACAAATTCATAGATTATTTTATTATTTTTATGTTAACTTGTCCTTTTTAGAAAAACTTGCAAGTCTAATTTAATATTTTTAGGAATAAAAGATTCAATATATTCAAGTCACGGACTTATTCTATCAAGTGAAGAAGAACTTATTTACAGAATATTATCCTTTCATTAAAACAATGACAAATTAGTAATTTTTTAGGGGGGGGGGAGTAAACATTCAAAAAGAGCGAACAATTGTAGAATATTGTTGGAAACTTAATGGTTTATTGGGAACATTGAGAGAGTATTCAGATATTTTCTGGGGGGAGGGAGGATTTCCGAAAAGAAAAATTGAAACTATAGGAAAAATGTAAAAACACCCAATGAAGGTGCTGGATTTGTAAATTCATATGTCAATCCTCCTTGGCGTGTCCCAAGTCTAAAAAATAAATTACTTCATACTTAAAACATTATTAGATTTTTAGGCCCAAACTGTTTCCTTTCCCAGTAATATTTTTAAAAAAGAAAAAAAAGATCGTGAATAGTCGTTTTCTAGGCAAGAGCAGTTTTGTTACTACAAGTTAGCTTGGAATCTAATTCTATGCTCTTAGGTAATATTCATCACTCAGCAACTATTAATAAAATTCGCTGCGTCCTATTAGCTATTATTAACAAATCCTAGATCATCACAAGTTTTCCATGAACTGTATATCATTTGCTCGAGAAAAAGTAAGTAAAAGATTCAACTTCTAAAAATCTTAAAAATTTATTATCTCACTTATAGGTATTCTACTAACAGAAGCGGAATACTGGTTCCCAGACGTAAGACATCTTTGGTTCCCATTGATGCGATTTTTTTTTACGCAAAAGGGCTCACAGATAGTGAATCCAGGAGAATCGCGAAAATGTTCACACAGAAACGGTTCACTGCAGCCGTTGAAGCGCAAGAAATATTATGAGATATTCAAAAAGCATATGCATAGGAATAGGCTAAATTCAAATTCTAGAAGTCAAGAAAAAATTCAAAGGGCTAACCTGTATTAGCCTGCCTAATGAAAAATATAATTCATATCTTCCATGCTCATTTCCTTGGAAATATACTTGTTCTGAGTTTCTACAAAGCTATCTATTCAATATAACAGATGCGATTTTCAACGGCTGAGTAGAAATATTTCAACGCCACTGTAGAACCGTTGTGACGCATAAACTTGCAGAAAAAAAACGGATAAAATTTGACGGATCACGCAAAAACCGGCGTTTTTACGTGAAATTGCATCAGTGGGAACCAAGGGTTATGAGGGTTATTTTCAGAATAGTTAAAGCCAAGATAGTACCAAAAAGATGGCAATGGCGCATATTTCAATGATGTCCGGAAATTCTAGGAAGATAAAACAATCTATTTCTAGGCGCAAGCAAACAAAAGTTTGTCAAAAGCAATAGAAAATTATGTATAGAAAAATAAATGAATTGTTTCAGATTTTTAAAATAAATGAAAATATAGAAGTATATAACAATGGGCAAAGCTTTTAATCATGATAAAGCTCTAAAAGTGAATAACATAAAAAAACTAGAATATTTTAGTTTCACAGTCAAAAAACTTTAACAGAATAAACAGCTAAAACACAAAAGGAAATAACGTTGAAGATGAAAACACTTTATATATAAAGAAAGAGAAAAAAATGACCAAATTCAAACCTGGAAAAATGTTTACAGTTGTTTGTCAAGAATGCTGAGCAAGGGAATATGGTCTATTAGAACAGGCAAACTAGCCAAAAATATGGGTCAACCCAAAAAAATTGCAACAGAAACGATTTTTATGCCTTAATGTACGGAAAAAAAGCTTAACAACATATCCAAAGTTGCAATTCAAGGTCGACGGAAGACTAGTTTTTTTTTTGCTTTTCGTGTCAATTTTTTCTAAAAAAAAAAAAAAATGAACTATCGGTAAATGTTCGTTTTTCTGTAAATGAAGTATCATCCCGATGTAAAATGAAGAGCTGAACCCTAAAATGAAATGACATTTCATATACAATGTACAAGAAAAAGTTTCATAATCATCAATATGTAATTTTACCCTTCTCATCGCTGTAACCTCTTTTTCACCATACTATCAGAAGGCAACTATTCTGACATAAAATGATGAGCTGACCCCAAAAATCAAATTAACCTGATGTAATGTCTACTAGAAAATATCTTTCATATTCATCAATATACACTTTTTTATTTTCATTTGACATGTTTCCTTTAGTACTTATTGTTCACCAATTCCTCGATTGCTGGTAAAAACAAATTGTAACAGAAATGATTTTTACTCCATGTTTTACAGGAAAAAAAAAATCTGAAAAAATATATCCAAAATTACACATTCTAGGTCGACGCAAAACTATTTTTTTTTTTTGCTTTTCCTGTCAGTTTTTCAGTTTAAAAAAAAAAAAGAACTGTCGGTAAATGTTCGTTATTCTGTATATGAAGCATCATCCCAATATAAAATGAAGAGCTGATCCAAAAATATAAGCAAATTTGATGTACAGCGTACCAGAAATTTTTTTTTCATAATCATCAATATGTGATTTTACCCTTCTCATCGTTGTGACCTCTTTTTCACCATACTATCAGAAGGCAACTATTCTGACGTAAAATGATGAGCTAAGCCCCAAAATCAAATCAACCTGATCGAATGTCTACTAGAAAACCCGTTTCATATTCATCAATATGCACTTTTATCGATAGGAAAGACTGGGACTGCTCCATTACAGAAACTTGAAGTTCCAATACTTTGGTATCCATACTGCGAAAATTTCTTAAGAGCCAAACGATTTGGGCCAAGGGATCTTCACTTGAAATCCACCTTCGACATGCTAACTTGTCTGGTGGCATCTGGGCATAACAATTACACAAAATCCTGCCACCTTTACATCCATCGAATGGTCAAGCTCCAAGAAACCCATCCTGCCGTTTATCTAGCCTTCCAGAATGAAATGCATGTGATCAGACGGTCTGATAGGTTCTGGACTCAGATCTCCATGGATCTTGTCATTGAGCAGGAGCTCATGCGTTGTCTCAAAAAGGCTGGTGGCCTTACCGATGAAAGTGGCATGACAGAAGTTCAAAGGTCTTTATGGGTTCTGTCTCGACCAGTCTGCTCTGCCTTAAAAGTTCTTATGGAGGGTATGTCACAGGCTTTTTATGGAACTAGTGAACAACATAAGGAAACGTCCGATCCGAGGCAACTAAGAGATTGTAAAGACACCGAGATCGTTATCGATTTCCTAGAAAAAGGATCTCCATTTAATGGGGATCTTCAAGTAAGAAACATCACCAGCAGTCTGACAAACTACAGATCTTCCGACGTTGATTCTGCTAGAGATTTAGGCCTAGGAATCATTGACTCCATGTCTGGAATGCTGGTCGCTGATTTTATATTTTGACGAAAACAACAGGCAGTGCAAATTACTACAAAGCAGAATCCAGGTGAAGATTGCAAAAGACTGGACCCCACTCTCCTTTTTCAGAGGTTCATCACGCTAGCAAAGAAGATCAATCTCACGGAATCTGAGTACTTTCAACACAAACTGCGTTCCTACCCGATATTACTTTTTGACAGTTCTTGCATGCATGAGTCTCCAAACAAGCCAGAGCTTGCCATGACTACAGCGAAGGCTTGCAATCTTGAGGAGCACTCTACTCCCCTTCCCAAAGGCATTCGATATATTGTCGACGGTGGAGCTCTTTTGTACAGAATTTTATGGGCCAAAAACGAGCGATACTCCGAAATCCTTGACCATTATGCTACTTACGCGACCCAAAAACATCCATCTGCCACTATTGTGTTCGACGGCTACGATGGTGGAGCTACCGTAAAGGATATGGACCAGTCGAAGAGAAGTTGTATAATCGGCCGTGAGATCTTCTTCACATCAAATATGCAGCTGAAGGTAAAAAAGGATGAGTTTTTGTCCTGCAAAAAAAAAAAACAAAGCCAGTTTTTTCTGCGCAGAGGCTGCTTATCTCCGATCAAAGGGCTTCGTCGTTGTCCAGGCACCAAATCATGCAGATGTCCCAATTGTACAAGCTGCTGTTGATTCTTACCGGTATTGTGACACTGCCGTCATCGGGGATGATACTGATCTTTTGGTTCTGTTGTGTTATCATGGTAACCAATCAAGCAAGATACTATTCTTTGCACCTGAGCCAAAGTCAAATAAAGCTCCCCGAATGTGGGATATTCAAAAATTGAAAGAGAAGATGGACCAAGAGACATACCATCTGATTCCTTTTGCTCACCCCATCTTAGGTTGTGACTCTACTTCACGGTTTTACAGTTTGGGAAAAGGCCTTTCTCTGAAGAATCTAATGACAGATGCCAATTTTCGTACATCAGCTGTGGTTTTCATACTGAAGTCAGCTTCAAAGGAGGAAGTAAGGGTTGCTTGAGAAAACGCTCTGCTCATGATATATGGCTCATCAAAAGGGGGAACTCTGAAAAAAATCCACAGGAAAGTTTTTAAAAAAGGTGACTACTGCTAGCACGTTCGTCCACCCAGAGCAGTTACCACCAACTTCTGATGCGGCTAAATTCCAAAGTTACAGGGTTTTTCTACCAAGTTAAGGTATGGAATAGAGATCCTGATTTTGAAATTAAAACCAAAGAATCGGGTTGGCAAAATAAAGATGACTTCTTGTATCCATTGACTACTGACGTCCTACCAGCCCCTCGTCTGCTTCTGAAAATCGTGAAGTTGTCCTGTCAACTGGAATGTAGCTCAACGAGATGTAGCAGCCTTAGAAATGGCTTTGCTTGCACTGCAGCGTGTAAAAACGTGTAAAGGGCCAGCATGCTCTAACTCTCCAAGATTCAAAAGCTATAACGATGAGGAGAACGTTGAAGCTTAAATATCTGAATTAAAAGAATCAGATGTGAATACTAGTCGGAATTTGATTTTTCCTTAAAATCTTCATGAAGTTGATTCGATAATTTTATCAGTTTTGAAGACTAGTCAGTGTGTTGATAATAGTTAATTCTAAGAGGAATTTTAAATGTCGGCCGGTGAAAATTAGTTTCATAGATGATTTCCCTTTTCTAATATTTTTAATATTTTAATAAATATCTTGCAATCACTTTTTTTAGGCCGACCCATCATATGATGGAGTCAGCGAAGATCAGGTTCAGGCTAACTAATTACTAGATATCAAAACCGAAAATTCAGCAAGCGAAAGATGGTCTGGTAAAAAAAATGTGGGCTACGACAAAAAGAAGTGTAAAAATCTCATATTGATGATTATAGAACTTTTATTGTATACCGTACGCCAAATTAGCGTCAACCTAGAATGTGCAACTTAGGATATGCTTTTCAGATGTTTTTTTTCTCTACAACATGGTGTAAAAATAATTTTTGTTGCAATTTGTTTGGGATCAAACTCTAGTCTGCCTGTACTATATGCAAAGACTTTCAAAAGGTATAATCATAGAACCACCCTAACAGCCCTTTGGGTAAGGGTTGTATTTATACCCGGGGGGCATATAAGGTGTTTATAGAAAACGTTGTCGTTTCAAAAGAGGGCTCATACGATTGGAAATCGAAAGGCCTAGTGCCCTTTTTAATAGTCGAAAGTGATTGGAAGGCTTGACATTTTTATAGTAAAGATCGATGTGGGTATAATATATTATTTTTTTTGTTGTTGTGTTGTTGTTTAGACCAGGGCACTTCAATCGAAGGAGTGGTCGTGGGAGCTTCGAAAAGGGCTCATTTGATTGAAAATAGGAAGGGCTGATGCCCTTTTTTATCGGAGGGCAACTAATCCCCCTCCCACGCCCACCCTCCCATTTGCTCATTATGCTTAGAAACTAAATGTTGCCTTAAGATTAAATCAAAATGCACTGTGTTAATGCTAATTCCCAATAAGGCATCTCAACAGTATCCCAAGAACGACTGAGAGTATTATGTTCAAACTGTTATATAGTTTGCCTTTGTTAAGAGATTAATTAAAAAAAACTAATTCTACGAAATGAGTTTTTCAAAGAAAAGTAAAGAACTCCATTAAACAAAAAATGAGCAAAAATCAAATCAAATAATCTACCAAGCGTGAAACTACCACAAACCGCATCGATAAATAAATGAAACACAAAACGAACAGAAATTACAATAAATAACCCAGTCAAACTCAAAACGAGCAGAAATTAACATAAGTTGGGCTCAAAACACCTAAGCCTTCCCAAGACCAGAAAAAAATTTGCAGTTTTTTGAAAAAATATAAATGTTTTTACATTTATAACTTTAATAAATCAAGTAATATTAACATTTTGATTACTAAATATCAGTATATGTATAATAAACTGACAATGCAAATACATTTGTATTTTTTTCAGTAAAGTGCAAATTTTGTTCTGATCTTGGGAAGGCATAGGGGTCTTGAGCCCAACTTATGTTAATTTCTGCTTGTTTTGAGTTTGACTCGGTTGTTTATTGTAATTTCTGTTCGTTTTGAGTTTCATTTATTTATCGATGCTTATTTGTGGTACTTTCACGCTTGGTAGATTATTTGATTTTATTTTTGCTCATTTTTTTGTTTAATGGAGTTCTTTACTTTTCTTTGAAAAACTTATTTTGTGGAAAAACTTTTTTAAATTAATTTCTGTTCGTTTTATATTGACATAGTCTTTTCAGGGAAAAAGAAAATAATGCTTTAAATTTTTTTTTAAGGACTTTTTAGTTTGGCCTGCTATTTGTGTGCTGGAAAAAATTTTTCAGCGATTTTTAATAACATACGCCCTTTTAAAAACCTGGACACAAATAGAAGTGTTTAATTTAGTTTCATACCTCCTCTAGTTGACCTGAAATGGAAAACTTGATACCATTCGCAAAAAATCTGTATACTTTCTTTGATAGCTTGGATACACTTACGCTATTTTGATTTGGTTAAATTTTAAGAGCAGAAGTAGCCCCGAAAGTCTGAACATAATGCCCTCAGTCGTTCTTGGGATACTGCTGAGTTGCCTCATTGGGAATTAGCATTAACACTGTGCATTTCGATTTAATCTTAAGGCAACATTTAGTTTCTAAACATAATGGGCAAATGGGAGGGTGGGCGTGGGAGGGGGATTAGTTGCCCTCCAATCACTTCGTATTTTTAAGACTTTTAAGTTTTTTAAGACTCGTTTTTTTAATCTTTTCGTTTTTTTTTAAACTTTATAGTTTGGCCTAATATTTGTATTCTCGAGAAAAATTTTCAGCAATTTTTAACAACATACACCCTTTTAAAAATCTGGACACAAATAGTAATGTTTAATTTAGTTTCATACCTCCTCTAGTTGACCTGAAATGAAAAACTTGATACCATTCACAAAAAAATCTGTTTAATTTCTTTGAAAGCTTGGATACACTTACTCTATTTTGATTTGGTCAAATTTTAAGAGCAGAAGTATCCCCAAAAGTTTGAACATAATACTCTCAGTCGTTCTTGGGATACTGTTGAGATGCCTTATTGGGAATTACCATTAACACAGTGCATTTTGATTTAATCTTAAGGCAACATTTAGTTTCTAAGCATAATGGGCAAATGGGAGGGTGGGCGTGGGAGGGGGATTAGTTTCCCTCCAATAAAAAGGGCATCAGCCCTTCCTATCTTCAATCAAATGAGCCCTTTTCGAAGCTCCCACGACCACTCCTTCGATTGAAGTGTCCTGGTCTAAACAACAACTACAACAAAAAAATAATATATTATACCCACATCGATCTTTACTATAAAAATGTCAAGCCTTCCAATCACTTTCGACTATTAAAAAGGGCACTAAGCCTTTCAATTTCCAATCGAATCAGCCCTCTTTTGAAACGACAACGTTTTCTATAAAACACCTTATATGCCCCCAGGCATAAATTACAACCCTTACCCTAAGGGCTGTTAGGGTGGTTGCCATCCTCTAAGACCTAATTTCCAGAACTTTGAACTACGTTAAAGAAAACGGCTATCTAAAAATTTTGATTGGATGTGTTTGGGAAAATATTGGGCATGAGAGGGGCGTTATTCGCTCTCCAATCACTTTCAACCATTAAAAATGGCACTAGCCTTTCAATTTCCAATCATTTGAGCCATTTTGAAGTTTCTATGACAACGCTTTCAATAAAAACCTTATATGCCCCCAGGGCATAACTTACAACCCTTGCCCCGAGAGCCAGGGCGGGGGTTTCATTCTCAAAGACCTCATTTCCCGAACTTTGTACTACGTTGAACAAAATGGCTATCTGAAAATTTTGATGGGATGTGTTTGGAGGAATGGTGGGCGTGAGAGGGGGGTTAGTTACCCTCCAATCACTTTTGACTATTAAAAACGGCACTAGCCCTCTCAATTTCCAATTGAATGAGCCCCTTTTGAAGTTTTATTGCAACTCTATCTATAAATGCCATATATGCCCCCAGGGCATAACTCACAACCTTTGTCCTGGTGGATTAGAGCGGTTTGTCATCCTTAAATACATAATTTCCAGAACTTTCAAACACGTTGAACAAAATGGTTATCTTTAAACTTTGATTGAATTTTTTGGGGCAATGGTGGGTGTGAGAAGGGTGTTAATTACATTTCGCTCACTTTCGACTATTAAAAAGGGCAATTTCCAATCAAACGAGCCCTTTTTGAAATTTCTACAATAACTTTCTATATAAACCTTATATGCCCCCAGGGCATAACTTACAACCTTACACTGAGGGCTCTGAGGGGGTTATCATCCTAAAAAACCTAATTTCCAGAACTTTCAACTACATTGAACAAAATGGATATCTCAAAATTTTGATCGAATGTGCTTGGGAAAATGGTGGGCGTGAGAGGGGTGTGTTAGTCGCTCTCCAATCACTTTCAACTATTAAAAATGGCACTAGCCGTGACAATTTCCAATTGAATGAGCCCTTTTGAAGTTTCTACGACAACTCTTTCAACAAAAACCTTATATGCCCCAAGGGCATAACTTAGAACCATTGCCCTGAGGGCTCTGGGGGGGGGAGGGTTGTCATCCTTAAAGACCTAATTTCCATAACTTTCAACTACGTTGAATAAAATGGCTATCTAAAATTTTTGATTGGATGTGTTTGGGAAAAGCCGGGCGTCAGAAGGGGGTTAGTTGCCCTCAAATCACTTTCGACTATTAAAAAGGCACTAGCCCTTTGAATTTCCAATCGAATGAGCCATTTTCAAGTTTCTACGACAAAGATTTCAATAAAAACCTTATATGCCCCCCAGGGCATAACTTTTAACCCTTGCTCTGAAGACTGTGGGTGGAGTGTCCTGCTCAAAGGTATAATTTCCTGAACTTTGAACTGCGTGGAACAAAATGGATATCTCAAAATTTTTATTGAATGTGTTTGGGGAAATGGTGGGCTTGGAAGGGGTGTTAGTTGCCTTCCAATCACTTTCGACTATTAATAAGGGCACTAGCCATTTCAATTTCCAATCGTATGAGCCCTTTTTTGAAGTTTCTACGACAACGCGTTCTATAAAAAACCTTATATGCCCCCAGGGCATAACTTGCAACCCTTACCCTGATGCCTGTCGGGGGGAGGGCGGGGGGGGGGGGGTTGTCATCCTCAAAGACCCAATTTACAGAATTTAAAACTACGATGAATAAAATGGCTATCTCAAAACTTTGATTGGATGTGTTTGGGGAAAAAGTGGCAGTGAGAGGGGGTTAGTTGCCCACCGATCACTTTTGACTATTAAAAAGGGCACTAGCCCTTTGAATTTCCAATCAAATGATCCTTTTTGAAGTTTCTATGACAACGCCTTCTATAAAAGCATCATATGCCCCCAGGGCATAACTTACAACCCTTGCCCTGAGGGCTGTGGGGGAGTATCCTCCTCAAAAACATAATTTCTATCTGGAAATCAATTACGCTGAACAAAATGGCTATCTCAAAGTTTCGATTGGATGTATTTCGGGAAATGGTGGGCGTGGAAGGTGTGTTAGTCGCCTTCCAATCATTTTCAGCTATTAAAAAGGGCACAAGCCCTTCCCATTTCTAATTGAATGATCCCTTTCCGAAGTTTATGCGTCAACTTCTTCGATACAAAGTGCCCTGCTCTAAAGGGAAAAAGAAATAATATATTGTGCCAACATCGTTCTTATATACCCCCAGGGCACAACTTAAAACCCTTGCCCTGGGGGTTGTGGGGAAGTGTCCTACTCAAAAACATATTTTCTATCTGGAAATCATTTACGCTGAACAAAATGGATATCTCAAAATTTTGATTGGATGTGTTTGGGGAAATTTATGGGCATGGAAGGGGTCTAGTTGCCCTCTAATCACTTCCGACTATTAAAAAGGGCACTAGCCACACCAATTTCCAATCGAATGAGCCCTTTTCGAATTTCTACGACAACTCCTTTGATACGAAGTGCCCTGGTATGAAAAAAAATAATACATTGTGCCTACATAGTTCATTACTTAGGTAGCGCGATTGCGCTGCCTATGAAAACATTTCACCTTGGATTGGCACATGTCCTTCACTATTCCAAAGAAATTAGATGAGCATGATGAATAAAATTGCTACAAATCAACCAAGGTATGGGTTTCGGATGTCTTAAAGCTACATTCAAGCTGTTCAACTACCTTTTTGAAAATATTGAAGAATGTAAGGTCAAAATGGTGTTAGTTTACCCTAATATTTTAATAAAAATACAGTATGTATCCACTCTAGGCTATAAACACTTTTCGCTATTAAAGCATAATGATATTACTACAGATTGCCATTATCGTTTATCAAGTGCACCTCTTATATTTTTCCACCTTTTGAGCTTCATCACTGCTGGACAAGAGATTTTATTTAGTGTTTATTGATTTATTTAATTTGAAATTCGGATATTAAATATATATACACCTTAAATAAATATACACAACCTGGTATATGTTCCCACTGAAACAAGGAATTTTGTGACAAGCCTAGAGCTATACTACTAACATTTAAGTAGTAGTCTATCTATTACCGCAGAGGCGGGATTGTATAATACGGATAAATACTCTATATTATGGACCTAAAAAGCAAGCAAACACGGTACATTATTGGACCTATAATGCGACGAAACAGGTTTCTGTGTCAACACCCATTTCCTGGACCAATCAGAGAGAACGAATACAGAGGGTACTTAATATACAGCGCAGTTTCAACGTTACATGGCTTACCATGGGCAGGTATCTAGTACTACAGACGGTGTACAGCTTACCAGACAGGTTTTTTCTAGGTTCAATATTCTAAACTAAAGATCTTGGTATAAAATAGTCAAAGGTTTAATGCACTTTTCTGTAAAAAAAAAAAATACTGGTTTCAGCCGTAGGGCAAGATAATCATGTTTTTTCGTATAAATAATGTTTTTACTAAAGATACATCCAAGCAGAGCATTTTTCTGAGTCGAAACTTGTCAAACACTCTAATAACCTCTAGCCTGAAGTTATCTTGCATCTTGTCCAGAATTGATTGCATACATTAATATAGATATAAAAAAATTATATCATTTGCGTAAAAAGGATTCAATTTGCGAAAAGCTATTCCATTTGCATAACCCTGCTCTGAATGATCTTAATTGATGATCGAATAATAAGGGTGAAACAGAGCTCGAGATTTATTTTAATTGAATTGTATGAAAGTGCTAAAAGGATTAAACTGCTTAATGGTTAAGGTAAGCCCGAGGCGGTGGTAACTCATGCGCAATTTAATATAAATTTGGAATAACATCATTGGTATCAATCTATGGAAACGGTTAACGATGACAAGAAGATTTTATAACTTAACTTGGCTTTACTTCTTGGCAGTTTTCTGTATAATACAGAAATATCAGTTAAGCAGTGTTGTCAATATAAAATATGGTTTAGCATTGGGGCATGCTAAAAAGTTGAAACTAATAGAGTCATATACGCCAAGATGACATTATGGCTTGACCTAGCTTTACTCCTCGACAGTGTTCTTTATAATACACCAGTATCAATCGAGTAGGGTTATCAATATAAAATATGCATTAGCATTGGGGTATACTAAAAAATTGAACCTAATAGAGATGTAGATGCTAAGAAAAGAATTTTAATAAAGAAATTCAGTACAGTCCCTAGGAATCCTTAGAAATCAACTATTGAGATGATTATGGGTTTGAACTATCAAGGACCGCAACCACCAAGGACCCTAACCACCAAGGACCCTAACCACCAAGGACCTCAACCTCCAAGGGTTCCCTACCCCAACCTCCAAGGAGCCCCCTCCCTACAACTTTTTCGCCCCCTCTCCCCAGTTTTTATATACTTTTTTTGAAGTTTTTTTAACTTTTTATTATTTTTTGAACGTGGTATATTTTTTCAACTTTTTTTACATGTTTTCGAATGAGATAAAACATACTTAAAACATTAAAAAATCACATTTAGTATTTTCCAAATTCAAAATGAGAATGCTATAAATATTTTAGTCGTGACTTTTAGTATTAGAAAAATAATGTTTGTAGTAGCACTTTTTTTTGGACTGATGTTTTTTTTTACTTAAAAATTATTCAACTTTGTCTAACGTATCTTAAAATGACATAAAATATGCTTGCGGCTCTACAATCGTACTCTATGCTTGGTCATAGACGCGACGTGGCTTTCCCACTGGTACTCTATGGCAGGTTATCGACACCACCTAGTTTATTGCATGGATTAAATCAGTATTTTTTACGCAGTGGAAGGATTAACACATAATTCATATCTTTAAAAAAGTGAAGATGAAGCATTGTAAGAAAGTGTGTTCACATCATAGTGTTATTGCAGCATTGAATGCTGACAAGGAGAAGTATTTGAACTATGAAAAATGTACAAGTGGTAGCACTATTTGAAACGTATGCGTGCGTTGTCATGACAGTAAGAATTAAATTTCTTTGGAGTACCAAAAAAATTCCATTTTACAAATGGCGGATACGCAGAAGTATCATTTCCAGAGAAGTTAGTACTAAAAGAGAATACCAACATAAAAATAATAATTGATGAAGAGGGGTATCTTCTTCCTAGTACTCCTGGTAAAATGCTACCTATTGATAGAACCTATCGCATCTTTAAGGTATTAGCATTCAAATGAAAGCAAAGGGGAAAAGAAAGGCCTACTCTTCTACTAATATCATAAAGCTTATCTTGTCTACGTGCCGAAACTGTTACCTGTGCAAAAAAATGTGATAATAGACAGTGAAATTGCCAGAAAAATAAAAAGGGCATTGACAGAAAATATTACTAAGGAATATAAAGATGAATCGATGAAAAACAAAGTGCCTGAAAACGTTACTACCATCATTGATCAAACCGTCAATGAACAGAATAATACAAAAGACGAAACGCATATTGAACCTGTCGATGACACACTAGTAAAAATTGTGTATGACTCAAAATGAATTAATGATTTTTCTAGTGATTACGAACTAAGAGAAGACAATAGCTACAGTATCAAGAGAGTTTGTCCAAAGTTGTTCATTGATATAAATGATGATAAAACGAAACAATAGTAAAAAAATTATTATAATGTACTAATAATGTATTAGTAATGTATAATAATGTATGTACCATATATTTATATTAATATTCTACATGTCATTATTTCATTAAAAATATATTATGTATTACTTTGTTATATTTCCGTTATTTTTAGGGTAAGCTAGCAGGTTCATAGAGGTTTTATTAGAAACTGAGATAGGTTAACATATGCACATACAGAGAGAGTGATAAACACATATAAATGCATAGATTCAGACATGCAAACCGACAATGACAGACACTGGGAAAAGCAAATAACCGGCCAGACACAAAGGCAAAGAGAGTGAGAGAGGCAAAAACACACATAAAAATATATAGATTAAGATATACAAACCGACAAAAACAGGCACTGGGATAAGAAAACACCCGGCAAGACACACGGGCAAAGGGAGTGAGAGAGACAAAAACACATATACAAATATATAGATTCAGACATACAAACCAACAATGGCAGGCATTGGGAGAAGCAAAAAAACGCCCAGACACATAGGCAAAGAGCGCGAGAGAGAGACAAAAACAAATACAACTATATAGGTTCAGACATATAAACCAACAAAGACAGGCACTGAGATAGGCAAACACCCACCCAGACACACAAGCAAAGGAAGGGAGACAGACGAGAACACATACCAATATGAAGATTCAGACATAGAAACCGACAAAGACAAACACGAGGACAGGCAAACACCCGCCCAAACACAGAAGCAAAGAGAATGAGAGAGACAAAAAACACACACACAAAAATATAGACTCAGAACTAAAAACCAACAAAGACAGGCATGAGGAGAAGCAAACACACGCCCAAACGCATAGGCAAAGAGAATGAGAGAGACTAAAGCAAATGCAACTATATAGAATCAGACATACAAACCGACAAAGACAGGCACTGGGACAAGAAAAGATCCACCCAGACACAGAGGCAAAGAGAGTGAGAGTATAGATTCAGACGTAAAAACCGACAAAGACGACAAACATGGGGGGAAGCAAACACAGACCCAGATGCAGAGGCAAAGAGAGTGAAAGAGAAAAAACGCATACAAATGCATAGATTCAGACATACAAACCGACAAAGACAGGCACTGAGATAAGCAAATACCCGCCCAGACACACAAGCAAAGGAAGTGAGAGAGACAGAAAAACATACAAATATATAGATTCAGAGATACAAATCGACAAAGACAAACATTGGGAGAAGCAAACATCCACCCAGATACACAGCCAAAGAGAGTGAGAGAGACAAAAACACATACAAATACATAGATTCAGACGTACAAACCGACAAAAATCAGGCACTGGGAGAAGCAAACGTTCGCCCAGACACACAGGCAAAGAGAGTGAGAGAGATAAAAACACATACAAATATATAGATTCAGACATACAAACCAACAAAGACAGGCACTGAGATAAGCAAACACCCGCCCAGACACATAGGCAAAGAGAGTGAGAGAGACAAAAACAAATACAACTATATAGATTCAGACATAAAAACCGACAAAGACAAACATTGCGAGAAGCAAACACCCACCAAGATACACAGGCAAAAAGAGTGAGAAAGACAAAACGCATACAAATACATAGGTCCAGACAGACAAACCGACAAAGACAGGCACCGGGAGAAGCAAACATCCGCCCAAACACACAGGCAAAGAGAGCGAGAGAGATGAAACACATACAAATATATAGATTCAGACATATAAACCAACAAAGACAGGCACTGAGATAAGCAAACAACCGCCCAGACACACAAGCAAAGGAAGTGAGAGAGACAAAAACACATAGAAATATATAGATTCAGACATACAAACCGACAAAGACAGACACTGAGATAAGAAACACCCGCCCAGACACACAAGCAAAGGAAGTGAGAGAGACAGAAACACATACAAATATATAGATTCAGACATAGAAACTGACAAAGACAAACACGAGGACAGGCAAACACCCCGCCCAGACACACAAGCAAAGAGAGTGAGAGAGACAAAAAACACATACAAACATATAGATTCAGACGTTAAAACCAACAAAGACAGGCACTGGGAGAAGCAAACACTTGCCTAGACACATAGGCAAAGAGAGTGAGAAAGGCAAAAAACACGTAGAAATATATAGATTCAGACATACAAACAGACAAAGACAGGCACTGGGACGAGCAAACATCCGCCCCGACACACAGTCAAAGTGAGTGAGAAAGACAAAAACATACAAATATATAGATTCAGACATACAAATGGGCAATGACAGACAGTGGGTCAAGCAAACACCCGCCCAGATACACAGAAAAAGTGAGTGAAAAGACAAAAAACATATACAAACATATAGATTAAGACGTAAAAACCAACAAAGACAGGCTCTGGATGAAGCAAACACCCGCCTCGACAAATATTCAAATAGCGAGAGAGACAAAAACACATACAAATACATAAATTCAGACATACAAACCGACAAAGACAGGCGCTGGGACAAGCAAACACTCGGCCAAACACATGGGCAAAGAGAGTTAGAGAGACAAAAACACACACATACAAATATATAGATTCCGACATACAAACCGACAAAGACAGACAGTGCGACAAGCAAGCACCCGCCCAGACACACAGGTAAAGAGAGTGACAGAGACAAAAACAAATACAGCTATGTAGATTCAGACATACAAACCTACAAAGACAGGCAAAAACCTGCGCAAACACACAGAAATAGATAGTGAAAGACACACAAAAACACATACAAACACATAGATTCAGTCATACAAAACGACAAAGACAAACACGAGGACAGGCAAACACCCGCCCAGACACACAGACAAAGAGAGTGAGAGAAAAAAAAACACACATGAATGTATATAGATTCAGACATACAAACCAACACAAACAGGCACTGGGACACGCAAACACCCGCCCAGACAAACAAGCAATGAAAGAGAGAGACAGAAAACACATATAAATATAGAGATTCAGACACAGAAACCGACAAAGACAGGCACTGGGACAAGAAAACACCTGCCCAGAGACACTTGCAAAAAGAGTGAGAGAGACAAAAAACAACAGCAAAAAACACATGCAAATACTTAGATTCAGACTATAAACCGACAAAGACAGGCACTGGGACTAGTAAACACCCGCCCAGACACATAGGTAAAGAGAGTGAGATAGACAAAAACACATACAAATACCGCTCAGACACATGGGTATAGTGAGAGAGACATGCAAAAAAGATAGGATGAATATATAGATTCAGACATACAAACCAACAAAGACAGGCACTAGGACACGCAAACACCCGTCCAGACACGCAAGCAATAAAAGTGAGAGAGACCAAAAACACATATAAATATATAGATTCAGACATAGAAACCAACAAAGACAAACATGGGGACAGGCAAAACACCCGACCAGACACACAGGCAAAGAGAGGGAAAGAGACAAAAATTACGTACAAATATATAGATTCAGACATACAAACAGACAAAGACAGGCAGTGGGACAAGAAAACACCTGCCCAGAGACACATGCAAAGAGAGTGAGAGAGACAAAAAAAAACGAAAAAAAACACATACAAATACATAGATTCAGACTACAAACCGACATAGACATGCACTGGGACTAGCAAACACCTGCCATGACACACAGGTAAAGAGAGTGAGAGAGACAAAACACATATAAATATTGTTCAGACACACGGGTATAGTGAGAGAGACATGCAAAAAAAGTTAGGTTAATTTAAGCTCACTTAGCGCACTAAGTGTGTCTGGGTGGTTGTTTGCTAGTCCCAGTGCCTGTCTTTGTCGGTTTGTAGTCTGAATCTAATTATTTGCATGTGTTTTTTGTTTTGATTTTTATTATCTCTCACTCTCTTTGCAAGTGTCTCTGGGTAGGTGTTTTCTTGTCCCAGTGCCTGTCTTTGTCGGTTTCTATGTCTGAATGTTTATATTTATATGTGTTTTCTGTCTCTCTCTTTCATTGCTTGTTTGTCTGGGCGGGTGTTTGCGTGTCCCAGTGCCTGTTTGCGTATATTTGTACGTCTCAAATTTTATGTTTGTATGTGGTTTTTGTCTCTTTCACTCTCTTTGTCTGTTTGTCACGGCGGGTGTTTGCTTGGCCCACTGTCTGTCATTGCCCGTTTGTATGTCTGAATCTGTGTATTTGTATGTGTTTTGTCTTTCTCACTCCCTTTGACTGTGTGTCTGGGCGGGTGTTTGCTCATCCTAGTGCCTTTCTTTGTCGGTTTGTATGTCTGAACCTATATATTTCTATTTGTTTTTTGCCTTTCTCACTCTCTTTGCCTATTTGTCTAGGCAAGTGTTTGCTTTTCCCAGTGCCTGTCTTTGTTGGTTTTTACGTCTGAATCTATATGTTTGTATGTGTTTTGTCTCTCTCACTCTCTTTGCTTGTGTGTCTGGGCGGGTGTTTGCGTGTCCTCGTGTTTGTCTTTGCTGGTTTCTATGTC
Organism: Artemia sinica; assembly: GCA_027921565.1. Taxonomy (NCBI): domain Eukaryota; kingdom Metazoa; phylum Arthropoda; class Branchiopoda; order Anostraca; family Artemiidae; genus Artemia; species Artemia sinica. Next base: position 44,414,455 of record CM051258.1, read on the forward strand.
TTAATGTATATATTTGTATGTGTTTCTGTCTCTCTCACTTCCTTTGCTTGTGTGTCTGGCCGGGTGTTTCTTATCTCAGTTCCTGTCTTTGTCGGTTTGTATGTCTGAATCTATATAGTTGTATTTGTTTTTGTCTCTCTCACCATGGGCGTAGGCAGCATCTTGTGTAGAGGGGGCAGCCGCTTCTGTGATGGAGGAGCGGGGTCTTACTAATACTTCCCGAGGTCCTTTGAATATAGGTCCTTAGAAATTAGTCATTCTATATTTCGCTAAAACTCGGCCTTAAACATTTTCCTTGTTCTACTTTTCCTGCAACAGTGTAATATAAGAGACCTACTATCCAACTTCCAATTTCCAGAAAACATAAACACCACAAAAGCGATTTGGCACAAATCACATTATGGTTAGATAACAGCTTCTTCTAAGAATTCAATTCAAAAGTTTACAGTTGGGCAAAATTAAATATCAAAATTTGTATAGGGGAGACCGACCCACGTTTAGCCAAAGCATACAGTTTCAATATAAGAACCTATGGGGCTTCTGGTGGATTTTAAAAGCTCTGACAGATGGCAGTGTATGTTTTTAAAATGTCTGACCTTAATTAATACTTTTACCAAAAATATCAGATTGGATCGGGTTTTAAGGTGATTAACTCTAGAATTTTGTTAAATTTTACCTGAAAGCCTACGCCTAATTACGAATACTAGAAAACTCGCGTTGTAAACTCACATTGTATTCCTGTATACAACAACTCTTCAGACACCAGCATAGACATAAAGACGATCCCCCAACCAGCAACTTCTAATTTGACACTGAAAAAGTCAATGCTGGTGATTACATTCTGATTGAGCTGAAGAGCAAGAAAGGGAATTCTGTTCACAATATTATCATTATCAAAAAGTAGCAACTGAAGAGCTTAAGGTCCACTTTTGGAAGGAGAATGGAGCAAGAGACTTTGCACTAACAGAGGAGTTGGAAAAATGAAGGGGTATTTCTAATTGTCTTTTTAAAGGATGGTATTGAATGACTTACTTTTGCTTTGGCATGGTCAGCAACTTCTTATCGCTTGAATCAACTCATAGAGAATTAAACAAGTCAAAGTCAGCCGATCGTAGGCCAGTCACCTATCTATATATCGGACCGAAAATCAATATTGAAGATCGAAACGTAAATGTTGATATCGCGACCGATATTTGGAAATTTCTGTTTCTTTCTAGCTTCTTTAACCATCTACCAGGTAATATCCAACAAAAAATTCCAACATACGAAAATTTTTCGTTAATATCTAGCGTAAATTTGAAGTTCTATGGGGGGGGGGGCAGCTGCCCTCCCCTGCCCCCCTTCCCTACGCCCATGTCTCTCACTCTCTTTGAATACGTGTCTGTGCGGGTGTTTGCCCAGACACGTAAACGCCCAGACACGTATTCTCTTTGAATACGTATCTGGGCGGGTGTTTGAATACGTGTCTGGGCGGGTGTTATCTCAGTGCCTGTCTTTGTCGGTTTGTATGTCTGAATCTATATATTTGTATGTGTTTTTGTCTCTCTCACATCCTTTGCTTGTGTGTCTGGGCGGGTGTTTGCTTATCTAAATGCCTGTCTTTGTTAGTTTGTTTGTCTGAATCTATATATTTGTATGTGTTTTTATCTCTCTCACTCTCTTTGCCTTTGTGTCTGGGCGGATGTGTGCTTCCCCCAGTGCCTGTCTTTGTCGGTTTGTATGTCTGAATCTGTGTATTTGTATGCATTTTTGTCTCTCTCACTCTCTTTGCCTGTGTATCCGGGTGGGTGTTTGCATCTCCTAATGTTTGTCTTTGTCGGTTTGTACGTCTGAATCTATACTCACACTCTCCTTGCGTGTGTGTCTGGGGCGGGTGTTTACTTGTCCCACTGCCTGTCTTTGTCGGTTTGTATGTCTGAATCTATGTAGTTGTATTTGTTTTTGTCTCTCTCACTCTCTTTGCCTATGTGTCTGGGCAGGTGTACAAATCGACATACAAATCGCAATTCAGACATACAAATCGACAAAGATTAGCAAATTGATATAAGCATTGACATAAGCAAATCTTTGTCGATTTGTATGTCTGAATCTATATGTTTCAATGCGTTTTGGTCTCTCTCGCTTCCTTTGCTTGTCTGGGCGGGTGTTTGCTTTTCTCAGTGCCTGTCTTTGTTGGTTTGTATGTCTGAATCTATATATTTGTAAATTTTTTTATCTCTCACACTCTCTTTGCCTATGTGTCTGGGCAGATGCTTGCTTATCCCAGTGCTCCAGTGCTTCTCCCAATGTTTTTTTCTTTGTCGGTGTGTATGTCTGAATCTACACTCTCACTCTCTTTGCCTTTGTGTCTGGGTGGGTGTTTGCTTGTCCCAGTGCCTGTCTTTGTCGGTTTGTATGTCTGAATCTATATAGTTGCATTTGTCTTAGTCTCTCTCAACCTCTTTGCCTAAGTGTTTGGGCGTGTGTTTGCTTCTCCTCATGCCTGTCTTTGTTGGTTTTTGGTTCTGAATCTATATGCTTGTATGCTTTTTTTTGTCTCTCTCACTCTCTTTGCTTGTGTGTCTGGGCGGGTGTTTGCCTGTCCTCGTGTTGTATTTGTCGGTTTCTATGTCTGAATCTATTTATTTGTATGCGACCTCGTCTTTCTCACTTCCTTTGCTTGTGTGTCTGGGGGGGAGGGGTGTTTGCTTATCTCAGTGCCTGTCTTTGTTGGTTTACATGTCTGAATCTATATAGTTGTATTTGTTTTTGTCTCTCTCACTCTCTTTGCCTATGTGTCTGGGGGTATGTTTGCTTCTCCCCATGCCTGTCATTGTTGGCTTGTATGTCTGAATCTATATATTTGTGTGTGTGTTTTTGTTTCTCTCACTCTCTTGGCCTGTGTGTTTAGCTGGGTGTTTGCTTATCCCAGTGCCTGTCTTTGTCGGTTTTTATGTCTGAATCTATATATTTGTACGTGTGTTTTTGTCTCTCTCACTCTCTTTGCCTGTGTGTCAGGCCAGTGTTTGCTTGTCCCAGTGCCTGTCTTTGTCAGTTGGTATGTCTGAATCTATATAGTTTGTGTTTGTTTTTGTCTCTCTCAATCTCTTTGCTTATGTGTCCTGGCGGGTGTTAGCTTATCTCAGTGCCTGTCTTTGTCAGTTTCTATGTCTGAATCTACAAATTTGTATGTGTTTTTGTCTCTCGCACTTCCTTTGCTTGTGTGTCTTGGCGGAAGTTTGCTTATCTCAGTGCATGTCTTTGTCGGTTTGTATGTCTGAATCAATATAGTTGCATTTGTCTTAGTCTCTCTCAACCTCTTTGCCTAAGTGTTTGGGCGTGTGTTTGCTTCTCCTCATGCCTGTCTTTGTTGGTTTTTAGTTCTGAATCTTTATGTTTGTATGCGTTTTTTTGTCTCTCTCACTCCCTTTGCTTGTGTATCTCGGTGGGTGTTTGCCTGTCCTCGTGTTTGTCTTTGTCAGTTTCTATGTCTGAATCTATATATTTGTATGTGTTCTCGTCTCTCTCACTTCCTTTGCTTGTGTGTCTGGGAGGGTGTTTTCTTATCTCAGTGCCTGTCTTTGTTGGTTTATGTGTCTGAATCTATATAGTTGTATTGTTTTTGTCTCTCTCACTCTCTTTGCCTATGTGTCTGGGCGTGTGTTTGCTTCTTCCCACGCCTGTCATTGTTGGTTTGTATATCCGAATCTATATATTTTTATGTGTGTTTTTGTCTTTCTCACAATCTTTGCCTGTGTGTCTGGCCGGGTGTTTGCTTATCCCAGTGCCTGTCTTTGTCGGTTTGTATGTCTGAATCTATATATTTGGACATTTGTTTTTGTCTCTCTCACTCTCTTTGCCTGTTTGTCAGGCCGGTGTTTGCTTATCCCAGTGCCTGTCTTTGTCGGTTTGTATATCTGAATCTACATATTTGTATTTTTAATTTGTCTCTCTCTCGCTCTCTAAGCCAGTGTGTGTCGGTAGGTGCCTGCTTGCTCCAGTGTCTGTCTGTGTCGGTTTTCATGTCTGAATCTATGTATTTGTATGTGTTTCTCACTCTCTCTGTATGTGTACCTGTTAACCTATCTCAGTTTCTAATAAAACCTCTATTAATCTTCTAGCGTACCCTAAAAATAATGGAAATATAACAAAGTAATACATAACATATTTTTAATGAAATAATGACATGTAGAATATTAATATAAATATATGGTACATATATTATTATACGATATTAATATCAATGAACAACTTTGGACATTTTGAATTTGTGCCATAAAATAGTGCACCAAGTTCTCTCTTGATACTGTAGCTATTGCCTTCTCTTAGCTCGTAATCAGTAGAATTATTCCATTTTGAATCATACAAAATTTTACTGGTGTGTCATCGACAGGTTCAATATGCGTTTCATCTTTGGTATTATTTGGCTCATTGACTGTTTGATCAATGATTGTAGTAACGTTTGCTGGCACTTTGTTTTTCATCGATTCATCTTTATATTCCTTAGTGATATTTTCTGCCAATGCCCTTTTTACTTTTCTGTCAATTTCACTGTCTATTATCACATTATTTTTACACAGGTAACAGTTCCGGCACGTAGACAAGATACGGTTTATGATATTAATAGAAGAGTAGGCTTTTCTTTTCCCTGCCAATAATTGCAGGACTTGTAAACAGTTTTCTCTAGAGAGAGAGAATGGCAAAACCCTATAAATTGACTCCAATAGAGCTCGCTCTCTCACCCGTAGAACACTTTGAGAACAATATGAGTAAATTCATTGACAACGAGAATATTGAGGATGATAAAAAACTGCTTTTACTTCAAGATGCACTTCGCCGAGAGGACAAACATAAGCCCTATCGTGCGAGGGCCAGTAGTATTGATCAGAAAAAAGAATCATCTCCTCAGGATTCTGCTGCTACTGCTGCTGCTGCTGGAACACAATTAAAGAAGGAGGAATTGGACTCAATTGTATTGAAAATTGGAAATCTAATGCCCCAATCATATCGTGAACAAAGTAAACGACTCCTAACTTATCTCTTGGAAAGTGGTCAAGATCATATTCAACTTGATGGCAATGGGAAAGGGGTTATAATTCAGGGCAAGAGCTATAATCTACTTGATTTATTCTATGATATGGTTACAAATCGTAAAGGACTATTATCATTTGACGCTCATCTATACAACTGTCTAAATACATTAAACTTCCCCAAAAGTCTTATTAGCAATAGACAAATTCTAAAAAAATTAAATGAACACGCATCAACAACAACAACAACACCACTAAAATATGAAGAGGAAGAAGAGGAAGAAGAGGAAGAAGAAGATTTTAAATCAATCTTGGAAAATACTAGCACACCTAGTGGAAACTTGAAAATGGTGGCGAGGAGGAGCACACCATTGATAGCTAGAAAAAAGCGAAAACGTATCAAGTCATCATCACCCTCATCACCAACCACAACTAGTATACAAAAGGGTAGCGGACGTTACACTACGTGTTTACGTTCAAAATGGTTGAAGTTCTGAAAGGTGTTTATGAAAATATTGGCGAGGTGGGGAGTTTAAGTTCCCCCACCACTCTTTCAAAAGTCACTGGTGTTCACACTAAAAGTGTACAAGACTATCTACAAAATGAATCAAGTTACACTCTGCATAGAAATCATAGACTTCGTGCTAATCATTATCGAAAAACTAAAGCCTTTTCCCATTGCATATAATGCAAGCAGATCTCCTAACTCTAGATGAGATTCAACAACGTCACAATACACCGTACAAGTACATTCTACTTTCAATCAGTGTTTATAGTCGTTATGCATAAGCAATTCCACTGCGATCAAAGAGAGGGGTTGAAGTTGCTCAGGCTATAGAAAGTATTCTCGAACAGGATTCGTATAAAAAAATTCAAACGGACCGCGGTAGCGAATTTGTTAATCCCCATGTTGCAAAAGTACTAGTGAAATATAATACACTGCTCTACCATAGTCATAGTCCTATAAAGGCTGCATTGGCCGAACGATTGATAAGAACTATTCGACTTTTAATTTCAAGATATTGTACATTGAAAAATACACCGGCTTTTATTCGTGATTTAGATAAAATCATGTTGATCTATAATCAACGACCTCATCGATCATTGTCCAACTCAACCCCAACGGAAGTTCATCATTCTGATCATGATACAATTGACACCTTTCTTAAACAATATTCCAATGAAACGATTGTCAAGAAGAAAAATAAATTCATGTTGGTGATACTGTTCGAATTAATAGAAAAACTAATGTTTTTGAAAAGGGGAATTACTTGTGGTCCACAGAACTTTTTAAAGTGGCAAAAATCCTAGACACTAAACCCATAACTTATCGTTTGCGCGATACCAAAGATGAAGAGATTCTCGGCGGCTTTTATGACTATGAACTAAAAAAGGTTAAAAATAATAGTGAAATCTATCAAATTGAAAAGATATTAAAGACTCGTACTCGCAGGGGTAGGAAACAGTTACTTGTTCGGTGGCTAGGATACAACTCTGATTTTGATTCTTGGATCAGTGTTGAAGATATTGACAATGCCCAATGATTTCTATGTAACATTTATGTCCAACGTTTCCGATCCTCTCTACAATGACTTGAATAAGACAAGTGATTTTTGGACAAAACTCTCCCCTCCGCCATCAAATTTGACAGTGCGTATGAAGTGGCTCTTGTCGACTGTATTCTCAAAAATACCTATGACATCCTGAGAAAGGATCGTGTGTATGATATAAAAGTTATACCATTTGATTGGTCACTCTTTGTCGACTATGAATGGGTTGAAGCACTTAAATCTAGCGAATATCCACATGTTAAATTGAAATATATTAAATACGATGATATGACAGATTTGTGTCCTACAATCAATAGAAAAATCTCATATCGTAGGAATAGTACATTCCATTTTAATTATTCATTGGAACGCGATAGGATTTACATTACCTCATCTGTTGACAGTGAAATAATTATTCTCAATGATAATCTGAGAGACGTTCTTGGCTTTAAACAGAATATAATCAATGGGGAAAATGCTGGCACCGTTTACGGGATGGATCAAGTTATTTTTTCTGATTATCCACCTGGTTTCGCCTCGGACTCTTGCATATTTCTCTATGCATCCTTTGTGGAAACATCGAGAGTTGGTAATTCAAATGTCCCCCTCCTACGTGTTCTTGAACGAAAAACAACTCATGAACTTGTTCATCACTATAATATAAAGCATCTTCAGTATGTTCCTGTAAACACTTCGTATTTGGAACTCTGTCAGTTAACACTAAGAAGTGAATTGGGTGATTCTCTAGCAATAAAAAAAGACTTAGCAGTGATTACATGTCATTTTCGACCCATTGTCGACGTCACCAACACCACCTAAAATGAACAATAGAAGAATTCCATTTGTCTGTCCCGATATCGATTGCTATGTTGGTGCTCTGATTCCACGTCAAATAGGCAATGGATTGGACTACTACAAGGGGCGTGCTACAATGTCTGGCTATGGTCTTGGTAGCTGGTTTGCTAGGCTATTTCGTTCTGCACTACCCCTTGCCAGAAAATATCTTGTACCTGCTGCATCAAATTTTGCTGCTTCAACACTACAGGACTGGGGGTCGGGCAAGAATTTCAACGAGAGTGTTAAGGAAAATATTAGATCTTCAGCAAGAGCCGTTGGTGAGCAATTAAAATCTCGGCAAAATGGGGAGGGATTTAAAAGGATGCGTGCACCTCATTCACTCATCAGTCTCTACCCAGGCGGGAAGCGAAGGACATCAACAAGGACTTTGAGGAATAAAACAAGGAAGACCAATAAGCAGAAGAAGAAAAGAAAAAGACTGTTAGATCAAAGAAGGATTTCTTCTCTTAAGATGGCTTATCTCCCTCACAAGGAATCATATCCATCAATCAGTTCCTCATTGAATCTGTTCAATGCTGAAAATGTTGATGTCAGTGTCAAGTATGGGCTATTATGAACAATTTCATCCCCAACAACCCCTCTCGGAAAATATACGCTTTCAAATATTTTCCAATGAAGACTATTTCATTGATTTGTCATCAACATTTATTGATTTAAATGTTGCGGTGAAGAAAAAGTCAGATAATACAACTCCAACTGCTGTCGATGGTCTCTCCTACGAAAACTGTATTCTACACAACCTGTTCAAACAAATTAATGTATTTATTAATGGAACATTGGTGAGCACTAGCAATAATTTATCCAACTATGCAAGCTACATACAATTTATGATGATGACACCAAAGGCATACTAGGAGTTGAGAGGACAATCATTGGGCTATGAATATCGATCAGGTGTTGATACTGACGGTGAGTTGACTAGTGCAGTGACCCAGGAGTATCATCTGGTTAGAAAATTAAATCATGAGATATTCAATATATCACATGGTTACCCCCCAATGTCAAGATTTACATAAAGTTGCAACTGGCCCCATCGAATTTCATTTTGAGAAAAACACTTCCTGCAGCACCCGATGCAAATGTCATTATCACATCGGCAATTCTCCAGGTTCGAAAACAACAGGTTATGAGCTCTGTTGCATTGGCAGTGGAAAAGCTAAGAGCCAATGGCAACAACATTAAACTTCTTGTCCCCCATACAATCACCAATCAACGTCACATTGCCACCGGCTCTCGTAGCTATAGCGATTCATCATTTATCAATGGTGAAAACCCATCAAAATTGGCTTTGGCCTTTGTGAAGAGTGGCAGTGCCGTTGGATCCTGGACTGAATCCCCCCATGATTTTATTTTTTCGGTCTATCTAGCCTTGTGTGCAAAGTGAATGGTATTCCACTGTACACTCTATCATTTGACAAAAAATCCTATAGAACTCTATACGAGTTGACCATGCAATCCCTAGATCATGACTCTCAACTATTTGAAAATGGAATAACCGATTCAATGTTTTCAAAAAATCATGGGGTAATTGTTTTGGGACTTGTCAGGGACTCAGGATATGATCATAGTACGAACAGGGAATGTACGTTTAGAGTGTACATTTGCCGATGCTTTGACTGAGAGTATCACGCTAATATCATTGAGTCAATTTGAAACCTAATGGGAAATCACACCCGACGGCAGTGTTCTACTAGACCTAGCACCATGAACACAAACCAAATAATCAACGTATTTAGTATGGATCCATACACGTCCCAGTACAAGTCCTATTGCATACCATCGGACTTCATTGAAAAAATTCCAAGTGTTAACAATACCCTAATCATTGTTAATAGCAGTCCATCGACTTTGAAGACAGGCCATTGGCTATGAATCTTTCAAACAGCGAAGAATATTGAATTTTTTGATCCTCTTGGCCTATCGTATAAATTCTACACTCCATACATCAGCAACTTTATTGAAAGCAGTGGGAAAACTATCATTCAAAATCAACGAAGAGTACAGGATTTAACGACTAAGACATGTGGCTTTCATGCACTACTCTTTTTCATGTTCAGATGTCGTGGCTATACCTACAAGCAGTTTCTCGACATCTACGTTGACTTACCTCGATTGAACGACTTTCTAGTGGAAAATACACTTACAATCGTATCTAATATTGATTTTAGTGCCCTACGAATAAAATGTTCTAAAAATATATGTGAAATTGTTTATTAATAAATGATAAAAATTTATATACATGATAAAAACGACTTTTCTACTCTTTAGATTTCATCTTCTACTAGGTATAGGTATTTGTCGACAACAACTAATGCAGGTAGATTATCTGAATTCACAGTATACTGATCCTGATGTACTGCAATGTCAGGATCACATTTTCTACAGTAGAGTGTAACTTCACTCTTGTCATGTCTCTTGTATAGTCAATGATACTATTCTCATTCATTCTATAGAATTCACATGTTTCAATTTGCTTATTTGAAGCAATTTCACAAACAGTGTCCTCAAGTGTCGAATCACATTCCGTCACAGCCAAATAAAAATCAGTGGGCTTATAATCATAACACCCATTGTCTTCACAACGATGACGTAGAAACCATATTCTTTTGTTGTTCCAACAGTTGAATCGCTGACCCGGCTCCTCCTCCCAGAACAATCTAAAACCATGACGATACCAATCTCGTAGCAATAAACTAAAATCACGCTTAGGATTCTTTCCAATCATACCGGGATATGTATTCTCCCACTGATTACATTTATCATAGTGGCAATTGGAGCATAGGTGCCCTCTAGGATGAGAGTCACACACCTCTTCAAGACAGGAATTACAACCTTTAATTTGTACAGCATATCCTCTATGCAATTTACACGGGTTGCATAATCTACACTTTTCATCATACTCACCAATCATTGTGCAATTCTCACATGATGACCAGCGGCCCAGTGTGTACATACATAATGGGCATGTATGGAAGATTTTTTTATGTGTTGACACTCTCACTGCCACAATGAAACTGAGCTAGCAACAAACAAAAAATTGCCTGGGATAGAGAGAGAGAGAGAGAGGAGTAAATCATCTTTGAACGCCATCTTTCTCATGAAAAAAGTCCTAAATTTCTAAACTAGTGTTTAAAAGCATATCCACAATATCATTTTGCCGTGTCGTGATCAATATATCAATAAATTGTGTAAATGCATTTGGACCACGACGTAGAAGCTTCATACAATAGTCTAATGATGGAGAATCAGTTTTCATTATATCGAGAAGCATTTCCTGAGAAAATATCTTCCTTTGAATAGACAGCTCTAGAAAATCATTTTCTAGAATCAAACGTTTCTCCATAAGCACCAGATTCCCCATGATTCGCTTTTTCTCAAATCTATCCATTTTTTAGAGTCCTAACCCTCTCACAACCAACTTCAGACTGACCAGAATTTTTTCTACTCTAAAAAATATACGCTAGTCTACTATAGAAGGAAAAATACCTTTGATTTAGAAACAATTTTATTGAGCATAATTACAACAATAATATTCACTGATGCATTTTGTTCTCATCAATATATTTCACTAGCATATCTAATGCTGCCTGAAGTCTATTTATATGCACAATATTCAGTTTCGCAGCAAAACAAAACATAATTGCTCCTCCAGCTTAAATTTGCTTAATGATATCACGTATCTGGCATACATATCGTCCCATTCAAAGCATAGTCTACAGCCGCCGGTTATTTCTACAGTCACATTTGGTACTCGTATATCTTTGCTGCTGGCGGCTCCACCATCAATCTCCAATAATGTAAATGCTCCACTCATTTTCTCTACTAATATCCTCTCAAATAAACTATTCTCTCTGAATTCAATTCTCTTACTAATATGAATTGCAATGAAAATCACTCCTTTTATTCAAATCCAATCACCAATCAAGTTATCGTATATAGAATAACCACCGCTGTCTCTGATTGGTCCCTAAACAACGGATGTTGCCTCAAAAACCAGTCTGGTTGTCTTATAAAATCTCGACTATACTCTCAAAACGTGTTTGACAGCTTTTTTTTTGCAATGTCCACGTGGAAGGAACATGCATATTCTTGCCGCAGGTGTAAGTTTCCTTGTCCCTTTTCTTATCCCTTTGATACTGTGTAATAGATTACTACTGGTGCCACCCCTAGTGATTTATCACTAGTGACTTTCCTTGCCAAATATTACTTTGTATACCATTAGTTTTCATTACTCTCTTGTTCGTTAATTTTTGTCTCTTGTGTCACTTGCATAGAAACCGGACTGAAACAATTGCAATATACACGGTTCTATATATGTTGAAAAAAGTATCGTCTTTATGAAATTAAATAAAAAAAAAGATTTTTAACTGAAAGTAAGGAGCGACACTGAAACTTAAAACGATCAGCAATCATTCTGAATATGAAGGGGGCTGTCCCCTCATCGACGCCTCGCTCTTTACGCTAAAGTGTCTCATTGCTTTAAAAATTAGAGTAGTGAAAAATAGTCAAACTTTAGCGTAAAGAGGGAGGCGTTGAGGAGGCGACTGCCCCTTTCATATACGGAATAATTGCTGTTTATTTTTAAGTTTTAATGTCGCTCCTTACTTTCAGTAAAAAAAAATTGTTTTAATTTAATTTCTGAACGTTTTTTCAACTAATGCAGGTTCGAATTTGGCTCACCGTGCATGAAAATTAAAACCCAATTTGTATATTAATTTTGGCAGATTTAATTCGAATATGAAGGGTCGCCTCCTTTTCAATACCTTGCTCTTTACGCTAAAGCTGTTAACACTTTTAAAAAAGCTTCCTATTCAAATTAAACAGCCATGTGTTTCAATTTTAGTAAACAGTCAGACTTTAGCGTAAAGAATAAGCTATTTAGGAGGGGGCAATTCTTTATATATGGCATAATTTCTGTTCGTTTTTCAAATAATGCCGCTAAATCTGGCTCACCCTCTCTGAAATATACCCCTCCCAAACTAGGAACTCCTCCTTGGATATTTCATCCAACTTAAAGTGCACCCCCCGTCAAATTACCTCCAGACAGTTCCTTCCTCGCTGAAACCCCCCCCCCCCCCTCCTCTATGTAAAATTGCTTGTGGACGATTCACCCTGAAAAATTCTCCTTAGTATTTTTTCATTGGATTAAGACTTTAATCTACAATCAGTTTCTCGGTCACTCCAGGAATGCCCTCTTCCGAGGAAATTGTTTCCCAGAAAACGAATAAGGCCCCCGGATAATTCCCGCGGAACATCTCCATACAAAAAAATTGGCAATTAAAAAGAATTTCGTATAGTAATTCTGTCAAAACCCCCCAGTGTAGCATTTCCCCTAGAATATTCACTTACCAGAGATTTCCCTCCCAAAGGCAGATTCTCTCCTTAGAAATCCACCCAAAGCACAACCTCCCTCCCAAAAAAAAGGAAATGGTTGTATGCTTCCCAATAACAAATACTATTTGTAAGGAATGGGCAAAGTTTACAACTTGCAGCCCTTCTCCCGGGGACTGTGGCGGGTCATTTTACACCTAAAGACGTAGTTATTAGATTTTTCGACTATGCTGAACAAAATGGCTATCTCAAAATTTCGATCCGAGACTTTGGGAAAAAATGAGCGTGGAAGGGGGCCTAGTTGCCCTCCAATTTTTTTGGTCACTTAGAAAGGGAACTAGAACTTTTGATTTCCGTTTGAATGAGCCCTCTCGCGATACTTTAGGACCACTGGGCCGATATGATCATCACCTGGGAAGAAAAAAAAACAAACAAAAAAACGCATCCGTGATCTTTCTTCTCTCAGAAAAAAAATACAAAATTCCATATTTTTGCATATAGGAGCTTTAAATCTCTACACTAAGGTTATCTGATACGCTGAATCTGATGGTGTGATTTTCATTAAGATTCTATAGCTCCAGGGGGTGTTTTCTCCCTTTTTCGAAAATAAGGCAAATATTCTCAGGCTCGTAGCTTTTGATCGGTAACACTAAACTTCATGAAATCTATAAACTTGGAATCAGCATAAAAATCCGATCCGATTTGTGTGTGCTCCCTTTTAATTAGATTCCTTGGATCTTACTGAATGCCACAGCGAATCTATTATCTATTATTTCAACTATTATGCAAGGTATCTGAAACGCCATAGCCATTTCGTTTGAATCAGATTTCTACTTGTCTTTATGAATAACGAAGAAGACCAGCGTCCAGCCAGCGCCTTGCGAAGTTTTAAACTCATGAATAGGCCCGAATCTTTTGTAAATTCAAGCTGGGATTTGAGAAAGACTTAAGAAAACATTAATGTTTGTGATCAACATTGATCGCGCCGCCGACATCCCACCGGCGGCAGCACGCCGCCGCTGCTATTTTTGGCCCTACCGCCACCAGTCTTCCCTTATTGGCGTGACACAGGGGTCTAACTTAAATCATCTTTATACTTAAATCTAGAAGTTTTCTCCCATTTGATTTGTTGCTCTTACATAGACTTTGCCGCGTTCCTTAAAACAAGGTTCATTGGGGGTAGAACGAAACTCTGATTAACTTCTCATTTAATACGAAAACAGCCGAAAATAGCCAAAAACCTCATTCCCTACCTTAACCGAAGCAATATTGTTCTCGTACATAGCACTCATCCTCTTAATGTGTTTATCTAGTATATCACACAAGGATAGGACGTTTTAAAAAAAAGTTCTTCTATCAGTCGAATCAAATGCTTGTTCATTATCTATACAAATCTGATCTAAAGGGGTCTGATGACTCAGAAACTTTCAATTGTTTCTCCAAGAGTTAGAATTTGGTCGACCCATCCCCTCCACTTCCTAAAACCACACTGTTCTTTTCTTAAAACTTTGTCCACACCATCTATAAGAATAAAAAGTACCATGGTACCAAGTAATTAAGCGCTGCCTAAGTGAAGATCGATGTTGACACAATGTATTATTATATTTTGTGTTTGTTTGTTTCTTTTTAGACCAGGGCACTTCGTATTGAAGGAGTTGTCGTAGAAACTTCAAAAAGGGCTCATTCGATTGTGAATTGGAAGGGCTAGGGCTTTTTTTAATAGCCGAAAGTGATTGGAAGGCAACTAGCACCCCTTCCACGCCCACCATTTCCCCAAACACATCCAATCAAAATTTCGAGATAGCCATTTTGTTCAGCGCAGTTGAAAGATCTGGAAATTATGTCTTTGAGGAGGACACTCCACCTACAGCCCTTACAGTAAGGGTTGTATGTTATACCCTGTGAGCATATGAGGTTTTTATAGAAAGCGTTGTCGTAGAAAGTTCAAAAAGAGCTGAATGGATTGGAAATTGAAAGGGCTAGTGCCCTTTTTTAGTAGTTGAAAATGATTGGAGGGTAACTAACTCCCCTCTCACGCCCACCATTTCACCGAATACATCAAATTAAAATTTTGAGATAGCCGTTTTGTTCAACGTAGTTGAAAGTTCTGGAGATTATGTCTGTCGTAGATACTTCAAAAAGGACTCATTCGATTAGAAATTGAAAGGGCTAGTGCCCTTTTTAATAGTAGAGAGTGATTGGAGGGCAACTAACACCCCTCTCACACACACCATTTTTCCAAACACACCCAATCAAAATTTTCCGATAAAGTTCTGGAAATTAGGTCTTTGAGGATGACAACCCCCCACAACCCTCAGAGCAAGGGTTGTAAATTATGCCCTGGGGACATATAAGGATTTTATAGATATCAACTTCGTCGTAGCAACTTCAAAAAGGGCTCATTCAATTGGAAATTGATAGGGCTAGTGCCTTTTTTAAAAGTTGAAAATGATGGGAGGGTAACTAACCCTCCTCTCACGCCCACCATTTCCCAAACTCATCCAATCAAAATTTTGAAGTTTTTTGAGCCATTTCTTAACGTAGTTGAAAGTTCTGGAAGTTAGGTCTTTGAGGATGACAACAACAATCCCCCCCCCACAGCCCTCAGGGTAAGGGTTGTAAGATATGCCCTGGGCCATATCAGATTTTTTTTGTAGAAAGAAAGCATTGTTGTAGAAGATTTAAAAAGGGCTCATTCGATTAGAAATTGTATGGGCTAATGCCCTTTTTATTAGTCAAAAGTAATTGAAGGGCAACTAACCTCCCTCTCACGCCCACCATTTCCCCGAACACATCCAATGAAAATTGTGAGATAGCCATTCTGTTCAACGTAGTTTAAGGTTCTAGAAACTACGTCTTTGAGGATGAATCCTCCCCCCCCCCAACCCCCCGGGCAAGGGTTGTAAGTTATGCCCTGGGGGCATATAAGGTTTTTATAGAAAGTGTTGTCGTAGAAACTTCAAAAAGGGTTCATTCGATTCGAAGTTGAAATGGCCAGTGCCCTTTTCAATAGTCGAAAGTGATTGAAGGGCAACTAATCCCCCTCTAATGCCCACCATTTCCCCGAACACATTCATTCAAAATTTTGAGATAGCCATTTTGTTCAACGTAGTTGAAAGGTTCGGAAATTGTCTTCGAGGATGACAATCCCCACATAGCCCTCAGGGCTAAGGTTGTAAGTTATGCTCTTGGGGAATATAAGGTTCTTATAGAAAGTGTTGTCGTAAAAACTTGAAAAAGGGCTCATTCGATTGGAAATTGAGAGGGCTATTGCACGTTTTAATAGTATAAAGTAATCGGAGGGAGAATCACCACCCCCACGTCCATGATTTTCCAAAACATTCTGATCAACATTTTGAGATAACCATTTTTTCAGCGTAGTTGAAACTTCTGGAAATTAGGTCTTTGAGGATGACATCCCCAACAGCCGTCAGAGTAAGGGTTGTAAGTTATGCCCTGGGGACATATCAAGTTTTTATAGAAAGCATTGTTGTAAAAACTTTAAAAAGGGCTCATTCGATTGGAAATTGTAAGGGCCAGTGCCCTTTTTAATAGCAAAAGTGATTGAAGGGCAACTAACCCCCCTGTCACGCCCACCATTTCCCCAAAACACATCCAATGAAAATTTTGAAATAGCCATTCTGTTCAACGTAGTTTAAAGTTCTAGAAATTATGTTTTTGAGGAAGACCCCCCCCCACAACCCCAAGGACAAAGGTTGTAAGTTATGCCCTGGGGCATATACGGTTTTTGTAGGAAGTTTTGTCGTAGAAATTTCAAAAAGGGGCTCATTTGATTCAAGATTGAAATGGCTAGTACCCTTTTCAATAGTTGAAAGTGATTGGAGGGCAACTAATCCCCCTCTCATGCCCACCACTTCCCCGAACACATTCAATCAAAATTTTCAGATACCCATTTTGTTCAAACGTAGTTGAAAGGTTCGGAAATTATGCCTTTTAGGATGACAATCCCCCCACAGGCCTCAGGGTTGTAACTCATGCCCTTGGGGCATATAAGGTCTGTATAAAAAGCGTTGTCGTAAAAACTTCAAAAAGGGCTCATTCGATTCGAAATTGAGGGGGCTATTGCCCTTTTTAATAGTCTAGTAATTGAATAGAGAATCACCACCCCCCACGCCCATCATTTCCCAAAATATTTCCGATCAACATTTTGATATAGCCATTTTGTTCAACGTAGTTGAAAGATTTGTAAATTATGTCTTTAGGAATGACAATCCTCCCCCCTTGAAGCTTTGTAGTAAAAGCTTCAAAAAGGACTCATTCGATTGGAAATTGAGAGCACTAATGCCTAATTTATTAGTAGAAAGTGATCAGAGGGCATATGCCCCCCCCCCCGCTTGTCATTTCCTAAAACACTTTCCATCAAATTTTGAGATAGTCATTTTTTTCACCGTATTTGAAAGGTCTGGAAATTATGTCTTTGAGGATAACAAATCCGCCCAGCCCTCAGGGCAAGGGTTGTAAGTTACGTTCTGGGGGGCATGTAAGGTTTTTATAGAAAGCTTGGTCATATAAACTTCGAAGGGGGCTCATTGGATTGGTAATCAGACGCTCTAGTGCTCCTTTTTAAGAGTCAGTGATCGTAGGGCAGCTAAACCCCCCCCCCCCACAAACACGTCGTATTGTTTCCAAAATGCATATAGAAATTTTGAGATAGCCATTCTTTTCAAAATTGTCTAAATATCATACAACAAGGCTTTTGGGGTTGAAACAAACCCCAGAGATTAGGTGCAAGGGTTGTAAGTTATGCCCAAGGGGTATTTAAGGTTTTTATGGAAGGGATGGTTGTTTAACTTTAGAAGAGGCTCAGTCTTCTTCCCTGAAAAAGACCATGTCAATATAAACGAGAGTAGAAATTAACTAAAAAAACTTTTTTCACAAAATAAGTTTTTCAAAAAAAAGTAAAGATCTCCGTTAAACCAAAAATGAACAAAATTATAATCTACCAAGCATACAACTACCACAAATCAGTATCAATAAATACATTACCTTAAATCCTAAAACAAACAGAAACTAAAATAAACAGCAGAATCAAACTCAAAATGAGCAAAAATTAATAGGAGTAGGGTTCTAAACCCCTATGCTTTCTAAAACACAGAATATAATTTGTACTTTACTGAAAAATTCTTTTAGATGTTTTCATTTTTATAACTTTAAGAAATCAAAAGTTATTAAGATTTTAAGGAATAAATATCAGCACATGTATATTAAACTGACAATGTACATTTTTTTTCAGTAAATTCATTTGAATTTCTTTCTGTAAAGTACAAATTATATTCTGGCTTTTAGAAAGCATAGGGGCTTAGAACCCTCCTCATACTCATTTTTGCTCATTTTGAGTTTGACTGTTTTATTTATTTTAATTTATGTTTGTTTTGGGTACTGCCTCGATCCCGAAGCACATTTCTGTCAACTGAGTGGTTATAGTATCGTCCACAACAAGCATTCGAAAAGAGGAATTTGTATATATGTTTCGTCCTCGTCAGAATTGAAATATGCAGAAGTTGATATTTTGTTTACTAGTAAATTAAGTGAAGTAATTAGTGTGGAAATTCAGTTGCCAGGACTATCCCAAAATGTGAGGATTGTGGGCATATATCGAAGCCCATCTAGAAACGAATTTAGTATGTTAAATGACGATCGTCTGCTGAGTTATCTGTCGCACCTTTCATCTGTGTCCTCAAAACTTCTTGTTCTTGGTGACTTCAATGCACCCAATATCGACTTGTCATCCTAAGCTACGTCAGGGACGGACCAGAGTTTTGCGTTTAAACTTGTTCAAACCATACAGGATGGTTTTCTGTGCCAGTATGTTGTTGATCCCACAAGACTCAGAAGTGATTCCACTCCCCATGTACTGAACTTGGTGATTACGAAATCGCCAGATGACATAGTAGACCTTAAAATGCTGCCACCTTTAGGTAAAAGCGACCATGTAGCTATGTATCTATCATTGAATGTAAATACAGTGGGGAACTCTGGTTCTAAATTTTAGTATGATTACAACAAGGGTCCTTACGAGACTTTATCCATTCCGTATCTATTTTTGAGGAGCTTTAGTCTAATAATGCAGATGTGGATGTTTCTTTTGAGTTTATCCGAGAGGTTATAAAAGAAGCAAGTGATAGGTTAGTTCCACGTTATTACATAAAAGAAGGTACAAAAAAAGAAGACAACTGCCAAAATTTGTACTTGATGCTGTTAGTGATAAAAACAAACAATGGAGACGGTATATGTTGGAAAAAAAACGAAGACTCGCAGTGTCCGTATAAGAGGGCTCAAAATCATGCCGCTCGATCTCTACGCATTAACCGGGAATCACTCAAATCGTCAATAACGACTAACATTCGAGGGTGTCCAAAGAAGCTTTGGAAGTATGTTAATAGAAACAAGGCTGATTCTTCGACCGATTCGTGCATTTTTGATGGCCCAGCTACTAGTGAATTAATAAGCGATGATCAGAAAAAGGCTGATGGGTTTAATCAAGTGTTTTCATCAGTTTTTGTAAATCCGAATGACGTTTAAGCGTGCAGAACACCCCCTTTTACCGAATTTGTTTCAGCAGATAAAGTGCCCTTTGATGACCCTGATATTTCTTCAGAGCAGGCTTCAAAAATTCTTCATGACCTTTCCGTTAATAAAGCTCCAGATATGGATGGTATTTCTAAAGCTTTTTTTCGGAAGACAGCCACGTGTTCAGCTGAACCTTTTGCGTTTTTGTTTAACCGTTGTCTATTTAGTGGTAAATGTCCCTTAGCGTGAAAAAAAAACGGTCGTAAAACCACTCCATAAAGGAGGATCTAAGTCCCAATTAGCAAATTATCTTCGAATTTCAAACACTTCAATTTTTTCATGAGTTCTTGAAAGATTATTGCATATCGGATACAGGTTTACTTCGAGAGAAATAAATTATGGCATCCGTCAAAACATGATTTCAGAAAAAAGCAGGTCATGCAATGCGCTATTGCTAGAAGCTAAAAGTTTTCCAAAATATGGCTGATCTCGGATCTCGGTTTAAAGTTTGATTACTTGTACATTGACTTCAGTAAAGCGTTTGACAAAATTTCAGTTAGCTTGTTGCTCGAAAGATGTGAAAAGTATGAGCTAGGCAGTAGAATTTTAGCATAGATTACAGATTACTTATCAGGCCGTTCCCAGCAAGTTATAGTCGGTTGTGCACTTTCAAGTGAGAGCCCGATTTTGAGTGGTGTGCCGCAAGGCAGTTGTTTGGGCCCAGTGTTATTTTGTTTGTTTGTCAGTGATTTGCCTGAAGTAATTCGTCACTCCACTGTAAACTGTTTGTGGACGATGTAAAACTGTATAAAAGTGTCGACTCCCCGGTGGACGTTGCCCTTATTTAAGAGGATCTGAATGCCCTAAATGATTAGTGTAAATCGAACTCCATGTTTGTAAACCATCGAAAATGTTTCATGCTTCATTACTTTTCGAAAAGCTCGACTTATCATTATTTTCTTGGTGGTACACCTGTTTCATCTGCAGATTCAGTAAAGGATTTGAGTATTCACTTTGATAACCAGTTGAAGTTTCACAAGCATGTGTCAATAATTTTGCGAAATGCTAATTATAGTCTGCTTCGAATTAAGAGAAGTTTCAAGAAATTTAACCTTCAAAACTTTTATGACACTATACAAGACAATAGTACGCCCGGTGGTAGAATATTGTTCCTCTGTGTGGTATCCGACATGGAAATGTGACTCGCAGCAAATTGAAAAGGTTCAACATCGGGCATCAAAGTTTGTAACATATTTGTGTCATTTATCGTATCAGCATTGACTGCAATGTTTAGGACTTCCTTCCCTGCAGTTGCGACGGGACAGGATTGACCTGATCAATACGTTCCGTATTATGAAGGGTGTTAACCAAGCAACAAAACTTTGGAATAGTTTACCTGATACCGTAGTTTCTGCACAAACGGTGCAAACATTTAAGAGTGCTCTAGTTGAAACTGAGTTCTATGAAAAACAGTTTCTGTAATACAGTTAGTTGTATAGTTGTTTTTACTGTAGCATATTTTTTTTGCTTGTTTTGTTTTGTGTTTTGCTGTTGAGCTGTCATTTCTCGTATTTGTATTGCGACAAGCGTATGGCGTTCTCCTGTTTTGAATAAAATAAATAAATAAAATTAAACATACTATCAAAAATACAAAACAAACAATATAATCCCGTTTATTTTAACATTCGACCAGCAATCACAAACACAAACTTAAGTAGTTTAAAACCAACAATAAAAAATTGCTGAAAGTATGAAAAACAAAGTGCTTGTCCAGTTTAAAGCACCAAATACACGAGATGTTAAGACTTTAGTTTGTACAATTAAAAAAAAAAAAAAAATACAATTGAAAAAAAAAAACATGCAGTTAACGAAAATTAAGACTAAGTTATGAAAAAACGTATAACATGACACATTTATTTGCTCTTTGAATCCACTTTACGAAACAAAAGAGAAAAAGAAAAGTACTTTGGATTTCAGAAGCTAATAGTTAATTTACAGTTTTTCTTTTTTTTTCGGCCAAGTAACAAAGTAAAATGCGATAAAATGTATTTACACTAAATTTTTTATTATGGATTCTAATTTTATGTGCATATTTAGAGAAATGTGGCTTTTAGATTCTATGTCCTAGAAAACAACTACAACGTTTATTTTTATTAATCCATATTAATATATCGATATTTAAATATTTAAAAATCGTATTTAGTATTTAAATAAACCCTAGTATTTAAATAAACATGCTTGCAAAATGTTGGATTTCTTCAGAAGAAAGAATACTTCAGGAGTCGATTTAATTTAGTCAATAGATATAATCTGGTTAATAAGAAATTACGCTCATATCTTTGTCTGGTAAAAAATTAGTTAATTAAAAGGAACAATTGCATTATTTAATTCTACAAAATAGATTAATTCTGAAGACTTTTCTCATAATTATTCAGAAAAAATAACAACAGCAACGCCAATGCTGTTTTATTAAAGTAAAATATAGCAGAAATATTCTATAATATCTTAAAAAACACACTCAATTACTTGTAAGGGATAGAAAGCTGAAATTTTACCAGTATCTTTTGAAGTTATTATGAACCACTTGAACAACTACAATTACACCTGCCACTATATATATATATATATATATATATATATATATATATATATATATATATATATATATATATATATATATATATATATATATATATATATATATATTATACGATCGAATTCTGGCTGTTCTTTCGTAAGTGGCCCAAATGTACGTGAGCAAAAATACTTCTTCTGATGAATGAAGGCACTGTTTACAAACAATAAAAACGCACTTTAAAAAGTTACTATATTGCTTTACATGCTAGTATCACTCAGAATACAAAATCCTTAGAAGTATAACGAACAGAAGACACTTTCCTTTTATTGACGTCCTTTGGTCATCCAATGAGTTCTATTGAAAAATAAAATGTCGTTTTCATTCTTTTCGGGTTTCATCATTTGAATTTTAAGATGATTTAATTCAACGTGTCTAGACAAATGAAGAATTTCCAGGCAAACAAGTACTTTTGCTTAACACCAATTTATAATATGAAGTGGTACAACCCAAACAACATATTTCAGAAAAACAAACCAAAAAACAGCTGAAATGACTTGAATCTACTGAAAATAGGCCCCACGAAGTTTTCTAAAAAAAAATTCTGGCTATCCTGTTTGAAATTATGGCGACGGACGGCTACCAGCATTAAAATCAAGCCAGGACGAACAGGTACTGCTGGGTTTCGAGACAAGTTGAATATTGATGTTAGCAAAATATTATTCAGACAGGGCATTAGCCGGTAAGACCCGATCTAAAAAAGTTTGAAAAAAAAATTCACCGATGGATTTGTCGATAGACAGACAAGTCGAGGTAATAAACATCGCTAGTGTCAAGCTCTTCACCGCTACTATTTCAAATGATTATATTAAAACATTTCTATTTCAAATGATTATATTAAAACATTTCAAGCTCTAACTCCTAAAAATAGTAAACAGCAAATTGTATTTTCTATTGGAATGTAAGCACAAAGATTTTGTTTTGTAAAATATTCCTGAGTTTAAACGACAACAGGATTAATTTGTGGTTTGCCAGAATTTACAGCAAAATAAATCAAGGCTTATATTCTTATTGATTGAATTTTGACTCTATAATAAGTTGAACTGTCACTTTTATGCAAACTTATTTTCGAATCATGACTTTAAAACAAAAAGACTGGCTTTAACTTAAGCTCTGGCTGTAAGAAAACGTTTATACACGTGATTTTTTAATATGAGCTACCTGTTTGTCAT
Source organism: Artemia sinica (assembly GCA_027921565.1). NCBI lineage: Eukaryota > Metazoa > Arthropoda > Branchiopoda > Anostraca > Artemiidae > Artemia > Artemia sinica. The sequence continues at coordinate 44,437,541 of CM051258.1, forward strand.
TTCTACTGTAACACCAGGAGCAAATAGTGCAGTTGAAATGGTAAAACAGCAAACTATGAAATACCAATTTACGACAACAAAGACCCCAAGTGATACTAGCAAAATACAACGCATGATTATCAAAATATTTCTATTAAGAAAGAGGGTTTGCATATGACCCATACCTCTTTGACTTTACTTTAAAAAAATTTAAAATAAAATTAAATTTCAAATACACACCAAATCAAATGGAATACAAAAAATGAAATATATTCCAAATCAAAATATTTAAGGTAGACACTTTTCAAACGTTAGGGTACAAACATATTAGAACTAAGTCTCTTCAGTAAATCGCAAAAAATTGATTGTCTAAGGCAGTAGCGCGGACCAAAAGTTCATGAACCTTTTAAGCTAAGCAACTGTTCCTGCAGAAATTCAGCAGTTTTCAAAACAGGGGATTATAAATTTGTCCAAACTCACAACAAGTCCCTTAAAGCTGTTAAATATTTCAAAATACACCTCTTTTCATATTACGAGTAGTTTTACGAATAACGAAATATCGTAGCTACACATTATCATTTTTATGATGTCACAAGACTAAATGAAAAAATAGTGTATACCAGTACAATCCAAACTTAGCAACAGTACTGTGAGTAATAGTTAGACTAATATTTGGCAAAACAATTATATTACCTTTTGAAACGATCAACACTAAATTCTCTATTTTTAAACATTACAAAAATCTTATGAATGTATATATATACATATATCGCTTCACGTGTTTTTTGATGGCAAAACAAAAAGATTTTTTTTTTCTATCGACTGCTAATTAAAATCTTTGCTGGAATTTGACTACATTGACACTGAAATGAGCATAAGCATACCTCTATGCGCAAATGCAGATTGGAACACTAAATATTCAAGATATTTGTACTGACCAAAGGATTTGCATAATGAAATCCAACAAGCAATACGCTTTTTCAAAATTTCGACCGTATATGTTTAATCAGTTAGTTGATTTGGCTTAAGAATGGTTATTTTTCGACGCATATAATTTACCTGATTATTGCATAAATCTTTGCATAATTCACAAAATAATACACAGTAGGTTCTTAATAAATTTTTTCGCCAGGAAAGTATGAAATTCATTCAGTTTACAAAATCATGACATAGTAGTTTGAAAATTCTGCTAAAACCTTAGAAGAACAGCTACTCATCAGATTAGTAGAAAGAAACTATTTCGTTCAGTTAGTAGCATGAAAGTTCATCCAATTTAAAAAATCATGATACAGTAGAAAATTGTGCCAACACATTAGTAGAAATGTAGAAAACTCATCAGATTAGCACCCCAATCAACTGCAATAACCCTTATCAATGCAACAAGTCTCTAAGTAGTACCATACTTAAGGTTATTTTGCTCATTTCAAGTTTCATGTTCGTTATATGCACACTACTCAATGAGAAAAATTTTGGCAAAATTTGGTGAATAATAATTTTTGGATATGCAATTTGTTACGCGACTGCTGACTGTGCAACTCAAATACTAGGAACAAAAGACATACCCTGATTTTTTTCTTATTACCTAAATCGAATTTCCAAGTGTTGTATCACAACACTTGGAAACTGTGTTGTACCACTACTTTTGCTTACAATGGCCAGCAGAAAAATACCCTAAATTTGTTATATCTGTCCCTGAGAGACGATTTTTCTACGTTTGAAGTGGACAGATGAGGATTGTGAATGACTAGCCCTATTTTACATGATGTGCCATCATCTATTTTTCTTTCTGTTTGCCCATACTTGGTTCATTTAGTAATTAAAAGGAATCATTCCAAAAATATATTGCAGCTTCAAAACAGTTGGAATTACTAATGAGCAACGATCTCCAAATCACAGCATACAAGCGAAATATATTTACGAAACGCAAAACTTTGACCAAAAATGCCTTCAAAAATGTTTTTGTAATTTAGGCGGAACCCATATCATCTAAAAAGGCGGAAGTAAGAAATCGTTCTTCAGAAAAATGCCATAAGTTGAAATATAGCGGTTTGGTGTGAATGACAGAATTCGAAACTAGAAAGCTTCCTCTATCACTTTCTGTTGAAATGGTAGAGCTCCCACTTTAAATGACAAAAACGAAATGTGGCAAAAGCGCCCTAGCTTATCAAGGATTTTACAATATTCAAGGCGAAACGCCCCATCTCGACGTAGATCTTTTTTTTCTTTTTTTGATTTATACTTTTAAAGTTCTATTTTGTTCCTGAGCCCTGTTTGCAGGCTGTATTCTGTGTTGCTATGGCCTGCAGGCTTTTTGCAATAAAACTTATCCTATCATTACTCTGCGATTAAACACATTTTCCTCGAAACAACGATCTAACAGCGCTCCCTCCTATCTCAACTTAGGTCACTTCACCAAACGAATTAAATGATTGTTCTGGAAACTATGATTTTCGAAATAGGGTGTTTTGCCTAGTCACAATTTCAAGGTGCATTGCTGAGACATCTCAACCATTTCTTCAACCTTAATCTGGCAAACAATTTGAAAGCTTTGGAGATCCTTGCTCTTAAGGGACTAAATAAATGCGAATATTTTAATACCGATAATAGTTAAACAATATAAAAAAAACCATCACCACAACCTAACGAATGTGATTGCACATGTAAACTATCACTATATTTTTATATTCATAAAATAGAAGGAAAAGAAAGAGCTTGACTTCCGTTAGAATTTTTGCCAAACTTAACTAAAACATTAACATTACGATTTTAAAAATCATACATTTTTAGTTGCTTATTCAAATATTCTGCCAAATCTAAAACCTCTCAAATATTTGAAAAAGACTCTAATAAATTGAAATGAAATTAAAGCATTCAGTTAAATACTCACACCATCTCCAATTAGCACCTCGAAAGTTTTTTTTTTCCAAGATAAGTTGAATGAAGCTTTTCAAAAAAAAAAAAAAAAAAAAGAATGAAAAGTGACCAAAAGAAAGAAAAAAAACGATAAAACAAAAGGGAATGTGTTGATTGGGAACCAGTTTAAAAACATAACAATTCAATTTAACCGCAAAAGCTGCATGCACTTCCCAATTTAAAACAAAATTATACGATATAAATATGCAGTTTAAACAGGGTATTTAGTAATTGTATCACAAACAAATCATAAAAGAGAACCACCCGAGAAAAGGTTGGCGTTTGAGCTATTTCCTGTCGGTCGAATCGAGGGTTGCATTGGGTCCTGGGTCACAGCTGTTGCCATCATCGGCTGAAATGCCCCTTGCATTCCTGACGGAGGGGCAACCATTCCCACAGGAACAGATGCTGAAATAAATAGAAGAAAATACCATTATTGTTTTGCGAAAGATGTTTATGGACTAACAAATATTTGCTGTGATAGCCATCGTGCTTTTAAGTTTTGGAGTTTTGTTTCCAAAAAGCCACTCTAAAAGTTAACCTTATTTATACATGTGCTGAATTTGGCGCAGAATGGTCCAAAAAAGGTAAGGTAGTTTTAGAACTGTTTCGTTATCTGTCATTTAGCATGCAAATTGCAGGAGACCAATATCAAGTGCCAATAAACAAGCGCACATATAGGAAAATGGCCACCTTTTCTACTTGTTATCTGACCATTTGATTTCAGGGCATCCTAATCTTGTGTATCTTTCTCAAAATACTGATCAGTCAGTTTAATAGGCTTTCTTTGAGGACCACTGAAAACAAAACCATGCTTGGCTGATCATCCCCGGGTTACCCAAGCTACGTACATATATTGAAACAGTTTTGCAACGTGATGCTTAAGATCAGTGTGAAACCATGATTGATAGGATACCATCCCATAAGAACTTAGTGGCCATTAGCGAAGGACATGAAGAAAACGTAGCATTAGATAATCAAGGAGATACAGCACACAGTAATTTAAAGTATATGTACATAAAACCCCGAGAGTAGTTTTTGTCCCCTCCCCCTCCCTGAGTTTGAAAACAAATAAATGCTTGACTGTGTCTGTTGTCCTTTTAGAAATTTGCGACATTTTGTATAGAATATGTTCTACAATGGTTTGATAAAATAGGTAATAAGTGGAAGTCCAGATGATAACAATTAAAAATAAACTTTTCAAATAAAATTCACCTCTTTTTCTTCAGGAATTCTTAATATTGTCAAGTGACCCCCCCCCCCCTGAAGGAGGGGGGGGGTTATGTGCCCCTTAAAGCCATGCTAACCTTTTTGTATGGCTAAAAAACATTTACATTACAAACTTCACAAAATGCATTGTTAGCAGACAAAATCAGTAAAATAGATTTTAACCAAAAGTAAAAATTTCTTAAGAATTACCTTAACTAGACTTAGCACGATAATATAGTCACATAGGGTGTTGTGTACTAAATTTGGCGAAACAAAATATAATTTCTAAGGCTAGTCTGAGTGTCGGACATACTAGGAAGAAGGTGCTTAAATACCCATCCTTAATAGGAAGGAAGAAATTGATGAAAAGCAAAGGAAGAAACATAAATAATTCTTTGAAACATTGTACAATACTATCTAACTAAATGGATGGGTGATCAACTAACCATAGTAAGCTGATGTAATGATTCTGCTCAGCTTACCTTGAAGGAGAACAATGATGAAATATCCAATCTGTGGACAAGGAACACAAATATCTTTCTTAGATGAACGATTTCAGTGAATCATTTGAATTAGCTTCACTGCTAGTCCAATCTGGCGTGCTATTTAAGTTTGTAAATTTTTATGTAATGATATGTATGTATGTATGTGTGTATTTATTTATGACCCATCATACAAAAAGAAAAAAGAAAGATGGAGTACATTCAAAACAAAGAAAAGAAAATCAAACAATCAAAAACAAAAACCAACATCAAACATCAAAAATGACATTTTGCCATTCATGGCGAGTTTCCTTACAGCACATATGAGCATTAAGCTCACATAGCTTGACACATGGATCCGATAGGCTATATTTCTTATAAGGTACGAGTTACGAGTCCACGGGGGGACTCGCAGTAGAAACTTAGCATATCTAAAAAACGCACGCTTCATTCTAAGACGATCAAATTCACTAAATATTCGGTAAAACGGCACTAAATAAAGAATATGTGGCAGGGCTACACTATTATAAATCCTCGCGAGAAGGGCTCTATTCAAATGGAATTGGGAACTTACAATCGCACCATATGAACGACAGATTTTACTCTCCCTATTTTCCAACATTAGTTGCTTAGTTTTCTTAAGATTCTTACCAATTGGGAGACCAATATATGTCAACTTATCACAAGGCTTTACTCCAATACTATTCAAATCTATAGATGCATCATCAACTCTAGTCACACCTAACTCATTGAAAATCAAAACTTCACATTTTGCTGCGTTTAGGGAAAGCCCAATTTCACGGTAATTTTCAGAAATTTCTCGGGAACATTTTTCTAACCCGCTAGTGGTCCTACTAACATTAAGAACATCATCTGCATAACAAAGTATCGATATATAAATCCCTTTATATATACAACACGAAGAAAGTTGGCACTGAGCTGGCAACGGTTACATTATTATATATTGTGGGTGAAGTAATCGCACCCTGTTTAACCCCAATATGAATTGGTATTTCTTTGCTCAATAAATCATTTCCAGGAATACGTATTTTAGCTTTCATATGGCGGTACACGTAAAGGATAGGTCTAACAAAATCTGGCGATACTCCACGGTTAAGAAGCTCATTCATTGCTTGGGGATGCAACAGCGAGTCAAACGCTTTACTAACATCATACGTTCCAAGGGCTAGGGTCCCATCGGACTCATCTGCATCAATCAATAAATTACACAAACATTTTAGAGCATGGAAACATCCCAGCTTAGGCTGGATCCGAACTGATAAGGAGGCGTATAGCAAGTAGAACGTAGACTATTAATTATAAGCAATTCAAAAATCTTAGCAAATACACTTGAAACAGTTATGGGTCGGTACGACGAACACTCATATGGATCCTTCCCTTTTTTAAGGATCGGTGAAATAAGACCTAAACAAAAAGAATCCGGGACTACACAACTACAAAAAAAACCATTTGGTAAAGCAACGAAAGATGACAAATCAGCTTATCAGACGCATTTTGAAAATGAAGGGCACATATACCATCACAACCCATTGATTTTTTCTTTTTAAGCTTTCGTATAACTTCACTCAAGTCTTTGGTACTAACTACAAAGGCACCCGGTCCGGGATTAAACAGTCGATCATTTAGTTCACTTTCAAATTTCTCACATTTTTTAGCATCAGGTTCAGCAAACTGATTCATAAAATACGAATACCATTGTATCTCACTGATAGTAGCTATATTTTCCCTAGTTTTATTATTAGCCGAACGAGTCTTCCATAACTTATTTGGGTCATTTGATATCGATTCGGCAACTACAAACTTTGAGCCACTCGGTGAGATTTGAGCTCCTTCTGAAAACGCCGCTTTGTAAGTAGCCGTAAGGTATTAACAATTCCATTCTAGGTTTTTCACACTCATTCCACAAACGTAGCCAGAACGAGGATTGACATGCGGCTTTAAGGATTTCGTTTCTAAACCATCCAAAACTTCTCGGTGCCCGGTCTACACTTTCTTATAGAGACAGCGTACATCTCGGCTATTTTTAGAGCATGGGTAATCTGTGCACAGTAAAAATTCAGCTCAATCCGTATCGCAGACTGGTCCATCCCAGGTTGCCGCTGAAGGAGCTGAAACGGAACTCGAATTTTATCCAATATGCGGTCGCACTCCGATTGGAAGATACCCTTATCAATCTTATCCCAACATTTAAGATGAAAAGATTTTAGCTTTCTTTTACCAAGTTCAGAAGAATGAATACCACTTATGGGAATTGAGAGGGAAAGTGGGATATGATCACTATATTCACCTTTTAGACCAACTTCAACCATTAGATCTGAATTGGGAGGATGGAGAAATACCGCATGGTCAAGGTTAGACGTACTTCCAGAAAAGGAGATAAACGTATAATTTTTCGGAATGACCGTGTAGCCGGTCGGCAAAATAGAAAGAAAAGTTTCAGTTCTTACGCTTGAATTCTGGAGCAAGTCACAAATAAAGTCTCCAATAAGCATACACTTTCTACTCATCTTTTTGATCTTTTTTCTAACAATTTGGCTACTTTTCTGCAAGCAATAGCAAATTTTCTTTCAAAAGCTAAATCTCTGTAATTTGATGGAAGATAGAGATTAACTATAATAAGATCATCAACTGTTATGGCAAGATAGCAATCACACATTTCAAGCAGTCCTGATTGGCAAGTTGTCAAGACGGCTAGACCGCCACTTGGCCTTCCTTTTGCTTTAAGTCTTTCAGCTGGGGATAGATGTACTGTTACATTAGAAGAAAGGCACAAAAGCTGAAAGTTCATATCTGTCAAAAAGTGCTCCTGTAAACAAATCACGCTGTAATATTTCACAGAGTTTCTCCAAAGCTGGTAGTTTATGATGAACCCCACCATTAATATTCCACGACATGATGGAGAGAAGTCTTTCAGTGGTCCTTCCAAGGAGTGGGATCTGTTCTGCTCTGAGCTTGATTTCCAATTTTCTGGGCAGGATACTGAATAGCATGAGTGACCTGAAACTTTGCATACAACACAATGTTTTTTCTGCATGCGCGGCTGCTCCTTATTACTTTTATGGTCATTACTTGCGCACTGAGAACATATCTCGGCATTAGGACAATTGGCCACTATATGACCTATAAGGTGGCATTTGTAGCAACGGCGTGGTAAGAAATGAAATTCATCAACACGTAAACGTTCAAAACCGATCTTCGGAGGATCTTTTATGCTTGCTTCCACAGCGTCTTTTGACAGGAAATAAAGTCTGAATGTCCGGGACTTACCGATCTGTTCAGCTTTTTCACATGTCGGGATCAGATTAGCTACATCTGCCGCCTCAAACTTCTTTGGAACAAAACGCACAATTCCAGAAAACCTCTTCGATTTTACGCTGGTTTCTAGTGAACTATTTCCTATTTTCATGGCATTTGTAATCTTTTCAGCCGAGTCCTTTGACTTGACCATTACTTTCCATTCGTCTTTATTACTCTTCAACTCAACTATATCATCACTTAGCTTTCCACATGTTGACAGAATAAAGTCCTTACAGGCATCTGGCGCTTCAAGGGACTTGGGAGGGTTTTTCACTACGACTGAGTAGGGCAAAGGAGTAGAAGCCTGCTTCAAAGTAATAGTTGGCCACGCTATCGGCGCCTGTTTTATCTGCTCCGTGACGCTATCTACCTTTATACACATCTGGTTTACTTTAGTTGTGATACATGCCCCAACTGCATCGGCGCACTGGGGTACTTCTTCAGGCTCATAAATGACAAATTTCGGCAAAATTTTCTTATCTTTAGAACACCGATAGACAGCCTTTGCTAAATCCAGCACATTTTCAGAATCCTTGTTAGCAGTTCGCATTCTGTCATCGTATCCCAATCTTTCGTAGAAAGTCCACAGTATTTTCTTTGCTTCAAGAATAGACTCACAGGTGAAGAACTCTACCGCTCTATTAACATAAACATCTGTTTTCAAACCACACTCTACTGATCGGGAAATATAGTTCAATAGCGGATTCCACACAAGATCAGCATTGCTGCATACATCCATTTAACTGATAAAAGTCCGAATTCGAGCTTGTTATATTTCGTTAGCACGAGCAATATTTTCAATCGTATGTCCAAAATCAAAGTCCATATCTAAGCCAATAATCAGTTTTTGTATAAATCTCCTCACTAACCAGGTATCGACAATATATAAGTATGTCAGGATTATACGTCACTAATCCCTATTGCGAAATGTTATTTTGTTCACTACAACTTACTGAATTATTAATGTCCGTATAATATCCAATACTGATGTTGACACTTTGAATGCAAGTTTAAGACTGATTACAAACTTGATATGTGTCACCGAATTTAACAGGTAGAAGGTGCTTAAGCTCACCTTAAGCTATGCAGTGCGAGGTATCAACTACTGAATTAAGCCCTATTGTGACTTTCCTTTGCTTTGTCGTCACCAAAATTGCTTGCATTTAATTCCCTGCTAAAACATGAGCAAAAATGGAATCACTAATTTTCCAGAAAAAAAAGAAAAAAAAAAGAATGAAAACGAAAAAAGAATATTGAAATAAGGTGGATTGTTAGAGTTTGTATTCCTTCTGTTGTTTTTCCGTTTTGTTGATTTCTCTCGACGCTCACTGATTTCATTTTTGTTTGCCTCTTATTTTGGTGTAAAATTTAAATTCAAACAAGGCTAATAGGCAAAGGAACAGTAGAAATACTGCTCAATTTACCAAATGACACTTCCTATTATATCTGGTGACACATATTAAGTCTGTACTCACAACATAAATAGCTTAAACAACATGAACAGTTGAATATAACATTAAACTAATTCAAGCCATTAACTGAAAACTGTTCTTCGACGAAGGACCTCAGTCTTCTGTGACCATGGATCAGATAGTTTATTTCTGTCCTTTTTCAAGATAAGCTGAGTATTTCCATTTTACTGATTCCCAATTATTAGCTGCTCAGACATCCATTTATTTATATAGCTTAGTACTATGGTACCAAAGAAATATTTAAGTTTATTCTTTCATTTTTCAGCAACTTTTTTTCCTTGGTTATTCAGCAACCTTTACGAGTGCACAAAAAACTTCAAACATTTAATAATGAGGGTGATCTACAACTTTTACATTAAAAAGAAGACGGAACGAAAAATGCTTCGAAACAACTGAAAGAAATAGTCTATCTTTCAAGAGAATCCATCCCATTACTTGAGAATGAGGAAAAAAGCCAAAAAGAGACCATTTGAAAACTTACCCTGAGACCAGGCCATTCTTTGCTGCTGAAAGCCCATCCCGCCAAACATTGGTTGAGCAGCAAAAGTTGGTGACATCATGCTAGAAGTGGAATTCATGTTGTTTCGTATTCCCCCGATAGGCGGTCCAGGAGGTTTCGTCTTGGCTCCTAGTGAAAGGTTGTCTAAATTTATATTAACAGCTCCTATGTCGGACCAGGTGGATGGGAGACTATTATTATTTGTCTAGAAAAAAATTAGATAATAAAGGAACACAAACATCAAATCACGCACAAACAAGTCTCCTAATGTTGTTTCTCTGGGGCTCATTCCGCTACATAGAATACACGGGTTATTCACAGAAAGATACTTGCATTCATGTTGTTCCTTTGTTTTTCTTTCTTTTTTTTCCAGCTTTTTGCATCAATATACTATACTGCATTGATATAAAATAATTTAAGACATTCGACATTTTTTTAGTATGAATTAGTTGCTGATGGCCAGGAAACATCTCGGCTCAGCATTGTTTTTTTTTTCCGGGAAACGATAAAACTACACAAAATTGAATAAAAACGTTCCAGATACAAGGTTCACTGGCATCAATAAATTTGAACCTCATTTTCATCCCGGTAATTCTGGACCGACACGCGTATCTCGAAGTCGATAATACGAAGTGTGATTGGGAATTTTCAAAAGTGGGTTTGTAGTATAAAAATGATAATACTTATGGGCTGTTGCAATAGATCTCCTTAGACGATATCTCTTTCTGAATGAACACACCCATTCCAAAGGGTTTTTCCAATTCTGGAAGTATTCCTAAAATTGTCTTCTGTAAGGGTGTGAAAAAACTTTCTCTATATTTGCTTGGATGTCATCAAATCAGTCAGAAATCTTCTCTTTCATTGACATCTTTTTTTTCATCTTTCATTGATATCTTTCAAGGTAACAGGTTGGCAGGGGTAAAAATCAGGGGAATAGGAGGGGGGAGGGTTGCAGAAGCACAGCTAAGTTAACTTTGACTAAAATTTCCCGGATCAAGAAAACAAGATGTACAGGTGGATAGTTTTGGTGAAGGCTCGAATTTTCTCTTTCTAAAGGGTAGGCCATTCCCACCGAACGTTTTTGCGCAAACGCTAAAACGCTTAATCGGTGCAATTATACTAATTAATGAAAACGTAGGGGGTGGTTGCGAAGATTTTCTTCTTAATATTTAAAGATTTACCCCTTAAATATTAACAATTAAAATTTATACAATTGTTACAGAGGAACACCTGTGTTTTCTAAGTTTATTTTCTCGCCATTTTTATGGCGATTTGCCAGGCAACGTTTTAAATGTTACATGGATTTAGAGACCGACATAAGTTTATAGTTAATCCGTTTCTGAATGTCTTTGTTTTAACGCCTAAGTCACACTAGTCTTGTTGATAAGAAAGCAAAGATTTAAGAACAATATGTGCTTTCTTGTATTGTAACGTCAGTTTGTATATATTACTGAAACGGAGAATTTGAAATGAAACATTTTTTTTTAATAGAAATCAACACTTATTGTTGTAGTAATCTCGCGAGGAAACAGTCTTTTAAAAAATAGGTGGATTTGAAGCACAATTGTATCACACGTCCAAACAAAGATATGATAAAGGACAATAACTCACAACTACCATTTATGGTATCTTTTCCTCCAAGCTGTATTTATGATATTTTGGACCAAAATCCTTTATATGCTCTGAAATAAAGAACATGGTTCGGATTTTTAAAAACAAAATTCTCACAGAATTTGGAAGCTAGTTGAACTAGTTATGTCAAAAAAGCAATTCTGTTGTTGCGAAATCTTAATGTTTTAAGGAAAAAATACTACTCTTTTGGGAGAAAAGAAGAGGTGCTTCCGTGGAAAAAAGTGATTTTGCTTGATTCTTCAGATGGGGACTGTTATTTTCCTTAATGGGATTTTTGGCTATGATGATTTAAATGGTTATATAATGTTCCTGGATGATTGTTTGGCTCCTACGGGCAAATTAATGATTTCACGATAACCATAGAATCGAAAAAAAACACATCAAAATTGTCTTTATGTTCGTCACGCTTCCTTTGGTCGTTGTGAATCTGGTCTCTACCACTGAGGAGGTTAAGTCTTTGTTTCTGGGCCATGCCCAAAACACCATGGCTAGTAAGTTACTATTACCTCATTCATGAATTCTGGATCCATTTCGGTTCGATTGAACACTTCTTAAGATACTTCAAGTTGGCGTTGTTTCCAATTGTCTGACAGCACAAAAAAAAGGGAAGAAAAGCGAAAATGGGGTTTTTATAAAGCCAACGAAACTACTGAATGCAACAAAAACGGATATTTCGAGAAGACAACTGCTTCCCTTCTCCAGCAATATTAGAGAAAGTCTTCAAAAAAAACAGTTCACACTTTCTGAGCCGAAATGGAAAGATTTAGACCAGAAAAAAGATAAATAAATAAAAGACAAAAACAAACAACGTGGATATCAAAATGGAACAAAACTTAAATTGGAAGAATTAAAGAGCGGAATAGAATATCATAACGGAACAAAATAACAGACAAAAAAAAAACAATAAACCGAAATACATAAATATCAAAACTTAGGTTTGGCTTAAACCAGGGAACCGGGTAATTATAAAATAAGTCACTCTTTTTATGGTTTTCTCGGACGAATTAAGAGACGAGAATACAAAATTATTTTGTCTGGCGACGATTTTGGAATGAATTCCGCGCACCTTCTATGAATCTTCAAATCCTTAGTTGAAACTAACTGAACCATACGTAAGCTCAAATTAAGTTTTAAACCATCCCCCTAGTTGTACATCTACGTCCAGGTGAACTCGATCGCGAACTTCAACACTGGCTTCATGGGGTTTGGACGTGAAAAGCTGGCCTGACCTGTGTTCATCCTCGAATAACTTGTGGCCATCTTTGAACAGACAGACAAGTCAGACCAGATAAAAACGCTTGACAAAGTCAGACATCTATCTCCAAAAGCTGTTTTAAAAATTTCTTCAGTCTCCAGAGCCAATTTCCTAGTTTTAAAAATCAAAATTCCAAACAAATATGTTGTTCCAGTTTTTCGTCCATTTTGCAGTCTTTAATAAACTTGTACCAAAAGACTACTGACGACACGCAGTTATAAGCCGCTTGAGGCAAACACAGCTGCTCACAATCCCACTCCTCTCAAATTTATTCCAATCTTCACAATTTACTCTTTCCAATGAGGATATCACTGTCTTTAAATGCTTTCTTATGAGCTCTCCGCATCACATTGGAGGACGTCCTGCTTTCCTTTTGGCCCCAGACGGATCACCAAAAAGCCATTTTTGGCAAAGTATCTTTCATTAAATGCCTAGGCGGTATTCTTACACAATTCCTTTTGAAAATATATATCACATCTTCCTTAATCTTTCAAAGGCCCCACGTTCCCGACCATGCTTGAAAACTGTTGTTACCAGCTGCTTAGACTCTCTTAATCTTGGTTCTAAGATCAATCTTCCTGTTTCCTAACAATTTTCAATTACAAACAAACACCCTGCACGTTGACACTTCAAAATACTACACTCCCTAGCAGTTTTATAGATTTTTTAGCAGTAGATTTTTAGATTTCAAAACAAAAGTATTTTGAAGTTGAGACATTACTATACAATCAGTGAATCGTCACCACGGTAGAGGACTAGAACGGGTGATATCTGATGCCAAACGCCGTAACAATTCGTTTTGCGTGAAAACCCAACTGTATGCACAAACAGAAAACAAGTATCGACTATTTGTCGTCTTAATTTTTAGATACTCCAACAAGCTTCTAACAATAATTCCTGTTTTTTTTTTATAGATCTATTCTTGACGCTAATGAAAATCTTCAAATACAAATTCATGTTTTCAAACGCATTCGGACAAAAAAATAAAAAGGTAAAGGGTGCCAAAAAAGTGGGATTTGGAAACTCCATTATTTTTATTGTTGTTCTTGTAATATTGTTTTTACATGGAGTGAAGCAACAAAAGAAAAAAGATGACACACACAAAAGAAACTTCCTACGACAACATTAAATATCAAAAACAGCAATGCAAATCAAAAATATTACACGAGAGGTGAAAAGGACCTAACTGCAGGCAAGTCTCTAATTTTAGCTAGGCATCCAACTTATTATATGATGTCAATTCATCAGCAGTACTAAACATTCGAATAATCTAACGTTCCTATAACAACATTTGAGGTGTATGGTCATAAGTTCAATTTAGTAAAATCTAGTCCGGCGTTCTTTTTGAGACATCCTTTATGAAGTTTTATTATTTCCATTGTAAAATTTTTAGTATGATGAATCGTGTATTTGAAGGGCCCTAAAAATATATTCCCTTGTATCATCCATTCATATTACACGCTCCTGCTTCTGCCTAGAACAGTTTTTTGAAGTGATGGTTAAAGCAAAAATTAAAAAATAGCCACTGACGCAGAGAACTAAACCTACAATCCAAAGTAATTTCTTTTCTGTAAAATTCTCTTCTGTCTTCTTTTTCTGTTGCTTTGCAGAGATAAGCTGTTGAAGTTAGAGCCAAATTTTTCAGTTTCTATTTAATTCCCTTTTCAGCGCTTTTCAGGTCACTGGCCCTTATTCAGCTTCGTTCTCGTAGTCATTTTCACATTATGTCAAAAACAACGGTACTTCAATAACTATCCAAATTCAGTATATAAAACAATGGCTTCCAAAACAGAAGCGGATTTGAAAAATGGCATGAAACAAGGAATGGGTGATAATCGAGAGGGGATGCGAGTGAACACAAACTGCTTGTTAATCAGAAGAAAACAATGTTCTTGTTACATGGCAGAAGCGCAAATTACCTATCCATGGGATTGAAGAAATTGAGTTAGAAAATGAACGTATAAAACGGACAAGTATTGTAAAGTATCTTGATGTCATGGTAAGATGAATGCCCTAAGTTTTAAAGATCATATCGCATTTATAAGTACCAAATTAGCCAAAAAAAATGTTTGGAACGCTACCGGAAGTTTGTGAAAAATTTTTCCCCCAAAAAGGCTATTAGAATGTTTTATATTTTTCTCTTATTCATCCACATTTGTTGTACTGGTGTTACAGTTTGGTCGTCGACGTTTCACTAGCCATTTATATCCGCTCCGTGTGTTACAAAATAAAGCTGTTAAAAGAGTTTTGAAACATGACTTGCCCCAGAACGAAAAATCGAGGGTATCAAACCAAATAAAACTTTCAAAACCATTTTTTTTTTTTCGTTCGTGTCGGTGAAATTTTATGTATGAACTTGTGTTTTATGCATAAAATTTTTTTCTAATTTGTTACCTGCAACATCGTTCTCTCCCCTCAAAGAATTTTTATAAAGAAAGGGAACATGGTTCATGCGAACCTAGATTAGAATGTTTGAATCAGATAGAACACCTGTTTTAAAATTACTAACCTAGGATCCAAATTTTCTATTAGGTTTATATTTTGGGTCCTGGAAGTCGGAACAGGCCTTCCAGCAGAAATAAAAGTCAAGAAAGGCCTTTGAAAAATTCCGTGCCTGTTCTTTGCAATGTATTTGTTTTTAACCAATATTGTAAACATGGATTGATGATTGAATTTGGGAGGTGGAAAGTATATGCTTGTGAGATAGGTGTTAAAAGAGAATTGATTCGTGTGGGGGTTTTTTTTGACTGAGGTAGGTGTCGGTATGTGAGAGGAAGCATGATGAATCATAGAGTATGAGTGTGGGATTTCCTTAAGTAGTTCCCTGTAAAAAATATAGTTATCTTTAGAATATCGATGTAATCATGCCCGACGACTCTAGGCCCAGGCATGCCTTTCCAAAAAACTAACAAACAAGTAATGTGTCCCAATAAGAGTCTATGCATAACTCCTCCCGCCATTTACGACCGTGCCCCCCCCAGCCCCATTTAAAAACATTTGCCTCTCCAATTAGTACTTCGTCCGGAGTTAGTTCCCATGCAAATTGGCGGGCATGAAAGAACGACCTCCCACGTGCCTCTGGATACCTGGCTAGCCACCAGAGAACCAAATGCATCTAGGGAAACGGTTGGGTTTGGCAGCCCCCTCCCTGCCTCCTGAAACTTCTATTGCTACGAATGGAACCAGATAAATTCAGCCTCGGATATAATATCCATCTCAAACCCCGTATCGACCTCGGACCGCCCAAGGAAAATTCCACGTCTGAACAATCGTTGACCAAGGTGGGCAACCAATGTTGGACCACCTGGAAACGTCTCCCTTGACCAGCTTGGAACCAACCCCCCGGTTCGAAAGGCTTCTTTTTTAAAAAGCAAAGGAACTAAACTAAAATAATATAAAGTCCACAATAGCCTTTGGGAAGTGCCAACCGAACGCAAACGCACCTGCCCCTGGACATGTGTGGAAAGAGGACATAAGGTTGGGAGGACATAGGTGACGACGACCTTGCTTGTTGGGTCTGGCGGTAGCCCCAAAAAGAGGAGAGCGTTGGGACCTTAGTAAAAACTGAAACAGTGGGGGCCCTGAACGGTAAAAAGGGCCCCCCTCCCCTGTCTATTCAAAAAACCAGTAATCGCCCTAGACTTCCGAACAAAAAATGACCGAAAGAGCTGGATGGGAAGCAACGGCCCCAAAATAACTGTCCCATTACGGGTTGGGGCTTATGTGGCCCCCACAAAAACGACGGCTGATGAAGAAGAGCAAACAGAAACGAATTTCCCCTTGCTATAACCTGCCCTTTTAGTTTGTTTACCTGAACCTATCTTCTGTACCTCCCCCCATGGACTACCTCCCTCCCTCCTCCTCAAGGAGACATTGAAAAATGCCAAGTGGTTTTTCAAACACGAATCAGGCCTGTGGGATTCCTTCCGCCCTGTGGGAACCCTGGTTAACAGTGGGAAATAGCTCCCCTAAACGAGTTAATGGAGAGAGGCGGCCTGCCCTGAATTGGTTTTTTTTGTCCCCTGGCCCCCGCAATTCTAACCGGGGAATTTGTGCCGAAACCACATTGGTTTTTCCATAGAACCCAGAATATAGCCAAGTACACACTGGTCATAGCCAATTGAAATGGATCAACAAAAGAAGAATGCTCCCGACTACAATCATCCCCCTTAAACGTTCTAACGAATGGCGTCCGTCCCCCCCGTCCTGTCACAGAAATTGCCGCAACCCTTACCGGTGGCGCGGCCCCGAGCTCGGGGGAACACCACCGACCACCGAAGCTGGTGAGCAGCCCAAAATTTAAGCCCTCCCGCCTCAAAGGGGGCTATTGAAGAACAGCCCCAGTCCTTCCTCCGGAAAATTGTAATGCCGTTTCGCATCCAACAGGGGAAGGAAAAAAACCCCGCCCGCTTCCTGGGCTGAAAGCGGTAAACCATGTGGGTTGGATATCCAACAGAATTTGTTTGGAGGTCCCTTTGGGGCCCAATTTGCGATGATAAAGTGGAAATTTTGCAATGGAAGATCCCCCTTTCAAGAGAACACCTCTTGCCGGCAGCAAACCTGGACCCGTGTTGTTTTTTTTGGAAATGAGGGGCAAGCGGAGAAGAAAAAGAACCTGGATCCAGTAAATCAACTGTCCCTTTATCCATCCCATAGAGCCCTTCAGCCCGAGAAGCCCACGTGCCCCTTGGCGGGGACATGGGCCTAACAATGACAGACCCACCCTGCTTAAACCAAAAAGAAGCGCGCAAATTCCCATGTTGCAAACATAAACGAAACCGCCAGGCTTTTTTTATTTGACAGCAAGGCACATCCGAACTGCAAGAGGCCGCCCAAAGAAAAGGAACAGTTGGGGCGACCCCTAACCAATGAATTGCCCCTTCGTTGAGCTGTCAAGGTCAAGCAAAACACTCCTCCCAAACTACCACCATACATTCGAAGCCTGGCCTAGTCGTTGGGTGAGAATATCCTACTACCAATCCACAATGCCAGCCGTCCGCCAGTTGGGAGGGACCACTTTTGAGAAACTGGCCTCAACTCAGATCCACCAGACCCAGACGTACCCAATGAGCTTAGCAAGCCTTTGCCTGCGGCCTTAGCTAACCCTACCTTTGCTCCTGATGGTCACCCTGGAATTTAAAAAACAGCCGGAGGAAAGATAAAAATCTGCCCACCCGCCAAAGCCTTTAAGAGAATTAAAACAAAAGCCGGCCAGGATATTGTTGGCCCCTCACATCGGATTCCTTAAATGTGGGGGGGGTTCCCCAGCCCATGAATTTCCCTCTGGCTAACAAAATGGCTTGTTTAAAACCAAAAACCTTGTGTGTGGCCCACTCTGAAAAAAAAGTCCCCTTCAAGACTGGAAGAAGGGAGGGCCTACTTGTGCAATCTAACAAGAGGAAGGGAGAAGCAAAAGCCAGAATGTAATCAATTATTGTCGGGCCATAATTTTTAACTTACCTTCAGTTTTTTTTGTCCCTGGAAAGCGCTTTCTTCGTCTATGGGCCTGCTTCTCAAACGGGCAACAATGAATATCCTTTCCCATGCCCCCTGCGGGTCCCCCCACCCCCCCACCCCCCACCAGCTGGGATATTCCCCATGGCCAGGCCAAGGGTCCCCAGCCACGGGAGGGGCAATCCACATACGAATTAGACAGCTAGTAGAGAAGAAAACGTCCTTGAATATAAGAAAGGAAGAGGCGTTTACATTGGGCCTTTTGTAGATTTTCCAGATCCTGGCCTTCGACATTGTCGATAGGCCAGCTTCCCACTATGGGTGCTAATCCCCTCCCAGTCACCCCCCCCTGTCCCCCCGGGCTGGCGTACCCCCACGACAAAAATCCGTACCTCCTACCCCCGTCTCCTCCAAAGAGCTGTATTAAAATAACACTGAAGTTGTTGCCTGGTGATCCGTAACATGGACGGCCCCCCCCCCTTTTACTGGCTATATTTCAAATTTTTTAAAAAAATGGTGGTCCCGGCAAGGATGTGCCCCCGCCTGCCAACCTGAAAAAGCTCTTTAACTGTGTAAATAGAACCCCACAGTCCCTGAAATAACACACAGCAGAAATGGCCCAGCCCCCCGTTTGGGGCATATGACTTTGCTGGAAGAGTTTTTTTCTTTCAGACCCGTCGAACCTTTTTGGCCGAACGGACGGTGGTGGGGGGCCCTGCTAATATGGCCGAAAAACATTTAGTGACCTCAAAAAAACTAACGACTTGTGGAAAACACTGGCGCCTCTCCTGCCGCTGAGAAAATTCCGGGTCCCCCTGAAAAATAAATTGGTCCGAAACCAAGATAAATGCCCGTTTTTTGTGAAGAAAAAGCCCCCCCGGTCCCCAACCCCCTGTCCCCCCATTCTGTGGGAAATTTTTGTGGCGCATACCTGGGTAGAAGGTTTGTGAGTCCAAGCATTTTTTTTACCTACCTTGGGTTTCAATTTGTACTGCTCCAAAAGAACCGGAAAGCCTAGATGGCCCCGAAATATCAGCCAAGAATCGGCAAAACAGGCACAACTCCCCTGTTCTTCGGGTCACACGCCTTCTAAACAACAAGTCCCCTTCCATAAACCCCCCAGATCCAGCCGGTCCCCTCACCCCACCCAGCACACAAACAAGCACAAATATATTCTTCCCCCTTTGCTTTCGGTTTGCCAAGCGGGTGTTATGCCTCCTTATTCTGCTGAAAGACTTTTGTGTGGTTCCGCCTGGACCTCGGACACAGACCACGCTTGAAAGGGTAGAATTCCCCCATCCAGACGAAACACACCCTTCCCGAAAAAATCGTAAGGCTCCCCCGATTGGGCCCCCGACAGGGGTTATCGAAATTCGAAACAATCCCTCAGGTCCCCCCCTTCCCAAACTCCCCCCCCCCACCCCTGTCCTCCCCCCGAGGAGGCAGCCTTGAGAGTCCCCACCTCCGCCTTTTACGCTGCGGGTTTTGGTATGGTCCCATCTGCGTCCCGTCCCCTGCCTCTTTGCCCAAAAACAACCCGCCCGACGTCATCTTTCGATTTTCGGGACCCAGCCTGCAAAAACGGTGCTGTTGGAGGGCCGTCCCTTAGGGGAAAGGAACCTGAAGCACCAGAATGGGGCGTAACGTCCCATCCGTGATCGGCTCGCCTCCCCAGAAATAATCAACCCGGCTTGAAGTGACAACCCCACTCCGCCCCCGAACCGACCCCAACCCTGGAGAAAGACCTGGACGGGGCCGCTTTGACGACTGGTTCCCTCCTACGCTGGGCGGAACCCGCCTTTTTGCACGAGCAAAGAGCTTTTTACGTAAGTAAAAGTAAAAAGTAAAATCTGTCTTGGCTTTTTTTCTCTCTGGTTTTTTACAAATTAGCCCAAGTTCCCCCCTTGATGCAACCCCCTGCAACAAAATAAACTTGAAAAAATAACTTTTCCAACTTCACAACCATCACCGGAATCGATCGGAGATGAAATGAAAGTGCCCATGCCTGCCTAGAGGGTCCCGCCCCCCCCCACCCCCTCTCAGGCAATGTGTTGGAAAAACCCAAGAAATTTAAAAAATTTGGGACCCATACAGAACGCGGTTTAGGGTTTTAGGGGAAGGGAGTTTTAGGTTTTAAGTAGGGGTTTTGGTAGAATGGGGGAGGAGGAAAGTTCAGGGGGAGTTTTTTTTTCCTAGGAAAAACGCATTTAGTGGGGGTAATTAGTAGTTGAGAACGTCCCCCCCCCCCCCCCCTTCTTTTTTTTCGGGCGTCCCCCCCCGCAAACACCCCTAAGGTATGTGCCGTGTGGGACCTACCTTTTGGATATTTGTTTTAATACTATATAACAAGTTTTTCTAATTTTTTTGTTAACTTACTATAATTATCTGGAGATTTTAAATGTTGTATTCCATTTTTTTTTTTGGTTAGTAATTATATGCAACAGATTGTTTCCTATGTTTAATGTTTTTTTTTCCTGTGAAAAACACAACGATAGCATAGAAGCATCATTGGCTTTGTGGAAATGTAAAATGAAGAGATGAATGTTTTTTTGGCCAAGTTATTAAAAAACTTTTACGAACGATTTTCAACAGGTTGGGCCAATGGAGCCCACAAAGTAAGATATTTTGTGATTTTGTGGAGTTGTGTTTCTCCCTTTTGGTTTTGTGGTTATGTAATTGGTTATTTATGTAATGGACAATTTAATTTTAAAAAGTATGAAACTGTTTTCCCTTTTTTGTTTTTGGTATTGCCCATGGTCCCCCCCCCCACCCCCCCCTAGAGCGTTTTAAGCCCGCCCAATAAAACTTTACTTACTTCCATTTTACGCACAACAAAGATCTTTTATCTAAGGTTTGAAGAAATCCCTTTTTGGGCAATTATTTATAACATCCTCATCTTTTGGAAATTAATTTTTATCATTTAAGTTATTGACCTCTTTTTCGATCCCTTTTCGAGTTGCAAGGCTACGACACAGTAAAATTAAAGGTAAAATGAAAAGTCTAAAACACACAACTGAAAAAGGAAAAATCGCTTACCGGTGCTTTTCTTTGATGGGACTCCGAAAGTTGCGGCTCCAGTGGATAAGACTGAGGTTGTGCAGCCGGGGATGCGAAGTCAAATAAAGCAGGTTGTAGAGGCCAACGAGGTTGGGCCTTGAATAGATATTATGACAAAATTACTAATTTAAAAGCGAGTTCAGTACATCAAAACCTAACCGTTTTTGGGTTTTAGTTAATCAATAACTTTCTTAAACCTTCTCCGTTCATTACATCTACAAAACTGAATAGAAATCGAGATATAAAAACTGACTCTACCTCAAGTTACTTAGGCTGTCAAAACCAGGATTAGGTGCAGGACTCTGAGACATCCAGAATATTTTCAACCAATTCTAAGTTTCTAGTGTCGGAAGCAAAACTTTCGATGACCAAGGTTTTACTCGATGTAATCAACTAACCAGCAAACAATACAAGTTGTATTTTCTAGAAAACAAACGTTCATTTTGGACTTTTCTAATCCTCTTCCCTGAACCATCACAAAAGAAAAAAAAATGCAACCTTTATTTACAACTTTAAAATCTTACGTTAGAGAGCTGAGACAACAGTAATAAAACACGAAAATTTCTATATTTGTCTGTTTTCTTTAGTTTGTACTATTTATTTAAATGACAATAGTGTCAGACAAGCTACCTTCAACCAATACAAAAATACAATTTTTATTTTCGTTTATTTGACAACGGGTACGTACTCAGGGGTGAAGGGTGGGTGAATCCCCCCCTCAAATTCTTTAATGTTTTACTTTCCATATAATTAGTTTTCCCAAATAAGTAACCCCCCCCCCTGAAATAAATTTCCCGCGGAAGTGTCTGTTTTGATAAGACTCGAGAAAATCTTATTTTAATGTTTTTCCATCTTCTGCTACTTAGTGAAAACTCGTGTAATTTTACATACTACAGTGCATTAGCTTGAATTTTGAACTCAAAATTCGGCAAACGAAAACCCAAAAAAGTACAATACTGAAGTAATTAAAAAAATAATATTAAAAAACAAAAACCAGTTAAAGAACAAGCGAAGCAAGTGTCTCAAGGCTACCGAAGTAAGTTGCTTATCTGCGTGTGTTGCGACTGCAGCAGGCTATGTAGTTACACACTAATCAAATAAATATAGCATCATATTCATGACTTAGTAAAGAGATAAGATTCTCCATGTTCTTATTTCCGGCTATATCATACAAAGCTAACGGTCGTTCAAACTGACAAACTGGCTTTATAGATGTATTTAATGGAAAGGTGAACATATGGCATCTTATTGAAACAGAGTCATGCAAGGATTTCAAGTTGTACGACACAGCTTGCCAAATTGAGGCCCCAGGGTCCTTGTCCCTCTAGCTACCCCTACCCCCAAACATATTTTCTGAGCGTGCAAATCACAAACCTAACCCTAATTATGCAAAAAAGAAATCGAAAATCAATCGATTTAAGTGCAACATTTTAAAAATGATAGATGCTGAAATTAGAGTAAATGATTTTCTAATCTGCGCGATCGAAAATAATCTAGGGAATGGTCCTAAATAACTAGACGTTGATCGTTAACATCTTTTAGGCCACATCTTGACTGTTCTAAATCAAAACCAAATAACAACATATTTTACAAATGGAGGCTGACTGCCGTGTACAAGCTGCCTAATATTTAGATACGTATAAATGTCGTATAATAGATACGTATAAATCTCGTATAAATGTCCGAAACTAATATATATATATATATATATATATATATATATATATATATATATATATATATATATATATATATATATATATATATATATATATATATATATATATATATATATATATATATATATATATATATATATATATATATATATATATATATATATATATATATATATATATATATATATATATATATATATATATATATATATATATATATATAAATGTCCGAAACTATATATATCATAGTTTCTTGATATATATATATATCAAGAAAGTGTTTTATAAATAATTTTTTTAGACCACAAAGTCCTTCCAATTATAACTAAAATGGAATAAAAAATACTGAAAAACGGGTAGAACTTGCAAAGCTTGCTTGATCGTGGTAACGAGCTACAGGTAAGGAGCAAAAACGGCCCCAGAGTAACCAAATCTTAAAATCTATAAAAATAATAGGCTTTTTATTCCGATTCGAATTTATTAAATTCATTAAGTTTACTGTTACCCATCAAAAGCTACAATCCTAACAAAATCCGCCTGATTTTCAAAAAAGCGGGAGGAGACACCACCAGAAAGTCTTAATGAAAATAACACCATTAGATTCAGCATATCAGAGAACCCTACTCTAAAAGTTTCAAGCTCCTATCTACTAAAATGCAGAACTCTCTATTTTTTGTCAGTAGAAAGATCACGGATGCATGTTTAAAAACCAATAGTCAGTAGAATATCGGGAGAGGGCTTTTTCGGAAGATCGGGAGAGACAGTCCTTTTTAAGTGACCAAAAGATTAGAGGGCAACTAACCCCCTCCCACACCCCTTGTTTCCCAAGAACACCTGAAAAAATTTCTAGATAATCATTAGTTTCGGCATACTTAAAAGGTCTAATAACTATCATCTGGGGATGACATGAACCCCAAAAGTCCCCGGGGGAAAGGGCTGTAAATTATGGAATTTCCCCCACTGTTCGCATACGGTATTTGTTATTGGTGAACATAATCCCCACAAAAATTATACAGAAATTTCAGGGGGAACTTTATGTATGGGGAGGGATTTTCCAATGTGACTTTCCGCGGGGGAGGAAAGTTTCCAGGGAAAATTTTAGATAGGGGTCGGGATTGGCTGGCGTGATTTGAAAAATGGTCGGAAATTAAACTTTAAAAAGCAGGCCTCTTCCAACTGACAGTAAGGAGCAACATTAAAACTCAACATTAAAATCGCAGTCACCCTGTCCTGTTTTCTGTTGCATTAATTATCATATTAGACTTTTTTTTTAAATAACAGCTATAGTTTATGAAATGTGGATTTCTGAAGAAAAGATTAAAGTAAATTACTAATTGTGAATTTAAGACATTTAAAGTTATCCAATTCAATCGCAACAGAATAGAGAAGGACAGACTAGAGCTGTAGTGTGGAAGAGGAGATACAATATCGTCAATTTGGAAAGACTTGAAGAATATTTGTTTGCAAGAAGAGGAAAGTGGACAATAATGGAGCCATCAGGGGCTCCGGTCAAAATCCCCTATGGCTACCAAAATATGCAAGGACTAACAACAATGCCTGTAGTTAAACAGTATGGGCAAATGTTTATACCAATCCAATCTAATAGCCCTAATAACATGTGTTTACCCAGTGTATCATCCTATGTACCAATGGTACCCACGCAAAATAGATATAGTCCACTACTTGATCAGGAGTATCCACCCTTACCAAGTAGCAGAGAAGCATATAATGAACAGGAAATAGACATGTTCGATTGTGTTAACCCCTATATTGCAGAAGGTGTGAACACTGAAATAGACAAATCAGCTACAAAAAGAAGAGCTACAGATGTGGAGTGTCAACAACCTGAAACGAAAAAATATAATTCAGTGAATAATGGTGGAGTCTCATCCCAGGTTCCAAAAGATGGAAGGAAAGAAATAAATATGGAGTCAAAACAGAGACAGTGGGTGTCAGCAAAATTAAATATCAACAAAGAATTTGAAATCCCAGAAGAAGAGCTTTTCAAGATCGGAATGGTCATTGAAGTAAAGGAGGAAGATGAATCAAAAAGATTCCCAGAAGATTTCAGACTCTCAAAGCTCATGAAAGAACTATTAAAAGAAAACAAGTTTGAGTTCGAAGTTTTGGCTGAAAGAAGGAAAATCTTTTTTTTTGTGAAAAATGACATAACAGCTGAGAAAATTTTGAAGCAAAGTCAAATGTGTGGCTTGGCAATAGAGGCCAAGAGAAAAGGTGAGACAGTAAGAGGGATAATAAAGGGAGTACCCCTTGAAGTTTCAGAGGATGATATTTTAGATAGTATAGATAGCCCAATTGCAATAATTGGGGCCAAAAGGCAAAAAAGATTTAATAGAGAGACTAGAAAAATGGAAGACAGTCTTGCAATATTGCTAACATTTGAAAAAAAAATCCTTCCTCCTGTTGTCTGGATGGGGGGAAGGAGACGAATTGTGCATGAATATAAGAGACAATTACTACAATGTCATAAGTGCCAAAGATATGGACATGTAAAGAATATTGCCCAGCAAAAGAAGAAATTTGCCTACGATGTGCTGGCAAGCATACATCTGGACTGTGTCAAATGAAGAACAACAATCTACAAAATAAAACATCTTTATATAAATGCATCAATTGCTATGGTAACCACCCATCAACTTCAATGCAATGTAGTGTCAGACAAAGGAATACCGAGATTTTAAAAGTTGCTGAAAGACATCAAATGAGTTTTAGAAGAGCTGAAATAGTTTATAGGTCATATGCTGAAGTGACTAACAAACAGGCATATAAAGAACAAGCAAAACCAACGTGTCCCTTAGGGATAAAGAAATTGGTCAGATGCAGCAAAGAATAGTGAGTAATACTATAAACAAGATTGTGATTGGTCTAGTGTTGTCACCAGAAATTTTAAGCATAGAGAACTTGCCTATCAGGGAAAAAGTAGATAAACTTTGTAATTTTATTGAAAGTTTGGGAATCATGCAAATGAACAGCAGCCTTATTTTGAATCAGTGTGTAAATAAATGACTGTTAAATCATACATAAAAATTATGTCTTGGAATGCAAGATCATTAGTTAAAGTGAATAAGGATTTAGTACTAGACTATTGCATTAAGAATAATATTGACGTGTTTTGCATTCAGAGACTTATTTGAAACCATATATAAATCCATCATTCAGAGATTATAATATAGTGAGATTAGATAGATGGAATAAAGAGAGAGGTGGAGTGATTATTGGTATTAACAAGGTAATCAACTATATCCCAATTCATTTGTCAATACAGGAGGATTATCAAAATGGAGGTTGTTGGATGCAAAATACATCTTAAAAACAAAGTAAAGCTGAATATATTCAATATTTATATCCCAGACGGTAATTTACTTTTAAGTGATCGAGGTCTAGAAAAAATTATAGAAAACAGTGCCTGGAGGAGAGAAACTAATGATTATAGGTGATTTAAATGCACACATTGGTCTTTGGTGTGGATGCGGAAGTGATAATAGAAATGGGAGAACAATCTTTGAATTTTTAATGAAAAACCTCAGATATATGCCTGTTTACTCCAAAGGATCTACCAACTAGAATCAATAACAGAACAGGAAGATCAGTGACCATAGACTTGGCCATAGGATCAGCTTCATTGGCACCAAAAGTATCAGTAACAAGTGACATGGAATCCACCCTATATAGTGATCATTTTCCCATTATGGTAGAGATTTCTCAAGATAATAGTGTATGCAAAAATCATGAAGAAACTAGCAAAGTGAATTTAAAGAAGATTAACTGGGAAGATTTTACGAATAAATTACAAGAAACAGACGTTCAGTCACAGGTTAATGGTTGTGAAGATGTCGATGAAAAGATAGATGTATTTCAAAATTCACTCTTAGAAATAGCACAAGAACTGACTCCAAAAAGTAAAAGAGGTCCTATTCACCGCAAACTGAGTGTTTGGTGGAACAATGAATGTACAGTTGCAAAAGAAACAGCTATTAGAGGCAAGAAGAAGGTACAATCAGCTTCCAAACTTTGAAAATTTTTTAATGTGTCAAAGAAGATATGCAGTCTTTAGGCGCCAAACAGTGGAAGCAAAGAAAATTTCGTATCAAGAATTCGTGGAGAAGTTGGATTTTAGACAGCCTGCAAGTAGAGTGTACAAAACAGTGAAAAAACTGATTACAGGGAAGACAGATGATAATGGTAACCCACCCTTGACTGTTAATGGAGAGCAGTTAGTGGAAGAACAAAGCAAAAGCGAATAAAGCAGTAGATTTTGTAGAGTCAGTGATTGGAAGACCAGACGATTTTAAGGATGATGAAAAACTTACATTGCTAAGGTAATAAGACTCTCTAAAACAGAAAATGATATGGATTATAACAGATATATTTACGGTAGAGGAGTTAAAGAATGTGATTCGAAAGTTACCATTAACAGCACCAGGTTTAGACATGATTTACCCACAGTATGTCAAACATTTAAGTGACAAATGGATAAAAACATTGTTAGAAATTATTAACAAAGCCTGGAAGACGGAAAATTTCCAAAAATATGGAAGGATGGGGTAGTTACTATGATTCCTAAACAAGGCAAAGATAATTCAAAAATGGAAAACTTAAGGATGATTACTCTACTACTACCTGTGTTAGGAAAAGTTTATGAAAGAAATGGTTAAGGAGAGGCTTACATGGAAAGTGGAAAGAACAAACACTTTGAAAGATGTTCAATGTGGGTTTAGAAAGAACAGATCTACTATAGAAGTGTTACAAATGTTTGTAAATGATGCAGTATATTGTTTGGAAAATAGAAAAAATCTGTTTAGCAGTTTTCTTTGATGTGAGTAGTGCTTTTGATAGTGTGGTTCATCGACATATACTAGAAGGAGTGATTGCAGCAAAAGTTAGAGGACGTTTACTAAGATTTTCTTATGATTATTTACGTGAACGAGAAGTGACAGTAAAAGTGGGTAAAGCATATTCGGAAAGAAAGGTACTGAGAAAACGTGGCGTACCACAAGGCTCCTCATTGGGGCCAGATTATTACAATATAAGTGAATTTGATATACCACTGGATACAGGAGAGGATAGAGCTGGGATTTTCGCTGATGATGCAATGTGGATAGTATGTGATAGTGTTGAGGAGGGGCAACGAGTGGCCCAGGAGAAAATAAATTAATGGAAACGTGGGCCATGGAAAATTGTGTGCAGTTTTTCGGTCGAGAAACCAAAGCAATGGTAATCACGCGAACAAAAAAGTACTCTGCTCTTTGTCTTTTCTAAATGGGGAAAAAATTGAAACCGTGAATCAATTTAAATGGCTTGGAATTACCATTGATAGAAAGCTGACGTTTAAAGCTCATATAAGACAGTTTAAAGAAAACATGTGCCAAAAGATTAAATATTATGAAAATGTTATGTGGAGAAAATTTTGGCCCAAAGCCCGACTTTTTGATTGAATTTTATATAAAATACATAAGAGCGAAATTGGAATATGGAGGAATAATTTATATGGCAGCGTCTAAGTCCTTGTTAGAGGAGCTGAAAAAACTATTCAATACAGTTCTTTAAGGACAGCTTTTTGGAGCAAGAAAGACAACTCCACGGAGCTTTCTCGAATCAGAAAGTGGGATTGAGAAGCTAGGTAGCAGGAGAGACATAGCAACATTAAAGTTCTTACGGAAGACATGGATATCTGATCAGTCGAATCCAAATTAAATCAAGAATGCTAAAGAGGGAAGGTTGTGGTGTTCATGGAAAAAACTATTAGGTATTGTGAGGGCAAAGGAGATAATGGAAGAGTTTCAAATGGATTGTCAGTTGACATCAATGTTGAGAGTGTCCAATATGTTCATAACCCCTCAGTGGAAATCCATCCCATACCAGTGCAATACTGAACTTGAAAAGTGGGATAATCTAGATTATGATCAATCATTCAAGATGACAAAAGAAATGCAATATCTTGACACTGTGGATATCTTCACAGATGCATCCAAAGTGGATAATAGAGTGGGGGCAGCTTTTGTAATTCCCTCCAAGAATATATAGTTAAATTGATTAAATTAAGTGATGTAACTACAGTTTTTCAAGCAGAAGTAGTTGCAATAGCCAAAGCAGTGAGATACATAATAGATTTGGGACCCACAGATGAAAAATATAGAATCTGTTCGGATTCAAAAAGTGGTTTGGAGGCAATCAAGAATATTTATCTAGCAAATAAAGTAGCTCCTGAAGTGATCTTTTGCCATGAGGAATTACAGAAACTACTGAAAAAGGGAGTAACCATCACATTGGATTGGGTACCGGGGCATGCGAACATTAATGGAAATGAAATGGCTGACACTGCAGAAAAACAAGCATCCATAGAAGATGGGCAAACATTTGTAGATATCACGCCCAGGATGGTTAATCAAATTGGAGAAGTGATAAAGAAATTGAGAATAAAGACATTCGAGGACAGCCGTGTGTTCTCAACAAATATGATAGTTATACAAAAGAAAGAAAGGCAATTTGAAAAAGAAAATATATGGACCGCTAAAGTAAATCTGAAGCCAGGGTGATATTCAGACTAAGGTCAGGTCATGCAGGAATTCAGAAATATAGAGCCCGTTTTTTAATGAAGATCCGAGATGTGCATTTTGTGGAAATGAGGAAACGGTAGAACATCTGTTATTCGAATGTGCTGGAACAGAAGACAGGAGGAAGAATATTAGACAGTTTATTAGAGAAAAAGAATTCGACAGAGTAGTGACATACTAAGTGGAGCGGGCTTGAAACAGTGACTGTGCTGATGGACTTAAATTGATATGCAAGTTTTTAAAGGATATTAATCGGATACATCTTATATAAACCAAGTAGTATAGTGATTACAAGAAGCCCCCTGAGTCCTTGCAGGAAGAGAGGAGGAACCATCCATTTCAATTCAATTCAAAATGTGGATTTCTTTCTTTTTTTCTAGCGTTAGTGTTTTCTCATTTTTTTATGTACGTTTTAATTTGTTTAAGGTAATTTTCGTTTGTTTTTACCTTTATTCCGTTGATAACAGATTCCGGATGTTAAGTCACAACATTCGGACTTTTATTTTTATTTGAACGAAAAATTTTTTTGTTTTTTCTTGTTAAGTTCACGATCTTATTAAAAGTTTTGCCTGTTTTCTAAATTTGTTCATTTTCATTTTAATTGTACCTATTTAGCAAATGTTCCAAGTTAAACCTTATCAAAATCTGAGCCATTCAAGGATTTTCAATCATTGGAGGATTAAAAGTGGAGCCCTTGGACCCTCAGATCCTCCAACATGTCTCCACCCTAACGTCACATATATAGACATGCAATACCATTTTTTACTCAAGATCATTCAGATATTATTTAGAGAGTGGTCCTAAGATTAACTGTTAATATGCAGATTTTCCAGATGATACAGGGTTTCCATAATAGTTGGTATTCAAGCACATACTTGCTAAATTGCTGACATAGTACACCTTGCTGAAATCAGTCATACAATGATTTGTAATCTGCATGATTGGATTTCCACCAAAATGGCATCTGAGCCTAATAATACAGTTTAAAAGTCCAAAATAAAAATTACATTAAGCTCACGTTTTCCAAATGGTGGACGTTACGCCTTGTAGAAAATCAGAGCCACGCGGGGAATTTCCATGTATACGATTAGAGGGTTCTTGAGCCGTGCCTTCGTCAACTTACCCTTCCCTTCCCCAAATTCGCTTGTATAGACATGTTTTACCTCTTTCGGCTCATGATTATTCAGAGATTATTTAGGAATCAATCAAAATGATTACAGGTTAATCCTTAATGATTATTAAGATCGCATTGTGGCTATCTAAAATTAGGACACACCGTGTACGTTACAAAATGAAATGAAAACACAAGGATAATTTTGTGTTTCATATACTGATAAAAGTCCAAATATTTCAGCTTCACATCTGGAAGCCTCTATCAATGTAAGAGAACAGAAAATAACAAGAAAAAACAACACAAATGTTGTGCAAAAAAAAAAAAACAGAGTAAGTCCTTTTTCTTTTTTGTATAGCGTTTGTGTTTTTTTTTTCCCGCTGCCAACAATTAAACTGTACCAAAGCAAAAGAATACCGTTAGGTTGAACCCCTCCCCCCTTACCTTGCATCTCCCACTGATAACTTAGGATTATCCTTAAAAATGCATAGGACTAAGCTGTGTCACTTTCTTAGCTATATTTACCTCAAAAGCGGTCAATATTCGAGGTAGAATCCTGGTGACATCTTTGAAGATTGCCTGCTACATACAAAGACCCGACAAAGATGTAGCAGACTCGTATATTTGCACTCCGTTCACGGCCAGTTTATTTACAGGAGCATTGAGGTGTCTATTATTATCTATTAACAGCCGAAGAAAAAAAGTTTAAAAGAACAAGAATTTATTCCGAAAAACTTGCGAAAAGTAACTACTCATGGACTTGAACGTTAAAAAGGTTAAAAAGCAGTTTATAGGCATAACTAGAAACCTTCGACATAAATCAGAAGGGTCTTCTTGCATTATATGTTCCAGATATTCCTTCCATTCAGCAGCCCTTTCGGGGTTACTCAGCAGAAAATCACAGTTGACTTGCAACAACAGTCGATTCAGATTGGCAATTACAGATTCACGGACTGATGCCTCTGGATGGAGTCTTTGCGACCACAATAAATCAGAAAGGGATTCAGCCATTGTGATAATATTAGGGCTTGAAGAACCGAATGTACAAAATGCAGTCAAAGTGCAGAAATAGTGGGTCAGCAGTTGGTAGTCTTTGTGGATAAAGTCAATCGTAGTTTGCCTGTGAGCGGCACTCAAAAGTGACGAGAAGAATTCACTGGCAACATTGCTAAACTTGTTCAATGTTAGAGTTGGACTTTTGCGAGGCTGAAATAAAACGCCGAGTTTTTGCTTCTAGAGAAGAAGGCTGAATCCTAGGGTCACTTTTCTCCACTGTAGAAATAGATGACATTTTTTCAGCACTACCTGCTAGTACAAAAAGCATCAGCATTCTTTGGGCAATAGAAAAATTTTCTGCAAAAAATTGATTTGCTAAAAAAACAGCACTATTTTTAGAATATATGCTAACAATTGAAATCATGGTGTTAGTCCGCAATTCTTCAAAATTTTCAATTTTGAACTTATTTTCAAGGTGGACTAAAATTGACAGAAGTTGTGAAGCAACACTCTCGTTTTCATTGCTTAATTGTTCTTGAATTACGTTTTCCGCGTGGTTTAATGCAGCCACCACTCGTTCGTATTCATCACATTCTCCGTCCATACCCGTAAGATATTCTATCAAATCAGCGATATAAACAGGTGGATTTACTGACAGTTCCTGGATGTTTTCCTCAGTGTTATATGGTTTTAGATCATCATCACTGTCCAAGTCATTCTCACATTCGACACCTGTATGATATAACAATATAGAGTTCATTTTTCTCATCAACACCATGGATAATTTCATCCTGTTCATTTCTTGGTTCCTTATGGGTCAATGCCTTTGAATTCCCAAATATACCTGTGTTTTCTAATACTTCCCTCAGAACAGCATCCTCGTCCATATTTCCATTCTCGCAAATATCTTCCATGTTAAAAATTTCATCAAATTCAGACAGAAGAGAGGAGTCAGGCATGTTGAACGCGGGTTTGTGGTCCTCCTGGGCACAAAAGCTTTGCAGTTTTTGTTGCCATATACATACCGATTAATCGGTATTCTGTTCGCGGGTTTTGCAAGTAATGAATGGTTCCTTGTATAACAGCATCTGTAACAAAGCTCTTATCTAAACTAGCGTCATCAATACTTTAAACAAATTAAAATCGATTTTGTGATAGAAATATGCTCCTCTCTAAAGAAGTATAAAGTGAGGAACTCTTAGTCTGCCATCTATGCGCTAGTTCTTTCAAAACGTCAGTCAAGCAGCCGACACTAGCAAGGCTTAATAAACATCTCTTCAAAACTGCAGCGTTTCTTGGACTCTTCATCATACGATTCTTCTTAAAGCTATATAAGTATCTGATTTTTGCTTAACTTGACCGATCATCGCAATCATAATATCACTGCAACAAGCTTGTTGACTTAACATAGTGACAAAACTTTCAACGCCTTTCGTACTCAAATCCCGAATCAAACTCTGACAGAATCTTCTTGCAGCAAAGTTGACATGGCACAAAGCGCATAGCTGAGATAAGCAACTACTGAAGGTATTTTTTGGAGGATAGCTTATGAATAAAAATGATAGGAGCTTTGCTAGAAATCCAGAAGAGATGCCAACATTTCTCTTCAGTGCTTCTGAAGAAACAAAATCGACCAGAATATCTGGCCACTCAATAAGTTGCAATACCCCTCAGGGCATAAATCATAAGGAGTCTTAGATTTAAAAACACCGGAAACGAGTACTGGAACAGTGCCAATGAGTCTAACTACAGGATCGACCTCGTATACATCAATTTCACACTTAACGGTTTTCGACACCAAAATAGCAAGCATTGAATCACTTTTTATTAGCTTTATTAGAATATTTATTAGCCTATCTCGTCTGCGACTTGGATTAAGAGTCTGAATATTCTTGATAAGAACTTGCAGAGAATTTAAAGGTGGTCCATATAAAATAAGCTTCTCAAAGAAAACTGACTCAAACCAAAAGCTACTTATTACACTTTCTATACAGTCACTGAAAAAACTTTCACAAAAAGTAACAGTATCCTCTCTCTCGATGTCAATCCCCAAGCAACTTCTGAGGTGTTAGGTTTCCGGGTAGATAATATTCAATCGGTGCAAAGGCTTTCTTTACTTGGGCTTCACTGGTTGACACAAGAGCATCTTTGAATCTTTTCACGTTCGATTGGACATCTGCAGTGAAAAATCAGCAATCAGGATGCTCGTAATACAACACAGGGCATATTCTATATCAAATCAAACAGGGGATTTGCCTTTAAAGTATCAAATTATAATAAATATAAAGCAGTTTTCAAAAAGATTAGGCATCCTTTTATCCAAAGGAAACTCCTTACCCGAGACGAAAATAGATAGCTCGATGGGCGTCGTTTCTCGTGTGCAATTTAGTAAGATATTAAAACTATTCTATCTCTAGAGCAGCTCCAGACAGTTCGTTTGTTCTTTTTTTCAGTTTTAAAGTAATGATTTTTTTGAACAAAAACTAATGTCCCCTTTATGCACAAAAATAGGGAGTTCAGCTTTTATAATTTTTGAAAATAAAACAACATAATAATTTGAGCAGATATTTTAGAATGGAGGATATAATTTAGTTTTAGAAAATCATTATCCGTAAAAAAAAAAACAAAAAAAAGAAATAAAATAACAATAAGTTATCTGAAACTGTTTCCAGAGTAGACCAGGTCTAATACTTTTTCAAAAAACCCATGTTAAGCAAACATTATTGTAAAACTCGAAAGTGAAAGTCAAAAATAAATATTCAAAGATGGAACTTCTTTTCAGGGACTGCATTACTGTGCAATGCTGCCAGCAGACTTTTGGAATTTTTTGATGTGTTTTTGAAAGAAATTCTCAGAAGGCTACGAGCACAAGAAATTGATATTCCTGACGGCACATATTGCTACACCGAGGATATTAGTTTCTTTTTATAATTATTATTTATATACTTAAAAACGGTTATCAGGGACTGTTATATGGACAGACAAACATTCTATTTTACAAAAATCGTACACGAAGTATGGGACGACGAATTTCCTTCTTTTAAAAAGCATTTAACCTTTTCTTAAATATTAGCGTATACAACTTTCAAACAGAATCAGAGACTTTAAGCGCAAGATTTTTGTTTCAGTGTAAATGCATATGCATACCATGAGTCCCTTTTAAAAACTATACTGCTTCGTAAATACGAGCTAAAAAATGTTGACTAAACTTGAACTTTAAAATAATTTTCAAAGTTGAGAATTATGTAATTTAGTGTTTTAGAAAATCGATATGCTTTCATTAAAAAAAAACGAAAAAAACGACAATAACTAAGCAGTGTGAGTTTCAAACTTGACAATTCCATTATTTACCAGCGGAACCAATTGAGGAGGTGGGGGAAGGGTGACAGGGGATATTTTCCCTCCTAGATTTCCCCCTCCCGAAAGATTTTGAAAAAAAAAGCTTTTTTTATCTTTATTGAAAATCGAAAAAGAATTGCATCCCAGACCACTAGATTTTGACGACAGTTTCGTGAACTGGTGCCTCTGTTAATTATTATTAATTAAAAAACTAAAAAACTCCTGTTAATTAAAAAACTATTCAGATGACTAAATTGAATGCTTACAACTATCCGGCAAGATACATTTCTTTCAATTATAAAAATTCACATAATAACGAAATTAAAACAACATTCTAGATTTTGAAACAGTTCAAGCGAGACACATTCAATCAAATAATGAAATTCCAAAACATTTGCTGAAATATCAAATTTTTAGTATTTCTAGCGTCACTTTTTTCTTACTTTGTTAATTCACTGCCTCAATGACGAAACTTGGAGAAAGGAGCACAATACATTAGTTGTTCATTGATTGAGAAATGAGTGAATAGTTAGAGGGATTTTGAGAATGAAATTCAAAAAAATTTGTAGAATAAAAATAAACTTCAAAGCACGATATCTTCTTTTAAATGACGTTCCTTTAAGTTGGTACTACGTCACTCTCCTCTCCCTCGACATTGAGATCAAAATGATGAAAAATATTCATCGTCCAAGATTTTAAAGAAATATTGCAGGGTGCCAAAAACCAAGAAAACTTTAAGGCTGTTTATTAACCACCACTTCCCCAATCAAACAGGAGTTTTAATTTTTGAAGATATTATTAGAAATCTTCAAAAAGAACATGATATATTAGTCCCTGAATGGTCCACACCAGCCACAATAGCAGTTCTACAGACCACTCCTAAGAGGTGAAAGGACCTTCACTGTGGTCCACACATTTTATCAAATAGAAAAACAAATTGTGAAATCCTTCATTTGAGAAACGACTGCGGCCATCTTTTCTGTTTTACATTTCTGCACTATGTTTTTATATACTTGTTTTACATTTGAAATAACATTTTAAATCTTTGTTTACATCTAAAAGTCCCATTTTTAAATATTCCTGTATAAAAAAAATGCCAGGATAGGTTGAGTCAATTCCTAAAAATGAGTACAAAATCCTAAGTAATTTAGATTCAGAATTACAAATGTTTGCTTATATGATAAAAATCAAACGATGCAACAGCACAAAGTAATAGGGATAATTGGATTTTTATCCTGTTTTTTTAATTGACAAAATTATACCGATGAAAAATACCCTAAATTAAACTACACCCAATCCGAGTGCGAAGCATGGGAGAGGGGTAGGATTGGTTAAAGAGGGGAGGGATTTCCTAACGGTCATTGACAGTTTCGTAGAAATCAGAGTAAAACCGCAGGACGCTCCCTCTGAATCTGTAATTATATGAATTATAATTATAAATTATAAATTTCTTAATTATATTGTAAAACAGAAAAAATTATCAAAATGTAAACAAAAAAAAGTTTCAACTAAACTAATACATACTTTTTAATAGACACAATAACCAATGTTTTTAGTAATAAGCCTATGGGTATACTTTTTTTTTATTCAGTTCACAAGTTTAGAACTTGTTGTTTTCTTTTTTTAATTTCTAGCTTTCAACTTGAAACACACCTATGTTCTATATTTCTAGTAAATCTGCTGTGGCACACAAATAGCTTATTTGATTACCTCCCCGGGTAGCCCCACAAATAGTTAGGGCCACTTGTCAAGAATTAACGACTCTCCCAATGGTTGTTCCTGTATTTTTTTTATACATACAACTAAATTATATTTATTTTTCTTTTCCTCTGAATCCCCCCCCCCCCCCAAAAAAAAAAAAAAACAAAAACAAAAATATTAGTTAAGAGGATTCTAAATTGAAGCTTATCGGTAAAAACGTTAGAGAATCGAACTTTCAAAAAACAAATTTTCAGAATAAAAAACAGTAAAATGACCAATCCAGTAAAAAAGAATTGAAAAAAGTAAAGAAAAGAAAGGAAAGAAGAAGGTAAAGAGTGGAAAAAGAAAAGAAAGGTTGAAAAATAAAAATTATTGATCACATTTGCTCCAGCCAAAAGAATACAGAGTTCCAAGCCTTACATCAGGGCAAGGCTTTGGTAAAGCTATTCACACAGCTCTATTTAATGTAAGAACAGAAGTTCTTACGTTTTGCGTCAGACCTCATACAATATTGTCTTAAATTCTTGATGAATAAAGTTGGTCGGTTGCACCGATATATTTTAATCCAACTATTCATCCAATTTCAAATTCAAGAATAAAATCCTTTATAGGGATCTCAAGAAATGGAAATATCAGTAACATTAATTTTATTGGTGGTGAGGCCTTCTACTAGCCTGCAAAAACAAAGAAAGAAAAGCCCTAAAATCCCACCATGAGACATTTACTCCGATCAGAATGGGGGATAGTTTCGACAAAGATGATACAGTTGTGTCGTCTGCGTTGAAACGTATCCAAGAGACAAATTTGATACGAACACTCACAGGCTTTGCTGTATCTATCATACGCAAGCTGTTTTGTGTCAGAAAAAAAAAAAAAAAAAAAAAAAAAAAAAAAAAAAAAAAAAAAAAAAAAAGGTAATTGAAACCTAAATAACCTTAAAATTTACAACCAGCCAAAAAAAGCACAAACATTGAAAATATAATAGAGCGTCCTCACAGTAATCGCAATAGCTACAACGCAAACTAATTTTCATTATTATTTTATTGAAGGAATAATTCGCTAGGCTGAAGGACCACCGTTAAGGTTAAATGAGAAAAGAAGAAATTCTATGGCTCACGAAGATAATACAAAATTTTTCAAATTGAATTCATGTATTTCGCTGTTTGTCCATTGAAGTTCCGTAAAAATTGCACAAGTTGTGTAAGGTGTAACGTTTCTTCTTCACTTAAAAGGTTGGCGTAAATTCTGTCAGGATTTTATCTACCAGTACAAATGTTAGCTTAAGGACCATTCCTAACATCTACACTATTTTTTTCTGTGAAAGTGTTTATATTTGAGAGAATTTCGGGGGGGGGGGGAGAGACAAGTACTAGTAACATTAGATACTTGAACTTACAATATAATATGTAATATTGAATCAACACTCATATGAACAGAGATGTCTTTATAATATAATACAGTTTTTAATCAAGAGCAGGTTAGGACGATTAAAATTCATCTTAAAATAGATATATAAGGATGATTTCTAGAAGCTTAACTTTATACTATAATTAGCAAACGCTTTTAATGAATCAACAAATAAAATCTAATAAAGTTAAAACTGAAAGAAGAAATATGACTCCTGTCTATTCTATAGAACATTTGTGTGTGTCACAAGGAAATCGTGCTTGATCTTCAGGCTTTTTTTCTTTGAAAATTCGATTCTTTATTTCAAAAACTGATTCCATGCATATACTCTAAAGAAAATTTCAAATCTAAAGAATATTCTGGCAAATTCTTAGAGAGAATATTTCTTACTTTATTGCACCAAATGTTAGTACATTATTTAGCTTCTTTTTAAATTCCTATAATTGCTTGTCATAATTGCTTCGTTCAACACTAAGACATGATTTCGGGGAGTGTGCACTCCTTACAGACCTATCCCTTGTGCACTCACATATTTCAAATACAAAGCTGCTTTTATATAATTAAAGCGGTCCTTGTGTATACATCTCTTATAAACAAAACATCATTTTATCAGTAGATCAAAAACCTGACGTCAAATATACTCTGTTCTTCACGAGCATAGATAATCAATAGAAAACAAAACGCTATTAATAAATCCATTTAAATGTAAGCAGAGCAAAGCAGACAATTTTTCAGGAATTATTTTTGGAGACATATTGTTACTAAAATAGTTAAGATTTTGTTTTTGGTTTTCACTATTCGACGCAACTTAAAAAAGTTCATCAACAAAGTTGGCATGCTAAGCGGGCGAAGCGTAAGTATGACAACCAGAGCAAGATGAAATCAATAATAAATGAGGTAATATGTAGGTTTGAATGACAGTTACTATAAAAAAATATTATGTTTTTAGAACCCTTGAGCAACTACCGTACCAGCCAATTTGGCATTGTCTCTATTATCATCTAGGGCAAAATCTGTCCTTATCTGCCTATTCGCAAGCTATTGGAAATTATTTCTTAATACGATCTGCCACGGTGATTCACAGTGATACCAACGTCCATATTGTAGTTTCTTTTTATTTGTTAAGCATCGTCTGTCTAGGTTTCCAAACATTATTAGTATTTTTTATTCCCTAAGAAACACCTCAGAAAACAAGTCGTCGAAGTTCAGGGCTTTACTTGATAATTCTTTGTTGCAATCTGCTTCCTAGCGTTAAGACAATAATAGTGTCAAATGGTCATTTAAGTGAGAGTAAACTGACACTGCTAGGTTTCTCACACCTACTGTAAAACTTGGAAAGAAATAGCAGCAGCATGGGTTTCCGAATATCAAATTCAGCTCGACAATAGCTACAAATCACCAATAAAGTTTATCAAAAATGATCAGGACCTAGAATTTTCATTAAACAGACGAATTTATACGATGTAAGTATTTTGAAGACCACACAACCTTTCTATGACGTCCAAATAACAGTTCAAATAGGGATAATCCTTTTATATTTGCTGATGACGGTCACTGCATATGTGATCAAAATATTCAGAGTTATATTTGTAAGGCAAATTTATATTTTATAAGGTTCAGAAATTAAAATATCTAAGATCATATCATTTAACCAAGTGACATTTGTGACAAGCGCTACTCGATGATATTTCCTCAGAAGATAAAATTTTGAACAGCACAGTGTTTCATTTGTAAGACAAATTTATATTTTATAATCTATTTTATAAGGTTCAGAAATTAAAAAAAAAATTTTTAACAACAGTGTTTCATTTCTAATCAGACAGTACTTGGTTAAAGGCTGACTGATAAGATTTTAATTAGAAAAATAAGTTTATCTTTATAGAAAATATAGCGATTTAATCACACTTCTCCAATATGGCATCAATATCGCGATTATTTATCGCGATTTTCAATAATAAAAAGACCCACTACAAAAAGAGGGATGACTCGAGGTTCCAAAACCACTCTGTCGCTACAGTGAAGCCTCGACAATCCAAAGATTTAAAGAAATTATTTTGTTTATATTATTATTACAACATCTTTTTTTATAACCAGACGAATAACATGAAAGAAGGAGCAAGGACTTACCTGATGGAGGACTTGAAAAAAGGGATGAATCACCACCAAGCAGGTCAAAGCTGGAGGATTGGGCACCATTTGAACTGATAGACGTAGAAACTGGCAGAGAAACAGGTTTGCCAAAGTCTAGGCCATCAAGCAAGGAGTGTGATGCTAAAAAAAAGGGAATTCCCTAATAATTACACAAGAAAACATAAAACATTTCACGGGTTGAATACTAAATAATTTTCGTCAAAATGAAAAAATAGTCTTAGACTAAATAGACAATTTTGAAGTTAATACTAAAACGCTCTAAAGAATATTTCCCAAAACACAATATATGCAAGAAGTCTAAAAATGAAGAAAATTTAGGCACACTAAAGCCAAAACGGGCAACATATAATATTTTCATCTTTTCCATTGTTTATTTATGGAATTAACCTCCATACGAGACTTTCAATAATAAATTACTAAATACTAATAATAATAATCTTACTATATTACTTGTTGTTTAGAACTACCTCCCCACACTTAAAATTCGGACAAAACTATTCGGATTACGATCTTCTACTACACCCGTTGACCCAAAAAAGCGCTACCGTAAAATGATATGCAAAGCATAGTGAACCTAGATACATTTAAGGGAATTAAATATGTTGCTTATTTTTGGATTAAACTTTTGTTTTGTTCTTTTCTTAGGATGAAGTGTCTTCTCTTTCTTTAATCGAAATTATTATTTATATGTTTTTATTTATATAAGTTAGTTCTTTATTTTTTCCCTTTTTTCCTTCCGTTTTCATTCTTTTTTAGTAATAGGGTTGCTGATTTCGTTCAGGATTTACTATATCCTCTCTATGAGTTTTTTTTACGTATATGATATTTCGTGAATAAAATAAAATCATCCTAAGATCCAATATAAATGAAAAATCGACAGTTACAAAATCCATCAACTTTTCAGCAGCAGGATTAGAATCAAGACTACAAATATAAACAAAAATTCAAAGATGATAATATAAGGTCCTTCAGTCATTTTATTATTATTACTTCGGTTAATTATGAATCCAAAAACGAATTCAAGCACAAAAAGCCTTATAATACTGAAAAAGGCATAAATTCATATTAACTGAAAACACTGTAAGCAGCTTTCATTTATCATGTTGACGGAAAAAAATGCGCAACGATAAAACGATTCTGCGCAGCATTAGGTGCTTAGACTCATTACTATCAAACAGTAAGCAAAATTAGAGTTGTGACTCTGTATCCGCGAATCCACTTAAGTCGACAAAAATCCATCAGCATTGTCTTGAGTTTGGATTTCGTCATTCTGACTTTTTTCGTCTGTGCCTCATCTTTTTTTTTTTTTTTTTTTTTTTTTTTTTTTTTTTTTTTTTTTTTTTTTTTTTTTTTTTTTGCGCGTTCCATACTCACCTTCATAATCTCAGGATCTTACTAATTAATTCAAGTTTAGTCTCCCATAATACCACATTGAAAGATTTCTGAATTCTCCAGCTAATCTTGACCAACATGCAAATGCTTTTTCTTTTGTTCAACAGACAAGCTTTGATAACGATTTTCGCACAAAGCTTTGGCATTCTCAATTCATGTGTGAGGATGAGACACACTGTTTCTCGATTGATTCCTTTGAGCTGAGGGTGATCTCTGACTGTGAGGCGACGGTTGGAGTCGATTGTTTTTTTGTTTTTTTAACTTCTTGCACAAAAAGATCATTGCAAACAGTGAAGGAGTGCCCTTTGCGCTGGTCACCCTTCGTTGAGATTTTCCCTCTCTAAACCTCACCAGTCACTTGAAGAACAAGCTTATTTTCCATTTCAAGAGTGTCTGAGTACGTTTTCCCCGCTTTCACAAGTGGTTTTTTGCAAAAAGACGCTTACAAAACCAATTTACACTCAAGACGACGTGGGCAAAAGAAACTGAAAATAATTACCCGACAGCATGAAATGTACACAAACATTGCACGACTGATATAACTTACCCAATCTCGCAATAAAATGAGCCCGCCAATTTCGCTTGTTTTACTAATTCAAGTGATTAGTGTTATCAGCGGATTTTCTCTTAAGCAAAAGAGATAAATAGACATTTTTTTCATAGATCTTCAACAATGTTTAAATTCTTGGAAAAGTTGATCTACGCTTTGAAGTAACATAAAACAAATATTAATCAAGTCGACAAAATCGGATTTGTACTTCCATAGTTTTGGCTTACTGTATTTTATTCAATAAATAAGTAAAAGATTATTATTTTTACCTCCACCGTAAATGATAGTCAATTAATACTGATATATGCATCCTCGTGAGTTGTACCTCGAGTGACATTTTGAATTTGATACAACCATCGTAACACCTCAACTGCGTCGTTTTCAGCAATGTTCTCTACCTTTCTATTGTTCTCTCTTAATTATACGCACACTTTAGCAACTGATCATTTTCTCTCTTTAAGGTGAATTGTCATAAACATTCCTGATACGTCGTTTTTATATATTCAATTTTACCATTCTGTTCGTACTCATAATTTTTACCATTTATTCTAACAATACAGGGAACAGAATATCTTAGATTCTTAGTAAGTAGAAATTTACCTTGTGATTTTGAGCTAGTTGTATTCGTCGTACTCAATGTTGAGGATGACACAGGCTTTATGGTAGCAAATAAAGACGGTGCATTCGCAAGAGTGACACTAATGACTTCATCTAGGCTTGGCTCAGAAAAGGCAGAAGCAAAATCCCCGAAATCACCATTGGAAGACTATAAACAAATCGACACTCAATATATAAGAAGATATCTCAGACAGAGAAAGATTGTTCAAAGCACTCCCCAGGGAATAACGGCCTAAAAATCACATTTTCGACGTCAAACTCCTCCAGAAAAAAAAATCTTTGGATATTACAATAGTCCTGCAGAACTAACAAGTCCTGCAGAACGTCAAATTGTGTGCTTTATTTTCATTTGAAGCAGGCCTATAGGGCCATAAGTAGGGCCAAATTTTAACTACGTTATTTTCTTTTTTATTTTACTACTCTGATATTCGATTATAGATAAAAAAAAATAATAGCCATAAATTTTTCACATTATCTTAAATACTATTTACACTTTTCGCGTTGTACTGAGGTGAGGGGCGTAACAACCCTAATGACAATTCACGACCAGTTCATCAACTTTTCTTGAATTTTTCAGTCTTTGCATACAAATTTGTCTTTGTGTTAGCAAAATCTTAGTCAAGAGGGTTACACTAAAAAATCAGTCACTACAGCCAAGTGTTTTTTTGGGATAGATGTTCAAACCCTGGTTTTGCCCAACCCAAGTCCTGGCTGGGGTAGGGAGCCAGTTATGTGACTTTGTAAGCTCAGTCACCTGAGGTATGAAGGCAATGGACCTTTTAGGCCTCAGCCTCATCCAATTGCGTCCGCCCAACTACATATTATAAATTGTAATTACACTCAAAAATTGCCCCAAAAGAAATATTACAAAATTTTGTAATACGTAGTGACTAGCCATCAAAAGCGTTCACTGTTCACCCTTCGGAAATATTAAAATTAATTAGAAAGCCACAAAAAAAACCTAAATGAAGATGCAACTTAACTGTGCTTGCAATTTCAGTGAATTTCTCTCAACACTCGTGATTTTATTTTCCTTGGACATATTGCAAAACTGAGCTAAAAATTTCACATATGTTGCTGTTTCTCTGCTGTGTTAAAGGTGACGTCTTGAGGCACTTGGTACCCTTTATTTGTTTATTTTCTTG
Source organism: Artemia sinica (assembly GCA_027921565.1). Taxonomy (NCBI): domain Eukaryota; kingdom Metazoa; phylum Arthropoda; class Branchiopoda; order Anostraca; family Artemiidae; genus Artemia; species Artemia sinica. Next base: position 44,481,475 of record CM051258.1, read on the forward strand.
TTTTTAAGTTAAGTGCGAATTAATTTCTGGTCTGAAGAAGACATGAGTGTTGTCAGCCATACTCCTTTTAATTTTTGCTCGTTTTGAGTTGGAATAGGCTATCTATTGTAATTTCTGTTAGTTTTGGGTTTCATTTATTTGTTAATGGTGATTTGTGGTAGTTTTACACTAGGGAGATAAGAAAAACAAACTCGTAGAATTTGACGACGCTTTCGTCCGTAAAAACTTAAAACATTTAGAATTTGTTGGTTCCCAAAGCCAACTATCCTTTCAAAGGATAGCCAAATCTTCTTAAACTTTTTGGTGCCATATGTTTAACTTACTTCCGCGAGGGTATTTTTCCAAGGAGGGGGGTATTTTCCGCGGGGTTACTTTACGTGGGAAGAGGGGGGGGGGGGAATTTTCGTGAGAAGGGGGCCTTTTCCGGGGAGTTAAACACACACCCCCATTCACTATATTTCATTTATGTTATTTTACTGTGTTCATGGCCGTATATTTGGCTTTAAAATACCCTTATTTATCTATCTATCTATCTAATATGCAGAATAATTGCACGAAACACATTTTGCATGCAGACCCGCTATACTTTACCCCCCCCCCTCCCCTAATGTGCAAATCTATAGCCCAAATTTATTTCTAAAGTAACGAGGAAACTAACAATAAACCGGTGTGTTCTCGAATTTTACACAGCGTAAACTTGAGTGAGTAGCGCATAATATAAAAGTACCAAAATTCCTTCCCCCTACGGAAATTAAAAAAATAAAACTCAAAGAAAATTCTCAAGTTTGAAAAGGCTTATTTTCCACGGGGGGGGGGGGGGGGGTATTTTCCGGGGGATAATCGCCAGAGCAAGAGGGGGGGGGGGGGGTAAACAGCTAGAACCATAAATACGTATATAGCAGTAATTGAAAAAATTTGTTATTAGCAATGAAGGGAAAGAAACAAGCTAAGAAAATTAAGGACTTTCCAGGGTAGACAAGAAAAGGTGTATTTCTTAGATTATGGCTACACATTTTCATATACGACCAGTTGTCGAAGGATCATAAATATTGACAGCAATATGCACTTATTATTACTCGGGTGTTCATCTTCAGACATCATATACATTCTGCCTACCCTAGGAACAATAAAAGGCACGTTACTTACTGCTTGAGAGAAAAGTCCACAAGAAATATATAGCTATTTACGGCATGATAATTCCATAAAAATTGATAGGGAAAATGCACCAAATATTGTCTTGCAACCTACTTTGTGCTACAACAGCTTTGTTTTCGAATGATACTCTGGCATTATAAAAAATCAAGCTTTAACATTTAGCCCTTACAAAAAAAAAGGAAGGAAAATAAATAAAAATACTAACATGGAAGTCACCGAATTCATCAATTCCAGTTTTTCTTGCAGTACTACTGCTGGCTGTCTTATTTTTTTCATCTATCCTAGGATCAAAGTCTTCTGAAATAAAGGCATCAAACATTGAGGAGGATGGGGAAGTTGGGGATTTTGGAGACAAAATTTTGGATGGGACATGTGTTTTCTCCGGTGATCTAGTGTCCTTGTATGGAGATCGAAAGTCACAGTCTTTTTCATCCTGACTGGAAGGGCAAAAAAAAAATAAAATTAAATAATCGATTATAGAAATAGAATTAAATTAATAGAATATATTCCAGTGAAATAGCATACCTATGACACATTAGTGAACGCCTTTCTGTCTTAAATGTGCTTTTTCAACTAACAATAATATACAAGTAAATACGAAACAAATCCCACTAAAGTATTTATTCTTGGAAACACCTTGCACTTCTCTCTTTTTTGTCTATCTCTATCTTTACTAAGAAATACCTGTCATACTTTTACAATAAAATGTTACGAGATATTTTTTTTTTGTTGCCTAAAAAGTGGGAGGACAGAGAGGGGGTTGAATCGCGCATGAATTTCTGACTATTCTAGTTATTCTGTAATTTAATATTTAATTCTGTAATTTAATCTGTAATATGACTATTCTGTAATTTAATTTAAATTCGTTTTAGACGCACGACTTCCTCGTGCAGTAAAGTTTCCGCATAGTAAGGAGAAACTGAGACAAACAATTTCTTAATTGACAAGTAGCTTACCCCACGTAAAAAGAAAAGGGGCTCGCACTAACTTTTTTCAGTAATCACGATCATGATTTTACAGTAAAGACATAAACTCTGAACATAGTTCGCCCCCCACCCCCCAAAAAAAATAATACGTCACGTACTGGCAATAAATCTTTAAATACCCCAAATTTTTTCATTTGTACGAAATACTTAAAACACATTCTAAGAAAGGTGTATATCACAAAACAGAATATTTAAAAGTGAAAATAAATTTTAAAAACTTGCGTATTTCATTGACATCTATATTGAACGCGTAGTTCAAATGCGTCCCTTAAAACAAAGCCAGATCGGGGGGGGGGGGGGGTAAATTGATCTTTCTTTTGGTGTGTTTAAAAATTATGAAGTCTCCTTTGCCCAAAATCATATTTTTTGTCAGTGTTGTTACGTAGAACCGCGACAATAAATACCTTTTGTCCGTAAAATTCAAACATTAAACAATCTATTGATTCCCAAAAGACTGGACCTTTAAGCGGCGTTCACATGCGTGGTCAAGCTAGAATCTCATGTCTAGACATGTGTCTGGCCAGAAATCAATATCTAGACAACTACCGTTCACAAGTAAAATTTGGTGCTTGGCTAGACAAGTTAAAGCTAAGCATCCAGTTCTAGACTCTAGAACTCAAAGTCTAGGATTTTCGATTACAGTCAATGAGAATGTGTCAAGTTCGACTATTTTCATCATCTATGTTTACATTTTTAAACTGAAATTTAATTTTTGTTTTCTCATTAATTGTTTTTTTTCATTTTAGGCAAATATGCAACACCAGACATAATAGTTAATTACACCAAGGCAATTGTTTGGCTTGTCTCATCCATTATCTTGTGACAGTAAAAATAGGAATTACAATTTTGAAAGTTTTTCCCGCATAAGCTCTCTTGATTGGCTAGAAATGACAACTGCAATCTATTTGACGCTAAAATTGTAGTTTTAGCTAAGCACTGAATTCTTCTTGTGAATGGTAATTTTCTAGACTTTGGTTTTTGGCTAGAAGCGTGTCTAGACATGAGATTCTAGCTAGACACGCTTGTGAACGCCACTTTAACGAGAAACTACACTGCTACTGAAGCTGTTTGATGCTGTTGCTTTAGCTTATTTTTCTGCAAAGAATTCAACCTTTTTTATTATCTTTAATTTTGCACCCACTTCTACCAAAACTGTATAACGGATATGGAGGTCTCTTTCATTAAAATTGAATTCCCCATTTTTCCTAATTTTTTTAAGATACATTTGGTTGTTGAAATTTAAACACTTGACCAATTAATTTGATTTCAGTTAACTAATTAAATTGATGAAATTTCTTTTTCACAGCCCTTGGTACTTTACATTTAATAAAGGTCCCACACTGGAAGCGAATAAAAAGTGGATCTTTTTGACGTATATATTCTTTTCAAATTTAACATTCTCAGTTGTGCCATTTTTGTATTAGCTTCGAATATAGATATACAAATAGTCACAGGGTTTAACGCAACTTGGGGGATGAGCCTCCCCCCTCGTATGGCCATATCTATACATATTGTAAACATATTACGGATACTAGTTAAGGGACTCACCTGTGATTAGATCCTTCATCGCCACTATTATCAGCATCCCTCCAGCCTCCACCAGCGGGTCGATCCAAGTCCAAATCATCTTTGTCTCGTGATGCAAACCTCCATGAATCAATCCTACCACCAACTAAAGAAAGATTCGAATTAGTTAGTGTCTATTTATATATTAAGGAATCGACGGTATATTAAGAATATTTCAAGTATGTTCCATGGTCAATAGGGTTACTTACCTAAATTAATCCTAATTTTGACTTTTTTTGGAATTAATCCTAATTCCAGACGAAACAATACTGACTAGAAAGGTATTAGAAGCCAATAACTAAATAAACCATTTGAAACAATAATTGTATGGGAATGAAAAGATCACGACAATCAACTTAAAATGATTAAAACTGACGCTGTTGTTATCAGGGCAAACAAAAAGTTTAACTTTTAAAATCACAATGGATATCACTAATAGATATAGAAAAAAAACATTGTCTTGCTTAACTGAAAAAGGTAACACCTATACTAAGCAATGATTATAAAAGATACTGAAACTTATATTGAAATTACTAAAACTTATTGTAGTAATTAAACATATCACCTGGTAATACTTAAGACACTTAGCACTATTAATCACCTATTTCGAACTCGCCCCGTTACTAGGAGCCCCCAGACACATAGCCTAGACTTTAAAAAGAAAGACTTGAATTCCTGTTTGTCCATTTTTTAGGCAGCGCGCTAGCGCTGCCTAAGTAAAGAACGATGTCGGCACAATGTGTTTGTTTTTCGGTTCTTTATACCCGGGCACTTCGTATCAAAGGAGTTGTCGTAGAAACTTCGAAAAGGACCCATTCGATCGGAAATTGGAGTGGCTAGTGCCCTTTTTAATAGTCGAAAGTGATTGGAGGGCAACTATCCCCCCCCCCACGCCCATCAATCTCCCAAACACATCCAATCAAAATTTTGATAGCCATTTTGTTCAGCGTAGTTGATTTCCAGGTAGAAAATAGTTTTGAGGAGGACACTCCCCCACAACCCTCAGGGCAAGGTTTTTTAAATTATGGCCAGGGGCATATAAGGTTTTTTATAGAAGGCGTTGTCGTAGAAACTTCAAAACAGGCTCCTTCGATTGGAAATTCAAAGGGCTAGTGCCCTTTTTAATAGTCGAAAGTGATTGGACGGTACTACCCCCCCCCCCCCCCCCCACGCCCATCATTCCCCAAAACACATCCAATCAAAATTTTGAGATAGCCATTTTGTTCAGCGTAGTTGATTTCCAGATAGAAAATATGTTTTTTTGAGGAGGACACTCCCCCACAACCCTCAGGGCAAGGGTTTTAAGTTATGCCCTGGGGGCATATAGGGTTTTTATAGAAGGCGTTGTCGTAGAAACTTCAAACAGGCTCATTCGATTGAAAATTCAAAGGGCTAGTGCCCTTTTTAATAGCCGAAAGTGATTAGAGGGCAACTAGCACCCCCCCCCCCCCCCCCCCGAAGCCCATCATTCCCCCAAACACATCCAATCAAAATTTTGAGATAGCCATAATGTTCAGCGTAGTTGTTTTCCAGATAGAAAATATGTTTTTGAGGAGGACACTCCGTCACAACCCTCAGGGCAAGGGTTTTAAGTTATGGCCTGGGGGCATATAAGGTTTTTATAGAAGGCGTTGTCGTAGAAACTTCAAAACAGGCTCATTCGATTGGAAATTCAAAGGGCTAGTACCCTTTTTAATAGACGAAAGCGATTGGAGGACAACTAGCCCCCCCCCCACGCCCACCATTCCCCAAACACATCCAATAAAATTTCGAGATAGCCATTTTGTTCAGCGTACTTGATTTCCACATAGAAAAATATGTTTTTGAGGAGGACACTCCCCACAACCATCAGGGCAAAGGTTTTAAGTTATGCCCTGGGGGCATATAAGGTTTTTATAGAAGGCGTTGTCGTAGAAACTTCAAAACAGGCTCACTCGATTGGAAATTCAAAGGGCTAGTACCCTTTTTAATAGTCGAAAGTGATTGGAGGGCAACTAAACCCCCCCCCCCGCCCTTCATTCCCCCAAACACATCCAATAAAAAATTTTGAGATAGCCATTTTGTTCAGCGTAGTTGATTTCCAGATAGAAAATATGTTTTTGAGGAGGACACTCCCCCACATCCCTCAGGGCAAAGGTTTTAAGTTATGGCCTGGGGGCATATTAGGTTTTTATAGAAGGCGTTGTCGTAGAAACTTCAAAACAGGCTCATTCGATTGGAAATTCAAAGGGCTACTGCCCTTTTTAATAGTCGAAAGTGATTGGAGAGTACCTAGCCCCCCCCCACGCCCATCATTCCCGGAAACACATCCAATCAAAATTTTGAGATAGCCATTTTTTTCAGCGTAGTTGATTTCCAGATAGAAAATATGTTTTTGAGGGGGACAATCCCCCACAACCCTCAGGGCAAGGGTTTTGAGTTAAGCCCTGGGGCATATAAGGTTTTTATAGAAGGCGTTGTCGTAGAAAACTTCAAAACAGGCTCATTCGATTGAAAATTCAAAGGGCTAGTGCCTTTTTAATAGTCGAAAGTGATTGGAGGGCAACTGCCCCCCCCCCCTCCATAGCCCATCATCCCCCCAAACACATCCAATCGAAATTTTGAGATAGCCATTTTGTTCAGCGTAGTTGTTTTCCAGATAGAAAATATGTTTTTGAGGAGGACACTCCCTCACAACCTTCAGGGCAAGGGTTTTAAGTTATGCCCTGGGGGGCATATAAGGCTTTTATTGAAATCTTTGTCGTAGAAACTTGAAAAAGGGCTCATTCGATTTGAAATTCAAAGGACTAGTACCCTTTTTAATAGTCGAAAGTGATTGGAGGGCAACTAACCCCCCCCCCCCATAGCCCATCATTCCCCCAAACACATCCAATCGAAATTTTGAGATAGCCATTTTGTTCAGCGTAGTTGTTTTCCAGATAGAAAATATGTTTTTGAGGAGGACACTCCCTCACAACCCTCAGGGCAAGGGTTTTAAGTTATGGCCTGGGGGCATATAGGTTTTTATAGAAGGCGTTGTCGTAGAAACTTCAAAACAGGCTCATTCGATTGGAAATTCAAAGGGCTAGTACCCTTTTTAATAGTCGAAAGCGATTGGAGGGCAACTAGCCCCCCCCCCCCCCACGCCCATCATTCCCCAAAACACATTCAATAAAAATTTTGAGATAGTCATTTTGTTCAGCGTAATTGATTTTCAGATAGAAAATATGTTTTTGAGGAGGATACTCCCCCACATCCCTCAGGGCAAGGGTTTTAAGTTATGCCCTGGGGGTATATAAGGTTTTTAAAGAAGGCGTTGTCGTAGAATCTTCAATAAAAGCTCATTTGACTGGAAATTCAAAGGGCTAGTGCCCTTTTTAATAGTCGAAAGTGATTGGAGGGCAACTAGCCCCCCTCCCCCACACCATCATTCCCCCAAACACATTCAATAAAATTTTGAGATAGCCATTTTGATCAGGGTAGTTGATTTCCAGATAGAAAACATATTTTTGAGGAGGACACTCTCCCACAACCCTCAGGGCAAGGATTATAAGTTATGCCCTGGGGGCATATAAGGCTTTTATTGAAATCTTTATCGTAGAAACTTGAAAAAGGGCTCATTCGATTTGAAATTCAAAGGACTAGTACCCTTTTTCATAGTCGAAAGTGATTTGAGGGCAACTAACCCCCTCTCACGCCCATCTTTTCCAAAAAACACATCCAATCAAAATTTTTAGATAGCCATTTTATTCAACGTAGTTGAAAGTTTTGGAAATTAGGTCTTTAAGGATGACAACCCCTCCCCCCACAGCCCTCAGGGCAAGGATTGTAAGTTATGCCCTAGGGGCATATAAAGTTTTATTGAAAGCGTTGTCGTAGAAACTTCAAAAGGGCTCATTCAATTGGAAATTGAAGGGCTAGTGCCTTTTTTAATAGTTGAAAGTGATTGGATAGTGACTAACGCCCCTCTCACGCCCACCATTTTCCCAAACACATCGAATTAAAATTTTGAGATATCCATTTTGTTCAACGTAGTTGAAAGTTCTCTGGAAATTTTTTTCTTTTAGGATGATAACCCCCTCAGGGCCCTCAGTGCAAGGGTTGTAAGTTATGCCCTGGGGGCATATAAAGTTTTTATTGAAAGCGTTGTCGTAGAAACTTCAAAAGGGCTCATTCGATTGGAAATTCAAAGGGCTAGTACTCTTTAATAGTCAAAAGTGATTGGAGGGCAACTAGCCCCCCCCACGCCAATCATTCCCCAAAACACATCCAATCAAAATTTTGAGATAGCCATTTTGTTCAGCGTAGTTGATTTCCCGATAGAAAATATGTTTTTGAGGAGGACACTCCCCCACAACCCTCAGGGCAAGGGTTTTTAAGTTATGCCCTGGGGGCATATAAGGTTTTTATAGAAGGCGTTGTCGTAGAAACTTCAAAAAGGGCTCATTCGATTGGAATGAACTTCGAAAAGGGCTCTTACGATTGAAAATAGAAAGGGCTGATGCCCTTTTTAATAGGCAAAAGTGATTTGAGGGCAACTAATCCCCGTCCACTCCCACCCTCCCACGCCAAACCCTCCCATTTCTGCTATTTAAAATTTAACCAAATCAAAATAGCGTAAGGGTATCCAAACTATCAAAGAAAGTAAACAGATTGCGAATGGTATCAAGTTTTTCATTTCAGGTCAACTAGAGGAGGTATGAAACTAAATTAAACAGTACTATTTGTGTCCAGATTTTTAAAAGGTGTATATTGTTAAAGATCGCTGAAAATTTTTCTCCAGCATACAAATAGCAGGCCAAACTATAAAGTCTTAAAAAACGAATAGATTTAAAGTATTATTTTCTTTTTCCCTGAAAAGACTATGTCAATATAAACGAACAGAAATTAATCTAAAAAACTTTTTCCACAAAATAAATTTTTCAAAGAAAAGTAAAGAACTCCATTAAACAAAAAATGAGCAAAAATAAAATCAAACAATCTACCAAGCGTGAAACTACCACAAATCAGCATCGATAAATAAATGAAACCCAAAACGAACAGAAATTACAATAAATAACCGAGTCAAACTCAAACGTGCAGAAATTAACATAAGTTGAGCGCAAAACGCCTATGCCTTACCAAAGCTAGAACAAAATTTGCACTTTACTGGAAAAAAAAATATAAATGTTTTTACTTTTATAAATTTAATAAATCAAATAATTTTAACATTTTGATTACTAAATATCAGTACTAATAAATCAAATAATATTAAGATTTTGATTACTAAATATCAGTAAATGTATATTAAACTGACAATGCACATTCATTTGTACTTTTTTCAGTAAAGTGCAAATTTTGCTCTAGCTTGGGAAGGCATAGGCGTTTTGCGCTCAACTTATGTTAATTTCTGCTCGTTTTGAGTTTGACTCGGTTATCTATTGTAATTTCTGTTCGTTTTGGGTTTCATTTATTTATCGATGCTGATTTGTGGTAGTTTCACGCTTGGTAGATGTTTGATTTTATTTTTGCTCATTTTTTGTTTAATGGAGTTCTTAACTTTTCTTTGAAAAACTTCTTTTGTGGAAAAAGTTTTTCAAATTAATTGTGAACAAAATTGAACAAAAAAGATTCAGTGAAGACCTTCAAGAACCAGCAAAATGATTATAGTGTCCAAAAAATTTGACAATAAAAATAGGAGACATAAACACATTTGGGAAAAAAATTATAAGCATCTTGTGAACCAAAATGATGCACCGTAGGACAAAGTGGACGAGCCAATGCAACTTAGTCGACTTAAGGCCTGGGGAAGCAAACATCTCAATTCTGAGCAAAGATGCTGCACAAGACGTTTTGAAATAGTACAGTCTAAACATAGAAATTAAAATTTGCAAGAGGTGAGAGATCCAAAAACACTTACAAGAACTATCATTCGACATTCCAACATATTTGTCTTTATTTTTCTTTGCCTTTTTCCTTTCTTCTCTTAGTTATCATCATCTTGAATGAAATCCATCAGCTCTTTTGCCTTATGCCTGAAATTTGGAACTTGCAAGTAAATGTACACACAATACACTGGACAAAACAACAGGCATCAATCCTAATCTTATCTTAGAACCCTTGTAGAAATATAGATCTATAATAATCATAATGGACCCATGTAATAATAACCTGAAGCTTTAGTTTAATCCGTAAGCTGAAACAGACAAAAATAAGAGAAAACTAGGTAATAGGTATAAATGCATAGAAAACCTGGCAGGGGGCCGGAATATTTTCTTCGGGGGAGAGGGAGACGTGTAACTGAAGAACTAAAGGCGATCCAAAGTTATTTTCCCAACAGTAGGATATCTTGTCGAAGGTTTGCTAACATCCAAACTCCCCCCCCCCCCAAAAAAAAATACAAGAATTAAATGAGCATTTTCAGACACCAATAACCAAACTTTCTTAAAGAAAAATACAAGATTTTTGGACAAGAAGCAGCAAGATTTCTCAGGCAATGAGGGGAACTACTGTCATGACCAAAGACCTCGTAAAGTGTAACAAAAAAAAAAGGAATATAATGGTCAAGTTGACCCCAATTCTGTTCAGGGCATTTTTTGAAGAGTAGTAAAAAGTTTTCTTTGTTCTTACAGAACATAATGGAACAAAGAAAGACCAAAGAATAGGGTTTCCTCCCTCCCATCTTCTTTTATTGCTTACTTGAGTCTAACACCAGTTCTTCCAGGGATTATTTTGTCCACGGGATGGCCCAAAAGGAAATCCTTGGAAGCTAAGGTGTGGCACAGAAGTCTTGTTATTGATCCATTGCCTCCAAAGACCCCTTTTGGCTAGCCTCAAAATAGGTTTGAGGAGTCAGAGCTTACTCCGTCTTACTGGTACTCCACTATAATGACCATTATTAACATCTCTTACAAGTACCACAGGGCATATCAGGGCACTGACGCCACTTTCACACAGATTGTCTTGAAAAATGTTGGATAAACGTATCATCATCTCAGCCAACTCAGCTGTACAGAAGTTTCCTAAGAGGCTTAATCGGTTTTCACTGGCTGCATTGAGGTTCCCCCCCTATCTCATACTTTCTGTCTTCCGTCCGTTATTAACTCTAATTTTGGGTCAATTTTAGGATATTCAATTCAATTTATTGAAATAAAAAAGATGAAACATAACACCAATAATAATAAGGATCCTGGAAGCGAGCTTGTTGAGGACCATAACAACAAAAAATTGAAAATGATCAAGAGAGAAAAAAAAGAAGAAAAAAACAGAAAAAGAGAAAACACGGGTAAATTAAAGCAAATTGATTACAAATTTAGAGATTTATAATATCAAAGTTTAGTAACATTGTTATACAGCGTGCGAAAACTTGTGGATAGCTCGATACTGGAGGATATTATATTCCATTGAAGTATAGATTTATAAATGGGGGATCGCTGGGCGGAGCTAGAGACACACTTGGGGACAATAAAGGAACGGTTGGATGAACGGAGACATAGGCCTTCAGAATTATTGCAATTAAAATAAGATAATAATTGGGGAGGAAAGTTTTTATGGTAAGCGGAGTATGCAAGGGATAAATTTAATTTTTTAATGATTTGTTCAAAAGGAGGATATTATATTCCATTGAAGTATAGATTTATAAATGGGGGATCGCTGGGTGGAGCTAGAGACACACTTGGGGACAATAAAGGAACGGTTGGATGAACGGAGACATAGGCCTTCAGAATTATTGCAATTAAAATAAGATAATACCAAAATCGGAGAATATGTCCTGGGTGGGATATAGTCGGGGCAGCAGAAAAACTGCTTTGATGGCACGGTTTTGGGCAGATTTTAATTTATTGGTAACTGAAGGATAAGTGTTGCCCCAAACAGATCCGCAGTATGAGATATATGGGTAAATAAAAGAGTAATAAAGGATGACAAGGATATCAGGGGGAAGAAAATTACTCACACGATTAATCATACTTACCTGTCGCAAGATTATGGCTCTGATGTAGGAAACATGAGTTGCAAATGATAGGGAGGAGTCTATGTGGACACCAAGAAACTTGGCAACTTCGACCTGCGGGAGGATATTGGTGGAATATTTTAGGCCAAGTGCTTGCTGAGCTTCATTTTTTTTGTAAGGGGTTCGAAATAATACAACCTGACTTTTCTTGCTGTTAATGGTCATGCAGTTAACGAGAGACCATTCCTGTACTCTATTCAGAAGGATTTGAGCAGAGGTAACGACGGATGGTAAATTAGGGCCGTGGGTGATGAAAAAGTTGCTATCGTCAGCAAAAAGTACTGGTGCACTGATGGACCCAGGCCGGTAACCAAATCATTAATATAAAGGAGAAAAGTATTGGACCAAGAACAGAGCCCTGCAGGACGCCCCTCCGGACAGGTAGGGGATGCGAGGTCATGCCGCCCAGACTCACACTCTGTACTCTACCAGAGAGATAAGAGCCGAACCACGAGAAAGGAATTCCACATGAATCCCTATGTTCTTGAGTTTACTTAATAAAACACTGTGATCAACCATGTCAAAGGCCTTAGAAAAATCCAGAAATAAGCCAATTACAGTATTTTTTACGGTCAAGTTGGAAACGGATAAACTGTGTGGCGTCGATTAGTGCATGAGCAGTTGAAAATTTGGAACGGAAGCCATATTGATGAGAAGAAATCAACGAATCTGAAGGATTAATCCCAAATAAAAAGGAAGAAAGACGTCGGAAGATAATTCTCTCGGGCACTTTGGATACAACTGGGAGAAGTGAGATTGGACGATAATTACTTATCTGAGACGGATCGCCTTTTTTATGAATCGGGATAACTATTGCTGATTTAAATATTTCTGGGAAGACTCCATTGATTATAGACAGGTTTGCTATATGCACAATGGGTTCACAAACACAGGAAGATGCAGTTCTAAGAAGCTTATTACTTATCATAAGGAAGTCAGGTGTACTACTATTAGAGAGAGATTCGATAACTTGAACCACCTCATTACTATCAGTTGGAGAGAAAAACATGGATCTGGGATTCTTGCTAGGGTGTACTGACTCAGAGGGGGAACAGGAGTTAGCATTTGGAATATTGGTGAAATAAATTATTAAAAGCATCCGGTACTGAAATTGGGTCAATTAATCTGGCACTGATGTCCTTAAGGTTAATAGGTATAGATCTTGAATTCCTTTTTTTTTTAAAGAATTTCATTTATTGTTGACCAAATTTTTTGCAAGTTCCCTTTGCAGTGAGTGATTTTTGAATAGTAATAATTTTTTTTTGCTTCACGGATGAGTTTGGTATATAAGTTTTTGTATTTTTTACAATTGGTTAGGTCAATAACGCTACTGGTTTTGCAAGCTAACTTATATAGGTCATTTTTACATTATGAAGATATTATCAGGCTATTCGACATCCAGGGGTGTATATAGGTGGTTTTTCGGTTTGATTTACAGACTGGAAAGGTTGAACTGATAAGATCACTCAGTCCCTGTGTAAAACCATGTGTGGCTGAATTAACATCCTGACAATCCAAAACCCTGGACCACTCAAAGGATTTCAAACGATCCGTGAACCGGTTCATATTCACAATATTATATATTCTATTAGACGTAGGGGTATTAGTTCTAGGGTGTTTAGTAGTTGGTTCGAAGGGTAGGGGGGAGATAGATTGGAAAGTGGTCTGACAGGTCAGAGAGAATATTATTTTGGAGGACAGGTGGTTTCCCAGGGAAGTGGATACAAAAATGTTATCAATTACAGTAGCGGTAGACCTCATAGGATCAACTCTAGTAGGAAAAAGGATTGTTGGAAGAAGACCACTTGAGGTAAATGTTTCAAAGATGGTATCACAATCATTATTATTGCTAACATTTGGTAAATTACAATTGAAGTCCCCAAAAACTATTGCCTTCTTTTGTGGTAAATTAATAAAACTAGAAAAGTCATCAAACAGATTACAAAAGAAAAGGTGTCGGAAATGAGGGTGGTTTATAAAACAACGAAAAAATAAAAGAATTGTCGTCAACACTTATATCAACAATTATTGAATAAATGCATCTATTATTTATAGGTTGCGAGAATAAGGATTCACAGTGTAATAGCCTGGTGATTTTAGACTTGACCGGATGTAAAGAGATATACCACCAGAGGACTTGGTTAATTTTCTTTCAATACGAATAGCTTGAAAGCCAGGGAGGGAAAATTCATTAATATCATCAATTTCTGAAGGCCACGTCTCCGTTATTCCAATGACGTCGAAAGGGCGGTAACCGTTAATCAAAATTAAATCTTTAAAATTAGTCCACTTATCTCTTATGCTTCTGATGTTAAAGCAGATTATATTAAGTTTGGTCTCTTCCATTAGCTTAGGTTTTACATTTTTTACAAAATCAAAAGTGTCGAGATATTCACAGTTAATATGGCTTAAGGGGCTGGCTAGCAAAGGGGTTGTTGCGCAAATTATTTTGGTTATCGTAATAGTTAAAAACAACATTATTGCACAGTGATAATTTCGTGAGAAACGTAAAATCTTGCATAGAATACATTTAAATATCCATTGTGGTCAAGTTTCATCATTTGCTTGATTTGAATATTGAAATTCTTCTATATTTCTTCTATGGATATTGTCTGTGATATTCCTTGGCGAGGTGGTCTTTTAGCAGTATTTGATACAGTGTACTTGTTACTAAACCTTCATTTGAGGACATGTTGTGTTCACAGAAGTTGCTTCAAGCATCTCATACAGAATCAAAGCTCAGGAAGACATTAAAACTTAAAACGATTTCGAATTTTCCTAAATATGAGGGGACTTTTGCCCCTCCCCTCTAAACCTGTTGTTCTTTACAGTAACGGTTGAGTTAAAAAAAAAATATATACAAATTGTCATACCCTTACTAATTGTCACAAAGCTTCGATAGCAGCTGCAAACTTGAGTGTATTTACTTTAGAATCCAGAGTTTCCAGTAACATTGAAAATGCCAATTTTCTCAGTTTTTTTTTTTTTTTTTTTGTCTTTTCTAAAAGACAAAAGACAAATGAAATACTAGCAATTGAACATCTTGCGATATTTGTTATATTCAAAGCATAGATTACGCTTGAATTTAAAGATAAGCGGGCTGAGGAGGTAGCCAACCCATTTCGTGGGTTGTAGCCAACCCATACTTAGGATATTTTATATTCGTTTAAATTTTTAACATTTTAACATTTCCAATATTTTTTTCCATTCCGATTTTCATATGTTTATACTATATGAATTATACGCTATTAGGAATGAAACATGTAAAACTATGGGAGTGTGACCGTGAAAACTCACACATTATCACAATGCCTTTTGATCCCTCTAAAACAACAGATATTTTGTCTCTTTTTTCTTTTTTTTTTGGTCTTATGACGTTTTAGTCTAATTTGGACGAAAACTGCAGCATGAAATGGTGAAAACAGTACTTCATTGGGAAGAGGTATTTCTTTTCTTAAAATTCCTATCTTTTGGTTTAAATGATACCCTTCTGTTTTTTCTAAAACGATAAACCATCAGCTCAAAGCATACAGTATTAGTTCAACAAATCCCTGTAAAATGAATTTTCAGGTCATAGTATTCTAATTTTACAAGGAGCCAGGAAGTTCTAAAAGGCAAATCTTGTTCTTTACAGGTATAATCCATTCCCCCCCCCCCCCTCCATGGGATGAAACATATGAATGTAATCCTTCAAAAAAAGTCTACATTTGGAAAGGGCTTGTCACCCCTAAGACCAAAATTTAATGCTTACTCCAAATATTATTTTGCGACATAAAATGACCATAAATCTTGTATTACTGAAAAATTTAATAGAACGTTAAATTTGTATTAGAATAAACCCTTTCCAGAAAGTCTACAATCGCTAATTGTAGAATACAATCGAATTTTTTCTGTCTTTTTCAGAAAAAAAATTCGAAATCTCATATTTCCGGAGATAAGAGGACCGACACCTCTCTTCCAGAGTTCTTAAACCCTTTAAAATTGGCGGTACAGCTTTCATCGAGATTATACCACTTTTGGGGAATGTTTCCCCTTTTTTCTAAAGTAACTTAAGCAATCTTATGGTAAGAGCCTTTAGTAGGCATCTTAAAACGTAAAAAAAATATACATATTTGAAAAAGCATAAAAAATGCATCATTCTATATATCAAACAGTTAGAGGTAACGAACTATCAGTAAAGGGCAGTTCATGCCAATAGTAACTGAAACTCTGAAAACAAAGTTAGACAATAATACATTGGTCAAATGGATTTGCTTTTCAGGCTGATTCAAAATATGTAAAATTCATTAAATCTAATGTTTCCAATCAAAAGACATTAGCACAAGAACGTTTGCATAATTTGCAGTGGATAGTGGCACAAAAAGTATTATGGAGGGAAGTCAGTGTATCTATCTGTGAGTTGAAGGGGGGGGGGGTGTACCTTATGCATATTTTCTTAGGCCTAAATGTTCTACCTTTTAGTGAAAGGTCTTGCAAATGCTAATGGAGGGGGGTGCAGAGGAGGGGGGAGAGGTTACCTCCATTCATTCTTGGGATTCTGTTGGACTAATTATGAAATATGGGCACTGCATGGTGACAGTTCCCCTCTTATTGTGGGATTATTTTTTAGTGTAACATAAAGATTAAATTCATGCATTTATTACACAGAAAGCAGAAGGATAAAGGGCATGCCCTTAGAATAGAACTAGTCCAAAGAGCCCGCTTAAAAAAAAAAAAAATTAACCTTAGAACCCTAAGATTGGTTTTTGACATTGCAAACCCTACCCCCTCCCTAGAAATATTAAAAGGAGCGCACTTTTTAAGGGATGGTTATCATTAGTGCAGAATTTTTTAAACAAAATTAAACCCAAATACCCAAATATTCGCAGCAGGGATTGAGGGGGGGGCAACCCCTGACATTTGAGAGTCTTGGATCAAACAGTTCGTGATTTTTCTACCAAAAATAAGAGTGAATCTAAAACTCAAAACGAGTATGAATTCGCTTACCCAAGATATCAAACAATTCATGGTATCGAACTATAAACAACCCGAGACAATAATAAAAAAAAACTAAAAAAAAAAACAAACACAATTTTGATTACAATATATATATATATCAAGGAATCTGCCTTTATGGTGATTCTAAAACATACAAACTCGCTAATTTTAAATTTGCTGATCATAAGTTACTAGCATAACTAAACTTGTGCAATTTTAGAAGGATTGGATGCAATTTTATGACGAAATTCAATGTCTGACAATCCTATAGCAGAGGTTTCAAACTGAGTTTTTTTCCCGAGTAGGCAGGTCATGGGTTCCTATTGGTTTGTAATTTTTTTCCAGATGATGAAAATATTGATCCAGTGGTTGTAAGTTATCGGGAGAAGCTGAATCAAACAAAAATTAAGATTCTATCCATTTTTTAAGTTGCAAAAGAAGTTTTTTTTTAAGCTACTTTGCTACGGCGAAGTACCGATTTCTACCATCTCAGAGTAGGCTATGTCTCTAATATTGGTGCTGAGGGGATGAGAAACTCCAGTCTTATTCCGGAAATGACAGTTCTACGGAAAGCGGAAACGATAGGATTTCTAACGTAATTCAACTGTTATTTCGAGTCTAATAGTGTAATGCTTTAGGGTGTGACCCACGTCGCGAGCTGGGGGATATTCCACAGATCAAGCAGTATGTCTGTTATAGCATTATCTGTTATAGGCATGTCTGTCTGTAAGCAGCATTGGCACACAGGTGCCAAAATTATATAAATATAATACGACTAGCAAACTCTCGCCCGACTCAACTTTAATAAAGAAACGAAAAGGAATTCGAGAACTTACAGTTAATAAGAAAATAAACAAGAACCTAATAAACAAATTGTGTAGAATTTTGTTGTTACTTAACAAAGTAATGCATGACTGATATGCATCAGGACTGGGATTTACAGTATGTAGAAGGAGTTTTTATGGTCTAAAATCCTTAGTCAGATTATTATCATTTTACTTATATTTAGTCCACAAAACAACCCTAGATACTAGAAAAAAGAACAAAAGCTAGAGAAACGTCAAACATAATTATTTAAGCTAAACTAGCCAACTGTTTTTCTATAGCAGATGTAGGTAAATATATAAGAAACTCGATAGTTTCATACCTGATGTTGATTCCCTGGTCCTTCCCTTGTTCATCAACGTAAATGAAAGTTTCCAGGCTTCGTAAATCATATAAGTGATCTCGGGCAGAGGTGACCACGCGCTCAGAGCCATTCCGAACCAAATAGCACAAGAGGATTAAAGACTAGAAAATAAATAAATCTGGAATCCCTGGTGAAAAGACAAGGTGAGATTAAAATAAAGACTGAATTTTTTCCAATGAAATTCCTTCATTAACCGAACTCTTGAACGTAGTAGAGACGAACCCAGAGGTTGGAGGTTTCCCCCTCCAAAAAATATCAACCTTGCTTAGAATTCCCTATATTTTGTATTTAATTCATCTACCTACTGCGTTATTCGAAGTTGTAACCCCCCCCCCACTCCCACAAAAATCAAATCCTTGTGTATGTTTCTAGTTTGAAACAGAAAAGAAGGTATTTTACGAAAAAAAGTTTCAGCAAGGGAAACAAGCCATGCAATCTGTATATCACTGAAGTTCAAAGAATACAGTAAATTCAAAAAGAAGATATATTACTAGTAACCTACTGTTTTTTTCTTTTTTTTTTGCTAATTATTAAACGGAATAGCACTACCAAGATTTTTAGTGGATGTTAGCATTAAGTTGGTTAAACTTAGTTACCAGTTTAAGTGGTTTTTTAAAAAAATATCTAGCATTCAATAGGCAAAATATTTTTCGTTGAATTAATCCTTGTTTTGGGAAATATCTCGCACATACAAAATAATGAGTCAATCAAGCACACTGAATTTGTGATCTGATCAAAGCCTGATTTAAAACGGACCCCAAAAAATCCAAATTTCAGTTCAAGTAAGCAAAAAGGAAGGAGTCCATTGTTCCATAGGGTCTTGTAGCTTGATTAAAATGCAATTTTAGAAAACAGTCTTGGGCAAAACTTGCTAAAATTTTGAGCTTAAAGCAAAATTGCTGCTTTCTGTAAATATACTTATCTGTTGTGTTTATCCAATTTTTTATACCGTTAGCTTTGAAAAATAATGGTTCCTAAAAAAAGCGTTTCATAGAAAATTAGAAGCGACAAAATTAAGAGGCGAGACGAGTAGAGATATAAGGGAAGTCAGATATTGGCAGCACTCAGGTTGATGCAAAAATGATGTCTAGTATATAACCCATAACATTAAATCCAGGACCAATTTCCCTGTCTCTTATATAGGGAACGTACTCTACAAATATAAACAATAGATTTAACAAACAAAGAATGTAAGATACGCCCTTTCTTTTAGGGAACGACGATAAATTAATTTAGCTTAAAAGCTTAATTTAATTATAGCGTCTTCGGGGACCAGCAGTTGGTAGCTGCCCAATCTATTTACATCCGCCAATTGCTGTCAAAATGACCCGCTGTGGACATATTTACTGCTGGCCCTGTGTTTTGCACTACTTCGCCCTAAATGATCGAGCGTGGCGAGGCTGCCCTGTTTGTGCTGACTCCATTTACAGAAAGGATTTGAAAAGGTAATTTTAACATTGGAACTTTACCTACTGGCTCATCATGTAGTTTGAGTGGAAGGATGGTAAAATCGGCTCGATTTTGGTAAAATCGTGCCTGGCCAGACATATCGCAGATAGCAAGTCATCACTCGTGTGTAACCCCTTTGATTGCTTACTTTGTTTCTTATAAATGATTAGGGATATTCTCTATATATATAAATTAAAGTTAATTTCTTTTGTGAAAAACTTTCTTGGTAATAGGCTCCGACTCTTAAACTTCCACGTTACATCTTAATTTCAAATGTCAAGTGAGGTAGGAAACGTCTGGCCGTGCTGCAAGATCAAGAAGAAGACCTATTTGCAGGAAGCTTGGCAAAGTAATTTGCGCAGGATTACAAATTCGTGAAATTATTTATTTTTCAGTTAATTTAAGATTAATATAAATTAAATAAATATAATTAATTAGTTGAATTAATAGAACTTGTTTATTAACTGAAATATAATTTATATAAATGAATTAGTTAAGTTAATTAATTTTGAATTGAAATTATTAAAATTAATTAAAAACTAATTTTTTAAGAATTAATCTAAATAGCTTACTCTAAACCGTTTAGAATTATAGTAGAGTCATAAGGAATTAGACTACTTATGATTTTTTCAGAAGACGAGTAGAGATATAAGGTGTAAAAGATTTCCAGATTAAAGAGAAGAAGCCTAAATAACATAGAATAGGAATATATGACGGTGATATGTGATCTTAGGTAACAATAAAATCGATGATGTGGATGGTTTTACTTGCCAGGGTAGATATTATTAGCAAAGATAGTAGAAGCAGTGAAGAAGTAAAAAGTAGAATAGCGAAGGCACAAGATGTTTTATTTTACGTTGAAAATCGTTTGGATAAATATGAAGAATAGTCTGCAACTTAGGACTAGAATATTTCTTCTAGGAAATCCTAAATTCAAGCTTTTTATACTTTTTACTAAATTTTCTATTCTGATTGGGGTTTACGAAATTCAAAATTAATAAAAAGCTTGAGCTCAAACCATAACTGAAACATGTCCAGCTGTAATATGAGTCACAGGCACGTGAATTTTGTAAAATCTTACCATCATTCTATTTACTAAAAGAAATTACTTTGCGGGGAGGGGGGGGATGTTTTAAAGATATCAAAATCTCTTTTTTATCAACCTATTTACTAGATGGGCTACTGGAATCTAACCAAACCTGGCCAAAAGCTGCAGTTATGGTTTCAGTTGTCCATGGTCCATCTTATATCTGTTATGTCAATTCTACTTTTTTAACATAAACTTGAAAAGATAATTTTGATAAATAATAATTCCAAAACAAAAGTTTGAGCCTCTATAATTTTGGTTTTATAGAATTATATTGTATGATACGAATTGTTATTACGTTATGAATTATATTTCATGATCACAAGAGAATTACGATCTTATGATACTCTTTTATTTTAATGATTCCTAATATTAATTTCCAAAATTTTTTCTCATTAGTAGTCCTTACTGACTCATCAAATCTCACAAAGTCTATTTTGGCATAATTTAGAATTATTTCATTAGATTAATCAAAATAACAACCTTATATGTTCTCCTCCAGTTGGATTTGTTTTCTGCAGCATTCTCCTCCAGAGCATTTGCATAACTTCAGGAAATTGTTCATAGGTAAAGGTTGCCTGTGCTAATTCTGTCATTAAACTCCCTGTAAGTGAAGCTTTCAATTTTTACTTCTTTATCTATTACATTGAACCTCTGTAATTAAAATCTTTAAAAAAGTTACAATTTAACTGAACTACAATCCCAAATGTAACTATAGCAATGGAAATCTATACTTGACACTAGAATAGATGGAATAATTGCTAGACTCCCTTAAACGTTAATATGGAAAGATTTCCTTCAAAAATTATTAGTCAAATTCCAATAAACTTCACTTTGGCATGCTGAACCTCAGCATTTTATAACTGAAGTGGCAGGCTAATTAGAGTAACCAGTTTTAACCTTGCATGAGCTGATAACCCTGACCTGAGACTTGTACAATGGAATATTTATCATGTGGATTAAATCAGCAATCAGCTGACATGTGGAAAATACTGTTAGCAGAAGAATTCCTCACAATACTATCTTCAAAGTACCATGAGAGGTACTATTGAGTAACCACAATTTTGGTGCATTGACATCACTGGGGCCATGACTCATGCTAAATCAAAAAGAAAGAAAGAAAATGAAGCAACAAAAGGATAAACTATATTTCTTCTTTTTTTATTCATCAGGCATTAGCTGAACTTAAGCTACAGTAATGACAGTGGTCAAGTATGGCTCTGAAATGTAGGCACTCCTAAAGACGTAGGTGGACTAGTTAGATGTTTTTGAGAGGAATTGTTCACAGATTCTTTTGGGTACCAGTCTGACTGACCATATTTCAAGCAGAATGCTGTACAAAAATGTGGTTCTATCCAGCTTTCTAAGGCCATAATGAGAGAGAGGTTTATGGTTAGGACGAGTAGTCAATGAAGGATGAAAGATTGCCAAAGATCATCCTTTTTGGTCTACCATCTAAGGCCAAACAAAAAGCAGGTCGTACCCGAAGAGGGTGCGAGTAGTTCCTAAGAAAGGATTTAGGAAAAACTGGAACTTCTTTAGAGGATATAAAGAGGGAGGCTTGAACAGATTGGGATGGAGGAGGAGTATACATAGCTGGGTCGGCATTAGGCAGCTTGGTGCTAGAGTGAGTTGTTAGAAGTAGCACTAGTAGTCATTTAGCCTATACAAGAGCACCCACAAGGGACTCTAAAGGAGGGAGGACATTACGCCCCCCCTCACTCCATGAAAAAAAAGAAAACAGAATTTACAGTTTTTTCATATTTCAAATTAAAATGAGACATTTTTGCCAAAAAAAAAAAATATAAATCATTCTATAGTTTTCTGGATAGAATAGGACTTGGCAAAGGTGTCCTTTTTTTTCTTTTTTTTTTTTTTTTTTTTTTTTTAACTTAGAAACTCCAGTGAAGAATGAAGAATTTTTCCCCTCAACTGAAATTAATCACACCCAAAACGTTAGAAAAGATAGAAATGTTAACAAAATGAATGATTTTTAGAGGTTTTGCAAGTTCAGGGTACAAGAATAGGGTTTGACTAAACTTAATGTTAAGAAGACTAAGTCACTTACTAAGAAGGTCTGAAGATGAGTCGAAGCAAGAATAGGGTTGATGTTAGAAACTTAATGTTAAGAAGACTAAGTCCACTCATACTAAGAATAAATCATGAGTAGGGACAAGAAGATAAATCAAGTGGACAGCTTCACTTACCTAGGTAGTATTATTAGTAAAGATGGTGGGTGCACTGAAGATGTTAAACGTCGAATAGACAAGACCCAGGGTGTTTTTTTTTTTCGCAGTTAAAAAAAAGTTTGGAAGAATAGGAAGATAAGGCTGCATAAAAAGATCAAAATATTGGAAGCAACAGTGGTCAGGCATGACAACAGTGGTGATTCTGAAGCGCGGGCGCTCCAAAAACCTAGAAGGACTTGCTAAATGTTTTCCAGAGAAATTGCCTACATATTATTTTTGGGCACTTGGTTGACTGACCATATCTCAAACAGTAAGCTGTGCAAAAAATTTGAGTCAATCCTGCTTTCAAGGACTATTCTGTGGATGAGGAATGAGAGATTTTCCAAGATTGTCCTTGTCGGCAGCCAAACAGGGCCAAATGAAAAACAAGTCACCCCCAAATGGTGTGGGAGGATGTTGCAAGGAAAGATTTAAGGGAAATGAAAACTTCTTGGGAGGGTGTAAAGAAGGAGGCTCGTAATAGATTGGGTTGGAGAAGAAGCATGCGTAGCTGTGTTGGCCTCAGGCGGCTTGGTGCTGCAGTGAGTTTTTAGTAGTAGTAACAGTTTATAAAAACACTTTGTAAGAGACACTATTGAAGATCATACCAGCAAATTTTACACTCTAGACAAGGAAGCATAAACGTTACATCATAAGAGTAGCAAATTAAAAAGAGAGAATTATAAAAACGGGAAAATACAAAAAAAAACACTAAAGAAAAAACATTCACATGCTATGGTCACCTTGGTCAGCTTCAAAGAGATTAGTGACCCAATCTGCCATGTTCCAGTATATGAGACCACTGGTGTTATGATCTCAATGATTGTACATAGAATGATCCAGGCATTTTTGAAAGTCATTTCCAACTTTTCTGAGAGTGTTTCATCAAAGAGGAATGGGCAACTGACAATCTATTGAGGTTTGGGTGCAGCTTCCCTTTACAATTGACATAGATATGTTGATTTTTAGAATATATAAAATATCATATTTGGGAAATACATAAGCTTATATGTTTTAAAGACAATCTACACATAGAGGTTGTAGATTACTAATAAGATATAATATAAGATAGATTTTCTTTATCTAACAAAAACAAGAAACATCAGGGAGGACTAATTTATGGCATAAAAATCAAACTATAAAAATGATTGAAAAGCCATTGGAAATGAACATCAGAATAAAAAACAGTACCTGAAGGGCCCCAGGGATCATCATTGGTTGCTTCTCTGACTTTTGCTTCTGTTTCTGTGTAATTCATTACCATATTTGTGCTTAAAAAGAAAATCGAAACAGTCAGATTAAATGGAAGTATTAGGTTTTTAGAATGTATTATATCAGGGCTTATTGCACATCAGTAATTAAGAACAAAAACATGGTCATTAAAAATTACGTTAAGGATAGCATAATAAGAAAATAATAGTTCATCATCAGAGACTTTAAAGATACTGGCTGAAAATTATAACTGACAAGCTTAAATTTTTTAAATTTTCATAAAAAAATATTCTAAAAACAAAACACAAAAATGATTCTTTCTATAATACTTCAGAGGTCTTTAAAAAATTGGATTGATAGCTGTCTTTAAAACTGAAAAATTAGTAAATTCAGAAATAACATATTTCAAATGCTTAAAAAAACATCAAAAGCCAATTGGATAAACCGGTAAGACTCTATGGGTACTAAACATTGACAACATATTGAGTTTATTTAGGTGTTATGTATCTGAATGCTGAAAATAAGAAGCTATTTTTTACCACTATAATTTCGAACTATTTCACCTGATGTTCATACGAAGTTTTATTCCGTTTTCTTTATCAGACTCCCAAAATTATCAAACTCCAGCATCACAACTCTTTGTTAATCATCCTTCAAAATATTTCTGAATGGAACAGACTATCAACCAATTTATTGTCTTGCTATTTTGAACAACCATTCTTTCATCATTGAAAATAAAGTCTTTAAGCTTATATCATGATTTTAGGGGTTGCTGCTACCTGCCAAAGAGCAAACCATGGCCCATAGTGACTAAATTTGAAAAAAAAAAAAAGTCAAACATAAAAAAATTGCCATTTGTAACTGATTCAGGAATGGTAACTATTATTTGGATTAATCTTTACATCAAAATTTTATCATGAAAACAAATTTATATGAATTTAATAAAGAGCATGAAACCCCTCAAGAATGGCATTGGACCAAAATCAAAAGCACACCATTGGAATCAGCAAGGTCAAAAACCCTGTTCATGAAAATCAAAAACTCCCCACCTTGAACAACATGGAAAAATCACACTTTTGCAAGGGAAGCACCAACGTGTCTCCTATTTTTTCTCTGCAGATAATGGTCCACTAGAATATTATAGAGAGCTGTCTAAAGGCTCATTTGAATCCTAATTTTTATATATATGTACCTTTTATAAATTTGACTTGATAAAACACTAAAAAAGTGCCAAATGGCACCCAAAAATGGCATTTTAGCTGCAATGTCTGGAGTGAAAAGGCTGGGAAGCATGAAAAGGGCACCATTATAATGTTCATGGTTGAAAACCCATCCTGTATGTTCCCTATCCCAGGCCCCTTAATAAGTTTCATACATCATCTGCTGACTAACAGAGCTAGGCTAGTTCTAGTAGCTCAGCTAGTAATGCCAAGGTTAGGGACTGTAAATTTTCCTGTCTAAGGCTTTTGACCATGGTGATTCTGATGGTACAATTTTCATTTCTAATGATTAGTCCTCCTAAATGTTAAAGTTCAAAAAGCAAAAATATTGAAAGTATACTTTCTTATTAGAAATTCAAAATTCTTTGTAGCACTGCAGCAGAAACATTGCCTTAATAACAATATGAATTTCCATCAATTATAGTCAATATGAATTTCCATCAATTATAGTAACTACACATATTGAATCATTTTCAAATGTCTCAAAGACATTCTAAAGTCTGCATATATAATATGTATAAAAAAACAACAAAAATTATTGTTTTGCAGTTTATGCAACATGTTTTGAAAAAAAAAAATCAATAAAACTTGATTGTTATGTTTTCATATATTTATAGAATTCTCAGAAACTAGTACATTACTGAAAACACAAAACCAACACAACAAAACAGGATTAGGAACAGAAAAATCCTTAAGTATCCTGCAGAAAATAAAAGAATAATTTGTAAAGCTCTTAAGTTTTTTAAGAACCATGGAACCATTAAATTTCATCATATAATTTTAATTTTCTAAAAAAAACTCAAGCATGCTTAGTTTTTGGTAAAGCACTGGTTTTTCAGAATTCTACAAATATAGGGAAATATAACAAGCCAGTTAATTTGAAACACCCTTCCAGAAATATGTTTCATAAACTACAAAGCAGGAATATCTGTTTGTTTTATGTTTCAACTTTGCTCTTTACTTTCATCAGAAAAACTTTATTTTTAAGAATTAATGCTAATTAAGAAGTTTCCTTTTTGAATCCCCTAGTATGCAAGACATAGTTTGAAACTTCAAACAACATCATTAGCCGAAAATTGCAAAAGGGAGTGTCAGCTGCATTTGACAGGAGACAGAGTACAGATATATTTATGAAAATCTAATAAATTAGAACAGATAAAGAAAAAAAATAGACTTAGTAGTTGGTACATCAGCAACATGTAATAAAAGAACAGTATAATACATAGACATGGATGCAAAAATAAAGGGGGCAGGTTCAGCCCTCCCTGAAATCATAAACATTCTTCAACTTCTGGGGAACTTCTCATGCAAATTATGAAATAAAATTAGTTTTTTAGTGTTCCTCAAAATATTATTGTTTTTAGCCCCTCCCCCAAAAAACGTGTGTGCATGCCTGTATGTGAAGTTAGATTTAAACTGTTAGCATTGCCTGATAAGGAAACATCTATATTTCGGTATTCTAATGAGAAGCAAATCAACAATGACATATAATTTTTTTTTCTAATTGGGAGAATGATAAAACAGGATAAGGCAGTTAGCCTTTATTAACAGGATTTGATAGAGACTTGGGTTGACACTTACCCTAACCATTACATTTCATGAAGCTTAACCAAGAGGATGGTTTTAGTTTGTGTTCCAGCAATAGCATTGATATCTAAACTATGAACTTTTATTAGAAGAACTCTTAAATTATGTAGATTTGAAAAATTAAAAATTTCAGCACTACACAAAAGAAGTTTGGGAAACCTAAAATGATTAAGCTAGTAAGCACATCTATTTTACTACATGTTTGGGAGAGGAATTTTAGCCAAAATAAAGGTAGGTCATACTTTAATAAATAAACTGTTAATGAGTCTGCATTAGGAAAAGAAAATGCTTTTAAGCTCTCATTTCTGCCTTTTCTTTAATTTTCAGTACAAGAAGAGTAAAAAGAAGATGGGTCCACCAAAATTAGTATGGCAAAAATAGTTATTTTTGTTTAATTTTGGTTGAGTTTATTTTTCTTCAAATTTAAAATTTGGGGAAAATTCTAATGCTTCAGGCCCAATTTCAAGCCATACCAGGAGTTTTACAGATAATATACACATTTTTATGCTTTTTTTTAATCTTCTAAATCAACATTTAGCAAAGATATGAGGTTCTAAATGCTTTCATTAGACCTTATTAATGCTTTAGACCTATTTCTGATAGTGTTACTATTATAATTACCAAGAGTGTTACTATTACAGAAGTGTTGTAATGCATAAACAGTTTTCAGTAAAATTTGGTATGAGAGTCAGTTGCTATCTTGGAAAGTAGTTGAGTTAGGATGACAAAACTTTCAGAGATAAACTTAGAGTCTAAATTATGCTCTAGTAAGTGTGTTTTGGCAAACTTTTTGATGTTTGTATATTTTGTCGCCTTGAAAATAAGCCCTTTGGAGCAAAATTGAGGTCCGTATTGGTTCTGTTGTGCTCTGTACAAATGATGGCAAAATGTAGGTGGGAATAACACCAGTAGATGGTGAATTGGGATGGACAGTCTCACTCATATTTCCATGACTTGTTATTATATTCTTTGTCAAGTCTGGACTTGAAGGATGCAATTGCAGGCAAAGGCACTGTTTCAGGTTGGAGGCTATTCCAGTTGTTGACAATATGTTTGGAGAAGAAATGTTGTCACATTCATGTATTAGCAGGTTATTTAAGCAGCTTTTGTGAGTGGCCTCTTATGGTGCTGTACTTCAATTTTTGGTAAAGAGGGGGTCATTTTTGTTGTGCATTATACTTGTAGGTAAGCACATTGTCTCCACAGCAGCATTTAAAGGCATCTAAAGACTGTCTTACTGTATTCATACTTCCAGGACTTCTTTGGATTTTTCATACTATCATCAGCTAGCTTGGACTCAAAACTTGAGTAAAATTGTTTAGTTAA
The DNA here is from genome assembly GCA_027921565.1 of Artemia sinica. Taxonomy (NCBI): domain Eukaryota; kingdom Metazoa; phylum Arthropoda; class Branchiopoda; order Anostraca; family Artemiidae; genus Artemia; species Artemia sinica. Next base: position 44,509,426 of record CM051258.1, read on the forward strand.
ATTTCCTAGTTTGTTTCAAGCTTTTTGCCAACTTTTGATAGTTTTCTGGTTGATAAATATCTAGGGGATTATGAAAGGCAACATTTTGGACTTTGGCATGAGTATAACTGATGTGTGCTTTTTTTGAAATGCAAGTAGCTTGTCTTTCAGGTTAGCCTATTATTGGTTGACATCCCCTTGAAGTAGAGGTGACCAGACTACGGATTCCAACTCTTTTCTGATCAAGTCATAATTTTACACAAGTTTTTTTTTATGTATTCATTTAATATCTTATGAAATGACAGATTTACTTCTAAGATTGAATGATTGTTTTTCTTCTAATTATTTGAAAAAAACTACGTTTTCTAAAGAGTTAAAGAGGCTGAGTTACAAGGTCGAACCTTAAAACGTACAGGGATTAGGAGGCACAGTTGGGGGGCTGCCGCCCCCCAAACCCCCCGCTTTTGCAGCCTTTAAATAAAAAAAAAGGTTTTTAAACTGAAAGTAAGGAGCGACATTAAATCTTAGAACAAACAGAAATTATTCTGTATATGAAAGGGGCTGTGCCCTCCTCAACGCCTCGCTCTTTACGCTAAAGTTTTTATTGTTTAAAAAAAAAGAGTTGTGAGAAAGTCAAACTTTAGCATAAAGAGCGAGGCGTTGAGGAGGGCACAGCCCCTTTCATATACGGAATAATTTCTGTTCATTCTAAGATTTAATGTTGCTCCTTACTTTCAGTTTAAAAAACTTTTTTTTTTATTGAAAGGCTGCGAAAGCGGGGGGTTTGGGGGGCGGCAGCCCCCCAACTGTGCTCCTAATCCCTGTACGTTTTAAGGTTCGACCTTGTAACTCAGCCTCTTTAACTCTTTAGAAAACGTAGTTTTTTTCAAATAATTTCTGCACGTTTTTGTAAAGTTTATTACTTATTATTACTTGACTAACTGTTAGCTGATCGTGTCAGGAGTTAAAGTTGGGGGGCTCCCGCCCCCCAAACCCCCCGCTCTTCAACATTCTTGTGTTAAGGCTTTTAATTCCTGAATACTCAAATCACATCGTACAGGGTGCCTCCTAATCCCTGTATGTTTTAAGGGTCGACCTTGTAACTCAGCCTCTTTAACTCTTTAGAAAACGTAATTTTTTCAAATAATTTAAAAAAGAAACTGAGTTTCTTTTTAAAGTTTAAATTCAGTATATAAAAAATTTGCTCTGACGGTGAATCGAACCCGGGTTTTTCCGCCTAACAGTCTGGAGTACCAACCGCTGGACTAAACAGACACAATTGTAATTGTTTTTTAGTAAATGGAAGCTATTTTCGACGCAAGCAAATTCCCAGGAAACTTGATATTTGGTCTTTGGAAAACAGGGAAGGAGTGATCAGATTGGGCTGAAATTTCGAGGATAAGCTCCCAGGCCCCAGGAAAGCTTATCCTCTAAATTTCAGCCCGATCAGACAACGTTAAAGGGGGGTTGTGGTGGGAAAAATTAACATGGGCTATTATAGGAAAACGAGGTTTTTCGTAAATGTAAATTGGGGGATAATTTTTTCGGTCTGAAAATATCAAAAGGCCCTAACAGGTCGAATTCTGCTTCGAATGAGTCCACATTCACCCGGATCAGTTGCCAACTGTGGCCTGTAGGCATGGCTAAGAAAAAAAAAGAAATGATGAATTTTAAGTGGCTATATTTGGTTTTTTGAAAACAGGGAAGGAGTGATTGGATTGAGCTGAAATTTCAAGGATAAGCTCCCGGGCCCTAGGAAAGCTTAACCTCTAAATTTCAGCCCAATCGGACAACGTTAAAGGGGGGCTGTGGTGGGAGGGTCGAAACTTCTGGCCCAGTTTACCCCATGAAGATAAAGTCAGAGGAGGATGAAATTTTGCAAGTTTCTTAGTTTGAGCTTGGGCTACAAAATGCAAATTACTGCCGTCTCTCTGCGACCTCTAGGACCTGAAATCGCTTAACATTGTGGTGGGTCGCCTCTTTATAGAGGCACAAGTGTGCCTCCTTGAAGAGGGTAAACAATTTATCTTCTGAAGCTGGTCTTTATCCTGCAAGAATACTAGGTCCAGTAAAATTACTCACTGGAAAGGTCAGTTTCAAGTAGGTTGTTCAACCTTCTGCTAGAGATACAGGTCATGAAGGCACTCAGTGAAAGGATTCCTACTTTTGCTTCTGTTTGTAAGTACCAGTTCATACATGTATCCTTCTTTTCCTATGAGGTCTGGGAAGTTAAAATCACCAGCAATAAGTAGTCTCCCTGTGTAATTTACAGCTACTTTATGAAACATCTTTGCTAAAGTCTGCTAGGTTTCTTGACAATCTGGGGCAGATATACTGCTATAAATACATACAAAAGATGAACTGCCAGAGAAACACAATGAACATATACTATGACAATTCTTGGATAGTGCTAAAATACCACACCTGCAATCTGAGGGGTGTAGGCTAAACCTGACACCTTAGCCTGGAATCTTAACATTGGAATCCTTGAGCCAGCTAATACTAGACTTGGGACCAACCCTAGTCCAGAGGACCAGATCATAATCCTTGGAATAAATAATAAATTTCAGCTCATTCAATTTATTGGTAAATTGATCAACATTAGTATATAGAGCAGAAAAATCTGGACTTTTCTTGTTTTGGTGTTGCTTACTTTAGTTTTTCTACACAAACTGGTAGCTGGAAATTTTGAGTTAGCAGTATAGTAGCATCCACAGCTTGTTTTGCTTTCCAGTGACCTATCACTAGTCACAGATGAAAAACTTTTAAGTGAACTAACATGAAACATCTTCAAGAACACTCATATTTATACTATTTGCTCAGTCTGCAGATTGAAGTTCTACATCTGCATTGAAGAAGGAACTTCTCTCCCACTTTCAAGTTTTTGACATGATATATAGGTCACAGATTGCAAGGTTTTGTTCACCAGCAGCTTTTCTGTTCTTACCCTCTGCAACAAGTAAGATTCTTTCAAGATCTACTTTTTATTTGACAGAACAATACAGTAAACAAAAGGGGTGGTGTTGGATTCTGGGTTCCATCACTTGATTGCATATCTCTTTAGGTGACAGACATTGGTTGTAGAACCACAATTAATTCTGTACTTGTGTCATAAAAAAACTGCTGGAGAGCACTAGTGTCATCACTAGAAACACCAATACTATGTGCAATAATGTTGTTTTTTCTTGAGTCTTGGTCTTTTTCAGCATATATGATATGTTGTACTTCAGATTCTAACAACTCCTGAAAATATGCATAGTGCTACCACTGCAAATTCATCCCAGTTCTTCTATAGTTAATGAGGCCAGATATGGCCTTAAGCTATAAAATATTGCTGATTTTTTTTTAAATCTACCCCTTCTGGAATTATTAACCCCCAGTTGATGAGACATAAACACAAAATTAAAAATTTTGTTTTTTTTTCCTGTACTAATCAGCTAGGTAGAATTTACACTGGATGCACTGTCTTATGTTCTTTCCAAATTTACTAGTTACTTCCTCCACAAATTCTATTTTTGGCCCTTAAAATGACACCTTGCTCTATATTGGAGAATGACTACCATATATTCTGAAAACTACAATAAGACAGTAATAAAAACTTACTTATCTCATTCCTAAATGAGTATTGCTAAACTTTACCCCCCCCCCCCACCCCCAATGGGTAAACATATAGTCCATGCTATATACTTAAACTCTCCTTTTCCAGATTGTGACTCATTTCTTTTTTTTTATTTTACAGTGAACACTAATCAATTGACATAATGAAAAGAATAATGCTACCCTAAAAGATTATTTGAATCAGGCAGTACATTTATCTATCAGAGAGAAGGGTTAAGTGAAGCAATAGGTAAACTTGTATTGGTTGACTGCATCTAAAGGACAGATACTATTAAATTTAATACCATTCACCTTGAAATTACCTTAAATCACACTTGCCAGCAATAGGATGATTCTGGCACTGCCCCTTATGCCTTCCTGATGAACCCTTATTCAGCCCTAATAATATATTTCTCTACTACTTTGTATCTCTTGATGCTTTGTTAATGTGTTTCAGGACCTATCAAAAGTATTTACTTTATCTGATTAAAAAGAATATAAGACCTATTGGTCTTATATATTAAGGAAGATTGATATGCACAAATATCTACTAGTAGACAGTTTTTTTTCGAAAATAGAGAGATCCTTCCTTGGTATATTGTACAAATGTTAAAAGAAAAAGATGATAGGTGGCATGATCATGTAAGAATTAAAACCTTTGATTCTTGGTTAAATTATAAAAGAGCTAGAAATAGAGCAACTATATTCCTTTGTTTAAATTGTCAAGTGGTAGAGTTAAATGTTATAGCAGCATCAGTCCAAAGTTGCCCAAAAAAGATTTTTGAAGTATGTAAGAAGGAATCAAGTTTCACAATCCCCATCATCCTCTTCCTTTATAGATTCTGAAACTTTTTCACATATAGATGATAATTTTTAAAATCACAACTTTTCAGTAAGGTATTTGGTTCAGTTTTTACTCAACACACACCAAAACACATGCTCAGTTTACTCCTCCAGATTTAACAAAAGAATTTGATGGTTCAGAGTTTACAGTCCAACAGGTTTATCAAACACTCTGAAATCTTGATCCTGAAAAGGCACCAGATATTGATGGATTTTCAAATATGATGTTACATGAACTTGCATCAGTGCTTGCTGGACCACTTGCATATCTCTTTAATCTTTGGCTCTTGTCTGGTGAATGTCCTTCAGCTTGGAAAAGAACTATCATTAGGCCATTGTACAAGAATGGTTCAAGGTCCCATTTCAATAATTACAGACCAATTTCAAATACATCAATCTTTTCCATTATAATGGAGAAAATTGTGGTGAGGAGAATCCAGGCACATTTTGAGCAAAATAATTTATGGCACTTTGCTCAGCATGGTTTCCATAAACAACAATCTTGTAACATGCAACTTCTTGAGGTGATTCATGATTTTCAATTGATGGCAGATAATGGTATTTGGTTTCATTGTATTTATATCAACTTTCCAAAGCATTTGATAAAATTTCTATCCCACTTCTGACAAATAAATGTCAACTATATGGTATTGGCCCACAAACTAAAACATGGATAATGGATTATCTTACAAATAGAACCCAAGAGGTTGCTGTAGGTGATGCTCTGTCATCACCTATGTCTGTCATAAGTGGAGTTCTGCAAGACAGTTGTCTTGGGCCAGTACTCTTCTGCCTTTTTATCAATGATTTGCCAGGTGTTGTTAGGAATTTGGCTTTAAAAAATGTTTGCAGATGATGTGAAAATCTACAGGTCAGTCATGAGTGAACATGAGATCTCTTTACTTCAAGAAGATTTGATTGCTAAATTTTTTATTATTTAGTGTTTTCTTTTAGTTTTGTAAATGCTCTAGGACTATAGCCTATCTGGGACCATCAGAGGGTGGGTGCATCATCAGTAAAGCAACCATGATATTTAGAAAGAGTATAAAATAAGAAATCTAAGAGTTCTTTCTCTATTTTAGGCTATTAGCATATTTCCATTAGGTGTGGTCAACCATTACAAGTTTACTAAACAATGCAATTTAATTACTAAGACAAGTAAGTAGGCTATTTATGATTGTTTTAAAGTAGTTTTCAGAATTTTTTTACTAGTTAACAATAAAGAAAAAGATAGTAATTTAAGGGCTCAAAATAAATTTTGTGAAGGAAGTTAAGAGTAAAGAGCATAAAACTACATACCAATTGAAAAGAACAGAAAGATACACATAAATTGGTATCTTTAAGTAACCAACTTAAGTAATGGAAACAAAAACACAAAACTTATCCACAAAGACAATGACAACCACAAGATAATAAAAAAAAATAATTGGTAGGCTATATAGACAAGGTCAGACTGTATAAGAGATTAGGGGGGATGCTGCTTTACAATCTGAAAGGCTATTCCTTTTTCTTATCTTGTTCTTACCTTAAATGCTATTGAACTTGGTAAAATTCTATTTTAGCTACTTTTGGCCATCCTGGAAAGGGTTAGGAAAATGAAACTTTCAGGGATGGGTCTACAGGTTAAAGTATGACCTGGGAAGGCATTTTGGTAAATTTGCAGGTGACACAATAATTTAGCTAGGATGAAAGTAAAAACATCATTTGATGCCTTTTTCATGCTCTTTCATAGTTCAATAATTGCTTCAGTTGCAAATTGCATCTTGAGCCCATAAAGAAATTCATTTTTGTAACCCCACAAAGAAGTTATAAATACTAGCTAAGTTATTGAAAAGTTGTTAAAACGTATCACTAGCTTACAAACAAGTTGTTCAGTAGTAATACATTCCAAAAATACTTATTTATAACTATTCAAACCCTCATTTATTGGGCAAGTCAAATGTAAACTGTTTTCCTAACATTTCAAGTTTTTCAAATGCTGTCAACAAAAATAGTGCTGAATATTGCAATTCAAAACTTTGCTGTAAACAATTCAGGCTATATTTCAATCCATGGTATATAGTTGCACATAAGGGGGGGGGGGGGAGGGTAGGTAAATTTCATGGTAACTTTACAGTGGGCCATATAATTTAGCTAGGATGAAAGTATGCTCTTTCATAATTCATATAAAATACCTTTGGGCTCAAGATGCAATTTGCAACAGAATTAATTATTGAATTATGAAAGAGCATAAAAAAGGCATCAAATGACATTTTCACTTTCATCCTAGCTAAATTATTGTGCCACCTGGAAATTTACTGGCATTTTGAAGTACCTATCTCCACTCCTTCTCCTTCTACAGGGTCCTGAAATTTACCTACATGACAGGTCTATACCTATTGAAATATTGACAAAACAACATTTTACCTTAATTTTCAGGTATCAGTTTTTTTTTTCTTTGGCTTTAGTTCTGAAAATGTAATTCCTGTTATTTGAGTAGCCTAATAATTTAAAACATATCAATGTTTTTTTTTCAGAATTTAGGAAATGTATTTGCATAGCATATCTTTAAAACCTATTAAATTGGGATTGAGCAAAGTTGCAGAGCTGAAACAAATTTTGCTGTAGGGTAAGACACACCAGTAGTCGGCCACCTGCCTATTCTTGGACAGAATGTAACTAACAGGGAACCTAGCTCTTGGCTAATGTGCTTAGAAAGTTTTTATGCACTACTATAATACTATAAAGGAAGTTTTAAAAAGGAGCTAGGTTCCCTGGGTTCCCTATAAAGGAGCTAGGTTCCCTGTTAGTTACATTCTGTCCGAGAATAGGCAGGTGGCTGACTACTGGGTGTCTTACCCTACTTCAATTAAGCAGAAGATGTATTTTGCTAGGTTTCACTTCTATAATACAGATTTTTAGGGTCATCAAAGGTCAGGACCCTCTAGAGGGAGGAGTGGAGGTAGGTACTTCCAATACCTTCATGGGACACTCTTTAGCCTGTAGACTCATCCCTGAAAGTTTCATGTTCCTAACCTAACCTCTTTCCTAGATAGCCAAAAGCAGCTAAAGTAGAATTTTACCTTAAATTTTTGGCTATCCTTCAAAAGCCTTTCCTGCATGATTTAGACTCTAACCTAGCCTACTCTTTAAATTTTACTTGGATAACCCAACTAGACTACTTTGCAAAATAGGCTAGTAAACCTCCCTTCATCCTGAGCCTCACCAAGCTTAAACAGAAACAATATGAAACTCTGAACTATAACTTCCATTAGGCCTAGGCTAGTAAAGTTTTTAGCCTATACCAATCTGAGATTATTCAGGACTAAATGATGTAGAATTAAATACATTAGGCCTATAAGAAAGACCTTGTCTAAAAACATTGACTCAACATACGCTTTGTCCATTAGTTCTCTAATTTTCCATGAATTAATCATTTTTACGAATTGTATTCAGTAAAAGCAGAAAAATAAAAACTGTAATATTAAATTCTATTTCTTCTCCTTCTTTAGTAAATGCTTTAAGACAAATATAGCCTACTTTGACGTAGAAATTTTGCAAAATCGGCCGAAATTTAGCAAAATTCTTGATTTCTGCAGAAAATTTGGCATAAATCAGGTAGCGATTCTGTAAAAATTTACAAAGACCCACCCCCCCCCCCCCATGAAATGAGCCTTGGGACGCTCCTGACAGCTACTCTGATTGTTTTATCTGGGAACTCTACATGACTTTCTGTAACTTTTATCACTGAGTAAAGTCAGAGCATTGTCACTTCAGGATGTTGGAAATTTCGTTCATGGATTTTAGAATAATTGAAAAGCTGGCCTCAGGGTAATTAAAAAAAATTTCATTCGAACTCAATGAGAAACCTTGCCGAACAGTCTGGTTATTGTCTTATTGACAAAGAAAGAAAATGTTGACGCTCAGACTTGTTAGAACTGAAGTAGTAACAACAGTTAACTTGACTGCAACTAAGTCAACTACCGTAGCTCAGGGCCTCTGCACATTTAGGATTTTTTCAATCAACTTGAATATTTGTCATAAAAATGAGGCGGTTTTGAACTAAAGAAAAACTGCTTGTTCTCGGACAGAACACCCTATTTAAAGTATTGGCGGCCCTTAAACAAAAAAGAAATCACATGATATCTAAAAATTGGATTTTTCCTATGTTGGCTGAGAAATTATAATATATGAGATTATCAGCGCTTTTCTAAGCACATTTAGATGTCAGTTCTAGCAATCCAGTTAAGTAGCGAGGTTAATTAAAAGACATTATGTGCTGCAAAGTTGTCAAGATAACGTACCTGTACAGTCTTGGGAATGGTTTAAGAGACCGAGTTAAAACTTTCATGGAGTTTTCTGGCCGAGGAAGGAGGATTTAAAGCTCAGTTTTAACTCTACGGAAGGGGGAAAGTAAGGCTCAACATGTTTTGTCTCAAATATGCCTTAAAGTGTTGAGACTTTCACCCTTTGTGGGACTAAATTTATATGGCGTTGTAGTACTGTAAATCAAAATATAACGTTTTTACCCCGGTTAAAAAAAATAATTCATCAGCAATATCTCAAAACCGACATTGGGGACCAATTTGAAAACATTCGTGAGGTATTGTGGGATTATGTGATCTTAAATTTTGACTTTGGAGAAGGGAGCAGATATAATCTGAAGATACTATGTGGTATCCAGGCTGTCGAAACAACGTATTTGTTATATCTTGAGAATATCATGGGTGAAGCGGTCCAGGTAGTATGTGGGGGTAAGGGGGACCTGAAACTTTGTGTAGGGATTGGTAGCTAAAATTGCTGCCTGAAACCCATTTAAACATATTTGAATTAGAAACGACCACAAGATTTAGGATTTTTGCTAGGTCTAGGTGGGAAGTCAGCCCAAAGGCAGTAAGTGATACAAGGTTTTCAAAATAACCTGTCCGCTTTGTCTCTGGAATGACTTTTTGGTGCCAAGTAGAAACTTTCGGCGAGTAATAGGGGACCAAGTGAACAACTTAGTGGAAAGCTAAAAATGTCTCTTCTCAAGCTTGACTTAGAGGGAGGCTAAAAATTTCTCTTTTCCAATCCGAATAAGTGGTTTATAGTACAATCCTCTTTGGGACCAACAATATATTCATGGTTAAGTAGCAAGGTAAATCAGAAGGCACTATGTGTTGTAAAGGAATTAAAAATACTGCTTCTACAGTATGTTGGGAACGACTTTGGGAATTGTGCTGAAAATTTCAGAGACTGCTTGTCGGAGATGGAGGGAAAGTGAGTCTGAATTTGTCACTCGAGGAGGGAGGGTATGACGATTCAGCCTCCAATCTGTTTGAAGTTTTGGCACTTTAAGCCCTGTTGCGCTAGAATCTATTTGTTTTGAAGCAGTGATGTAGAAAAAGAACCGTCTTCTTATAAGTTATCAAAATTATTTGCCTATTTCAAATACATTGTAGGGGATTGAGTCGGACAGGGATAGTTAGGGGTCAAAGTAAACACGGAATATTGGCTTAAAGAAGGCGCATAGGTAAATTCAAAGATAGTATTTAACCAAATTGTGAAAATAGTATACTGGAAACATCTTGGGAACGATAGGGGGTGATTGAGCTGAAACTTTCCGAGTGCTTGTGAAGAGAGTAGGCAAGGGGCCTTCATGCATTGGGCTTAGATGGAAGAGGTATAAGGGGGAAAATGTAGATCTCTAATCTACCTGAAAGTTTTTAACTATTTGTCAAAGTGGAACCTTGAGTCTATTCACAGTTAAGGTTTGCAGCAAACTAAATTAAAGCATAATCACTCGAGCTATCGAAATAGCTTATCTTCAATATCTCTAGAGCGACTAGGGTGATTGAGTAACTTCAGGAAGCCTTTTGCGTGGGTAAAGGAACTCACAGTATAATGCTTAGGGAAAGGGATAAGGGTACAAAAGAATTTTTTGTATCCTACTACTTCGCCTGAAAAAGGACAGACAATGTCTCTTCCAAGCTTGAAACTTACATCCGTAAGCTATTATAGTTAGAAGATGCATCGAAAAGGAAATGGAAAAAAACTGCTTCACCTGACATGAGCCCCAATTTTGTTTAGGATAACTCAAGACTCCTAATACTTTTGTTCAGCCCAGTTACTTGACTTCGAATACTTTTGGTCATTCTGGACGAAAACACCAATAGACTAGAGATGCTGAAAAACAGTTTCTTTTATTTTTGTCTCCTCATTCAGCTTGAAATGACACTCATGAGTTTTTTAGTGGTATGGATACCTATGCAGAAAATAAATTTGAAACTAAGTTTGGCTGCATTGGTCACTGATCCCCCCCCCCTACCCGAAAATAAAATGTTTGTCTCTTATAGGCTTGTAACTTACAGGCAAAGTAGACACGGCCAGGTACGCCTGAAAGAAAACAAAAGTGTTTTGAAGATTGGGTTTGTTATATGTGACACTGAAACTGGACCAGCAATTTTTATTTCTCAGTTTGGCATAAAATTGCAAAGAATCTAGAAAAAGACAACAATACGTCCAACGCAATAAGAACATTGCCTGTTAAAAATGAAGGCAAAAGCTATTTGTAAAAATTTTCTATTGATTCTTGACACCCAAAATAGGGAGAAATTGGTTTTATGCCCAATCGGCAAAATCTGACGAAACACTGGTGCTTGGCCATGTGCATCAATGATAAAAATATTTGATGGACACTGTATATAGATAATATAACAATAAGATCAAGGCTGATGATTTTTTGGCACTTCATTCTCGGCGCGTACAAACAGCACCTCCCATTTAATATGACATTAGTGGCTCAGTATGTATTTGTCAGTCACTGAAAAATGGTGCGAATTTGAATTATTCGTAATTGCGAAAGCAGTAAAAAGCTTGTTGAGCCGGTGAAGTGGCTTGCAACTGTCCCATCTCACAGGTATGACTTAACTGATTGGCTTATGTAAGATTTCTAAAAAGGGGGGTGGGTTGATTAAATTTGTGAAAATAAGGAACTTTCTAGTGCTAACTTCTAATCAATACTGCAACAGGGAAATATCCGAAATTTCGCAGTGGAGAGGGATCCACGAAGTGGCGGGAGTATTTGAAATTTGCCGCAAATATTTTACCACAAAGAGGTAAACCTAACAGTTTTAGCATAGATTATCTATTAGGTTTCACAACAGTCTGTGGTTTTAGATAGTAATTAATTAAAAGAACTTTTCCACAAAATCAGTTTTTCAAAGAAAAGTAAAGAGCTTCATTAAACCAAAAATGGACAAAAATAAAATCAAATAATCTACAAAGCGTGAAACTACAACAAATAGGCATCGATAAATAAATGAAACCCAAAACGAACAGAAATTAAATCTTAAGACCTTCTTAAGACCATAGGCGGGCGTGCCTTGTTTGCCTCTCATTACAGGCCGTCTAACGGTCTTATGTCAATTTTAAATTCTTGGTCAACAGATGCCTGAGACTCTAGGCAGGCATGCCTTTCCAAAAACTAACCTGACAAGTATGAGCCCAATAAAAGAGTCATGCATACTCCCGCCATTTACCCGTACAGCCCCAGCCATTTATACATTTGCCTTTCAATTACTTGAACTATCTGTTTTGGCTTTTCTCTGTCTACAATTAGCCATGTCTTGATGCAACCATATGCAACCTACTGCAAAATACTTTATAACTTCAATTCAAAATCAATGTTTAGATGGTAAGTTGTGTTTGGGGAAATGGTGGCCGTAAGAGGGGGACCAGTTGCCCTCCAATCACTTTCGACTATTAAAAATGGAACTCGCCCTTTCAATTTCCAACTGAATGAGCCCTTTCTGAAGTTTCTACGGTAAAACTTTCTATAAAAACCTTATATGCCCCCAGGTCAAAACTTACAACCCTTGTCCTGAGGGCTGTGGAGGATTGTCATCCTCAAAGACATAATTTCCGGTACGTTCAACTACGTCGAACGAAATGACTATCTCAAAATTCTTATTGGATGTGTTTGGGGAAATGGTGGGCATGAGAAGGGGGTTACTTGCCCTCAAATCAATTTCTAATATTAAAAAGGGTACAAGCCCTTTCAATTTCCAATGGAATGAGCCCCTTTGAAGTTTCTACGGCAACGGTTTCTGTAAAAAAAAACCTCATATTCCCCAGGGCATAACTTACAACCCTTCCCCTGAGGGCTGTGGGGGAGTGTCATCCTCAAAAACATAATTTCCAAACTTTTTAACTACTACAAACAAAATGGCTATCTAAAAATTTTGACTGGATGTGTTTTGGGAAATGGTGTGTGTGAGAGGGGTGTTAGTTATCCACCAATCACTTTTGACTATTGAAAAGGGCACAAGCCCTTCTAATTTCAATCGAATAAGCCATGTTTTAAGTTTCTACAGCATCGCTATCCATAAAACCCAATATTCCCCCAGGGTATAACTTACAACCCTTACCCCGAGGGCTCTGAGAGGGTTATCATCCTCAAAGACCTAATTTCTAAAACTTTTAATTACGTTGAATAAAATGGCTATCTAAAAATTTTGATTGGATGTGTTTGGGGAAAAAGTCGGTTTGAGAGGGGGGTTAGCTGCCCTCCAATCACTTTCGACTATTAAAAAGGGCACTAGCCCTTTGTATTTCCAATCGAATCACACCTTTTTCAAAATTCTACGACAAAGCTTTCAATAAAAACCTTATATGCCCCCAGGGTGAAACTTACAACCCTTACCCTGAGGGCCGTGGGAGAGTGTCATCCTCAAAGATATAATTTCCGGACCTTTCAACTACTTTGAACAAAATGGCCATCTCAAAATTCTGATTGGATGTGTCTAGATAAATGGTGGGCGTGGAAAGAGTGTTCGTTGCCTTCCAATCACTTTCGACTATTAAAAAGGGCATTATCCATTTGAATATCCAATCAAATGAGCCCTTTTTGAAGTTTCTACGACAACACTTTCTATAAAAACCTTATGTAACCTCAGGGCATAACTTACAGCCCTTTCCTGAGGGCTATGGGAGGGGGGGGGGCTGGTCATCTACTTAAAAATATGATAAAAAATATAAGTTCCAGAATTTTCAACTACGTTGAACAAAATGGCTATCTCAAAATTTTTATTGGATGTGTTTAGGGAAATGGTGGGCGTGGAAGGGATGATAGTTGCCTTCCAATCACTTTCGACTATTAAAAAGGGCACTAGCCATTCCAATTCCCGGTTGAATGAGTCCTTTTTGAAGTTTCTACGAAAACTCCTTTGATACGAAGTGTCCTGGTATGGGGAAAAAAAAACAAATGATACGAGGCTCCCAAAAATGTTTGGGAGAATGGTGGGCGTGAGAGGGTTTTAGTTGCCTTCCAATTACTTTCAACTATTAAAAAGGGCACTAGCCCTTTGAATTTCCAGTCGAATGAGCCCTTTTTCAAGTTTTTTACGACCATGCTTTCTATAAAAACCTTATAAGGCACCAGGGCATAACTTAAAACCCTTGCCCTGAAGACTGTGGAGGGAGTGTCCAGGTCAGAGATATAATTTTCAGACCTTTCGACTGCGTTGTACATAATGGCTATCTCAAAATTTTGACTGGATGTTTTTGGGGAAATGGTGGAAGTGGAAACGGTGTCAGTTGCCCTCCAATCACTTTCGACCATTAAAAAGGGCACTAGCCATTTCAATTTCCAATCGAATGAGCCCCTTTTGAAGTTTCTTTTCTACGACAAAGCTTTGAATAAAAGCCTTATATGCCCCCAGTGCATAATTTACAACCCTTGCCCTGAGGGCTGGGGGAATGTCATCCTAAAAGACCTAATTTCTAGAACTTTCAACTACGTGAACAAAAAATAGCTATCTCAAAATTTTGATTGGATGTGTTTGGGGAAAAGGTGGGCGTGAGAGGGGGGTTAGTTACCGTCCAATCACTTTCGACTATTAAAAAGGGCACTAGCCCTTTGAATTTCCAATCAAATGAGCCTATTTTGAAGTTTTCTATGACAACGCTTTCTATAACCCCAGGGCATATATGCCCCATCTTTTCCCCATCTTATATGCCCCAGGGCATAACTTAAAACCCTTGCCCTGAGGGCTTTGGGAGAGTTTCCCTCAAAACATAATTTCTATCTGTCAACTGCATGGAGCGTCAATCGAATGAGCCCTTTTCGAAGTTTCTATGACAACTCCTTCGATACGAAGTGCCCTGGTCTAAATAAAAAAAATATAATAAAACAATACATTGCGTCAACATCGTTTCTTTACTTAAGCAGCGCGATTGTGCTGCCTATGATATTGCGCCATGGAGCGTCAAAACCTTTTCTTATTGCTTTTTTATTCGCAAGGAAAAATGTTCCCTTAATTTCATTTTATTTTATTTTCCTTTTAATTTTAAATTCCTTTTTTCATTTAATTTTTCCTCGTTTATGCTCTTTTTTTTGGGCCATACAAATGTCACTCGAAATTTGATATCGGATCTTTGTTTTTCTTCTAATAAATTGAAGGACATCACACATTTTAATGGCAGATAGAAAATTTTATGGGCTTTAAGCTAGAAAAGATCCTGTTATAGAATATTCTTCCTGGTTGTTTACCAGCAAATAAATAAATGTATTTTTTTACTGCTGAGTCTGGATAATCTTAGACCTTTTACGGCACAATTTCTAAAATATTTCAAAAACTTTTTTCTAAAGGGGAAATGCAAGAAATAAAATATATATATGTATAATATATAGTATATATATATATATATATATATATACTATATATATATATATATATATATATATATATATATATATATATATATATATATATATAGATATATATATATATATATATATAATATATATAGATATATATATATATAGTATATATATATATATGTATATATATATATATATATATATATATATATATATATATATATATATATATAGATATTGTATATGGTATAGTATATATATATATATATATATATATATATATATATATATAGATATATATATATATATATATATATATATATATATATATATATATAATATATTATGAAATATATATATATATTATATATATATATATATATATATATATATATATATATATATATATATATATATATATATATATATATATATATATATATATATATAGTATATATATATATAATATATATATATATATATATATATATATATATATTATATATATATATATATATATATATATATATATATATATATATATATATATATATATATTTCAGGTCAACTAGAGGAGGTTTGAAACTAATTAAACACTATTATTTGTGTCCAGATTTTTTAAAAGGGTGTATGTTGTACAAATAAGCTGAAAATACGAGTATTTCTCCAGCATACAAATAGCAGGCCAAACTATAAAGTCTTTAAAAAACTAAAAGATTTATATAATTAATTTCTCTTTCCCTGAAAAGACTATTTCAAATTTAATCAAATCAAAATAGTGCAAGTGTATTCAAGCTATCAAAGAAAGTAAACAGATTTTTTTGCGAATGGCATCAGTTTTCCATTTCAGGTCAATTAGAGGAGGTATGAAACGAAATTAAACGCGACTATTTGGGTCCAGATTTTTGAAAGGATGTATGTTGTTAAAAATTGCTGAAAATTTTTCTCCAGCATACAAATAGCAGACCAAACTATAAAGTCTTAAAAAAAACGAAAAGATTTAAAGTATTATTTTCTTCTTCCCTGAAAAGACAATGTCAATATAAAACGAACAGAAATTTATTAAAAAATCTTTTTCCACAAAATAAGTTTTTCAAAGAAAAGTAAAGAACTCCATTAAACCAAAAATGAGCAAAAATAAAATAAAATAATATACCAAGCGTGAAGCTACCACAAATCAGCATCGATAAATAAATAAAACCCAAAACGAACAGAAATTACAATAAATAACCGAGTCAAACTCAAAACGAGTAGAATTAACATGAGTAGGGCTCAAAACCCCTATGCCTTCCAAGGCCAGAACATAATTTGCACTTTACTGAAAAAAATACAAATGAATGTGTATTGTCAGTTTAATATACATATACTGATATTTAGTAATCAAAATATTAATATTATTTGATTTATTAAAGTTATAAAAGTAAAAAAACATTTACATTTTTCAGTTTTGATTTTATTTTTCTAATTTTTAGTTTAATGGAGTTATTTACTTTTCTTTGAAAAACTTATTTTGTTGAAAAAGGTTTTTTAATTAATATAAATAAAAGACAGTATGATAACCCCCCCCCCTCCCCTACACCTAGTATTTTTCCGAAGTGCATCTGATAGAACTTTTGAGATGGCCATTTGTTGTCGTAAAAACTCCTAAAAAGACTCATTCGATTGGAAATTGAAAGGGCTAGTGCCATTTCTAAAAGTCAAAAGTGATTGGAGGGAAACAAGCCCCCTCCCTCACGCCCATCAATTACTAAAACACATCAGATCAAAGTTTTAAGATAAACACTTTTTTTCAGCGTAGTTGAAACGCCTGAAAATTATGTCTTTGAGGATGACACTCCCTCCCCCCCACTGCCCTCAGCACAAGGGTTTGTAAGTTATGCCCCGAGGAACATGTAAGGTTTTTTATGGGAAGGGTGGTCGTAAAAACTCTGGAATGAGCTCATTTGATTGGAAATCAGATGTTTTAGTGCCCTTTTTATGAGTCAAAGTGATTGGAGGGGAGCCCCCCCCCCGCCGTCACGTCATATTTTCTACAAATGCATCCGCTAGAAAATTCTGAGATAGCCACTTGTTCAAAAATAGTCCAAAGATCACATAATAAGGTCTTTGGGGTTGATAGAATCCCCCAGAATCTGAGGGCAAGGGTTGTAAGTTATACCCAGGGGCATATAAGGTTTTTATAGAAGGCATGGTCGCGTGTGAACTTTAGAAGAGACTCATTTGATTGGACATGTTTAGTTCTAGTTCCCTTTAAGAGTCAAATATAAAAAAGAGCAAATACCCCCCCCCCCCCCCCTACATCCTTTTTTCCCGAAATGCATTCAATCGAAATTGTGAGATAGCTTTTTTTTACCATTAGTCCAATTTCATATAACAATATCTCTAGGATGGACACAATCCCCAGAGCCTAAGGTTTA
This sequence comes from Artemia sinica, assembly GCA_027921565.1. Taxonomy (NCBI): domain Eukaryota; kingdom Metazoa; phylum Arthropoda; class Branchiopoda; order Anostraca; family Artemiidae; genus Artemia; species Artemia sinica. The sequence continues at coordinate 44,526,883 of CM051258.1, forward strand.
TAAGTTATGCCCCGGGGCATATAAGTTTTTTATGGACCGGGTGATCATATAAGCTCCGGATCGGAGGGAGCTCGTTTGATTGGAAGTCAGAAATTTTAGTGCCCATTTTAAGATTCAAAAATGAATGGAGGGCAATCAGCACTGTTACTATTACCAGATCGTGCATTGTTTGAAGTCAGCTGCATCAGTTTCAGTTCCTGTTGAACGTGTTAGATTTGGCACCAGAAAACCGGTATGGAATGTGTGCCCAGAATTGAAAAAAGCTAAACAACGTGCGAAGTTTTGGCTTCGCCTTTGGATTGCTTGTGATCGGCCCAAGTCTGGTGAAGTATTTAAAATTAAGCAAATTCGAAACGTCAGTTTAGATCTTCTTTGCTTCAAGCCCGCCTGAATGGTTTGGATGGCCCCTCGGATCGGAAGTCTTGGTCCAATGTAATTAATAGCAGCAAGTGTGTGCCTGCTACCGTTTCGATTGTCAAAATAAGTGATTTTGCTGCTCATTTTACTCGTGTTTTTCTACATTTAATCATTCTATCCAGTCCATGTTTTCTTCCTTATGGCATAATACTGTTCCTCGAGTTCTTCGGCAAGTTCATATATTGTCAATATCTAGTGGTGATATCTTTCGGGCTTTTAAGAATGTTAAGAAATCAAGTGCTCCTGATATGGATGGTCTGTATTACAATCACTTCACCATTAAGTGTCCATTATTGTTAATACACATTCAGCTCCTATTCCAGATGTGTTTAGCCCAGTCATTAGGTCCAGATAGTTTTCTTTCGGGAATCGTAACATCAGTTTTGAAAAAGGGCAAGGACGCAGATCAGTGTTCCAGTTATCGACCAATTACAGTGTCCTGTATCATGAGCAAGCTGTTCGAGTATGTCGTATTGCCTGAAGTTTTGACTAAATGTGATTTTTCTGATTATCAAGTTGGGTTCAGAGCCGGTTTTGGTTGTTCTCAAGCCCATCATATACTTGGTCAGTTGCTAGTCTCGGCAAAAATGCAAAAAAGGCCACTTTATTTTTGCTCGGTTGATATCTCGGGCGCTTTTGACAACGTTGTACATTCGCAAGCGCTTCACTGCTTAGTTAAAGCAGGAGTAAATTTTTCCGTAGTAAAAGTTCTTCAATATTGGTATTCCAATTCGTTGGTTTGGTTTAAAATGGATGTCTGATATATCCAAGCCTATCTCAGTAAAGAAGGGAGTCAGGCAAGGTGGTGTGCTGTCTCCATATATTTTTAAAACTGTGCTTGCAGACTGTTTCGAGTGCTCTCTCCAACTGTGTTTTTAGAAAATACTGCTGTTAGTCAAATTGCCTATACTGATGATGTTCTGCTAGTTAGTCATACTAGGTCAGGCCTCAAAAAGAACCTAAATGTTCTGATTAATGCTTTGAGTATGATTGGGCTTTCTGTAAATGCTTCAAAGTGCGAGTTTCTGTGTTTTAATACTTCTAACCCTGCTCCTTCTTTACATGTGGGTACAGTGCTACTTAAGTGTGTCTCAAAGTTGAAATGGCTTGGGAATACTTTTTCTGATACACTTTCGACTACATGCTCGTCTCTGGTTGCTAGTGGTCTGCAGTGCATCCGATTCTCATATGGTAAAATCTCGCCTAATAGAGGGAAATACAGCCGCCGAGGCTTATGTAATTTTTTACTATAGTTTTTTGTTCTCCTGCAATTCTTTTTCTTTCCGGTGCAGCCTCTAATGCGCAAAAAAGACCGTCTTCAGCTAAGGAGAGGCTATTTTAAATATTGTAAATTCCTGCTATATTTGCCAAGGTGGTACAGAAATCACAAGATTATTTCTCATTTTGGACTTATCGACCCTCTAGTGCTGCTTGACAACATCGCTAAGGACCTGAGGCTGGAAAGAAAATTGTTGATAAAATTACTGATTCTTCAAACGGTAAAGGTGAAAGTTTAACATTACCAGGAACTTGACCGAAAGGTCGAGGTTTAAAATTACCTGGAACACAAAAATTTGTGTTGGACCTGGATCGGATGTGGTTGTTGAAGCTCCCAAAAAATGTTGTGGACCCAAGAAAATACAAGTAGAAGTGATTAAAGTATCTAAATAGCTTAGAAGACCCAGAAAAGTTGTTGAAGCTGAGATTTCACGATTCAAAGAGTACTCGCTTCCAAAAAACGGGGAACGTCAGAAAGAATCAAAAATCACATGACACCGCTAACAAATATTGATATTTTGAATGAACTAGGTCATATATCTTATTTTCGAGACGTTTTTTTCTCGAGATAACCTACTAGATAAAATAAAGAAAAAGAATTAAGTGTAATCAATTATGGCTGCATGGGATCACCTGGGACGCATTGGACTTGTTATTTCAATGATCTCAAGTACTCATTTGCAGAATTTTATGATTCTTTTGGAGTCCAATCCGGAAATTAAATTGTCAACTACTTAAAAACTTCAAACAAACAAATTGCCTATCATTCTACTCTAGTCCAAAACTTTAACCATGCGAATTGTGGTCATTTGTGTGTTGATTGTATATAAAAAAAGATTTAGGGGAATGGATGCACAGAATTTTATTTAAAGTTTATTTTCAAATATAAATGGAAGAAGAACTAGAAAAGAGATCATTTGTATAACTTAGAAGTTTTAAATATTATGGAAGTATTAGTAATGCCTTCTTAGTATCTAAATTCATATTTAGTGCTTCAGGTTTACCTGCCTTTGCTATGTTACCCCTTGCTTCTTTAAGTCTTGGCACAGTTCCGATTAAAATACGTGAAAAATAACAAAGAATAGCAGAAAGAAAGGCTATGTATAAAAACTACTTATTCATTCTATTTAGAATTACTCGTTATGAATGATTTGGGTGAATTGACCAATAATGAAATAATTAAAAGAGAAAATGAATTACGGAAAACATTACAGTTTTTTTCCTCGTGAAGAATACTTGAAACAGGTAAAATTAAAGGGGTTAAATATTGCGTAAAATCTGTGAAGTTTAACACATAAATAAAACCTTTTTACTTTCCACCCGCTAATATTGCTTGTTTGATTAATATCTGCTCATTATCTATTCTCTTCATCCTATCATTACAAAAGTCATATAGTTTTCTCTTCACAGTTTGAACAAAGATGGCATATATAGCTAGCTTCTCTGCACAAAAATGATATAGCAATTACTCTCGAGTTTCTCGAAGATTCAGTGTGTATTCAATTCCGAGAAACTAAGTACAGCAAAAGAATGGTTAAATATTTATGTTGTTTGCTTATTATTTCATTATTAATTTATGAATAAGTCTTTTTTTAACAAAAACCCAAACGTAGACAATGGAAATAGTATAAATAATATATCTGCAATAGAAAAAAGATTTTAAAGGTAGTTGAAAGAAAAAATAAAGATATATAAATTATTTAGATATTGATATTGAACTATCCACTAATATGAAATTATATTAAATTATTACATTTTTATCAGTAGTATAGTAAGAAATTCTTTTTTCATAAGACCTGTTTTGATCTTAAAGCTCATGATGGAAAATTGTAAAAATGTCGGGTATTTTCATTTAAAATGATGTGAATTCAATTGAAAAGGGGTAAACTGACGGGAAGATCTAGGTGGTCCAGAAACTGTGTCTTATATACCACTTCTGCAATACATTAGTAACGGGTAAGGGTATTAACTTGAAACTTTCAGGTCTACTACTACTACTACTACGGCTGCAAATACGACTAGTTGTCACTGCAACAGTGACTACTTCCGACTGTGACAACTAGAGACTATGATTGTGACTGCTTGCAACTGGTACTACATTTACTTCTGACTACTGTCAGAGAATGTTAGAGGATATTGAACAAAATCAAAATAAACTATGTCCATGCTGATTTTCAAAAGGGTGCATCAGCAATATCTTAGGAACGGCTGAGGGCATTAAGTTGAAGCTTCCAGGGAATGTTGAACAGTGCTTGGGCCTTCAGAGAATGCTTAAGAGTATTTTAAACAAAATAAAAAGACACTATGTGCATCCATCCTATCAACATAGTGTACCTGCAATATTTTTAGAAGTGGCTAAGGATCAGAATATTCAATCAAAAGATACTATGTGCATCTAGGTTGTCAGAAGAAAGTATATGAAATATCCAAGAAATAGCGGTTGGCATTTAGCTGAATTTTTCAGGAAATGAAAGGTAATGAAATAAATGAAAAGCCGATAATTGGAACTATTAAATTAGAAGTAGACATTTAAATTCTGACACTAGAAACATGAAAAATTTTAGAAATATTAATTATATTAAAAAAAACCAAAACTTTGGCAATCAAGTAGGAACAGAAATTGATTAGAAAAAAAAAAACACTCAAGAAAAAAAAAAAAAAGAAGTTTTTTCAAAGAAAACTCAAATTTTTCCTGAGATACTTCTCTGGGGAATTAGATAAATGATGTAAGTCTCTACCCTCTAAAATATAGGCTATAGTTAACTAAATACCTGGCAATATAAAAATGAACAGAACTAATTTGAAAAAAAATTCGGGGAAAAAGAATTTTTCAAAGAAAATTAAAGGCCATATTAAACTTAATATCAGCAGAAATAAATCCCTATAATAATTCAAACAGACCAGAAATTATTATTAAAGAATAAATGAAACCCAGAACAGAAATTAAATAACCAATCATAGCAAACAAACATACAACAAATACTAATATAAATGGATAAATAAGTCTTAAAACGAGTAAAACTTAAATTGAATACGCAAATCAAGCTTAAAACAAACAAAGAACACTACAAGCAAGATTTTGGCTACTGCTTCCTTTCCTAACTGTAAAAGCCTAAGGCTTACTGATTCATTAGCGCTTTAATGAAAACTATAGCCTATGTGTCTTGAACAGTCTTGGAAAGAACTAATAAAATTAAACTGAATATTTGATATATAATGATGTTAATGGCCGAAAGGTCATCAGTTAAACATTTTATTTAGCTGTAACTTTATTTTTATTTTCAATGTTGTAACAAGTACAAAAGAAAATATATGTAATATAATTCTTTTGAAAACTGTATGCGTCTTAAATAGTCCTTGGAAAGAATTAATAAAATTACACTGAAAATTAGACATACAGTGATATTAGATTGCTGAAAGCTCAACCGTTCAAAATTTTATTTCACTGTAATCTTCAATTTTGTTTTCAAGGTTGTAAGTACAAAAGAAAATATTTTAAATATAATATGTTTTTTCAGTAAAGCGCAGATGACGCAGTGGGTGTTAAACTTTTACAGTTAGGGAAGGGGGCAGCAGCCAAAATCTTGTTTTTAGTGTCTTTTATTTGTTTGCTTTAAGCTTGATTTGCATGTTCAATTTAAGTTTTACTTGTTTTAAGATTAAATTATTCATTTTTGTCTTTTTTTCGGTCTTTGTTGTTTGTTTGTTTGATATATAATTGTTTTTTTTTTTTTCTGTTTGTTTTGAGTTTCATTTTTGTTCTTTAATAGTAATTTGGGTCCTTTTGGGTTTCATTTATTCTTTAATAGTAGCTTCTGGTCGTTTTGGGTTTGAATTATTATAAGGATATATTTCTGCTGATCTTAAATTTAATATGGCCTCTATTTTTCTTTAAAAATTTCCTTTTTGGAATATAAGCGAAGATAAATGGATAATGAGGATGTTAAGAGAATAGCTACAACCCTAGTAGTTTTTCATAGTTTAAATTTTTTGCAAGAGTAAGAGGATAAGTCTGCGAATCAATTTAATAATACTGGAAGCTACAGTGATGACAGTGGTCAAGTATGGTTCTGAAATGTGAGGGCATTGGAAGACACGGAGGAGGATTTGCGAGAGGTTCTCTAGAGAAATTGTTTCTAGATTGTTTCGGAGACCCATCGGGCTTATCGTATTTCAAACCATAAGTTGTACGAAAAGTATAGTTCTATCCCGCTTTCTAGGGCTGTAATAAAAGAAAGATTAAGATTGCTTGAACATGTTTTGCGAATGAAGGATGACAGATTGCTAAACATAGTCCTTTTCGGCTATCCATCTAGGCTCAAACGAAAAGCAGGTCGACTCCGAATGGGGGTGGAAGACAGCATCAGGAGGATCGAACTCCTTGGAAGGGGTTTAAAGACACAGGCTTTGAATAGACTGAGATGGAGGAGAAGCATGCACAGCTAAGTTGGCCTCAAGTGGCTGTATATATATATATATATATATATATATATATATATATATATATATATATATATATATATATTATATATATATATATATATATATATATATATATATATATATATATATATATATATATATACAAAATTTCAGTGCGATTGTCAATCTTATCCAATATACTGTTACATAGTTGCCAACTGGACAGATTTTATGTCAAAAGGACTTATTTTCATATGCTGGGACACATTGACATAGCAGGGCAAAAAATAACACATTTTGAAGATTCCTGACATAAATGGGCAAAAATTGACATATTTTAAAAACTTATGATATAAATTTGCTGAACATAAAATTGAGAAGCAGCTGAACAGGGGACCCGTACGCTTCGTTTAATAGGCCAACAGGCGTTGGCTTCCAATAAAACAAGCTGTCAACAGAATGCTGGAGAAGTAAGCATCTCTTCTGTTCTTGTTTACCATATTATTTTCGATGGAGTTTCGCCCCTTTTTTACCTACGTTAGGCACAGAAAATCCAGATACGCTGGCCAAGGGGAGAGCTGCAAAATTTCTGAGGTACATGAATGAGCCCTTAGTAAATGCTTACCACTACTTCTTGAATTTTTATTCAGAACGTCAACAAGATGAAAACTAAGTTCACTCCTCTATCACACGGGTTCATGCCCTTCTTGGAAATACACAAACACTTCTAGAGTCAGCATTTATGTGTCTTATAAAAAAAGAAAAAATTATGGAGATGGAGGGGCCATTTTCAATCAAGGTCACCAAAGAGAATTTATCGCACCACAGAAAAATTTAATTTCGGACCAAACACTATGGTGCAATTGGTTAATCACAATAGCGAATGAGTCCTGCTGAACTTGCCGGATCCAGAGAGAACTGTTTAGCGTACATGGTTGAACTTGTTATTCAAATCAGGAGTAGAATTGATAAGAAGACAACACAGTGAAAGTACTGGCACTTTTGGATCCTGAAATTGTCCTTGGATAATTTCCTGGGACATGATATCCAACCGGTTGTATATTCGTTTACGAATTTTTAACGTTCAACCTACTACAGTTCGGGACTTAAATATTGTCTCCTTGTGCGCAAGAGGCGTTTGCTGCCATCTGTGATTTTTTTTTTCAGTCCAGTAACAGTAATGGAGGCCGAACCAGGAGCAAGTGAAATAAAGAAAATCAACTCACGAAAAAGGTCAAAATGTAAGAAATTAGATAAAAAATATAAAGAGATAGGCTACACAATAGAAAAAAAATCAGGCGATATACCCTAAGACCGAAGTATTGACAGGTTTGATTTTTAACCCATTTACTGTTATTGCTGCCATCTGGCAGAAGGACTTTCAGTCTTGTACAATGGGTTGTACATTCGGTCTTACCTTAGAAGTCCAACGGAAAAATCGACAAGGTTACCTTAGAAGGAAAAATTCTCCGCCCCAGCAAAATATGGACCAGTTCAGATACCTTGAACGAGCATCATTCATACCTTCACTAGTACTCAGATTCAAGTCAACGGGAAAGCCGGAAGTCACATGAATACTTTTTAAACTACTTCCCTGGCTAATTTTTGAGACAATGGCTTTCGCAATGAATTGTCATTACCACAAGGCCACAAACAAATCTTTGCTTGCTAGTGCCTCCGAACTGAAGGTATTCTTTGGCATTTCAATCGTCAGGAGTAAACCGAAGTTTTTTCGTCTTCAAATCTTTTGGAGCATGAACTTCGAGTCCCTATCATCTGCGAGAAAATGCCTCGAGATCGATTTTTCAAGCTTAGACAGAATGTGAAGTTCCTTTTTTATGACGAGGTTGACGAGGATATTAAAAGAAAATGATCGTCTTTGGAAAGTGCGTCCCTTGCTGAATTTGGTGCGAGATGAGTGTCTAAAGCTTGAGCGAGAACAATTTGTTTGTATTGACGAGCAAATGGTTCCCTTTGCTGGGAGATGCAGCCTGAAGCAGTACGTTCCAAATGAGCCAAATCCTCTTGGCTTGAAGAACTTTGTTTTAGCAGGCTCATCAGGTCTGGTTTAGGATTTCGTAATCTATCAAGAAAAGACAATCTTTGTGCCAGAACTACAAGCTAAAGGTCTGGGCATTGCCGCTGTGCTACACCTATGCCAAGATCTAAGTGAAGGTTCAGATCTTTTATTCAATAGGTACTTCAATAGCAAGTCTTTGCCCGAAAAATTACCAGAAAATCGCATAAATCGAACCGGCACGCTCATGAAAAATCGACTTGAAGGTCTACCAGTGAAGACCGATCGTGAACTAAAGAGAACTGGACGTGGGCAGCCTTTACGTTTACGCGAGAAGATCGAGTTGTAGCCGTTACGCAGTGGTACGACAACAAGCCCATTTTTTATATCTTCAACCTGCTACGGAAAAGAACCCGAGCTACCTGTGTCAAGCTACGACAAGTCTGAAAAAATATGCAGATATCCCTAATCCTCTTGTGGTAAGACAGTACAACAAGTACATGGGTGGAGTCGAACTCTGTGACCGCATGGTGAGCTATTACAGATTCAGCAGCAGGACAAAGAAGGGGCCAGTTCTAGTTCTTAACAATTTCATTGATTTGGCTCTTTCTAATGCCTGGCTACTCTACAGGCAGGATTCAATCAAAAGGAACAAACCCTACGATCAGCTGATCCACTTCAAATTTCAGGTAGCTAAATATTTAGTTGAAGATCTTCGGCGATCAACCGAGGGCGACTTTAGCGAATGTGAAGACGATAATGATGAAAATAAACTGGAGCAGTCAGCTAAAAGAGGAAAAAGATGCCCTTTGTCATCTGGACCGGAAAGGAAATCGAAGGCAAAGCATCTTCCTCGCTTCGATGCGACGCTGAAGAATTCGGCTCGATGCCGGATGCCTCGATGTGAAATGCGAACGAAAGTGTTCTGCAAAGCGTGTCAGGTCTATCTCTGCTTTCAGGTTGGCAAGCAAGTTCGAGAATGTTTTTCGGGTTTCCATAAATGATAAAAGATGTTTTTGTGTGTTATTGATAACACACAAAAACATTCTTGTGGCATTTTGTAACTTGTATTTGAAAATTACATGGAGTTGAGTCCAAATTTCCAACGGGTTGCACATCCCCCCGGCTCCCCAGGACGTAAAAAAATAAAATAAAAGTATCATTTCCTTGTCTTCTGCTATTTTTTTTTCACCTCTAAATTCCAAATTTCGGTACTTGGGCACTATATGGGCCTCTCACAAAATAGACAATAGAAACCAGTCACGAAATAGACCGAGACGCGTGATGAAAAACAGGTTTACGCTGCCTTAACAAAGGGTTTCTCACTCTGGGAACTATATTTAAACTGTTGTTTTTTGGGGGTTTAGGGGGGAAAGGTACCTAGACTAGGTTAGGTTACGTATTTGATGTGTGCTATGCTTTACCCCCCCCCCCCCCCCATTCCCCTAATGTGCAAATATAATGCCCAAATTTTTTTTACAAACTATTATATATTCATCTATTTTATTGTATTTCATTTCCACTAACCAAACTTGACTTTTTAGAAAGGCCCATATAATGCCCAAGTACCCAAATTTCACATTCGCCCCTACTCAGGAATATATCCGGGACCCAAGAGGATAAGATACCATTGTTTCTTTGATCAGTTGGTTTTGCTTTCTGCTTGGGGAAACGATATTCATAGGCAGCGTGCTAGCGCTGCCTAGGTAAAGAACGATGTGGGCACAATGTGTTTTCTTTTCTCCATACCCGGGCACTTCGTATCGAAGGAGTTGTCGTAGAAACTTCAAAAAGGGCTCATTCGATAGGAATTGGTGTGGCTAGTGCCCTTTTTAATAGTCGAAAGCGATTGGAGGACAACTATCCCCCCCACCCATCATTCCCCCAAACACATCCAATCAAAATTTTGAGATAGCCATTTTGTTCAGCGTAGTTGATTTCCACATAGAAAATATGTTTTTGAGGAGGAGACTCCCCCACAGCCCTCAGGGCAAGGGTTTTAAGTTATGCCCTGAGGGCATATAAGAACGATGTTGGCACAATGTACTATTATTATTGTTTTTTTTTTCCTTTAGAGCAGGGCACTTCATATGGAAGAGGTCGTCTTAGAAACTTTGAAAGGGGCTCATTTGATTGGAAATTGAGAGTTCTAGTGCCCTTTTTAATAGTCAAAAGTGATTAGAGGGCAACTAGCCCCCCCCCCCACGCCCATCATTCCCCCAAACACATCCAATCAAAATTTTGAGATAGCCATTTTGTTCAGCGTAATTGATTTCCACATAGAAAATATGTTTTTGAGGAGGATACTCCCCCACAACCCTCAGGGCAAGGATTTTAAGTTATGCCCTGGGAGCATTTAAGGTTTTTATAGAAGGCGTTGTCGTAAAAACTTGAAAAAAGGCTCATTCGATTGGAAATTCAAAGGGCTAGTGCCCTTTTTAATAGTCGAAAGCGATTAGAGCGCAATTAGCCCCCCCCCCCCACGCCCATCATTCCCAAAACATATCCAATCAAAATTTGAGATAGCCATTTTGTTCAGCGTTTTTAATTTCCAGAAAGAAAATATGTTTTTGAGGAGGACACTCCCTCACAACCCTCAGAGCAAGGGTTTTAAGTTATGCCCTGGGGGCATATAAGGTTTTTTATAGAAGGCGTTGTCGTAGAAACTTAAAAAAAAAAAAGCTCATTCGATTGGAAATTCAAAAGGCTAGTGCCCTTTTTAATAGTCGAAAGCGAATGGAGGGCAATTAGCCCCCCCCCCCCCCCCACTCACACCACCCCCCCCCCCCCTCCCCCATCCCCCCCCCTCCCCCACCCCCCCACCACCCCCCAAACATATCCAATCAAAATTTTGAGATAGCCATTTTATTCAGCGTAGTTGATTTCCACATAGAAAATATATTTTTGTGGATGACATCCCCCCAGAGCCCTCAGGGCAAGGGTTTTTAGTTATGCCCTGGGGGCATATAAGGTTTTTAAAGAAGGCGTTGTCGTAGAAAGTTAGAAACTTAAAAAAAGCTCATTCGATTGGAAATTCAAAGGGCGAGTGCCCTTTTTAATAGTCGAAAGTTATTGGAGGGCAACTAGCCCCCCCCCCCCACGCCCATCATTCCCCAAACACATCCAATAAAAATTTTGAGATAGCCATTTTGTTCAGTGTAGTTGATTTCCAGATAGAAAATATATTTTTGAGGAGGACACTCCCCCACAACCCTCAGGGCAAGGATTAAAGTTAAGCCCTGGGGGGCATATAAGGTTTTTGTTGAAATCTTTGTCGTAGAAACTTCAAAAGGGGCTCATTCAATTCGAAATTCAAAGGGCTAGTACCCTTTTAACAGTTGAAAGTGATTTGAGGGCAACTAATCCCCCTCTCACGCCCACCTTTTACCCAAACACATCCAATCAAAATTTTTAGATAGCCATTTTATTCAACGTAGTTTAAAGTTTTGGAAATTAGGTTTTTTGAGGATGAAAACCCCTCCCCCCCACAGCCCTTGGGTTGTAAGTTATGCCCTGGGGGCATATAAAGTTTTTATTTAAAGCATTGTCGTAAAAACTTCAAAAGGGCTCATTCAATTGGAAATTGAAAGGGCTATTGCTTGTTTTAATAGTTGAAAGTGATTGGATAGGGACTAACGCCCCTCTCACGCCCACCTTTTTCCCAAATACATCCAATCAAAATTTTGAGATATCCATATTGTTCAACGTAGTTGAACGATCTGGAAATTAGGTCTTTTGGGATGATAACCCCCTCAGAGCCCTCAGTGCAAGGGTTGTAAGTTATACCCTGGGAGCATTTAAGGTTTTTATAGAAGGCGTTGTCGTACAAACTTGAAAAAAGGCTCATTCGATTGGAAATTCAAAGGGCTAGTGCCCTTTTTAATAGTCGAAAGCGATTGGAGCGCAATTAGCCCCCCCCACGCCCATCATTCCCCCAAACATATCCAATCAAAATTTGAGATAGCCATTTTGTTCAGCGTTTTTAATTTCCAGAAAGAAAATATGTTTTTGAGGAGGACACTCCCTCACAACCCTCAGGGCAAGGGTTTTAAGTTATGCCCTGGGGGCATATAAGGTTTTTATAGAAGGCGTTGTCGTAGAAACTTAAAAAAAGCTCATTCGATTGGAAATTCAAAAGGCTAGTGCCCTTTTTAATAGTCGAAAGCGAATGGAGGGCAATTAGCCCCCCCCCACTCACACACACACCCATCATTCCCCCAAACATATCCAATCAAAATTTTGAGATAGCCATTTTATTCAGCGTAGTTGATTTCCACATAGAAAATATATTTTTGTGGATGATATCCCCCCACAGCCCTGAGGGCAAGGGTTTTTAGTTATGCCCTGGGGGCATATAAGGTTTTTAAAGAAGGCGTTTGTCGTAGAAAGTTAGAAACTTAAAAAAAGCTCATTCGATTGGAAATTCAAAGGGCGAGTGCCCTTTTTAATAGTCGAAAGTTATTGGAGGGCAACCCCCCCCCCCCCCCCCACGTCCATCATTCCCCAAACACATCCAATAAAAATTTTGAGATAGCCATTTTGTTCAGTGTAGTTGATTTCCAGATAGAAAATATATTTTTGAGGAGGACACTCCCCCACAACCCTCAGGGCAAGGATTATAAGTTAAGCCCTGGGGGCATATAAGTAGAGATGCCTCATGAGCTCCGATCCCTCACCCCTGCTGCCACCTACAACTTTTTTACATAGTTTAATGAGGACAGGGTCAATGACCTCTTTCTCCATGACCTCTTTCTCCAGGTGTGTTTTTGGCACGCTCTCAGCGAATGTTGTTGTTATTGTTTCGAATAGAGTCATTAGGGAGAACACGTGGTTAATGGGGTCAATGTTGTTGTCGTTCGAAGCAAAGTTAATGACACTTCCTTCCTGTTCGAGGCGGATGTTATGATCCAGAAATAGCATTTGTTATTGTTATTCGAACCAGATGTTATGAGGTTCCCGGAAACAGTTAATGACACTTCCTTCCTGTTCGAGGCGGATGTTATGATCCAGAAATAGTATTTGTTGGTCAATGTTGTTATTGTTTCCGAGGCAAAATGCCAGGTCAATGTTATTGTTGTTTTGAACAGAGTCATTAGAGAGAACACGTGGCTAATGGGGTTAATGTTGTTGTTGTAAGTGCACGCTCGAGGCAGATGTCAAGGTCAATGTTGTTATTGTTATTCGAGCCAGATGTTATGAGGTTCCGAGAAACAGTTAATGACATTTCCTTCCTGTTCGAGGCAGATGTTATGATCCGGAAATAGTATTTGTTTTTGTTTCCGAGCCAAATGTTACGAGTTCCCGGGAAACAGTTAATTAATGTCTGACAGATGACGTCAAGTTAATTAATGTCTTTGCATTTCCAAAGAGAATTGTCTAGGAGAAACAGTTAGATCACACATGATGTCATGATTGATTGATTGACACGAAAGGGGAATTAATTTGTTGTTCTAAAGAGAATTGATTCACGAAAGGGAAATTAATCTGTTGTTTCTAACAAGAGAATCGTTTCCGAGCAGACGTTTTGATTTTAGCGTGCGAAAAGGTTTCCAAATAATTTGAAATAAGCCAGCGCAGGGATGCCAAACAAATGGAACATGCTGAAATTCCGTTTAGGGATAATTTTGGCGAAACCGTTTTAGCTATTTTATGGAATTATTTTCGGCGAAACAGCTAGAGACATTATAAAATATGATTTTAGAAGAGATTTTGGAAGAGAATTTGAGTGTGGTCGTTATAATACACAAGTTTCAATTGGACAGTGTTGTGAGGTCCCTCTACCCCAACCCCAAAGGTTCCCCTCCCGCCCCCCCCCCCCCCCCTACCACAACCCCGAAGGAAGCCAGCCCCTCAAAGGTTCCCCCCCCTCCTCCCCCCCCCCCACCCCCCCCCATCCCCCCCCCCCCCCCCCACCCCCCCCCTCCCCCCCCCCCCCCCCTCCCCCCCCCGGGACCCCAATCCCACCCCCCCCCCCCCCCCACCCAGTCCCCTTCCCCCCCCCCCCCCCGCCCCCAGACCCTAAAAACCCCCACCCCCCCCCCCCCCGGTCCCAAAAAGGCCTCCCGAGCCCCCCCCCCCCCCCCCCCCCCCACCCCCCCCTCAAGGACCCCCCCTCCGCGGTCCCCAAACCCCCCCACCCCCCCCCCCCCCCCCCCCCCCCCCCTCCAGGCCCCCCCCCCCCCCCCTCCCCCCTCCCCCCCCCCCCCCCCCCCCCCCCCCCCCCTCCCCCCCCCTCTAACCCCCCCCCCCCCCCTCCCCCTCCCCACCCCCCCCCAGAGGGGTACCCCCCCCTCCCCCAAAGGGCCCCCCCCCCCTTCCCCCCCCCCCCACCCCCCCCCCCCCCCCCCCCCCCCCCCCCCCCCCCCTCCCCCCCCCTGCCTCCCCCGCCCCCCCCCCCCCCCCCCCCCCCCCACCCGTCCCCCCCCACCCCCAGGCCAACCCTCCCCCCCCCCCCCCCTAAAAAAGAACCTGCCGTCCCCTGAATCCCCCCCCCCCCCCCCCCCCCCCCCCCCCCCCCCCCCCCCGGGTCCCCCTCCCCCCCCCTCCCCCCCCCCCCCGTTCCCCCCCCCCCACCCCCCCCCCCCCCCCCTCCCCCCTAAAAACCCCCTCCCAGCCAAAGGAGCCCTCCCCGGTCCCCGGTCCCCAAAGGTCCCCACAACCCCAAAAGCCCTCCCCAAAGGGCCACCAGAACCCCCAAAAAGCCCTACCGGTCCCCCAAAGGCCCCCCGGCCCCAAAGGGTCCCCAAAGGCTCCCTCCCCCGGTCCCCAAAGGCCCTCCCCGGCTCCCAGGGCTCCCAAAGGGCCCCTACTCTACCCCTACCCCGAAGGAAGCCTCCGGTCCTCAAAGGTCCCCCAGGCTCCCAACGGCCCTCACCCGGTCCCCAAAGGTCCACCGGGCTCCCAAAGGGACCCCAGACCCCCAACGGACCCACCGGGCCCCAAAGGGCCAATCCGTGCTCAAGGGCCCCCGGACCCCCAAAGGTCCTCCACCAGTCCCCAAAGGCCCTCTCCCGGTCCCAAAGGTCCACCAGGCACCCAAAGGGCAACCCAGACCCTAAAAAAAGGCCATACCCGAGCCACCAAAGGTCCTCCACCAGTCCCCAAAGGCCCTCTCCGGTCCCAAAGGTCCACCAGGCACCCAAAGGGCCCCAGACCCTAAAAAGACCATACCCGAGCCCCCCCAAAGGCCCTCACCGGTCCCCCAAAGGTCCACCAGACCCCCAAAAGCCCTCCACCGGTCCCCAAAGGCCCTCCCGGGCTCCCAGGGCTCCCAAAGGGCCCCGATTACTCTACCCCAACCCCGAAGGAAGCCTCCGGTCCTCAAAGGTCCCCCAGGCTCCCAAAGGACCCACTGGACCCCCAAAGGCCCTCACCTGGTCCCCAAAGGTCCACCGGGCTCCCAAAGGGACCACCGGACCCCCAAAGGGTCCCCCGGACCCCAAAGGTCCTCTCCAGGTCCTCAAGGGTCGCCCAGACCCCCAACGGACCCACCGGACCCCAAAGGGCCCAATCGGTGCTCAAGGGCTCCCCGGACCCCCAAAGGCCCTCACCCGGTCCTCAAAGGTCCACCGGGCTCCCAAAGGACCAGTCGGTCCTCAAGGACCCTCTCAGACGTGCAAAGACCCTCCCCAGACCCCCAAAGGCTCATCCCGGTCCCCAAAGGTCCCCTCAGGCTCCCATATGACCACTCCACCCCTCAAGGGCCCCTGGATCCCCAAACGCCCTCCCGGACCCCTCCAAAGAACCCCCTCTCCATTTTTAACACTTTTTATGGCTTTATTATATCCTTTTAGAACAAGTTCCTTTCATAATGTCCCTCCTAAACCCATTTTCCAACTTGAAGTACTTATCTTTTTCACCCACTTTCTCAATGAAAAAGAAATTAGTTTTTAATCAATTCTAATTTTCCAAATAATATAAAAATTTTCCACTTTAGTTCAGATCTCTCTCTCTCGAAGAGATGAAAAATTTAAAATACTGTTCCAAATTTTTCGCAGAAGATAAAAAAAGTTCAAGTTTTCTTCTGAATTTTACCAAAGAACGTGCTCCAATTCTAATTTCTCCAGAGAAAACAAAATCTTCCACTTCAGTTCTATATTTCACAAAGATATAAAGAAATTTAAAGTTCAAGTCTAAATTTTTCGGTGGAAGATAGAAAAAGTAAATACCATACTTGTGAATATTTTCACGGAAAATAAAAAGTTCTAGTTCAATTTACAATTTCCTCAACGAAGTCAAGGAAAGTTCAAGTTCTCTTCTGAATTTTACTAAAGAACACGCTTCAATTCTAATTTTTTCAGAGAAAACAAAAATATTCCACTTCAGTTCTTTATTTCACAAAGACATAAAGAAATTTAAAGTACAATTCTAAATTTTTCGGTGGAAGATAGAAAAAGTAATACCATACTTGTGAATATTTTCACGGAAGATAAAAAGTTCTAGTTCAATTTAAAATTTCCTCAATGAAGTCAAAGAAAGTTCAAGTTCTCTTCTGAATTTTACTAAAGAACATGCTTCAATTCTAATTTTTTCAGAGAAAACAAAAATCTTCCACTTCAGTTCTTTATTTCACAAAGACATAAAGAAATTTAAAGTACAATTCTAAATTTTTCGGAGGAAGATAGAAAAAGCAATACCATACTTGTGAATATTTTCCCGGAAGATAAAAAGTTCTAGTTCAATTAAAAATTTTCTCAACGAAGTGAAGAAAAATTCAAGTTCTCTTCTGAATTTTACCAAAGAATAAAATTCAATTCTAATTTCACCAGAGAAAACAAAATCTTCCACTTCAGTTCTATATTTCACAAAGACATAAAGAAATTTAAAGTTCAAGTCTAAATTTTTCGGTGGAAGATAGAAAAAGTAATACCATACTTGTGAATATTTTCCCGGAAGATAAAAAGTTCTAGTTCAACTTACAGTTTCCTCAATGAAGTCAAGGAAAGTTCAAGTTCTCTTCTGAATTTTACCAAAGAACAAAATTCAATTCTAATTTCACCAGAGAAAATAAAAATCTTCCACTTCAGTTCTCTATTTCACAAAGACATAAAGAAATTTAAAGTTCAATTCTAAATTTTTCGGTGGAAGATAGAAAAAGTAATACCATACTTGTGAATATTTTCCCGGAAGATAAAAAGTTCTAGTTCAATTTACAGTTTCCTCAATGAAGTCAAGGAAAGTTCAAGTTCTCTTCTGAATTTTACCAAGAACACGCTTCAATTCTAATTTTTTCAGAGAAAACAAAAATCTTCCACTTCAGTTCTTTATTTCACAAAGACATAAAGAAATTTAAAGTACAATTCTAATTTTTCGGTGGAAGATAGAAAAAGTAATACCATACTTGTGAATATTTTCACGGAAGATAAAAAGTTCTAGTTCATTTAAAATTTCCTCAATGAAGTGAAGAAAGGTTCAAGTTCTCTTCTGAATTTTACCACAGAACATGCTTCAATTCTAATTTTTTCAGAGAAAATAAAAATCTTCCACTTCAGTTCTTTATTTCACAAAGACATAAAGAAATTTAAAGTTCAATTCTAAATTTTTCGGAGGAAGATAGAAAAAGTAATACCATACCTGTGAATATTTTCACGGAAGATAAAAAGTTCTAGTTCAATTTAAAATTTCCTCAACGAAGTGAAGAAAGGTTCAAGTTCTCTTCTGAATTTTACTAAAGAACAAAATTCAATTCTAATTTCACCAGAGAAAATAAAAATCTTCCACTTCAGTTCTTTATTTCACAAAGAAATAAAGAAATTTAAAAAGTTCAATTCTAAATTTTTCGATGGAAGATAGAAAAAGTAATACCATACCTGTGAATATTTTCCCGGAAGATAAAAAGTTCTAGTTCAATTTTAAATTTTCTCAACGAAGTCAAGGAAAGTTCAAGTTCTCTTCTGAACTTTACCAAAGAACACGCTTCAATTCTAATTTTTTCAGAGAAAACAAAAATCTTCCACTTCAGTTCTTTATTTCACAAAGACATAAAGAAATTTAAAGTTCAATTTTAATTTTTCGGTGGGTGATAGAAAAATTAATGCCGTACTTGTGATTATTTTCACGGAAGATAAAAAGTTCCACTTCAATTTTAAATTTCCCCGGAAGATAAAAAGTTCTAGTTCAACTTGCTATTATCTTTGTGAAAACACACAAACTCAGAAAAAATGCTCAATGTTCCTTTAGTACCTATGCAATTAGACTAAAAATGAAGATATTTATGCAGAGTTTCAACTCGCTAGTAGAGATGACCCTATAACTCCTACTGGCACACCATATATGGGCATAGAGTCATTAGGGGAATGATTGCGTAATCGGTCAATGACCTCTTTCTCCAGGTGTGCTTTTGGCACGCTCTCAGCGAATGTTACGAGTTTCCAGGAATTTGGAACACCTGTGCTGTCGACCTCAATTCACCTATCGTGAATCAATAATTCCCCTTAGAAACAACAAATTAAGTCCCCTTTCTTGACAGATCAATCAATCAATGACATCATCTATCAGACTTTAAAAATTTTCGCCTAGAAACATTTCTCCAGGAATAGATCCAAATCATTAATGTCTTTACCTCGGGAACAGTTCTACTGGTCGAACTCCAAAAGATATTAATAACCAAAGGCCATGGGAACAATTCTCCAAGAAACATCTTAGCGATGAATTGTTTTAGCGCGCGAAAAGGTTTCTTATTAATTTGAAATGCATTAGCGCAGAGATGTCAATAACAAAGGAACACGCTGAATTTACGTTTAGGGATTATTTGGGCGAAACTGTTTTAGACAGGTTATGGAACTATTTCGGCGAAACAGATAGAAACATTTTAAAAGATGATTTTTGAACAGATTTTGGAAGAGAATTTGAGTGTGGTCGTTATAATACACAAGTTTCATTTGAACAGTGTTGTGAGGTCCTCTAACCCAACCCCAAAGGGTTCCAATCCTCCTACCCAACCCCGAAGGAAGCCCCCGGTCCTCAAAGGCCCCCAAGCTCCCAAAGGATCACCGGCGCCCCCAAAGGCCCACCCAGACCCCAAAGGCCATCCCCGGGCCCTCAAAGGCCCCCCAAGCTCCCAAAGGGCCCCCCGGATCCCAGAGGCCATCACCCGGTCCCCAAAGGTCCACCGGGCTCCCAAAGGACCCATCGGCCCTCAAGTGCCCCACCAGACCCCCAAAGGCCCTCCCTGTGCCCCAAAGCCCTCCCCTGGTCCTCAAAGGGCCCCGGACTCCCAAACGGCCCCCCGGATCCCAGAGGCCATCACCCGGTCCCCAAAGGTCCACCGGGCTCCCAAAGGACCCATCGGCCCTCAAGTGCCCCACCAGACCCCCAAAGGCCCTCCCTGTGTCCCAAAGGCCCTCCCCTGGTCCTCAAAGGGCCCCCGGACTCCCAAAGGGCCCCCCGGACCTCAGAGGCTCTCACCCAGTCCCCAAAGGTCCACCGGGCTTCCAAAGGACCCATCGGCCCTCAAGTCCCCACCAGACCCCCAAAGGCCCTCCCTGTGACCCAAAGGCCCTCCCTTGGTCCTCAAAGGGCCCCCGGACTCCAAAGGGCCCCCCGGACCCCAGAGGCCCTCACCCGGTCCCCAAAGGTCCACCGGGCTTCCAAAGGACCCATCGGCCCTCAAGTGCCCCCCCCCAGACCCCCAAAGACCCTCCCCAGCCCCCAAAGGCCCACCCCGGTCCCCAAAGGTCCCCCGGGCTCCCATAAGACCACCCCAGCCCTCAAGAGCCCCTGGATCCCCAAACGCCCTCCCCGGGCCCCTCCAAAGAGCCCCCTCTCCATTTTTAACACTTTTTATGGCTTTATTATATCTTTTCAGAGCAAGTTCCTTTCTTAATGTCCCTCCTAAACCCATTTTCCCACTTGAAGTACCAATCCCTTTACTCACAACTATACTTTACAGCTTTTTGGATACCTCAACATCAAGAAATACTTTTCAAAAGTCATCTTTTAAAATGTTTCTATCTGTTTCGCCGAAATAGTTCCATAACCTGTCTAAAACAGTTTCGCCCAAATAATCCCTAAACGTAAATTCAGCGTGTTCCTTTGTTATTGACATCTCTGCGCTAATGCATTTCAAATTAATAAGAAACCTTTTCGCGCGCTAAAACAATTCATCGCTAAGATGTTTCTTGGAGAATTGTTCCCATGGCCTTTGGTTATTAATATCTTTTGGAGTTCGACCAGTAGAACTGTTCCCGAGGTAAAGACATTAATGATTTGGATCTATTCCTGGAGAAATGTTTCTAGGCGAAAATTTTTAAAGTCTGATAGATGATGTCATTGATTGATTGATCTGTCAAGAAAGGGGACTTAATTTGTTGTTTCTAAGGGGAATTATTGATTCACGATAGGTGAATTGAGGTCGACAGCACAGGTGTTCCAAATTCCTGGAAACTCGTAACATTCGCTGAGAGCGTGCCAAAAGCACACCTGGAGAAAGAGGTCATTGACCGATTACGCAATCATTCCCCCTAATGACTCTATGCCCATATATGGTGTGCCAGTAGGAGTTATAGGGTCATCTCTACTAGCGAGTTGAAACTCTGCATAAATATCTTCATTTTTAGTCTAATTGCATAGGTACTAAAGGAACATTGAGCATTTTTTCTGAGTTTGTGTGTTTTCACAAAGATAATAGCAAGTTGAACTAGAACTTTTTATCTTCCGGGGAAATTTAAAATTGAAGTGGAACTTTTTATCTTCCGTGAAAATAATCACACAAGTACGGCATTAGTTTTTCTATCACCCACCGAAAAATTAAAATTGAACTTTAAATTTCTTTATGTCTTTGTGAAATAAAGAACTGAAGTGGAAGATTTTTGTTTTCTCTGAAAAAATTAGAATTGAAGCGTGTTCTTTGGTAAAGTTCAGAAGAGAACTTGAACTTTCCTTGACTTCGTTGAGAAAATTTAAAATTGAACTAGAACTTTTTATCTTCCGGGAAAATATTCACAGGTATGGTATTACTTTTTCTATCTTCCATCGAAAAATTTAGAATTGAACTTTAAATTTCTTTATTTCTTTGTGAAATAAAGAACTGAAGTGGAAGATTTTTATTTTCTCTGGTGAAATTAGAATTGAATTTTGTTCTTTAGTAAAATTCAGAAGAGAACTTGAACCTTTCTTCACTTCGTTGAGGAAATTTTAAATTGAACTAGAACTTTTTATCTTCCGTGAAAATATTCACAGGTATGGTATTACTTTTTCTATCTTCCTCCGAAAAATTTAGAATTGAACTTTAAATTTCTTTATGTCTTTGTGAAATAAAGAACTGAAGTGGAAGATTTTTATTTTCTCTGAAAAAATTAGAACTGAAGCATGTTCTGTGGTAAAATTCAGAAGAGAACTTGAACTTTCTTCACTTCATTGAGGAAATTTTAAATTGAACTAGAACTTTTTATCTTCCGTGAAAATATTCACAAGTATGGTATTACTTTTTCTATCTTCCACCGAAAAATTAGAATTGTACTTTAAATTTCTTTATGTCTTTGTGAAATAAAGAACTGAAGTGGAAGATTTTTGTTTTCTCTGAAAAAATTAGAATTGAAGCGTGTTCTTTGGTAAAATTCAGAAGAGAACTTGAACTTTCCTTGACTTCATTGAGGAAACTGTAAATTGAACTAGAACTTTTTATCTTCCGGGAAAATATTCACAAGTATGGTATTACTTTTTCTATCTTCCACCGAAAAATTTAGAATTGAACTTTAAATTTCTTTATGTCTTTGTGAAATAGAGAACTGAAGTGGAAGATTTTTATTTTCTCTGGTGAAATTAGAATTGAATTTTGTTCTTTGGTAAAATTCAGAAGAGAACTTGAACTTTCCTTGACTTCATTGAGGAAACTGTAAATTGAACTAGAACTTTTATCTTCCGGGAAAATATTCACAAGTATGGTATTACTTTTTCTATCTTCCACCGAAAAAATTTAGACTTGAACTTTAAATTTCTTTATGTCTTTGTGAAATATAGAACTGAAGTGGAAGATTTTGTTTTCTCTGGTGAAATTAGAATTGAATTTTATTCTTTGGTAAAATTCAGAAGAGAACTTGAATTTTTCTTCACTTCGTTGAGAAAATTTTAAATTGAACTAGAACTTTTTATCTTCCGGGAAAATATTCACAAGTATGGTATTGCTTTTTCTATCTTCCTCCGAAAAATTTAGAATTGTACTTTAAATTTCTTTATGTCTTTGTGAAATAAAGAACTGAAGTGGAAGATTTTTGTTTTCTCTGAAAAAATTAGAATTGAAGCATGTTCTTTAGTAAAATTCAGAAGAGAACTTGAACTTTCCTTGACTTCATTGAGGAAATTTTAAATTGAACTAGAACTTTTTATCTTCCGTGAAAATATTCACAAGTATGGTATTACTTTTTCTATCTTCCACCGAAAAATTTAGAATTGTACTTTAAATTTCTTTATGTCTTTGTGAAATAAAGAACTGAAGTGGAAGATTTTTGTTTTCTCTGAAAAAATTAGAATTGAAGCGTGTTCTTTAGTAAAATTCAGAAGAGAACTTGAACTTTCCTTGACTTCGTTGAGGAAATTGTAAATTGAACTAGAACTTTTTATTTTCCGTGAAAATATTCACAAGTATGGTATTACTTTTTCTATCTTCCACCGAAAAATTTAGACTTGAACTTTAAATTTCTTTATATCTTTGTGAAATATAGAACTGAAGTGGAAGATTTTGTTTTCTCTGGAGAAATTAGAATTGGAGCACGTTCTTTGGTAAAATTCAGAAGAAAACTTGAACTTTTTTTATCTTCTGCGAAAAATTTGGAACAGTATTTTAAATTTTTCATCTCTTCGAGAGAGAGATCTGAACTAAAGTGGAAAATTTTTATATTATTTGGAAAATTAGAATTGATTAAAAACTAATTTCTTTTTCATTGAGAAAGTGGGTGAAAAAGATAAGTACTTCAAGTTGGAAAATGGGTTTAGGAGGGACATTATGAAAGGAACTTGTTCTAAAAGGATATAATAAAGCCATAAAAAGTGTTAAAAATGGAGAGGGGGTTCTTTGGAGGGGTCCGGGGAGGGCGTTTGGGGATCCAGGGGCCCTTGAGGGGTGGAGTGGTCATATGGGAGCCTGAGGGGACCTTTGGGGACCGGGATGAGCCTTTGGGGGTCTGGGGAGGGTCTTTGCACGTCTGAGAGGGTCCTTGAGGACCGACTGGTCCTTTGGGAGCCCGGTGGACCTTTGAGGACCGGGTGAGGGCCTTTGGGGGTCCGGGGAGCCCTTGAGCACCGATTGGGCCCTTTGGGGTCCGGTGGGTCCGTTGGGGGTCTGGGCGACCCTTGAGGACCTGGAGAGGACCTTTGGGGTCCGGGGGACCCTTTGGGGGTCCGGTGGTCCCTTTGGGAGCCCGGTGGACCTTTGGGGACCAGGTGAGGGCCTTTGGGGGTCCAGTGGGTCCTTTGGGAGCCTGGGGGACCTTTGAGGACCGGAGGCTTCCTTCGGGGTTGGGGTAGAGTAATCAGGGCCCTTTGGGAGCCCTGGGAGCCCGGGGAGGGCCTTTGGGGACCGGTGGAGGGCTTTTGGGGGTCTGGTGGACCTTTTGGGACCGGTGAGGGCCTTTGGGGGGGGGCTCGGGTATGGTCTTTTTAGGGTCTGGGGCCCTTTGGGTGCCTGGTGGACCTTTGGGACCGGGAGAGGGCCTTTGGGGACTGGTGGAGGACCTTTGGTGGCTCGGGTATGGCCTTTTTAGGGTCTGGGGCCCTTTGGGTGCCTGGTGGACCTTTGGGACCGGGAGAGGGCCTTTGGGGACTGGTGGAGGACCTTTAGGGGTCCGGGGGCCCTTGAGCACGGATTGGGCCCTTTGGGGCCCGGTGGGTCCGTTGGGGGTCTGGGGTCCCTTTGGGAGCCCGGTGGACCTTTGGGGACCGGGTGAGGGCCTTTGGGAGCCTGGGGGACCTTTGAGGACCGGAGGCTTCCTTCGGGGTAGGGGTAGAGTAATCGGGGACCTTTGGGAGCCCTGGGAGCCCGGGGAGGGCCTTTGGGGACCGGGGGAGGGCCTTTGGGGACCGGGGGAGGGCTTTTTGGGGTTCTGGTGGACCTTTGGGGACCGGGGAGGGCTTTTGGGGGTCTGGTGGACCTTTGGGGACCGGGGAGGACCTTTGGGGCTCGGGTATGGCCTTTTTAGGGTCTGGGGCCCTTTGGGTGCCTGGGGACCTTTGGGGACTGGGTGGGGGTCTTTGGGGGTCCGGGGGGGTCCTTTGGAAGCCCAGAGAACCTTTGAGAACCGCTGGCTTCCTTCGGGTTGTGGTAGGGGGATCGGAACCTTTGGGGTTGGGGTAGAGGACCTCACAACACTGTCCAATTGAAACTTGTGTATTATAACGACCACACTCAAATTCTCTTCCAAAATCTCTTCTAAAATCATATTTTATAATGTCTCTAGCTGTTTCGCCGAAATAATTCCATAAAATAGCTAAAACGGTTTCGCCAAAATTATCCCTAAACGGAATTTCAGCATGTTCCATTTGTTTGGCATCCCTGCGCTGGCTTATTTCAAATTATTTGGAAACCTTTTCGCACGCTAAAATCAAAACGTCTGCTCGGAAACGATTCTCTTGTTAGAAACAACAAATTAATTTCCCTTTCGTGAATCAATTCTCTTTAGAACAACAAATTAATTCCCCTTTCGTGTCAATCAATCAATCATGACATCATGCGTGATCTAACTGTTTCTCCTAGACAATTCTCTTTGGAAATGCAAAGACATTAATTAACTTGACGTCATCTGTCAGACATTAATTAACTGTTTCCCGGGAACTCGTAACATTTGGCTCGGAAACAAAAACAAATACTATTTCCGGATCATAACATCTGCCTCGAACAGGAAGGAAATGTCATTAACTGTTTCTCGGAACCTCATAACATCTGGCTCGAATAACAATAACAACATTGACCTTGACATCTGCCTCGAGCGTGCACTTACAACAACAACATTGACCCCATTAGCCACGTGTTCTCTCTAATGACTCTGTTCAAAACAACAATAACATTGACCTTGGCATTTTGCCTCGGAAACAATAACAACATTGACCAACAAATACTATTTCTGGATCATAACATCCGCCTCGAACAGGAAGGAAGTGTCATTAACTGTTTCCGGGAACCTCATAACATCTGGTTCGAATAACAATAACAAATGCTATTTCTGGATCATAACATCCGCCTCGAACAGGAAGGAAGTGTCATTAACTTTGCTTCGAACGACAACAACATTGACCCCATTAACCACGTGTTCTCCCTAATGACTCTATTCAAAACAATAACAACAACATTCGCTGAGAGCGTGCCAAAAACACACCTGGAGAAAGAGGTCATGGAGAAAGAGGTCATTGACCCTGTCCTCATTAAACTATGTAAAAAAGTTGTAGGTGGCAGCAGGGGTGAGGGATCGGAGCTCATGAGGCATCTCTACTCATATAAGGTTTTTATTGAAATCTTTGTCGTAGAAACTTCAAAAGGGGCTCATTAAATTCGAAATTCAAAGGGCTAGTACCCTTTTAATAGTCGAAAGTGATTTGAGGGCAACTAATCCCCCTCTCACGCCCACCTTTTACCCAAACACATCCAATCAAAATTTTTAGATAGCCATTTTATTCAACGTAGTTGAAAGTTTTGGAAATTAGGTTTTTAAGGATGAAAACCCCTCCCCCCCACAGCCCTCGGGTTGTAAGTTATGCCCTGGGGGCATATAAAGTTTTTATTTAAAGCATTGTCGTAGAAACTTCAAAAGGGCTCATTCAATTGGAAATTGAAAGGGCTATTGCTTGTTTTAATAGTTGAAAGTGATTGGATAGGGACTAACGCCCCTCTCACGCCCACCTTTTTCCCAAATACATCCAATCAAAATTTTGAGATATCCATTTTGTTCAACGTAGTTGAACGTTCTGGAAATTAGGTCTTTTGGGATGATAACCCCCTCAGAGCCCTCAGTGCAAGGGTTGTAAGTTATACCCTGGGGGCATATACGGTTTATATAGAAAGTTGCTGTATAAATCATAGGCAGCGCGATCGCGCTGCTAAAGTAAAGAACGGGGACACTCGAGAACGAGACAGGAAACGGGGACTAAGTAAAGAGGAGGACACTCCCCCACAACCCTTAGGGCAAGGGTTTTTAGTTATTCCCTGGGGGCATATAAAAACAATGTTGGCACAATGTATTATTTATTATTTTTTTTCCTTTAGAGCAGGGCCCTTCGTATAGAGAAGTATCGAAGAAGTGGTCGTAGAAACTTCGAAAAGGGCTCATTGAATTGGAAATACTTTTAATCCTTTTGAAATATAGAAACACTAAAAAATTTGCTGGCTACTGCGCTTGAACTTGGAACCTGAAGGTTCCGGGTTCAGCGCTTTAACCAGTTTTAATGAAAATAAATAATTAAATAAAAAAATTTAATTTTTGCAAAACCCCTCCCCCAGGCTGTTATCAATTTTTTTTGTTGTAGGTGATATCACATCAGCCTGGGTTCTGAAGCGAACCCTGAAGGGTATTTTGTTTGGAGGGAATCCCTCTGCTTCTTGCTCCTTGATCTGGGGCCAAATCATATTGACATCTCAACGGCTACACGAGGTAACAGTAAGATTCGAACTGATAGTTCGCAATTGATGATCAGTCAACCGCCTTACCAACTCGGCCATGCTGGCCTTTAAGGAGAATTGGTACAATCTTTTTATGTTTCAAAGGCGGCCAAAACTGAATTAGCGCTAAACCAGTTTCGTTAAGGAGGCTTGTTTAGAGTTCAAGTGTACGGGTAACAATTAGCTGCCTGTATGTCAATATATAAATTATTTTCGACTTAGAAATTTGTTTAATAAAATTGTTCACTAATAAATGGAGAAACTTTTAAGTGAAATGAAAATGGAAAATAAATACAATCGAACTAGTAGGAAGAAAACTTGGATCTAGGAATTGAATACGAAATTAAAGCAATGAAATGTGTAAAAACTAAACATGGAAATAAACTCGTTATTATTAATGATTTTAAAGCTGAAATGGTTGATCTATTTGCACCTAAGCGTTTTGAATCTAAAGCAACTGATCTTGAAAAGAAATAAAAAAAAAAAACTAGATAAATGTATGATTTTAAAGGTAGTTGAAAGAAAAAATAAAGATATATAAATTATTTAGATATTGATATTGAACTATCCATTAAATATGAAATTATATTAAATTATTACATTTTTATCAGTAGTATAGTAAGAAATTCTTTTTTCATAAGACCTGTTTTGATCTTAAAGCTCATGATGGGAAATTGTAAAAATGTCGGGAATTTTCATTTAAAATGGTGTGAATTCAATTGAAAAGGGGTAAATTGACGGGAAGATCTAGGTGGTCCAGAAACTGTGTCTTATATACCACTTCTGCAATACATTAGTAACGGGTAAGGGTATTAACTTGAAACTTTCAGGTCTACTACTACTACTACTACGGCTGCAAATACGACTAGTTGTCACTGCAACAGTGACTACTTCCGACTGTGACAACTAGAGACTATGATTGTGACTGCTTGCAACTGGTACTACATTTACTTCTGACTACTGTCAGAGAATGTTAGAGGATATTGAACAAAATCAAAATAAACTATGTCCATGCTGATTTTCAAAAGGGTGCATCAGCAATATCTTAGGAACGGCTGAGGGCATTAAGTTGAAGCTTCCAGGGAATGTTGAACAGTGCTTGGGCCTTCAGAGAATGCTTAAGGGTATTTTAAACAAAATAAAAAGACACTTTGTGCATCCATCCTATCAACATAGTGCACCTGCAATATTTTAGAAGTGGCTAAGAATCAGAATATTCAATCAAAAGATACTATGTGCATCTAGGTTGTCAGAAGAAAGTATATGAAATATCCAAGAAATAGCGGTTGGTATTTAGCTGAATTTTTCAGGAAATGAAAGGTAATGAAATAAATGAAAAGCCGATAATTGGAACTATTAAATTAGAATTAGACATTTAAATTCTGACACTAGAAACATGAAAAATTGTAGAAATATTAATTATATTAAAGAAAACCAAAACTTTGGCAATCAAGTAGGAACAGAAATTGATTAGAAAAAAAAACACGAAAAAGAAGTTTTTTCAAAGAAAAACTCAAATTTTTCCCTGAGATACTTCTCTGGGAATTAGATAAATGATGTAAGTCTCTACCCTCTAAAATATAGGCTATAGTTAACTAAATACCTGGCAATAAAAAATGAACAGAACTAATTTGAAAAAAAATTCGGGGAAAAAGAATTTTTCAAAGAAAATTAAAGGCCATATTAAACTTAATATCAGCAGAAATAAATCCCTATAATAATTCAAACAGACAAGAAATTATTATTAAAGAATAAATGAAACCCAGAACAGAAATTAAATAACCAATCATAGCAAACAAACATACAACAAATACTAATATAAATGAATAAATAAGTCTTAAAACGAGTAAAACTTAAATTGAATACGCAAATCAAGCTTAAAACAAACAAAGAACACTACAAGCAAGATTTTGGCTACTGCTTCCTTTCCTAACTGTAAAAGCCTAAGGCTTACTGATTCATTAGCGCTTTAATGAAAACTATAGCCTATGTGTCTTGAACAGTCTTGGAAAGAACTAATAAAATTAAACTGAATATTTGATATATAATGATGTTAATGGCCGAAAGGTCATCAGTTAAACATTTTATTTAGCTGTAACTTTATTTTTATTTTCAATGTTGTAACAAGTACAAAAGAAAATATCTGTAATATAATTCTTTTGAAAACTGTATGCGTCTTGAATAGTCCTTGGAAAGAATTAATAAAATTACACTGAAAATTAGATATACAGTGATATTAGATTGCTGAAAGCTCAACCGTTCAAAATTTTATTTCACTGTAATCTTCATTTTTTGTTTTCAAGGTTGTAAGTACAAAAGAAAATATTTTTAATATAATGTGTTTTTTTCAGTAAAGCGCAGATGACGCAGTGGGTGTTAAACTTTTACAGTTAGGGAAGGGGGCAGCAGCCAAAATCTTGTTTTTAGTGTCTTTTGTTTGTTTGCTTTAAGCTTGATTTGCATGTTAAATTTAGGTTTTACTTGTTTTAAGATTAAATTATTCATTTTTGTCTTTTTTGTCAGTCTTTGTTGTTTGTTTGTTTGATATATAATTGTTTATTTTATTTCTGTTTGTTTTGGGTTTCATTTGTTCTTTAATAGCAATTTTGGGTCCTTTTGGGTTTCATTTATTCTTTAATAGTAGCTTCTGGTCGTTTTTGAGTTTGAATTATTATAAGGATATATTTCTGCTGATCTTAAATTTAATATGGCCTCTATTTTTCTTTAAAAATCTCCTTTTTGGAATATAAGCGAAGATAAATGGATAATGAGGATGTTAAGAGAATAGCTACAACCCTAGTAGTTTTTCATAGTTTAAATTTTTTGCAAGAGTAAGAGGGTAAGTCTGCGAATCAATTTAATAATACTGGAAGCTACAGTGATGACAGTGGTCAAGTATGGTTCTGAAATGTGAGGGCATTGGAAGACGGAGGAGGATTTGCGAGAGGTTCTCTAGAGAAATTGTTTCTAGATTGTTTCGGAGACCCATCGGGCTTATCATATTTCAAACAACAAGTTATACGAAAAGTATAGTTCTATCCCGCTTTCTAGGGCTGTAATAAAAGAAAGATTAAGATTGCTTGAACATGTTTTGCGAATGAAGGATGACAGATTGCTAAACATAGTCCTTTTCGGCTATCCATCTAGGCTCAAACGAAAAGCAGGTCGACTCCGAATGGGGGTGGAAGACAGCATCAGGAGGATCGAACTCCTTGGAAGGGGTTTAAAGACACAGGCTTTGAATAGACTGAGATGGAGGAGGAGCATGCACAGCTAAGTTGGCCTCAAGTGGCTGTATATATATATATATATATATATATATATATATATATATATATATATATATATATATATATATATATATATATATATATATATATATATATATATATATATATATATATATATATATATATATATATATATATATATATATATATATATATATATATATATATATATATATATATATATATATATATATATATATATATATATATATATATATATATATATATATATTATATATATATATATATATATATATATATATATATATATATATATATATATATATATATATATATATATATATATATATATATATATATATATATATATATATATATATATATATATATATATATATATATATATATATATATATATATATATATATATATATATATATATATATATATATATATATATATATATATATATATATATATATATATATATATATATATATATATATATATATATATATATATATATATATATATATATATATATATATATATATATATATATACATATATATATATATATATATATATATATATATATATATATATATATATATATATATATATATATATATATATATATATATATATATATATATATATATATATTATATATATATATATATATATATATATATATATATATATATATATATATATATATATATATATATATATATATATATATATATATATATATATATATATATATATATATATATATATATATATATATATATAAAATTTCAGTGCGATTGTCAATCTTATCCAATATACTGTTACATAGTTGCCAACTGGACAGATTTTATGTCAAAAGGACTTATTTTCATATGCTGGGACACATTGACATAGCAGGGCAAAAAATAACACATTTTGAAGATTCCTGACATAAATGGGCAAAAAATTGACATATTTTAAAAACTTATGATATAAATTTGCTGAACATAAAATTGAGAAGCAGCTGAACAGGGGACCCGTACGCTTCGTTTAATAGCTAACAGGCGTTGGCTTCCAATAAAACAAGCTGTCAACAGAATGCTGGAGAAGTAAGCATCTCTTCTGTTCTTGTTTACCATATTATTTTCGATGGAGTTTTTCGCCCCTTTTTTACCTACGTTAGGTACAGAAAATCCAGATACGCTGGCCAAGGGGAGAGCTGCAAAATTTCTGAGGTACATGAATGAGCCTTTAGTAAATGCTTACCACTACTTCTTGAATTTTTTATTCAGAACGTCAACAAGATGAAAACTAAGTTCACTCCTCTATCACACGGGTTCATGCCCTTCTTGGAAATACACAAACACTTCTAGAGTCAGCATTTATGTGTCTTATAAAAAAGAAGAAAAAATTATGGAGATGGAGGGGCCACTTTCAATCAAGGTAACCAAAGAGAATTTATCGCATCACAGAAAAATTTAATTTCGGACCAAACACTATGGTGCAATTGGTTAATCACAATAGCGAATGAGTCCTGCTGAACTTGCCGGATCTAGAGAGAACTGTTTAGCGTACATGGTTGAACTTATTATTCAAATCAGGAGTAGAATTGATAAAGAAGACAACACAGTGAAAGCACTGGCACTTTTGGATCCTGAAATTGTCCTTGGATAATTTCCTGGGACATGATATCCAACCGGTTGTATATTCGTTCACGAATTTTTAACGTTCAACCTACTACAGTTCGGGACTTAAATATTATCTCCTTGTGCGCAAGAGGCGTTTTGCTGCCATCTGTGATTTTTTTTTTTTTCAGTCCAGTAACAGTAATGGAGGCCGAACCAGGAGCAAGTGAAATAAAGAAAATCAACTTACGAAAAAGGTGAAAATGTAAGAAATTAGATAAAAAATATAAAGAGATAGGCTACACAATAGAAAAAAAATCAGGCGATATACCCTAAGACCGAAGTATTGACAGGTTTGATTTTTAACCCATTTACTGTTATTGCTGCCATCTGGCAGAAGGACTTTCAGTCTTGTACAATGGGTTGTACATTCGGTCTTACCTTAGAAGTCCAACGGAAAAATCGACAAGGTTACCTTAGAAGGAAAATTCTCTGCCCCAGCAAAATATGGACCAGTTCAGATACCTTGAACGAGCATCATTCATACCTTCACTAGTACTCAGATTCAAGTCAACGGGAAAACTGGAAGTCACATGAATACTTTTTAAACTACTTCCCTGGCTCATTTTTGAGACAATGGCTTTCGCAATGAATTGTCATTACCACAAGGCCACAAACAAATCTTTGCTTGCTAGTGCCTCCGAACTGAAGGTATTCTTTGGCATTTCAATCGTCAGGAGTAAACCGAAGTTTTTTCGTCTTCAAATCTTTTGGAGCATGAACTTCGAGTCCCTATCATCTGCGAGAAAATGCCTCGAGATCGATTTTTCAAGCTTAGACAGAATGTGAAGTTCCTTTTTTATGACGAGGTTGACGAGGATACCCAAAGATATGATCTTCTTTGGAAAGTGCGTCCCTTGCTGAATTTGGTGCGAGATGAGTGTCTAAAGCTTGAGCGAGAACAATTCGTTTCGTATTGACGAGCAAATGGTTCCCTTTGCTGGGAGATGCAGCCTGAAGCAGTACGTACCAAATGAGCCAAATCCTCTTGGCTTGAAGAACTTTGTTTTAGCAGGCTCATCAGGTCTGGTTTAGGATTTCGTAATCTATCAAGAAAAGACAATCTTTGTGCCAGAACTACAAGCCAAAGGTCTGGGCATTGCCGCTGTGCTACACCTATGCCAAGATCTAAGTGAAGGTTCAGATCTTTTCTTCAATAGGTACTTCAATAGCATGTCTTTGCCCAAAAAATTACCAGAAAATCGCACAAATCGAACCGGCACGCTCATGAAAAATCGACTTGAAGGTCTACCAGTGAAGACCGATCGTGAACTAAAGAGAACTGGACGTGGGCAGCCTTTACGTTCACGCGAGAAGATCGAGTTGTAGCCATTACGCAGTGGTACAACAACAAGCCCATTTTTATATCTTCAACTTGCTACGGAAAAGAACCCGAGCTACCTGTGTCAAGCTACGACAAGTCTGAAAGAAAATATGTAGATATCCCTAGTCCTCTTGTGGTAAGACAGTACAACAAGTACATGGGTGGAGTCGACCTCTGTGACCGCATGGTGAGCTATTACAGATTCAGCAGCAGGACAAAGAAGGGGCCAGTTCTAGTTCTTAACAATTTCATTGATTTGGCTCTTTCTAATGCCTGGCTACTCTACAGGCAGGATTCAATCAAAAGGAACAAACCCTACGATCAGCTGATCCACTTCAAATTTCAGGTAGCTAAATATTTAGTTGAAGATCTTCGGCGATCAACCGAGGGCGACTTTAGCGAATGTGAAGACGATAATGATGAAAATAAACTGGAGCAGTCAGCTAAAAGAGGAAAAAGATGCCCTTTGTCATCTGGACCGGAAAGGAAATCGAAGGCAAAGCATCTTCCTCGCTTCGATGCGACGCTGAAGAATTCGGCTCGATGCCGGATGCCTGGATGTGTAATGCGAACGAAAGTGTTCTGCAAAGCGCGTCAGGTGTATCTCTGCTTTCAGGTTGGCAAGCAAGTTCGAGAATGTTTTTCGGATTTCCATAAATGATAAAAGATGTTTTTGTGTGTTATTGATTGTTTTGCTTTCTCGTGGCATTTTGTAACTTGTATTTGAAAATTACATGAAGTTGAGTCCAAATTTCCAACGGGTTCCCCAGGACGTAAAAAAAAAAAAAAAATAAAAGTATTATTTCCTTGTCTTCTGCTATTTTTTTCACCTCTAAATTCCAAATTTCGGTACTTGGGCACTATATGGGCCTCTCACAAATAGACAATAGAAACCAGTCACGAAATAGACCGAGACGCGTGATGAAAAACAGGTTTACGCTGCCTTAACAAAGGGTTTCTCACTCTGGGAACTATATTTAAACTGTTGTTTTTTGGGGGTTTAGGGGGGAAAGGTACCTAGGCTAGGTTAGGTTACGTATTTGATGTGTGCTATGCGTTACCCCCCCCCCCCCATCCCCCTAATGTGCAAATATAATGCCCAAATTTTTTTTACAAACTATTATATATTCATCTTATTTTATTGTATTTCATTTCCACTAACCAAACTTGACTTTTTAGAAAGGCCCATATAATGCCCAAGTACCCAAATTTCACATTCGCCCCTACTCAGGAATATATCCGGGACCCAAGAGGATAAGATACCATTGTTTCTTTGATCAGTTGGTTTGCTTTCTGCTTGGGGAAACGATATTCATAGGCAGCGTGCTAGCGCTGCCTAGGTAAAGAACGATGTGGGCACAATGTGTTTTCTTTTCTCCATACCCGGGCACTTCGTATCGAAGGAGTTGTCGTAGAAACTTCAAAAAGGGCTCATTCGATTGGAAATTGGTGTGGCTAGTGCCCTTTTTAATAGTCGAAAGCGATTGGAGGGCAACTATCCCCCCACCCATCATTCCCCCAAACACATCCAATCAAAATTTTGAGATAGCCAGTTTGTTCAGCGTAGTTGATTTCCACATAGAAAATATGTTTTTGAGGAGGAGACTCCCCCAAAGCCCTCAGGGCAAGGGTTTTAAGTTATGCCCTGAGGGCATATAAGAACGATGTTGGCACAATGTACTATTTATTGTTTTTTTTTTCCTTTAGAGCAGGGCACTTCATATGGAAGAGGTCGTCTTAGAAACTTCGAAAGGGGCTCATTTGATTGGAAATTGAGAGTTCTAGTGCCCTTTTTAACAGTCAAAAGTGATTAGAGGGCAACTAGCCCCCCCCCCACGCCCATCATTCCCCCAAACACATCCAATCAAAATTTTGAGATACCATTTTGTTCAGCGTAGTTGATTTCCACATAGAAAATATGTTTTTGAGGAGGATACTCCCCCACAACCCTCAGGGCAAGGATTTTAAGTTATGCCCTGGGGGCATATAAGATTTTTATAGAAGGCGTTGTCGTACAAACTTGAAAAAAAGCTCATTCGATTGGAAATTCAAAGGGCTAGTGCCCTTTTTAATAGTCGAAAGCGATTGGAGCGCAATTAGCCCTCCCCCCCACGCCCATCATTCCCCCAAACATATCCAATCAAAATTTGAGATAGCCATTTTGTTCAGCGTTTTTAATTTCCAGAAAGAAAATATGTTTTTGAGGAGGACACTCCCTCACAACCCTCAGGGCATGGGTTTTAAGTTATGCCCTGGGGGCATATAAGGTTTTTATAGAAGGCGTTGTCGTAGAAACTTAAAAAAAGCTCATTCGATTGGAAATTCAAAAGGCTAGTGCCCTTTTTAATAGTCGAAAGCGAATGGAGGGCAATTAGCCCCCCCCCCCCCCCCCACTCACACACACAACCCTCATTCCCCCCAAACATATCCAATCAAAATTTTTGAGATAGCCATTTATTCCAGCGTCACACCAACTTAGCCCCCACCTCAGTTGATTTCCCATAGAAAATATACGCCCCCCCCCCCCAAACATATCCCAATAAAAATTTTGAGATGACATTAGTTTGATTTCCAGATAGAAATATATTTTTGAGAGGCACTCCCCCACAGCCCCTCAGGGCATCAGGGTTTTTTATTATATTAGCCCTCCTGGGGGCATATATAAGGTTTTTAAGAAAGAAGGCGTTGTCGTAAGAAAGTTAGAAACTTAAAAAAAAAGCTCATTCGATTGGAAATTCAAAAGTGCCCTTTTTAATAGTCGAAAGCGAAATTGGAGGGCAACTCCCCCACGCCCACTCTACCCCACAACACCCATCATTCCCCCCAAACATATCCAATCAAAATTTTGAGATAGCCATTTTTCAGCGTAGTGATTTCCAATTAGAAAATCGAGGGGGCAGGAGGGGGGCTTGTCATTCCCCCACAGCCCCTCAGGGAGGGTTTTGTAGTATACACCCTGGGGGCATAGAAGGTTTTTGAAAGAAGGCGTTTTGTCGTAGAAAGCATTTAGAAACTTAAAAAAAGCTCATTCGATTGGAAATTCAAAGGGCGAGTGCCCTTTTTAATAGTCGAAAGTTATTGGAGGGCAACTAGCCCCCCCCCCCCACGCCCATTCATTCCCAAACACATCCAATAAAAATTTTGAGATACCCATTTTGTTCAGTGTAGTTGATTTCCAGATAGAAAATATATTTTTGAGGAGGACACTCCCCCACAACCCTCAGGGCAAGGATTATAAGTTAAGCCCTGGGGGCATATAAGGTTTTTATTGAAATCTTTGTCGTAGAAACTTCAAAAGGGGCTCATTCAATTCGAAATTCAAAGGGCTAGTACCCTTTTAATAGTCGAAAGTGATTTGAGGGCAACTAATCCCCCTCTCACGCCCACCTTTTACCCAAACACATCCAAATCAAAATTTTTAGATAGCCATTTTATTCAACGTAGTTGAAAATTTTTGGAAATTAGGTTTTTAAGGATGAAACCCCTCCCCCCACAGCCCTCGGGTTGTAAGTTATGCCCTGGGGGCATATAAAGTTTTTATTGAAAGCATTGTCGTAGAAACTTCAAAAGGGCTCATTCAATTGGAAATTGAAAGGGCTATTGATTGTTTTAATAGTTGAAAGTGATTGGATAGGGACTAACGCCCCTCTCACGCCCATCTTTTTCCCAAATACATCCAATCAAAATTTTGAGATATCCATTTTGTTCAACGTAGTTGAACATTCTGGAAATTAGGTCTTTTGGGATGATAACCCCCCTCAGAGCCCTCAGTGCAAGGGTTGTAAGTTATACCCTGGGGGCATATACGGTTTATATAGAAAGTTGCTGTATAAATCATAGGCAGCGCGATCGCGCTGCTAAAGTAAAGAACGGGGACACTCGAGAACGAGACAAGAAACGGGGACTAAGTAAAGAGGAGGACACTCCCCCACAACCCTTAGGGCAAGGGTTTTTAGTTATTCCCTGGGGGCATATAAAAACAATGTTGGCACAATGTATTATTTGTTATTTTTTTTTTTTTCCTTTAGAGCAGGGCCCGTCGTATAGAGAAGTATCGAAGAAGTGGTCGTAGAAAACTTCGAAAAGGGCTCATTGAATTGGAATTGGAGTGGCTTGTGCCGTTTTTAGTAGTCGAAAGTGATTGGAAGGCGACTAACACCCCCTTCCACGCCACCCATTTTCCGAAGCATATCCAATCAAAATTTTGAGATAGCTATTTTGTTCAGCGTAGTTGATTTCCAGATAGAAATTATGTTTTTTGTGGACAGTCTCAGAGGACAGGTTTTTTATAGAAGGCGTTGTCGTAGAAACTTCAAAAAAGGCTCATTCGATTGGAAATTCAACGGGCTAGTGCCCTTTTTAATAGTCGAAAGTGATTAGAGGGCAGCTAACCCGCCTCTCTCACGCCACCTTTTCCCCAAACACATCTAATCAAAACTTTGGGATAGCCATTTTATTCAACGTAGTTTTAAGTTCTTGAAATTAGATCTTTGAGGATGACAACCTCCCCCCCCCCCACAGCCATCAGGGAAAGGTTTTGTAAATTATGCCCAGGGGGCATATAAGGTTTTTACATAACGCGTTGTGGTAGAAACTTCAAATAGGGCTCATTCGATTGGAAATTGAAATGGTTAGTGCCCTGTTAAATAGTCGAAAGTTATTGGAAAGCAACTAACACCCCCCTTCCATGCCGATCATTTCCCCAAACACATCCAATAAAGATTTTGAGATAGCCATTTTGTTCCACGCTTTTCAAAGTTTTGGAAATTATACCTTTGAGCAGGACACTCCCCCCACAGTCTTCAGAGCTAGGGTTATAAGTTATACCCTGGGGGCATATAAGGTTTTTATTGAAAAATTTGTCATAGAAACTTGAAAAAGGGCTCATTTGATTGGAAATTCAAAGGGCTAGTGTCCTTTTCAATAGTCGAAAGGGATTTGAGGGCAACTAACCTCCCACTCACATCCATCTTTTTTCCAAACACATTCAATCATTATTTTAGATAGCCATTTTATTCAAGGTAGTTGAAAGTTTTGGAAATTAGGTCTTTAAGGAAGACAACCCCCCCATAGCCCTCAGGGCAAGGGTTGTAAGTTATGTTCTGAGGCATATAAAGTTTTTATTGAAAGCGTAGAAGCTTCAAAAGGGCTCTTTCAATTGGAAATTGAAAGGGCTAGTGCCCTTTTTTAATAGTTTGAAAGTGATTGGAGAGCAACTAACGCCCTCTCACCTCACTATTTTCCCAAACACATTTAATCGAAATTTTGAGATACCCATTTTGTTCAACGTAGTTGAAAGTTCTTGCAATTAGGTCCTTTAGGATGATAACCCCCTCAGAGCCCTCAGTGCAAGGGTTGTAAGTTATGCCCAGGGTTGTAAGTTATGGTTGTAAGTTTAATGCGAGGGTTGTAAGGGGGCATATAACGTTTATATAGAAAGTTGTTATAGAAATTTCAAAAAGGGCTCATTTGATTGGAAATTGAAATTGTCCTTTTTAATAGCCGAAAGTAAGTGGAGAGTAATTGACCCCCCCCCCCCCCCCCTCTTACGCCCACCATTTCCCCAAAAATATTCAATCGAAGTTTAGAGATAGCTATTTTGTTCAACGTAGTTGAAATTTCTGGAAATTATGCATTTAAGGATGAAAAACCCCCCAGAGCCCCAAGGGCAAAGGTTGTCAGTTCTGCCCTGGGGGCATATGAGGTTTTTTATAGATAGAGTTGTCGTAAAACTTGAAAAGGGGCTCATTTAATTTGAAATTGAGAGGGCTAGTGATAGTCGAAAGTGATTGGAGGGTAACTAACCCCCCTCTCACGCCCACCACTCCTCCAAATACATCCAATCAAAATTTTCAGATACCCATTTTGTTCAACATAGTAGAAAGTTCTGGAAATTAGGTCTTTGAGAATGACACCCCCCTCCCCAGCACTCAGGGCAAGGGTTGTAAGTTATGCCCTGGGGGCATATAAGATTTTTTTGAAAGTTTTTTCGTAGAAACTTCAAAAGGGCTCATTTGATTGGAAACTGAAAGGTCTAGGGCCATTTCTTATAGTTGAAAGTGATTGGAGAGCGACTACCACCCCTCTCACGCCCATCATTTCCACAAACAGATCCAATCAAAATTTTGAGATAGCCATTTTGTTTTAACGTAGTTGAAAGTCATGGAAATTCGGCCTTAGAGCATGATAACCCCCCTAACAGCCATTAGGGTAAGGGTTGTAGTTTATGCCCTAGGGGCATATAAGGTGTTTATAGAAAGCGTTGTTGTTTCTAAAAGGGCTCATTCGATTGGAAATCGAAAGACCAAGCGCCCTTCTTAATGCTCGAAAGTGATTGGAAGGCTTGACATTTTTATAGTAAAGATCGATGTGGGTATAATGTATTACTTTTTGTTGTTTTTGTTGTTTAGACCAGGGCACTTCGTATCGAAGGAGTTGTCGTGGGAAATTCGAAAAGGGCTCATTCTATTGAAAATAGAAAGGGCTGATGCCCTTTTAATAGTCGAATTGAAGGGCAACTAATCCCCCTTCCACTCCAACCCTCCCACACCCACCCTCCCATTTGCCCATTATATTTAAAAACTAAATGTTGCCTTAAGGTTAAATCAAAATGCACTGTGTTAATGCTAATTCCAAATAAGGCATCTCAGCAGTATCCAAAGAACGACTGAGGGTATTATGTTCAGACTTTCGGGGATACTTCTGCTCTTAAAATTTAACCAAATCAAAATAGCGTAAATGTATCCCAGCTATCAAAGAAAGTAAACATATTTTTTTCCGAATGGTATCAAGTTTTCCATTTCAGGTCAACTAGAGGAGGTATGAAACTAAATTAAACAGTACTATTTGTGTCCAGATTTTTAAAAGGGTGTATTTTGTTAAAAATTGCTAAAAGAAATTTTCCAGCATACCAATAGCAGGCCAAACAATAAAGTCTTAAAAAACGAAAAGATTTAAAGTATTTTTTTCATTTTTCCCTGAAAAGACTATGTCAATATAAAACGAACAGAAATTAATTAAAAAAAACTTTTTCCACAAAATAAGTTTTTCAAAGAAAATTAAAGAACTCCATTAAACAAAAAATGAGCAAAAATAAAATCAAATAATATACCAAGCGTGAAACTACCACAAATCAGCGTCGATAAATAAATGAAACCCGAAACGAACAGAAATTACAATAAATAACCGAGTCAAACTCAAACGATCAGAAATAAACATAAGGTGGGCGCAAACCCCTATGCCTTTTCAAGGCCAAAACAAAATTTACACTTTACTGAAAAAATACAAATGAATGTGCATTGTCAGTTTAATATACATATACTGATATTTAGTAATCAATGTGTTAATATTATTTGATTTATTAAAGATATAAAAGTAAAAACATTTATACTTTTTCAGTAAAGTGCAAATTTTGTTCTGGCCTTGGGAAGGCATAAAAGTTTTGCACCCAACTTATGTTAATTTCTGCTCGTTTTGAGTTTGGCTGGGTTATTTATTGTGATTTCTGTTCGTTTTGGGTTTCATTTATTTATCGACGCTGATTTGTGGTAGTTTCACGCTTAGTAGATTATTTGATTTTATTTTTGCTCATTTTTTGTTTAACGGAGTTCTTTACTTTTCTTAGAAAAACTTATTTTGTGGAAAAAGTTTTTTTTATTAATTTGAACAAGACAAAGGGTAATATGATCTTGACAAACTTCGTCTAATGAAAAGAACAAGCAATCCACGTAACCACTGCAGAAATGAATCCATCAGTTTTTGAGCTGCCTTAAAAAAACAATGATGCCAAGGGAAAGAATACAAGGAACTTGTTTTGTCTTGTCGTGTGGCATGTCACGCTCATTAGTAGCTGCAAAGAGGCAGTTTTTTTTTTTTTTTCGCTCATTAATATTAAGACCAAATTATGAAATCACTCTCTGATGTAAACAACTAGCTGTTTAATGCTTATAAAACAACTTATCTGGTATTCTGAAACGCCATTGGGCTCCAAATTATACTTCCTGACGTGCACAGGGAGAACTCTGATTACCATAGAGATAACAAAGGATGTAAAAATACTGACGTTGATGCTGATTATACCATTTAAATGGAATTGTGGCTGGAAAATGAGCCTTAGGTTTCCACAAATAATTTTCATGAGTTTCCTTTTTCATACTTAGTCGTTTCATGTTGATGGTTTATATGGATTTTTATTTGTTTTCAATATACTTGATATTAATACGCTTTGAAAGGTGTTTACAGTGCTTATTCTGGTTAATAATGCAAGGGGCAAAAAAATTAACACCCAGTTTTTTGAGATTCGCAGAGGGGCGCATTTTTGCTAAAAATAAAACATTTTTGGATATTCAGAAATGGCAACTAGCTGACGGTAATTCTGATTTTACAGACACAGAGATATTAAAAATAAAATGCATGACTTCGGAACATACTTAGCCCCCCCAAAATACCTAGAGAAATAAGTAAAAATAAATACATTTCTGAAAAATAAAACCTTGCCGTTAACATTTGCTTCCTGGATATCTATAGTCTTATCTAACCAGTGTAGTGTTTTGAATGGAGTCATTCAGGGTAGGCCTAGTCGCTTAGGACCAGTCCTGTTTTGTGTATTTATAAATGATTTGCCACAGGTAATTTAACATAGTAAAATGAAAATTTTGAGATGATATAAAGCTTTACAGGGGCATATCTTCCCCAGAGGATTTGGCTCTTCTGTAGGATGATTTAAATGGGATACCACCAGATGGCTAATTTGACAGTGTATATATATACAAATCTTTAAATTAGCCAACCAGTATTTTAAGCCTAGGAGTCCAGCTGGGCATAAGGAAACATATTAAGAAAACAATTCTTACTCCATAATATGCAGAATGATCCTACTTAACACATTTTGCAGGGGGGATTCTTTATCTTCACTTCTTTCCTTTTTTTTCCAGTTTTTCTGAGAAATTCATGATTTTCTTAGAACCTATATACTCACAGAATATATACCCCCACCCCCTAATGTGCAAATATATACCTAGAATTGCATCCTCAGTCTAAATATAACATCCATTTGCATCACAAATGAACTTTACTCCCATATTAGCCATGTGGTGGATGTCTGATTTAAATGTGTTGGTTAATTGATTTAACTTAAATTCAATGACTAGGCCAGTGGCTGGCAAAACTATTAGCCTAAGAGCCAAATATGAACATTACAATAATTTTTATAAAATTGGGAGCCATACCTGCTTGTTTAGTGGACTTTTTTTGCGCTAAATAAGTACTAGGCTACACTAAATAAAACTAAATTTCAAATTTATTAAATATTTGATAATGCAAATAAAATGCTTGCATCTCCTTGTAATTTTGAGTTAATCAGGTTTTTATGTTGTTGTTTTTAAGTTTTTGCATGATTCCAAGTTCTCATCAATAAGATGACTTCTCAGATTATTCTTGATAATATTCATGCTTGAAAAAAAAATTGTTTGCATATACATGCAAGACCATAAAAGGAAAGAACACAAATGCAAGCTATTTCATTTGATTATAAGAGTCAGGAATGCTATTCAAAGCATTGAAACCACTTGTGTCTTCTTTCTCCAGGTCATTCAAAGCAGACCACTTGTGTTGTAAACTAAGACT
This sequence comes from Artemia sinica, assembly GCA_027921565.1. Lineage (NCBI taxonomy): Eukaryota > Metazoa > Arthropoda > Branchiopoda > Anostraca > Artemiidae > Artemia > Artemia sinica. Next base: position 44,569,478 of record CM051258.1, read on the forward strand.
GTATGTTTTTTGTTCTCTAATATTTCCAATTCATTACAGAGACAATTGAATTTAGAGTGCCATATCTCCTTGTTTTTTTTCAGTTAATTAAAAAAAAAACTTTTTCCACAAAATAAGTTTTTCAAAGAAAAGTAAAGAGCTCCATTAAACCAAAAATGAGCAAAAAATAAAAACAAATAATCTACCAAGCATGAAACTACCAAAAATCAGCATCAATAAATAAATAAAACCCAAAACAAACAGAAATTACAATACATAACCAAGACAAACTCATATATTAAACATATTAAACAGTGCACATTCATTTGTAGCCTATTTTTTTCAGTAAAGTGCAAATTATGTTCTGGCCTTGGGAAGGCATAAGGATTTTGAGCCCTTACTCATGTTAATTTCTGCTCATTGTGAGTTTGACTTGGTTATTTATTGTATTTTCTGTTTGTTTTGGGTTTTATTTATTTATCAATGCTGATTTGTGGTAGTTTCATGCTTGGGTAGATTATTTGATTTTATTTTTGCTCATTTTTGGTTTAATGGAGTTCTTTAAGTTTTTTTAAAGACTATAGTTTGGCCTGATAGTAGTGTTTAATTTAGTTTCATACCTCCTCTAGTTGACCTGAAATAGAAAACTTGATATCATTTGCAAAAAATCTGTTTACTTTCTTTGATAGCTTGGATACACTTATGCTATTTTGATTTGGTTAAATTTTAAGAGCTGAAGTAGCCCGAAAAGTTTGAAGATAATGCCCTCAGTCATTCTTGGATACTGCTGACATGCCTAATTGGGAATTAGCATTAACACAGTGCATTTTGATTTAATCTTAAGGCAATATTTAGTTTTTAAAAATAATGGGCAAATGGGAGGGGGACTAGTTGCCCTCCAATCACTTTCAACTATTAAAAGGGCATTAACCCTTTCTATTTTCAATCAAATAAGCCCTTTTCAAAGTTCCTATGACAACTCCTTTGATACAAAGTACCCTGGTCTAAGACAAAAAAAAATTATACATTGTACCCCCATCAATCTTTACTATAAAAATATCAAAACTTCCAATTACTTTTGACTATTAAAAAGGGCAGTAGTCCTTTCAATTTCCAATTGAATGAGCCCTTTTTGAGTTTCTATCACAACACTTTCTATAAATACCTTATATGTCCCCAGGGCATAAATTACAATCCTTGCCCTGAGGGCTCTGAGGGGGTTGTCATCCTTAAAGACCTAATTTCCAGAACTTTCAACTACATTAAACAAATGGCTATCTCAAAATTTTGATTGGATGTGTTTGGGAAAATGGTGGGCATGCGAGGGCTGTTAGTTGCTCTCCAATCACTTTCAACTATTCAAAAAGGCACTAGCCCTTTCAGTTTCCAATCAAATGAGCCCTGTTGAAGTTTCTATGACAACACTTTCAATAAAAACCTTAAATGTACCCAGCGCATAATTTACAACCATTGCCCTGAAGGCTGGGGTGGGGGGGGTTGTCATCCTCAAAGACCTAATTTCCAGAACTTTCAACTACATTGAAGAAAATTGGTATCTCAAAATTTTGATTGGATGTGTTTGGGGAAATGGTGGGTGTGAGAGGGGGTTAGTTGTCCTCTCATCATTTCCAACTATTAAAAAGGGCACTAGCCCTTTCAATTTCCAATCAAACAAGCCCTTTTTGAAGTTTCTATGACAATGCTTTCTTTAGAAACCTTATATGCCCCAGGGTATAACTTACAACTCTTGCCCTGAGGGCTGTTAAGGGGTTGTCATCCTCAAAGACATAATTTCCAGATCTTTGAACTATGTTGAACAAAATGGCTATCTCAAAATTTTGATTGGATGTGTTTGGGGAAATTATGGGCATGAGATGGGGTTACTTTGCCCTCCAATCACTTTTGACTTTAAAAGGGTACTAGCCATTTCAATTTCCAATTGAATGATTCCTTTTTGAATTTTCTAAAACAAAGCTTGCTATAAAAAAAAAACATATGTGCCCCAGGGCATAACTTACAACCCTTGCCCTGAGGGCTGTGGGGGGAGTGTCATCCTCAAAAACATAATTTTTGGACTTTTTAACTACGTCAAACAAAATGGCTATCTCAAAATTTTGATTGGATGTGTTTGGGGAAATGGTGGGTGTGAGAGGGGTGTTAGTTATCCTCCAATCACTTTCGACTGTTAAAAAGGGCACAAGCCCTTCTAGTTTCCAATTGAATGAGCCCTTTTTGAAGTTTCTACAACATCGCTATCTATAAAAAACCTTATATGCCCTCATGGCATAACTTACAACCCTTGCCCTGAGGGCTCTGAGGGGGGTTATAATCCTCAAAGACCTAATTTCGAAAACTTTTAACTATGTTGAACAAAATGGCTATCTCAAAATTTTGATTGTATGTGTTTGGGGAAATGGTTGGCATGAAAGGGGTGTTGCAATCACTTTTGACTATGAAAAAGGGCACAAACCACTCCAATTTCCAATCAAATGAGCCCTTTTTGAAGTTTCTATGACAACTCCTTTGATACAAAGTGCCCTGGTCTAAAGAAAAAACAATAAATACATTTTATCAAACATTGTTCTTTACTTAGGCAGCATGATTGTGCTGCCTATGATCCAGCAACTGTGTTTTCAAGGCTAGCAATGTCAATTTCAAAAGGAGAAAATTTCAACCCAGTTATTGTAGCATTATGACGATTTTTGACAAACGCTAAAGCTGCTCTGCTGTTTCTAAATTCCTGAAACCTGATTGAGTAGTAATAATCCTATAAGTTCTTCTTTGTTTTAGTCAAAATTTCTTCTTTTAGGGCCTGAATAAGACATAAATCTTACAAAAAGTTAAACTTGTGCTATATCACTTATGTCACAAGACTTGTCAGCTGCCATTCATAAAGCCAAAACCAATTTCAAATCTTTGATATGCTGAGTGTTTATTTAAAAAAAATTTAATTGTTCTATTTTTAATTGTTTTGAAAGACAATGGTAACTTTAATTTTTTCAAAATATGTGCTTTGTTCTTAAAATATTTCAACTTAAAAAAAAAAATTATACATGTTCTCAATCTATAGAAGAACTTAATTTATCAAAGCAAGATCCAATTTTTTTCTTACCAAGTTTTTTAAAATTAAAATATTAATTCACCTTCTGTGGGTGTTTGTGCCAGAGCTGCACTTACAGTACCAAAAAGCCACATGCTGCTCTGGAGTGCACTTTGCTGATCACTGGACTAGGCTATTAATCAGGGTAAGTACCATGTGGTGAATTATCTAGTGATTGCAGTAGAATACCAGTATTCTGTTGGTGAAGTTGTAATATGTTCTGTTGATTCCATTAGGGACCTTGGTAGGCTTTTGTTTTTGATTAATTAAAAAAAAATTTTCCACAAAATAAGTTTTTCAAAGATAAGTAAAGAGCTCCATTTAACAAAAAATGAGTAAAAATAAAATCAAATAATCTACCAAGTGTGAAACTACCACAAATCAGCATCAATAAATAAATGAAACCCAAAACAAACAGAAATTACAATAATTAACCCAGTAAAACTCAAAATGAGCAGAAATTAACATAAGTTGGGCGCAAAACCCCTATGCCTTCCCAAGCCCAGAACAAATTTGCACTTTACTGAAAAATATAAATGTTTTTTTTACTTTTATAACTTTAATAAATCAAATAATATTAATATTTTAATTACTAAATTTCAGTATATGTATATTAAACTGACAATGCACATTCATTTGTATATTTCAGTAAAGTGCAAATTATGTTCTGGCCTTGGCAAGGCATAGGGGTTTTGAGCCCAAATCATGCTAATTTCTGCTCGTTTTTGAGTTTGACTCAGGTTATTTATTGTAATTTCTGTTCATTTTGGGTTTTATTTATTCATCGATGTTGATTTGTGGTAGTTTCATTTTTGGTAGATTATTTGATTTTATTTTTTGCTCATTTTTGTTTTAATAGAGTTCTTTACTTTTCTTTGAAAAACTTATTTTGTGGAAAAAGTTTTTTAATCAATTTCTGTTTGTTTTATATTGACATAGTCTTTTCAGGGAGAAAGATAATAATACTTTAAATCTTTTATTTTTTTTTAAGACTTTATAGTTTGGCCTGCTATTTGTATGCTGGAGAAAAATTTAAGCAATTTTTAACAACATACACCCCTTTAAAAATCTGGACACAAATAGTAGTGTTTAATTTAATTTCGTTCCTAGAAGTTCGTTCCTTTAGAAGTTCCTATGACAACTCCTTAAATACAAAGTGCTTGGTATAAGAAAAAATAATACATTGTACCCACATCAATCTTTACTATAAAAATGTCAAGCCTTCCAATCACTTTTGACTATTAAAAAGGGCACTAGGCCTTTCAATATCCAATCAAATAAGCCCTTTTGAAGTTTCTATAACAACACTTTCAATAAAAACCTTATATGCCCCCAGGGCATAACTTACAACCCTTGCACTGAGGGCTAGGGGGGGGGTGTTATCCTCAAAGACCTAATTTCCAGAAATTTCTACTACGTTTAACAGAATGTCTATCTGAAAATTTTGATTTGATGTGTTTGGGGGAATGGTGGGCGTGAAAGGGGGTTAGTTGCTCTCCACTCACTTTTGACTGTTAAAAACGGCACTAGCCCTTTCAATTTCCAATCAAATGAACCCCTTTTGAAATTTCTACAACAACTTTCTATATAAACCTTATATGCCTCCAGGGCATAACTTACAACCTTTGCCCTGGGGGGTTGGTCATCCTCAAATACATAGTTTCCAGAACTTTCAACTACGTTGAACAAAATAGCTATTTCTAAACTTTGACTGAATGCTTTTGGGGAAATGGTGGGCGTGCAACGGGGGTTACTTGCTCTTCACTCACTTTTGACTGTTTAAAAACGGCACTAGCCCTTTCAGTTTCCAATCAAATGAACCCCTTTTGAAATTTCTACAACAACTTTCTATATAAACCTTATATGCCTCCAGGGCATAACTTACAACCCTTGTACTGAGGGCTCTGAGGGGGTTCTCATCCTAAAAGACCTAATTTCCGGATTTTTCAACTACGTTGAACAAATTGGATATCTCAAAATTTTGATTGGATGTGTTTGGGGAAATGGTGGGCTTGAGAGGGGGGCTTGATGCCCTTCAATCACTTTCGACTATTAAAAAGGGCACTAGCCCTTTCAATTTACAATTGAATGAGCCCTTTTTGAAGTTTCTACAACATCGCTTTCTATAAAAACCTTATATGTCACCAGGGCATCACTTATACCCTTGCCCTGAGGGCTGGGGGGGAGGGGAGAGGTTGTCATCCTTAAAGACCTAATTTCCAAAACTTTCAACTACGTTGAATAAAATGGCTATCTCAAAACTTTGATTGGATGTGTTTGGGGAAAACATGGGCATGAGAGGGGGGTTACTTGCCCTCCAATCACTTTCGAATATTAAAAACGGCACTAGCCCTTTGAATTTCCAATCAAATGAGCATTTTTTGAAGTTTCTACAACAACGCTTTCTATAAAAAAACCTTACATGCTCCCAGGGCTTAATTTACAACCCTTGCCCTGAGGGCTTTGGGGGAGTGTCCTCCTCAAAAACATAATTTCTATTTGGAATCAACTACGGTGAACAAAATGGCTATCTCAAAATTTTGATTGGATGCGTTTGGGGAAATGGTGGGCTCGGAAGGGGTGCCCTGGTCTAAGACCAAGAACCCCCCCCCCCCCCCCCCCCCAAAAAAAGTAGTACATTGTGCCAACATCATTCTTTACTTAGACAGCGCTATTGCGCTGCCTATGATAATGTTACAGCTTTGATTGGAGCCTCTTTTTATAAAGGGCAATATATAGAACCGTAATATTTATGACATTTTTATGATTTGCTTTACTTAGTGCCCCTAAAAAGAGTTGAATGAATTTGTCTCTTTGTGCATTCTGGTGTATTTGCTTATTTTTGTAGTATGTTCAGCCTAAGGAGTTAATTGTGGTTCCAATCAATACCCAGGGTTCAGTTCTTGTCTATTGTCTTTTATTTCTTGTTGCTTATTGTTTTTGTTTACTGTTAATTTGTAACAAGCCTATGGCTTACTCTCTTTTTTTGGTTTGTTTTGTTTAAAAAATAAAATATATTCTGTAAGATTGGAAGACACTTACATCACACCTGTACACAAAGGGGGCAATAGAGATGAAGCTAACAATTATCAACCAATAAGTCTAACATCAGCAATTGGGAAACTAGTGAAAAGTATAGTTAATTCAGCCATTATGGTTCTTTTCAATACTAACAGTCTACTATTGTCTAATCAACATAGATATCATCCTAACCAATCAGTTGACACTAACCTCATTGATCCGTATGAGTGCGTCACAAAACTTATGGATGAGGCATCTCCCGTTGACATGATATTACTGGATCTAGCCAAAGTATTTGATAAAGTATGTCACGGGAGACTAAATTCTAAACTCTGTGCAATCGACCTCCACAATGATGTTGTGAACTGATGATGCAATTTCTTACCCATAGAAAGCAGGTGGCAAGGGTATTTGAAGATGGCTGATCAATTTTCTTCTCAGAATCAGCAGATGTAAACAATAGTGCCTCAAGTAACAGTTTTGGGTTCAACTTTATTTAATATTTTCATAAACAATGTGCCTTGAATCATAGAGAATGAAATTTGCCTGTATGCACATGATTCAAAAATGATTGTTCTAGTCTGTGACCCACAAAATGCCATAGCCATGCAAGCTGATCTTGATGCATTCTCAAAGTGGGCAAAACCATGGCGGCCTGAATTTAATATTCAGAAATGCAGAGCCATTCAGTTTAGAGCAAATAATCCTCTGTACCAGTATTCTGTGGAATCCAGTGATGGTTCAAAACACCCACTCATATGCAGTCACAGCAAAAAAGACCTGGGAATCTTACCTTACCTTAAATTGCTTGTTCAGCAATATAAGGTGGTGATGAGCATCCTGTAGAACATCTTGCTGGTGGTGTGACATAATTATGATTTGGTGTCCCAAGTTACCCTTCACTTTACATTGGCCCAGTCATTATCAACTCCATTCTTGAATGCATCTATGGTTTGGGACTGGATGGTGGCTCACAAACTGCTTGAAAGTGCTGGTGCTCACATTGATGGTAATGGAGGACTTGCAGCTTTTTTGTGTGACCTCTTGTCATACTTGCAAGGGATGAGGAGAAAACTTGACTTGAGAGGTCGTTTTTAGCAGTTTGTGAGTAGCAATTCCATCTCCTTTCTTCTATTAATAGACTAGGATAGGAAGTTTGAAGGACACAAGTGTTTCCTCATATGGCCTGTCTTGCAAAGATGGTATGAGCTTGTTGCTTGTCTTTGACACTCCCAAGTACTTTAACATCCATTTTATACTAGGGAGATGCCAGGGTCATTCCAAATTCCAGATGTGGATATACAATAGTTTTGTACAGCTTCTTGACCACACATGGCTTTCCTGGTGGTAAATGTTTATTTTATGAGCTCTAGGGCCGGGTTTGCTTTACCAACTTGAGCTTGTTTGTGGCTGTGGAACTTGAATTCGTCATCAGCAATAACCCCCAGGTCCTTCTCCTCACTTAAAGCCTCAAGTAGGTCATCTTTAGTATAGTAAGGTTGTATAGGGTTGTTGTGAACAAGATGCAGGACTTCGGTTGATGATAAGATCAAGTTTAATTTTTATGCACTTAGTAGCCAATGCCAACCAAACTCTTGGTTTAATCAAAAGAATGTTCTGCAGCAGATCTCTAGCGCTGATTACCAAGCTTTTAAAGTGCCTGATGAGACCAAAATTAGAACTTGGGATGTTTATTGCTACTCCAGTCAATAAGGGCGAGATATTAGCTCTGGAATCAGTACAGTGATGTGCAACTAAATGCACAAAGGGATTTCAACATCTCCCCATATCCTACCCAATTACATAAGGTTAGAATACCAACTCTCACATATAGATGTAGGTGAGGGGATGTATTAAGGATGTACAAGTTAGTCTGTGATCAAAGTGTCATCCCCAGCCTGTTCCAGATAGTCAGTTCACCAAGTACTAGAGGCCACCCCTTGAAGCTTTACTGAAAACATGCTAACACCAGGCTGTAACATTTTTTTTTCTAATAGCATAGTCTGCCTCATGGGCGCCCGTAAGGGGGGGGGGGGGGCGCCGCCGCCCCCCTGGCTGAATTATGCTGCCTTATTTTTATATTTTTGTTCTGAGATTTCTATTATATAGCATTAAAGTGCCAATTAGACGAGGTTTGCCCCTCCCCCTGGAATTCAGCTTACGGGCACCCATGGTCTGACTTTGGAAGTCCTTAGCCAGAATGCTGTTAAGTCTCCAAGTGTTGAAGCTTTCAGGTCTACAGTTGACAAAGACTGGTGTAGGAAGCCTTGGCTCAAAGCATGGGATGCATCAGATAAGTCAAGTCATCATCATCATTGACTGGCACTTACGGGACTTGTATTTATTTCTAGCAAGTGTAATTTATGGTAATTTTTATAACATACTTGAATAAAGCTTGTAAGACAAATCAATAGAAAGGTTATTTCCTGATTCAACTATGTTTCAATACTGTAACATTGAAAATATACTTGAGACCACATTGCACTTTTACCACATTGTTTAATTGAGCTCATAGGCGCCCATAGACTGAATTGTAGGGGGGGGGGGCTTACCTGGTCTAATCGGCACTTCCAGTGCTGATGATTGAAATCTCAAGACAAAATATCATAGGCAGCGCTATAGCGGTGCCTAAGTAAAGACCAATGTGGGGCACAATATATTGTTCTTTTTAGACCAGGCACTTTCTTATAGAAAGAAATGTCATAGGAACTTCAAAAGAGCTCATGGAGGGCAATCAGATCCCCTCCCCCACGTCAATCACTTCCCCAAAACACATCCAATCAAAATTTTTGAGATAGCCATTTTGTTCAGTGTAGTTTTAAGGTCCGGAAATTATGACTTTGAGAATGACAACTCCCCTCCCACAACCTTCAGAGCAAGGGTTTTAAGTTATGCCCTGTGGGGACGTAAGGTTTTTTAAAAGAAAGGTTGGTCGTCGTATAAAGCTCATAGGGGGCTCATTTGATTGGTAATCAGAAGTTCTACTGGCATTTTTAACAGTCAAAAGTGATTGGAGGTCATGCAGTCCCCCCCCCCCCCATGCACCAATCATCTCCCCCCAAACACATTCAATAATAATTTTTTAGATAGCCATTTTGTTCAGTGCTGTTGAAAGGTCCAGAAATTATGTCTTTGAAGATACCCCCCCCCCCCATATAGTCCTCAGGTCAAGGGTTGTAAGTTACGCCCTTGGGGCATGTAAGTTTTTTATAGAAATGGTAGTCATATAAACTTCAAAGAGGGCTCATTGGATTGGTAATCAGAAGTTATAGTGCTCTTTTTAAGAGTCAAAGTGATCAGAAGGCAAATAGCCCCCCTCCCCCCACACACACACACGTCGTATTTTCCAGAAACGTATCTGATAGAAATTTTAGGATGGCCATTTGTTGTCGTAGAAACTTCAAAAAGGGCTCAGTCTGTTGGTAATTGAAAGGGTTACTGCCTTCTTTAATAGTCAAAAGTGACTGGAGGGCAATCACCCCCGCCCCCCCCATGCCCGTCATTTCCCCAAACACTTCCAGTCAAAATTTCGAGATAGATATTTTGTTTGACGTAGTTTAAAAGTCCGGGAATTATGTCTTTGAGGATGAGAACCCCCCTCACAGTCCTCAGGGCATGGGTTTGTAAGGTATGCCCTAGGGCATTTAAGGTTTTTATGGAAACGGTGGTCGTAAAAACTTCGGAGGGGGCTCATTGGATCGGAAATCGGAAGTTGAGGAGCCATTTTTAAGGGTCAAATTTATCGGAAGGCAGCTACACCCCCCCCCCCCCCCCCTCCGTCATGTTTTCCCCCAATGCATGCAAGAGAAATTTTAAGATAGCCATTTGTTCAAAAATAGTCCAAATATCTCATAACATGGCCTTTGGGGTTGACACAACCCACCAAAGTATGGAGATAAGGGTTTTAAGTTATGCCCTGGGGGATGTAAGGTTTTTATGAAGAGGTGGTCTTGTGAGCTTTAGAGGAGGCTCATTTGATTGGAAATGCATACTTCTAGTTCCATTGAAGAGTCAAGTGTGATGGAGGGAAAAAGCCCCCCTTCTCCCTGATATCCTCTTTTCCCCAAACACATTCGATCGAAATTGTGGACAGCCGTTTTGTAGCCAATAGTCCAAAGAGAATATAACAATGTCTTCAGTAATCAAATACAGGAAATATTTAGGTGGACATTAAACTAAATCAAAACAAACTATGAGCATGTGAACTTTCAAAAAGGTGACAAAGCAATATCTCAAGAACAATTTATATTAATAAGTTAGACCTTTAAGAGTAAATTGTGGGGGATTTTGAACTAGCCATAAGGCACTATGTGTATACTTTTAATACTACAACTACAGTTACTGTAACTAATGACGCTTAGAGTATCAAGGTGGAACTTCTAGGAAGTCTTTAGGGGGCGTTCCAATTAAACGAAAAAAACTGTATACGTGCAGGTTTTCAAAAAGGCATATAAGCAATATCATTGGCAGCACCACTCTATAATAGCTAGAAATATCATTGAAACATTTAAAGAAGCTAATTCGATTCAAAATTAAAAGTTCTAGGGTCCTTTCTAAGAGTAAAAAGAGATTGGAGGACAATCAGCCCGTCTCTCAAGCCGATTTATTTCCCAAACTCTTCTAGTCAAAATTTTGAGACAACCATTTTGTTCAGCGTAGTAGAACGGTCCAGCAACTATGTCTTAGGGATATTGGGCATGTCAAACCCCACAATTATGACAAACTATGGATTCTTATAGAAAAAAAAAAACGAAAAGATATAAAATATCATTTTTTTTTCTTAAAAATGACTTTGTCAATAAAAAAGGAACAGAAATCCATCTAAAAAAAACTTTTTCCATAAAACAAGCTTTTCAAAGAAAAGTAAAGAGCTCCATTAAGCCAAAAATGGACAGAAATGAAGTCAAGTCATCATTCAAGCGTAAAACTACCACAAATCACTATCAATAAATAAATGAAACTCAAAATGAACAGAAATTAGAATAAGTAGCGGAGTCAAACTCGAAACGAGCAAAAATTAACATTAGTAGGGCTGATATCCCCCATCCCTTCTCAAGACCAGAACATTTTTTGCGCTCTACTGAAAACAAAATATGCTTAAATGTTTTCACTTTTTTTACTTAAATAAGTAAAAAACTTTTTTTACTCACTTTTTTTCACCCATTTTTTATTTTAAGGAATAAATATCAGTATAGGTAAATTAAACTGACAATCCACTGTCATTTTTTTTTTTTTTCAGTAAAGCCTAAGTTATGTTTTGGTCTTGAAAAGTCATGGGGGTTGTCAGCCCTAGTAATGTTAATTTTTGGTCATTGGGTCATGGGGGGCAAGGGCGCCCCTTGTCCCCCCCCCCTTATGGATGCCTATGATTGAGCTGTGCCCTCAGCAGGGTCGTTACTAGCCAAAATGCTGGGGGGGGGAGCAAGAGATTTACTGACTGGATGATCATTTTTACTGGATGTTTTTGTCAAAAATTAGCATAATGTCTGTTTTAAATACAATACTTAAAATCATTGCACAAGTCGGTAAAACTGCTGCATTTATCAACCGAGATTCAGATTTCAGTACATATCATGTCACTATTTTAATGCTGTTTATTTAACCAAATTGAAAACTGTGGCACCATCTGTAAAATCACGACAGGAGTTGGTAAAACTGCTGCATTTACCAACCAAGTTTGAAATTTCTGTAAATGACATGTCAGTATTTTTGTGGTCTTAATTGAACTGAACAAAGAATTTTAGCGGCGTCGGAGAAATTGTGGCTTGAAGCACCACGATTTTTACCGACTTCTTTTTTTACCAAGTGACCAAAAACATTGGGGGGCGTCCCACCTCCCCCCATATGTTACGGCCCTGGCCCTCAGTAGCATTTCCATTCTGTTTTTTTTAGAATAACCCTAATCTTTGGCACTAATTTCCAATACTTTCCCTTATTTGCACTATGCAAACTGGGCAATGGCCCCCACTTTATCTCGGGATTTGCCACTATAGTGCCATTTTTAATTCCTAAATGTTGCTCACTAGCAGCAGCTCTTTTCTTGATTTCTTACATTAGCTCTTTTCTGTGTATCCATTCTTCTTTTGAAGTATCAGCATAGAAACGAATGTCTCCCTTTTTTATGTGAGACTGTATTAGAATATCAATTTTCATTTTAAATGAACTAACAAGAACAATAATGGGTCTGGCCGAATAGATGAGCTGGCAGCATTGGGGTTGGGGTTATAACTTAGGGACTTTTGGTACTTAGTACTGAAGGACTTCTGGAATAGTAAAGTGAGGAATGAGACAACACTTCATATGTGTCATTTAGTAGCCAGGGAGGGGGGGTCCCATCCATTTCTGTAAATTTATTTAGGTTAATCTTCTTCAATCAGGTTTCTGCATCAGTTTTGGTAATATTAATGGGCAACATGCCTTTTAAAATTTCATACCTTGGGGGATCTGAAATTGGAGCATTATCAGGGACCGTAAATACCAAGGTGAACTGCTTATTTAATACATTGGCTATCTCCCTTGGGTCACAGATTTTCTTGCCATCTAGTACAAATTGGGTGACAGAATGCCTACCAGGGTTACCAGATGATGCACACCTCCAAAATTCTTTGGTTTTAGATTTTGTTGCAGCTGCTACTGATTCCTCGTATTTTTTGGTGGTGTTTCTAGTAAGACTTATCAGTTGGCTAAGCGCCTGTTCATTTTTCGTGTAATAATCCACCTGATTGTCATTCTTTGTGTACAGCTTCCAGTATTTCTTTTTTCTATTCCTGGCCTTTTTAATTACCGTACTTTTGCAATATACAGGAGATTTTTTTTTTTTTTTTCAGAAGAGTGATTTTCAACAGCTCCAGATAATATTCTTCTCATAGATGACCATGACTCTTCTACATCTATGCTATCAATAAAAGACCAATCACACTGATCCAATTCCCGACGATTTAAACTTTTATCAATATGCCCATGTTTTGTAATTAATTAAAAAAGTTTTTTTCACAAAATAAGTTTTTCAAAGAAAAGTAAAGAACTCCATTAAACAAAAATGAGCTAAAATAAAATCAAATAATCTACCAAGCATGAAACTACCACAAATCATTATCGATAAATAAATGAAACCCAAAACGAACAGAAATTACAATAAATAACCGAGTCAAACCCAAAACGAGGAGAAATTAACATAAGTTGGGCTCGAAACCCTTATGCCTTCCCAAGGCCATAACATAATTTGCACTTTACTAAAAAAATACAAATGTTTTTACTTTTATAACTTTGATATATCAAATAATATTAACATTTTGATTACTAAATATCAGTATATGTATATTAAACTGACAATGCACATTCATTTGTATTTTTTTTTTCAGTAAAGTGCAAATCATGTTATGGCCTTGGGAAGGCATAGGGGTCTTGAGCCCAACTTATGTTAATTTCTCTTCGTTTTGGTTTGACTTGGTTATTTATTGTAATATCTTTTCGTTTTGGGTTTCAGTGATTTATCGATGCGGATTTGTGGTAGTTTCATGCTTGGTAGATTTTTTGATTTTCTTTTTGCTCATTTTTCAAAAAATGGCAATTTCAATTTCCAATCAAATGAGCCCTTTTTGAAATTTCTTCAACAACTTTATATATAATCCTTATATGCCCCCAGGGCATAACTTACAACACTTACACTGATGGCTCTGATGGGGCTATCATCCTAAAAGACCTAGTTCCGGAACTTTCGACTACGTTGAACAAAATGGATATCTCAAAATTTTGATTGGATGTGTTTGGGGAAATAGTGGGTGGAGAGGGGGTTCAGTTGCCCTTCAATTACTTTCGGCTATTAAAAGGGCTCTAGCCCTTTCAATTTCCAATTGAATGAGCCCTTTTTGAAGTTTCGACAACATCGCTTTCTATAAAAACCTTATATGCTCCCGGGGTATATCTTACGACCCTTGCCCTGTGGGCTTTGGGTGTGGAGGTGTTGTCATCCTTAATGACCTAATTTCCAAAATTTTTAACTACGTTGAATAAACTGGCTATCTAAAAATTTTGATTGGATATGTTTTGGGAAAAGATGGGCGAGAGAGGGGGGCTAGTTGCCCTCAAATCACTTTCGAGACTATTAAAAAGGGCACTAACCCTTTGAATTCCAATCGAATGAGCCCTTTTTGAAGTTTCTACGACAAAGATTTCAATAAAAACTTATATGCCCCCAGGGCATAACTTATAACCTTTGCCCTGAAGACTGTTGGGGGAGTGTTCTAATCAAAGGTATAGTTTCCTGAACTTTAAACCGCGTGAAAAAAATGGCTCTCTCAAAATTTCGATTGGATGTTTTTGGGAAATGGTGGGCGTGGAAGGGGTGTTAGTTGCCTTCCAATCACTTTCGACTATCAAAAAAGGCAATAGCCATTTCAATTTCCAATCGAATGAGCCATTTTTGAAGTTTCTATGACAACTCGTTCTACAGAAAACCTTATATGCCCCAAGGGCATAACTTACAACCCTTGCTTTGAGGGCTGTGTGGGGGTTGTCATCCTCAAAGACCTAATTTCCAGAACTTTCAACTACGTTGAACAAAATGGATATCTTAAAATTTTGATTGGATGTGTTTGGGGAAAAGGTGGGCATGAGAGGGGGTTAGTTGCCCACAGATCGCTTTCGAGACTATTAAAAAGGGCACTAGCCCTTTGAATTTCCAATCGAATGAGTCCTTCTTCAAGTTTCTACGACAAAGATTTTCAATAAAAACTTCTATGCCCCAGGGCATAACTTATAACCCTTGCCCTGAAGATTGTGGGGGGGAGTGTTCTAATCAAAGGTATAGTTTTCTGAACTTCAAACTGCGTAGAAAAAATTGATATCTCAAAATTTCGATTGGATGTTTTTTGAGGAAATGGTGGGCGTGGAAGGGGTGTTAGTTTCCTTCCAATCACTTTCGACTATTAAAAAGGGCAATAGCCATTTCAATTTCCAATCGAATGAGCCGTTTTTGAAGTTCCTACAAAAACGCGTTCTATAGAAACCTTATATGCCCAAGGGAATAACTTACAACCCTTGCTTTGAGGGCTGTGAGAGGATTGTCATCCTCAAAGACCTAATTTCCAGAACGTTCAACTACGTTGAACAAAATGGTTATCTTAAAATTTTGATTGGATATGTTTGGGAAAAGGTGGGCATGAGAGGGGGGTTAGTTGCCCTCCAATCGCTTTCGACTATTAAAATGGCACTAGCCCTTTGAATTTCCAGTCGAATGAGCCTTTTTTGAAGTTCTACGACAACGCTTTCTATAAAAACCTTATATGCCCCCCCTGGGCATAACTTATAACCCTTGCCCTGAGGGCTGTGGGGGAGTGTCCTCCTCAAACACATAATTTCTATCTGGAAATCAACGACGCTGAACAAAATGGCTATTTAGAAATTTTGATTGGATGTGTTTGGGGAAAAGGTGGGGGGTGAGAGGGGGGTTAGTTGCCCTCAAATCACTTTCGACTATCAAAAAGGGCACTAGGCCTTTGAATTTCCAATCGAATGAGCCCTTTTTCAAGTTTCTAGGACAAAGATTTCAATAAAAACTTATATGCCCCCAGGGCATAACTTGTAACCCTTGCCCTGAAGACTGTGGGGGGGGGGGGTGTCCTGCTCAAAGGTATAATTTCCTGAACTTTAAACTGCGTGGAACAAAAAGCCTATCTCAAAATTTTTATTGGATGAGTTTGGGGAAATGGTGGTTGTGGAAGGAGTGTTAGTTGCCTTCCAATCACTTTCGACTATTTAAAAGGGCACTAGCCATTTCAATTTCCAATCGAATGAGCCCTTTTTGAAGTTTCTACGACAACACGTTTTTATATAAACCTTATATGCCCCCAGGGCATAACTTACAACCCTTGCCCTGAGGGCTGTGGGGTGGGGGGGGGTTGTCATCCTCAAAGACCTAATTTCTGGAAACTTTCAACTACGTTGAACAAAATGGCTATCTTAAATTTTGATTGGATGTGTTTGGGGAAAAGGTGGGCGTGAGAGGGGGGCTAGTTGCCCTCCAATCCCTTTTGACTATTAAAAAAGGCACTAGCCCTTTGAATTTCCAATCGAATGAGCCTTTTTTTGAAGTTTTTAACGACAACACCTATAAAAAATTTTTATATGCCCCAGGGATTAACTTACAACCCTTGCCCTGAGGACTGTGGGGGAGTGTCCTCCCCAA
The DNA here is from genome assembly GCA_027921565.1 of Artemia sinica. NCBI lineage: Eukaryota > Metazoa > Arthropoda > Branchiopoda > Anostraca > Artemiidae > Artemia > Artemia sinica. The sequence goes on from CM051258.1 coordinate 44,585,764, forward strand.
AAACATAATTTTTATCTGGAAATCAACTACGCTGAACAAAATGGCTATCTCAAAATTTTGATTGGATGTGTTTCGGAAAATGGTGGGCGTGGAAGGGGTTTTAGTTGCCTTCCATTCACTTTCGGCTATTGAAAAGGGCACAAGCCACTCCGATTTCCAAATGAATGAGCCCTTTTCGAAGTTTTCTACGACAACTTCTTCGATACGAAGTGCCCTGGTCCAAAGAAAAAAAAAAAAAAAATACATTGTGCCAACATCGTTCTTATATGCCCCCATGGCTTAACTTAAAATCCTTGCCTTGAGGGTTGTGAGGGAGTGACCTCCTCAAAAACGTATCTTTATCTTGAAATCAACTACGCTGAACAAAATTATTATCTTAAAATTTTGATTGGATGTGTGTTTCGAGAAACGGTGGGCGTGGAAGGGGTATTAGTTGAGTAATGTTAATTTTTGGTCATTGGGTCATGGGGGGCAAGGGCGCCCCTTGTCCCCCCCCCCCCTTATGGATGCCTATGATTGAGCTGTGCCCTCAGCAGGGTCGTTACTAGCCAAAATGCTGGGGGGGGGGGAGCAAGAGATTTTACTGACTGGATGATCATTTTTACTGGATGTTTTTGTCAAAAATTAGCATAATGTCTGTTTTAAATACAATACTTAAAATCATTGCACAAGTCGGTAAAACTGCTGCATTTATCAACCGAGATTCAGATTTCAGTACATATCATGTCACTATTTTAATGCTGTTTATTTAACCAAATTGAAAACTGTGGCACCATCTGTAAAATCACGACAGGAGTTGGTAAAACTGCTGCATTTACCAACCAAGTTTGAAATTTCTGTAAATGACATGTCAGTATTTTTGTGGTCTTAATTGAACTGAACAAAGAATTTTAGCGGCGTCGGAGAAATTGTGGCTTGAAGCACCACGATTTTACCGACTTCTTTTTTACCAAGTGACCAAAAACATTGGGGGGCGTCCCACCTCCCCCCATATGTTACGGCCCTGGCCCTCAGTAGCATTTCCATTCTGTTTTTTTTAGAATAACCCTAATCTTTGGCACTAATTTCCAATACTTTCCCTTTATTTGCACTATGCAAACTGGGGCAATGGCCCCCACTTTATCTCGGGATTTACCACTATAGTGCCATTTTTAATTCCTAAATGTTGCTCACTAGCAGCAGCTCTTTTCTTGATATCTTACATTAGCTCTTTTCTGTGTATCCATTCTTCTTTTGAAGTATCAGCATAGAAACGAATGTCTCCCTTTTTTATGTGAGACTGTATTAGAATATCAATTTTCATTTTAAATGAACTAACAAGAACAATAATGGGTCTGGCCGAATAGATGAGCTGGCAGCATTGGGGTTGGGGTTATAACTTAGGGACTTTTGGTACTTAGTACTGAAGGACTTCTGGAATAGTAAAGTGAGGAATGAGACAACACTTCATATGTGTCATTTAGTAGCCAGGGAGGGGGGGGGGTCCCATCCATTTCTGTAAATTTATTTAGGTTAATCTTCTTCAATCAGGTTTCTGCATCAGTTTTGGTAATATTAATGGGCAACATGCCTTTTAAAATTTCATACCTTGGGGGATCTGAAATTGGAGCATTATCAGGGACCGTAAATACCAAGGTGAACTGCTTATTTAATACATTGGCTATCTCCCTTGGGTCACAGATTTTCTTGCCATCTAGTACAAATTGGGTGACAGAATGCCTACCAGGGTTACCAGATGATGCACACCTCCAAAATTTTTTTGGTTTTAGATTTTGTTGCAGCTGCTACTGATTCCTCGTATTTTTTGGTGGTGTTTCTAGTAAGACTTATCAGTTGGCTAAGCGCCTGTTCATTTTTCGTGTAATAATCCACCTGATTGTCATTCTTTGTGTACAGCTTCCAGTATTTCTTTTTTCTATTCCTGGCCTTTTTAATTACCGTACTTTTGCAATATACAGGAGATTTTTTTTTTTTTTTCAGAAGAGTGATTTTCAACAGCTCCAGATAATATTCTTCTCATAGATGACCATGACTCTTCTACATCTATGCTATCAATAAAAGACCAATCACACTGATCCAATTCCCGACGATTTAAACTTTTATCAATATGCCCATGTTTTGTAATTAATTAAAAAAGTTTTTTCACAAAATAAGTTTTTCAAAGAAAAGTAAAGAACTCCATTAAACAAAAATGAGCTAAAATAAAATCAAATAATCTACCAAGCATGAAACTACCACAAATCATTATCGATAAATAAATGAAACCCAAAACGAACAGAAATTACAATAAATAACCGAGTCAAACCCAAAACGAGGAGAAATTAACATAAGTTGGGCTCGAAACCCTTATGCCTTCCCAAGGCCATAACATAATTTGCACTTTACTAAAACAATACAAATGTTTTTACTTTTATAACTTTGATATATCAAATAATATTAACATTTTGATTACTAAATATCAGTATATGTATATTAAACTGACAATGCACATTCATTTGTATTTTTTTTCAGTAAAGTGCAAATCATGTTATGGCCTTGGGAAGGCATAGGGTCTTGAGCCCAACTTATGTTAATTTCTCTTCGTTTTTGGGTTTGACTTGGTTATTTATTGTAATATCTTTTCGTTTTGGGTTTCAGTGATTTATCGATGCGGATTTGTGTAGTAGTTTCATGCTTGGTAGATTTTTTGATTTTCTTTTGCTCATTTTTCAAAAAATGGCAATTTCAATTTCCAATCAAATGAGCCCTTTTTGAAATTTCTTCAACAACTTTATATATAATCCTTATATGCCCCCAGGGCATAACTTACAACACTTACACTGATGGCTCTGATGGGGCTATCATCCTAAAAGACCTAGTTTCCGGAACTTTCGACTACGTTGAACAAAATGGATATCTCAAAATTTTGATTGGATGTGTTTGGGGAAATAGTGGGTGGAGAGGGGGTTCAGTTGCCCTTCAATTACTTTCGGCTATTAAAAGGGCTCTAGCCCTTTCAATTTCCAATTGAATGAGCCCTTTTTGAAGTTTCGACAACATCGCTTTCTATAAAAACCTTATATGCTCCCGGGGTATATCTTACGACCCTTGCCCTGTGGGCTTTGGGTGTGGAGGTGTTGTCATCCTTAATGACCTAATTTCCAAAATTTTTAACTACGTTGAATAAACTGGCTATCTAAAAATTTTGATTGGATATGTTTTGGGAAAAGATGGGCGAGAGAGGGGGGCTAGTTGCCCTCAAATCACTTTCGAGACTATTAAAAAGGCGCACTAACCCTTTGAATTTCCAATCGAATGAACCCTTTTTGAAGTTTCTACGACAAAGATTTCAATAAAAAACTTATATGCCCCCAGGGCATAACTTATAACCTTTGCCCTGAAGACTGTTGGGGGAGTGTTCTAATCAAAGGTATAGTTTCCTGAACTTTAAACCGCGTGAAAAAAATGGCTCTCTCAAAATTTCGATTGGATGTTTTTGGGGAAATGGTGGGCGTGGAAGGGGTGTTAGTTGCCTTCCAATCACTTTCGATTATCAAAAAGGCAATAGCCATTTCAATTTCCAATCGAATGAGCCATTTTTGAAGTTTCTATGACAACTCGTTCTACAGAAACCTTATATGCCCCAAGGGCATAACTTACAACCCTTGCTTTGAGGGCTGTGTGGGGGGTTGTCATCCTCAAAGACCTAATTTCCAGAACTTTCAACTACGTTGAACAAAATGGATATCTTAAAATTTGATTGGATGTGTTTGGGGAAAAGGTGGGCATGAGAGGGGGTTAGTTGCCCACAGATCGCTTTCGAGACTATTAAAAAGGGCACTAGCCCTTTGAATTTCCAATCGAATGAGCCCTTCTTCAAGTTTCTACGACAAAGATTTCAATAAAAACTTCTATGCCCCAGGGCATAACTTATAACCCTTGCCCTGAAGATTGTGGGGGGGAGTGTTCTAATCAAAGGTATAGTTTTCTGAACTTCAAACTGCGTAGAAAAAATTGATATCTCAAAATTTCGATTGGATGTTTTTGAGGAAATGGTGGGCGTGGAAGGGGTGTTAGTTTCCTTCCAATCACTTTCGACTATTAAAAAGGGCAATAGCCATTTCAATTTCCAATCGAATGAGCCGTTTTTGAAGTTCCTACAAAAACGCGTTCTATAGAAACCTTATATGCCCCAAGGGAATAACTTACAACCCTTGCTTTGAGGGCTGTGAGAGGATTGTCATCCTCAAAGACCTAATTTCCAGAACGTTCAACTACGTTGAACAAAATGGTTATCTTAAAATTTTGATTGGATATGTTTGGGGAAAAGGTGGGCATGAGAGGGGGGTTAGTTGCCCTCCAATCGCTTTCGACTATTAAAATGGCACTAGCCCTTTGAATTTCCAGTCGAATGAGCCTTTTTTGAAGTTCTACGACAACGCTTTCTATAAAAACCTTATATGCCCCCCTGGGCATAACTTATAACCTTGCCCTGAGGGCTGTGGGGGAGTGTCCTCCTCAAACACATAATTTCTATCTGGAAATCAACGACGCTGAACAAAATGGCTATTTAGAATTTTTGATTGGATGTGTTTGGGGAAAAGGTGGGGGGTGAGAGGGGGTTAGTTGCCCTCAAATCACTTTCGACTATCAAAAAGGGCACTAGGCCTTTGAATTTCCAATCGAATGAGCCCTTTTTCAAGTTTCTAGGACAAAGATTTCAATAAAAAACTTATATGCCCCCCAGGGCATAACTTGTAACCCTTGCCCTGAAGACTGTGGGGGGGGGTGTCCTGCTCAAGGTATAATTTCCTGAACTTTAAACTGCGTGGAACAAAAAAGCCTATCTCAAAATTTTTATTGGATGAGTTTGGGGAAATGGTGGTTGTGGAAGGAGTGTTAGTTGCCTTCCAATCACTTTCGACTATTTAAAAGGGCACTAGCCATTTCAATTTCCAATCGAATGAGCCCTTTTTGAAGTTTCTACGACAACACGTTTTATATAAACCTTATATGCCCCAGGGCATAACTTACAACCCTTGCCCTGAGGGCTGTGGGGTGGGGGGGGGGGTTGTCATCCTCAAAGACCTAATTTCTGGAAACTTTCAACTACGTTGAACAAAATGGCTATCTTAAAATTTTGATTGGATGTGTTTGGGGAAAAGGTGGGCGTGAGAGGGGGCTAGTTGCCCTCCAATCCCTTTTGACTATTAAAAAGGCACTAGCCCTTTGAATTTCCAATCGAATGAGCCTTTTTTGAAGTTTTTTACGACAACACCTATAAAAATTTTATATGCCCGAGGGATTAACTTACAACCCTTGCCCTGAGGACTGTGGGGGAGTGTCCTCCCCAAAAACATAATTTTTTATCTGGAAATCAACTACGCTGAACAAAATGGCTATCTCAAAATTTTGATTGGATGTGTTTCGGAAAATGGTGGGCGTGAAGGGGTTTTAGTTGCCTTCCATTCACTTTCGGCTATTGAAAAGGGCACAAGCCACTCCGATTTCCAAATGAATGAGCCTTTTTCGAAGTTTTCTACGACAACTTCTTCGATACGAAGTGCCCTGGTCCAAAGAAAAAAAAAAAAAAAATACATTGTGCCAACATCGTTCTTATATGCCCCCATGGCTTAACTTAAAATCCTTGCCTTGAGGGTTGTGAGGGAGTGACCTCCTCAAAAAACGTATCTTTATCTTGAAATCAACTACGCTGAACAAAATTATTATCTTAAAATTTTGATTGGATGTGTTTCGAGAAACGGTGGGCGTGTGGAAGGGGTATTAGTTGCCCTCCAATCACTTTCGATACGAAGTGCCCTGGTCTAAAGGAACAAAAATAATAAATAATACATTGCGCCAACATCGTCCTTATTTGCCCCCCAGGGCATAACTTAAAACGCTTGCCATGAGGGTTGTGGGGGAGTGACCTCCTCAAAAATATATTTCTATCTGGAAATCAACTATGCTGAACAAAATGGCTATCTCAAAATTTTGAATGGATGTGTTTGGGGGAATGATGGGTGTGGGGGCCTAGTTGCCCTCTAATCACTTTTGACTATTAAAAAGGGCACTAGCCAATCCATTTTCCAATCGAATGAGCCCTTTTCGAAGCTTCTACGACAACTCCTTCGATACGAAGTGCCCTGGCCTAAGACCAAGAAAAAAAATAATACATTGTGCCAACATCGTTCTTTACTTAGGGAGCGCTATTGCGCTGCCTATGATTCTAGTCTTTGTGAGTACAGTCCAAAACTGCAACCTATGGCAATGTCATCCCTTGGTCTATATGATGGTAGGGGGTCAATACTGGATTCTTGGTCGTTTACTAGCAGAAGATCAAGTAACAAAGGGTTATGAACTTCTCTATATCTAGTTGAGAAGCTAACTGCCTAATACAGAGAGTGATTAAATAGACATTCAGGAATGGTTTTTATTGAACTAATTTTCTGAGAATCTGGATCCATTGACCCACTGAATATATAGGAGATTAAAGTCACCAACAATAATCATATTACCTTGATGCTTCATCTTATTATCAGCTGATGTACTAATAGCAAGAAGGGATGAGTCGAGACAGGGAACTGGGACTTATGTACATACAACCTATGTAAAAGAGTCCAAAAGGTAAGAGAAACTGAAATCCACACTTGTTTAGTATATGGCTCATAGTTTGAACTAATATCAGTGTCTCCTACCTTAAGGGAGTTACTTATTTCAGTATTAGAAGACGCAAGGCTATTTACACTATTTACATGTCATGGAGATTTGTTTAGTTTGGTATCCATTACAGCTGGTGCTGTGGAGGTTGGCATGTTTTTGGAACAATTTTGTTACCTCTTTTGACTAAATCTTTTTCATCATTGGCACACTGTGCATAAAGTTTTTCATGCAATTTTTTAGCCATCTCTCATACAACTTCATACAACTTTCAAGCCATTCTCTTGCCTATTCTGTAAACTTGTTTCAAGGCTTGATTTAAGCTTTCAAAAAGGCAAAAGTTGGACAACTAGCAGGCTTGGACCAAGCCTGTTTGTGGCTTATGCTTATTTGGCTTGTTTTTGTAAACTTATTTGCCTTTCAAAGGAAGCTTGATCCAAGGATTTTTGCTATTCAGACCCTAATATATAAATACAGTCATAGGTCAAATTCTAAAGTTTTGTAATTTGTTTTAAACTGCCTTGATAATCCACCCAACTAGCAAATTTCTTTTCGCCAAGCTTGCTCTGAAAGACAAATAATCTTGTTAAGAGTAAGCAAAAAAGACTCAAACAAGCTTGCTAGTTCCCCAACTTTCCCCTTGTCATAAGTTTAAATCAATTAAAAACTGACTGTTCATTGTTCTAATGTTTAACAAGCTGTTATTAATGTTTTATTCATTTTATTTCATTCTTTTCAAATAAATCTTTAGAAAGTCAATTGCCAAATTTTATATATATATATATATATATATATATATATATATATATATATATATATATATCTATATATATATATATATATATATATATATATATATATATATATATATATATATATATATATTTGTCAATTTAAAATGTTGGTTCAGTAGACTTAACAGATTGCTTCAAATCTGTCATATCAATTTTCTGCATTTTGAATTGGGCTAATTGGAATCAAAAGGACAAATAGTGATAAAAATGTCCTTTTAAAGTAGTAAAACTGAATTAAAAGTGATAAATGTATGTGCTCTAAATTTCTTTTTCTTTCATTTAAGCTTGACTTGCATCTCTTTAATTTTTTGTTGTTGTTGATATTAAAACAAATTCAAAAGAAAAGGTCGCAAATATGTATTGTTTTCAGTAAAGTACAGACAACAATCTAGAGTTTTAAAAGGGGAGTAGTCTCACTCTGTTTTTTCATTGTTAAGTTTTATTTGATTACTTGTTTTAACATCTGCTCATTTTTAAGTTTGACTTAAAATATTGCTTTAGTTGTGCTTGCTTTGGGTTTTTAATGGCACTCTTCACTTTTCTTTGAAAATGATTTCCAGGAAACATCTTTACATAATATTAAAAGTAAGCACAACGTTAAAACTTCAAACCTTGGATCTTTAAAACTGAGTGGGACTAACACGTCTTGCTTTATTTGTGTTTGCTTACGGTTTTAATGGCACTTTTTACTTTCCTCTGAAAAGCGATTTCCAGGAAATATTTTTACTTAATAATAAAACTAAGCACAACATTCAAACTTCTAACTTTAGAACTTTAAAACTGAGTGGGGCTAACACGTCCCTCATCTCCCCAATCTTTATGCTAAAATTTGCCAATTATTTCAGCTTAAAAAAAAAAAAAAATCCCAGAACAAATGCAGCAATACAAGAATAATTTTAAAAATTTGGTTTTTTTTATCACAATGCCATGTGAAAGAACAATCCATGGTACTCTAAAATACTATTAGTAAAGCCCTTGTCAAACTCTACCATAAAAAGCAGGGGGCTGAGGGAATGGTAGACCACATTATATATGCCTTTATACCTTGAATACTTTTTTTTTTTTGTCATAACTGTTAATGTAACGCTTTACTTCCTTTAAAAAAAAAACTTGTCTTTTTAATTTAATTGCTTCCAAAACATGGCTTCTTGTTTAAATTTCCTTATTTCATGATTTGCCTTTTCATGTAAGCAATCGTTATCCTTGTACTGTACATATTTTGATAGCAACTCGTTAATTGATCATAATTGTCATAATTATGATCATAATTGTCAGGCTTGTTCACAACTTCTGCTCATATTTTAATGTTCTCCTTCCCTTATTTTTAGTCTGTATCTCCTCCCTATTATTCGATAATGGCCAAAAATTTACTTTATCTGCTTAACTCTACTTCTAGGAAAAATGCTCTGGTCTCCCGCCCACCCAAGGGCCATCTGCAATAAGTGTAGCATCTGTGTATTTACACAGAAGAAACCCTTCCAAGAAAACCCTTACACACCAAGGAAAATTAGAAAAAACACACATAAATTTTGATCTTTTGTGTTTTAAAACTTCACCAACTTTTTTTTTTGTGTGAAAATTTGAAGTTTCAAAGAATTTATATTCTCAAATAGTAAATAAGAACATGTCTTCTAATGAAGCTTGCAACTAAATTAAATTGTTTTTAGATTGTTGCCCTCCCCAAAATACTAAATGTCATATGAAAATGGACACTCTTTTTGTTATATTTCAGCGTTAGATAGGGATTTTTTCCATAGTGGGCTGCTCTCAGAACAGAATTCTGACTGCGTCCACTCTCTAAAAAAGTTATTCTACCTTTTGTCAAGACAGTGAGAGAAAAGAAATAGTACTAACAAAGGTATGCTTTTTAAGTAAGGTCCGTTTTGAACATAAGTACACAACGAAAGGCTTTGTCAAAAAAGTATATTTATTTTCAGAAAGCTCATACTTTACTCTATTTTTCGATATAGTTGCCAAGTTTGTCCAAATACTTATCATACCTCTCAACCTGTTTTTAAAATATCCTTCTCATAAAGACTTGCGGCTTTCTCCGACATTTCACGTCATCGTCATCATTGTAACTGCTGCCACTGAGGTGTTGGTTGAGGTGAAGGAACAGATGGTAATCACTCGGCGCAAGATCAGGACTGTAGGGTGGGTGGTCTAATTCTTCCCTGCCTTAACTGTTAGACAAATTACAGGTCTGACCTAGAGTGTGAGGTCTTAAATCGTCATGGGTAGGACAATTCCCTTTGTCAGCACTCTGTATCTTTTGTTTTGAATCGTTCTGCAGAGCTTTCTACGGGTTTGGCTGTATGCTTCTGCACTGATAGTGGTTCGTTGTTGTATAAAGTTGACCAACAAACACCATGTCTATCCCAAAACAGGGACACCATGATTTTGCACTTGCACAGAGTCTGTTTGGCCTTCACCTTTACAGGCAAGTTTGTTTGTCCCCATGCCATGCTCTGCTGCTTTGAATTGGGCATGATATGCGAAACTCATGTTTCATCTTCAGTTACGATCTGACTCAAGAAGCCATCACCTTCTTCGTGATAACGAGTCAAGAACTTCATCGCACACTTAAATCTTTGGTTTTGTGGTCCTCTTTTAGGAGTTTTAGGACCCAACAGGAGCACAGTTTCCTAAACTGTAGGTGTTCATAAAACAGTCTTGTAAAGCACTGATCTCACCACCTCAGGAAGTTCGTTGGATAAACCTGTTATTGTGAAAGGCCTGTTCACATGAATCCTTGCTTCAACTGAAGCCACCAAATCGTCTGTAATCAAAGAAGGGTGACCAGAGCGGTCCTCATCATGGACGTTGCCACGGCCATCTTTGAATTCTCGTACACACTTATGCACTTTTCTTTCACTCATAACAATATCACTGTACGCTTCGCAAATTTGATGATGAATTCTGCAGCAGACATGTTCCATGCTGACAAAAACCAGATCACTAAGCGAACCTCACACTCTTTGGCAAGTTGATAGTCTTAAACATTTTATAAGCACAAAACAGAATCATACAGGTTAAGGACACCCTAGTCGGTCCATCATTTTGATCAATCACTTCCGTCAATCAATTGATTAAAGCATGACTGACCGTCTAGGAATCGATTGAGACATTCAAACTTTCTATCAATCACCATCAACGCTTGACTCAAGCGTCAAACAGGTTCCTAGACGGTCAATCATGCTATAATCAATTGATTGACGGAAGCTTTTGATCAAAATGATTGACCGTCTAGGGTGTCTTTTAGTTACATAGCTGAAACTGAGCAGAGTTGTTCCTGAGACGTGCCATCACACAACGGAACGTGCTCGTTGTAGTGTGCGCGTGAACTACTAGTTTCTACAATAAAACGGACCTTAATTAAAAAAAACATGCTTCGTACTAGAAAAGCATAAAGTTGCCAAGAGGATTATTCAAAATATAATGGAAATAGTATGTAAATATTTATCTGTAAGATATCAATTACTGGACACGGGAGAAAAGAGTATGAACAACAGGTTTGCTGTGCAGATGGGCTCTGTAGTAATTTTTTGCATTTTAGCTCATCATTGCTTGATATTCTCGGAGGAACTAGATTCGAAGTTTGATGGATGCACCTCATTACATTGTTTAAAACAGCATGTCATTTTGGAGATTTTGGAAAGCAGAATTATTTCGAGGATACGTTATGGAACGAGAAGAAGAGCGATTCAATAGAAGACGGGAAAAAGTCTACAATTTTATGAACATTCCAAACAAGTTGAGAAATTTATGTGCTTTGGAGTTTTTTTTGGTAAGTTGATTAAAAATTGAGTTTGGATATTAAATTGATTTTCTTGAATTTTAGATAATTAGAGGATGGAAGTCATTTTGGTTAATATCACAGGGCCAGACCATCCATAAGCTCCAAAAAGTTAAAAAAAAAAGAGATTCCCATGTAACTCAACCCTTGTCCAACTCAACCCTCATTTAACTCAACCCTGGTCAACTTAACAACTGTTTAACTCAACCTTTTATTTAACTCAAACCCTTTTTAACTCCGTCTCCTAGCTACACCTATGCTTCGAGTTGCATCTGTTGTTGTATTGAATGGAGGTTGAGTTAAATATTGTTGAGTTTCACAAAGTTGGGCTAAATGGAGGCTGTGTTGAAATGGGATTTTTGTAGTAGTATCAACCTTCCAAAGAAAATTCTTTCCCTGATAATGTAGATTGTGGGTTTAAGCTTTAAAGTTTTCATGGGAATTGATGATTGATTTTTTTTTTTTTTTATTTTTTTTGTGGGTTTATTTTATGACTTCTTTTAAAGTTTTCAAAAAGGTTTTAATGGGAATTGATTGATTTAATATTCTTTCTTTTTCTATTAATGAACTTCTTTGCCTTTATTATTGGAAAATTTGTAATTTGATTCACGTTTTATTTTTTATTTACCCTTTATTTTTTTTAAGTTTTGACCTATGTTCACTGGTTAAGGCTAGTTTTTTTTGTTATTTTAGCAACAAAAATTGCTGTTGTATCCACAACTCTAAAGTGCGCTTGCAAAGCACTTTAATTTATTTAATTTTTATTTGCTTCAGTCACTAAAAACATGCCCAGTAAGTCGTAAGGTGACTAAACCAAAAAAATTAGGGTCTACTTTGGGTATCATTTATTATTATAGTTGAAACTTTTCTGCTTTCATTAAGGTCCCCTTGTCCCTTTCAGCTTCAACCCTGAAGCTGTTAAAACCAAAGCTTTGTCTCACAACACTTTTCTCAGCAAAGCCTACCAAAGACTACTGTAACACTTCACGTTACCAGGGTAAGTCTAGTTTGCTTAGAATCGTATTATAATTGGACACAAAGTCTTATGAAATCCAATGCCTTTCCTCTAGGCCTGACAACCTTGAAAGTCCCTGACTGAGATATGTGTTTTCTAAGCTGTGAAGGGCAACAGTTTGCTAATTCACACGAGTTATACTCCAACTTATAACCAAGAGATTTTGTATAGGCTAATGACCATTTCCCTGGTTTCTTACTATAGCTTTTGTTGAATTATAATAGTCACTGCTTATAGCCTCTCTATAGATAAATTATGGCTTTGCTTATGATTGTACGCCCTTTCTCCTTTGATCCTACAAGAATCATGATGGAAGCTACAAAAAATAAATAAGTAGCAGGAAGCTACGAGTAGCAGACAAGTACAAGGGCAATGTTTGTTTGTGCTTTCTCTGCTATCACAATATCCAAATCTTATGGGTTTTTCAATTTTTCCAGTCTACGATTCCATCTGTGCTGGGATCTTCCCAACAAACTTGGACCCTCCAAAATATATTCCTATCAGAGTTACCCGATAAGGGGTATTCCAGAAATTGAATTTACGGCTTAGGGCTGCTTTTGTGCACTCCTTTCCGATCCCTGCAGCCAAATTAACCAGCTTATTTTTCAAATTCAGAATATTATTGTGCTCTTGACTGCATGTAGCACTGACATTTTAATTATTTTCTGGGTAATGTGAGGTAGCTCTTATTTTTAAAAATGCTTTTGATTCAGTAGCATTCGAGATTGAACTAGTCCTCTTCTGTCCTTTGAACATGGTCAAGTTGACTATTTTAACAAATGACAGAAAATAACGGTAAACTGGCATTCCTTCATAAACTAACTGGAAATAGTAGATAGGTTTTGTCTGCCATAGATATACGCTTTGGTCATCTCTGAGTTTTGGACTAAACTACCTTAAGTTCAATTCTGGGGTTGTTGTTTATATTTTGGGCAATTTGTAAATAATATAATGTTCTAAATTTCTATAAATACAAAAAATATGCAGATAGTGCAAAGGAAGATAATTAAAAAAGTTAAGACACTCTTAAGAATACTTCTTCTATATTTGTTGTTAATGCTTTCATTAAAAACTTTACCTCATTTTTTTTTCTTATCTTTCTCATATTTGTCATTCAAGTTTACTCTTTTAAAATTGAGGATTAACATTCAATAGTGATGTCTTTCTAATAGTTTTTTTCTCTATTTTCCTGATCTTTTTTTCCCTTTCTTTTGTAATCCCATAAGACATATATTCCGGGGATCTATCTTGTGTTCTAATTTTAATGTATTTTTTTTTAAAAATTGATAAAAAATTTTTGGAAAAATACGGAACCATCTGTTTGTGAAATTAATGTATGATGAGTGGGTCGGCAGCAGTGGAAGAAGGTTCTGAAATTGATTTGAACGTAGGGAAGGGGGTGCTTAGAGAGAGTACTCTCCACACCTCAAGAACTGAAATTTCAAGAAAATAATTTTAAAATTTACAAAAGTTTCAATATATGAGGCTGAAAATGCATTTTCTTGGAATATCTGACCACTGAAATAGAGGCTGATCCCCCTTTTAAGCTATTGTCTGTGTGGTCTTGTGACTTTTGTAGCTTCTGTTTAACTTTACCTATTTCTGTTTCAGTGTGCTGATTCGTTTTTGTACCTCTTTACATATCTCCCATTACGCTTGCTGTCAGTAATATTATCTCTACTATCCCGTCCTTTCTCTATGTGTTTTCGGTAAGAATTCTTTTGTGTTTGTTAGTTTTATATTTTCTGTAAGATAGAGTGTTAGTATTAACTTGTTTTAGTATTGCTGGGTTTGTATTGAGGAAGCTCATTTGTAAACAGAATAATAATTGGATAATAAAGAACAAGTTGAAAATTAGAAAAGCCATTTTAATTCTTTTCAAGATTGGTCATATACATGCATAAATCCGTATTATTATGACGAATGACAAGTAGTTGGGGAAGAATTCTCTATCAACCACGCTAAGGATTTAATTGAACGAGATACCTCGAATTGTTATTAGAAACAAAAAAATAATTTTATCCTGCCAATTTTGTATAGTAGAAACCAAAATTGATAATTATCAGAGTCAACAGTGTAGCATTGACTTAATAAAGAACGACATGTCCTCCATGCATTGTATTTTTTTCTTAGGCCGCTTGGTATAGAACAATGAGTTTTGAACAGCAGAAAGGTTCCAAAACCCAAAACAGGTCTGACTATAGCCTTGTAGGAAACTTGGTAAGGCGCTCATCTGGTCCAAAATTGAACGCTCTTTTATCTTTTTCAGTGGTCAAAAACTACCAGAGGTTGAAAGCAATTGTGACCCTCCCTTTCCCCTTGTGCTCTCTTTGGTCCCTATGAATCCCCCTAACCCTTATGGTATCAAATAAAATTTCGAGATAGCCATGCCTTTTGGGGCATATGACCCACCCAGCCTTATTTGCAAGCGCCCTGAATTATTTCAATGGGTCGTTCGTGACAAATACATATAATTAGAAATGGAGGGTGTCGTCCACCCTGTTTACGTTGGAATCAAAATTCAAAATATGTACGATTGGAGTAACAGAATAGGCCCTTAACCCCTCCATACCCCAATTTCCAGATTTAGATATAGTATTAAATCGAGATTGTAAATTTCGAGATCAGCTATTTTACTCAAAATTCCCTTCTAAAGGAACATGACCCGTACAGCCTCATGGTCAAGTGCTCTAAATTATATAAATGGCCCATTCTTGATAGATAAATTTTACTAGAAATGGAGGGCATGTTCCTCCTTGTTTAAAGCTGAATCCAAGAAATGGAATATATATGACTGGAGTTACAAATAGGGCACTCTTATCCTCCATACTCCCTCTGCTGCCTAATTTATAGCTGACACGTAGACGAGTTCTACTTTATTTAAACCAGATTGATGTAAGTATCTCAACTTGACTGCAAGAACAAGCTACGTCCTCACTCACTTTCAAACGAGCCAAGACTAAGTGACGAATTCTCTGATGCAGTACAAAAAACGGGCTAAGTCATGGATCAGTGTAAAACAAGATAGGTCAGATATACTGACTGACTTCAAAAATGAGGCAAGTCCTGACTCATTGTTTAAAAAAAGTTACAAATTAGCTGCGAATATTCGATGACTCGGTATAAAAGTAAGCCAAGTCCAGGCTGAGGATTTATTCCTTGTTAAGATTATGCAAGTACAAGCTGTCGGATAATAGTGATGCACAATAGAAACCTCTTGTGTCCTGCACAGTGCAGAAACAAGCTTAGTTCTGACTCGGTGCAAAAACGAGCCAAATTCATGATGTTGGTTGACTCCATGCCAAAACGAGTTAAACTCTAATGTGGTCCAAAATTCATCAAAGTCTAAGCTGCAGAATTTCAATGACAGCAGGTGCGAAAATACGTTATCTTATCCCAGTGCAAAAAAAAAAAAAAAAATATAAGTCCTTCTTCGGTGCAAAAAACTATCGTCTAAAAACTAAAGTCTTGATTCAGTGCAAAAATGGTATAAGCCCTGATTCGATAAGACGAGCAAAAACGAGTTAAACTCTAATGTGGTCTAAAATTCATCAAAGTCCAAGCTGCAGAATTTCGATGACATGAGGTACGAAAATACGTTATCTTATCCCAGTGCAAAAAAAAAACAAAACAATCTAAGTCCTTCTTCGGTGCAAAAACTATCGTCTAAAAACTAAAGTCTTGATTCAGTGCAAAAATGGTATAAGCCCTGATTTGATAAGATGAGCAAAAACGAGTTAAACTCTAAAGTGGTCTAAAATTCATCAAAGTCCAAGCTGCAGAATTTCGATGACAGCAGGTGCGAAAATACGTTATCTTATCCCAGTGCAAAAAAAAAAACAAAACAAAAAAACAATCTAAGTCCTTCTTCGGTGCAAAAACTATCGTCTAAAAACTAAAGTCTTGATTCAGTGCAAAAATGGTATAAGCCCTGATTTGATTAGACGAGCGAAAACGAGTTAAACTCTAAAGTGGTCTAAAATTCATCAAAGTCCAAGCTGCAGAATTTCGATGACAGCAGGTGCGAAAATACGTTATCTTATCCCAGTGCAAAAAAAAAACAAAGTAAAAAAACAATCTTAGTCCTTCTTCGGTGCAAAAACTATCGTCTAAAAACTAAAGTCTTGATTCAGTGCAAAAATGTTATAAGCCCTGATTCGATAAGACGAGCAAAAACGAGTTAAACTCTAATGTGGTCTAAAATTCATCAAAGTCCAAGCTGCAGAATTTCGATGACAGCAGGTGCGAAAATACGTTATCTTATCCCAGTGCAAAAAAAAAACAAAAAAAAAAAAACAATCTAAGTCCTTCTTCGGTGCAAAAACTATCGTCTAAAAACTAAAGTCTTGATTCAGTGCAAAAATGGTATAAGCCCTGATTTGATAAGACGAGCAAAAACGAGTTAAACTCTAAAGTGGTCTAAAATTCATCAAAGTCCAAGCTGCAGAATTTCGATGACAGCAGGTGCGAAAATACGTTATCTTATCCCAGTGCAAAAAAAAACAAAGTAAAAAAAACAATCTTAGTCCTTCTTCGGTGCACAAACTATCGTCTAAAAACTAAAGTCTTGATTCAGTGCAAAAATGGTATAAGCGCTGATTCGATAAGACGATCAAAAACGAGTTAGACTCTAATGTAGTCTAAAATTCATCAAAGTCCAAGCTACAGATTTTCGATGACAGCAGGTACGAAAATACGTTATATTATCCCAGTGCAAAAAAAAAAAAAAAAAAAAAAAACAAAAAAACAATCTAAGTCCTTCTTCGGTGCAAAAACTATCGTCTAAAAACTAAAGTCTTGATTCAGTGCAAAAATGGTCTAAGCTCTGATTCGATGCAAAAAAAAAACAAAAAAAAAAGTAAAAAACAATCTAAGTGCTCAAAATTCGCAAAAAAAAAACAAAAAAAAAAAAAACATCTAAGTCCTTCTTCGGTGCAAAAATGGTATAAGCCCTGATTCGATAAGACGAGCAAAAACGAGTTAAACTCTAATGTGGTCTAAAACTCATCAAAGTCCAAGCTGCAGAATTTCGATGACAGCAGGTGCGAAAATTCGTTATCTTATCCCAGTGCAAAAAAAAAAAACCAACAAAAAAAAACAATCTAAGTCCTTCTTCGGTGCAAAAACTATCATCTAAAAAACTGAAGTCTTGATTCAGTGCAAAAATGGTATAAGCCCTGATTCGATAAGACGAGCAAAAAACGTGTTAAACTCTAATGTGGTCTAAAATTCATCAAAATCCAAGCTGCAGAATTTCGATGACATCAGGTACGAAATTACGTTGTCTTATCCCAGAGCAAAAAAAAACAAAGTAAAAAAACAATCTAAGTCCTTCTTCGGTGCAAAAACTATCGTCTAAAAACTGAAGTCTTGATTCAGTGCAAAAATGGTATAAGCCCTGATTCGATAAGACGAGCAAAAACGAGTTAAACTCTAATGGGGTCTAAAATTCATCAAAGTCCAAGCTGCAGAATTTCGATGACAGCAGGTGCTAAAATACGTTATCTTATCCCAGTGCAAAAAAAAAAAAAAAACAATCTAAGTCCTTCTTCGGTGCAAAAACTATCGTCTAAAAACTAAAGTCTTGATTCAGTGCAAAAATGGTATAAGCCCTGATTTGATAAGACGAGCAAAAACGAGTTAAACTCTAAAGTGGTCTAAAATTCATCAAAGTCCAAGCTGCAGAATGTCGATGACAGCAGGTGCGAAAATACGTTATCTTATCCCAGTGCAAAAAAAAAACAAAACAAAAAAACAATCTAAGTCCTTCTTCGGTGCAAAAACTATCATCTAAAAACTGAAGTCTTGATTCAGTGCAAAAATGGTATAAGCCCTGATTCGATAAGACGAGCAAAAACGTGTTAAACTCTAATGTGGTCTAAAATTCATCAAAGTCCAAGCTGCAGAATTTCGATGACAGCAGGTACGAAAATACGTCATCTTATCCCAGTGCAAAAAAAAAACAAAAAAAAAAACAATCTAAGTCCTTCTTCGGTGCAAAAACTATCGTCTAAAAACTGAAGTCTTGATTCAGTGCAAAAATGGTATAAGCTCTGATTCGATAAGACGAGCAAAAACGAGTTAAACTCTAATGTGGTCTAAAATTTATCAAAGTCCAAGCTGCAGAATTTCGATGACAGCAGGTGCGAAAATACGTTATCTTATCCCAGTGCAAAAAAAAAAAAAAAAAAAAAAAATCTAAGTCCTTCTTCGGTGCAAAAACTATCGTCTAAAAACTAAAGTCTTGATTCAGTGCAAAAATGGTATAAGCCCTGATTTGATAAGACGAGCAAAAACGAGTTAAACTCTAAAGTGGTCTAAAATTCATCAAAGTCCAAGCTGCAGAATTTCAATGACAGCAGGTGCGAAAATACGTTATCTTATCCCAGTGCAAAAAAAAAAAAACAAAGTAAAAAAAACAATCTTAGTCCTTCTTCGGTGCAAAAACTATCGTCTAAAAACTAATGTCTTGATTCAGTGCAAAAATGGTATAAGCCCTGATTTGATAAGACGAGCAAAAAGTTAAACTCTAAAGTGGTCTAAAATTCATCAAAGTCCAAGCTGCAGAATTTCGATGACAGCAGGTGCGAAAATACGTTATCTTATCCCAGTGCAAAAAAAACAAAGTAAAAAAACAATCTTAGTCCTTCTTCGGTGCACAAACTATCGTCTAAAAACTAAAGTCTTGATTCAGTGCAAAAATGGTATAAGCCCTGATTCGATATGACGATCAAAAACGAGTTAGACTCTAATGTAGTCTAAAATTCATCAAAGTCCAAGCTACAGATTTTCGATGACAGCAGGTACGAAAATACGTTTATATTATCCCAGTGCAAAAAAAAACAAAACAAACAAACAAAAAAAAAAACAATCTAAGTCCTTCTTCGGTGCAAAAACTATCGTCTAAAAACTAAAGTCTTGATTTAGTGCAAAAATGGTATAAGCCCTGATTCGATAAGACCAGCTAAGTCCTTGGTGGTGGGTGGAGACGGGGAGGTTTTTGCGCTTAAGAAATAGGCTGGTTTTTGATATGCTTTTTGTTTGCCAACAATTAAGATTGTACGAAAGTATTACTATAATGGCCCAGCTAATTTCAGTAATGTTGATGCAAAAATCCTTGTCTGACTAAACATTATAGTAACAAAAGCCCAGGCTATATGCTAAAGTTTACTGATTTTTTCTGTTTTGACTTATTTTTTAATTCTTTCCTCACTCTAACAAATCGATTTGCTCTTGGAGAAAATTACTGAAGAATTTCAAGGGCAAAATTCTAAAACAGATACTGTAGCTAAATAGGATGACAGGTTTCTTAGCAATAAACATTTATAGAGAATCCACGATAGCTAATATTTCTCAGTTAGAAAATTCCTTTGTTGGTTTCTTACATGCACGAGTTTCGTGTTTTCAGTAAAGCACTTTTTTGATACACACTTGAATTGTGGTAACACGTCTAGAGACCTTGTCTGTATATCCTAGCCTTTGAACAGCACGAGAAATACCGTGCTATACCTACACCAAGAGGCCAGGGGATGTGAGCTCCTCTTGAAGTTTGAAGATCGTATCACTGTTACGAGGGGTAGTAGTTGCGTAAAAGGAAATGCTTTGGCAACTGTCTATTCATCTTTCCTTACTGTCTAACGTTTTTGACTTGTTATTTTCTAGTATTTCTATCAAATTTTGTCTTAAAAAAAATAATAAAAAAGATTATCCTAAGGATTTACGCATGTAACTTTGGTAGAAAACAGCAAACATACAGTTAATACAAGACACCATAGAACAAATTATAAAAACTCGATAACTTGGGATATGGGGGCTGGGGGGCTTGTACAAACCCTACCCCCTGGATACGTACCCGCTAGTATGTTAAAAAATACCTTAGTCTCCGAACTCACCGCGAACAAAAATTTTTATTACATATTTTGTTTTTTTTGTGTGTGTGCTTGTTTATGTTAAAAACATTTGATTTTAGGCTTTTTTGCATTCAAAATAAATTTTCCAGTATCAATAAGAAAAGAATGGAAAAATTTGGAAAATCCGATAAACCATATACCAGTTTAAAAAGGAGTAAAATTTTAGTTGTATTAAATATTGGTAAGGGAGTTTATATTTTGAGAAACGGGAACAAAAAGTAATAAAATGAACTAATAAACTGATTTATTCAGTAACGTAGGCTATATACGGCATAAATGAAACTGATATTTTTCAAGAATATATTTTTCATACATTTTATTTCCTGCTCAATCTATTAACATAGGCGTTGCTGTCAAAACTATTTTGATGGAGCTTTTGTTTTTAGAAATCAGAGGAGAAAAAGAAGCCTTTTAGATGTTCATGAAAAAGTAGATATACTTAAAGGGTTGTCATTATTCTAGTTTCTTGGTTACTTCTAAAAATAGATACGGCTGTGGTTTATCATCTAATCAGAACTCAAAGTATTATCAAGCTCTACATCTTTTATAATATGTTGGAGGTAAGTTCTGTCTTATTGAATTATTTTATTGATTTATTGTTTGTTTGTTTTTTTTTTTTTTTTTTTTTCCTATTAAAATCTGCTGTTGATGATCTGAAGTCACTGGATCTCTTGCTAACTCTTTTTAGTTTTTCATACAGACGCGTAACTTCTGATTGTCCATTCAGAAACAGAATTCAAACAGACTGTTTTCCATTCAGCAAGTGTTATTCTACTCACACAAAGTAAACGTGTTACTTGTCAGAGAAATGTTACTGTATGGTACGAAAGAATTTTTTTTCTTGCGTGCTAAAATGTATGGTAGGTTTAATATGTAGTTTCATTCTCAAAATGAATCATGCTAACAAACATTGTTGAACTTGCAATAGTCGTCAGGAGAATTACTGCAGTTCTAAAATCGTAAAAATTCAGTAAATTGATAAAATAGTATTATTAAAGGTCAGTAACAAAAAAAAGATTCATACGAAAAAATCTCAAAATATATAAATCTCACAAACCCAAAAGAAACAAAGCTGCCAATGATAAATATATTAAAAACATGTAATAAATCAAAAGAAATCGGGAATCTACAACAATTGTTAAAATATAAAGAAATAAAACTAGAAGTAAGAGTATTTGGAGTTAAAATGGAGCAAAACAATTCAAAATGGAGTTAGACTTTACCTTCAGAAACGGAATATGCCATATAACTCGCAATAATTTTCGCAAAGTATTGGAATGATATTGACGACAGATTGGCCTTTTCCCTGTTAAGGTGATTCCTGATTTGGATGTCAAGGAGGCGGAATAGCTCCTGAACCCTAGAATTAATTAAAGCCTTTCGGCCAAAGCTGATGCCAAGGCTCTCAAGTTTATTGCGTAAAGTATTTCTACTTTACAAATAATCTTAAGAGCTCTCTTTTGAATTGTTTTGATATAATGTTTATTTCAATATTGGTAAGGTATCAACGGGATTTCAGCATCAATAGGCTGTAATGCCATAGACGGCATGTTCTAATATTACTTGTTGTGTTTTGGCTCTTTATTAATTATTTTTTTTTATCTTTTTTTTTTTCGTACGTCTAATAAAGGCGAAATAAAAGATATGGAAATATGAATAATGAGATTTACTGGGAATCTATACATTGAAAGAAGCTTAAGTAGAGTAAGGGAAATGTTAGCCTGTTTTGTTAACGAGGATATGCTATTTAAGAGTAGGTGATAACGTAGTGCCAAGACATTCAGTGTGTGTGAGAAGTGTTCAAAAAAGGGGGGGGGGGGATAGAAGCTAAAATCGTGGAGAGCTATTCAGGAAATTAAAAGCGAGAACTGAGGATTTATCCTCAATAGCTTTCGCTTAAAAAATAAGAGCCTCACTGGAAATTTCAAAGGAATACTAAATCCACGGTCTTTTACGTTTTTTTTGTAAACTTCTACAACCGATATAGTGTCCATTTATTTATAAATAATTTATAAATGTATTTCCGTTTATAGGGAAGAGTTTTAAGCAATAATGTTAATAGTAATAAGGAACAGCAAAAGACAAGTTAAAATTAGCCCTAACCAGGCAAGTAAACTGGCATTTTTTCTTTTTCTCAATGATAAAACAAACAATTGTTTTTGTTAATTTGAATAACAATTACCCATAAATTTGAAAAAATGTAGGATCTCAGGTGGGGGGGGGGGGGTTCACGATTCCCCCTGCTTACGTTCCTGGCCCTGTTCTTGTGCTGTTTGTTTGAACTTACTTAAATGAAAGAATATTCTTTGGATGAAAAAGTTTTTAGGCGGCATGATATAACCAGATCCATACTATATACTGACGATCCTCATTTTTTTATATCCGTGTTTAGATTCAGGAATCTGTGGGGTTACAAGTATCACTAGATTTTTTGTAAATAAATTTATGCGTACATATGTACTGAATCATATTGAACAAAAAAAAAAGTTTCTTATGAAAGCAAAAAGCGAATTTTAAACTTAAAACAAGTAGAAACTTGCAAATATAAAATGTCAAACTTGTAATGAGTAGAGAAATTACTCTGAATGAAGAAATCAAACCTAAAACAAGCAAAATTACAATGAATAGTGAAGCTGAGCACACAGCGGATAGAAACTACTAAAAGTAAGAGTGGTGCTGTCTCCCTTCAAAAACAGCCTCAAACCTTTTCCCTTCTTTAAATTGCTAATGATTTAGAAACTGTCATAAATCCAGCCGAAGATATTCAGTATATACTAAACTTAACATTTGAATATATGATTTCCAAGAAACTTGAGAACAAAAGTAAAAGACAAAAAACCCGAAAAACAAAACCCAGAAGTTGTGGTATTTAGCAAGAGAGAATATAGGGAAATACAAACCATATTTACTTATGAAATATGGAACTTCAAAAAATTCCAGAAAACAAAACTTCTAGTATGATTACCAAAATTATCACATATAAATTGTAGTCGATAATTCGTTCTGTTGATAATAGCAGTTAATTTTACTTAATAGTAGAAATGCAGTAATAGTAATCAAGGTAGGTGTAGTTTTCATAGGAGCAGTCGTGGTAGGAATACTCCAGCCTGGAATAATCATAGTAGGAGCAGATGTATTCGGAAAAGTCAGTTTGGGAGTAATGATGGGAAAAAAATTGTCATGGTACGAGTAGTTGGAGTATGAGTGGTCGTGGTGATTTTCACTTTGTTGGAAATCAAACATTTGTAGAAATATGTACATAGCGTTTTTAGGACTTCTATGCTTCAATAGCAGCCTAAGAGGGGCCAATAATTTGGAAAATTCATAAAAACCAGCTTTGTAGCAAATGAAAGAACATTTTTGAAACATGTTGGCTAATAGCTGTGTTTTGATTTTTGGTCTCGTATTGCAATATTAGCGTCAGATGTGCAATCAGTGAACTCAGAAATTTTTAAGTACCAATTGGGTGAAAGTCAACCATATTTGCCATTTGCGAAGCGCTCACATAGCATGTTTTTGATGTTGAACGTTATTTTCCAATATTAACTCCAGACTTGTAATCAACATGCTTTGAAAACCTTACAAATCCTTGGTAGAAATCAGACACCTTTTTTGAAATCTTTGCTTTCTATATTTTGATTCTTGGCTGCACTGCAATATTTGCATCAATTTTTTTTTATTTTGTTTGTTGTCATGGCCCTTTTACCTTTTTTGCAATGCAAATCTATCTGTCTTTGTAATATAAAAGCTCAGATACTCGTAAATACCAACTTTGGTTGGGAATAAAGCGAACAGGAAGCACAGAAGCCCTTTAGTGCCAATATTGGTGGAAAGTAAGCGCTATTTGTGAATTGTATATTTAATGTGTTTCTATTTACGATATTTTAATTTTAACATTTAATCATTTAGTACCAGTCCGTAAATAGTCCCTGAATGAACCTGCATCGAAAGAGATATAACATCTATTTGTCTATTTGCATAGAGTAGGAGGGAAGATGTATGAAGGGCTAAGGACCCAAGGGCTCTACTCCGGGCTCTTCATTGATACAGATTGAAAATTCTTGCATAACTGTGATTTCAACTAGGTATAAGGTTCCCACCCTTCTACTAAAATTTATACTCTGTTTTAAACAGGATGTTTGCATATTTTGAGGCCATTGACCCCTCAGGAGGGGCCCCAACTTTGATCAGAACCAAATACTATTGAAAAATAAAGTACTTGCACACGTTTTTATTTTGGGTTCTATAATACAATCTGAGCCTCAGATTTTGAATAAGCATTATCAAAAATTTTTTACGTACCAACCTTGGTGAAAATCAAGCACTAGTTTCTTAATTTGGACATAATATGTTTTGATTTTGGGCTTCCATAGTTCAATATATATACATATATATATATATATATATATATATGTATATATATATATATATATATATATATATATATATATATATATATATATATATATATATATATATATATATATATATATATATATATATATATATATATATATATATAATATATATATATATATATATATATATATACATATATATATATATATATATATATATATATATATATATATATATATATATATATATATATATATATATATATATATATATATATATATACATAATATATATATATATATATATATATATATATATATATATATATATATATATATATATATATATATATATATATATATATATATATTTGTTTATTTTGACTGCTATGTCGCAACTTACATCCTCAAATTTAGGATCAGCATCCTCAGAAATCCTTTAAATATTAACTTGGTCAAAAACCAAACACTATTTTGTGATTCTGTATCTAGTGTGTTCTACTTTCTGGCTTTTCCTTTATTAATGTTACCCTCAGATTTTTAGTCAACCCCCAACCCCTTAATTATCAATTTGGTGTGAAATCAAACGCTAATAGTGAATTTTGTGTTTAATGTCTTTGGATTTTGGGCTTTGAAATTCTACTATATGCTTCGAATTTGTAATCAACAATCTTAGAAACCCTTATGTATTAAGTTTACTGGAAAACGAACACAACTGGTGATATACGTAATTTACTTTGAACTTTTGTCTTGCAACGCTGCTTTTGATTTCTGATAGTTACCGATTATGCCGATAGAAAATTCTTGATTTTCTCTGATTTCAACTAAGTTACATCTTAGTAAAACGTATTTACGAAGTCTCTGTTTTAAATAGACTATTTACACAATTTAGGGGGCAAGGGTCCAAGTTTGATTAAAATCTAACACTATCAATAATCTAAATCTAACATTATGTACTAATTGTGCTTTGATTTCGCCTTCTATAATATTATATTAGACTCAGATTTACAGTCAACATTAAAAAGTGACATAAAATATAAAAAAACTGTAATTTTTTTGTGAGTAACTCAAAGGATTTAAATGACAACCAAATGTAGAAATTAAAAACAAAAATAAATTGAATGAATTGGAAAACAAAACCAAACTGAGCAGCAGGTAATTAAACGAGGATGAACGAATGAATAGTAGGTGAAACAAAGAATTGAACTTGGATCAAACTTGGCCTTAAAATTGCTAAATTCTTGGCAAGTTGTCAAAATAATTAGCATGCTTGCTGAAACTTCAAGTCTCATCCAATATATGGCCTGGATGCTTAACCAATGTGATTTACGCCACAGAAGAATCACGGAAATTAGCCTTTCAAGCCATAATTAGAAGAACTTGAGAAAATTACCCTTGTAGATTTATTAAAAATTAATTTCGAATAATTCACCTTCATCCATCTATGGACCCGTAATAAACTACTTTGAGTTACACCTAAGAATCTATTTTCCGTTCTCAATTTTATTGTCATCTAAAAACTGCAATTATGACTAGTCTTTTTGCTAGTACCTTTGAGTTCTGATGCTTTTATTTTCAAGCTTTTTTGTTTTGAGAAGTAAAATTGCTATCAAAAGTGCAAACTAGACAGACAAGCTATTTGTAGAAAGATCGAACAACATTATCCTAAATTTCTTTATAATGTACATTAAACAACGTTTCTCAAAAAAAAGGAGAATGAATCTACTAACATAAATGAAAAAAATTGTTGGTGTTTTAGGTTGCTGATAGACTCTGTTCAGTATTTGGGCAAGACATTGTTGATGCTCTATTTTGGACGGCCACAGAGCCTCGAGGCAGAAAACGGGAACACTTGGGAGTAATTCCTCATTTCATTTTGGCCTTTGTATACATTGTCTTTCATACGATGCTTATACTCTGTCAGGCTACTACCTTAAGCGTGGCTATGAACTCTCGAAATAAAGCCCTGCTGACCATTATGCTGTCTAACAATGTAAGTACCTTATTATTTTTAATTTTAATCGATTAATCGGCAGATGTGAGAAAACTGTAAGAGAATCTGATTGTCTTAAGGTCGTTCTTGATTTTTAGCAGACCGTGCTGGGGGCAGCATTACTTTCCATCGTTTGGACAATTTGATTGTCAATTAGCAGAAAAAGAAAAAAAACAATTCACGCCCCTTCCTTCTCTATTCGTTCTAGGCCTACTCGAACACGGAATTTGTTTTGTTGTTTTTTATCCTTTTAGGATATTGAGGTGAAAATAAAAAGTAAATAAAAAACATTGTTTGACTGGGCAGGGCTCTATCTTTCCTAATATTACTAATTTTGTTGTTTTTTAAGTTTAGTAAATTTTAGTACAACCAGAAGACTAAATTTCACTTATTTTCATATATACCTCTCCAAGACTAAATTTCACGTATTTCATATGTAGTCAATCTTCTCTCGTAATCTGTAGTCTTGTATAATCTGCAGTCAGGCATGAACAGTGATTTTGACCTATTACTTTATTCTTTAATAATTACCCGTAAAGTACTACCACATGACCTTAGCTTTGTAATGACTCCATGCAAATTGTTAGTTTATGTCACTTGGTTCCTTGAAAGTCTACATTTTCTTTGTATTTCTTATATTACTTTATTGCTATGCTGATGACCAAACAAACCTATCAATTGTTCAGTCTTAGTTATATATATATATATATATATATATATATATATATATATATATATATATATATATATATATATATATATATATATATATATATATATATATATATATATATATATATATATATATATATATATATATATATATATATATATATATATATATATATATATATATATATCCCCTTTTTCATCAGACTCCTCCTCCTCCCTTACAAAGCTGCCGAAGTCCACTCTTTGAGCAGATTCATGAATACTTTCCTAAGAAGCGCAACTTTGAAAACTACAGAAGTTGCTGGATCTTAAACGTAAATATCTGCCTTGTCGTGGACAAAAGTGGGAAACTCTGTTATTTTTCTATTTGTTCTTACCGTTTTCCTAGGTTAGCCACGTATTCCGGAGACCCCTGGAACTTTCACTGACAGGATCGCAATCTCTTCCATACTGGAGGTAACACTCTGATGGCGAAATTAAAACTTCGCTTGATTCAATCACGTCAGACCTCATGCCAACTAGCAATTTCGGTCAACATTTCAGTAAGTCCAATTGTCTATTAAGTATTAATATATTTAACAGGCTCAAGGCAGATTGTGAAGTGGATGAGTGCTTGGATACATCGTACAGTCGTTTCTAATGAAAATATTCTCTAAAATTTGGCTTTACCATGACCTCAGTAGGCCCTCGCTGAGTCACCTTCTCAATAGTGGCCTCCTCGGGCCTTTCAGTGTCCCCAGGTGGCGGATAGGGGAACGCCTTTCAGATATGTAGGGTAATTCCATTGAGTAGAAGGTGCGGGCCTGGGGGGGGGGCAATCCTTTGGGGCTCATAATAGAAAATGGGGAACCCTTGCCTGGGTGCGGTAAATACAGGCGGAGGAGGAAGAACCTTCCTCGCATGTACACTCAGTAGGCCTCAACGGTATGTGGAAACCTTCCTTAAGTTACAAACCTTCTCCCAGCAATGGGTTAAATTGCATAGAATACCATCATGGGAGGATATTCTATAGGAGGACAACTGCGGCAGAACAGAGGATCAAGATTTATGGACAACAGCCTCCGTGAGAGAGTGAAGAGGAATGGCACAGTGTAACAGTGTACTGAGCCCTTACGCATGAGCTAGCAGGAGGAGTGTCCCAAAATGTCTAACAAGGATGGACAGGACCTAAGTAAGTAAGTAAGTAAGTGTCGCCACAGATAATTCGTAACAGCCCCAAAGGTGTTTGTTGTAGTAAATCCTCTGGTACAGTTTGTAAATTTCGATTATTTAAATTGTAGCTGATTGTAGCTGAATTGTAGCTTAGAGCCTATATTATTTCTTTGGCAGTTTGTGGAGCTAAAAGGAAGTGTCTTCAAGAAGTTTGAGAAAAAACAATTTGTTCCAACTATCGTGTGCTGATATTCGGGAACGTTTCCACCTTTTTATTTTGCTATCAATGGTTGTGATTCAAACTATGCGAGAGTATGCTTGGAAAGAAGGTAAAGCTATTTTTATTTTCCCGTTTTTTTTTTTTTTTTTTTTTTTTTTGTAAATGAGCTATTCAAAAGCCGAATTGATTGACTCTACTTCCTTTTTTGTACCAGATCATTTATTTTTTTTTATTCTTAAAGGAGATCCCTAATAAAAAAATGACTAACATCCCCCGAATTGCACATCGTATTCAAGACCAGCAATATATTTCAAATTTCTTTGTTGCTCTTCTGTGTTGTTGTTTGATAAACTTGATCGATTTGGCAAATGATCTGCTCATATAGGCTTTGCTTGTGACTTAGAAGGGTGACCCAGAAATAATGATGATCCAGAAATAATAAGGGTGAAACTATGTTTAAAGATAGGTTTTGCTTGCTATTTCTCTTCGTATTGTGTGCGTCATATCGAAGGGTCTCAAATTCTGAATCCCAAACCTCAATTATGCCTTTTGTATGGCACTGAGCTAATCTTCTTGACTTTGAAAACCGTGTTTTTGATAAGAAGCCTTTTCCAGTTGGTCGAGTTTAATGGAAAAATTTCTCAAAAATAGCGCTTTCCTGTTAAAACTAAATGAATGCATCAAAAGTAATTTGAATCTGTAATGCATCTTCATAAATTTATTACCTGAATAGATACAAGATATGGTTGAAAATGTTAGAAATGATAGAAACCCAGATATGAACGAAAACTAAATATGATGAAATCTTTGCTGGTGGCACAGATGAAAAAGACCCAAGGAAATTGCTGGTTAAAAGGTCTTTGTTTATGTCACCGATACCCCAGAAAAACAGTTTGATATATTTTGTAGATAAAGCACATTAAATGTCTGATTTTTCTAGTGTTTTCCTTCGTCAATCTCGTTAAAATTCTTTTAGATTCACCGAGCATAATATCCTTCGTGCTAAGTTTCATTCTTTGTGGATATACCTGATAAAAGACCTAGACCTCATAGTCACAGACTGTTTATAATCATTCTTAATTTTGGACTGTGCGCATTTACGACATGCCTTCAAGGGTAGACCAAGAGGAAGCATAATCTTGATTGTAAAGATTCATATCGTAAAAAAAAACTGTGTAAAACTTCCCTGCTCCATATTGCACTTCACAGTATCCTCCATTAAAAATGGTGTATTTGTTGAAAAACTATTTCCAAGAGCGGATCCAGGATTTTTGTTCGGGGGGGGGGGGGGGCTACCCGATTTTTTTCCCGTCTTTACAGGTATTTTCGTCTTAACATGTATTTTTTAGACTAATTTTCGACTTGGTCAAAAAATTTCGGGGGGGGGGGGGGGGGTCAAACCTGGTATTCCCCCCCCCCCCCCTTGGATGTGGCCTTGACAATTTCTGGGGTTTGAAGAGTCATGGAACTCCATAATCTGCAACGCGTATAAGATCCTTGTCGAAGCAGGTTCATTAAAACTTACAAAGACTAGTAGAAACTTCTTTATAAGAAGGCAACTGCTAATCCAGGTCAGAACTCTCCTAACGTCTTTTTGTGCGTCAGTGTAATTGTGCGTCGTGGAATGCGTTTTTCAAACTTACTATAGAGTTCTACATTTTTCTTTGCATCACCAAAACTTTGCACGGAAGCCAAATTAAGGAGAAGCAGGGAGGCTTGTCATTTCAGGTTCTAATATGATGTTAAAAATCTTTTGAATTACATTCTATTTTCTAGATTATTCGTATATAAGCCTATGTATAGCCTACATTTGGTGTATACTATGTTAAGATTAACATTCTTGGCCTAAGAGGGCCCTAGGCACGTAGAACAATGAGCTTCTTTTTCCGTATTTAAAAGGTAACAGCTATATAGTAATATAAATCGAACAAGCCTACATCAATATTGACCACTAGTCACTAGTAGTGATTACATACGATCACCCAGGGAAAAGAAAAACAGAAAAGTATAAAACAATGCTTAAATGTTTTAAGGATATGACCTCATCTAGACTGATAGAGTTTGTAAGAAATATTGAGAAAAAAGTGATTTCAAAAGTAGTGAGAATAAGTTTGGAACTGTCATGAGTTGAGAAGTAGTGAAGAAGAAATGGAATCTTCTCTGTTGAAGCATGACGTTTAATTTTTAGAGTTAAAAGAAGTTTTTCTAGATGATTTTTTTAGATAGTTAATGAAAAGTCCATAAATACATCATCGAGTATTTTTTTTATTATACTCTTAATAGCGAAATTAATAAATGGTGCCATTACAGAAAAAAAAATTAAGTAAAAAAAACTTTTCCAAAAATGCAAAGGGTCAGTTAAACCCTGTTGAGATGAATGCTATGTATTTTAGAAATTATAAAGACTCACTGGTTAGACTCAAGAAACCGTGAAAGATAATATTAGCATCCTTCTTTTGGAAGCTCATAAAAACTTGGTTCTGATTTGGTTGATACAGTACGGTAAGGTATCCCTTGTGATTTTTCTTAAGATCTCTGGATTTCATTATATATTCACTGTAGAATTCTCAATGGCAGTCAGAAAATATATCATTTAAACAATATCTTCTTTTTCCCAAAGTTTAAGTTGATTTGCCACCAAACATTTTTTTCTGATAAAATATAATTGAAAGTTAAAAATCTGAGCACTTGATTGGATTTGAACTCATGTATTGAGAAGTATTGCTGGTGTGATTTTTCAGTTGTTGTTGCATATATTAAATCTATATATTTCGATATGTTTGTTTTCTGATGCATGGAAAATGGCTCGAGTTGTTTCTCTCTATAATAAAGGAGCTAAAACTGAAATGAATAATTACATTATTGTTATTGCTTTTTAATTTTATAGATAAAACAATATCATAATCGTCTTATATCATTTTTTAGTAGAGTATTATATAATAAGTAGATAAGTAGATTATTTAAAAAAAAAACCGACAGATTATTTAAAAAAAAAACTGACAAAAAACCAATCATTTGATATCCTAAATCACCGAATTATTTTTGATAAAATAGAAAATTGTGGAGTAGTTGGAGAAATATTATCATACCCTTCTGGTCGGAAAATTATAATTGAAATAGATCTTTTTTTCGAATTTGACGCGTCTATTGATAGTATGAAGGTCCAGCAGAAGTCTATTCTGGGTCTTCTGTTGTTTTGAATATATTTAACGTTAATTTTTCAGCTGTTTAAATGTAGTATTGAAATGTAGTATTTTGTTGTTATGGTCCTCAACAAGTTCGCTTTCAGGATCCTTATTATTTATTGGTGTTATGTTTCATCTTTTTTATTTCAGTAAATTGAATTGAATTGAAAGCAGAATGATTAGAAAATACATACGTAATATATCCAAGTATGCTTCTTTGTTTTAAGCAGGTGGAAATTCTTATTAAATAAAAACTGCAATTTCACCTTAGTGTCAGTGCTGCATGTTTTAATAGAAACATTATGGAATCCTTTTTTCATATAGCTCTAATCTGCCATTATGCTCGTGGATTAGACCAATAATTGAGTATGCTTGTGCTGGGGCTCCGAAGACTCAAACAGCTGCATTCGAGCGTTTGCAAAATTTGCCATAAGGTCATCGATTTCTATCGAAAGCACTGTAACACCCCGTGGAGTTTTTTTTTCAAAAGTGTCTCGGTATGGTTGCTATGCCGATATTCTACAACTATGTGTTTGTTCTCCATCTAAGGAGACTTTCAATACCATCCATGCCAGAGTTGAGGTGAAAAGAACAACTTGTAACTTTTCTCATATCAATTACGTACACCAGGAAAGCTGTCGGCAATCAGAAAGCTTCATGTAGGTATCAGTTTGCCACCTTAAATATGCTGCCGTAAGGAATATCAGTTCTGTAAGGGATAATCGGCAGGCAAAATGTTATAAGCAACAAACTGAATGAACTGTTGACATTAATCGGTTTAAATGTATTGCAGAAAGCTCTCAACCACAGCCTGCGTTCGTATTTCTCCATATCACCGCCTCTTTAGGTTTTTTCGGTTGTGATTTTTTTTTTGTGCGTGTTTTTATATGTGTGTTTTTTGTCTTAATCCACGAATTATACTGTCGTAGAGTGTGGGTGAAAGATGAATAATAATAATAATATGTTATGCTGTCTTTTAGATCGTTTCTGGATTCTGTTTCCTGATTGCATTACAGTTTTATTGGCAGAACTCATAATTGACTGGGTTAAACATGCTTTTATAACTCGATTCAACGACATACCAATCGATGTATACAAGGACTTCACCACAAGTCTTGCTTATGACTTAGCTGACACAAAGCAGAAGTTTGTAAGTTTTTTTTTATCTATACAGGTTTTGTATTAATTGATTATTTCACTTACTGAATAGCTGTTAGTATTACCTGGCTAATAATAGCACGCAGCTTATCAAGTACACAGCTTGTATCGTACTTGTTGTATCATAAGCTTATATCATCGTACACATTTAGTACACAACTCATACGTAATAGTGTTTCCTTAGTAAGAGTGATGTGTCTCCAATGTATTTATCCCCATGCCTCATTACATATGATCGGTGATCATACAAAGTTGAAGGAGGACACATTTTGTTAATTAAAAATAGTGGATCTTTATAATTTTGATCCTGCGAACAGAGGCTGTTCGTTACGATAAGATGCTGAGCAGAAACCGATCGAACGGTAAAAATATTTTTGACTCCACAGTCCTCTGTAGCATTGGGTCCATATTCCAGGATAGTCATTTTAATCAAAGCAGTTGAAAGGAATAAAAATTTGGCGGTGGGGTCAACATGATTTGTTTAGACCCAAGCACTTCAAATCATGTTGTTAGTTCATTTGAAACTAAGACTTCGTAGATAGATTTTTGTACAAATGTAGACTTGTAAAACCTAGTTGAAATCAGAATTATACAATGACTTTAATATATTTGTTTGGGCAGCTCGAAGTGGGGCCCTTATGTCCGTGTCGAACTTACAGTTTTTACTTCAAACAGTTCTTTTTTATTATGATATTTAAAAAAAATCAACTTCCTAAACCTTCAATTGAAGTAGGGGTTTTGTTTTTATTATAGCTCAAATTCTTAACACTTGTCTGGGGAGGGGGGACGGGAGAAGGACAGAAGCGCTACTCTCATCTAAGGTTAAATCTGCTTGTTTTCAGCTGGCTTCGGTATTCATTGTAATATCTATTCATTCTAACATTCTTGCTTCATAGGAACTTCTGTCGGTTTTAAGTCTGGTATATTATATAAGCTAAAAAAAAAAAAAAAAAAAAAAAACACCAATGACAAATTGGTCTCAAAGTCCAAACTTTAGAGTCAAACTTTCAAATGTATGGAAAATAAATGAGCTAAATAAAGATTTCAATTCAAACAATTGGTTATTATCTCACATGAGTGTGTGTTTCTTTTTTTTCAGGATTCGTTATGCCGAATTAGACTCAGTGATAATCAATTCAATTCAATACTTTATTGCAAAAAAGGAATATATATTACAAAAGAAAAATAAAAAAATGATTCAACAGAAAATACCCAAAGATTGACCAGTTCCAAACGGCCCTTACAACTTCAAGCCAATTGAGAGCGAAATGCCTTAAATCGGAGTACATAAAGTAGCAATCAGCTCATTCCTAGATAAAGCTAGTTGTCCCCATAGGGAACCACTGGAGGCAACAGGGAGCGGATAAAACGATGGCAAATGAAAATTTAATTACATTTCAGTAGCATTAGCAGAGCAAGACAATCTAGGAAAAAGAAATTAAGTAAAAAAAAATAAAAAAAAAACATTTTTTTTCAATTGAAAGTAAGGAGCAACATTAAAACTCAAAACGAACAGAAACTATTCTGTATATGAAGGGGTCGCCCCCCTCCTCAATACCTTGCTCTTTACGCTTAAGTCTAACTGTTTGTCCCAATTTTTTTTAAAAACGATCTCTGATACACTAGGGCCGTTTAATTAAAATAAAAAGCTTTTTTTCAAAGTGCTAAAAACTTTAGCGTGAAGAGCAAGGTATTGAGGAGGGGGGCAACCCCTTCATATACGGAATAATTTCTGTTGTTCTGAGTTTTAATGTTGCTCCTTTTAACTCAACCGTGTAATGGACCTTGCCTCACCGAGGTTGGGGGAACATGACGGTCCCAAGTCCGTTAAATGAGGAGGGTTGGGCTGTGGGTTTGCAACCCACACCTGGGACCCTGAGGGGCAGCCCTCAGAGGAAAAACACCTGCAACTGAAATGCCTACAACAGCCTCGGATGCATCACCTCCCCCCAAGATAACGACCCCCGCGTGCCCCCGGAACCGATTTTTGACTGCAAAACAGCACCTAAAGATGGGTTTTGGGAATGTGAGAACGATGAACCAGA
Source organism: Artemia sinica (assembly GCA_027921565.1). NCBI lineage: Eukaryota > Metazoa > Arthropoda > Branchiopoda > Anostraca > Artemiidae > Artemia > Artemia sinica. Next base: position 44,620,701 of record CM051258.1, read on the forward strand.
TATCCAAAACAGAACAGTTATTAAAGAGATGCGACAATACCTCATCGATATACTCGTTCTCACTGAAATAAGGTGGACTGGAATTGGATTAGAGAAATTTGATGATGGGTATGCTATGGCATTTAGCGGTCACCTTCCGTCCACCGCGCTGGTGTAGGAATTATGATGTCGCCACTTGCACTCAAAGCAATGGCGAACTGGACACCAGTTAGCGAACGTATATTGACAGCTCGTTTCGTATCTAATCATACAAAAATGACCATCATCGCCTGCTATGTGCCGATCAACGAAGCTGATGATGAGGAAAAAGATGCTTTCTACATCATGCTACAATCGGTCACCAAAGACGTTCCCAGGCACGATATAATCTGTGTTGTTGGCGATCTAAATGCTAAAGTCAGTGCAGATCGTCAGTACTGCCCTGAAGTTCTGGGCCCACATGGCATGGGAGACATGAATGAAAACGGTGCACTCCTAATTGACTATGCCCTAAGCAACGACTTGCTGATAGGCGGCAGTATGTTCGAACATAAAATGATTCACAAGTACTCGTGGGTGTCCCCCGACGGCCGGACAAAAAAACCGAATCGATCATTTCCTCATATCAAGACGCTGGAGAAGTAGCCTGCTCTACGTGAGGGGCTTTCGAGGAGCGGAAGTGAATTCAGATCACATCTTGATGATAGCCGAAGTAAGAATTAACTGAAAGCTCAGAAACCGAAAACCAACGCCACAACACACAAACAGTTCGACACTGATAAGCTGAAAGATCGTGATATCCACAGAAACTTCTGCATATCACTACATACCAAACTTGAAGCGTTAAACCTGCTCGATGAAGCTGAAGACTCTAGTGTTGAAAACATATGGACCTCAGTGAAAAGTGCATACCATGACGTTGCGAAGGCCAGCCTTGGCTTCAAGAAAAGGAAGAAAGAAAAATGGATATTGGACGACATCTGGAAATGTATCAGTAAACGCAAGGAGACCCGGACGCTTATCCTAAACACGTTGAGCCCTGAACAAAAAGCCCAGTTACAGCTCCGTTACAAAGAAGAGGATAAGGCGGTTAAAAGAAGTGCAAGGAAAGACAAAAGAAACGTTATCGAGTGAATAGCAGCACTTACAGAAGAAGCTGCTAAGAAAGGAGACTCGAAAATGGTGTATCGACTAACAAATGAGATAGTCGGAAAGAAAACAATCCGAACATCCCTTGTAAAAGATGAAAATGAGGACCTAATCTTGGATCCACAGAAAGCTGACGAGAGATGGGCCTCGCATTTCGAGAAAGTCTTAAATAGACCCAGACCTGACGATCCAGAAGTAGTACCTGACAAACCATTTTTACCCCCAAGCATTGAAGAAGTGACGGCAGCTGTGAAAAAGCTGAAAAATGGACGGCCACCTGGAGTAGATAGGATCACGGCAGAGATGCTGAATGCGTCCCTTCGTGTCTGCATAACCGTTTGGACTGCTCTCCTAATGGCCATCTGGAATAGCGAAAAAGTTCCAAAAGACTGGACCAAAGGTATACTAGTAAAACTCTTCAAGAAAGGCGATGCGCTAGTTTATGACAACTGGAGGGGCATCAACCTAACGTCTGTGCCTAGCAAAATACTAGCCACAGTCATACTAGAACACCTAAGAACAGCCCTAGATTCACACCTCAGAGAAGAGCAACGCGGGTTCCGACATGGTAGGTCTTGCTCTGACCTTATTTTCATTCTAAGGCTGATGATGGAAGAGTCAAGAGAATGGAACAAAAAGATGTACCTGCTCTTCATTGATTTTGAAAAGGCGTTCGATTCTATCGACCGAGATACTTTATGGAAGATTCTAAATTATTACGGAGTACCTGATAAACTAGTCCAAATGATAATGGCACTTTATGAAGATAGTGAATGCTGCGTTCGCACAGAAAATGGGGACACGCGTTTCTTCAAGATAATGTCTGGAGTCAAACAAGGTTGTGTACTATCCCCGTTCGTGTTTGTCATTGTAATAGACTATATTCTACGGCAGTCTTCAGGCTGTGCAGTGAAGATTAGCAGTCGGCAGATCTCGGATCTGGACTTCGCAGATGACGTTGTTCTTCTTGAAGAAGCGAAACAGCGACTGCAGCTGCTACTCGACGCCATAGATAAAAAGGCCGAGAAAGTGGGACTTGCGGTGAATGTCAGTAAAACAAAGAACATGGTCACATCTGACTCCCCGTTGATACTAAAATGCAAAGGTAAAGCAATTGTCCAGGTCAAAGAATTTAAGTATCTTGGGAGCTGGATTGAATATGATGGTGAAATAGCTAATGAAATTAAGAGGAGAAATTGGACAGGTGACATCGGCTTTTAATAATTTGAAACCAGTTTGGCGCAGTAGTAAATACTCTCTGCGCTTAAAGCTAAGACTCCTAAATAGCAATGTGATGTCCATCCTCCTCTATGCTAGCGAATGCTGGAATTTAAACGTCCAACTGGAGAAACGTGTCTTAGCTTTTGAAAACATGTGCCTTAGAAGGATCCTGAACGTATCGTGGCAGGAAAAGGTCACCAACATAGAAGTCCGTTGGCGAACCGGTCAACCATTAGTTACTGAGCTCTTGATGCGTAGTAGATGGACGTATCTTGGTCACGTCCTTCGTATGCCAGAGGATCGATTCCCAAAAACAATATATGAGTGGCGCCCCGAGGGGAGGCGGAAAAGAGGTCGACAGAGACACACCCTACGACGGCAATACGACCGGGACCTGAGAAGTGCGGAGCTGCCTCTCCAACCACAGTGGGAGGATGTCACGGCTGCAGCTCAGTTCCAAGATGTCTGGCGAGGCTTCGTAGACGCCCTATGAGCCATTCCTGGCTCTGGAGGATCTAAGGTCTAAGGTAAGGTCTTACTTTCAGCTAAAAAAAAAAGCTTGTTGTTTTTAAATTTAATTTCTGATCGTTTTTCAAATAATGTCGGTAAATCTGGCTCACTCTCCATTAAAATTTTCTCCCCTCACGGGAAACTCTCCTTAGCCTGCTTTCATTTGAAACAGACTTTTTCATTTGAAACTGACTTTAATTTTTTTCAGATCACTCCAGAAATCCCCCCCCCCCCTCTTTCGAGGATATTATTTCCTGGAAATCCTAACGCGCAGAATAGTTCCCTCAAATAAATTTCCCTGGAACATCTCCATATGCAAAAGTGAATAGGCAAAGACAAAGTTAGACCAGGGGGTTGACCTAGACCCTGAATCCCAAGCTAGCTGAAAACTAAGCAAGAACTAGGTTTTTCAAATTCTGGAATCCGGAAATTCCAGAATTTTCTAAATTTCTGCAAGAAATTATTGTTTTATTATTCAGATAGAGGATTGAATTCTGGATCAAATGGTATGTTTATTTCTTAGCTATCTCATTTTGGTCCTATATTCCAAATTTACCATTTGTTTCTCCACTTTAACTTACAGGATAGCTTACAGGAACACGTGCCTTACTAGGAAATCATATCCTGTTTTGGCACTTTCCAACTTATAATTTTAATATAGCGTCTCCTGTCATGGCATGGATGCTCCAATATCACAGTTAATGTGATATTTAGGTCAGTTCTAGAAAAATTACGAGAGGTATGCTGGGTCTGATTGAAAAGCAGTTTTTCAACGTTTGGGTAGGACTAGAACTCAGAATTTGGTGCTGGTAATAGACAGTGGCGCAGCTAGCGGGTCAAGAAGGAGCAAATGTATCCCCTTAAAGAAAGAAATTTTGTCGGCACACATTGCTCCCGAGGATTTTTTTTTTTTTTTTTTTTTTTTTTTTTTTTTTTTTTTTTTTTTTTGTGCAATGGAGAGACTTGAAAATTTATTTATCAACAGAAAAATTAAGCTTTTTCACTGATATTAATAATTTTCGCCATCCAATGGTCGTCAAATTAGTTTAATCGGCACCAAATATTAGGTCCTGTCGAATATACTTTCAATTATTGGCATCTTGGTACATACTTAGTTAAAGTCATTCTCTGGAAACTTGAAATAAAATTGATTGGGAATACTGAAACTTTATAAAGAAGTATTTTTGTTTTACAAGTACAACAATATTAAAACATTTTTAAAATCTGAATTATCATACGAAATTCGAAACACATTAAAGCTGTTGTCACCTTTTGTAATCGGGACCAGGAACGCTTCAATTCTTTTGCCAATAGATGGGACGTGAAATTGTAAAGTCATATCTGGGAATTCAATATGACGACTTAATCACCAAAAGGAGGGTGAGAAATAAAAAAATGTTAGAAAAAAAAAATAAACTTCTCAGTTCTAAACGTTTGGAATCTAAATACTACGGTATCGCTTTTTAAGAATTTTTGCTTCCTTGCAAGAATGTCTGAGGGGCTAATTTGAAGAGAAATGTATATTCCAGTGATAGATTTCAAAATTTTTGGCGCTTCGGCCTTCGTGCCAGAAAATGCTACCTCAGGCACTCACTCAGATCTTCTGTCTGTAAGTAAACAAAACAAAATGACATTTCCTAACTCTCGTTTCAAAAAAAAACTTTGACTCTTTCCAGCGCAATATTAATTTTTAAAGGTATTTTAAAAAAGATTTCTAAGAGAGGAAGAAAGGAAAAAAAATTGGCGCTTCGCGGCATAACATTTCTTTTAAGATTACTAAATAAAAAACAAAAGTTTTTTCAGCAAAATTAAAGGAGCAGAATTAAAACTTAAAACGAACAGAAATTATGACGCATATTAGAGGGTTCGTGCCCTAGTTACCTCGCTCTTTACGCTTTTTATGTTTTTACTTTTATAACTTTAATAAATCAAATAATATTAACATTTTGATTACTAAATATCAGTATATGTACATTAAACTGACAATGCACATTCATTTGAATTTTTTCAGTAAAGTGCAAATTTTGTTTTGGCCTTGGGAAGGCATAGGGGTGTTGCGCCCAACTTATGATAGTTTCTGCTCGTTTTGAGTTTGACTCGGTTATTTATTGTATTTCCTGTTCGTTTTGGGTTTCATTTATTTATCGATGCTGATTTGTGGTAGTGTCACGCTTGGTAGATTATTTGATTTTATTTTTGCTCATTTTTGTTTAATGGAGTTCTTTACTTTTCTTTGAAAAACTTATTTTGTGGAAAAAGTTTTTTTAATTAATTTCTGTTCGTTTTATATTGACATAGTTTTTTCAGGGAAAAAGAAAATAACACTTTAAATCTTTTCGTTTTTTAAGACGTTATAGTTTGGCCTGCTATTTGTATGCTGGAGAAAAATTTTAAGCAAATTTTAACAACATACACCCTTTTTAAAAATCGGGACACAAATAGTACTGTTTTATTTAGTTTCATACCTCCCCTAGTTGACCTGAAATGGAAAACTTGATACCATTCGCAAAAAAAATCTGTTTACTTTCTGTGATAGCTTGGATACACTTACGCTATTTTGATTTGGTTAAATTTCAAGAGCAGAATTAGCCCCGAAAGTTTGAACATAATACCCTCAGTCGTTCTTGGGATACTGCTGAGATGCCTTATTGGGAATTAGTATTATCACAGTGCATTTTGATTTAATCTTAAGGCAACATTTAGTTTTTAAACATAATGGGCAAATGAGAGGGTGGGAGTGGAAGGGGGATTAGTTGCCCTCCAATCACTTTCGACTATTAAAAAGGGCATCAGCCCTTTCTATTTTCAATAGAATGAGACCCTTTCGAAGTTCCCACGACAACTCCTTCGATACGAAGTGCCCTGGTCTAAACAACAACAACAACAAAAAAATATCAATAATCACTTTCGACTATTAAAAAGGGCACTAGCCCTTTGAATTTCTAGTCGAATGAGCCCTTTTTTGAAGTTTCTACGACAACGCCTTCTATAAAAACATAATATGCCCCCAGGGCATAACTTAAAACCCTTGCCCTGAGGGCTGTGGGGGAGTATCCTCCTCAAAAACATATTTTCCATCTGGCAATCAACTACGCTGAACAAAATGGCTATCTCAGAATTTTTATTGGATGTGTTTGGGGGAATGATCGGCGTGGGAGGGGGGGGGGCTAGTTTCCCTCCAATCACTTTCGACTATTAAAAAGGACACTAGCCCTTTGAATTTCCAATTGAATGAGCTTTTTTGAAGTTTCTACGACAACGCCTTCTATAAAAACCTTATATGCCCCCAGGGCATAACTTAAAACCCTTGCCCTGAGGGTTGTGGGGGAGTGTCCTCCTCAAAAACATATTTTCTTTTTGGAAATCAACTACGCTGAACAAAATGGCTATCTCAAAATTTTGATTGGATGTGTTTGGGGGAATGATGGGCTGAACAAAATGGCTATCTCAAAATTTTGATTGGATGTGTTTGGGGGAATGAGTTGTCCTCCAATTACTTTCGACTATTAAAAAGGGCATTAGCCCCTTCAATGTCCAATCGAATGAGCTCTTTTGAAGTTTCTACGACAGCGCTTTCAATAAAAACTTTATATACCCCAGGGCATAACTTACAACCCTTGAACTGAGGGCTCTAAGGGGGTTATCATCCTGAAAGACCTAATTTCCAGAACTTTCAACTACGTTGAACAAAATGGATATCTCAAAATTTTAATTCGATGTGTTTGGGAAAATGGTGGGCGTGAGAGGGGCGTTAGTTGCTATCCAATTACTTTTAACTATTAAGAAAGGCACTAGCCCTTTCAATTTCCAATTGAATGAGCCTTTTTGAAGTTTCTATTACAATGTTTTCAATAAAACTTTACATGCCCCCAGGGCATAACTTACAACCCTTGCCCTGTGGCTGTGGGGAGAGGGGTTGTCATCCTTAAAGATATAATTTCCAAAACTTTCAACTACGTTGAATAAAATGGCCATCTAAAAATTTTGATTAGACGTGTTTGGGGAAAAGGTGGGCGTGAGAGGGGGGTTAGTTTCCCTCAAATCACTTTCGACTATTAAAAAGGGTACTAGCCCTTTGAATTTCAAATCGGATGAGCCCTTTTTCAAGTTTCTACGACAAAGATTTCAATAAAAACCTTATATGCCCTCAGGGCATAATTCATAATCCTTGCCCTGAGGGTTGTGGGGGAGTATCCTCCTCAGAAATATGTTTTCTACCTGGAAATCAACTACGCTGAACAAAATGGCTATCTCAAAATTTTTATTGGATGTGTTTGGGGGAATGATGGGTGTTGGGGGGGGGGGGCTTGTTGCACTCCAATCACTTTCGACTATTAAAAAGGGCACTAGCTCTTTGAATTTCCAATCGAATGAGAATTTTTTGAAGTTTTTACTACAACACCTTCTATAAAAACCATATATGCCCCCAGGGCATAACTCAAAACCCTTGCCCTGAGGGCTGTGGGGGAGTGTCCTCCTCAAAAATATATTTTCTATCTGGATATCAACTACGCTGAACAAAATGGCTATCTCAAAATTTTAATTGGATGTGTTTGGGGGAATGATGGGCGTGGGGGGGGGGACTAGTTGCCCTCCAATCACTTTGGACTATTAAAAAGGGGACTAGCCACTCCAATTTCCAATCGAATGAGTTCTTTTCGAAGTTTCTACGACAACTCTTTCGATACGTAGTGCCCGGGTATGGTGAAAAAAAAACACATTGTGCCCACACCGTTTTTACTTAGGCAGCGCTTGCGCGCTGCCTATGATAAATATCTCTTTTGCAAGTACTAAAGAAAACTTTAGCTTAAATAGCGAGGTATTAAATAGGGGGGCGAACCCCTTCATATTCATAATAATTTCTGTTCGTTTTAAGTTTTAATGCTCCTCCTTACTTTCAGTTGAAAAACTTTTTTTTTATTTCTGATCGTTTTTTAAATAATGCTGGGAAATCCGACGCCTTTTCATAGAAAATTCCCCTCCCCCATGAAAACCTCTTCCATGCAAAGATCCTCTAACATACCCCCACCCCCCACCAGAAAAAAATCCGCCTGAAAACGTCTGTATACTTTCCAATAACAAATGTTATATGTAAACAATGGGCAAAATTCATAACTTGCAGCCCTTCCCCCGGGGACTGTTGTGGATTAAGTCATCCTCAAAGACATGGTTATTAGATTTTTTGACCATGCTGAATAAAATGGCTATCTCAAAAATTTGATCGGGTAACTTAGGGAAAAAATGAGCGTTGGAGGGGGCCTAGTTGCCCTCCAATTTTTTTTCTCACTTAAAAAGGGCACTAGAACTTTTAATGTCCGTTCGAATGAGTCGTCTCGCGATATTCTAGGACCACTGGGTCGATACGATCACCCCTGGAAAAAAACAACAACAAACAAACACGCATCCGTGATCTTTCTTGTGCAAAAAATACAAAATTCCACATTTTTGCAGATAGGAGCTTACTCTACAGTAGGGTTCTCTAAAACTCTGAATCTGATCGTGCGATTTTCATTAATATTCTATGGCTTTTACGGGGTGTTTCCCCCTTTTTTTGAAAATAAGGTAAATTTTCTCAAGCTCGTAATTTTTGATGGGTAAAACTTGATAAAACTTATATATTTGAAATCAGCATAAAAATCCAATTCTTTTCATGTATCTATTGTTTCAAAATTCCGTTTTTTAGAGTTTTTGGTTACTATTGAGCCGGGTCCCTCCTTACTTACAGTTAGTTACCACGAACTGTTTGATTTGATTCCTTGCAATGATGTTTTAGGAGCTAATTGAAAAGAGAAGATTAGAACCACATTATTGCTACATTCCAGTGGTAGATCCCATAATAATCCGGCGCTTCGTGCCAGAAAACACTCTCAGACTTTTACTTAGTTCTTGTGCATGCAAAATAAACAAAAACAAAATGAAATTTCATAGCTCTGATTTTTTAGATAACTTGGACCTTTTGCAGCACAACATTAATTTGTTAGATTTTTAAGGGTCTTTGTTTTTCTAAAATGTGTTTTAAAAGGCAAATATAAGGAATAATACACTTTTTAGTCATTAATTTCTAAAATTTTCGGGGTTTCGCCGCGGAAAGTGCTATGTCTGCCGAATGATCGGTACTCATTGAGAAAGGTGGTGTGCCATTACGGAGCAACGGTGCGTTTTGTCGGCTCAGTTTAAGGTTTGTTGCAGGTAATATATATATATATATATATATATATATATATATATATATATATATATATATATATATATATATATATATATATATATATATATATATATATATATATATATATATATATATATATATATATATATATATATATATATATATATATATATATATATATATATATATATATATATATATATATATATATATATATATATATATATATATATATATATATATATATATATATATATATATATATATATATATATATACATATATATATATATATATATATATATATATATATATATATATATACCAAATAATTGTGCACCTTTGTCCGAATAATTCCTTAGCAAGAGCTGTGGAATTCAGTTGCATAGCTTTTTTTGGATAAGATAAAATGTCCTCAAATTTTGATCTGATAGTTGTTTTGTTTCTGAAGGATGTCTGACAATTTTCTCATGTAGAAAGGTGCTTGGTTGAGGGAGTTTTTTTTTTTTTTTGCTTACTTAGCTTGCTTTTTGTTTTCAAAGCATTTGTTTTGCTGAGTAATGTATGGTAATTGGTGCACATCTGATCCACAGAAAAAAGAAGGCTATTTCTTCTGTAGAGTTTGTCAGAAATCCCTCTCTTGCGCTAAAGGCTTTATTACTCTCAAACAGCATGCTAAAGATGATGATCATAAGTCAAATGCAATACTGAAACTAGACCCTGGTCAGTTGCGACTGACAGCTGTCCCAGCTTGAACTTTCCAGAGTTCCCATCCTAATGTCATAGGTACGATGTTTGTGAAAGAAGCTGTCTATAAAGCTGAAATACTTTGGTGCATGAAGTGTCTTGTATCAGTTTTTCCTGGCCGTAGTTGCGATGGCACCAGTGATTTGTTTAAAGTGATGTTTCCTTGCGATGTTTCAGAAAAGTTTACATTGAGCTCTTCCAAGTTCAAATATCTAGTTAATGAGGGGCTGTGACCGTATTTCCCGAATGGATTACTGACACTCATCAAGGATTCTGATTATTACATATTAGAATATGATGAAACGACGAATTTTGCCAGCCGTAAAGAGTTTCAAATACGTATAAGGTACCTCTCTCGTCAGTAAGCCAAGGTTGTTAGCAGACATCTTGAAACCTCTCTTTTATTGGGGAAGCAGCAAGTGAAAAGTTGAAATAAAGTCTACTTAAGGCGATGAATAATGCCGGTCTTCAGCTGCAACAGATGATTACGTTGAGCAGTGATGGTCCGTACGTTAAAAGGAAAGTTTTCAAGTTGATTGAGGAACTGAAAAACCAAGACAGAGGAAAGCGTCTCTTTGACATTGGCACCTGCAACCTGCATGTCATGAATAACGCATATCACAAAAGCCTACAGGTTCTCGGTGATGATATTGCAGGCCTAGTCATTCAACTGTATTACTTTTTCCACGGATGGTCCTTCAGATGTGAAGACTTTGAGTATGTTCAAAAATATGAGTTAGTACCGCGGCACAAGTTCGTGAAGCACGTTCCAACCCGATGGTTAACCCTCGTAGAAATGGCGGAAAGAGTGATTGAACAGTAGAAAGCCGTGCAGGCCTATTTTCTTGATTTTGTCCCAAGGAAAAGATCATCCTTAGCAAGTAGCTCTTAGTATAAAAAGATGGTCTCGTCGTCAAGTCGGAGCTGGTCGTCGCTAAACTGCACTTTGTTGTCTTTAGTGCTGCCCCATATCGAGATGTTGGTACTTATTTTCAGAAGGCCGAGCCTCTAGTTCATACTTTAGCTTTGAAGCTGCGGGACCTTGTTACCTGTGTTCTCTCCCGGGTGTCGAAATCCAAGCATTTTCAGGGAAATCTATTGACCCAGCAGTACTAGACCGTCATGATAAAGACGTATTCTTAGCTCTTGAAAGCATCAACTGCGGCGAAAAGACGCGATCGGCTCTGGAAGGATGAAACCAAAAGGCTAAGACTGCGTTTCTGTTGGACATCAGCCAACATTTTATTGGTGCCGCTAAACATCTGACGGCGAGAATTCCCTGTACGTGGAAGGAAGACATGCTGTTCCACATGAAATTCCTAGTTCCATCTTTGAAGAAAGATCCTCTAACAGTTGAAGGGGTACTAGCTGTTGCACGCCAGTTGCCAATTAGCATTGATGTTGATAGGTTGCAAGATGAGTAGCGTTTGATCCAGGTGGAAGATAAACCTAAAGACCTATATGACCAACGAGTTGACAGTTATTGGACCCATCTCCTGACATGTAATAAGGATAGGAACCATCCTAATTTGAAAAGTGTCATACGTGCTAGTCTCATCGTTTCACATGGAAGTGCAAATGTAGAGCGTGGTTTGTCGGAATTAAAAAATGCACGTAACCAGCATCAGACGCTGATGCTGGAGCGAACTCTCAGTGTCAAACTCACAGTCAAAGATGCGCTGAAGCTGCACGGTGGGAAAGTTGAATTGTATCCCATCTCCTTTGAGATTATTTCCTATGCAAGGCCTGCCCGATTGGCATATGAGAAATATCTTGAAAGCTTAGAAATATCTTGAGTGTCGTGCATTGAAAGAAAGCCTCGAAAAGGAGAAAGAATCTATAGTTGCATTAGAAAAAGATGTGGATAGAAAGAAAGAAGAGCTTCAAAGGATTCGGTTAGGGTACAGGTAGCAAAGGCTATGTTAGATGCTCTAAAAGCTCAACGTGAAAAAGACAAAGACTTTAAGGCAGCCGTTCGGAAGGCCGAATCCACCGTTGGAAATAGGAAGCAGGAGCTCATCTTAAATGTTTTCAAAAAGTTGCCGAAAAATGCAACTTAACTCTTTTTGTGTGTATTTTTATGTCCCTTTTTGTGTTTAATTTTCTCTTTATTTGCATTTTATCCGCAGTAGCCTCCTGGGACCTGGTGTCCACGTCTGTGGACACCCCAATAAAATATTTTTTGTTAGATAGCCTCGCCATCTAGCAAAGATTTCGTTATTTCAACGTGCTTTTTGGACCTGGAAAGCCATCTACGATTTTTTTTCAGAAAGTTTCTGCGACTTTTAGTGGTGTTTTTACAAACTAGAAAAGGCTAAAATAAGGAGATGAAAAAAAGCAAAGGTAAGAAAAAAAAAAAAAAGAAAGTGGTGAGAACGAGTTCTGATAAAAATCAGGTGTACTCTCTTGATTGTAGACAGTGCTTAGATAGTTTTAAAAGCAGTTAGTTTGATAAGTGCCATCTTTCGGAACTTGGAAAACCCGCATGTCCACGTCTGTGGACAGGCGGTTCCAATCGAGTAAAAAGCTAGGGTTGATTTTTCGTAGTTCAAATCTTGATTCTAATGGGGATAGCAGAGGCCAATGATTGTTTTATTTACTAAATTGGCAACAACCTAGCCGCCACTCACCCATAAGAAATTGCCACCCCCGTAAAGTGTCCCCGCCCACCCCCATTCTGTCTCCCATACCCTTTTCTTCCTTACTTTATAAAAAACTTTTATTCCCTTTTTTGCAAATAAAATCAACCAAAATCACAACCCGTAAGTTTGCTAAAAATTAAACTATTTTGCATATATTATTTTTTCATTGTTGAATATTTGGTTATTTTATTTGCTACCCCTTTTTATCTTTTTATATTATGACTTTAAAATATTTTATAGTTATGACCTATATTTATGACTTTTGTATTTTGTATTTTCTGACTGTTACCTGTCGTGTTTTCGTTACAGTGGTAACTATGTGTTGTTATTGTATTATTTTGTTATTGTATTTTTTTTTTACTAAGAAATGCAAATTTGGTCCACTAGGGTTTGTGATAGTTCTTTTTCCAGTCACTATCTATCTATCTATCTATCTATCTATCTAGCTATTAGTTTCAAGCTTACTGAACCTGTTCCTTTATTGTAGTTCCCTTGATGACGCCCTTGGAATGCTTGATGAGAGTGACCTGGACCTCTCTGATTTAGATGATGATGAGGAATAGATAAAAAACCACTCCTTGTCGTCTTCAGACTGTGATGATGAACCAGCTGTTGCAGCAATTCCGTCATCAAGCAGTTATGCTGTTCTTCCAGATGTTGAAAATGAAGGATCTGATGATGACGTACCCTTAGCAACCCGTGCAAAACGCTTGAAGGCTGACAAAGTAGCAGCAACCTTGTCCTGGAGGAAGTCTCGGCAGTTCGATAATCATCGTGGCCTGGACGTGGGCCCCGCTCATTTCCAGGACCACAACAATTGGAGTACAGAACAATTCTTTTTGCAATATTACCCGGAGAGCTTCTTCGAACGTATAGCTTTTTGCATGAACTACAACTATCAGTTGGCCCACCACAAAAGCTTGAATGTAACTCCAGACGAGCTGAAAATTTTTGTTGGCATTGTCATCCTGATGGGGAACCTCAAGTTTCCTCGGATCCGCATGTACTGGTCTGGGAAGTTTAGGGTGGAAGCCATATCACAAAAGATGACTCGAGACAGATTCTTCACAATCCGGTCGAACCTGAAGTCCGTTGTTGATTCAGAAATCTCAGACGAAAAAAAAAAAAACAAAATAGGCTTTGGAAGGTGCAGCTGATCCTTGACAACTTCAGGAATATCTGTCTCCAGTTGCCACGTGACACGAACTGTTCAATTGATGAACAGATGATACCCTTCCAGGGTATGTCAACTCTCAAGCAATATGTCCCTAACAAGCCCAATCCGGTTGGATTAAAGAATTTTGTCCTTGCCAGCTCCTCAGGGCTGATACTTGACTCCCAAATCTACCAGGGAGCCACCACCCTGGGAGAACAGCTGGTAGCACATGGCCTTTCAGCTGGGATCGTACTGCGCTTGTCTGAGACCCTACCAGAAGGTACATACCTCTATTTGGACCGATTCTTCTCGTCTGTTAAGCTCCTTGACATGCTGGCAGAAAGAAAAATAAATGCGACCGGAACTATCATGAAGAACCGTTTGGGTGCCAACGGCCCAATGCTTTTTACCGAAACAGAAATAAAAAGAAAGGGCAGAGGAACCTCTGTCATGTCTGTGCGCTCAGATAGAAAAGTAGCCGTGACCCAGTGGTATGATAACAAAGTGGTTCTCCTGTCTTCAAACTGCAAAGGTATAGAAGAGGAGACAGAGGTCAAACGCTATGACAAGCAACAGGGGTCTACGTGCAGGTCAAATGTCCACAAGTAGTCTCCGACTACAACACCTACATGGGTGGGGTCGACCTTGTGGACCGCATGGTCAGCTATTACCGATTTGAGACACGTACTAAAAAATGGACTGTGCGTCTGTTTCATCATTTTGTGGATGCTGCACTAGCCAATGCATTTCATGAGCTAAAGGGCCATGGCCCAGAAGTTTCTGGTGACCTCAAACAGCTCATTGATCTTTGTTTCAACGTGGCCGAGTTTTTGCTCAATTCTGGAAGCTCGGAGTCACGAGGTCAAGAAAATAGCAACGAAGAGCCATTGGGTGAAACTCAACACCGTGTTTTGAGTTTGAAAAAGAGGCCAATCCCTCCACCATATGCCAGAGCTGCACTGCATCTACCAGAATTGTGTGACTTGGCGAATGCAGCCCGGTGCAGAAGGCCTGGATGCTGCAAAAGGTCAAGATGGATGTGCTTGCAGTGTAAAATCATTCTCTGCTTGATACGAGACAACAACTGCTTCAAGAAATTTCATGAAGAGTAATGTTTTGTTTTCAACGTTTTGACATATCTCTTTTAATAGACAAAACAGATTTTTACTATACTCTTAGCTCGATAGGGACCCAATGTCCCACACCTGTGGACATCCTCCAGAGGGAGGGAGGGGGATTCAACTTTTTTTTTTAGTTGATCAATGGTCAAAATGATTTTTTTTAAGTGAACTAACAAGAAATGAACATAATCAGAAAAGTATTTCTATGGTCAGGTCTCAGGAGGGTAGATATGTTGAAGTAAATGTACAAAGTAAGTGAACACTGCTTGGCATCCCAGTTATTTTCAGATATTTACATAAAAATTGGTCTCTAGTCTGGTCCCTATTTGGTCCCTTTTTCCGACCCAAAAAGTCCCTTAAGTCCCTACTTTCAGTCCGTATTGTCTGTAAGACCCCTGAGTAAGACAAATAAAAAGAATTTCGTATAGGAACTCCGTCAAATCTCTCTAGCGTAAAATTTCCCTTGGAAAGTTCATTCCCGGAAACTTCCCTCCACATGGATAAATTATCCCCAGGGAAACCCATCCCAAGCACAAAATCCCCTTCTCCCTGAAAAATGTCTGCATACTTCCCAATAACAAATACTATACGTAAACAATGGGCAAATTTTATAGCTTAAAGACCTATCCCCAGCGGCGAGGGGGAGGGGGATCATGTTATCTCAAAAAGCATAATTTTTCGGGCTTTTCAACTATGCTAAACAAAATGGCTATCTCAAAATTTTGATTGGACGATTTTGAGGGAAAAGGGGCATGGGGGGGGGGGGGCTAGCTGCCCTCCAGTCTTTTCGGTCACTTAAAAAGGGCACTAAAGTTTTTAATTTCCGTTTAAATGAGCCCTCTTCCAATATTCTAGGACGATTGGTTCGATATGATCTCCCCTAGGGAAAAGAAAAAACAAACATGCATCCCTGATCTTTCTTCTGACAAAAAATAAAAAATTTCACATTTTTCCAGATAGAAGCTTGAAACCTCTGCAGTAGGGTTCTCTGACACGCTGAATCTGATGGTGTGATTTTCATTAAGCTTATTTTTAATTTTAGGGAGTGATTCCCCCTTATTAGAAAATCAGACAAATTTTCTCAGGCTCGTTGTCTGTTATGGGTAACACTAAGCCTAATGAATCTTATACGAGTATATTTGGAATCAGCATAATAAGCCGATTCTTTTGAAAGATTTATTTATATCAAAATTCCATTTTTAGAGTTTGTGTTACTATTGAGCCGTGTCGCTCCTTACTTATAGTTCGTTAACACGAACTGTTTGACTGATGGCTAGCAGTTTTGACAAAGTCGAAGCCAAAGCTGTAGGACCAAAATTATCTACTTTACTAGAATCGTGGAGGCAATTTTCTGTATGAAGATCATGATATGAACTATTAAATAAGAAGAATCCCTGGTTAACCGCATCACAAATTTGGAAATACGACAAAGCCTGCCGGTCCACTGAAAAAAAAAAAATTCTCAGTAACACCAAGGAACAGCAACTGCGCTAGTTTGGCCACGTAAAGCAAATGGAGCTTAGCTGCCTCTCAAAAATCGCACTTGAAGGATCTCTGCATGACCTTCGTCCACGAGGCAGACCACGAAAATGACGGATGGAGATTTTCGATTTTGACAACGTCAAGTTAGTCCAGTTATCACGTACCACACCTGATAGAAACAATTTACCGAGCCCTTGCACATGAGCTAGCAGGAGGAGTTGCCCCCAAAACGTCCAACGAGGATGGCTAGGACCTAACTAACTAAGTAGATAATCTGAGGTGGAGAGCTTAGTACGATCATGCCGCTCAGGTCCAACTTCAAAAGCTAGGCAAACAGAGTCTTCAATAGAATTAAATATATAAAGTTAAAAGTTTAAAATGATACGAACCAGATAAAAAATTGTCGTGAAGAACAAATTGCCCTCCGTCTCTAAGGGAACAGAACTAAAATTACGAGTTGAGTCAGAATATACGACCAAAACTCATGGAACTTTTAACTAGAGAAATATATGGCTAATTCATTAGCATGTACTATAGATTCCTGAGGTTGCACAGACTCAAGTGCAAAACTAAGCTGGGATATTCATGGTCGAAGAGCTTGGTCTAAAAACCATCTATACTGGAAGTTTCATAGTTCCAGTGAAGAAACCAATAACTAGCAGTAGAACGAGACAGATTTACATATAGAGACCATTTTTGGCAAAGTAAACTTTTTACGACAGCAATGGCACTGAGTAGAAGGGATAATTACTAACACTGTAGCAATTATAATAACGCGAGTAGTATTATGCAGCTTCAGAGCTTTCAATCTGTGGGATTCCCATGCACCCATACTACCACAGCAATCAATAACATCTTCATCACACACCATCTTATCTAGTCAACCAGACTTGGTTTAAAGTGACGTCCACAAATCTGGGTGTAGAGAACACGCAACTCTCTATCTCCCTCTCTCTCTCTCTCTCTCTCGCTCTCTCTCTCTCTCTCTCTCTCTCTCTCTCTCTCTCTCTCTCTCTCTCTCTCTCTCTCTCTCTCTCTCTCTCTCTCTCTC
Organism: Artemia sinica; assembly: GCA_027921565.1. Lineage (NCBI taxonomy): Eukaryota > Metazoa > Arthropoda > Branchiopoda > Anostraca > Artemiidae > Artemia > Artemia sinica. The sequence continues at coordinate 44,637,928 of CM051258.1, forward strand.
TCTCTCTCTCTCTCTCTCTCTCTCTCTCTCTCTTCTCTCTCTCTCTCTCTCCTCCTCTTCTTTCTCTCATGAAATGTACCCTGATCAGAATGTTTACCATTGGTGTCTTAATAAGTCCATTTTGTCTTAAGTTTGAAATTTACTGTTTATTTTTCATGGAAAACTGTTTTTTAATGTATTTTGAGAAGGGGACCAGAAGATTTTTATAAAAAGACTGAAGTTCTAGAAAATAATGTGTGTTTCTCTTGAAGATATTTTTATTTCCACCCAGTTGTAATTGATACGAAGGTACCAAATTTTATATTCTTTTATATGTGTCAGATATAAAAAAAAGAAGTAATAGTCAACCTTTCATCGTTGGGCGCTGAACTTGAGTTTTTCTTGTTTTCTTGTTTAGAAGAAAAGCAAGAACTCTACTCTGAAAGACTGTTTGACACTTTCAGTCAAGGCAACATTTCCTTTGAGTCTGGGAGTGAAGTGCCCACGGTTTTGAGATTCTTTCTTCCTTTCTGTGATTTTCCCATATTCACATGAAAAAGGGTCTTCTAGTTGCTTAAGGGCCACCCCCGAAATGCTGATTGGAGCAGCAGAGCCGTCTGTATCTATTTTACCGAGTAAAGTTTTCCCTGTTTGTACATTGAGATCTAATCGCATTTAAAATAACTAGCCCTAATTCAGAGTGAAAAAAGAAAAAGAAGAATTGCGCTAAAAGCCCTTCTCTTGAAATCGGAATATCCAACTTTTAATCCATCCAATATTTGTTGATGTGTTTTCTACTATAATTTATTAAAATAGCAACGGATTAAAGAGAGAGATGCTTATGTGCTGTGTTTTGGTTCGTCGGTACGTGTTATATTGTATCGCATAGGCTGTTTTTTTTATCTTTGTGTAAGCTGTTACATCTTTTAGGCAAGCCAGCTGGTTTTTTTAATTTTTTTTTTTTGGCAAATAAACTTTTTTTTTGCAAATTAATCTACTTGCGTAGACATTGTTTGAACAAAAATTATTACACTAATAGGAATTATTTTGTTTAAGCTGAATTTTATTTCAGGCTCATACGGATCACTCGGATATCGTAGCCCGAAGAATGGGTTTTACTCCTATTCCGCTCTCTGTGCTCGTAATCAGAATTATACTACAAGCAACTAAATGGACGGAAGTTCCCGATTTTATCGTTTTGTTCTTCCTCTGGCTTGCCTTCTTTTCGGTAAAAGTGTTGAGCAGCGTGCTGTTTCTTGGAAGTGCATGTGAATTGATAGATGATCATCAAAAAGCCAAAGGATTCAATAAAAGCAAACAGGAAACTGAAATTCTAATAGATGAAGTTGAAAGAGACGCTTTAATTGGTCTCAAACTGCGGAGTAAAAGCGTGTGCTCGTTGCCTGCAGAAGCTACTGGTGACGTTATTCCAAGGAGTCCGAAAGGTCGAAGTCTTTCTCAGAGTCCAGTGAGGCGACGTAAAGTCACTATCTATGATGAACGTGCTGTTTCAGTTGACGGGAATGGTGACGATTTGCCTGGTAAGTTTTTTTTTTTATATATGATTCATTTGAATTTCTTCATACCCTGTTTCTTAAATAGCAATCCAGGCTTACAATTCAAGTCAGACCTGAAGTTTGTGTAAATAAAATTTTATGTCGAATATTTAACTTGCTATTATTTAACTTGAAAGATTACAAACGTTAAATGTTTTCCGAGTAAATTCTTTAGCCATTTCTGTAATGTCTCTAATAAATTAACTCGTATGCTTCTTTTTAGATTTTCTCTTTTTTTAACTTTGTCCTTTTAATTGCTCATAATCTCTGTGGAAAATCATTATTGATTTTCCTATCATTAGTGGAACAACAGTCAGAAAGCAATGAGAGTAAGTATTTAAAAGTAGTCTATTTGTATTGTATCATGTATTGTTTTGTACTTTTTGGCTGTTATTTATTCTATATATTTTCTTGGGCATGTTTTTCAAAAAGATGTTGTCTTTTCCAAAATCCAGGGAGGGGTAATTTGTTATAGTTTTCAAATTGTCACTGAAAAAGCCAAAAAACGGCATTTTTTTTTATGAAAAATGTCCCAAAAAGGTATTTTTCAACATTTCTCAATTCTAGGGGGAGGGGTCGAGAGAATCTAGAGGGACAACAAAATTTTGCCCCACTCTAAATTTCCATAAACTGACGCCACTAGGCCGTTTTCATCCATTACACAACTAGAACTAGCAGAACCGGTAGAATTAAAAATGTCGTTGTTATAATTGTACTCTTAGAAAATATTGAAGAAACATCAAAAGAACACAAAGGCCCGAATGAGGTACGTGCGCAGACTTTTTTTGGGGGGGGTGTGATAATAATACAGGTTTTATTTTACAATTTGAATAAAAATCCCCTGAAATTTGCATACGTTCCTCACCTGAATTTTAGTTTATTACATCTTTATTATTTTGTTTTTCTGCTCTCCTATGAAAGTCGAGACTGTGCTCTTGCTCTTAGTCAAAATTATAATTTTGTTTTTTTTTATGAAGATAAAACCCAAGCTTCATAATTATGGTCTCTTTTGAACGAGAAATAAAAAGAGGAAAAGGCCAAAAAATTTATGTAGAAAAACCGAGTAAAGAACCAAAACCAACCATGCTAAAACAGTGCCGAATTAAAAAGCAAGAGAAGAAACTAATGCTAGTAGCAAAGATCGACAGAATATAAAACTATAATCATGCTTGCATACAGGAGAAGTGAAGGGACCCCTTAGTCTCGTCATGATGGGTCGGGGAGCCCCTCCTAGCAGAATATTCAGAGAGATTTGGACGAAAATGCACTTTTTTGAGGCATCAGAGCCTCTTGTTAGGAAGTCGAATGATCTGCTCTAAAGGTCTAGATTTAGTAACTTGATTGGACTAAAGCATGACTATTAATATTGTATGGGTATGACCTAAAGGGGGTCAGAGAATTGTTGAACGGGAAAGGATCTAGTAATTCCAAAAATACGAGAATCAGCCCCCTCCCCCATTTCTCATTCTATAATCACTTACTAATATTTGAAATAATGTATAAGTTAGTACTGTTAGAAAAGCTCAAAGGCTGCTGGTTCAAATGAGTTGTCCAATTCTGTTGATACATTAACTCATTTCCAAAACCTCATGAGTTCATTTTCTATTGTTTTTGAATTTCCACATAGCTTACCCGCTTTTGCTACTATGTCGATTTTGCCCTTCTCTATTCTCTACTCTCAAATGTTCCAACTAAAAAATAAACTCCTACTACGAATCTGGGCTAATTGGATCTAGTAATTATTTTGATAGTTTCCTAATCTCAGCAATTATACAACAATATAACTTCAACTCAGAAGTGCCTAAATTTGAAGCATATTTACAACAAAAAAGATTTCTATGATAAAAGTGGAGTATTTGAGATTCTGCTTTCTATCTCAAGACACGAAGTTTTGTGTGTCCTTGATATATGGCTGAGAAGGATCATGTTTATTTCTGGGATTGTTTACTGACTAAGGAATCAGATTTGTGCTTCTTCGATACGAGGGTTAGAAGGATCATGTTTATTTCAGGGATTTTTTACTAACTGAGGAATCAGATTTTTGCTTCCTGGATACGAGGATTAGAAGGATCGTGTTTATTTTTGAGATTGTTACTGACTAAGAAATCAGATTTGTGCTTCCTCGATATGTGGCTAAGAAGGATCATGTTTATTTCTGGGATTATTACTTACTAAGAAATCAGGTTTGTGCTTTCTCGATATGTGGCTAAGAAGGATCATGTTTATTTCTGGGATTTTTTACTATCTGAGAAATCAGATTTTTGATTCCTGGATACGAGGATTAGAAGGATCGTGTTTATTTTTGGGATTCTTACTTACTAAGAAATCAGGTTTGTGCTTTCTCGATATGTGGCTAAGAAGGATCACGTTTATTTCTGGGATTTTTTTGCTGGCTAAGAAATCAGATTTGTGCTTCTTTGATGCGAGGGTTAGAAGGATCATGTTTGTTCCTGGGATTTTGTACTGACTAAGAAATCAGATTTGTGATTGCTGGATACGAGGGTTAGAAGGATCATGTTTATTTCTGGGATTTTTTTACTGACTAAGAAATCAGATTTGTGCTTCTTCGATACGAGGGTTTGGAGGATCATGTTTATTTCATGGATTTTTTACTAACTAAGAAATCAGATTTGTGATTCCTGGATACGAGGGTTAGAAGGATCATGTTTCTTCGATACGAGAATTAGAAGGATCATGTTTATTTCTGGGGAATTTTTACTGAATAAGAAATCAGATTTGTGCTCTTTCGATACGAGGGTTTGAAGGATCCTGGATACGAGGGTTAGAAGGATCATGTTTATTTCTGGGATTGTTACTGACTAAGATATCAGATTTGTGCTTCTACGATACGAGGGTTAGAAGGATCATGTTTATTTCTGGGATTTTTTACCGACTAAGAAATCAAATTTGTGCTTCCTTGATATGTGGCTAAGAAGGATCATGTTTATTTCTGGGAGTTTTTTATTGGCTAAGAAATCAGATTTGTGCTCCTTCGATATGAGGGTTAGAAGGACCATCTTTATTTCTGGGATTTTATACTGACTAAGAAATCAGATTTGTGCTCCCTTGATAAGAAGGTTAGGAGGATCATGTTTATTTCTGTGATTTTTTACTGACTAAGAAATCAGATTTGTGCTTCTTCGATACGAGGGTTAGAAGGTTCATCTTTATTTCTGGGATTTTTTACTGGCTAAGAAATCAGAAGTGTGGTTCTGCGAGACGAGGGTTAGAAGGATCATGTTTATTTCTGGGATTTTTGCTGACTAAGAAATCAGATTTGTCATTCCTGGATACGAGGGTTAGAAGGATCATGTTTTCTTCTGGGATTTTCTACTGACCGAGAAATCAGATTTGTGCTTCCTCGATATGTGGCTAAGAAGGATCATCTTTAGTTCTGGGATTTTTTACTGGCTAAGAAATCAGATTTGTGATTCCTGGACACGAGGGTTAGAAGGATCATGATTATTTCTGGGATTTTTTACTAACTAAGAAATCAGATTTGTGATTCCTGGATACGAGGGTTAGAAGGATCATTTTTTCTTCTGGGATTTTCTACTGACCGAAAAATTAGATTTGTGCTTCCTCGATATGTGGCTAAGAAGGATCATCTTTATTTCTGGGATTTTTTACTGATTAAGAAATCAGATTTGTGCTTCCTCGACATGTGTTTAAGAAGGATCATGTATATTTCTGGGATTTTTTACTGGCTAAAAAATTAGCTTTGGGCTTCTTTGATACGAGGGTTAGAAAGATCATGTTTATTTCTGTGATTTTTCACTGACTAAGATATCAGATTTGTGCTTCCTCGATATGTGGCTAAGAAGGATCATGTTTATTTCTGGGACTTATTACTTACTGACTAAGAAATTAGGTTTGTGCTTCCTCGATATGTAGCTAAGAAGGATCATGTTTATTTCTGGGATTTTTTACTGGGTAATAAATCAGATTTGTGCTTCTTCGATACGAGGGTTTGAAGGATCATGTTTGTTTCTGTGATTTTTTACTGACTTAGAAATCAGATTTGTGCTTCTTCGATACGAGGGTTAGAAGAACCATCTTTATTTCTGGGATTTTTTACTGGCTAAGAAATCGGATTTGTGGTTCTGCGAGACGAGGGTTGGAAGGATCATGTTTATTTCTGGGATTTTTTACTGACTAAGAAATCAGATTTGTGCTTCCTTGATAAGAAGGTTAGGAGGATCATGTTTATTTCTGGGATTTTTACTGACTAAAATATCAGATTTGTGATTCCTGGACACGAGGATTAGAAGGATCATGTTTTTTCTGGGATTTTTTACTGACTGAGAAATCAGATTTGTGCTTCCTCGATATGTGGCTAAGAAGGATCATGTATATTTCTGGGATTTTTTACTGGCTAAAATATCAGATTTTTGCTTCATCGATACGAGGGTTAGAAAGATCATGTTTATTTCTGTGATTTTTTTACTGACTCAGAAATCAGATTTTTGCTTCTTCGATACGAGGGTTAGAAGGATCATCTTTATTTCTGGGATTTTTTACTGGCTAAGAAATCGGATTTGTGGTTCTGCGAGACGAGGGTTGGAAGGATCATGTTTATTTCTGGGACTTTTGCTGACTAAGAAATCAGATTTGTCATTCCTGGATACGAGGGTTAGAAGAATCATGTTTTCTTCTGGGATTTTCTACTGACCGAGAAATCAGATTTGTGCTTCCTCGATATGTGGCTAAGAAGGATCATCTTTATTTCTGGGATTTTTTACTGATTAAGAAATCAGATTTGTGCTTCCTTGACATGTGTTTAGGAAGGATCATGTATATTTCTGGGATTTTTTACTGGCTAAAAAATTAGATTTGGGCTTCTTCGATACGAGGGTTAGAAAGATCATGTTTATTTCTGGGATTTTTTACTGACTAAGAAATCAGATTTGTGCTTCCTCTATATGTGGCTAAGAAGGATCATGTTTATTTCTGGGATTTTTTACTGGGTAATAAATCAGATTTATGCTTCTTCGATACGAGGGTTTGAAGGATCATGTTTGTTTCTGGGATTTTTTACTGATTAAGAAATCAGATTTGTGCTTCCTTGACATGTGTTTAGGAAGGATCATGTATATTTCTGGGATTTTTTACTGGCTAAAAAATTAGATTTGGGCTTCTTCGATACGAGGGTTAGAAAGATCATGTTTATTTCTGGGATTTTTTTACTGACTAAGAAATCAGATTTGTGCTTCCTCTATATGTGGCTAAGAAGGATCATGTTTATTTCTGGGACTTATTACTTACTGACTAAGAAATCAGATTTGTGCTTTCTTGACATGTGTTTAAGAAGGATCATGTATATTTCTGGGATTTTTTACTGGCTAAAAAATTAGATTTGGGCTTCTTCGATACGAGGGTTAGAAAGATCATGTTTATTTCTGGGATTTTTTACTGACTAAGAAATCAGATTTGTGCTTCCTCTATATGTGGCTAAGAAGGATCATGTTTATTTCTGGGACTTATTACTTACTGACTAAGAAATCAGATTTGTGATTCCTGGACACGAGGGTTAGAAGGATCATGTTTATTTCTGGGATTTTTTACTGGGTAATAAATCAGATTTATACTTCTTCGATACGAGGGTTTGAAGGATCATGTTTGTTTCTGGGATTTTTTACTGACTAAGAAATCAGATTTGTGTTTCTGCGATACGAGGGTTAGAAGGATCATGTTTATTTCCGGGATTTTTTCTGACTAAAAAATCAGATTTGTCATTCCTGGATACGAGGGTTAGAAGGATCATCTTTATTTGTTGGATTTTTTACTGACTAAGAAATCAGATTTGTAATTCCTGGACACGAGGATTAGAAGGATCATGTTTCTTCGATACGGGGGTTAGAAGGATTATGTTTATTTCTGGAATTTGTTACTGACTAAGAAATCAGATTTGTGCTTCTGCGATACGAGGATTAGAAGGATCATGTTTCTTCGATACGGGGGTTAGAAGGATTATGTTTATTTCGGGATTTTTTCTGACTAAAAAATCAGATTTGTCATTCCTGGATACGAGGGTTAGAAGGATCATCTTTATTTGTTGGATTTTTTACTGACTAAGAAATCAGATTTGTAATTCCTGGACACGAGGATTAGAAGGATCATGTTTCTTCGATACGGGGGTTAGAAGGATCATGTTTATTTCTGCGATTTATTTCTGACTAAGAAATCAGATTTGTGCTTCTACAATAATAGGGTTTGAAGGATCATGTTTATTTCTGGGATTGTTACTGACTAAGATATCAGATTTGTGCTTCTACGATACGAGGGTTAGAAGGATCATGTTTATTTCTGGGATTTTTTACCGACTAAGAAATCAAATTTGTGCTTCCTTGGTATGTGGCTAAGAAGGATCATGTTTATTTCTGGGAGTTTTTATTGGCTAAGAAATCAGATTTGTTCTCCTTCGATACGAGGGTTAGAAGGACCATCTTTATTTCTGGGATTTTATACTGACTAAGAAATCAGATTTGTGCTCCCTTGATAAGAAGGTTAGGAGGATCATGTTTATTTCTGGGATCTTTACTGACTAAAAAATCAGATTTGTGATTCCTGGACACGAGGATTAGAAGGATCATGTTTTCTTCTGGGATTTTTTACTGACCGAGAAATCAGATTTGTGCTTTCTCGATATGTGGCTAAGAAGGATCATATTTATTTCTGGGATTTTTTACTGGCTAAGAAATCAGATTTGTGTTTCTTCAATACGAAGATTAGAAGAAATTAGATTTGTGCTTCTTCGATACGAGGGTTGGAAGGATCATGTTTATTTCTGGGATTTTTTACCGACTAAGAAATCAGATTTGTGCTTCTTCGATATGTGGCTAAGAAGGATCATGTTTATTTCTGGGATTGTTACTGACTAAGAAATCAGATTTTTGCTTCTACTATACGAGGGTTAGAAGGATCATGTTTATTTCTGGGATTTTTTACTGGCTAAGAAATAAGATTTGTGATTCCTGGATACGAGGGTTAGAAGGATCATGTTTATTTCTGGGATTTTTTACTGACTAAGAAATCAGATTTGTGCTTCTGCGATGCGAGGGTTAGAAGGATTATGTTAATTTCTGGGATTTTTTACTGACTAAAAATCAGATTTGTAATTCCTGGACACGAGGATTAGAAGGATCATATTTCTTCGATACGAGAATTAGAAGGATCATGTTTATTTCTGGGAATTTTTACTGAATAAGAAATCAGATTTGTGCTTCTTCGATACAAGGGTTTGAAGGATCATGTTTATTTCATGGATTTTTTACCGACTAAGAAATCAGATTTGTGCTTCCTCGATATGTGGCTAAGAAGGATCATATTTATTTCTGGGATTTTTTTCTGGCTAAGAAATCAGATTTGTGCTCCTTCGATACGAAGATTAGAAGGATCATCTTTTGTTTCTGGGATTTTTTAATGACCAAGAAATCAGATTTGTGCTTCCTTGATATGTGGCTAAGAAGGATCATATTTATTTCTGGGATTTTTTACTGGCTAAGAAATCAGATTTGTGCTTCTGCGATACGAGGGTTAGAAGGATCATGTTTATTTCTGGGATTTTTTCTGACTAAAAAATCAGATTTGTCATTTCTGGATACGAGGGTTAGAAGGATCATCTTTATTTGTTGGATTTTTTACTGACTGAGAAATCAGATTTGTAATTCCTGGATACGAGGATTAGAAGGATCATGTTTCTTCGATACCGATACGGGGGTTAGAAGGATCATGTTTATTTCTGGGACTTTTTAAAAACTCCCAGAAATAAACATGATCCTTCTTAGCCACATATTAAGGAAGCACAAATTTGATTTCTTAGTCGGTAAAAAATCCCAGAAATAAACATGATCCTTCTAACCCTCGTATCGTAGAAGCACAAATCTGATATCTATTATTTCTGTGATTTTTTACTGACTAAGAAATCAGATTTTTGCTTCTTCGATACGAGGGTTAGAAGGATCATCTTTATTTCTGTGATTTTTTACTGACTAAGAAATCAGATTTTTGCTTCTTCGATACGAGGGTTAGAAGGATCATCTTTATTTCTGGGATTTTATACTGACTAAGAAATCAGATTTGTGCTCCCTTGATAAGAAGGTTAGGAGGATCATGTTTATTTCTGGGATCTTTACTGACTAAAAAATCAGATTTGTGATTCCTGGACACGAGGATTAGAAGGATCATGCTTTCTTCTGGGATTTTTTACTGACCGAGAAATCAGATTTGTGCTTCCTCGATATGTGGCTAAGAAGGATCATATTTGTTTCTGGGATTTTTTACTGGCTAAGAAATCAGATTTGTGTTTCTTCAATACGAAGATTAGAAGGAGCATCTTTTGTTTCTGGGATTTTTTAATGACCAAGAAATCAGATTTGTGCTTCCTCGATATGTGGCTAAGAAGGATCATGTTTATTTCTTTATTTTTTTTACTGGCTAAAAAATCAGATTTGTGCTTCTTCGATACGAGGGTTAGAAAGATCATGTTTATTTCTGTGATTTTTTACTGACTAAGAAATCAGATTTGTGCTTCCTCGATATGTGGCTAAGAAGGATCACGTATATTTCTGGGATTTTTTACTGGCTAAAAAATCAAATTTGTGCTTCTTCGATACGAGGGTTAGAAAGATCATGTTTATTTCTGTGATTTTTCACTGACTAAGAAATCAGATTTGTGCTTCCTCGATATGTGGCTAAGAAGGATCATGTTTATTTCTGGGATATATTACTGACTAAGAAATCAGGTTTGTGCTTCCTCGATATGTAGCTAAGAAGGATCATGTTTATTTCTGGGATTGTTAATGACTAAGAAATTAGATTTGTGCTTCTTCGATACGAGGGTTGGAAGGATCATGTTTATTTCTGGGATTTTTTACTGACTAAGAAATCAGATTTGTGCTTCCTCGATATGTGGCTAAGAAGGATCATGTTTATTTCTGGGATTGTTACTGACTAAGAAATCAGATTTGTGCTTCTACTATACGAGGGTTAGAAGGATCATGTTTATTTCTGGGATTTTTTACTAGCTAAGAAATCAGATTTGTGATTCCTGGATACGAGGGTTAGAAGGATCATGTTTATTTCTGGGATTTTTTACTGACTAAGAAATCAGATTTGTGCTTCTGCGTTACGACGGTTAGAAGGATTATGTTAATTTCTTGGATTTTTTACTGACTAAGAAATCAGATTTGTAATTCCTGGACACGAGGATTAGAAGGTTCATGTTTCTTTGATACGAGAATTAGAAGGATCATGTTTATTTCTGGGAATTTTTACTGAATATGAAATCAGATTTGTGCTTCCTCGATATGTGGCTAAGAAGGATCATATTTATTTCTGGGATTTTTTACTGGCTAAGAAATCAGATTTGTGTTTCTTCGATACGAAGGTTAGAAGGATCATCTTTTGTTTCTGGGATTTTTTAATGACCAAGAAATCAGATTTGTGCTTCCTCGATATGTGGCTAAGAAGGATCATGTTTATTTCTGGGATTTTTTACTGGCTAAGAGAATCAGATTTGTGCTCCTTCGATACGAGGGTTAGAAGGACCATCTTTATTTCTGGGATTTTTTACTGACTAAGAAATCAGATTTGTGCTTCCTTGATAAGAAGTTTAGGAGGACCATGTTTATTTCTGGGATTTTTACTGACTAAGAAATCAGATTTGTGCTTCCTTGATAAGAAGGTTAGGAGGACCATGTTTATTTCTGGGATTTTTACTGACTAAGAAATCAGATTTGTGCTTCTTCGATACGAGGGTTAGAAGGATCACGTTTATTTCTGGGATTTTTTGCCGACTAAGAAATCAGATTTGTGCTTCCTCGATATGTGGCTAAGAAGGATCATATTTATTTCTGGGATTTTTTACTGGCTAAGAAATCAGATTTATGCTTCTTCGATACGAGGATTAGAAGGACCATCTTTATTTCTGGGATTTTTTACTGACTAAGAAATCAGATTTGTGCTTCCTTGATAAGAAGGTTAGTAGGATCATGTTTATTTCTGGGATCTTTACTGACTAAAAAAAAAATCAGATTTGTGATTCCTGGACACGATGCTTCCTCGATATGTGGCTAAGAAATCAGATTTATGCTTCTTCGATACGAGGATTAGATGGACCATCTTTATTTCTGGGATTTTTTACTGACTAAGAAATCAGATTTGTGCTTCCTTGACACGATAATTAGAAGGATCATGTTTTTTTCTGGGATTTTTTACTGACCAAAAAATCAGATTTGTGTTTCCTCGATATGTGGCTAAGAAGGATCATATTTATTTCTGGGATTTTTTTACTGGCTAAGAAATCAGATTTGTGCTTCTTTGATACGAAGATTAGAAGGATCATCTTTTGTTTCTAGGATTTTTTAATGACCAAGAAATCAGATTTGTGCTTCCTCGATATGTGGCTAAGAAGGATCATGTATATTTCTGGGATTTTTTACCGACTAAGAAATCAGATTTGTGCTTCCTCGATATGTGGCTAAGAAGGATCGTATTTATTTCTGGGATTTTTTACTGGCTAAGAAATCAGATTTGTGCTTCTTTGATACGAAGATTAGAAGGATCATCTTTTGTTTCTAGGATTTTTTAATGACCAAGAAATTAGATTTGTGCTGCTTCGATACGAGGGTTAGAAGGACCATCTTTATTTCTGGGATTTTTTACTGACTAAGAAATCAGATTTGTGCTTCCTTGATAAGAAGGTTAGGGGATCATGTTTATTTCTGGGATTTTTACTGACTAAGAAATCAGATTTGTGATTCCTGGACACGAGGATTAGAAGGATCATGTTTTTGCTGTGATTTTTTACTGACTGAGAAATCAGAGTTGTGCTTCCTCGATATGTGGCTAAGAAGGATCATATTTATTTATGGGATTTTTTACTGGCTAAGAAATCAGATTTATGCTTCTTCGATACGAGGATTAGAAGGACCATCTTTATTTCTGGGATTTTTTACTGACTATGAAATCAGATTTGTGCTTCCTTGATAAGAAGGTTAGTAGGATCATGTTTATTTCTGGGATCTTTACTGACTAAAAAATCAGATTTGTGATTCCTGGACACGATGCTTCCTCGATATGTGGCTAAGAAATCAGATTTATGCTTCTACGATACGAGGATTAGATGGACCATCTTTATTTCTGGGATTTTTTACTGACTAAGAAATCAGATTTGTGCTTCCTTGACACGATAATTAGAAGGATCATGTTTTTTTCTGGGATTTTTTACTGACCAAAAAATCAGATTTGTGTTTCCTCGATATGTGGCTAAGAAGGATCATATTTATTTCTGGGATTTTTTACTGGCTAAGAAATCAGATTTGTGCTTCTTTGATACGAAGATTAGAAGGATCATCTTTTGTTTCTAGGATTTTTTAATGACCAAGAAATCAGATTTGTGCTTCCTCGATATGTGGCTAAGAAGGATCATGTATATTTCTGGGATTTTTTACCGACTAAGAAATCAGATTTGTGCTTCCTCGATATGTGGCTAAGAAGGATCATATTTATTTCTGGGATTTTTTACTGGCTAAGAAATCAGATTTGTGCTTCTTTGATACGAAGATTAGAAGGATCATCTTTTGTTTCTAGGATTTTTTAATGACCAAGAATTAGATTTGTGCTGCTTCGTTACGAGGGTTAGAAGGACCATCTTTATTTCTGGGATTTTTTACTGACTAAGAAATCAGATTTGTGCTTCCTTGATAAGAAGGTTAGGAGGATCATGTTTATTTCTGGGATTTTTACTGACTAAGAAATCAGATTTGTGATTCCTGGACACGAGGATTAGAAGGATCATGTTTTTGCTGCGATTTTTTACTGACTGAGAAATCAGAGTTGTGCTTCCTCGATATGTGGCTAAGAAGGATCATATTTATTTCTGGGATTTTTTTACTGGCTAAGAAATCAGATTTATGCTTCTTCGATTCGAGGATTAGAAGGACCATCTTTATTTCTGGGATTTTTTACTGACTATGAAATCAGATTTGTGCTTCCTTGATAAGAAGGTTAGTAGGATCATGTTTATTTCTGGGATCTTTACTGACTAAAAAATCAGATTTGTGATTCCTGGACACGATGCTTCCTCGATATGTGGCTAAGAAATCAGATTTATGCTTCTTCGATACGAGGATTAGATGGACCATCTTTATTTCTGGGATTTTTTACTGACTAAGAAATCAGATTTGTGCTTCCTTGACACGATAATTAGAAGGATCATGTTTTTTTCTGGGATTTTTTTACTGACCAAAAAGTCAGATTTGTGTTTCCTTATGTGGCTAAGAAGGATCATATTTATTTCTGGGATTTTTTTACTGGCTAAGAAATCAGATTTGTGCTTCTTTGATACGAAGATTAGAAGGATCATCTTTTTGTTTCTAGGATTTTTTAATGACCAAGAAATCAGATTTGTGCTTCCTCGATATGTGGCTAAGAAGGATCATATTTATTTCTGGGATTTTTTACTGATTAAGAAATCAGATTTGTGCTTCCTTGACATGTGTTTTAAAGGATCATGTATATTTCTGGGATTTTTTACTGGCTAAAAAATTAGATTTGGGCTTCTTCGATACGAGGGTTAGAAAGATCATGTTTATTTCTGGGATTTTTTACTGACTAAGAAATCAGATTTGTGCTTCCTCGATATGTGGCTAAGAAGGATCATGTTTATTTCTGGGACTTATTACTTACTGACTAAGAAATCAGGTTTGTGCTTCCTCGATATGTAGCTAAGAAGGATCATGTTTATTTCTGAGATTTTTTACTGGGTAATAAATCAGATTTGTGCTTCTTCGATACGAGGGTTTGAAGGATCATGTTTGTTTCTGGGATTTTTACTGACTAAGAAATCAGATTTGTGATTCCTGGATACGAGAGTTAGAAGGATCATGTTTATTTCTGGGATTTGTTACTGACTAAGAAATCAGATTTGTGCCTCTGCGATACGAGGGTTAGAAGGATCATGTTTATTTCTGTGATTTTTTCTGACTAAAAAATCAGATTTGTCATTCCTGGATACGAGGGTTAGAAGGATCATCTTTATTTGTTGGATTTTTTACTGACTAAGAAATCAGATTTGTAATTCCTGGACACGAGGATTAGAAGGATCATGTTTCTTCGATACGGGGGTTAGAAGGATTATGTTTATTTCTGCGATTTATTTCTGACTAAGAAATCAGATTTGTGCTTCTACAATAAGAGGGTTAGATGGATCATGTTTATTTCGGGGATTTTTTACTGGCTAAGAAATCAGATTTGTGATTCCTGGATACGAGGGTTAGAAGGATCATCTTTATTTCTGGGATTTTTTTTACTGACTAAGAAATCAGATTTGTGCTTCCTTGACACTAGGCTTAGAAGGATCATGTTTATTTCTGGGATTTTTTTTTACTGATTAAGAAATCATATTTGTGATTTCTGGATACGAGGGTTAGAAGGATCATGTTTATTTCTGGGATTTTTATTGACTAAGAAAATCAGATTTGTGCTTCTTCGATGCGAGAGTTAGAAGGATCATCTTTATTTCTGGGATTTTTATTGACTAAGAAATTAGATTTGTGCTTCTTCGATACGAGGGTTAGAAGGATCATCTTTATTTCTGGGATTTTTTTTTTACTGACTAAGAAATCAGATTTGTGCTTCCTTGACACTAGGCTTAGAAGGATCATGTTTATTTCTGGGATTTTTTTACTGATTAAGAAATCAGATTTGTGATTCCTGGATACGAGGGTTAGAAGGATCATGTTTATTTTTGGGATTTTTATTGACTAAGAAATCAGAATTGTGCTTCTTCGATACGAGTTAGAAGGGTTAGAAGAAATCAGATTTGTGATGTATTACTGACTGAGAAGTCAGGTTTGTGCTTCCTCGACATGTGACTAAGAAGGGTCATGGTTATTTCTGGGATTTTTTACTTGCTAAGAAATTAGATTTGTGCTTCTTTGATACGAGGGTTAGAAGGATCGTGTTTGTTTCTGGGATTTTTTACTGGCTAAGAAATCAAATTTGTGCTTTTTCGATGCGAGGGTTAGAAGGATCATGTTTATTTTTGGGATTTTTTACTGACTAAGAAATCAGATTTGGGATTCTTCGACACGAGGGTTAGAAGGATCGTGTTTATTTCTGGGATTTTTTACTGACTAAGAAATCAGATTTGTGCTTCTACGATACGAGGGTTAGAGGGATCATGTTGATTTCTGGGATTTTTTACTGACCAAGAAATCAGACTTGTGCTTCCTTCATATGAGGGTTAGAAGGATCATGTTTATTTCTGGGATTTTTTACTAACTAACAAATCAGATTTGGGTTTCTTCGTTGTGAGGGTTAGAAGGATCATTTTTATTTCTGTGATTTGTTACTGGCTAAGAAATCAGATTTTTGATTCCTGGATACGAGGACTACTAGAAGGATCATGTTTATTTCTGGGATTTTTACTGACTAAGAAATCAGATTTGTGCTTCCTCGACACGAGGGTTAGACGTATCATGATTATTTCTGGGATTTTTTACGAGGGTTAGAAGGATCATCTTTATTTCTGGGATTTTTTACTGGCTAAGAAATCAGATTTGTGCTTCTTCGATACGAGGGTTAAAAGGATCATATTTATTTCCGGGATTTTTTACTGACTAAAAAATCAGATTTGGGATTCTTCGATACGAGGGTTAGAAGGATCATGTTTATTTCTGAGATTTTTACTGACTAGGAAATCGGATTTGCGATTCCTGGATACGAGGGTTAGAAGGATCATGTTTATTTCTGGGATTTTTCACTGACTAAGAAATCAGATTCGTGCTTCTACGATACGAGGGTTACAAGGATCATGTTTATTTCTGGGATTTTTCACTGACTAAGAAATCAGATTTGTGCTTCCTTGATACGAGGGTTAGAAGGATCATCTTTTATTTCTGGGATTTTTTTACTGACTAAGAAATCAGACTTGTGCTTCCTTGATATGAGGGTTAGAAGGATCATGTTTATTTCTGGGATTCTTTACTGACTAAGAAATCAGATTTGTGCTTCCTCGATACGAGGGTTAGAAGGATCATGTTTATTTCTGGGATTTTTTACTGACTAAAAATTCCGATTTGTGATTCCTGGATACAAGGGTTAGAAGGATCATCTTTATTTCTGGGATTTTTCACTGACTAAGATAAATCAGATTTGTGATTCCTGGATATGAGGGTTAGTAGGATCATCTTTATTTCTGGGATATTTTACTGGCTAAGAAATCAGATTTGGGATTCTTGGATACGAGGGTTAGAAGGATCAGGTTTTATTTCCGGGATTTTTTACTGACTAAGAAATCAGATTTGTGATTCCTGGATGCGAGGGTTAGAAGGATCATCTTTATTTCTGGGATTTTTACTGACTAAGAAATCATATTTGTGATTCTTGGATACGAGGGTTAGAAGGATCATCTTTATTTCTGGGATTTTTACTGACTAAGAAATCAGATTTGTGCTTCTTCGATGTGAGGGTTAGAAGGATCATGTTTATTTCTGGGATCTTTTACTGACTAAGAAATCAGATTTGTGATTCCTGGATACAAGGGTTAGAAGGATCATGTTTATTTCTGGGATTTTGTACTGACTAAGAAATCAGATTTGTGATTCCTGGATGCGAGGGTTGGAAGGGTCATCTTTATTTCTGGGATTTTTACTGACTAAGAAATCAGATTTGTGATTCCTGGATACAAGGGTTAGAAGGATCATGTTTATTTCTTGGATTTTTTACTGACTAAGAAATCAGATTTGTGGTTCCTGGATGCGAGGGTTAGCTGGATCATCTTTATTTCTGGGATTTTTACTGGCTAAGAAATCAGATTTGTGATTCCTGGATACGAGGGTTAGAAGGATCATCTTTATATCTGGGATTTTTACTGACTAAGAAATCAAATTTGTGCTTCTTCGATGCGAGGGTTAGAAGGATCATGTTTATTTCTGGGATTTTTTACTGACTAAGAAATCAGATTTGTGATTCCTGGATACGAGTGTTAGAAGGATCATCTTTATTTCTGGGATTTTTTTTTTACTGACTAAGAAATCAGATTTGTGCTTCCTTGACACTAGGCTTAGAAGGATCATGTTTATTTCTGGGATTTTTTTTTACTGATTAAGAAATCAGATTTGTGATTTCTGGATACGAGGGTTAGAAGGATCATGTTTATTTCTGGGATTTTTACTGACTAAGAAATCAGATTTGTGCTTCCTTGACACCAGGCTTAGAAGGATCATGTTTATTTCTGGGATTTTTTTACTGATTAAGAAATCAGATTTGTGATTCCTGGATACGAGGGTTAGAAGGATCATGTTTATTTTTGGGATTTTTATTGACTAAGAAATCAGAATTGTGCTTCTTCGATACGAGGGTTAGAGGATCATCTTTATTTCTGGGATTTTTTTTTTACTGACTAAGAAATCAGATTTGTGCTTCCTTGACACCAGGCTTAGAAGGATCATGTTTATTTCTGGGATTTTTTTACTGATTAAGAAATCAGATTTGTGATTCCTGGATACGAGGGTTAGAAGGATCATGTTTATTTTTGGGGATTTTTATTGACTAAGAAATCAGATTTGTGCTTCTTCGATACGAGGGTTAGAAGGATCATCTTTATTTCTGGGATTTTTTTTTACTGACTAAGAAATCAGATTTGTGCTTCCTTGACACCAGGCTTAGAAGGATCATGTTTATTTCTGGGATTTTTTTACTGATTAAGAAATCAGATTTGTGATTCCTGGATACGAGGGTTAGAAGGATCATGTTTATTTTGGGATTTTTATTGACTAAGAAATCAGAATTGTGCTTCTTCGATACGAGGGTTAGAAGGATCATCTTTATTTCTGGGATTTTTTACTGATTAAGAAATCAGATTTGTGATTCCTGGATACGAGGGTTAGAAGGATCATGTTTATTTCTGGGATTTTTATTGACTAAGAAATCAGATTTGTGCTTCTTCAATACGAGGCTTAGAAGGATAATGTTTATTTCTGCGAATTTTTACTTTCTAAGAAATCAGATTTGTACTTCCTTGATACAAGGGTTAGAAGGATCATGCTTATTTCTGGGGTTTATTACTGACTGAGAAATCAGGTTTGTGCTTCCTCGATATGTGACTAAGAAGGGTCATGGCTATTTCTGGGATTTCTTACTTGCTAAGAAATTAGATTTGTGCTTCTTTGATACGAGGGTTAGAAGGATCGTGTTTGTTTCTGGGATTTTTTACTGGCTAAGAAATCAAATTTGTGCTTTTTCGATGCGAGGGTTAGAAGGATCATGTTTATTTTTGGGATTTTTTACTGACTAAGAAATAAGATTTGGGATTCTTCGACACGAGGGTTAGAAGGATCGTGTTTATTTCTGGGATTTTTTTACTGACTAAGAAATCAGATTTGTGCTTCTACGATACGAAGGTTAGAGGGATCATGTTGATTTCTGGGATTTTTACTGACCAAGAAATCAGACTTGTGCTTCCTTCATATGAGGGTTAGAAGGATCATGTTTATTTCTGGGATTTTTTACTAACTAACAAATCAGATTTGGGTTTCTTCGTTGTGAGGGTTAGAAGGATCATTTTTATTTCTGTGATTTGTTACTGGCTAAGAAATCAGATTTTGATTCCTGGATACGAGGACTAGAAGGATCATGTTTATTTCTGGGATTTTTACTGACTAAGAAATCAGATTTTTTGCTTCCTCGACATGAGGGTTAGACGTATCATGATTATTTCTGGGATTTTTTACGAGGGTTAGAAGGATCATCTTTATTTCTGGGATTTTTTACTGGCTAAGAAATCAGATTTGTGCTTCTTCGATACGAGGGTTAAAAGGATCATGTTTATTTCCGGGATTTTTTACTGACTAAGAAATCAGATTTGGGATTCTTCGATACGAGGGTTAGAAGGATCATGTTTATTTCTGAGATTTTTACTGACTAGGAAATCGGATTTGCGATTCCTGGATACGAGGGTTAGAAGGATCATGTTTATTTCTGGGATTTTTCACTGACTAAGAAATCAGATTCGTGCTTCTACGATACGAGGGTTAGAAGGATCATCTTTTATTTCTGGGATTTTTTACTGACTAAGAAATCTGACTTGTGCTTCCTTGATATGAGGGTTAGAAGGATCATGTTTATTTCTGGATTCTTTACTGACTAAGAAATCAGATTTGTGCTTCCTCGATACGAGGGTTAGAAGGATCATGTTTATTTCTGGGATTTTTTTACTGACTAAGAATTCCGATTTGTGATTCCTGGATACAAGGGTTAGAAGGATCATCTTTATTTCTGGGATTTTTCACTGACTAAGAAATCAGATTTGTGATTCCTGGATATGAGGGTTAGTAGGATCATCTTTATTTCTGGGATATTTTACTGGCTAAGAAATCAGATTTGGGATTCTTGGATACGAGGGTTAGAAGGATCAGGTTTATTTCCGGGATTTTTTTACTGACTAAGAAATCAGATTTGTGATTCCTGGATGCGAGGGTTAGAAGGATCATCTTTATTTCTGGGATTTTTACTGACTAAGAAATCATATTTGTGATTCTTGGATACGAGGGTTAGAAGGATCATCTTTATTTCTGGGATTTTTACTGACTAAGAAATCAGATTTGTGCTTCTTCGATGTGAGGGTTAGAAGGATCATGTTTATTTCTGGGATCTTTTACTGACTAAGAAATCAGATTTGTGATTCCTGGATACAAGGGTTAGAAGGATCATGTTTATTTCTGGGATTTTGTACTGACTAAGAAATCAGATTTGTGATTCCTGGATGCGAGGGTTGGAAGGGTCATCTTTATTTCTGGGATTTTTA
This sequence comes from Artemia sinica, assembly GCA_027921565.1. Classification (NCBI taxonomy): domain Eukaryota; kingdom Metazoa; phylum Arthropoda; class Branchiopoda; order Anostraca; family Artemiidae; genus Artemia; species Artemia sinica. Next base: position 44,658,274 of record CM051258.1, read on the forward strand.
CTGACTAAGAAATCAGATTTGTGCTTCTTCGCTGCGAGGGTTAGAAGGATCATGTTTGTTTCTGAGATTTTTTACTGACTAAGAAATCAGATTTGTGATTCCTGGATACAAGGGTTAGAAGGATCATGTTTATTTCTTGGATTTTTTACTGACTAAGAAATCAGATTTGTGGTTCCTGGATGCGAGGGGTTAGCTGGATCATCTTTATTTCTGGGATTTTTACTGGCTAAGAAATCAGATTTGTGATTCCTGGATACGAGGGTTAGAAGGATCATCTTTATATCTGGGATTTTTACTGACTAAGAAATCAAATTTGTGCTTCTTCGATGCGAGGGTTAGAAGGATCATGTTTATTTCTGGGATTTTTTACTGACTAAGAAATCAGATTTGTGATTCCTGGATACGAGGGTTAGAAGGATCATCTTTATTTCTGGGATTTTTTTTACTGACTAAGAAATCAGATTTGTGCTTCCTTGACACTAGGCTTAGAAGGATCATGTTTATTTCTGGGATTTTTTTTTACTGATTAAGAAATCAGATTTGTGATTTCTGGATACGAGGGTTAGAAGGATCATGTTTATTTCTGGGATTTTTATTGACTAAGAAATCAGATTTTTGCTTCTTCGATGCGAGAGTTAGAAGGATCATCTTTATTTCTGGGATTTTTATTGACTAAGAAATCAGATTTGTGCTTCCTTGACACTAGGCTTAGAAGGATCATGTTTATTTCTGGGATTTTTTTTACTGATTAAGAAATCAGATTTGTGATTTCTGGATACGAGGGTTAGAAGGATCATGTTTATTTTTGGGATTTTTATTGACTAAGAAATCAGAATTGTGCTTCTTCGATACGAGGGTTAGAAGGATCATCTTTATTTCTGGGATTTTTTACTGATTAAGAAATCAGATTTGTGATTCCTGGATACGAGGGTTAGAAGGATCATGTTTATTTCTGGGATTTTTATTGACTAAGAAATCAGATTTGTGCTTCTTCAATACGAGGCTTAGAAGGATCATGTTTATTTCTGCGAATTTTTACTTTCTAAGAAATCAGATTTGTACTTCCTTGATACAAGGGTTAGAAGGATCATGCTTATTTCTGGGGTTTATTACTGACTGAGAAATCAGGTTTGTGCTTCTTCGATACGAGGGTTAGAAGGATCATCTTTATTTCTGGGATTTTTTTTTACTGACTAAGAAATCAGATTTGTGCTTCCTTGACACTAGGCTTAGAAGGATCAAGTTTATTTCTGGGATTTTTTTACTGATTAAGAAATCAGATTTGTGATTCCTGGATACGAGGGTTAGAAGGATCATGTTTATTTTTGGGATTTTTATTGACTAAGAAATCAGAATTGTGCTTCTTCGATACGAGGGTTAGAAGGATCATCTTTATTTCTGGGATTTTTTACTGATTAAGATATCAGATTTGTGATTCCTGGATACGAGGGTTAGAAGGATCATGTTTATTTCTGGGATTTTTATTGACTAAGAAATCAGATTTGTGCTTCTTCAATACGAGGCTTAGAAGGATCATGTTTATTTCTGCGAATTTTTACTTTCTAAGAAATCGGATTTGTACTTCCTTGATACAAGGGTTAGAAGGATCATGCTTATTTCTGAGGTTTATTACTGACTGAGAAATCAGGTTTGTGCTTCCTCGACATGTGACTAAGAAGGGTCATGGTTATTTCTGGGATTTCTTACTTGCTAAGAAATCCCATTGTGCTTCCTCGACACTAGGATTTGTGCTTCTTTGATACGAAGATTAGAAGGATCATCTTTTGTTTCTAGGATTTTTTAATGACCAAGAAATCAGATTTGTGCTTCCTCGATATGTGGCTAAGAAGGATCGTGTTTGTTTCTGGATTTTTTACTGGCTAAGAAATCAAATTTGTGCTTCTTCGATGCGAGGGTTAGAAGGATCATGTTTATTTTGGGATTTTTTACTGACTAAGAAATCAGATTTGGGATTCTTCGACACGAGGGTTAGAAGGATCGTGTTTATTTCTGGGATTTTTTACTGACTAAGAAATCAGATTTGTGCTTCTACGATACGAAGGTTAGAGGGATCATGTTGATTTCTGGGATTTTTTACTGACCAAGAAATCAGACTTGTGCTTCCTTCATATGAGGGTTAGAAGGATCATGTTTATTTCTGGGATTTTTACTAACTAACAAATCAGATTTGGGTTTCTTCGTTGTGAGGGTTAGAAGGATCATTTTTATTTCTGTGATTTGTTACTGGCTAAGAAATCAGATTTTTGATTCCTGGATACGAGGACTAGAAGGATCATGTTTATTTCTGGGATTTTTACTGACTAAGAAATCAGATTTGTGCTTCCTCGATACGAGGGTTAGACGTATCATGATTATTTCTGGGATTTTTTACGAGGGTTAGAAGGATCATCTTTATTTCTGGGATTTTTTTACTGGCTAAGAAATCAGATTTGTGCTTCTTCGATACGAGGGTTAAAAGGATCATGTTTATTTCCGGGATTTTTTACTGACTAAGAAATCAGATTTGGGATTCTTCGATACGAGGGTTAGAAGGATCATGTTTTATTTCTGAGATTTTTACTGACTAGGAAATCGGATTTGCGATTCCTGGATACGAGGGTTAGAAGGATAATGTTTATTTCTGGGATTTTTCACTGACTAAGAAATCAGATTCGTGCTTCTACGATACGAGGGTTAGAAGGATCATGTTTTATTTCTGGGATTTTTCACTGACTAAGAAATCAGATTTGTGCTTCCTTGATACGAGGGTTAGAAGGATCATCTTTTATTTCTGGGATTTTTTTACTGACTAAGAAATCAGACTTGTGCTTCCTTGATATGAGGGTTAGAAGGATCATGTTTATTTCTGGGATTCTTTACTGACTAAGAAATCGGATTTGTGCTTCCTCGATACGAGGGTTAGAAGGATCATGTTTATTTCTGGGATTTTTTACTGACTAAGAATTCCGATTTGTGATTCCTGGATACAAGGGTTAGAAGGATCATGTTTATTTCTGGGATTTTTTACTGACTAAGAAATCAGATTTGTGATTCCTGGATGCGAGGGTTGGAAGGGTCATCTTTATTTCTGGGATTTTTACTGACTAAGAAATAAGATTTGTGCTTCTTCGCTGCGAGGGTTAGAAGGATCATGTTTGTTTCTGAGATTTTTTACTGACTAAGAAATCAGATTTGTGATTCCTGGATACAAGGGTTAGAAGGATCATGTTTATTTCTTGGATTTTTTACTGACTAAGAAATCAGATTTGTGATTCCTGGATGCGAGGGTTAGCTGGATCATCTTTATTTCTGGGATTTTTACTGGCTAAGAAATCAGATTTGTGATTCCTGGATACGAGGGTTAGAAGGATCATCTTTATATCTGGGATTTTTACTGACTAAGGAATCAAATTTGTGCTTCTTCGATGCGAGGGTTAGAAGGATCATGTTTATATCTGGGATTTTTTACTGACTAAGAAGTCAGATTTGTGATTCCTGGATGCGAGGGTTAGAAGGATCATCGTTATTTCTGGGAATTATGCTGACTAAGAAATCAGATTACTGCTTCTTTGATGCGAGGGTTAGAAGGATCATGTTTATTTCTGGGATTTTTTACTGACTAAGAAGTCAGATTTGTGATTCCTTGATACAAGGGTTAGAAGGATCATGTTTACATTCTGGGATTTTTTGCTGACTAAGAAATCAGATTTGTGATTCCTGGATGCAAGAGTTAGAAGGATCATCTTTATTTCTGGGATTTTTACTGGCTAAGAAATCAGATTTGTGCTTCTTCGATGCGAGGGTTAGAAGGATCATGTTTATTTCTGGGATTTTTTGCTGACTAAGAAATCAGAATTGTGATTCCTGGATACGAGGGTTAGAAGGGTCATGTTTATTTCTGTGATTTTTTACTGACTAAGAAATCAGATTTGTAATTCCTGGATGCGAGGGTTAGAAGGATCATCTTTATTTCTGGGATTTTTACTGACTAAGAAATCAGATTTTTGACTCCTGGATACGAGGGTTAGAAGGATCACTTTTATTTTTGGGATTTGTACTGGCTAAGAAATCAGATTTGTGCTTCTTCGATGCGAGGGTTAGAAGGATCATGTTTATTTCTGGGATTTTTTACTGACTAAGAAATCAGATTTGTGATTCCTGGATACAAGGGCTAGAAGGATCATGTTTATTTGTGGGATTTTTTACTGACTAAGAAATCAGGTTTGTGATTCCTGGAGGCGAGGGTTAGAAGGATCATCTTTATTTCTGGGATTTTTACTGACTAAGAAATCAGATTTGTGATTCCTGGATACGAGGGTTAGAAGGATCATGTTTATTTCTGGGATTTTTACTGACTAAGAAATCAGATTTGTAATTCCTGGATGCGAGGGTTAGAAGGATCACCTTTATTTTTGGGATTTTTACTGGCTAAGAAATCAGATATGTGCTTCTTCGATGCGAGGGTTAGAAGGATCATGTTTATTTCTGGGATTTTTTACTGACTAAGAAATCAGATTTGTGATTCCTGGATACAAGGGCTAGAAGGATCATGTTTATTTGTGGGATTTTTTACTGACTAAGAAATCAGGTTTGTGATTCCTGGAGGCGAGGGTTAGAAGGATCATCTTTATTTCTGGGATTTTACTGACTAAGAAATCAGATTTGTGATTCCTGGATACGAGGGTTAGAAGGATCATCTTTATTTCTGGGATTTTTACTAACTAAGAAATCAGATTTGTGCTTCTTCGATGCGAGGGTTAGAAGGATCATGTTTATTTCTGGGATGTTTTACTGACTAAGAAATCAGATTTGTGATTCCTGGATGCAAGGGTCAGAAGGATCATCTTTATTTCTGGGATTTTTACTGGCTAAGAAATCAGATTTGTGCTTCTTCGATGCGAGGGTTAGAAGGATCATGTTTATTTCTGGGATTTTTTGCTGACTAAGAAATCAGAATTGTGATTCCTGGATACGAGGGTTAGAAGGATCATGTTTATTTCTGGGATTTTTTACTGACTAAGAAATCAGATTTGTAATTCCTGGATGCGAGGGTTAGAAGGATCACCTTTATTTTTGGGATTTTTACTGGCTAAGAAATCAGATTTGTGGTTCTTCTATGCGAGGGTTAGAAGGATCATGTTTAGTTCTGGGATTTTTTACTGACTAAGAAATCAGATTTGTGATTCCTGGATACAAGGGCTAGAAGGATCATGTTGATTTGTGGGATTTTTTACTGACTAAGAAATCAGGTTTGTGATTCCTGGAGGCGAGGGTTAGAAGGATCATCTTTATTTCTGGGATTTTTACTGACTAAGAAATCAGATTTGTGATTCCTGGATACGAGGGTTAGAAGGATCATGTTTATTTCTGGGATTTTTACTGACTAAGAAATCAGATTTGTAATTCCTGGATGCGAGGGTTAGAAGGATCACCTTTATTTTTGGGATTTTTACTGGCTAAGAAATCAGATTTGTGCTTCTTCGATGCGAGGGTTAGAAGGATCATGTTTATTTCTGGGATTTTTTACTGACTAAGAAATAAGATCTGTGATTCCTGGATACAAGGGCTAGAAGGATCATGTTTATTTGTGGGATTTTTTACTGACTAAGAAATCAGGTTTGTGATTCCTGGAGGCGAGGGTTAGAAGGATCATCTTTATTTCTGGGATTTTTTACTGACTAAGAAATCAGATTTGTGATTCCTGGATACGAGGGTTAGAAGGATCATCTTTATTTCTGGGATTTTTACTAACTAAGAAATCAGATTTGTGCTTCTTCGATGCGAGGGTTAGAAGGATCATGTTTATTTCTGGATGTTTTACTGACTAAGAAATCAGATTTGTGATTCCTGGATACAAGGGTTAGAAGGATCATGTTTTATTTCTGGGATTTTTTACTGACTAAGAAATCAGATTTGTGATTCTGGATGCGAGGGTTAGAAGGATCATCTTTATTTCTGGGATTTTTACTGACTAAGAAATCAGATTTGTGATTCCTGGATACAAGGGCTAGAAGGATCATGTTTATTTGTGGGATTTTTTACTGACTAAGAAATCAGGTTTGTGATTCCTGGAGGCGAGGGTTAGAAGGATCATCTTTATTTCTGGGATTTTTACTGACTAAGAAATCAGATTTGTGATTCCTGGATACGAGGGTTAGAAGGATCATGTTTATTTCTGGGATTTTTACTGACTAAGAAATCAGATTTGTAATTCCTGGATGCCAGGGTTAGAAGGATCACCTTTATTTTTAGGATTTTTACTGGCTAAGAAATCAGATTTGTGCTTCTTCGATGCGAGGGTTAGAAGGATCATGTTTATTTCTGGGATTTTTTACTGACTAAGAAATCAGATTTGTGATTCCTGGATACAAGGGCTAGAAGGATCATGTTTATTTGTGGGATTTTTTACTGACTAAGAAATCAGGTTTGTGATTCCTGGAGGCGAGGCTTAGAAGGATCATCTTTATTTCTGGGATTTTTACTGACTAAGAAATCAGATTTGTGATTCCTGGATACGAGGGTTAGAAGGATCATCTTTATTTCTGGGATTTTTACTAACTAAGAAATCAGATTTGTGCTTCTTCGATGCGAGGGTTAGAAGGATCATGTTTATTTCTGGGATGTTTTTACTGACTAAGAAATCAGATTTGTGATTCCTGGATACAAGGGTTAGAAGGATCATGTTTATTTCTGGGATTTTTTTTTACTGACTAAGAAATCAGATTTGTGATTCCTGGATGCGAGGGTTAGAAGGATCATCTTTATTTCTGGGATTTTTACTGACTAAGAAATCAGATTTTTGACTCCTGGATACGAGGGTTAGAAGGATCATCTTTATTTCTGGGATTTTTCACTTTGTACCTAAAAGACTAAAATTCAATCATACTAGTTTGGCACCGCTTCAAGATTCCTCTTATTTCGTTTTTCTTTTGCAGGTCATTTAGATAAAGACACGAGCTCAAAACCGATATTTTATAACAGTACCGTTGACCTGGGTAGTGTTCAACTCCATAGTTCGATTACAGCAAATCGCACCGATACAAGTGACTTATCGTTGAATTTGGATGAAACCTCAATGCCTTCTTTTGCTGCTGTAATCAGTGCGCAAACCATAGATCATTCACACTAACAAGATAAACGACATCCATTTGCCTAATTTAAATTAAGCATAGATTTATAAAATTTTGAAGTTAGATATATAAAAATATGTTATTTAAAATATCTAGATCATATTTGAGATAGATATATACTAAGTAAATATATTTATCAAATAGTGGATATGTCTAATATATTAAGTATAGATATATCAGATATATCAAATTGAAAGAACGGGAACAAGAATTTAAACGTTTTTTTGTAACCTGCCAAACCAAAATATGAAAAGTTTTGATAACCAATTTTGTGAAGTTAAGGATCTCTAATTAAAAAAGAAATAAATTTTTTGAAGAAACAGTTCCACTTAATTGATAATAAGAGTAAATTCCTCCTGTCTGTAGGTATAGTCGTATTTTCTATCAAAGAAATTGTGAAATATCACTTAAGAATAGTATTTCCTGAGCTATAAGTAGACAAAACTCATGGCGCATGCTTTTTTCCTAGGAAATGTTCACCATTACACTTTTTGCAAGTACGGAATTGATTATCGCCAACTGAAATCTGATCGTTTTATTGACATAACAAAATACAGAGCCATCTACAGTTAGATGCAAGATAAATTGATTGCATCTAGCAGTCAATTGACATTAGCTGACAGATGTTCTTTTTTTTTTTTATAAAAACTGCAAGAGTCACTTGTCTCCTTGTTTTGGTGATCTATGGTATTTTTGATATAGTGATATATTTAATTAACTTTAACAGAAAGTTTAAATACAAAAATCCATATGATTCACCCAAAACCAAACGGTTGGTGTGGGGTGTAACAGGTAAAAAAAAGTACATACATATACCGTCATTTAGATTCACTATAATAAGAAAGAAAGAAAAAAGAGAAAAAAAGAAAGAAAACAAAATAAATAAAGAATAATAATACTACAGGGACAGCAACTACATACCACATTCATGCTGTGGGGTCGCACTCACAAACTCACAAGCAATTACAACTTAATTTAAATTAAATCGAATCAAGTCACCTCCAAAACAAACAAAACTAGAATTCATGCTTACTTAGTAATTTTTCTTTCAATTTTGCTTTAAAACCACTAAAATTTTCTAGTTTCTTCATATCATTATCAAAATTATTCCATAAAATTATACCCTTTATAACAAAAGAAAACTTGGACTGGCAGACTGGTATAAGGATATGATTAATATTGCCGTTAAGTTGTACTTGCCCAAGTCTCCTAAGTTTAGGTAGCTTTGAAGTACAAGTAATTAAAGTTAATGGACCATTTTTTTTTTTTCGTGGTGACAAAACAGGTTAACTAGATGATATGAATTCTTACTTGGTTCGTAAGTTAATCGGTATCACGAGTGATGTATAATTCGCTTAATTTTACGTTTATATTCCCGAATTGGACCCTCCCATCATGTTCTAGTACCTCTCCCAGAAGCGAGAGTGTAAACTCAATAATTTGCAATCATTTAATTTTTGCATTAAATTTCTTGCCTCGTGACATTTTGACAAATGTGATTTGGATAACCTTTCCTATGTAAATTCAAGGACACATAAGGTGTTCTGGTCTTTTGAGACAATAGTCTCAAATGCTTTAAGGGTGTATCTGTGCTTGACATTATATCTCTATTTCCCACTCTTTCCGTTCCTTGAAATTGCAAAGGCAAAGGCATAATCGCAAGGCCCTTTTTATTAACCTTTTTTTCCTTGAATATTAGCTGTGACAACTTTAGATTAAACCATCTAATTGGCTTCATTCCAGTACCATTATGCAGATTCAATTCTATCAGCTCTCCTTTTTCCCACCCTTATTAGGAACTGTGTACTGTCTTTTAATAAAGCAGGTTTTGTACTCTGTGGGAGATTCAGGGATAAACAATAAAATTCATTAAAAATTGGGATTTTAAAAAGTAATTGAGTAATCAGGGCTGGAACAAAATTAACTGTTTCATAAAATCGCAAGTAAACTTTGATAAGTGTATAAGGCCCAAGAGAAAAAAATGCATTACTAAAAAGAAAAAAATTGATATAAATTGATTATCATCAAAAGAGATTCGTTGAGGAAAACTGGTTTTGGGAGAGGGTAAAAATATTGCCAAAAGTGCAATTAAAAAATTACATCATCAGTTTCATTTTCTTTCATCAATGATTTAAGCAATGGTGCTTCTTAATATGCAAGCATAGAACTTAAATTGGCCAGATTAAAACAACTGTTGGCATATTTTTCAGTCTTTAGACTGAATTCTTTGTAGCACAGCATAAATACTATACAGTATGGGAAATCTTGTACTCTCCATTAAAGATTTTGGGACACATTAGTCGCACACCTTTCGTCATGACTCGGCCTTTGTGCGTGTGCAATGACAAATTTTCAGCGCATTGCAATGGGAATATGGCGAACCTGTTGAAGCTGTTGCTGTGACGCTTTGGGAAACTTCTCAAACCGCGTACTGTGTTGCGTTCCACTTCTGAACCGAATTTTCCATGCTGTATAATATTTATGCTGTGCTTTGTAGTCTCAATCGATTCGGATATTATATATTTAGGCATTATTGAGGTGCAAATTTTATTTATTCTTTTCGTTGGTTTGTTTGTTTTGTTATTTTTTGGCTGGTTTTGTTTAGGGTAACATGCTATTCTTTGAGTCGTTTTGTAGAAAAGTTTTCTTTGTTATTGTTTTCAAGTTTTTCTAGTCTAAAAATGGTTTTGAGCTCTAGAAATTTTATTGTAATCAATTTTAGGATTGTAAGTGGTGCTTTAATGTATTTTTCTGTGAGAGCGACTGTGATCTCATATTGGTATTTTCCTTAGAAATTGAAAATGATATTTAAACACATTTTTTTAACAGCTATTACCAATGGGTAAGAGACGAATTGGCTACCCTCAGCCCTAGCCATAACTCTCTAAACAGAAGGGGCGTCGGTGTCACGTGCATCCTCTGAACAATATTTGTGAAAAAGAAATTTGTTCTAATGCTTAATGTTGGGGGACAACGCAGGATGATAATTCGTTATAATTTTGTGACTATTTGGAGGAATTAATATATTTATATTATTTCTTTGGGTGGGTGAAAGATAAAAGAAAAAGCATATTGTATGCGCAATGTCTCAATTTTTATTTGAGAGACATATTCTGCGGAATTAGGGAGCTAAGATTTGTCTGTTTAGAAAGCGAAAATTATTTTTGTGAAATTGTTTGCTATTGAATACGACTCTTCTTCTACTCTCAGTTAGATCTTGTATGATTTTATATATGCTTGAATATAATATTGGAAAAAGAAAAAACGAGATGTTCTTTCTTCTTCTGTTGATGTTATAATTTCTGAAAAAGTAGGGGGGGGGGAGAGAATAGGGGGTCATTTCATTGCTTTATTGTTAAAATTTGCGTCGTAGAATAGAAGGCAAACGACGCAATCCCAGAAGCTGCTTTGGGTAATATAATTAACTTTTTAATTAAAAAAGGAAAGTGCTACTAAAAAATAATAGGCTAAAAATTGCGTCGTGGAATAGAAGGCAAACGAGGCAATCCCAGTAGTTCCTTTGGGTAATATAATTAACTTTTAATTAAAAAAAGGAAAGTGCTAATAAAAATTGTTACATTTCTTAAAATCTGAAACCTCTATTTAAGGTTTCTTACTTTAATATCCGACGTATTTTAGAAAGAGAAAATAAATGTGCACTTCACATTATGTTGCATCTTGCATTTTTGGGAAAGAAACAGGACATTTGCAAACTTTTAATTCCTGCATTAAATCTCTTAATTCAGGGCACTTCGATGACCTTGATATGAATAACCATTCCCCATGTGAATTCAAGGATTTCTAAGGCATCCTAAGGTAATTTCTAACGTAAGGTAAGGTATTTTGAGACAATGGTCTCAACTTTCTTGGGAGTTGAGCTTAGACACAGTAATGGATCCACTATTTGGGATGGCGCCTGCCTAGAATTTTGATGACCTTTTGGTTGCTCGATATATTCTTAGGCTAGAGCCTTGAAAACCTTTGTCTTTTATTTTGCTCGAAGAGTCATATAAATTGAAACTGGAAAAGGCAAAAATAAGGGGAAATTGCACCAAAGCTAATGGAAACCGTCTTGGTCTGCCATGGCTAACACACATGCTGCTAAATTAAAACAATTTCCTAGATGTTGATAGGAGCTCGGGCCTCCAAAATAAAAAGTAATTGTGCACAAAATACAGAACATCATAAATTCATCATGAACAATCGCAAATTGGTTAAAGTAAATGCCAGCGTTATATATTGAGCTCTGAATCGGAATAATTATAAAAAGGGATGTTTTCTTTTTTGTTATCATTCGATCCATCAGGATCAGCACATGGTTCAAAAAGCCAAATAAAAAACAAAAACGCTTTTAGCCCTATCATTGCATTTTGTAGAACGGGTTTTTACCGCAATCCTTGCACTAAAATTTAGGCTATGTTTTTTCTTACCTGTAAGTCATTCAAAAGAAGGAAAGGTCTTCTTGAAACAAAAATATTGATTACTTGTAACCGTCAGGGCGTTAGTGATCGAATGTTCAGCCAAGGGGCGGGAGAAAGGCAATCTCAAGGCTTCAACATGTATTGACTGCTTTAGACACAGCTACAAGTGGTATAGGCATTAAGACATGAAAATACTCAACCTTAGGCTTTGAAGTTCGGAGTTTTGCAAGTTAGTAGTTGATGGCAAAACGTGTAGACTTCGTGAAAAGTTGCATGAGATTTGCTCAAAACCTGAAATGTGGAGCTTGTAGGTTTTTAACCAATCAACTTTCATATAAAAAAAAGTGAAACACCTTTAGTATTAAATATATAAGGTTTTTTTTTTTTTTTTCGCTCCTCCCTAGAGAAAATCCTAGAACCTAGAGAACCTAAAATTAGAGTAAACTTCCATACTACCTTTCTGCGAATTATACAAATATCTGCCGTTGTAGTATTTCAAAGTTTTTATTTAAAAAATTAGGTCTCATAAGAACCTCTGAAAACTCTTTGTTTAAAATATATTACTTAAAGAATATTTAAAGAATATTCTTTAAGTAATATATTTTAAGAATATTTAAAGAAATTATTTAAAGAATACAATTCTAAAAACGGTAACCATTGAATAATGGATTATTGCAAAATGTCCGTATTTCTCGTTGCAGTTGCTATTCACGTACCCCCAGCTGTTTTAATCCTTGAAAAGTGAATCCAAAAAATTTATATGTAATATGTGATAAAGATTGTACTTCAGCAAAAGATGAAGAGAAAAATAAAATATTTGAGGCCAACCAAAAAAAAAAAAAGTAAAAAAGAGAAAATGTTTGTGTAAGAAAGTTACATCGGTCCATGTTCTTTTGTATGCGGAAGGTAAATTCTAATGAAGCAACCTTTCTCATTCGGTTAAAGAACCGAATGAGAAAGGTTCTATACTAAATAAGAAAATAATCCAAGGGATCTGCCATGAAAAAAATATAATACATAAAAATAGCTTTATTTACAACTTCATTGCTATTGCTATTTGGATGATTAAGTTCGGAATGTATTACTTATAATTAAATAAATTGGTACATTAGGTCTGTTCTCCGACAATCAAACTATTACACTTTTAATCTTACTGCTACTACTACTACTGTTAGTAACAACTCGCTGCAGCACAAAGCCACCTGACGCCAACACAGCTACGCACCATCCTCCTACCATCCCAATCTATTCCAAACCTCCCTCTTTACCCCCCCCCCCCCCATGCAGTTTCCATTTCCCTTAAATCTTTCCTTACGACATTCTCCCACACAATTCGAGGGCGACCTGCTTATCGTTTTGCCCTAGACAACTGCCGACAAGGACGATCTGGGACAATATGTCATCGTTCATCCACAGAACTTGTCCTAGTCATGTCAACCTTTCTCTCATTATAGACCTAGAAAGAGGATTCGCCATGGTTCTCACACAGCTTACCGTTTAAGATACGGTCTGTCAGTTTGTTACCCAAAACAACCTTATGCCATTTCTCTGGAAAATATGTAGCAAATACTACTACTACTACTGTTATTAACAACTCACTGCAGCACCAAGTTGCCTGAGGCGAACACAGCTACGGACGCTCCACCTACATCCCAATCTTCAAACCTTCGCTCTTTGCACCGTCCCAGGAAGTTCCCATTTCCTTTAAATCTTTCTTTATGACATCCTCCCACCCAACCACGGAAGGCCTGCCTTCCTTTTAGCCCTAGACGGTTGGCTGAAAAGGACAATCTTCGGCAATCTGTCATCCTTCACCATCTCAATCTTTCTCTCATTATAGCCCTAGAAAGCGGGATTGATCATACTTTTCGTACAGCCTACTGTTTGAAATACGGTCAGTCAGCCAGGTACCCAGAACAATCCGTAGGCAATTTCTCTGGAAAACATCAAGCAAATCTTCATCTGCTTTCAGGAGCGCCCATGCTTCAGAGCCATATTTGACTACTGTCATCACTGTAGCTTCCAAAATTTTAGTCTTAATTTGCAGACTTAACTTCCAAACTTTGTTTAACTGTGAAAAAACATCCCGAGCCTTGGCTATTCTATTTTTAACATCTTCACTGATCCTACCATCTTTACTAATAATGCTACCAAGGTAAGTGAAGCTGTCCACCTGATCAATCTTTTCGTTACCAAATGTCACCTTTTCATCTTCACTTATTCCTAGCCTTAGCGACTTAGTCTTCTTAAAATTATTTTTAAACTTATTCTAGCACCCTGAAATCGCAAAACCTCTAAGAGTTCATTCATTTTGCTCACACTTTCATCTAGGATGCTTAAATCATCAGCATAATCTAAATCCAGGATAGTTTTTCCTCTCATTTGATTCCGCAGTATCCCTTTGCCTTTCATTTGCTCCTTAAGACAAAGTCCATCAAAATGATCCATATAAGGGTGATAGAACACAGCCCTGCTAACTCCTGATTTAATACGAAACCAGCTGCTAATCTCATTTTCTACTTTAACCGCAGCAGTGTTATTCTCGTACATAGCACTTATCACTTTAATGTATTTGTCTGGTATACCATACAAGGATAAGACCTTCGCTATGGCTCTTATATCAACAGAATCGAACGCTTACTTATAATCTACAAAACTGAGGACCAAAAGTGTTTGATAACTCAGGAACTTCTCAATTATTAACCTAAGAGTACAAATTTGGTCGACACATTCTCTACCTTTACTAAAACCGCACTGTTCTTCTCTTATAACTTTTGTCTACAGCATTTCTCAGTCTAAAAAGTATCATATTACTAAGTAATTTGCTACCTTCAGAGACCAGACTAATGCCACGATAATTACCACACTCCCTCTTATCACCTTTCTTATACAGTGGTTTGGTTTAATTAAGGTTTTCCTACAATCGCTAGGTACTTCCCCTTTTTCAAAAATCATTTTCATAATCTTCAGTAACTTGAGTGAAAAAAGAAAGGCATACATCTCATAAGGAAGACTTGTATTTGAATAATTGGCACAAAAACAAAACAGATATTTCTATGTAGAAATCAATTAAGAGACACATTAAAAGAAGAAAAGAAACTGCTAAAAAGTGATTTTCAATAATGACTACATATAGAACGGTACATTCTGAGGTAAAATGTGAAAATTTCTATATTACAAAATGCAACCAACAAACAACTTCACTAATCAGTTGTTTTATTTTTGATCTAATTCGGACATTCATATTTGAGCAAACGGAGGTTTGTCGAAGATAAAGGCAGAGTCTCGAAGCTCTAACTGCAGCATAGGGTCAGAGTTAAGGTCTTTTTCCTTTTTTTGCTCATGACCTTTCACAAACACTTTAAAATTATTCAATAATAATCAAAGAACATAACGAAGATAATAAATCTCTATTTAGCCCGGGAAAACAAATTTAAAGAGCAAAAATGTCTACTATTAAAACATCGACGCATTCTTCTATCTTGTTATTAGCAGCGGTTTTAGTAAATCAAATATCACTAGAGGGCATAAGCGGGGGGGGGGGGGCTTGAGTTTGGAGGCAATTGCCCATCCTGAATTTGAAAAACACTTAGGTTGGGTCTTCCTTTAAAAAAAAATAGAAAATACTCAGCTCCCAAAGATTTTGAGAAATGTATCCTTTTGTATCTTCACTGAAAAAAATCCCCCCCCCCTCCTTCCTACATTTTCATGAATTAGCACCACTGAATGTTATAACAACACACAAAATAACATTACAAGAAGCAATTTACGTTTAAGAAAAAAACGTGGACAAACAAAGATAAGACGGAGACTAGCACAAAGATAACAAAAATTGGAAATGTTCTCGTTATTGAAAAATGGAAGACGTAGCGGCAGATTGTAACTAAAGTATCAAGCACCTTTTCTTTAGAGCTAACAAAAGGATTACATACGATTTAGCGAATTACCAACGGTAGAAATAATCGCACACCGACATATTAGCGTGTAAATTCAAAATATACATCCAATAGTAAAGAAATGTTTTCCATGCCATAACAGCAGTCTGTTTAAAATATACTACATAGGTGGAAAACTTCAGTTATTTGATCCGACAATCAGTAGTTTGACTGGATCTCTTAGCTCTTTAGTACACGTGATGCGCATTGAAACAAAAATCTAAACATCTTCAAACCCCAAAAAAGGTCGTATCACACGCGTTCCAGTGCTTTCTAGGGCCCATTTCCACGAGGCTGTCAGTTGAATTCATTTTCATTTTTCATCCTCGCGAAAACAAACATTCCTGTATCCAACTGAACTTCGGTCAAGTTGGATGATCTCAAGACCAACGAGAGATGGATGAGAGGAGGATGGAAGCAAAACATATTCTTCTGAAAAACGCAGCGCAAAGACACATTTTCACATAAATGGATGGTTTCTGTTCAGTTCTCATCCTCGTAAAACCGGCCCTAGCTCAAGGGCTTTTTTACAAAAGTTTATATATTACTTACCCGAAACAAAGCCGCGATTTACAGCTAATCACAGTAAAGTTTCTTTCAGATTATGCTGTTTCGTTCGAGTCAAAACAAAAGAGGCACGCCTCATATTTTTTATAGTTTTCATGAGAGCAAAATCAAGTTTTTAAAGCATTTTGTGGCAATAACTTTAAAATGGCAAGTTTTTCGGTTCCGACAAGTTTTGAAATTCCGTTCTTGGGGAGGTGAGGTACTGTAGAAAAACTTTGTCTCGGCTCCCTCACGGGGTTAAGCAAAACCAGGATACTTAATTACAAAAGGAATTTGAAATTATAATGAATTTCGATGTTTGATTCTTACGGGGAAAGCAATGGAAGTTGTGCCGTCAAGACGATTAATTTTCAGTTTCCTACATTGCTTATTTTTGACTTCATGTTACCAATCATGCCAGTTTAGCCAACAATGATACTATCAGTGGGCTATTATGTATTAACTTTTTATCTTTTTTTTTTTGGAGGGGGGCTGTTTGAAAAAGTGCCCAAAGTGGGTGAATTTTGTAGAAAGTGCAATACATTCTCGACGGGTTAATAGTAACAGGGTGGTATGGGTTGATAGTGACCATTACCTCCTCGATAGAAAACTAACTACCCCTAGAAATGTGCTCAACTCTAAGTATAATTCTTAGATATAAGTTGTTCCTCATAGCTTAAACCCAAGGTATTAAGGTCTCAGTCATATTAGTCTCTTTTTTGGTTTTAAATCATTCCCAAAAGATAGTATCTTCAGAGTTTGACAACTTCTGGAAATGCAGTTCTTGCGATTGCTCAGTTTGTTCAACCTTAGACAAAAAATCACAAGAAATAGTTGCTTACTATTTCTTGTGATACAGTAACACAAGAATATACTATAATAACATAATCAACTGTATTCATGAATCAGCCAAATGGTTAATAGTAGGAGTAAAAGAATCTGATTTTTTTTTTTTTTTTTTTTTTTTAAATGAAACTAGACAATACACAAAAAGACAAGGGCCAAAGGTAATTGGACAGCAGGATCTGTCTAGAATATCCTCAAGGAATCTAAATTTGAGCCTTCATATTAATACGAAGAGGGGGCTTCTTAGGAGGTGGCGTTGGCGGAGTGTCAGGGTCTACTTCCACAATTGTGTTGTCAAGCTCATCTTGTGGCACGGCAGGTAAAACCTAAAAAACAGCAATCTTAAACAAAATGGAATGCCTAGGGAAATCCCACATGCCAAAGTTTCTTGAAAAATAAAAGATGAGGAAACTCAATCTTTTTTTCCCCTCCAGTTCTGGTTATTTTGCAGAGCAACTCAAGTGTTTTCATTTTTTTTTCCTTTAATATGAAACAGTGGTTAGTAGATAGGTAACGGTAAAAGATGGAAATTGGAAAAAATTTCGAGTATGGGGATCGTGAAAAAAGAAAAGACAAGTTTCGCTGAAATGGGAATACATCCAAACAATTAACAAAATTACAATCACTGCTGTTTTCTAGCATTCTAAAAAGTATAAATAGAAAGTAAAACGAAACCGCCCTAAATCTGAAAATAAACCTCCAAGGGATTATTCAACGTTGAATTTGCATAGAGCAAATAATTATCTCTTTGGATCCCTATCTTTCTTTTCGATTAGTAGAGAATATCTCTTCAAAAGTCAATCTGAAATTCCCATTTTCAGATTTTTTTTTTTTTACTACAATTTTTTATTGCCATAGAATTTCTGAAATTTGTACGCATTTACGGATCAGGTCTAGAAGCAGACTGAAGCAAGTCCATCTAAGGTTCGACCCATGGGTAGGGAAAAGAAAAAGGGGAGGGGGGAGAGGCTTGAAATCTCGTCATTTGCACATCTACTAGAAAAGGCTGCCATACTCTAATCTAAATTTATAAAAAAAAATCCATAGTCGTGTTGTGAATTGGACTCTGTACACAATCTGACTTCCGCTAGCGACATAGAGGGGAGTAGGGGCCAAATTATTGTAATCAGGATATGTGCAATAATAGATTATCGGCTCTCAGACAATCTAGGTAGGAAATAAGAACTAGTGTTTTAGTAATCCCTTGTAGGGATATAAACATGACCCTACCCCTGTAAGGGAAGGAACAAGGCGAAGGGTCCCTAAATTGTTGATCTTAACTATTTAAAGGGTTCCGATTTTTTTTTTTTTTTCATGAGAGCCTGATAATCAGATTTTAATTCCAAATTTGAGGAAAGTAAGAGTAAGTGTAAAAAATGAAGCATTGGGTGTCTGAACACAGTCCATCCTCTACAGGAGGATGAGGAGAAGGTTTTTAAATCTATTCTATCCCAATCTAAAAAATTATCAAATATCTAACGAACCCAGTGTCTAATTTAGCCTATTTATTCTCTTTTGGGATCCAGTCCTAACGCGACATCTGCTGACATATGTAGACGAGGCTCTTGTCATCACGACGTCTGCCAGAACTGGTTGCTGGCTCTGAAACAAAACTTGGTGGGAAATGAGAGCTAATATACTACTTGTATCTTTGGGGATCTGGACTAGAACCAAATCAAATGATCGGAGGGAAACGAAGGTCACGAAATTCATGTCGTCATAACGATAACTAGAAGAATTTTTTGTTCCGAACCACACTTATCCTGAAGTAATATTTGATGGGCTATTTCTCCCATTTGAAGTCATGGACAAACTCCTGTGTAGGGAGAGATTGCAGCGTTTTGCAAACATGGCAGCGTTTTGCAAACTGGCAGGCGTGCCTCCCAAGGGAAGCATGGACTGAACAAAAGCTAGGTTCATCATCTCAATATAAACTACTGAGATTTTATAGATGCTGCTGAATACTCCATTCAGGGAATATCAATAAGACGATCGTTCGAGACGATCTTTACGATCGATAAGTTTCTCAAATACGCACTACAAAATCGCCTTACAAGAAGAACAAGGAACTGATGCAGCTAAAGCCGCATATCTGATTGGATATCTTCGATGTGTGTTGAAGAAAGTAATATAACTGACCATATATTTTTGCAAACCCATTCGCGCAAAGCCGCATCCAATGAAATTTTTAATTTAATTGATATTTTAATTAGAACGACATTTAGTGGGAAAATTGCTTTTGGCTTTGGACAGACAGTGCAAAGTCTGTGTCAGGACACAAAACTGGCATTCTAGCACTAATTAGATGAAAACACCAGAAGCTCTCTGGACGCACTGAATGCTCCACAGAGCAGCTCTCGTATCAAAAAATATAAGTG
This sequence comes from Artemia sinica, assembly GCA_027921565.1. Lineage (NCBI taxonomy): Eukaryota > Metazoa > Arthropoda > Branchiopoda > Anostraca > Artemiidae > Artemia > Artemia sinica. Next base: position 44,677,530 of record CM051258.1, read on the forward strand.
AGGAACTTAAACATTTTTGCAAAAGTATTGAAAGTTATAAACTACATAAAAACCCTTCCATTATAAGTTAGATTATTTACAAGGCTTGTGACGATATGGGAGCTACTTACACTTCCGTTTTGCACTAATGTGAAGAACGCTGGCTATCTTGTGCCGAAATGATTCACAGGATACATGAGCTCAAAGGGGAAATTGTGATTTTTACCGAAGAAAATCAAAACGAGGACGCAAGTATGTTTAGGGATGGTAATTCAATTATAAACTGACCTATTTGGTGGATATTTTCGGAAGATTCAGTTTTTTGAATAAATCGATGTATGGGCCACAAATGTATCAATGATTCAGAAAGATAATGTAAAGCATCCATAATAAAAAAGGAGCTAAGGAAGGAAATCGAGCTTTCTTTTTCAAAAGAAAAAGCTTGACATGTTTCCACTTTTAAATTCATGTGCACAAGAAATGAGAAAGAAAACTTGATTGAATTAGCTTGCTATAGTTCTTCCAAACTAAATTTCAGAATACATACCTAATTCGATTTTGTAGCCAAGATAACATAGAACAAAGATCTATTTGTCGAATACTTGGATGCTCGAACACATGATCTCGATTTTTTAAAAAAAATATGCGCAGATTCAGAATCCATAATCGACGAAGAAGATGACAAATTTGAATGCACAAGTAATGAGAAAGAAAACTTCATTGAATTAGCTTGCTATAGTTCTTCCAAACTAAATTTTCAGAATACATACCTAATTCGATTTTGTAGCCAAGATAACATAGAACAAAGATCCATTTGTCGAACACTTGGATGCTCGAACACATGATCTCGATTTTAAAAAAATATGCGCAGATACAGAATCCATTAATCGACGAAGAAGATGACAAATTTGAATGCACAAGTAATGAGAAAGAAAACTTCATTGAATTAGCTTCTTATAGTTCTTCCAAACTAAATTTTCAGAATACATCCCTAATTCGATTTTGTAGCCAAGATAACATAGAACAAAGATCCATTTGTCGAACACTTGGATGCTCGAACACATGATCTCGATTTTAAAAAAATATGCGCAGATTCAGAATCCATTAATCGACGAAGAAGATGACAAATTTGAATGCACAAGTAATGAGAAAGAAAACTTCATTGAATTAGCTTCTTATAGTTCTTCCAAACTAAATTTTCAGAATACATCCTAATTCGATTTTGTAGCCAAGATAACATAGAACAAAGATCCATTTGTCGAACACTTGGATGCTCGAACACATGATCTTGATATAAAAAAAAAATATGCGCAGATTCAGAATCCATTAATCGACGAAGAAGATGACAAATTTGAATGGACAATAAATGAGAAAGAGAACTTCATTGAATTAGCTTGTTATAGTTCTTCCAAAACTAAATTTTCAGAATACACCCCTGATTCAATTTTGGCTAGATATTAGGAGTGAATATAATATTTTGTCAAAGAACGCTTTAAAAGTATTGATGCCGTTCGCAAAATCTTATTTATACTAAACAGGATTTTCTGCATTAGCTGAAATGAAACCGAAAAATCGTGTTCATTTGTAGTCATTTCACCATTGACACCGAGATTTAACAACCATTGTGCTGATTATAGGCAAGCACATCCATCTCATTACAAAACAATAATATAAAATTATTATTCCTTTCCTTTATTCGTAAAAGTTTGTCTAGTACTAAACATTTTCATTTCTGTATTATTTTGTAAAATGGTAGGGAGGAACGATATGATCAAACATTTTTAAGGAAGTCGTGGTAAAATAAAGTTTAGAAAACATCTATCTTTGGCATAGATAGATACAAAATGGTCTTATGGTAAATATCTCTTTCAAAAGTGGTTGTCGGACATCAACCAAATTCAGTGGGAAGCAGGAGTTGATGTCCTAATTGTACTTTTGGGGGACCGAGCCTGTTTTGATTTATTCGATTGGCAGTAAACAGTTGGGCAGTAGACTAGGTAGCAAGTAAGAGTTAACGTCGGTTGGGCTTTTTCTCGAATTACGGATGCAACCTAAGTTCTGCAGAGAAGTGTTTATCCTTGAAGCCTCGTCATCAGGAGATCTACCCAAATGGCCAGTCGAACAAAATTTAATGGGAAGTAAGATTTGGCAAAATTCAATCTTTGTGGGGGAAAAAAGGATCCCTCTTTCCTTGTAATTTTGACTCATCAAGACGCATTTCTTTTAATCGTGCCAACTATTAGAACAGGTTTGTCGGATTTCAGAGCAACTTGATGGAGAATAAGAGCTGTTTTCAGCATTGTCTCTTTTTTGAGTTCAAACACGGCCCGATCTGAGTAACAGGATGCATATTTCCAGTTTTTAATCAGGAAGTCTATCATAAGATGGTGTCCAATGCCTGGCAAACTTTCTTAATTTTCTATTAAGCATATCTATAAGAAGATGGCATATTATCCCAACCAGGCTTAATAGGAAGTAAGAAGTAGTTTACAGATTAACTTTTAATGGTTTTTCCTCATCTGACTCCTTGCAAGAGAGGGGGAGGGGGGGTTAAAATATTTTCATTAGGACGAATTCATCTCTAAAACTTGGCCTATAGCTGAAATTATGGTCTTTGGTGGCCATACTCAATCAGGCCTCAGTATACATCATCCGCATCTAGCATCTAAATGTTAAATTAACTTCTGAAACAATAATTTAAAGCTCATAGCAGTTTTGTATGCTTGTCTTTTTTTTGGTATTAATGCATGCATGTAATTATTTCCCCTGTGGACATGCAGAACAAGAATAAAAAAGAGGCTTTTAAGCTATAGTAAAGGATACAAAATGAAGAGTTGATTCATACAGCGTCTTAAGACACGACCTATCCGCAAAATTTTATTTCGAGGGCAAAAATCCATCAAAAAGCAAAACGTGAAAATTATGTGAAAACTACGAGTTAAATCTGGAAAATCACGAAATTTTAGGAAAGTCTCGTCCCTGGGCATCTCCATCTTTCACGTATGCCTGTCACAGAACATCCTTTTAGAGTGCAATATATGAGTGTATCCAGAAAAAGAGTATCCAGTTCCAGAACTATCCCTGCAAGGCGTCCTCATGGATGGGGGGGGGGATGGTAGGCGACTTTGTTTAAATTTGAGAAATGATATGAAACTACGTAGTTTTATGTATTCAGTGGCTAAAACAGATATTTTCCATATTTTAAGTTAAACTATGTTAAAACTAAGTTAAAGACCAAAATTTTTGTTCCCTCTGACTTGCTTAAACTTACAAGACATGTAGACAGAATCAAGGAGGTCCCTTTTGGTCTAGTCAATCAAGACAAATCCTTATACAAAAATTTGGTTATATTGACACATGTACAAGAATATCCGAAAGAGTTCTATTTGATTGTTTGCTACTATTCATGGTGATGTTCGACATTTATTTCAAATTTTCCTGGATTGAACTTCTCTTTTCTTGTAGTTCTGTCTTCAGCCGTAAGATTACTGTAATGTCTACTTATTCGACACATTCATCAATTATAACCACGGAAAATGTGAATCTGTCAATACAGAAACATATGGGAAATATTTCGTTGCTTTTATATATGACGGGAATGTAAAGTAAAAAAGAAAAATCCAATAAACTTTGGAGTCACTAACATGAATTTAAGGCATTCAACTACGAAGAATCTTTTCGGGTATAATACATCCTCTTTCGTTATATCTGATAAGAGCGTTAAACTTACCTTGAAGTTGTATCTTGTACATTGTTTCTAGTTCTTTTACAGATGCTATGCAAAAAACAAACAACATTTGACAATAATTTCACTTGATTTTTTTTAATAAATTGGAATGCAAAGGGAAATGAAACACAAGTGGATTTTCTTGTCTGAATACCTATTCGTAAATAAGCCAAGGATTACTTACTCTACTCTTTGGTGAAGCTATAGGAGTTGATGATCGCTCAATTATATTTTCTCAAAATCCATTGACACCGAGCTACTTGTCTTGGCAGGTAAAGGGGGAGGCTGATCATCGTACGAGTCTGAAAATTAAGCACATGTATGAGATGCACAAAAATAAAAGATATTTTGTAATGCAACAAAATGTCAAAAACGCGCATATTGTTAGACCATACTTTCTTAGACAACACTGCCTTTCAATTTATAATTAAATGAAATGAAAACATAATAATGGATAAAACTTTTAATCAAGACAGTGAGATTTAAAAAAGACACTTGTTATACAAATACTAATAAAAGTTGTACTAGGAAAAAAACCACAGATTAAACAAATTAAAACATACTAGAAAATAAACATAAAAGGATGAGAAAAACATGCACACATTGTTCAGAAAAAGAAAAAAAAATGACAAACATTCGCATGTGATCGGTAAGACTTAAGTCGGTGCCTCGGTACCCGGGACGGGCCTCTATGAATCTGAAATTGGAGTCCGGGTATCGAAGAGCCAATGTTAGTGGGAACAACATATGTAAACTATAGTTGTTGTTTTCAATACGAATCTGACGTGACGATCAAACGCAAACGCATATCTGAGAAATGACTTTTTTTTTATCGTCAACTCGAATTGTTATATCTAATGTTCATCCCCTTTGATTTTGGACTTTATCGATCAATACTTTCTAAATAAATGGTGAACAAATGCTGTCCCAAGAACTAATTATGCTAAGTGATGTTCCGCAGAGAACCATAGTTTGACCTACGTTATTCACGTGCTATAAACATGCCATCTTTTAAGTTCAGATAAACATGACTCTTTAGGTAGATGACTCGAAGCAGACTAGACTTGTTCATTCCACTTGTGTAACCCTATAATATGGTCTTACCATAATACCATTGTGGACTAAAAAAAAAAAAAAAGAGCCTTGACTTCAGTCCAATTAATTGTAAGATCAAAGTAATGATGAGTACACTGTCGACAAACCCTCTTTCAAATGTAAACACTGACGCTGAAAAGTTTAAGACACCCTAGGCAATTGTAAATGCTAATGTTGACAGAGATTTTGAAGGCTTTGTCGACAGTAGCCTGAAGTTAAAAGATCACTCAGAAGCCATTGCTTTTAGTCTACTTTGAGTTGTCGGCACAATCAAGAAGGCAATAGCATGCACAGAAGTATACGGTACTGGTTGTATTGGGCACAAGTCAAAACAAAATTTGATGTCAGTTTAAAATTCAGCTGCTAGAACAACGTAAGTTAGATAATTTCCTGATTGTGGTAGTCAATAAACATTGAATTGACGAATGCAAACTCTAAGACAACTCCAAGAAGTCGTTTTCTAATAGCAAAGCGACTGCGAGCAGCATGAAAATATTTAACAGGCATCTTCATCAGGTGAGGCAATTTGGTCGTTGGCCAGAGGTACTTGTTAAAATTACGGGCAAAATAAAACCCTACACTGTGTCATTATTGTACATTTTATATCTGTATATCATAATACAACTATATTAGTTTACAAACTGGTGTACTTTGTATTCATTTCTAATAGTTTTTAGGATCAGGAAAGGTATGTTCATGCAAGTGGCTGTGCTAATATTTTGAATAAAGTTTTGTAAAGAAATGACATGGTTTTTTCAATTATTAATATAATGTATTTGTGATAATTACTTGATGTTAGAGATATTCGTTTGTTCTCACCCTTAAACAGATCAGTGAGAAAACTAAATCCATTATGTTTGAGAGAAAGTAAGGTAGGCCTGAGGTACATATATGTTTGGTTAGGCTTTATCTTTTGGGGTCAAATAACACAGAATAAGATCAGAAATTTTACACAAAGCTTCCATTATATTAATGTGGACAGTGACCAAATGAGGTGAGACAAATTCTAATAATTGTTCTAGCAAGAAACTGTTCTAGCAAGAAACAATCTAGCAAGAAACTGTTCTTGCTAGAAAAATAAAAGTAAAAGAGCGTAAAGAATAGGTGAAAACTTACTCAATGACTCCATGCTTCTTTGTTGGATAGGCGTGGTAACAGAGCTTGATGACTGACTAGCATTGCTTAATCTGCGCATTCCACTATTTCGCCTCTCTCGAATACTTTCAGGTCGCAGAGGTCTTGTACTTGTTAACTGCAAATAGATACTATACGTAAAGTACTTAATTATCCACTTAGATGATATTCAGTGATTGTCCTAGTCCCTGTTTTTTAAACATCAAGCATTCTTTTTTCTCCATAAATCTCAAATCAATTTTGCCACAGGTTGAAAAATATCTTTCGAATCGTTTCCGATTATGAAACTACTGTATATACTTTACGAAAAAGTGTGCAATCATATTTAGGTATACTCATTACTGCGTAGAAAGTAAGTATCATAAATACGGTAAACTTATGGTATTAAAAAACTATTAATAATCAATAAATGAATTGTAAAGATGAAATATAAACAAGGTAATTTCTGTACTCTTTTATTGCTCTGAAAATACTTTCTTCAAACAGAAATCAAGCCTTTAGATCAGCTTTCTTTTGAATTATATGTGCAAAGCCTTACCAATTTTAGAATTTTTTTTTTTTTTATTTTAGGCTGCTTTAAGCTTAGTGCTTACAATTTTCAGATTTTTTTTTTTTTTTTTAATTAATGAGGTGAGAACATATGACAGAGTTGATTTTTGAATTAAAATTAAGTTGTCATCAATCCATGGCTAATTCGAGAAAAAGCCAAGACAGTTGATAGTCTGAGCGAGTGAGAGGCACAGCTGGCATAAGCTTTATTCAGGAATGTATAAAAATGATCAATTCCCCTTATTGATAGATAGTCTATCATCTATCCATCCATCTTGGGGCAAAAAAACTAGAACAGATAGTCATTTTTTTTTTTCCCCACCTCCTCTCCTCTCGGTGACTTTCAAATTTTCTTTAAAAATATCTCATAATTTATTTAATGTCACCTACTCTTTTCTTAATAAAAAAAAAACTTCTTCAAAAATTTCAAAATATTAAATATAAGACAGATAGTCATAGAACTTTGGGGATGATCGAGATTTCTACGTTGACTCATGACGGACAATATTGACTGACCTGTATGCAAAAAGGGGGGGGGGGACTGAATTTGCTTGGATTCACAGGCGAACAAGTGACCTAAGCCTAATAAGCTCGCCTTCTTTGAGTCTTTTATTTTTAATTAACATGGTAAGAACATTTGACAGACAGCTGCAAGCATGCTTTTCTACACCAAGACATACACTTAGCTTAGTTAAAAAGCTAGATGTCTCAAACAATCCCCCAAGAGTCTCACAAAACATTGTTAACAATTAACAAACGAATTACAAAAATGAGACAAAACGAAGATAATTCCTGTACTTTTTATTGCTTTGATATACCTTGTTCAACCAGTAGTTAAGCTTTTAGACCAGTTTTATTTTAAATTATATTGTTTAGCCTGCTATTTTTATTTTTCATTAATTTTAGGTTGATTTTTGTTTAGTGGTTAAAAGCTTTTTGATTTTTTTTCACGAACAAGGTGAAAACATATGACGAAAGGTTATGGATATGCTTTTAGAAACACAGACAAACAGCTTACTTCAATAGACAGAGGTCCACCAAAAGTTTCACACCGGGATGGTGTCAAGCAGTACGACAAATGACTTTTTTTTTACTAATCTATTCGGATTTGAGAACTCTGGCAAAGAGACATACAAAAGTTGTATCTGTATCCAATACCAAGCAGGTCAATTCGCGCTTTTTTTTTCTATATGGTATCATAATGTGAGAAATTTTATAAAAAATAATTACGGTCTAGATAGATTCAAAATAAAACAGTTAAAAACTGAGCTCTTATCATGCAGAAAAGAAAATAAAGATATAGGATTCAAATGTAAAAATAAAATTCTATTGTATATTATCCTGATAAAATGATATGAATCTAGAATTTGATTTTCTAAGCAAATGGCGACAAAAAAAAAAAAAAAAAAAAAAAAAAAAAATCAGAAAAGCCATCGCTTATCAAAAAGTTAGGATATGAATTTCAGTTTAAATAATGACTAAAGAATGGATTATTTTTTCAGTTGAGCATAGCACACAGAATAAATATTGTAGCTATATAATGCAAGTAATAGTAATAAAATCCTAATCTGATAGTAGCTTTTATCCTTTTGGTACATTTCAATATTCAAGTATATTAACAAAGACAAACCATATTCACTACTTTATGACACAAAACACCCAGGCAATGACGTTACCATAACTACCATAGAGAGGACTCACGTTATTATTACTTGGAATGTATTCTTCAATATATGACACGAATCTGCCCTAAAATACAAAAGTTAAGGAACATTGAGGAGAATTCATGAAAAAACATCATCAGCAACCTATTCCGAATAAACAAGAAGTACAACACCAATCTCCAAATTTTTCAATGTTTCCCTGGATTTTCCGAGATGAAAATTGGGTTGTCCGAAGTTATCCCGAAAATTGAAGTTCATAAATACGTACATGTATATCTTAAAGCATAAATTTCATTAGCGTTAATTCTAGGGGGATTTTGGAGCACCAATTTTCATTTTTGGGAACCCCAAAAAATGGGTATCTCGAGTGTCATACGGCTTTGTCTCCGCCAAATCTAGCATCTACACATAAATTCAATTTTGAAATAAGGATAGACCTCCCCCAATCTCAACAGTACAAGTTCATTCAGACAGACATACTTTTTCTATCTGCTACGCTTTCTGAAGTACGACCGAGTATCTAAAAGGATAAATAGAATTTAACTGAATTTCCACAGCCAGAGTGTAATACAGACAAGAATTATAAAACCTAGTATTTACGTCCAACAGAAAACGGGCACGCAAAACTATAAGCAGGGGCGAATCTCCATCATTTTTATCAGGGGGGCAAGAGGGGTTCATATCTGGATAATCAAAGGGCATGGGATGCATAATATTTTTTTTACCCACATTATTAGGGGGACAACTGTCCCCCTTGCTACCCCCAAACGACGCCCCTGACTATAAGAGAACAGGCTTTGAAGAACACCTATTACCGAAATCCTGTATTAGTCTTTATCCATTTCTCCAATTACAAAAATGAAAAGAGTCACCAATTCATTTTTTCTCGGAAACTTGAATACGGATACTAGACTTTAGCAGAAGCTGATCAAGTAAAATACTTAGCTCAAGGTAAAGGAGTTTCTTCCTACACTTACGCTTGAAAAATCCTAGGCAGATGACTATTGAATTTCGTATGCTAAATTCAGTCAGAGATGGAGAATTATACTTCGCTAAAAAGAAAAAAAATAAATAGCTGCCATGCAGCATGGATATTTTGCGAAGCGTGAATGATTTTTTTCTTAAAAATACAAACAATCTACACATAAAAGAAAGAGTCTTATAGATCAACATTTTGAAGCTTATTTAAATATGTGAATTACCGACGTTTTGAAGCTTACATTTAATATTGCATAGCTATACATTAGCTTGGAGGTCAATTTAGAATATAAAAATAAGCAAAGGTTGTCTGATATCGTAAGAAAAAAAAAAAACCATTCAGTCAGTGAAATCCCTGGTATTTTAAAATAATAGGCATAAGTGGGTTTTGTTCAATAAATTAATGAATGTTATAAATGAGGCTAAGGAGGGTTTCACCATTAATTCCATTTAGATCCATTTTCTTGCATTTGTGTTTCAGTCCACTGCCCCGAATATTAGCAAAAAATCCTTTAGGAGGACTAGTTACGATGGTGTGGTCAAAAGGGACCAAATAATCCGGGTTCTCATAAAAGTGCTGAACCAGAGCCAAGTAAAGAGTCTTTTTCCTATCATATAAAATCATAATTTTTTCAATGGAATATTTGTGTATATAAACTCCTCTCTAATCGTTGATGAGTCCTATTAATTTAAAAATATCAGCAGAACCGGGGATTTTACAAAAAATGTTACCTGAAATTGAGCTGTTTTTTTTTTTGCCACTGTTGAAGAAATTCTTTAGCATGTTAGTATTTTGAAAAATTACATAAAGTTTAAGTTGCTTAAAAACGTTCAAAGTTAGTCGCTCAGTTTTATAACGTAATGAAGAGAGATTTTCTTTCTATTCTCAATAGTAATATTTGTGAACCTGACACTGACGTGCTAAACCATCTTTATTTACCTATTTTTTCCGAATATAGCCTGAATTAGTTTGACAGGACTACCAAAACTGAACTGGATGTCCTTAAGATAATCTAGTCCATGTACTAAATAATTTTCCGGACGTATTTATAGTAGTATTTTCAACCAGAACCAGAGGGACTGCAGCCTCTCTTTTAACATAAAGAGGGTGACTTGATGTGCAAATGTGTAAATTAATTATCACTCTAAGTGGCTTCCCTATAAATCGAAAATTCAAGGATGAGACTTTTTTTATTGTAGCAACCGGAAAAGGAAATTTAGAATTATATTCTACTTCTAAAGAAATGTTAAAATCAAAAATATCTATATGTGACAAAACCCCTTCAGCGAAGTCTTCCTAATATCCTAGATAGAAATAAAATCATCTACATAACGACCCTAGAACCGACTGATTCGAAGAAAGGTACTCAATGCCGAGGTCTTGACGAATTAAATACGTTCTAGCCAGTGTAGCCTTAGAACTTATGTTTATCTGGTGTTCGTGCTATATTTACTGTCTGTTTATGCATTCACTTCATATAAGGGCAAATTCGTGATTTCAGAGCGTCGAAACAGGTTTTATATTAGAACACCCATTACTCAAGGGCGTATCCAGGATTTCTATTTGGCGGGGGGGGGGATAGCTGGAAATAGAGTATCGGGAAAAGATATAGAGGAAAATGAAAAAATTTGTGACACCTTGGATGTGAAGGATGATTTGTTTTGTGAGGAAGAATTAGTGACATTACTAAAACGATTAAAAAATAATAAGGCTCCAGGTGCTGATGGTGTGGTAAATGCGTTTTTTAAATATGGCGGCTCTGAGGTTAGATATAAGTTACTGAAGATTGTGAACATGATTTTTGAAAAAAAAGGAAGTACCTAACGATTGTGAATATGATTTTTGAAAAAAAGGAAGTACCTAACGATTTTAGGAAAACCTTAATTAAACCACTGTATAAGAAAGGTGATAAGAGTGAGTGTGTTAATTATCGTGGCATTAGTCTGGTCTCTGTAGGTAGCAAATTACTAACCAATATGATACTTTTTAGACTGAGAGATGCTGTAAACAAAGTTATAAGAGAAGAACAGTGCAGTTTTAGAACAGGTAAAGGATGTGTCGACCAAATTTTTCACTCTTAGGTTCATAACTGAGAAGTGCCTGAGTTGTCAGACACCTTCGGTCCTCAGTTTTGCAGATTATGAGCAAGCGTCCGATTCTGTTGATAGAAGAGCTTTAGCAAATGTCTTATCCGTGTATGGTATACCAGACAAATACATTAAAGTGATTAGTGCTACGTACGGGAATAACACTGCTGCGGTTAAGGTAGGAAATGAGGTTCGCAGCTGGTTTTGTATTAAATCAGGAGTTGAGCAGGATTGTGTTCTATCCCCCTTTATATGGATCATTTTGATGGACTTTGTCTTAAGGAGCACAGGAAAGGCAATGGGAGACCACAGAATCAAAACGGGAAGAAAAACTCTCCTGGACTTAGATTATGCTGATGATTTAAGCATCCTAAATGAAAGTGTGAGCAAAATGAATGAACTTTTAGAGGGTTTGCAAGTTCAGGGTGCTAGAATAGGTTTGAATATAAATGTTAAAAAAACTAAGTCACTAAGGCTAGGAATAAGTGGAGATGAAAATGTGACGTTGGATACCGAAAAGATTGATCAGGTGAGCAGCTTCACTTATCTTGGTAGTATTACTAGTAACGACGATGGGAGCAGTGAAGAGGTTTAAAAGTAAAAAATCCAAGGCTCACGGTGCTATTTCAGAGTTAAAAAAAAGTATGGAAGGTTAGAAAGATAAGTCTGCAAACCAAGATTAGAATATTGGAAGCTACAGTGATTACAGTGGTCAAATATGGCTCTGAAGCATGGGAGTTCCAAAAGCGGATGAAGATTTGCTAGATTTTTTCCAGAGAAATTGCCTACGAATTGTTCTGGGTACCCGGCTGACTGACCGTATTTCAAACAGTACGAAAAATGTGATCCAATCCCACTTTCTGGGGCTATAATGAAAGAAAGGTTGAGATGGCTAGGGCACATTCTGCGGATGAAGGATGACAGATTGCCGAAGATTGTCCTTTTCAGCCAACCGTCTAGGGCTAAACAGAAAGCAGGTCGTCCTCATCTTGGGTGGGAGAATGTCAGAAAGAAAAGGACGTCACAGAATGTCACAAAGGCAATCGATAAAAAATATCTTTATTTGAAATTACTTGCCCTTATATTTTGCTTCTTTTTTTGTCCCAATATATTAATAGATGGTAAATGATGAGGTTTTGTTGCTTCTCTTTTTAGTTTTCGAAATTACAGTAATTTTAAAGCCCCTGTTGGCAAATATTAGAACAATCATTAAGCACAGGTTTGCATTATAATGACCTTCCTTGAATAATGTCTCATTCCAATAGTCACAAATTTACCCTAGCTTAAAAAAAATTTACATGTAGTCTACATATAAAACAGATCGTGATTCAGGTCATTTTTTTGTTCATTTAATTTCTTTTCGTTTTCATTGTGTTTTAATTTAGTCAAATGAAGCTTTAAAATAAATGTCAGAAATATTTTTTTTGCAATAAGCAGGGAACAATCACCCTGCACCGTCCTTATTTAGGCTTGGTCTAAACGAAGAGAGCCGAGAGATTAATTTACACTCTGTAGGTTAATGGAGAGCTAGACAATTCAAGCATTGTATTACTTCCTCTACAACTGGGAAGCTCAACATTCAGTTTTTTCGACACTTTTAAGTCAATTGGTTATCTCAGATTTTCAATCATTAGCAACTGGGTCCTCTTTGGGGCAAAATCATAGTTCGGTACCACAAAATGGCAGGACACACAATTTTCCCAGGAATACAATTTTTTATGTGTAAAACTAGTTTGAAATTAGTAACAAATTACAAGAATGTTGTCAAGAACCTTCATGATTAATATAAGTTTCCTTGGTGTAACACAGGTAAAACAAACATTTTTGGTCACTTAAAATGGCACTAGAATTTTTAATTTTACTCGACTAAGTCCTCTCTCGATCTTCTAAGACCATTGGTTTGACGCAATCACCCTTGGGAGAAAAAATAAACAAACACGCACCCGTGATTTTCTTTCTAAAAAAAAACAAACAAAATTTCACATTTTTGTAGATAGTAATTTGAAATCTCTATAGTAGGGTTCTCGGATATGCTGAATTCGACGGTGTGATTTACATGAAGATAACTTATATTATGCCCCCCCCCGCCTTTTTTTGAAAATCAAATAAATTACGTCAGGCTCATAGCTTTTGCTGGGTAAATTTAAACTTAATAGCCTAAGTTTTATATTTGGAATCAACATGAAAAGTCACATTTTTGATGTTTTAAATTGTTATTAAAATTCATTTCTTTAGAGTTTCTTTTACAATTAGCTCGAGGGCACTCCTTAGATATTTCCTTAAACATATTTTGATTATTGCACATGTTAATGTCCTGAAGAAGGTGATTTTAGATTTATTTTTCTTCACTTGTTATATATATTTTAGAATGGTTATTCAAAATCAGAAAAGTTAGACATTCTGCGATGTTTATTTTTTTTAGTAGAGAGGTAAAATAAAACAGATTTAAAAATCGTAATATTTGAGGGGATGAGATGAAAAGAAGTCAATATAAATATATAACTATAATCAAATAATGCAACTATTTTGTTCTGCTAATCCTTCATTGTCCATTTCGATGAAAAATCCCTCAGAGCATTTTCGAATCTACATTTTTTAAACATAGCAAATGAATATAACATCTTCAAATCAAATAAAATTTTAAAAAGCTATTAAATAAAAGCAGTGGATAAAGATGTAAAATAGTTGTTAAAAGTCTACAGAGATCTGGAGGTAGAAACAAATTTGCTTACCTCTTGACTAAGTTCAATTGGAGGGGTTCCCGGAGTTGCAGTAAGACTTTGGCTTGTATCATTTTCTGACAGAGATGCTTCTGTCAATGTTGAAATGCTCAAATTTGAGGAAAAGGATGAGCTAGGAGTCAAGAAACTTAGTGGATTTGAAGAAGAGCCCATACTTAGTCGTCTGAGACTATCCCTCATTTTCTTTTTTTCAGCCGAAGCTAACACAGACTCCTTCCTCTCCTTTTTCTTCTTGTCCTTGTCCCGTCTCTTCGTGCCAAAATTAGGAGTCGAAACTGTTACATTAAATAGTTAGTACGTGTTAACTAAGAAGATTAACATACATTATTCTTTCCTAGTCAATAGTACGTTCGACTTTGTCTCAAAAAGGTACAGGAAAAGTGTTAACTTTCTTTTTAAGTAAAACTGATTGAACAAAGTTTCGGAACGGTTTTCAATAGATCACGGTGCCAAAATCATATTATCCCCACGCATTATAAGAGCTACACAATATGCCGAATACGTTTTATACGGGATAATTTTTATCTTTTCCAGGTAAACCAAATTCTGCATGACCCGAATAATTTCCAGCTAAGGCACTTTTCCAGTTTCATTAGAAGGAAGCGTGGGGGATGGGTGGGAAGACTATAGGAAAATAGTTTTACTCAATTTGTGAAAATCTATCCAATAAATTTTTATCCTTTAAATGCGAACACGGGCCCTAGGCCCTTATCCTCGTACGGCCCTTTTTCTCACGGGGAAGCGCAACTAACTGTGCCAAGTATTATAATTGCCAGTCCTGATTTTGAAACTTTACTTAAACGGCATAAATACCTCATTTAGCATAACCATGGATACCAATACGGTCTACATAGCTAGCCAGTTTTAATATAAATCATTCATATTGTCATAACTACGAAAACAGACATACTTTTAATTTCAACTCAAAAAAAGACTATTACTGATAACTAATAAAAACCTAATAATCATTTTTTTTTTTAATTTATCACAAAAATTTATCAGCAGGTCACAAGAAGACAATCACGGAAAAGAAATACAGAGAAAAGAAAAAGGGAAAGACAACATGAAAGAGAGAAAGGGAGAGAGAGTGAGAGAGAGAGAGAGAGAGAATAACAAGCGTCTTACGCATGCTTAAAAGTGAAGCTGTAGAAGACTGTCTTGAAGCCTTTTCAAGTTTTGGAGTTGATGTCAAGCTGAGACTAGACATAGATATTTGCGACTTGCCACTTGAAACCGTCAATACACTAGATGTCCTGAAAGATAAAAACAGTGAGGTGGAAATAAACAGCTGCAATACTTATACAAACAGGCAAAACGCCTTACTTGGTTCCATTCTCGAAAAAAGACGAAAATCTTTTTTATGACAAAATCCATGACACAAGACAGTCAGAAACATAGGGCCTGGTAAGAAAATAGCCAGCCGTTTACATAGAGGTTTCCTCCCTAGAGTTGTGTCTGGTGAATTTGATTCTAAAGGAATCAACAGATTAGCTTTGAGGGATAACCTGTTTTTTGAAAAAGATTCAAAATGAAAGTGCAGCTCTCTACGAAGCTGTTTTCAAATGTTTAGTTCAGAGTGCTTCCTCTTGTAGGTAATACAATCTGACCAAATTAATGCGTATTTGCTGTATTGCTTGACAAACGGCGGTACAAGTAGGATTAACTCATCAGAGGGAGTAGTTGATGTGTGTTTGTAGAAACGGTCATTGGTACCAAATCAAATCTCTCTCCGTGAGATTGTAAAGTTAACCGATGGGTGCTACAAATCGTCCCTGAGGCCCTATTTTGGATCCTTTGAAGTGGTATCACTAGGATTTTAAGAGCTCCTCCAAAAAGCGGGTATCCCGATTCGACCATAGGCCTGATGCACGACATATACAGAGGGACAATCGGACTGGATGGTGACAGATTCTTCAAATAAAGAATAGCAAAAACTGTCTTGCACAGAAGGGTCAAGCCCGATGAAGGTGTGCGCCCCAAGAGACGTCTGAGGAGAAATAAACTCTAAGTAGTTTTTCAACCCTCTTCGTAGTTACATTGTTGAAGATAAACTCAGGATGTCGATGCGAGACCTTCAACCGGTGTGATGAGTAGCGCTTTAGTCTTGTATGCACTAAAATTGACCATACAGGCATCAGACCCCTTTTCTATCGCCAGGAGATCCGATTGCAGTGATATGAAGTCTTGTACAGTATTCTGTTTATGAACAACTGCATGGACCGCAGTATTCTCAGCAATATGATACAGGGTTAATGAGACGGCTCCTATTTCATTGATATATACCAGAAAGTGTGTACACTAGAATACCAGAATCACTGGAAGTACCCAATCAAGAACTATTAGAATATTACAGTACCTTAGAAAGCTCCAAGATTTTTATGTCGACTACCAAAAATTCCACGCGGTTAGGTTTTTTTATAGGTTTCTATGCCAAACTCTATCGAAAACTTTTGCAATATCAAAAGACAGCACCCTAATATACCCTTGGGTAAGAAGTTCAGACCAATCCCGATGTTAGGCGTACAGACAGTGAAGTGTCGATTGTTTCGAGCAAAATCCAACTGCTTATGACGAATAAGGTCATTTGACTTCAGCTTCGTTTTAAACGGTATTTATTATAAATGCTCTTATAGACCTTACCAATACAAGAGAAGAAGTTCATCGGCTTACATGATTCAATACGGTTAGGGCTACTTTCTGGCCAAGGAACAAGGATGATGTGGGCAGACTTTCACACCACAGGAAAGGATCCAGAGAGAAAGAAAGGCCAGAAGATTGATGGGCAGAGGGCCGGATAGTTCGGCACAACAATGCTTGAGGATAATATTTGGTATGTGATCTGAAACAAATGCTTTGGCTACATAAAGGCAGTGTAAAGTCCCACTGGAAACAAAGTCAGAAACTTCCTTGTCGTGGTCGTCAGGGGCTGGAAACTCGGCAAAGGCCTTAACAAGAACTTTAGTCTTTGCCTGAAAATCTTGAATCGTAATCCTGTTAGTCTGAAGGAAGGAAATGAATATCCTTTTTGGAGATGGCATTGCCTCCTTAAGTATTCCCCTTTTTTCAGCGTTTTACTTCAGCAGTGAAATTTTTGCTTCAGGATTTTGAAGTTTAGTGGCACAAATTTTGTTATATTGTAACCGGTTTTGACAAATCACCTGAAAAGAGTTATTAGGCGTTTTTCTTAAGTCGTACTTGATCGTCATCGCTCTTAGACAAAAACCAGCGTTTGTGTTCCTTCTTCTTGGCTCTGATAGCCTTCTTAGATTTGGCTCAAATTCATAGGGCAGAGACAGCTCATACAAGTTACATCCCGCCTAATCAGTGATTTTACTACGAAATCATATCTTGTGGTGGACTATGAAATCCCCATGTAGAATGATGACTGATTTGGGCAGATTTTCTCTAATTTATCTAGGGAGGCTTCAATTTGACTGAGTATCCCAGAATTCGGGGGATCGTACATGCTTGCAATAGTGATAGATTTATGCGGAAGGCTAATTTTGACATTCAATGTCTCTTTAGACTCTGAATCTGGGATTCCTAAGCAAATATGGCTCTGTATCTAAGCTACCAAACTCCCTCCACTGTAGTAAGCACTATCTCGGCATAAGAATTTTATTTTATCTGCAAGTGGAAATTATCTTTGAACCAATTACGTTTAACCAATTTCCATTTGCTAGCTTCACTACTTTAGTTATCATTGATAATATACAATTTTGCATTTTAAATAAGGTACCAGCCATTGCCTTTTGTCACTGATTACAATACTAGCTTTAAAGTGGGTACAACCATTATCACTATTTATTTTACAGAAAGAAAACAATATGGGTAAGTCTACTTCAAACTTCTATTCCTGAAATAGAAGCCCTGAATTAACGTTATAATCGTCAGGAGCACACACTACAAAACACTATAAAGAGATTTGTTATGTTTTTAAGAGTGGGGGTGGTGGAAGGGTAGGGGATTCAGATGGTTCACACACTATTCTAATATTTCTATAAGACATTCTGAGATTTCCTGTCCTATACCTGCACGCAATTTGATATTTCAGGTTCCAGCCAACCAGTAACTGGTGATGATCTAGTTCTCAAATCAGTAACTAGTTCTCAAAAATAATAAAGCCATCAGTAACTAGTAACTAGTAAACTAGTAACTCGATCAGTAACTAGTTCTCAAAAATAATAAAGCCCTGTATTGATTCTAACGTGATTTAAATTTCACACCATAAGCAGACAAAGTGATGTGCATAAAGATCTATATAAAGTAAGTCCAGTTTAACTTCTAATGAGAGTGGGTATGAAAAAAACTATAAGCAAGGGGATTTTTAAGAAAAAAAGGAGAAAAAAACGGAAAAAAGCAACACTTACTCCATTGAATGACCACTGCTAGAAGAGGTACGGCATTCACTTGTTACGTCATGATTTGTAGTTCGAGCCCCAGGACGAATTAGGACTCCAAGTTGTTTCTCAGTAAAACAATCTAGGTTCTAGGAGAAATTCTGGATGAATTACGTGAATCAAAATAAACAATAGATATTCTAAAGGAAATTTGTATTCGAATAACAGTGTTTTAGCTTTAAAACGAAAGACGATGCCAAGTAAAAAAAAAGAGATATTTTAATGGGTGACACAAAAGAAATGTATAAGATACGCAATGTCTCCCTATGCATATCTTTCTCATGTGTCATTATACTAACAACGAGCTTTTTTTTTTACAAATAATATTACTTTTTAACACGAAGACACATAACAAAAGCGATATGACAACAAATCATAGAAAAATATCCAATGAAAACGTTAAAAACGAATTCCAGTAGTTTACACATGATTTTTGGATTCCAAAAATGTGTAGGAGAAAACTATCATTAAATGATGTTGCACTGATGAGAGAATTAGGCATCCCCCTCCCCTTAGCTTGACTTATTCTCGATGCGCTAGTGATTTAATTATACTTTCAGGTTCCATAACTGAACGCAAAAAAAGACTCATTAGGTGACATTTTCCGATAAACAGGGATTTGAAGACATCACGCCTGCTCAAATTTTGACATTTTTGGCCGCTAGAATTTTCATTTTCCGCTAAATACACAAAATTATTACGTTTATCACAAAAAGGCACCTGAAAAATGTAAGGTCGAAGATCGAAACTTAATCAATTTGTTTCATAATTTAGAAAAAAAAACATTACCTACACGAAAGGCCGTATCCAGGGGGAGGGGTAGGGAAGTAGAACCTCCTCCCCCAGAATGTTTGTTCGACTCGTAAAAACTTAGCGTTTTTTATAGTTTTTTTGCAATCCCCCCTCCTCCCCGAAGAAATTCTTTTGTAAACCCCCTCCCCCCTAAAAAAAATCCTCGATACGGGCCTGCCTAAACTTAAAATGAAAGAACTATTCCTCATAACAAGGACAAATTGGACATAATTGAGGTCTATGTTCCCTTGCTAAATCTACCATTTTTTTTTTTGCAGATCTACGGCTTTGCTTCGATAGCTAAGCTTCAGGTTTATTCAGCAACCAAATCTATTTAGACATTTGTTTCGCATTTATTTTTGATTGACAAATTCGTTGAAAACACGTAAGAAGCATGCAAAAATAGGGTAATTGATTTTCACAACCTTAGATCATTCTATAAGAAAAAGTTTAAGCAATATCATAATTTTAAATAGGAAGATGAATAGATCTGAAACCAACAAATCTACTCATGTACGTATTTTATCCCTTCGGTGCAAATTACAGCTGAAGGCTTGTCACCAAATAGTACGTTTCACAGGGAATATAAACTTTGATTTACAGCCTACTACCTATGATTACTACAAGATCCCCTATTCCAGCCCCTCTACATAATGCATCCCCTACTAGATTAAATCTAAAAAATTCCTCACCCCATCTCATCCATGGACCCGAATATAATCGTAACGAACAGGCTGTCTTTCTGATACCACGCAAATTTTCTGTCCCTTAAAACTTGCTTCATTTATTGGCAAATCAATCAATTTGTTGAAACCCCATATATTATAAAACAAAATAATTGCGTAATTGCGTAATAATTGCAGTCATTAGCCTGCAAGGCTACATGACTTGGCAAAAAAAATGAGGAATGGAATAAGTCCAACAATTCACACTTTACACATACTTAGTATTACAAGCTACAAAAAGGGGTAAAAAAGACGAGAAAACCTATTAAATTCAACACCATAGATGAAAATAAGAAGTAAAGAAAAAATAAACCAATGCCAAAATGTATTATTTCTACTACTACTACTACTACTACTGCTAGTAGTAACAACTCATTGTAGCACCAAACCACCTGAGGCCAACCCAACTACGCACGTAGCTGTGTTTGTAACAATAGAATGGTTTGTAACAATTACTATAATGGAGTATCCTACGCGCCTGTGTATTACAATTCTATTGCATAAATATGTGTTATTATTCTTTTAAAAACTGTAAGAGGGTGACACCTACAAGCTCACTCAGAAGGTGTGTTCCGGAAAATGTAATACACAATTAAGAAATTAAAATCAGGTCTTACTGACAGCGAATAATAAGTTCTTTTTGGCTCCACTACATTAGCTAAAAAATCATCTTAATATCGTAAACAATGCTATTTTTTAAATATGCTATTAATTGGATGTTACCATCACTCCATATTGGCACTTAAAGACTTATAAGTGCCAATAAAGTGCCAATATACGTGTCAATTATAAGCGCGAATATTGGCACTTAAAGCCTTATAAGTGCCAGATTTATAAGACAAAGGTTATAGAACCTTTGCGCATCATCTGGTGCATGATTCTTGTCAATTTTTGCTAGCCAATCATAAACATGTTTCTGGTAGTTCAACACTGATTTGAGCCCGCCCCAGTCCAGCTAACCGTAATGGACAGTACCTTTGAGAAAGAGACAATGTTGACCCCTGTAGATGGCTCCAATAGCACTTTCAGCTCAAAGTATGCTCAATCAAAGTACCATTTTGTGATACCAAAATAAAGAGTGCTTTAAGATGAGTCAAAAGCATTTGAATCTTAAAAAGCATTTTTGAAGCTAAAGCACTTTCAAAATACTCTGCAAAAAAAAAGTCCGTAACGTAAGTCCTCAAGCATGAACAGAAATTGACCAAGAGCTTAAGATACCAATATTTTCTGAAAACTTTTGTTTCTACGACTTACCATAGATCCATATTTTTCTTCTCTAGCTCTTCTCAATTCCTTGAATTTACTTTCTAGATGATCATGGAAAGATCTCATTTGATCTACCACTCTCATTGAGTGAACCTCCACTCCAGCTTCCAGTAAACAGGTTTGGGCACATAGAAGCTGCTCTAATTTTGATATTAATGGCCGTTCTTCAGGATGATTTTTCATGTGTGATTCAGTCAAAAATACCTAAAAATATTATGTTTACCACAAAAGTTTAGGTAGCTGAAAACATATAAGGCTAAACACCTTATTGCCAGAAGTAAATACAATCAAAAATGCGTTTTAACTCAATACAAATGCGTGCTAAGTAATACATGAATAGCTAAGCATAGTCACTGCATTAACTATCATATTTTGCTTCCTATTTTATAGAAACGGCAGGGATCAATCTGAAGTGATGTTGTCTAAATACTGATGCCTAGCTAAGAAAATGTGAGAGCGGGGTTTTATAAAATGTAGTAACGAAACTTGGATGATATTGGTTAGAACAAAATTAATAATAATTTATTTGAACCCTCTGTATAAGCATGAAATGCACTTGGAGGAGTACAAAAATACAATAAAATAAAATAAAAGCACTAACAAGAAAAAACTCACGAGAAAAAATAACATCTCAGCTACTTAGACAACAAAATTAAGCTATACCGTTAAGTGGAAAGTCGCTAACATTTTCTCGACGCTTACGGAACCTGTCCACAAGCTGGTCCGTTTTTGGAAGAAATACCAAAAACGACATATCTACCCGAAATGTACCGGTCGCGAGCGCAAAGCAGCGCCTGAAGAAGATATTCGCAAAAAACGCAAGAATAGAGATATTACATGAGGCGATTCAAAAAGTGTTATTTATTTTTTTCAAGCTAAGAATTGTAGCCCATTAAATTAAAACCCATCATGTTTCATAGATTTGCCCAATTCCTTTTCCTGTATCTTATTTGGCTCCAAAAACGTTCGGAATTTCCAGTTTTTAAAGGATAGCAAATCTCATTTTCTCATTTACAGGAGCAATAGGAAATTAAACCTTCTGATGTAAAAATCGTTTTCGCTATATTTTGGAACTAAAAAAAAGAAAAAAAAAATCGTGTACGATTATCTGGTTATTAATAGAAGCAGAAAAAAAGCTGAAGCATATTTTTCAGTTCTCCCACTCTTCTTTATAGCTTATATGGGTATAATGTGTCGGCTTTTGAATTGAACAACACCACAGCTGTAAGCTAGATAACTGAAAACCATGGTACAATGTATCCTTTAAGGTTGGTTCTTCAGAGAGTATGGATATACCACCAAAGAAGAAATGACCTTAAAGTATTCATATATTCTAAATTCAAATAAAAATTACAGATACAAGAAACAATTATTTAAAACCATAAGAACTGTGTCAAGAAAATGAAAACACGGGATAAATGTCAGGATTTTCACCCATAGTATTTCATCACTAGTCTTGTGATCTTGCTTCCTTCCTTGAATATGAATATTTTTTCTGTTAGTTCTCCTCGTTATCTGTTATTCTAGCCACATCAGCAATTGCTAGTAATTCTTATGCAACAAATAGCTTCATAGGCTATCAGGCCTATTTTTGGGTCGACAAAAAGAAGTTGTAGGACCTTAAGGAGACTTAGTGGGAAGTTAGACACTTCCTAGTTATTTCTTTTGTTTGACCGGGAACCAATTGAAATTCTGCAGAGCAGGGAGGGAGATCCCTATATGCATTTCATCAGAACAACAGCCAGAAAGGTTTGTAGAATCTCAGCGGACCTCAGTGGGAGTTAGAACCTAATTTTGCGGTTTAGAGTCCAGGCCAATTCAGACCTCTGTGGGGAGGAAGAAATGGTGACCCTAAAATTTCCTCCAATCATTTTATCTACCAGAAGGGGAAGTCAGATCCTAACCACCTGTGTATAGCCCCAAAAATAGCCAGGTTATAGAAAATTAGGCTAAAAGTTGTAAAAATCATGTCATTTACTGGGATCCGAGTCCCGAGGCCCCCTCTATATGCACCCGAGCGTCTATTTTTGATTTGCCATTTTTCAACTTCATGGTACAAAACGGAGTGAAATTCAATGAGCTCTCCTTCTACCTTTAATCCTGGCATCTAGTGCCCAATTTTTAGCGACAAAACGGATTGACTATTTCAATAAATTGAGAATCACTCACGGTGAGAGGAAGGAACATTTTTATCATTGTGTCCAAAAAGGGGGGCATCTTTACAAAATTTGGTTTATTCATAAATTTTTAAAACATCATGCTCATTACTTTTTCGCAAATATTTATTTATATTGGTCTGACATATTTCGTGGTCTATGGATGACAGGATGACTACCTTAGTTTAGCTTTATATTTGTGCGCACATGTATGTTCTCCAGAGTGATAATGGTATTGCCTTTTGCAGTTTTTTTTTTTTTTTTGCTGTATTTTTTATTACCAGAGCCAGCAGAAAAATGACTTAATTAGTCTGCGTTTCCAATCCACTGTTTTAAGGCCATCTATTTTAGCGTTGCTAAGTACATTACACTTATTGAAAAGAAGCACAGATGCGGGTTCAATCACTGGTATAAATAGATGGAAAAGAAGGAAACGTGAATGCCGAGCAGGGAGAAATGAAAGAAGAAGGCGCATGGGATACGCTCCAGTAATTGTTACAATCAATGCTAGCCTTCAATCGTCAAAGTTAGTCTCTCGTCGAACACCGGTAAAATTCAGCTGACCAAAATAGCTGAAATTCCGAAGCTAAAGTGATTTGACGAGACACCCCTGAGCGACATCCAAGAAACTCCACCTGTTCTGAGACCAATAAAGTCCCACTACACATGCCGAACTTCATTCTGACAAATTAACGATCTCTCTGTAATAAGCTGGAAGATTTCGAAGTTTTACTCCGTGGTGAAAACGCAGCAGTTGCTGCTGTAACGGAAATCTGGAATTTTGACGATGCCTCAGGACAAATTGCAGGATATAATTCTTTTCTTAGTACGCGTAGCAGTAGAGACTCGGTGGCGGCGTTGGAATCTATGTGCGGAAAGACATTTCATGCAAACTTCTCTCTGAATATACTAACCCGAACTACGAGGTTATCTGGGCCATGTGCCAATTCCCTTGTCCATCTCGTCGGTTTTCATATCTGATACTTGCATCGGTTTACCATCCAGAGAGCACTCAGAACAGACGGGATCTTGTTTTTTATCTCCAAACTACAGTTGATTTAATCAGAAGCAGATATAGTTGCCCTGGTTTTATCGTCGCTGGGATTCCAAAAACTGGTTAGCGACCAGCCTCTCTTTAAAGCAAATTGTCAGCATCCTAACCGACTCATCCGGAAGCATCCTGGACTTAGTCCTAACAAACACTGAAGACTTCTACCACCCCCCTATTTCCCTTTGGCCAATTGGGTTGTCTGATCACCGCGCTCTAATAGTCAAGGCCAAAGCTTCTGTGAAGAAACCTAAGCTTTCGCAAGTAACAACAAGGCCCCTAACCGACTCGGCTATGCGTGAATACGGCCGGTGGGTTGCTGCATACGCTTTTCCGAAAGTGTCCTTAGACGATACTCTTGAGCACAGAGTAAGCACCTTCAACGAGGTACTTTACTTTAAGTATCTTGAAATATTCACAACAAAGACAGTGACCTTGAGCGAATAAGACAGACCAAGAATTACCTCTGCAATAAAAGCTAAAATTTGTGAACGAAGTCATCTTTAGACATGTGGTAAAGCAAACCAAGGAGAAATTATACGGAACCACGTAGTGCGCATGGTAAGCAACGCCAAAACTAAATATGGCCGCAAAAAAGTTGTACCACTTCTGAACAGTCAGTCAGCT
Organism: Artemia sinica; assembly: GCA_027921565.1. Taxonomy (NCBI): domain Eukaryota; kingdom Metazoa; phylum Arthropoda; class Branchiopoda; order Anostraca; family Artemiidae; genus Artemia; species Artemia sinica. Next base: position 44,702,499 of record CM051258.1, read on the forward strand.
AAATGACACCGCTCCGTCAAGAAATTAAGTGGAAAGTCGTCAAAACCTACTATTACGATAACAGAAAATAGCGGACGATTACTGGGGTCTCGTGCTGTAAATGCCTTCTTAACCTCTATATGCACTACATTTCCTCTAGTGACTACCCAGGAAAAAGAGTATGAAGACTGCTTGAAGCTTAATTGAAGTGGGGGGGGGGGACGTCAGGAAGCCCCATGGAGGCGGGGGGGTGGGGTGGTGGGGGGGGGGGGCGGGGGGGGGGGGGGGCGGGGGTGGTGGGGGGGTGAGGGAGAGGGGCGTGTAGGAATTGAATATGGGGGGGGGGCGGGGGGGTGAACCTCTAGTGAACCCAGGAAAAGTTAGATGTGTATCTGCTGGCGGGGGGGGGGTGTGAGCGGGAGTGGTGGTGAAACTGCCCCATGGAGGCTTAATTGAACTCAGGAAGTTAATGTGTACAAGGAGGTGAAAAATAAAAACAGGAGTCTCACCTTTTCCTGGCGAAATCCCTGAAAACTTATCCATGAATTTGCTATGTTCCTCGCCCTATCCCGTTCCCCTCTGATTAATCAGTGCTGTGCACCCAGAGTGTTTCCCTCGCTTTTGAAGAAAACACACATACGTGTCACTCCGAAGGTAAACCCACCTAAGAGCTGTGATGACTTGAGACCCATTTCCCTGCCCCTGTGCTTTGGGAAAGTGCTGTAATCTTTCATACTTCGCTAAATGTTGGCTCAAGTGGCGTGAATCCATAGACAAATATCAGTACGGAGGACTCTCTCCGTCTAACTAGTAAGAATTTTCAACTGTATTCTAAAGTCACTAGAGACCCCGGGTTGTTTTGTTGATCTAGTTTTGATCTATTTTCGCAAAGCCTTTGACCTTCCATCTCATCTCAGTGCATGCCTTAACTTGAAGCAAATTGGAGCCAAGCGTCAAACTCTAAAAATTGTACTGGATTTTCTGTCTGGACGGCAGCAGAAGGTATCCCCCCTCCACGAAAAGACACCGATTCTTACTGGAGTTATATAACCTGCGGGACCCCACAAGGCACGAAACTTGCAGGCATAACATTTCTCGCTACGATTAACTACATCCTGGGCGAGCATGAAGACAGGTATAAATTTGTGAATGACTTATCTCTCATGCTTGGTCATCTACTTGAAGTTAATGCTCCTGTAGCGCTGTTTGCTAGTGACATTTTCGATGAACTAAATTTCCAGTGTAACGAATCAAATCTAACCATTAATGCTACCAAGACAAAAATACTCCGGCTGAACCCCCCTATAAAGAGACTTTATTCCCCCCTCCCGCTGAAGTCCCATTTCCTGTTGTGTCTGAAGTGAAAATACTGTGAGTCATTTTCTTCAAAACTGTTCTTTTGCCGCACAAGTTGACAGTGTAACTAGGAAGGGCAACACTTCCCTTCAAACACTGTCTAAAATGTGTCATTTCAGTTGCGATGTCAAAAGTCTCCTCCGCGCCTACCTTTGCTATGTGCGGCCAGTCTTGGAGTATGCATGTCCTGTGTAGGGCCCTTCCATACTATATACTGCTCAACTAATGTACAACCTAGAGTCAGTGCAGAATAGGGCAGTTAGGATTATCCTGGGATGTAGTGATATTCCCTGCCAAGAAGCACTCAATAAACTTGAAATCCAGTGCCTTGAGCAAAGACTGAGCAATAACACCTTGAGATTGGAAAAGCATTGCTATCAAACCCAACCCACTGTGATATTCTCCTCGCAGATGTCCCACTAAACAGAAAAACCAGACAAGAATTCAAACTGACACTTATACGTGCACGAACATACCGATATTGTCATTCATCTGTACCATTTTTTTACGCCTATGTTTAACATGTAGTGTTGTGCCATTTTTTTTTTTTCGTCTATGTTTAACAACATGTAATGTTTTTGCAACTGCAAATTAGCCAAGAGCTACGAAAGTTGTGTAATAAACCGTTATCTCTCTCTCTCTCTCTCTCTCTCTCTCTCTGTCAACTCACACGCAGGTCTCTTAACAGAATACTGTAATCGTCATAAGATTTAATATTCCATAGTGCAAACTTTTGTGATTGAACCAGACAAAGTTGGGTTGAAGTATAGTGCCATCTCCTGGTCTTAATCCTCTTCTACAAACTTTATGCCAACTTCCTTAACAAGCAGACAAGGGAAAAAAAGACATCTTTAGTGAGACGTGAATGTCAAATGGAGAAGCATCATCAGTGAGGGCCGCGAATAAAAATTACAAATATTCTGATACTAAACGTTAGAACATTTTATCTTTTAAGTAGATAAAATCGTTCTATCAAAAAGCTAGCTGAAAATCAAACTTGAGGTTACTATCCAACCAAACACCTAAGAATTTCACAGAGGACTTTGCAATCAGTTCTAAATAAATCAAGTCAAGTCTATTGGTTTAAAAGAAGGAAAATGACTCGAGGGCAGTTTTTTGCTATCGAAATAAATTTCACTTCATCAAGGTTGTGTTTAAATTTCTTAAGAAAAACGTCAATACTAGGTACTGTAATCTCAGGTATCTCAAGCTTAAGCAGGATTGAGCCATTTGTAAAAACGATTTTAGTAAATGATTACTTTAACACATTCAAAAATGATCATAAATGGCCTAATTTACTTTCTTGGCCAGACCCGCACAAATTACTGGTAAAATTAGACTTATCCCTATTTATATAGTATCCTAAGAAATTTGTCATATTATCCCTATAATATCTTAAGAATTTTTATTACATCTGTGTTGCGCGAAAGCAATCGTTTGATAGAAAATGCGTGAAGCATTCTGACAAAAAAAAAAACTTTACCGTAAGAGGTCGGAGGGGGGGGGGGGGGTCAATACCTGACCTCTTTTGGTAGAAGAACGAGAGCAAGACCGTATCCAATGAGTAGGTTTACCAGGTTTGAGCCCCCCCCCCCCCCTGTAAAATTTTTGTATGACTCGTAAAAAAATAACAAAAATGAAAGTAAACAAATTTTCAACAAAATGAAAGTAAACAACATAAACAAGTTTATGCTGATTGCGGAAGGTAATTTAATCCAGTACATTATGCAGGGTATCAACATATTATACAAGTATTGATTTCAGATACAACATCGTTTAATTGTCTGTTTTAGATTTACAACTGCCGTTCTTATAATTTCACAGTTGTCACATTCATTATCATTATAACAATTATCACATTACAGTTGTCATTATCACACTATATGATACTTTACTATTGCCGTCATCACTTTTCAGGCAAATGTCGTCAGTCCCAAAGTAAACAAGCCACGACAGACAAGAGATTAGCAACGATGATCATTGCTTTTCCGCTTCAATTTCGCTCATTTTATCTCACATTTGCCAATTTTCTTAATATTAGTTTCACAATTCCCGAAGACACCCAAGAGTTATTCTATATCTTTAGAATTTCAGAGCGATCGACTACTTCCGTTCAGCCACAAGGTCAAAAATACACATCAAAACACTATTTATACAAGAAAAACGAAAAAATTGCACAGACGCTCTATTCTTTGTGTATGGTGAAACAAATATCTAAATAAAACCATTAAAGATTTCAACTGATTCAGCTTAAGCATAAACACCGTAAGATACCTGTATTTAACTTAAAAATATCCTGAGTACTTATTTTTGTGTTTTTTATTTCATGTTTATGTTCAATATAAAAAATAATAAAAAAAAACTGAATGAAGTTAAACTGAACTGAAGCTCAAAGGCGGAGAACTAAATTGAAGTTCTCGAAATAATGCCGGGAACGAAGTGAAAAGAGATAAGACCTACTTGTTCATATTTAGCGGTACCACCATTAACAGCAGCGTCTATCATACCCTGGAGTTTTCATGCTCAGGGGATTGTAATTCAAAAATGGGTCTGTTCTATTGGCAATTATCAATTCTTTCAAATGGTTATTGGCCTGCTCCATGGTTTCGATTGCAGTTTCAAGAGGACTTAATTCAAATACTTCAGTCTGATTTACAGGGAACCAACGTAGAATTCCTGAAAAACCTCAATTAGTTATTACTAAATATGAAAATGACCAAAACTCAAGAACAATTAGTGTTAACACAAGGGTTTTAGGATTACATACGGATTGTCATGACAAACATTCAATACACCAAAAGAAGAAACGATTTTGTCTATAAGGTAAGTTTTTTCGATCCCCTCCCGGAATTTTGTAAAACGTTGTACATAATAATATTCTTTTGAATTCATATAGCTACATTTTGGGGGAAATTTTGCACAAAAGGAAAGTCTGGTATGACCTTTTTTTAATGTTAAATTCAAATATGATCATCTTTTTTTATCCAAAATTATTTACTGCCACTGTAGGTGCAATTCAGCTGGGCCTCTATTTTTGCCTAAGGCATCTCTTCACTCGTTTATATAAATAGATAAGGGAATGCTCACCTTATAAAGTCATCTATCAATTGAGAATAAAGTAAAAAAATAAAATCGACTGTTGTGCTTTTTCTAGTATCTAACCAGAAATTTCATCAGGCAACAGTACGGCTCTTTAAGCTTTCCGTTGAAGACACTAGAAACACAAAATCGACACAAAACTACGTAATTTTAGAACTTTTTTTTTACCAGGGCACCCAATAAAATTTAGGTGGGAGCCAAATCTGGGCCTTGCGATGTCTACTGCAGCATCATAATGCTGTATTTTTGCGTTACCTCTGTCACGATTAACAACGTGCAACAACATCCTTTTCGCGTAACTCTTCTGCTACCATACGAACTATTAACAAGTGATCGCAGCTAAAGAAAACATTTTAGCAGATTTCCACAGAGTTGCGTCGATGTCAGAGATCCAGTACAAAGACCAACGTTAAAGTCTTCGCAGCAAACCTTCAATTGTATTTTGCCCAGTTTTTTTACGTTCCAAGAACATTATCGAAATTCTCCCTAGCAAATTTGTTCAATTTAATGCAGAACTTGATAGCACAGCACCGCTCAATGCTTTGGAGCATTTTCAGTGTCTACTGGAATCTCTTAGATCTCTCGGTGTCTACAGGAATCTCTTAGATCATACATCTAACTTTATCTAACAACTTTATATAAACCACACTCCACTCACTCCACTTGACCATAGAGAATTCAGTTCTAACGCTCTTGGGCAAAACTCTTAACAGTTAAAACCGCAACTAACGTTCAAAGGTTATAGTTTTTCTGTCTTGCATCCACCAGCGTGTAGGCATCAAAGTTATCTTTGCTAAAAACTTGACAAAGGACAAGCCCAGCCCCGAAGGTGAAATTTTTAGAAATAAAACAACGTTAAGCACTTGTACAACTTTACACTATATCATCAATAAATTAATCAAAATATAAATATAATTTACATTTTTGTCAAAAGAAACCTAGCAGTCCCGGTTCTGGAACACTAAAATTCAACTGTTTTCTCTGAAAATATTTTAACTATGATGGCTAGTATGTTTCAGTTGAGTGAAATGTATAGCAAACAGATGTTAATTCATCTATATGCTTACATTAATCTTACACTTAGAGATAATTCCAAAGTTTTCATTCCGTATCAATTTTCTTGTTGGCCTTCATTCAGCTTTCACAAGACAGAAATTTTTAAAAGAAATTTCCTATAGTTGAATTCTATTTATAAATTTCCCGCATTTTCTACAAGCACAGCATCCTAGCTTCAAAGAAACACAGCTGTAATTTTTAGAAACACAGCTTTGGACTAATTCCTTCTTTTCTTCTTAAAACTTCCACTCTAAATCCCTATTCTACTTTGGTCGAACAATACTACGAAAAGGAAGGGAGAAGACAGAAGGGAGATGGTACTTTTCTGAAAAGTAGTCTTTGGTGTCGCCTGTAAAAAGTTTCCAATCCGCTTTACCGTTGCTTCATAAAACCAAACTTATTAGTTAAGTTTTCCAATGCCAAAGCGAACATAAACAGAACAGGTACGGATGCGGAGTCACAGTTACTGCAACACTTCCCATGGCCATAATAGCTGAGGTCCAGTTTATTGCTTGAGCTCAAGAGACAGTGGTTAAATGAAATGCAAATAGCGTGAATACACTGTGCAATCAAAACGTTCAATGGCGGAGAGAAAAACGTTAATAAACTAAGCAGTCTGGTAATGGAAATTCCAAAATTATGTGATGAATATTATTAATTGACTAACCTGGTAATGGATAAGTTGTTGCAAGAACAGTCCTTTCAAGCCACAATGTAGCAAACTCGTTTTCTTTATCCTTCACTCCACGATGGAACGGTCTTGAAAAAGTGAATTTGGAAACATCGTTTGATCGATAATACCGCAATATGGGTTCTGCAATTGGTTTCCCAGATAATCTTTCCTTTTGTTCCATAACAGGGTCGACTTTATTATTTGAAGGTCTTTAATAGTGAAAGAGAAAAGAAACTGGTTATAGAGGTACAGTTTTCTTAAAAATACAAAAACGTAAAGCTCTATAGCGAACCTAACTTTGAGTCAGGAGCAGGCACGTACCCTTGAATTGTCACAATGTTACAAAATCTCCAATTATTTTCCAAAATTTTCCTGTTACTTGTCCCTTTTCAATATTTTATGAATTTACTCCCCCCCCCCCCCCAGTAGCGGTTCTGGCCTCTATTACAACGTGAGCGAAATTTTTACTAGCACCCCTTCCCAGTCCCCCATAAAATTTTCAGGTCAAATTTTAGCAATATTTTCATTTACTAGTAAAATTATTTTCAATTTATCAATTAATTAATAATTCATTGTTTAATTATTTTTTAATTTTGTATTTCAATTATTTAATATGTATTAATTATTTTAATTATTATTACTTTATTAATTAATTAATTATTTTTAATTAGTAACTGCGTCCTCTACTTTATTAATAATAAAGTAGTAATCACTAAAGTAGTAATAAAGTCGTAAATAAAGGCCTAGTCCTAAAAAAAATTGTAAATCACTAATTTTCAAGGTTACTGTAAATTATCAACCTTGAAAATGTTAAAAAAAAACTCACATTGTTGTGGCGATTCCTTGATTTCAGCACTTGGAGGTGTCAGCTTTTGCATAGGCTCAGCATTTGGAAACTGTGTCTGTATTCTCCCAACAAAATCTTGGATTTTTTCATATTCATTTCCACGATATACATACACCTACAAAACAAATATTAATGCAAGCTAGAGAAATGCAGGATAGGATTTAAATTAACATTTCCAAGGCAAAGCGACACAAAATATGAAAGATAACATCACTGCATAGCGATAAATGTATTGACTGGCTTTACTAAAAGGAGTAATGAACTATAAGTTATTTCACAGTCAGTGCAAAAAATTTAAGACTTGGTAGACAAATTGTTGCCTGCATAAATATCATAAAAGTGTCAATCAAAGTTCCGAAAACATAGGTTCAAACGTCATAAATTGAAGTAAAATGCAAAAGAATCGTATTCGCAGCATTTTCAAGCTTAGCTTGTAAGATACATTCTGATAAAAATAACCATTCAAAATATTTTGCAAAGGTTTTTGCGACTTTAAACATAATAATAAGGTGGCCAAAACTTGCAGAGGTTATATAAACAAATGTTTGCCATTGCAGAAAAACTAAAGATGGGCACGCAAGAAGAGAAGATTTTTGAAGAAGAACTAATTTAAAAGAAGGGAGAGACTAGGTAATTTCAAACCCCAGTTCTTCTTAGTGAAGAACTCGACCAAATAGAGAAAAATCGGGGCATTGCAAGGAGCGTTTTCATTGAAGTTGAGACTACATTTACAGAATAAATTCATTCTTGCACAAAGGGAGGGAGGAGGCTATTCTGCTAGGTTTGACACCCCCCCCCCAAAAAAACAAAAAAAAAAACTAAAAATCAGGTCTGTTTAATTAAAAAAATAAATAGTTTAAATTTACAAGGAAAAACTCTCGAAAACCACCCATAGAAATTTTTGGAAGATATTTAAAATAGAGCAGGATTTCTTCTTTTACTGACAAAGGAATTCCCATATGGTTCTTTGCTAGATGGAATATCATTTGTCAGTACCAGATCCTACATTTTAAAATTCTTTCAAGTTATTACGAGCGACAGAATTACATAAGAAATGAGTTTACTTTGAAGAGTCAATTCGAAAAGTTTTATATCGGAAGTTGACTCCAATCTCCTGGCTCGATGCCATGTTTTCGAAAAAGTTCACCCCACAGCCTCGTTTACAATTTCTGTCAAGTCTGAAGGAAAAATGGGACGACAGGAGATGCTACGGGGAATTTATATATATATATATATATATATATATATATATATATATATATATATATATATATATATATATATATATATGAAATCCTTCCTAGGATTTCCGAAACAGATATTGTTTATTGCAAGAGTCAATGAAGATAGCCCGAAAATTATACTTACTGAATCCGACATTTAATTAAAAATTCCAAACTAAACTTGAATTACAAATGAGCAGACTGTTATTCACTTGTAGGGCAAGACAGAGGGGCGATCTGTTTCTAGATACCAAAAACGTGTCAACCATCTCAAAATAATGCACTGCTAATCAAATGCATATTTCCTTACCTTATTCTGTTGAAAAGCAGAGAACCCACGGCCAAAGAAGGCCACACGAAAATATTCTGCTTCAGGCCTAAGTGTTGAGATAATTTTGTCATAAAAGTCGGCCATTCGACGCAAGAGCTTGCTCAATTTATCGTAATGAAACACTTCTTCTTCATATTCGTGGATAAGCTCCTTGCAAAACTTCAAGGCCCCTTCCCACATCTACAAAAATAACTTTGTTTTATTTAGGCATAAACTAGTTATAGTTTGAACTGCAATAGGGTTGATTTTGGTACATAACAATAAGCACATAGAAAATTTCTAAAGAATATTGTACAGTGCCTCGAAATTATCTTGAAAATTGCATGTAAACTTGAAAAACTTTAATATTTTTTCAGAACACTAAAATAACAGAGAGAACTATAGGAAACACTATTGTATAACGTTTTATTGTTATTATTATTATTTTTAAATACTAGCTTACCCGTAGCGCATTGCTGCGATCTTAAAGGAAAGAGAATTCAAGAAAAACTGCTTCCCAAAAAATTATCCCCCACTGAAAATTTCCCCTACCCCGCGTATTAATAACCATCGTATTTTTAAGTTTTAAAGTGTTTGAAAATTCGCCCCACGCGGATTCTCTCCACGAAAACTCCCCTCGCGGAAAATTCCCCCCCTCGAGAATTCACCTTCATAGGGGAATCAAGTCCCTAAATCGAAAAACGCAGAAATGCACAGAGTCGACATACATGAACATTAATTTTGTTTTTTCCAAATGTCATGTTTTCGACAATAGAGTTAATCCTAGACTGAATAAAGTTGTCCTTTACTCTATATTCATAAACATTATATAATTAATTTATTTTGATTACATACACAATGAGTCGGACAAAGATACGCAAATCAATTTCATTTTAATATAAAAAATCCCCCCCCCCCACGGAATATATACCCAGGGAATCTGATAATTTTTGTTATCTGTGTAATTTCTCACTTAACCTTTTTCAGCAAAGTTTAAGGAAAGGTATATCCTGGCTGATACGGAGCTAAAGCATTGAATTGTTCATAACAATTAAACAGCTATATTAACAGTAACCACAGGGCTGCTGTGTCAACAGAAACCAATGCTTTAAAAATAGAATTCCGATAACAATGTATACACTGAACAATTCTACTTTATTTACTGATCCAAACATCAAAAATTTATTAATTTCGAATTTAACTCTCAAAATGTATTAGCTTGAATTGGTCCCCCAAAATGGGGGACAGCCTAGCAGAAAATTACATAAATCCAAAAACCCTAGAGCAGAGGCTTCGAGCCCCTGTGCGCTGGAATGTAAATTCTCTTTTTCTTTCGAGAAAAAATGTCCATGGATACATATTTTGTGAAAATTTAATATTGCAGTGCCTGTTTCAAGTGACGAAAGGGGTGACACAACAAGGTTTTTGCGATCAGGTGAGCAGATTTTTATGATCCGATTTTACTCGAGCAAGAGTGGTTTAAATTGGCTGCCAATGACGCTTTGACTAAAGGCATAAAATGCCACTTTCCCTTTCAATAGCTTTACTTCATCAGAGTTTGGCTCTGATTAGTTGAAACTGTTGTTATGCAATCACTTTCATTTTGTGAAAGGTCATCTCAAGCTACTGTTGGTTTAAATTTGATGTAGATGGTACAGTTTCTAATATCCACCATACAAGCGCATGCGCTTGACAGCACGAAAGCGCACTGGTCCATAAAAGCGATACTGGGGGGTCACATTTTCAAAAATATCGGGATATGTGTGGACCCCATCCACCTCCCTGATCCAGAGGGCTGCTAGCGCTGATTGTTTTAAACGTTTTACTTAGAGATTGATTTTCAATACTTTTCAATGACTTAGCACAAAAAAAGAAACTCTGGTGGAAAAAAGGAAGATTAAGAAAAAAAAGAAGGCTACTAATACATTGAAACACGATTTTACTTTATTTTTTGGGATTGTGGGATTGTAGATGCTTAATTGAGGGTTTGCAAACATGGTAATTTTCTATGCTACTTATAGTTAGCACCAGGCTCCTAATTTTTTTTTCTATCATGAATATTATGAATTAGATCCGTGGGAATAGCCATTTTCCAATACATAGAAATTGGGAATTTTTTCACAATACATTTTCCTCAAAATCGCACTTCAATTTCTAAATTTAAATTTAATCGTTTGCTTTAACCTTATGCCAGCTTTGCCTCTCACTCAGACTATCTGTCTTGGTTTTTTCTCCAATTGGCCATGGATAGATGGCAACTTGATTTTAATTTACCGGATTGTAGCTATCGATGTTACCATGAAAAAGAGATTACTTCATAAGCCCCGTTTTTTAGCAAATCATTCTGCTAAGATCTTACATTTTTTTTACAGACAATGATTTTTGCGAAAATCTGAGGACTCTGATCTTACTTCCTAGGCCGTTTTTTGCAAACATCTTCCTTCATCCTGCTCTGATCAGTTCTCTTAGGACTTTGATGAAATTGTCATCATTGTTCTCTCTTCAATGTTCTGTTTTGGCAGTGAGCTGTAAGATCTTAGCACTTCGATGAAGCAAAAACAATAATCTGAGTAAAAGAAGTAAAATCTTAGATATAAGATCTTAGCACTTTAATGAGTCAAAAACAGGCTTATTGTCGAGTAGCTTTCAGATCCGATAGTCTATCGCAAAGGTTTCGCCAATATAGAGACGTTAGAATCCTTAATGCGTGGGTCACATTCTAGTCACACTTATAGATAAAATCCAAATTTCGCACGACTAAAACGCTGATTATGTGTAACGTTTGTAATCTCTCGAGTTAAACGACATCCCTTTTTCAAACTTAAAATTTACGGCTGAACAATCAGAGTAAAGATTTGAGGCATACTTTTTTGAAATTTAAAACAATCGAAGCTTGAAACGGCAATTTTCCTGTCTGGAAGATGAATTTAGCGAATGATACAAGGAATTGGATAAGTTTGAGATAGTCAGGATCAAATTAATGTTTACATGAACTTTTCAAAACAAATTTTTGTTATTTTAATTTTCTGCTTCAATAGTACTAGTGCATCATTACAACCAAGCAAAACATATAAAAACCTAAAGCAAACATATTAACCGGCTGTTTATCAACGATTGTGAGCATGGTGTGGCTCGGGCATGAGCTGGAAGGATTACAACGGTTTGCATAATTGCCACGTAACGTTCATGGTTGAAAAAAATCAAAAGTTAGCGGGACAAAATTTTGATGCATAATTACAGTATGTAAAGACATCTGTTTTAATTGAAGAGCAGTCAACATATTCCTTGCTATTTAAATTTTGATGCATAATTATAGTATGTAAAGACATCTGTTTAATTGAAGAGCAGTCAACATATTCCTTGCTATTTAAATTTTGATGCATAATTATAGTATGTAAAGACATCTGTTTAACTGAAGAGCAGTCAACATATTCCTTGCTATTTAAATTTTGATGCATAATTATAGTATATAAAGACATCTGTTTAATTGAAGAGCAGTCAACATATTCCTTGCTATTTAAATTTTACTGGGGAACAAGTATATAACAAACCGTAACTTTGACTACAAAGGGGTTTACCGGACTAACTAAGAACAACGATATGGTATTTTACATTTGATTCTAGAAGCTTATAAGCCGATGGATAAAATTTTTGCAAGCAACTTTAAGTGCATGCTTCTAATACTTTTCTGGATGGGATTGACTAGAATTTTTTCTGGCTCGATTTAAAAAAAAAAATGTATTTAAAGAGCAAGATATAATGGAAAAGAAAAGAAAAGCAAGAGTGAAAAGAGAGAAGCTATATTTTAGAAATATAAAATAGGAGAAACTTTTATGGGGTGCAAGAAGAGCAATAAATTACCTTAATGTCTTTTTGTTCAATTAAAGAGAGAAGAGGCCTCGGGGTAAATAGTTCTAAGATAGGCTAAGTAAAACATTAAATTGTCAACCAGGGCACGACTTGGGTTACTTTAAACTGATCGTGTTATAAAAAACAGGTTAGAGAAAAACGACATCTTACCCGTCCTTTATCAAAAAGTTCGATCATTTCCAGATAAAGTGATTCTTTAAACTCTCTTTGTGTTTTCCAGTTCCCCTTCTTTGCTCCAAGAAGTACATCAGTCACTGGATCATCACTCCAATCAAGCAACTGAGCATGAAGTTGCAAAGTATACGCGGCCTCTCCAAAATTGTCACATTCAATATGCAATGCATAGAGTTTATACAAATATCTTAAATACATTTCTTGTTTGTTTATCTCACGATAAAAATCGAGAATATTAACTGTGCACGACATTCTATTGTCTCGATGCTCATCTGTAATCAAAGTTCTGTATTCGAGAAGACGTTCGATAAGCTTTGTTGCCATTTGCACAAACTGAACCCCGCATGTTTTCAAAGAGCGATGCTCTTCACAAAGACTCGCTAAAATAATGAAAAATAAATCTTTATAGTGACTATCCCCTCGTCCCCCTTCTATAAGGGTATCAAGCTGTTGAATCATCTGATTTTCAACCATCGAAAATATTTTTTGGTTCCAAACGTTTCACTCGAAATGGAAACTCCACTTTCAGGTCTTTGGCTCTCGAGAGTCATATAGAATTCATGTTGGATCATGTCGAAAAATATGGGGATTGTTTTCTTTCGTAATTCAATTCCTGGTATTAGAGTCATCTCAAGGAATGGCCCAACCATGGATGGGATAAAATGGCTTTTGTTAACACCTAAATTAAACCACATGGCCCGCACTTCAAATGCCATTGTTTGACGCATATCTTTATACCGACTTGTTATCTGAAAGAAAAAAATAGAGAGAAAAAGAATAACCTTGACGGCTTTTAAGGCCAGAATAAAATTTTAAAGGCATGTAAGGAATATAACCATTTAAACATAGATTTTAGCGATATTAGCGTGTCTTAGCTATTTCCATAAATTAAAATAACCTCACCAAGACGAACCAATTTAATTCCCCCCCCCCCACAATCGTAAAGGAAAAAACCACATCTTTATTAATCCATTATAACGCTTAAATTTACCCATAATAATAATAACGTTACGTACAATATATGCAGCTTCTTCTTACAAACAATACATACAAAACCAATACTCAGGTATTACAGAAATCTAAATAATAAAAGTAGCCATATCCAAAAATAGCGTAATGTTTCTATATTACCTAAAAATACAAACTGAATATGCATTTTATTGAAAAATTCGATTCTTTTCATTTGCTAACGTAAATTACCTTATGATGGAAAGTGCAATAGTTACATATTTACCTAAATTGAAGTTTTTACTTTTATTTCGATTCTTTATTTAATTCCATTTTTATTCACTTTTTTATAATTTAGTTTTTGTATTGTTTATTTTGTCACTTACAATGTATCAAAAATAATAACTGAATAACTACGGGTGGAACTTATTTTATTTTCAGAAGAATAAAGATCTGTTTCAACAGACACTTACTGATCTGTTGAGCCACCTGAGACAATTACACAGGAAAAGACGCATTTATGAACTCCTTCCCCCCCCCCCCCCTCTGTTTAAGCTTTTGACTCGGAGTTACTGAAAAAAAAAATGTTGAGTCATATTTTTTATGATTCCATCTCAGCTTAGTTTAAACTCAATTCAAGTCCATTTGGTATTGGAACTATATTTATAGAAAGGTCTTACCTTTCGTCGCTTGTTCGTACTGAAGCTCTCAAGTTGAAGAGACTCCTGGGTCATGAATGTGATTCCACATTGGAAAAAATTATTCCAAACTTGTTCCACAAAGGGATTTGCAAAATGATCTCGAATTGTGTGAGAAAAAAGACAGATGGCTTTTAAGAAGTAGCTAGAATAAAGAAAAAAATAATTAGGCACAAATCACAATAACCACTTGTTCAAACCTTATTCAAAATTTGTGCTAATTTGACATCACAATCGTCAGTATTTCCATACAAGTATGCGAAAGACTGGTGTCAATCTATTAGAAGACATACAATACTTCAAAAATATTAAATTATTCTTAGACCAACAACAGAAAGGTAGGCCATCACACAGATAATCCGTTACTGTAATTTAATTAAGGAAAAGGGTGATACTGCCCCATCAAGATCATTTGGAAACCATCGGCCTGTTCTAGAAGTTAGTTTTTATTAACATTCACTAGGTATGTGTTAATGCACTTCTCCAAAAGTAACAGACAGTGACACATTCTAGCTTCTTATATTTTCTAATGAACGGTAGATTGGGCTAAAAGTCTAGTGTTACCCCACATATTGTTAGTGTTACCCCACTGAACATAACGTCAATCCCCCCCCTCGTCCCGTGTTAATCCATTTGTTAGTCTCTGCTTAAACAACCTCTTTAATACAATCAATATTGTTCAATTTCACACTTGCATGTACATACAGAGTCCGGCAAAAAGACCCCCTGTGTCTTAAAAGGTAGAAACAATATTTTCGTCTACGACCAATATATACTAATTCAATCTATATTACCCTGTTTTAAATAGGGTTTTATTCAGATGATGTCCTCTGTTACTGAAGTATTGACAGAGCCTTCCCCGAAAGTTTTCATATTTATTCAAGTTGTTTCCGGTGGGTGCACTTATCATTTTCTTTTTTCTATTTCGTAATAATGGTTATTTTATCTATAAATTCGCACACTAAACAATGGCTTAAAAAAAATATTTAAGGCTGGCATACATTGGCTTTGACCAAAGCAAAATTTCTAAGATTCAATTGTAAAAATTTGCGGCATAATAGAAAAATAAGAACATGAAAACTATATTAAAGTTATTTGGAATAACACATTTTTACTATAATCTTTACTCCTTTCAGGAAAATTAAATACAAAAAACATGTTTTTAACTGAAAGTAAGGAGCAACATTAAAACTCAAAACGAACAGGAATTATTCCGTATACGAAGGGTTGCCCCCTACTCAATACCTTGCTCTTTACGCTAAGCTGTTAGAACTTATACCTGTGTTTCATATACCTGTGTTTCAGTAGCCGTTCTTAAAAATTGGGACAAATAGTCAAAATTTACCGTAAAGAGCAACGTATTGAGGAGGGGGCAACTCTTCATATACGGACTAATTCCTGTTCGTTTTGAGTTTTAATGTTGCTCCTTACTTTCAGATAAAAAAAACATGTTTTTTTATTTAATTTCTCTTCTTTTTCAAATAATACAGGTAAATCTGGCTCAGCCTCCATGAAATATACCTCACCCCCTTTCATGGGAAACTCCTCCGTAAAAATTTCATCGAAAGTAAAGTACCCCCCCCCCCCCAAGGAAGATTCTCCCAATGGAAATCCAACCAAGCATAAAATCCCCCCCCCCAAAAAAAAAAAATTTTGTATACTTCCCAATAACAAATACTATACGTAAAAAATGAGCAAACTTCATAACTTACAGGCCTCTTCTGTGGGAGGGGGGGTCATTTTACCCCTAAATACATAGTTATTTAATCTTTCAACCATACTAAACAAAATGGCTATCACAAAATTTTAATCAGAAAACTTTGGGAAATAATTGGGCGTGGCAGGGGGCCAGTTGCCCTACAATCATTTTTGTCACTTAAAAGGGCACTAGAACTTATAATTTGTGTTCGAATGCACCCTCTCCCGATCTTCTAGGACCATTATTTCAATACGATCACCTCTGAAAAAAAAAAAAAAAAAAAGAAAAAAAAAAAAAAAAAAAAAAAAAAAAAAAAAAAAAAAAAAAAAAACACGCATCCATGGTTTTCGGATTCTCAGGAACGCTGAATCTGATGGTGTGATTTTCATCAAGATTCCTTAAAATATTAGGGTGTTTCCCCCCTACTTCAAAAATCAGGCAAATTTTCTCAGGCTCATAACTTTTGATGGGTAACACTAAACTTGAACCTTATATATTTGGAATCAGCATGATACGGTGATTTTTTTGATGTATTTATTGATATCAAAATTCCGTGTTTTAGGATTTCGGTTACTATTGAGCCGAATCGCTCCTTACTTACAGTTCATTACCACAAACTGTTTGATAGAACATTCATAACTTCGAATCTCAAAACAAACACGAAGTAGTTCGACAAACCTAGGGTTAACAGAACTACATGCCATAAAGGCTTGTATATTCAAAGATTATAAATTCAATTTTAAATTTGTTTTCTAAGCTTGGTCTCAATTTCTGGAATCATGATTTTATTTCCCTGTCAAATAAGTTTATAGGATAATAGAAAAAGGAAGAGGAAGAACATACTTGGGCAGCACTAATGATTGTATTTTCATACAAAATATTAGAAATATAGTCTTGGTTTAACAATCCCCCACTATTGGGAGTTCAAACTATGTAAACCACGGAGACAGGTTTAGAGTTAACCTGTTAGACCGGAGACCGTTTAAGACACAGAGACCGGTTTAGAGTAAAAAAAAAAAAAAACCACATACAAACACACAAAACCTTTTTTTGTCATATAGACTCCTTACTCTGCACTGACAATCAAATATTCTATTTAAAAATTATTACCTGTTAACAAGTAAGATCATTTCACTCCAGTCTCTAGGATAAACCTGTAGGGAGACAAGATCTTTGAACTGACATAAAATTTGAGCAATAAAATCCAGCAGAGCGTCTCGAGAGGAAGACACCAAACTGGCTATATATTCATAATACTGTGCACCATCCATTGCTCGAAATATAGATGCTAGAATTGCCACAAGCAAACCCTGGAATTAAAACAAGAGGTAATCAGCCAAGTTCGATACGTTCAGTAAAAAAACTACATTAGATTTCACTCGCGTCTCCCCCTTTCGCCCTGATATTTATCATCGATATTTATTTTTGTACACACTAACTTCCTAGCCCTCCTCGAAACGATGACGGAGAGCGAGGTCAGCATCCCAGTCCTTGAACAGGCACTCGTTAAACATATACAGGTCTTTTCTTTACTACTTAGAAAACGAGGCAACGAAGCTTAGCAGTAAAATTTATTGCTAGCAAATCTTTCGTATTTATTAAAAAAATTGTTTAACAAACTGTTAAATAAAAGAACGCAGAAAAAAATCATGTTAATCACGATTGTAAATAATTATTGGCGTTTGATTTGTTACGCAAATTGGGATTTCAACGAGAGTTGCCAGTGGTGTCAATTCAGGAAAATGTAGGGAGGGGGTGTGTGTATTTTTTTTATCTAGAGTGTTTTTTTTTTTTTTCTTCTACTCGTTCAATGAAAATAATAAACAAAGCATTTTTCAATGCAAATACTGAAAAAAGGGGTAATTTTCAAAATCTACAAGGGGGGGGGGGGATATAGAGAGAAAGATGCCCTCACCCCAATTGACGCTCTGAGAAAAGGTAAATTGAAGCATTTTAATGCCTTTTCGAAGTTCGTTTGAATCAAATTTTCCGCTTCATCACGCCACTAGCATGTGCGCAGGGCAAAAGTACTCAGAAATATTTCTTATATTTTATTATACTTTTGCTTATTTTTCGTTTTATTTTTATACCTGGCCCCTCTCTCCCAGATTTTTACAGCAATATTATCTTGGCTAGCAACCAAAATAATGTATATGCTTTTCTTTTCTATTTTTAAAGAGGGACATTGAAATTGTAACACTACATTTCTCATAATCATAAAGTGTTCATTGAATGTGAAAATTGACATCATTTTGGTTAAAGTTTTTACTCAAATAGCGGATAGAGGATGTTCCATCTATTTAAGTTTTTATAACATTTGGGTGTTAAGTAAGAAGAGTAAATCTCTGTTTAAGCGGTACTATACAGATACATTAAAAATGTTTCAAGCGACCAATAAAATAATTTTATCTATTTCTCTAAATATAACCTTCCCATCTCTCAATCCTTTCTGCTGAGTTGTTCAATCCTTGAGCTGAGATTGCAGTCTTCGGCAATTAAAAGAACCCCATCCCTCTCCCACGATATAAATAAACGTCTGAAGCAGATATTCAACTAACTGTGGAGAGAAAGATTTAGTAATAGTTATACGCTCTCAGAGCTAATTATTGTTGATTAGGAATACATTTACAATCGTTACATAGCTAGGAATACATACACTCGTTACATAGCTGATTCCCGATGTAGGAGCCATACCTTAGTAACTAGAATACCCTAGTAGCAGTAACTAGAATTAAAAGGCAAAAATTCAAGACGCACTTAAACCAAATTAATGAGTACTTCATTCTCCATGTGAATAGAAGCTCAATTCACATAATAAGAAATACACGAGCCATTCAGAGGCAAAATCCAAACCACCCACAAAATAAACAAGGGAGAATAATCCGAAAGAAATGCTAGTCTTGATCCAAATGTACCAATTTCGCACTCGGGAAATATCGAGGATTTTTGGGTGTTCTTTTGTGCGTTTAGGTACAGAAAGTACACGTTGGTATATTTAGTATGAACTCGGCCATGAAAAAAAAAATATATATATATTCGACAGTCAAAAAGACTTAATCAGTTTCTATTTAATCTTTCTTTCAAGGCCGTACCAAAAGGGGGGGGGGGTAGGGGGGCTTGAACCCCCCCCCCCCCCGAAATGTTTGTCTGACTCGTAAAAACGTAACAAAAATGGATATAAACAAATTTCGTATGCGTTTTTTGAGGTTTTTTTATGTAAACACCCCCCCCCCCCCCCCCCCCTCAAAAATGTTTTTTTTGTAAAAGCCCCTCCGAAAAAAAAAATCCTGGGTACGGCCTTGCTTTCATTAATCCTTATTTTTAGGGAATACCTTTATCAAAGTATAAAGTAAAAAGTCATTCAAATGATTTGAAACTTAAGTCTAAAAAAATAAAAAGTGACTTGTTTGATTTGGTTTTTGAGGGGATCAAAACATCACGAAAGATGCACCAGCGGTGCAGAGATGGCTGGGTAGATCATGTTCTAAAAAAGGATGTCAACAACAGCTCTAAATACGAGCAAACAGAGAAAAAGCTCAAAGGGTAAGTCTTTTATACTTCAGTTCTTTTATTCCGAAATACATGTTGCACCGCCAGAAATATACATATAACACTAGCAATATTAATTAT
This sequence comes from Artemia sinica, assembly GCA_027921565.1. Classification (NCBI taxonomy): domain Eukaryota; kingdom Metazoa; phylum Arthropoda; class Branchiopoda; order Anostraca; family Artemiidae; genus Artemia; species Artemia sinica. The sequence goes on from CM051258.1 coordinate 44,722,061, forward strand.
AACATAAGTTATCATTGATAGTTTACCCTTTGTTCCTTTAGGTTAATCCATATCAAAGTCTTTTGGACAATGGGTAGCATAGTCCTAATTATGGTAGCTGCATCACCACTAGAATCGCCAATATCGTCTCTGTGCAGTACATCCATTATATTTGCCATTATTTTTGAACAGGTGGCAGGCTGAAATAGAAAAGACAAATAATATTTATAATCTGTAATGATACCATTCTAACGTATTTGTTTTCCTAGATTCCTACCATGGTAAATAAACCGATCAAATTCAAAGTAGAGGGATCAGTATAGCAACTGAGAAGAAAGAAAATATAGATATTATAGCTACGATTGAGCAGCTAAAACAAACTGCTCCAGCCAAGGCCGTACCCAGGATTTTTTTTCGGAGGGGGTTTTACTCAAAGCTTTTTTTTCGAGGGGGGGGGGTTACACGAAAAAAAACTAAAAAAACGCATACAAAATTTGTTTATATCCATTTTTGTTGCGTTTTTACAAGTGAAAAAGACATTTTGGGAGGGGTCCAAACCCCCCTATCCCCCCCTCTGGGTACGGCCTTGGCCCCAGCAAGAGAATTCGTGAAGATGGAAAAGCAGAAAGGGCAAGTTTAATATTTGAAGGAATAACATTTTTTTTTCGTTGTTTTTTTTTTTATTTGTGAGAAACTTTCTTCTGTGGAGCTGAGCTGTCTAGAGTAAATATGGAAAGTACCATAAAATTGGTCAATGAATATCTGGAGACATATACTTTGTAGATATATAAAGTTACTTTTGCTTTCTGATTGCCTTTTTTATGAACACTTTTTATGGAAAATAAATCAACGTCAAATTAATAACCTATTTTCTACAAAATGGTACAAGTTTTGCTATTTTTCTTCCAAGAAAATGGGGTACACTGTGGATTCACTTACTTCAGGGTACTAGTTATATAGCTACACCACCGGCCACTACATAGAAGGCGGAGTTTCCATGCCGGTTCAAAGAGAGGAAAGGCTTTAAGTAAGGTTGGTAAGAGAATTCTAGTCAAGCTTACTGTCCTCGAATTACCTCAAGTCAAACAGCCTCAGCTCAATATTTTATAAATTTATATTCACACTACTGGTACTATATCTCTTCCAAGAAAAGTCGCAGCGAGTGGATTCTGGTTATTATGCTAGCCAAGCCAAAATCAATACATAAGCCAGAAAGAAACTCAACGAGAAGTTGCTAGGGAACAAGCTTTGAGAGGGGTTGGTCTGAAAACTGTATCTAAAACAATTAACCTGAATATAGTTGAGGATGTAACCTAAAAATTTGATTTAGGTTTGACAAGATTAAATGAAGTAACTGATTGGAACCAAAAGTTGAGCACGGCAGATTTGACAAAGGATAACAAAACTAAATAAAACATTATTGAAGGTTCACAGTTAAATTGTTGAAATAAAGAAATTAATAAAACTCAATTAACATTTTATGGTTACAATTACAATAAAGCGTAGAATATTAATAACCAAGTACAATTCAAGGATAGAGAAACAAAACAACTTTTAATGCAAGCCACACTTTCTAAAATAAAATACAAATAGGCCTAGTTTATTTTCAGGCCATCAGGAACTTTACCATTTGCCGTAACAAATTTTGCCCCATGCGAATTCAATACGACATCCCAATATATTAATTAAATTTTTCGTCTTTTGCGCACATAGAGGCCACAAAAAAAGTTTTACGACATGATCTACTCATCTATCACGTCAAAGATGGGATTAAAAAAATTCAATTTAATGAATTGGAATGTGTGAAAAAACGAGGGTTTCGAGAATTCTTAAAATTTATAACATAGTTGCTGCGTGACACCTCTTCCTTTTTTTTTTTTTTTTTTTTTTTTTTTTGGAAATTCTGCTACTGCTTTAGTTTATAAGCTTCTTCTATTTATGATAATTCCAAATATAGTATGAAGCGTGCACAGGAATTTGTTTCGTATTAGGGAAGGGGGACAGGAATAAAACAACCCCCAAAAATGGGAATGCTATGGAAAATACGAACAAATTATAGCTGAATCATAAAAAATTGATCCTTGGGGGGGAAAGGGGCAAAGTCACAGCATAGGTACGCGCCTAGGTATATTACCTAAATTGGTCTTTCCACACAAATAGCAGGTTGACAAAAATTAAAACTACTTCATCGATAATAATTTTACATTCTTCCTTATGCGATATGTAAAATCCTGAAAATTGCCGTATTTTATGCTCGAAAACCAGAGTGTGTCAATTTCTTTTCCCTACACAGTCAGCTACAGCTTAATTTTGCACCCATCACCCAGCTTCTTCAAAAAATTAATTACAAAAACTTTTTCCACAAAATAAGTTTTTCAAAGAAAAGTAAAGAACTCCATTAAACAAAAGATGAGCAAAAATAAAATCAAAATGATCTACCAAGCGTGAAACTACCATAAATCAACATCGATAAATAAATGAAACCCAAAATGAACAGAAATTACAATAAATAACCGAGTCAAACTCAAAACGAGCAGAAATTAACATAAGTTGGGCTCAAAACCCCTATCCCAAGGCCAGAACAAAATTTACACTCTACTGAAAAAAGTATATAAATTTTTTTACTTTGATAACTTTAATAAATCAAATAATATTAACATTTTGATTACTAAATATCAGTATATGTATATTAAACTGACAATGAAATTCATTTGTATTTTTTTCAGTAAAGTGCAAATTTTCTTCTGGCCTTGGGAAAGCATAGGGGTTTTGAGCCCAACTTATGTTAATTTCTGTTCGTTTTGAGTTTGAATCGGTTATTTATAGTAATTTCTGTTCGTTTTGGGTTTCATTTATTTATCGATGCTGATTTGTGGTAGTTTCATGCTTGGTAGATTATTTCATTTTATTTTTACTCATTTTTGTTTTAATAGAGTTCTTTACTTTTCTTTGAAAAACTTATTTTGTGAAAAACGTTATTTTTAACTAATTTCTGTTGTTTTATATTGACATAGTCTTTTCAGGGAAAAAGAAAATAATACTTTAAATCTTTTCGTTTTTTTAAGACTTTATAGTTTGGCCTGCTATTTGTTTGCTGGAGAAAAATTTTCAGCAATTTTAACAACATACACCCTTTTAAAAATCTGGACACAAATAATAGTTTTTAATTTAGTTTCATACCTCCTCTAGTTGACCTGAAATGGAAAACTGGATACCATTCACAAAAAAATCTGCTTACTTTCTTGGATACCTTGGGTACACTTACGCTATTTTGATTTGGTTAAATTTTAAGAGCAAAAGTAGCCCCGAAAGTTTGAACATAATACCCTCAGTTGTTCTTCGGATACTGCTGAGATGCCTTATTGGGAATTAGCATTAACACAGTGCATTTTGATTTAATCTTAAGGCAACATTTAGTTTTTAAACATAATGGGCAAATGGGAGGGTGGGCGTGGGAGGAGGATTAGGTGCCCTCCAATCACTTTCGACTATTAAAAAAGGGCACCAGCCCTTTCTATTTTCAATCGATTGAGCCCTTTTCGAAGTTCCCACGACAACTCCTTCGATACGAAGTGCCCTGGGCTAAACAACAACAACAAGAAAAATAATACATTATACCCACATCGATCTTTACAATAAAAATGTCAAGCCTTCCATTCACTTTCGACTACTAAAAAGGGCACTAGGCCTTTCGATTTCCAATCGAATGAGCCCTTTACGAAACGACAACGCTTTCTATAAACGCTTTCTTTACCCTAAGGGCTGTTAGGATGGTTGTCATCCTCTAAGGCCTAATTTCTAGAACCTCCAACTACGTTAAACAAAATAGCTATCTCAAAATTTTGATTGGATGTATTTGGGGAAATGGTGGCCGTGAGAGGAGCGTTAGCTGCTCTCCAATCACTTTCAACTATTAAAAATGGCACTAGCCCTTCCAATTTCCAATCAAATGAGCCCTTTGAAAGTTTCTACGACAACAGTTTCAATAAAAACCTTATATGCCCCCAGGGCATAACTTACAACCCTTGCCCTGAGTGCTGGGGGGGGGGGTGCTATTCTCAAAGATCTAATTTCCAGAACTTTTTACTACGTTGAACAAAATGGGTATCTGGAAATTTTGATTGGATGTGTTTGGAGGAATGGTGGGCGAGAGAGGGGGGTCAGTTATCCTTCAATCACTTTCGACTATTAAAAAGGGGACTAGCCCTCTCAATTTCCAATTGAATAAGCCTCTTTTGAAGTTTTACGACAACTCTATTTATAAAAACCTTATACGCCCCCAGGGCATAGCTTACAACCCTTGCCCTGGTGGCTCTGGGGGGTTGTCATCCTTAAATGCATAATTTCCAGAACTTTCAACTACGTTGAACAAAATGGCTATCTCTAAACTTTGACTGAATGTTTTTTTGGGTAAATGGTGGGCGTGAGAGGGGGGTTAATTACTCTCCACTCACTTTCAACTATTAAAAAGGGCAATTTCAATTTCCAATCAAATAAGCCCTTTTTTGAAATTTCTACAACAACTTTCTATATAAGCCTTATATGCCCCTAGGGCATAACTTACAACCCATGCACTGAGGGCTCTGAGGGGGTTATCATCCTAAAAGACCTAATTTCCAGAACTTTCAACTACGTTGAAAAAAATGGATATCTCAAAATTTTAATTGGATGTGTTTGGGAAAATGGTGGGCGTGAGAGGCGCGTTAGTCGCTCTCCAATCACTTTCAACTATTGAAAAAGGCAATAGCCCTTTCAATTTCCAATTGAATGAGCCCCTTTGAAGTCTCTAAGACAACGCTTTCAATAAAAACCCTACATGCCCCCAGTGCATAACTTACAACCCTTGCCCTGAGGGCTGTGGTGGGGAGCGGTTGTCATCCTTAAAGACCTAATTTCCAGAACTTTCAACTACGTTGAATAAAATGGCTATCTAAAAATTTTGATTGGATGTGTTTGGGGAAAAGGTGAACGTGAGAGGGGGGTTAGTTGCCCTCAAATCCCTTTCGACTATTAAAAAGGGCACTAGCCCTTTGAATTTCCTTTGAATGAGCCCTTTTTCAAGTTTCTACGACAAAGATTTCAATAAAAACCTTATATGCCCCCAGGGCATAGCTTATAACCCTTGCCCTGAAGACTGTGGGGGGAGTGTCCTGCTCAAAAGTATAATTTCCTGAACTTTGAACGGCGTGGAACAAAATGGATATTTCAAAATTTTACTAGATGTGTTTGGGGAAATGGTGGGCGTGGAAGGAGTGCTAGTTGCCTTCCAATCACTTTCGACTATTAAAAAGGGCACCAGCCATTTCAATTTCCAATCGATTGAGCCCTTTTTTAAGTTTCTACGACAACGCGTTCTATAAAAACCTTATATGCCCCCAGGGCATAACTTGCAACCCTTGCCCTGAGGGCTGTGGGCGGGGGGTGTGTCATGCTCAAAGACCTAATTCTCAGAACTTAAAACTACGTTGAATAAAATGGCTATCTCACAATTTTTATTGGATGAGTTTGGGGAAAAGGTGGGCGTGAGAGGGGGGTTAGTCACCCTTCAATCACTTTCGACTATTAAAAAGGGCACTAGCCCTTTGAATTTCCAATCGAATGAGCCTTTTTTGAAGTTTCTCTACGACAATGCCTTCTATAAAAACCTTATATGCCCCCAGGGCATAAATTACAACCCTTGCCCTGAGGGCTGTGAGGGAGTTCCTCCTCAAAAACATAATTCCTATCTGGAAATCAACTACGCTGAACAAAATAGCTATCTCAAAATTTTTATTAGATGTGTTTGGGGAAATGGTGGGCGTGGAAGGGGTGTTAGTTGCCTTCCAATCACTTTCGACTATTAAAAACGGCACTAGCCATTAAAATTTCCAATCGAATGAGCCCTTTTAGAAGTTCTACGACAACGCATTCTATAAAAACCTTATATGCCCCCAGGGCATAACCTACAACCTTTGCTCTGAGGGCTGTGGGGGAGTTTCCTCCTCAAAAACATAATTTCTATCTGGAAATCAACTACACTGAATAAAATGGCTATCTCAAAATTTTGATTGGATGTGTTCCGGGAAATGGTGGGCGTGGAAGGGTGTTAGTCACCTTCCAATCACTTTCGACTATTAAAAAGGGCACAAGCCACTCCAATTTCCAATTGAATGAGCCCTTTTCGAAGTTTCTACGACAATTTCTTCGATACGAAGTGCCCTACCCTAAAGAAAAAAAAGAATAAAATAATACATTGTGCCAACATCGTTCTTATATGTCCCCAGGGCACAACTTAAAACCCTTGCCCTGAGGTTTGTGGGGGAGTGTCCTCCTCAAAAACATATTTTCTATCTGGAAATCAACTACGCTGAACAAAATGACTATCTCAGAATTTTGATTGGAAGTATTTGGGGGAATGATCGGCGGGGGGGGGGACTAGTTGCCCTCCAATCACTTTCGACTATTAAAAAGGGCACTAGCCACTCCAATTTCTAATCGAATGAGCCCTTTTCAAAGTTTCTACGACTACTCTTTCAATACGAAGTGCCCTGATCTAAGACCACGAAAAAAAATAAATAATACATTGTGCCCACATCGTTCTTTACTTAGGCAGCGCGATTGCGCTGCCCATGATAAGTTTGTTTCAGACATTTGTCCTTGATCATTTCAGAAAACATGATCAAGGACAAGGTTGTGCCTGAAAACATGTGTTTTCCAGGCACAAATCGAACTTTATTTCACTAAATTTTACTCGAATATTTATAGGGGAAACTACATATGACGTTAAAGTAAAGTAAGCTGTAACGTAAAATAAGCTATTATTGTCTGAGTACGGTTACAAACAACAAATTACCTCTTGTTTATCCATTCCCTTTTGAAGGTAAGACTGAATATTCTGTAAAATGACGGGCAAAAGCAAAGATCTAGCAGAAGGTAAGCGAAATAGAGATCCTTCAGTGATTCTATTGAGCGTATCAAATTTTCCAGTTCCAAATCGCTCACTTGGGATTTTCTCTATGAATTTTACTACCAAGTTACTGAAAATAAAATAAAAAAACAATTATTGACAAGTATTTTAGTGAAATTTCCACTTCTTTTTCAATTTTTTCTGGCGTAGTCATCTCATTGAAATGTTTCCCCCTAGGCTTGTTAGTGCTATGTGAATTTTTGACCTTACCCGGTTCCCCAAGTCCAACCCCTTTCTTGAGTTAAATCTATATTTCAAGTATTCACTTGATGGAATTAACAGCTAAATTTTATGAGGAAATCATACCTCAAATAGATGTGCAGCATCAAGCAATAAAAGAAAAATAAACATTTGCAACAACTTCAAGAAGTTTAACATTATATTTTAAACAATTAAACTTAGTTAATTAGTCTGGTAGGCCTATTCAGGAATAGTGAGTTATGTTCGTTTTATGTTTGGTTTATGACATTATTTGATTTCTATTCGTTTTAGGTATTAAAAACTCATTATTTTTCTTTGAGAAAGCTTTTGGAAAAACTTTTGTTAATAAACAAGTAAAAGGACGTGTCTCTATGAGCCCCGTATGCAAGGTGTTAGCATTTTACTGACGTGATCTTATCTTCATAACATAAATTAGTTTATATTGGTTATCCACCTTGAAAAACTATTTTTAACAAGCTCTAACTTATAGCAATGACCTCTTAGAACATAAAGGCAGCCACCAGCACTCCCTTGATACATATCTTATTTTGGGGACCATTGTAAATCATTTCTAAAAAAATTAAGTGACTTTCCTAATCAGAAATAAGACCCGTTAACTTACTTAACATACACATTACAGCGGAAAAATGTACTTTTTACAATAAGTTTTTTCAGAGTAGCCACCAAAATTTCTGTCTAGCTGAAAAGCAATGTCATTTAAAGAATATTGCACACTGGGTAACTGAGACTTGTGTAAGTGAGAATCTCTCCAAAAAGGGACAAACTTTGTCAAATTCTGAGCTTAGGGGAAAACCTCGTTTTGTTTGTACCAATTTTACCTGCTTAGCCATTCCTGTCGTTATTTCTTGGCAACTCACGTTCATACCTTCTACTCAGTTAGGGGAACTTGACTTAATAGGCGAAATAATCCCAATCAGCAATATTACTATTTTAAAAGTTTACAAAAAACGAGGCGAAATTAGTGTATCATGAAAGAACATACATAATGCAGTGTAACGTGTCTTTAAAATCCAGTTCTGTGCTCTAGCAGCCCTATGCCCACGGCAGTACAAATGAAAAATCCCATTCTGGTTAAATCACACTACGTAAACATAAGCATTACGCAAATAACAAAAATCTATTCTATGCTCCACTGCTAGCCTGAGAAACCGTCCTAACCTTTCAACACCCACAAAGCACCTATCCCTTACTATACTCGCCAGCAATCTTTCATCAAACACACACTCACCATGCACTTCCTTTCGCAACTCAGTCAATTCTTCACACTTACCCATCATATGACCGACAGTCTCATCCGCATCTTCATATATAGGGGGGGGATTATGATTTTGAGTGTGGTTTAGTGAGAGTGTGTGCGGATGAGTGTTTTATGGGTATCAGAAGCTTGGCATGATTCCTTCGTCTCGCGAAGAATCATAGAAGTAGATTTCTGTAGGATTAGGTTAGGTTTTGTGCAATTTCTTTGTAATTGTTCTTTGTTTATATTTTTGCCACTGCCTGTGGGTTTTTAGCGCAAACAAATTCTATTCTATAGTACAATGCCCTTGGACGTCCCATTTATTTAGTTTCAACCGTAGAATATATTAAACCCAAGGATACTATTTCAGTCTCCATAACAGTAGGCCTATAGTAAAGGGATTTATTATAACCTCTTTGGCCGTTGAAAATCGAAACAAATTCATAGCCAAAACACTGGGTGTTCTGGTACTTCAAATTAGGTGTACTATGTGAAATTTTGACGCTGTGGTATCGTTGAAAAGACAAGGTATCCTCTTTGCAGTGGCGATCAAACGGGGGAAGGTTAAGAGCCCCCTCCCCACCTCGCTGAGCTTTTGAGAAATACCTTTTTTGGTATTTTCATTGAAAAGTTCCTTTTGTGTATTTTCAACGGGGATAAAATATCTCCCTCCTAAATTAGGAAAATATGTTTTGTCCCCCCCCCTTTCCGTTAACTGATACCACAGCTGCCTTTTGACCTGTTCTTTTCAAAGCACAGCATTGGTTTCCATTCTACATTGCACATGCTTTAGCTCTGGACGCCTGTACTCACTGCATTAGGATGTACTCTAGTATTATAAACTTATATAGTTAATTAGTTGATTCTTCTTACAATTACATTATATACAGTTGAATGAGCATTAACCTCTTGTTACTTCTGAACCTCATCCCCTACAGCTTGTGTTTTCGCCTTTTCTAAACCCATAAGTCTTAGTTGTTTGTTTGTTTTTTTTTTTTTTTTTTTTTTTTTTTTTTTTTTTTTTTTTTTTTTTTTTTTTTTTTTTTTTTTTTTTTTTTACCGAACGCGCAATTTCGCAGACGTCTAAAAAATGCAAACATAAAACCATAACAATATATTCATTTTTTAAGACATTAGCAATGATTTGACAACCTGAAACATAGTTTCCTTCTGACCATTAGTACAGATGAGCCCTAAAGAAGTTGTGATTAGGAAAGTTAGCAAGCTACAGAATCTTAGTGAAGAAAGATGACCTGCAAATGCAATCCAATTTCATTGGAAGTTCTAAAGACAGTTTTAATGCTCTAATACAATTTTGAAATGGTTTGAACTGTTTTTGCAGTCCAACAGCCCTGTTTAGTGACCCGTATTAGTCATTAGCAACCACAAACATTCCCATTTGCTTTGAGCTTACCTCTACATCTCTCTGTCAATACTCGCACCTGTGCCTTCATTTTTGGAATAGGCAATTTTTTCAAATTCAAAGGAGTATGAACGATCGACCTAAAAGGTCTCAGTAGAAATTCAAATTTTAAGTATCAAAGAGATGCAATATTCAATTGCCTCAGTGTCCCCTAACCCAACCTATTAATATTTCAGAGATGAGACTAGAGTTACTGATTTCCTAAAAATTCACGGACACATTGTAAAGTCAAAAAAGCAAATGTAGCTCAATGCACTCACTGTAATAAAATTGACTTATATATTTTACTATATTATATAATATTCAGCTTTCTCTGCTATTTTGAGATTTCGTGAATAAAAAAACAGTCGTGAATCAAAATTTCGTGAATCATAATTACAGCAATAGCCTCGCCCATCAAACAAAAGAACTTGAACGTTTGGAAACTTAAAAAAAATTACCTTCATCCGACCTTCATATTCAAAGACATTGCATGCCTTCTAACTAAATAATTGACATTTTAAAAAAAAAACAATTGACATTTTGGACATTTTACATTTTAATAGACATTCTTTAATTTTCCTAAAACTCAATACTTTTTACCTCAATTTTCTTGTATCAACCACATCTAAAATATCTTCTAAACCTTCGGGCAAATATCGAAGCATTGCACATTGCGAAGGCAGCAAATGGACTTCGATTTCCATGCCAAGCATAATAAACGACTCAAACAGCTCCTCTAATAAATGTTCAAAATCTTCATCATCTGAAGGATCATTCAAGCTGAAAGATAAGCAAAAGGTACTGTTGTAATCTACAAAAAAAAAAAGAAACTTTATTAAGGAGAGTTTGAGATTCCCTAAATGCCATAAAAATGGTAATAGTAACAATTCACTTCAACCCTCTTTACAAAACCTTAAAATGCTAAAAGAGGAATAAATAAAGAAAGAAATATACACATGGACACACAAACGAAAATATAACAATACGACAAACAAAAAATATTAACGATTACATAAACATTACACAAAAAACTTTCCTTAAAAGATTTTAAATATAGTGAAAACAAATATAAAACATAGAGATAAAAAATCGAACAATTCCGAAGAAAAAACCAACTCTATGTAAATATAAGTACAACTTAGAGAAAAAATCAAACAACATGTTTTTTTACGATTTTAGACACTTATAACTGGTTTATCCACTTTCTGTGTTCCTTCAGATACTCTGTATATCATAACGATGTATGCATTCCTGTTCCATAGGGGAAGGCCAAGAAGAAAGTGTAAGTACGGTATTTGAAGAATTGTGTATGGATTATAGGTCTTCAGTCTAATAAAAAAAAAAAAAAAAAAAAAAAAAAAAAAAAAAAAAAAAAAAAAAAAAAAAAAAAAAAAAAAAAAAAAAAAAAACAAAACAATAATAATTAATGGAATTGTTGGGTAACAAAAAGATTGTTACCAAGCTACGAAAAAATTTCCCTAAATAGACTACGATTTTTTTTTAACACGGAGGTAGTTGTGGAAAGATATTTCCCCCCTTTTGAGTTTTCTGAACTATATTTGAAGACACGGGTTTGGCTGGGGATACACACCAGAACACAAAAAATAGTAATAGGAAAAGAAAACACAGGAAGGGAAAAGGGGTAGGCGAATAATTTTCGTGAAATTTTCGTTTCGAATAATGAGAACTATAACAGGCAAAAATTCAAACTAGGGTGTGCAGAAAATAGACAAAATTGATGGCGGTATCTTTCACTTCTAAGGGGAAGCAAAAGCAAGCAGCCAAGTTGATTCTATTCGAACATTTTATAATAAGTTTTCAAAACGAGAGTTTACAGTGTGAGAGGAAACGCTATTCAAATGAACACAAACTTATGAAAAATTGACACGAAATATAATATGAATTTGTTACAGAAAAACAAAATGTATTGGGTACTTTTCCTCTTCCACGTACCACGTATCCTATCAGAGCCAATGTCAACCACAATACTAGCCTTACTCTGACACTCAAAATCAGATGCCTTTCAGTTATGAAGACATCATCCGAGGGGCCATCAAATAAACTTCGGGTGGACACAGTGGCGGTACCAATCCATAGGGGCAACCCTAACAGATGCTTTACAAATTAAAAATAATAATTCCTAATGGCAAATATTAATCCGCTATATCGCCGACCGTGAAGGGCAGCCAAAATGGGTAGATAGTAAGGAAATATAGGATACAAAGGCATCATACACGAGGCTAGAATACGGCGACTAAATTAAAATTTGAGAGCTGCCAGCAGACCATAAGCTTTCCTTGACTTATCAATACAAAATAAAATTCAATAGAACTCTGGGTGGGCGTAAATTTGTCCAATTTGAACATTAAGGTTGACAAAAGGATTCTATTCACTGGAGAATTATCAGCCAAAACTTCATCCCCATTTAAGAATGAAAAAAAACTTTTTCTCAGGGGTCTCTCGGTCTGTATTAATTCTGAGCCTTTCGTTAAAAGCAGATTATGAAACAAAAAAGAGAGGTTGTAGGTAGAAGGAACAATCTCAGAGAGGCATAGCCGAATCTCTTGTCAGGATGTTTGTGAATACTTTATCTATGTCAGCGGTCTCCAAGTACGTACTTATTGGGTATTTTGTATTCGTTTTTGGTGGGTTCCGCGTTAAATCGTCATTATAATAAAAACCCTCAACTATCACTTAATCTTTTCAATCGTCTAAAAGTCTTAAAATTATAAAATAATGCCAAATTCGGGAGTAAGTGACCTTCGGTAGAAATGCTAGATCGCGTAATATAAGATTTTGCAAATCATCTGACGATCATTACTGTTTTCATGTCCTTGCAAGGATAACTCAATAGATTCAAATCGATGATCTTTAAGACCTAGTTAATGTTCCATTCCTTCTAATCTACTTGTTTGGAAATTTTAATTTACAAGCTTCCAATGTTACAGGTTAAAGTAACCGAGAATAATGAAAATAGGGATATTATCTCTTTCATCAAAGTCTTGTTTTAAATTATCTTACTTTTATTTGTTTTACTAAAGAATTAAATTGTCCTAAAAGGTTTAAATACTCCAGACGCCCAGCTCGTGCATATTATTGTATCATTGGGAGACAGAAAATCCAATATACGAAACAGTCTAAAATAATCCTTAGGTCAATAATACGGACCTTAGTTGATCCACTTAAGCCACTTTGATTAGCATTGCAAATTTTTTTACTGGGGAGAGTTATTTTTTTATCTGTTCCATAAAAAGATAAATTCCTGATTTTTCCCTTTTGGCTATAATAATCGCAGAACAAACTACAATCCTTTTTCAGAAAATTTCAGGAGATAAACTAAAGTGATTAAATACCCTGTTATAGCGATTTTTTGTGGTCGGAACAGAAAGCTATGAGTACAATTTGAATTATACCAAAGGTTTTAGATAAAAACGTCAAAATCTGAACACAACACTGTCAAGAAAATTCTAATCACAAGATGAATTCAAGGACACGGCAGTAGTATGAAAATAAACACAATCGTATACCTTCCTATCTAACTGAACTTTGTGCGATGCCTGGGCATAAATTCTCTTATTTGTGCGTGTGTGCATGACTAACAAGTTTGTCAAGGAGATTAGAAAATAAAAAAGATTTTATAGGAAATACGGATCAATGTCGATGGGGATTAAGACGCTACCAGGCCTATTCCAGAGCATAATATTTAGTTAAACATATATTTCGCTGAGTAAGAAAGAACTGAGTAAGAAATTCAAATTTTTTTGTTCCTGATCTTGTTCAGCATCACTGCTAATAAGAATTACCCGTTTCTAAGGTGATTACTTACGCAGCATATAATGTTTTGGATCTGGCAACAAATTTAAACAGGTACGGGAGCGATTTCATAGTATCTAAGCAAGCTGTACATTCCATTTCGTTGATTTTCTCGCTGTATACTTTCATCATTCTTAAAATTTTTCTGAAAAATAAAAAAACGTGGTTATAATTTATAAGCTGCCTAAGTGTTGCACTATACTGCACCTCTAACCAAAAAAGGTATCTCAAGAAACTTTCACTTTTGAAATGAGTATTTGGTCGATCTCAGCCGTCTAAGACATGTTTTGTTAGTAATTCTAAATGACTTATAAGGTAAGAATTTCCTTACAAAAAAAAAAAAAAAAAATCATCGACAGTCCTTTAAGCCTGAAAATATTTCATTGGTAGTTTCTGCAATCTTTTTTTCTCCCTTATGATGTTTATTTCCTGTACTGCCTTCTGTTTTTTTCTTTTTCTTTTATTTTGCCCAGTTTAAAACAAATCGTACGAAAACCTAATCATAATATGGCCTTAGTTCTTCATTGGCTCTTGCTAAAAGTTTTTTTTTCCAAAAGCGTAATAAGCTTACTTTTAATATTCGATAATTTAACACTAACTACCAAATTTTTTTACTGGTCGATAACGTTAGATGCAAAAAGAGCTTCAAATATCGAAAATAATACGATCTGAGGCGTCGAAATAACGTTCGCGAAATATTCTCATGAAAAGCTAAATAAGTTTGATGGTTAAGTTAGTTGATGGAAGATCAGTCTAACATGAACATAGGTTTAACGATCTTTCTCTAGACTTATAGTCTCCAGACTATTGAATAGTCTTAGACCGAAAAAGCAAATATTAGAACCTCCCAATTTCACAGGTAATACTGCCACGTGGGGGGGGGGCATAATTGTCCTGAAAATATGCGTATTTCACACAAAGCGAACGGATCCGTGGGTATTTTTATTAGAGGAGGGGGGAGAAAAAAGCCTTGAAATTGTATTTGTAGGCCCAAACTTTTAAGCTGTTTATGACAGATCTTTCAGATAAACATGAAGGGAGATCAAATCTCCCAGCTCCCCATGATCTTCAGAAATACGTTTGAACCGAGTGTGCAATAAGAGTAATAAATAGGGTTAAGAGCTTACCTCTTATTAGTAAATGTTGTTTTTAACAGAAGCTTCAGTCTTCAAACATCGAAGGATTGTGATGAAAAATTTAATGTTCGATTGGGCGATATCCTCTCTCATTTTTAGAAAACGCTCATTTATTTCGTTAAGCAAATTAACTCGAGTGAGACCTTTTTCTTGGAGTGATGTTATACAAAAATTTAAACTTTCGTATACAGAGCAAAAATTTGGGGGAGCCGCACCTCCCCTCATATTTTGGATCGCAGTAAACGTGGCACTAATAATAACATAATTTATATCTAAAGACCTAGTTCTAGGCAAATGAAATTTAGGAACGAAAGTAAGACTTAAAACTAACAGAAATAACAGATTTTACGAACAAAAGTAAAAAGGGACATTAAATGTAAAATAAACAGAAATTAATGAACAGAACAAACAGAAATGCGAAGGGGACTACCGCCCCCTCTACCTCACTCTTTCCGCTCAAGTTTGACTTTTTTTTTCAATATTTCAAGAATGAATGCTTTGACACAGCAGCAGTGCCATAAACAGTTTGATTCTCCTTATTACCAAAATCCTTCGAAAATGAGAGGTGTCATTTAATCATATTTGCTCTAAGAAGTAGAATTTCCAATTCAAATATCATGAAAGACAGAAGGATAAACCTAAAGATAACAAACACCGAGATTTGAAGAATAAATAAACCGTAATATGGGTAAAAATTAAAACGAATAATCAAGTCAAAACTAATTAATTGAAATAAGAACAGATCATAGATCTTTTAATATAGTTTATATTTTGAAAAAATGTATGAATTTTTTTTACTTGCTATTGAGGTGGACTTTGGTAGGATTCAAACCTGCCTGTCCCAAGGTGATCAGGGAATGGCGATCTACACACTAAATCTAGACAAGAAACTAACAAAGCGTAGTGCTGCTGTGCTAGCCCATGGTGGCTTAATACTGCGATGGGCTATATTTTTTTTTTCTTTTAGTCCGGTGGAAGTATCTGGTGGGGTTGAACTGATGGCTCGCCTTCAACCACACAGAGCACTGCCGGTCAACTAACACGGCATAGTGCTGCTGTGGTAGCTCCAGGTGGCTTAATACTGCGATGAGCTATATTTTTTTATTCTTTTAGTCTGGTGGAAGTATCTGGTGGGGTGGAATTGATGGTTCGTCTTTAACCACAAAGAGCACTGCCGGTCAACTAACACGGCATAGTGCTGCTGGGCTAGGTGGCTTAATACTGCGATGGGCTATATTTTTTTTATTCTTTTAGTCTGGTGGAAGTATCCATGGGGTCGAATTGATGGCTTGTCTTCAATCATACAGACCACCGCCAGTCAGTCAAAGTGATCGGATACCGATCAGGAGATCGGTACCTGCGCTACGCGGATCGTTGACCTGCATGTGAAAAAGTTTTACAAAAGAAGTTGAAAGCACATTGACTTTTGAGAGTGAGTCTTGTGAAAATTCAAAAGTGTTGATTCCCCAAAATTTCCTTTTCTTCTTCAATTTTGGAATTAGGCGAGGCTAAATTTTACTTTTTATTAAAACATTAACCTGTTTTGTTTAGTTTTCTTTCTTAATTAAACGTTTTACCTGATATTTACAGTTTTTCTCATTTTACTTATACATTACAATTTTGAAGATTCAATTTTACAGGAATATTGCCATCAGTCTATAATCCCAAATACCCTGGAAATAGACTGAGTTATAGATCTACTTTCCTATATCGCATTGCAGTTATTTTGTACCAAAATTCAATATTTCAAGTTTGAATTCTAGTCACCTCATGTAAACAGAAACTGAATTTACTTACCCATAAGCAAGTGTAGCACTAAAATTTTCCCTAATATAGAGATCCAGTATTGGCATAAACTGTTTGTACTTAGGTTCCCTCACAAGACTAACCAAAAATATCTGAAAAATAAAAAAAATTGACCAATAAGGTAAAATACAATCAAGTTAGTTTTCCATTAGGAAATAAAAGAAAGAAGCAATTAAAAATGCTCTTCTGTTCTATAGTTGTGCTTCGATTTGTTTTGCAATTACAAGAGCCAGGACTTTACAGAGGGTGAAATCGACTGCTTCGATGGAAGAAGTGGGTCTGAAAAGTAAAACGACACTCTACTTGGCACAATTTTAAAAGCAGTTTTTAGCACGAAATATTTGCCAATTCTTGAAAAGAGAATCTGCTCTCTATTTCCTCCTCCCTGTGCCCTTCAGATAAAAGTCCTAAATGTCATTTAGAGTTGAAGCATATCAGATTTCATCTGTTTAACAAGGCTTCTTAACTTAATGGCTAAATTGAATTGGTACTTCCACTTGACCGAAAATAGCCACTTTTAATCTTACAAATAAATAAAAACAAGTTTTTTCCACATACAAGCGAAGGGCAATATTAAAAGTTTAAAAAAAAAATATTATCCTAAACAGATGAGAAATCGTAAGCCACCTCAAACAGCACTCGTAACGTTCAAGCTATTACTTGCTAGCCAATGACCAATGGAACGTTGTGGATGGATATTGAGGGAGGGACATTCCCTTGCCATCTTTAATTATTGGCTACTGGAAAAAATTTGTAATTTCATTTCTGTTTTTTTTAAGTTTTCGTGTTAGTATAGTTTTTGTTTTATCCAATATAAGAATGCAAAATTTAAGTGGCTCTTGAGCCAGGTAAAGAATCCCTGGAAAAGTATGGACTGTATTGTCTTAAGTCAAGGGTAGAGGAGCTAAAAACCAGCTTCTCAGGAACTGAGAAAAGATCAAACAATTTCCTTATTTAAACGGTCAAGAGAGTCTAACCAGCCTCCTAGTTTTCCACATCTCAAACTTGGTGTTGATTGACACAACAAAAAACTCTTAAATGCACCAAATTCAACGTCAGGATAAGTGAGTACACCTTAATCAATCATCCTAAAAATAACAACTGAAAACTGTGCTTTCTAAGCCCTTGACTTTGTCACTTAAGCAGATAATAAGACTCAGTTCCGCCTGAAAGCGCTACATTTATAACCCTACATCTAACTATACGCTAACTAACTATATATCTATCCTAACTGCTTTTGGAAAGATTATTGAACAGTGTTTGTACGTGAGAATAGTTACTTTTTCTCGGCAAGATTAATTTTTTCAGTAAGTCCAAATTTCGGTTTCGCAAAGGCCCTTCTACAGAGCATGTTATTTTGGCAGTAACCTAGTCTATACATGACGCCTTGGATAAGGATGAAATTCCAACTTCTATATTCGTGGATATATGGAAAGCGTTTGATACTATTAGTCATATAATTTTAAATGAAAAAATTCTCAAATTCTAGGATACGCTGTCGGGCTAAATCGATTATAATGTCATACTTAAGTGATAGAGTTCAGTGTATTGATGAGAGCGATGTCATATCAATGTCTCCAAACCAGTCAAATAAAGTTGGAGTACGCCAAGGTTCAATTCTAGGCTCTCTGTTGTTTTTAATCTATGCTAATGCTATTCGTAATTCAGTTGTAGACCTAAGGTTGATCGTTCTCTTCGCTGATGACACAGCACGTATTGTTTCTCTAATTGAAGAAGGCCATGTCGAACATAACTTGACTTTTGCATTCGATAGACTAGTAGCATGGTTTACGGCAAATAGGCTAGCTCTGAACGCTTTAAAAATTAAATTTATAATATATTCTCGTGCATCATGGGCACTTCAATGTCAGAAGTTGATCAAGTCTTCTGTGCAAGTACAAAGATATCACGTGTTGTTATTATTCATTACCAAGGTGTGCTAGTTGACTGAAATTTAAGTTTAAAGCCACATACTAATAGTATAAGAGTGAAGCTTGGAAGGACGTAAGTACTGTGCACCATTGAAAATCGATTTTGTCACTTCAAGCTATGCGTTTTATTTATTTTGCTCTTATTCATTCTTACCTAAATTATTGTCCACTTATTTAATTTAATACTTTCAGATCCCATTTAATTCCGCTCCAGAAGCAACAAAACAAGGCGTTTCGTGTTTAAAATAGATTTCTTCCTTCCCCAGGGTCTTTCCCTAGTAAGTTTTCCACAAACAGTTTATATTGTCTATCTAATATTCTTCCTGTTGAACTGGCTTTAATTCGTCATTATTCGACATTAAGCAAATCTCCAGACACTGCCTAGTTTATTTATTTTCTTTTGACTTGTTTCCTGTTGCTTTTGCCATCTTCACTTTAACTTACAATATACGCAAACTACACCAGTCATTGATAATTCCAGAGAGGTCCCGTTTTTCGCAAAAATAGTGTGGTTGCTGCATGGAACTGATATGAGTCTGTTTTCGATTTTGATGTATCGTTTGGAATATAAAAAAAAAAAAAAAATAAGATAGAATCGTTCCTTTTGGATAGTGATTAATCATTTATTATTTTCGTTTTATTTTTATTATTTTCATAGTTATTTATTATTTGGATCCGTCTAAGAGGGAACGGAGCCTCTCCCTTCCCTCTCCGACGAGGTCTTGAAAATTTAACATATTTGTGCAGTTACTTTTTGTGTTATTACTTTTTTAAATAATTGCAAAACTTATTAAAAAAAAAAAAAAAACTCTAAACAAACTCTGATACACAGACAGGTATGTATATAGGCCAGGCATTTTGACAAGGGGTGGTGGGACAAATTTGAAAAAAAGGTAAAATACACGATAAATCTAGGAAAATAAGTGGGGTATAGTCTTGAGATTTAAGGTGGGTGAGAGTTCAGACAGTCCCCTAACCCTACTTACGCACCAAAAGAGAATTGCTTTAATTTGTTTCTTTTGGAAATCCAAGAAGGTAAACACAAAAATTGAATCAAATAAAGAAAAGACATAACTTACAAGGCACTGAAAGACTAGAGAATCAAAAGAATCCAAGTTTGAGCATTCCATAAGGATTCCAAACAAGGAGTCGAGGGCATCTTGTAAAAACCGGACAACTTCATTTTTATCAATGGATAGGAAGTTCTCCAAAACCTGTGCTATATTCGTGTCGGGCTCTCTCCATCGAAGGAGTCCCAGAAGCTCGGCTATAATAGAATTTAAACAATTAATTAGTGCTACTATGAACTCGTCATGTGGTTGAGTCACCTGGGGCTACTCGTATTCTCGAACACTCGTACTCTGTCCCATTCAGCTTAAAGCTTTGATTTTTCCACCTTCTACGAATACCTTTTGATGATTAATCATAAAATAGGACAATATATGGAATATTCTTTGAAAAAACACTATAATAAAACTTAATGAAAGTTGTAAGAAAAGCTCACTTTATTTCGTCTGTGTTATACTTACTTACTTAAGACAAGGCACTGGCTATTCAGCCCAACTCAGCACCAGGAAGCTGTTAGACCAGGTTCTTCCAAAGTTATCTGTCCTCTATCGGTGGACGAATGAGTTGAAGCCACGGCTCGTTCCACATGCAGTCATATTTCCGAAACCCGGCTAGTAATTCGACTTCCTTCTTCACAATATTCTACCATGACTTGATCTGGCCCTCCCGGTTTTGTCTTCCAGGAGGAGGGAGGCACTGAAGTAAGGACCTGGCATGTTAGGGTCTTCTCTGGGCTTCACATTACATGGCCAAACCCCTTCATACGTGTTTTCTTGATTATACTTGACATTGCAAGTTTTCGTCCACACATCTTCATGAGCTCGTGGTTGCTGATTCCCTGTGACTGTCTGATGTTGCCAATAGCTCTTAGGCATTTCATGTCTGGAACGTCTAGTTGTCGTTCTTCCTCTGCCTTTAGTGGCCCGGTGTCGCAGCGGCAGCGTACGCATGCCGAGTATATTCTGAGTTTTGTGCTCAATTTCACGTTCTGACCACAGGGACTTCCTCAGTTGCCAAAAAGCACACCAGGCTTTGATGATCCAAGTTTGGACCTTATTCGATGCTCCACGTTAGTATCCATAAGTGCTCCCAGATTTTGAACTCTTCAAATCTGTCGATGGGTCCTCTATTAAGATGTATAAAAGAGCTGGTATCATTCTCAGTTGATATACCTTTAGTTTTCGGGATGGTGACTGCAAAACCAACCATATCTACAGTAACTGCCATTCATTTTATCATATCTTCCGCTTTTAGAGCTGAGTCGGATAGAAGAGTACCATCATCAGCATATTCGAGGTCAGCAACGTCTTTTCCGGCTGAAAATGCCACGCGATCTTCTTCGTTCAAAGCTCACTTCATAATCCAATCTACGACAAAATTGAAAAGGATTGGGGACGCTGGACAGCCTTGGCGAACATCGTACTCTATTTCAAAGAGTTCCTGCAGTTCTCCATATACTCAGATATTACTTTTCGTATCTTCATAATAAGCTTTGAGCGGGTTGACCATCTTCAAGCATTATCAGCCATAGATATGGCCAGAACACATTGTCAAATGCGGCAATGAAGTTGAGAAAGATTGCGATGATGTCTAGTCCGTCAATGAATCTACGGTGGAGGAGTCACAAAGTGAAGATAAGTTGAACGCAGCACATCCCTGGGCAGAACCCAGCCTGGTTCTTTCTTCTCCGTTGCTTTTCATTCCTTTCTGAAAAGGTTTATGACAACTATTGCAAAAATAATCCCGGCTATGTCAATAAGTGGAATTCCTCGGTAACTCTTGCAATCATCTATATCTCCTTTTTTTGAAGATAGGAATTATAGTGGCGCTGCACAAGTCCTGGGGATATAATCAACATTCAAGATTTTACACAGTAGATGTTTAATCTGCTAGTAGATAAAAAAAATGATATTTAAGTGAAATAAAAGGCAAGCCAGTGAAATCACCAATGTTGAAAATCTTTCATTGGGGTCTACAAAACTATTTACTATTCGTATTAACTATTCGTAACAACCGATTAGACCCTCTAGATCATTGTGAATACCGACTAGACCTCTGTGAAGGAGAAGGGGGAATCCCTAAGTTATGTCATCAGAGACAGCAGAAAGGGACGCCAGTTCCAATATAAATGCACCTTTCTAGTTTCTCTCTCCCTAGCTCTGGACCTTCTATTCCTGTTTCAATAGGTGGGGCTGGGGGGGGGGGGAGTGAGTTCCAAAATCGTCTGCCATCAGCCTAATTACTAGATTACGGATTTTATTCTATTTTATCGGCAAATTACATGAAAAAGATATAAAATTACTTCACAAGTTATACATCCACCCAACAACATCTTTTGTCAAAATGTACAAAAGACATTTAAGATAAAAAAAAACACAAATAAAAACAAGCGAAATAAAGCAAATTTGCAAGACATACCAAAACCAAACATATTTGAACAAGAAGAGACGCATGAAACAGAAAACACGAAAAAAAAAAAAATGAATTCAATATAAATTAAGGGAAAATAAGTTAAAATAACAAATACTGAAAAAAATACTAAACCTCAACAACAAAATTATTAACAAACCGGTATGGGTTAGCATAGCTTTTCTTTCCTTTTTAACATAACATATTTTAGCAATTTTTTTTCCTTCCTCGTATATTTTCCGATGTTTCGAAGAACATTTTTTAAAAGCCTTTCGTATTTTTGAGAATAAAAGGCTACAATACATAAAAAGTCCGATATTTGGGCAAAAATTAGAATAATTGGGAAATAATACATATATTGTTGAATTGCGCGTCGTGTTATTTTTCATTTTTGTACTATTTACATTTTTCGCCGCAGCAGGCACATTATGAATGTCCAATATGGCATTATTCCTTTACATCTTTTTAAGTGTCTTTAGACCTATTCAATTTAAAGGAGGGGCTAATCTTGCTACGGCAGGTTGTCAACTTGCTAAACAATACATTGTTCCAAAGATAAACTTAACTAAAAAGTAAATGAAAGTTTTCTTTTTATTAAAACAATCTTGTTTTATGAAGCTTTATAATACCTCAAATTACAATATTTTCATGATTATCCCAGACCTCGTATTTCATGAAGTCAATACCTTTTCTTCGGTCAGCTAAAAAAAAAAAAAAAAAAAAAAAAAAAAAAAAGCTTTTTACCGTTCTGTGTGAGTTTGGTTGAGCATAGACACGATGAAACTGTAAATGAATCTTTAGGGCTGTAGGAAAGTGTGCTTATCTGTTTTGAAACAGATTCTGTAGCTTCAGACCGCTTTGATGGAAGCGACAAATAAGATACATCTCCCTCTTTGTAGTTTTTTATATCAACCTGGAACAAAAGGTCCAAATAATGAAGGCAATTGTCAAGATCCAACAAAAAACATATTTACGGAAAAAACGAGAAATAAAAAAAAAAATAAAAAGTTTTAGTAATCAAAGAAAAGTCTGGCAAAGGACACAATTTACCTCTATTCGACAGAACTCCGTTATTCACTGGTATCGAATTTCGACAGAATTTGATGCAACAACATACACAATTTATATGGTATCCATACCCTATTCGATAGCAAAACAGTCAGACGTAAACATACAAACCTTACAAAAACGTCCACAACAGCAAAAGGAGAGCATTATTAAAAGCCGTGAATTTGGTTGGAAGCTTTGAATCTTCTGACTCGTCTCTAAGTGGTCATACCTCATTTTTTGAGGGGCGGGCATTTGTCCTTGAGGCCCAGTCTTGGCTCTCGATGGCCCTACGTTGATGTGGAGATGATAATCAAATAACCTATATTTCTAACTTGCTATTCATTATTGATACCACAATTGCATGTACTTGAATGAGGGTTTACCCTTGAATGATTGTCCAGTGCTAAACAAAACAACCAAGAAAAATAGTCACACAGCGGTCAAAAAATAAACCAAGGACCAAGGAAAATCCAAGGGCCAACCAGAAAAGGCCAACACGGCCAATGATCAAGATTTAGAAAATCATTTTACCACTGAAAAGGAATAAGTATAAAGGATAATTCCTGAATTTTCAGAAAAAAAAACACCAAATCAAAGTTGAGCCAATGACAAATTTACTGTGATTTTTAAGATCATTCAATAAACTGATTTTTCGCATGTTTCTCAGAAACTTAACTGAGGACCATAGCTTTGGTTTCAATTTTAGCACCCAAGAGTCTTTTTTTGTTGTTGTTGCATTTTTTTTTTTTGGGGGGGGGATCAGACATTAACAATGTTTTCATTTACATAAAAGTTTTCTAAGCTTTACCGGGTGGGATATCTTTCAGATTAATTTTGGGTAGATTCCCTTTATCCCCTCCTTTATGTGCAGGTGTGTATTCCATCATCGCTGCTGCACGGTCCATGCAAATGAATTCATAGAAAGATTCACTTTTCCGATCATAATTCATAGAAAATTGTGTTAGAAAATTTGAAAAAAAAAAGCCTTACATCGAGCCCCGAAAGACAACAAAAATAAACAACGGGATAATTTACTTGATAAATGGCAATTACTTACTTAGAAAAGGTTTTTGGTTTTAAAGAGTCCTTAGTTCTTAGAGAATCCGTCTATAAGAGTCAGTTTATAGAGTCCGTTTTATAGAGTCCATCAGAAGTTCGAAGTAGTTTAGTATAAATTTCATTTTTTTTTTAACCACATTTCACAGAATAGATATTCGGACAATATACACCCTTGAGGCGAGCTCAGAAAAAAATGGGGGTTTTTTACTTAATAAATTCCAACTACTAACTTAAAATAACTGGTTCCGTATTCTGAGGTAGTCATTTGTTTTTAGATTGCTATCCAATCTCTCAGTTGTTTTTTTTCGCAAGTGGAAAAAAACTCAGGTACCTACTAACTCAGGAACTTGTTGTGTTGTGTGATTGAGACTTTAAAGAATGGATCTGAACTAGGGCCTGATTTAGGGGGCCAGGAAGGTGTTTCCAAGTTTCTACTTCCCCTCTTTATCACTGACTTCTGACAAACTGGGACTTTTTTGCCATATGTTACTGAAACTTACAGAAATGGAGTTATAGCCCAAATTAATGGTTGATGGTATTTCCAAGCTCTTACCTCTGTCCCTTTCTTACTTGTAAGGCTTGAAACATCACATATGGTGGATCGCAATTTTGGAAAAAAAGGCCTGAAATCATGGAGCCTCCCATGCCGACTCCGCGCAAATAATGAACAAAAACAAGTTCCACCAGCTATAGAAACCAACTTTGATGGATTCTTTCAAGCCGTACAATTAGAGGAGGGAGATATTTGCATATACAAGTAGGGTATATTTGGTAAGATACCCAAAATACCCTAAATATTCTTCCAAATACAATAATTTTTGCTGCAGATCCATTTCTGCGTGTTTTATTCACCTAATACAACAACGTTCTCTAGTTAGCAAAACCTACGTATCTCCGCTTTAGCCTTTTTTCATTTGTTCTGCCATAGTCTAAATCAGTCCAATTTAAACGCACGCCTAGCAAGACAATTTCTAGCCATAATCATTATCTTCAGTTATAATTTGCGTCTTCTTTTATAAACAGACCTGATTTGTTCAGAGATGATGGCTAGATGTTGACGTCTAGCTAAAAATGTGTGTTAACAGGGCTGAAGATTCACAGCTGGTTTCAGACATTTTTACAGCTTCAAATTTACATAGAGAAATTGAGACAAAACTGAAACTGAAAATAGCTTTAAGGAATGACCCGACATAGCTTTTATTACAATTCTTATATATGCTATTTTAAGGAGTCAAACAATAAAGTCGTATGCTATGAATTTGAGATATCAGAGAAGCTAGGTTTTATATATTCGGAACTGTTGTTAATTTTACCGTCCCTTTGTAGCGAACTTTATAAATGTTAAAGTAAACCTTTCCAACGACTCGCTTGGTTCTTCAAGTAAACCCATTCAAAAAAAATCAACTAATGAGAATAGAATGAAACTAATAAAAAAAAGATAAAATAAAATCCAACAAATAAAACAAATCCAACAACAGGGTAGTTTCTTGGTGCATTTGGAAAATGAGCTTCTTGAAGTTTTAAAAGCGTAAATTTCTCCTCATCATTATGACCTTACTTTTTAGTAAGGTCATAATGATGAGGAGAAATTTACGCTTTTAAAACTTCAAGAAGCTCATTCGCCACAAATCTTCAAATGCGTCTTAGTACGAGGGAAATCATCTAAGAAGTAGCTATGTTTCATGAAATCTACAAGTTGGTCTTTACCGTAGTATCTTGGATAAGCAGAATTTAGGAGACACCATACATTTTCTACGCTTAGACTATATCTTAAAGCGCCATCTGCATATGTATTTGTATGTCCATGAGATAGATAGCAGTAATGTATTCTCTGTCTATTGGGCACATCACTCAATTAAATTCCAGGCTCTCGTAGCATCAATGAACTTTTTTACAAAGTGCATACCACAAAGTTTGTCCCACTTACACAAGGATTTCAACTTTTCGACTTTACAGCGATTTTGGTACATAGGTTACATGGGTATTGGTTAAACATAGCAGACTTAGGAGGAAAGATCAAACAAAGTTGAACTTCTTTCCGAGTTTAATAAAGAAGAGAATCATATGGGGAAAACAGCTTATAAACTTTTGGAACAACTTCATTAACTTTATTAAATAGCAACAAAGACCACGCTGCATTTCCATTATAAACAACAAAATATAAATGGAACAATAGGGAAATATTTTCTATAAGACTGTGGAATGCGAACTTCAAATGAATATCTCGACCCTATATTCATGGGCCGTCCTCGGCAAAAGAAATTGAAAAAAATATAAAATAAACTCATATTAAAATACGATCTTATGGATATTTTTTTCATTTGTTTTGCTGAGGACGGCCCTTGGATATAGGGTCAAAATATTCATTTAAAGTTCGCATTCCACTGTCTTATAGAAAAATATTTCCCCATTGTTTCACTTATATTTTGTGTTTATTAGCTTTATTTACACAAGTAGGAGCCCCATATTTATTTAGACGTTTAGTCTAAACAAATGTTTAGAAAAGACGTTTGTTGAAAGTTTACCATGACATCAGTATTATTGTTTACTAATTTAAGAGAAAGATGGCAGTAATGTATTTCCCATGCTTATTGCTTTTATAACTGAGAATGTCAAGTTGTTGCAAATCAACTAGAATTTCATGGATATTACAGGAACTTTTTACAAGCAATTAAAGATAACAAGGTCCAAGATAATTTTTTTATAACCCAAGATTAGGACAATAACTTAGGTCAGGACAAATCTAAGATATAAATGACCGAGTTTAAATCAAGGTCTCTACTTCACATCTCATCTTCACTATATCTATAGCAACTAATAAAAGGAATCAATAACATTCCTTTAAATGTATTTAATAAAAGTTTAAGCCTTGGTGTTGTGAATACTTCAAAAAATGGAAGACTAAACTGGAAGAAAAGTCTCCAAGAAGTTCCAGCTACCAAGGTTCTATCTTATTTAATGCTTGATATAATTCTCTAGTTTAGATAGCCCGTTTTTGACCTAGATAATAGCATAGTATCCAATCTACGGAGTATCGTAAAATAATTGATGGCATGACGAATCTGACCAAATAAAATATAAGTAGAGTATAAAAAATAATAAGATTCTCACCCTGTAGACCATCAATTCATGAAGGCCGTCTTTCAAAGTGGTTCCGTCTTTTCTGAATAAGTCGTGCATATGAAAGAGCAAAAGGTTTATCTTGTTTTTCCTTGTTCTCGTTTGAAGCTCTGTAAATAAAAACATGAGAATTCTTTATTTCTTCAACAGATAAAATGATCAATTAAAAAAAAAAAAAAATAACAAAAAAGTAAGAGGCCTGGCCAGAAACCAGTAAAATATCCTGGGCTAGCCTTATATGTGTCTTATAAATTCCACGGAAATAAATCTGAGGAAAGGGATCCCTGAATCCCATATTTTCCTTTTAATTTCTTTGTATAAAATGGTCACTTTTATTTATATATTTATTTTATTTATAACCCACATACATGAACAAAAATAGTTGAGTAAAAAAGAAAAGAAAGAAAGAAAAATTCACTACAAAAAAATGACAAATAAATTCACTACAAAAAATGACAAATAAATAATTAACAAATATATCAAACAGCACTAAACAACCGGATGAGGCGATGATGAAGACCCAGCCTTAAACACGCATCAGAAGTAATTACAGGTTGATGATGGTGCAGAATACGCATAATATCAGTAGCACCAAACCGAGAAATTATTTTTCTATTAGGGTAGGAACGTGGCAAATAAAGAAGAAACTTGCAGCACCGGAAATAATAAATGCGGATTAGATTCGGGTCGCTTTCTCGAAGCAGAGGGTAAAGTCCAGACATAAAAAGTATAGCATGATCACAAAAAGTCGAGTAAAATTTCACGAGACCGCGCCTATTATAAAGACCGCGATTAGCAACAATCTTGGCATAACCCATTTTTTTAATTTATCTTTAATATCAGATACAGTTTTTTTTTCGCCGGAGAGCTGAAACTGAATCACAAATCGAGATCCCCAGCCACCTGAGACTAGAATCACGGGCAATAATAAAAAGACGGCAAATTAAACCACCCGTACCAAACTTATCATTAAACGACAAATATTCACATTTGGCAGTATTTAGGGATAAACCAATTTTTTCAAGAGAAGAACGGACTTTATTAACACTCTGTGCTAACCCAACTTTCGACCGACTAATAAGTAGCAGATCGTCGGCGTATCCAAGGTAAGATACATCCGAAAATCCGGTAAAACAGGTAGATGGTATCTTCGAAAGAACACTAGATAAACAAGCACTGAAAATATATGGAGAAAACACCCCTCCCTGTCTAACACCACAGCGAACAGGTATATTCCCAAAAATCTGACCATTTGATTTCAATCCTACAAAAGAATTAAGATACCAAATTTTTAAAACCAAAAGAATAGAGGCGTTTGTCCCTAGCTCATATAAAGAGTAAAGGGCCTGTGAATGAACAACACTGTCGAATGCTTTGACACATCAAGGGCACATCTATGCAGAGCTTGTCCCTTAACGCTAGCATCTCTTAAAAGAACTGAAAAGGCTCTATGCGCGTGCTGGCAACCAATTAGTTTTTTTTAAACCCAAACTGATTTGCATCATAGTTAACTAGATCAATAACATGAGGTAATAAAATATGCTCAAATAACTTACTAAAATTACATGCGACAGTTATAGGCCTATACGAATCATACTTATTAGGATCTTTACCTCGCTTCAAAATCGAGGTAACCGTGCCACCAAGGAAACTATCAGGAACAACGGAATTACAAAGACACATTTGAAATAAAAGCTGTAAATAAGATGGCAACTCTTTTGAATGCAGATTCAAATGAAAAGCACAAATACCATCTATATCATAGGACTGACATTTCAGTCGCTTAATCGACGCCATAATGACGTCAACAGAAACGGGAATGACATTTTGCTGTGAAACTTTAGGGGTAGACAACGAGACAAAAGAATTAAAAACCGAGCGTGAACAGCATAATTTACAACAAAAAATAAACCTGAATAATATTGAATCCAGGATCGTTGCGGTATGTTGCCAACATGTGAACCATCAAGTCTCGAAGAATTAACAAACACGCTTCCATTCATTAGAACTTTTCGGAAATTCGGCACCAGATTCCCGAACAGATCGTAATCGACGCTTAAAAGCAATTTTAGTTTTCCGTTTAATATCAAAAACATTACCACTAGACGGACGCCCGCAGGCAATCCAAATTCAGAGCCACAATTTTGCTTGATTTTTAATTTTCTTTAACTCAGGGTCAATATTCCACATAGGTTTACGAGTACGGCAACGAACCATTTCACTAGGAACTGCGATTTCTTCAGCCTTCTTCATGCAGTCTACAATGCCATAATAATACATGTTTAATTGGGCTCCCGCATTTGATGAAAAAACAATGCAACATAACAAGTTATATGGTACTTTAATACTGTGCAACACGGAGACTAGAGTAGCCAGATATAAAGGCCACTTTGTACGATTCCAATTACGATTTTTATACCACTTGGAATTATTTACACGAGGAGAGTTAATCACCAAATTAGCAGAAATAAAAACTTGTAACGATAAGGGTGGGTGGTCATAGTCCCTCTCTTCTTCGTCAACGTGAACACTAGATGTCGGTAGATCGGCTGAGCAGACACAATGGTTAAGGTTAGAGCGAGAACCAGTATTATCAATACATGTATAAGGCAAATCTTTAAAAGTTTCCAAAAGTTTTAAAATTTTTGAAAGTTTCCAAAACTAAAATGGCATAATTCGTAATGACAAATAATAATATGGCAATAATAATAATAATATGGGAAAATGGCATCATTCTTATCTTGGGTCAAAACTAGACTGAAACAAGTCTGGCTGCTATCCAATTCATATGTAGGAGTAAGGATTTTTTTTTTACAGTATAGTGTTATCAACACATCTAACAGACGCAGTTGCTGGATCTCAACAAAAGTCGCCTAGATGAGAGAACTAGTGTCCTGGTTTTACTTGTGGCAATCAGGATCGGTACAGCCTCTGTGGGGAAGGAGTAGGAGATTGGTCTCTAAATTATTGGCACCAGAACATCAGCAGGAAGGGGTTTTTAGGTCTCAATCAAACTTGGTGTGAGTTAGAGTAAGTACCCCAGCTATGTCTTCTGAATTTTCGGAAAAATCCAACTTCTAAGGGGGATTAATTCTCAATAAAACTTGAAAAATAACAGGGGCTGGTGTCTTAGGGGGGATTCTGTAGGCAAGCTAGTGTCTTAGGCTAAGCACGAGCTAATTCTTATACTTTGCCTTCCTGGGATCTGGACCCAATTTGACCGATATATTGGAAGAGAGTCCCTAAACTCTTAGCTTCAGGACACTTTCCAGAAGAGGTTATTGAATGTGAACAGAACTTAATCACAGGTAAGAGCTAGTGTCCTTTAAGGTAAGAGATAGATAAGTCACAGGTAAGAGCTAGTAGGTTTCCAAAATCACCGGTCATCAGCTTAATTACCATAAAGTTTGGCAGGATGCAGTAAAATCCGTTCAACCGGCTGGAGTAATAGTTTCGGAGTTCTGCTCCTGATCCGACGTCTGTGATTGTTTTTACTTACTTCCATGGCATCTCCGTTAAGCATGGTAGAGATCAGCCCCCAGAGCTTTAGCGTATCATACAAGTTATTGTCCAGAAAGGCGAGAAATAGTCGAAAAAGATAGCGTTGCACCGCGAATCTGACCCATGGGTCATTTTGATTGGAACACTTCATGAAGCCATCGCAACAAAGATTTAGTTACTGCTCATTTTAAGTTTTGAATTTGCTAATCAGTTTTCGCTGATAAATATGCAAATTTAATATTAAATTAAATTTAAATTTAATTAAATTTATTATTAAGCTTAGTTTGAGTAAAATGAGTGTATCGATAAGAAGGGGGTTTATCTTCATTCATTAAAAACTATTCTAGACTAAGTATTATCATTTTTTAACAATCCATTTGATTGTATTATTTTTCTATCTTCGAAGCATATCTATCTTCGAAGTATATCATTAAAAGCTATTCTAGATTAAGTATTATCATTTTTAACAATCCATTTTATTGTATTATTTTTTATATCTTCGAAGTATATCTATCTTCGAAGTATATCATGAAAGCTATTCTAGACTAAGTATTATCATTTTTAACAATCCATTTTATTGTATTATTTTTCTATCTTCGAAGTATATCTATCTTCGAAGTATATCATTAAAAGCTATTCTAGATTAAGTATTATCATTTTTAACAATCCATTTTATTGTATTATTTTTATATCTTCGAAGTATATCTATCTTCGAAGTATATCATTAAAAGCTATTCTAGATTAAGTATTATCATTTTAACACAATCCATTTTATTGTATTATTTTTATATCTTCGAAGTATATCTATCAACGTAATTTGTTTTTTCCTTACCTGTGACGGAATGTAAATCTTAAATGACTGTTATAAAATTCTTCAGTTGGCATTACCACTTTGACGATTTCAATCCACTTCGGCTTATCATCATGATAATAGACAACACTTTTATACAGCGACTTCGGTTCTTGCTCACACCCAACGTGAAGCACATTCTAAAATTGAACACTACGTTATTAATCCATAAATTACAACTTGTAAGAAACGGCAACTCTCAATTCCTCATTGTAAATATGTAACATGCTATGCCTCAAAATCGATGATGCCTAAGTGACAAGCTGCAAAAAATTTGTAAACACTTTTTATTAATTTCGTCTGATTAGTCGAATTTCAAATTTTGTTATCCATATTTCGATTACGTCCTGTGGCCGGCTTAGGCTAAAATTTTGCATAGTAATTGATATCCAATAACAGTACATGATACTAGGATCCCCTAAAACACACCCCTTACAAACCACTACTACCCTTTTCAGTAAAAAGGTAGATATATTCATTTATTTATTAAAACAAAACTGTGGTAACCCAAAGGTTTGTTGCAAATATATACAGGTATATGTTGTACCGTTGTATATGTTGTACCGTTGTATATGTTGTACTGGGAGATCGGCGGCTTCGCCACCGGGCCCCAGCACTCGGTACACGGCAGGCATCTATATACAGATTCTCACTGTTGCTCATCTTCTAAACGCAGATAATTTGAGCATTTTCTTAATGCCATGACGTCCAAACCCAATCACCATCGCTATCATTTTCAATTTGTTTGGTTCGTTACACCTCGGCTTATCTTTCGTCATTATGAAATATATATCAGCGAACCTTTGTAATATATATATATATATATATATATATATATATATATATATATATATATAATATATATATATATATATATATATATATATATATATATATATATATATATATATATATATATATATATATATATATATATATATATATATATATATATATATATTATATATATATATATATATATATATATATATATATATATATATATATATATATATATATATATATATATATATATATATATATATATAATTATATATATATATATATATATATATATATATATATATATATATATATATATATATATATATATATATATATATATATATATATATTTATTTATATATATATATATATATTTACATATAGATTTTCGATGTCGCTTGTCTTCTAAATGCAGACAACTTGAGCCTTTTCTTGATGTCACCACGTCCAAAAAAAAATGGACCTTAAATTAAAAGTGGTGCCTTTGTAAAATTACATTTTTTTTTTTTGTTTATTGGACCTTAAAACTTTTACCTCGGCTTGTCTTTTTTCATTATGAAAGACATATCACCGAACCTTTGATTCTTTTAATTGTTCAGGTGGTGAGACGAAAAGTTCTTTTTCTTCCAACGATTTATCTAGTCCAGGTTTTTGATTTTACAAGGTATGGAAGACATTGACGACCACCTTTGTTTCTTTTAATTTTCCAGGTGGTGGGACAAAAACTTCTTTTTTGCCTTGGCTTGTCTAATGTCATTGTGAAAGACATATCGCCGAACCTTTGTTTCTTTTAATTGTTCAGGTGGTGGGACAAAAACTTCTTTTTCTTCCAACGATTTATCCAGTCCCTATTTTTGATTTTCAAAAGGTATGGTAGGTATTCATGACCTTATCCATGTCAAAACCCAAAACCCAATCATCATCGCTATCATTTTCGATTTGTTTGCTTCGTTACACCTCGGATTATCTTTCGTCATTATGACGATTATGAGGGTGTCTTTGCTCTTCAATTTCATTTTAACACGCTCTAATTGTCGTTTTCGAATGTATTCTAACCGCCTGTGTCTTTGCTCCTCATTTTCATTTTTGACACGTTAGTTCAGGTGTTGGTTCCAAAGAATCATCATTTATAGTAACTGCAACTGCAAATTTTGCTTTTTTTGGGCCTTCCAACAGAAATTATATTATATAAATAACTGTTGCGTTGAAAACTCAACAATCTTATTTATGCTATGCATGACATTATATAAAAAAAAAAATGCTTATATGATCCCACATATGATGTCATAAGAAATGTTTATATGATGTACTAACATAGTACATGACGTCATTTGCGAAAACCCAAACTAAGGCTCTTAGCGATTTTTCTCAGACTTCTGACATATCTAGATCGTTTTTTTTTTTTTTATGCGAAAACATCCCAAATTATCAATCTTCCCGAAAAAATATGGAGCTGTTTTCGAGAAAAAATAGATAATATATATATATATATATATATATATATATATATATATATATATATATATATATATATATATATATATATATATATATATATATATATATATATATATATATATATATTATATATATATATATATATATATATATATATATATATATATATATATATATATATATATATATATATATATATATATATATATATATAAATAGTACCGAGCCCCGGCACTCGGCAGGTTTCTATACATGGCTCATTGTCGCTTGTCTTCTAAAAACAGACAATTTGAGCTTTTTCTTGATGACATGACGTCCAAATGGACCCTTGTCTTTTATCACCAAACCTCTGTTTCTTTTAATTGTTCATATTTTTAATTTTGTTTGGTTCCTTTGACCTCCGCTTGTCTTTCGTCATTATTAAATAGATATCACCGAACCTTTGTTTTTTAACAAAGGTATGGTAGGCATTGCTGACCTTGTCCATGTCAAAATCCCAAACCCAATCATCATCGCTATCATTTTCAATTTTGTCACGTTTTGATTCCTGTTGTCCAGGTTGGTCTTTATTTTCATTTTTGAATTGCTCACATCCTCGGTTTCGCATGTCTTCTGACCGCGTGTGTCTTTGCTTTTCATTTTTGACTTGCTCATATGCTTGGTGTCGCATGTCTTCTAGCCACGTGTGTCTTTGCTCTTCATTTTCATTTTTGACACACTATAATGGTCGTTTTCGCATATCTTCTAACGCCCATGTCTTTACTCTTCATTTTCAGGTTTGACACGTTTATGGATATTGATTACTTCAGACAATTTAGCAATGGCCTTTGCTTTAGCTATATATATATATATATATATATATATATATATATATATATATATATATATATATATACTCTTATTTCATTTTTGACACGCTCTAATTGCCGTTTTTCACATATCTTCTAACCACCCGTATCTTTGCACTTTGTTGTCATTTTTGACATGTTTTTTGGATTTTGATTATTTCAGACAATTTATGCTATGCATGACATCATACAAGAAAATGCTTATGTGATGTTATAAGAAATGCTTACAAGATGTACTAACATAGCACATGACATCATTTTCAAAACCAAGTTTAAGGCTCTTAACAAATTTCCCCAGACTTCTGCCCTATCTACATCGTTTTTTTTATGCGCGGATATCCCAAGATATCAATTTTCCCGAAAAAATATGGAGCTATTTAATTTTCGAAAACAAATCTACCAAGCAATCATATAAAAAGAAACCAGGCACACAAATTAGCATAACCATTATACCAAACAGAAGAAGATCGCTGCACCATTATCTACTTAAACGACTCAATGGTTATCTACTTAAAAACGACTCAATATGGTCGATAACCAAAAGAATGTTAACCAATATTTTTATTCACTCTCTCTCTCTCCCTCTCACTCACTCACTCTCTCTCTCTCCCACTCAATCACTCACACACTCACTTACTCACTCACTCACTTACTCACTCACTCACTCACTCTCTTCTAATT
Organism: Artemia sinica; assembly: GCA_027921565.1. NCBI lineage: Eukaryota > Metazoa > Arthropoda > Branchiopoda > Anostraca > Artemiidae > Artemia > Artemia sinica. The sequence goes on from CM051258.1 coordinate 44,757,366, forward strand.
CTCTCTCCCTAGGGAAAATTTCATATTGATGTTGTCCGATTTAAGAGCAATGGCTAGTAAGATTGACATTGTTCATGCTTTAATTTATTATTCAGAACCTATTGATAAAGTCATTTCTGCACATAGAAAATCAAAGAGAATGTAACTTTAAACGTTTCAGGCGATGTCAATAAATAATTTAGGAAAGACATACAGTTATTTTAGTAGCTTGAATATTTGTCGATGCCTGAATGGTCGAAGCTAATCGTGGCTTACCAAGCGGTGATGAAATATTCGACGATGAGGCGAACCAAACACCTATAAAGGGTCACAAAATGAGCTTATGGAAGAAACACTTACTAATAGTGTGACACAACGAAAATTCGTAGCTTTTACCGCCTGAGCTGCATGTTTTTCAAACGTTAAGTGAGCATCGAAGATTCATAAGTGAATCGCAGAACAAAATATAACAATCGAGTAAAGTATAAATAGAGACATATTGTCTCACTTCACACTTCTATCATAAGCAGCGCGCTAGCGCTGCTTAAGTAAAGAACAATGTGGCCACAATGTGTTTTTTTTTTTTTTTTTTTCTTCGACAGGCACTTCGTATCGAAGGAGTTGTCGTAGAAACTTCGAAAAGGGCCCAGGGGGCATATAAACTTCGAATGCCCAGGGGGCATATAAGGTTTTTATAGAAGGCGTTGCCATAGAAACTTCAAAACAGGTTCATTTGGTTGGAAATTCGAAGGGCTAGTACCCTTTTTAATAGTCAAAAGGGATTGGCGGGCAACAAGCCCCCCCCCCCCACGCCCAGCATTCCCCCAAACACATCCAATCAAATTTTAAGATAGCCATTTTGTTCAGCGTAGTTGATTTCCAGATAAAAAATATGTTTTTGAGGAGCAAACTCCCCAAACCCTCAGGGCAAGGGTTTTAAGTTAAGCCCTGGGGCCATATAAGGTTTTTTATAGAAGGCGTTGTCGTAGAAACTTCAAAAAAGGCTCATTCGATTTGAAATTCAAAGGGCTAGTGCCCTTTTTAATAGTCGAAAGTGATTGGACGGCAACTAGCCCCCCCCCACGCCCATCATTTCCCCAAACACATCCAATCAAAACTTTGAGATAGCCATTTTGTTCAGCCTAGTTGATTACCCGGGTTGTGAGGACACTCCCCCACAATCCTCGGGGCAAGGGTTTTAAGTTATGCCCGGAGGACATGTAAGAACAATGTTGGCACAATGTACTATGTATAATGTATACATAGAAAATTTGTTTTTGAGGAGGACACTCCCCCACAACCCTCAGGGGCAAGGGTATGAAGTTATGACCTGGGGCACATAAGGTTTTGTAGAAGGCGTTGTCGTAGAGAAACTTCAAAACAGGCTCATTCGATTGGAAATTCGAAAGGCTAGTACCCTATTTAATAGTCGAAAGTGATTGGAGGGCAACTAGCTCCGCTTCACGCCCATCATTCCCCCAAACACATCCAATCAAAATTTTGAGATAGCCATTTTGTTCAGCATAGTTGATTTCCAGACAGAGAATATGTTTTTTGAGGAGGACACTCCGCCACAACCCTCAGGGCAAGGGTTTTTAAGTTATGCCCTGGGGGCATATAAGGTTTTTATAGAAGGCATTGTCGTAGAAACTTCAAAAAGGGCTAATTTGATTGGAAATTGGAGTGGCTAATGCGTAAGAGTCGAAAGGGATTGGAGGGCAACAAGCCCCACCCCCACCCCCACGCCCATCATTCCCTCAAACACATCCAATCAAAATTTTGAGATAGCCATTTTGTTCAGCGTAGTTAATTTCCAGATAAAAATATGTTTTTGAGAGGGACACTCCCCCACAACCCTCGGGGCAAGGGTTTTTAAGTTATGCCCTGAGGGAATATAAGAACAATGTTGGCACAATGTACTATGTATTATTTTTTCTCCTTTAGAGAAGGGCACTTTATATGGAAGGGGTCGTCGTAGAAACTTCAAAAGGGGCTTATTCGATTGGAAATTGAGAGAGTTCTAGTGCCCTTTTTAATAGTCGAAAGTGATTGGAGGGCAACTAGCCCCCCACGCCCATCATTTCCCCAAACACATGCAATCAAAATTTTGAGATAGCCATTTTGTTCAGCGTAGTTGATTTCCAGATAGAAAATATGTTTTTAAGAAGGACACTCCCCCACAACTCTCAGGGCAAGGGTTTTAAGTTATGCCCTGGGGGCATATAAGGTTTTTATAGAAGGCGTTGTCGTAGAAACTTCAGAACAGGCTCATTCGATTGGAAATCCGAAGGGCTAGTACCCTTTTTAATAGTCGAAAGTGATTGGAGGGCTGGACATTTTTATAGTAAAGATCGAAGTGGTTGTAATGTATTTTTTGGTTGTTGTTGCTGTTATTTAAACCAGGGCACTTCGTATCGAAGGAGTTGTCTTGGCAACTTCAAAAAGGGCTTATTCGATTGAAAATAGCAAGGGCTGATGCCCTTTTTAATAGTCGAAAGTGATTTGAGGGCAACTCATCCCCCTTCCACTCCCACCCTCCCACACCAACCCTCCCATGTCTGCTCTTAAAATTTAACCAAATCAAAATAGCGTAAGTGTATCCAAGCTATCAAAGAAAGTAAACAGATTTTTTTTTGCGAATGGTATCAAGTTTTCCATTTCAGGTCAACTAGAGGAGGTATGAAACTAAACTAAACAGTACTATTTGTGTCCAGATTTTTAAAAGGGTGTATGTTGTTAAAAATTGCTGAAAATTTTTCTCTAGCATACAAATAGCAGGCAAAAACTATAAAGTCTTAAAAAACAAAAAGATTTAAAGTATTAGTTTCTTTTTCCCTGAAAAGACTATGTCAATATAAAACGAACAGAAATTAATTTAAAAAACTTTTTCCACAAAATAAGTTTTTCAAAGAAAAGTAAAGAACTCCATTAAACAAAAAATGAGCAAAAATAAAATCAAATAATCTACCAAGCGTGAAACTACCACAAATCAGCATCGATAAATAAATGAAACCCAAAACGAACAGAAATTACAATAATTAACCGAGTCAAACTCAAAACGAGCAGAAATTAACATAAGTTGGGCGCAAAAACCCCTATGCCTTCCCAAGGCCAGAACCAAATTTGCACTTTACTGAAAAAATACAAATGAATGTGCATTGTCAGCTTAATATACATATACTGATATTTAGTAATCAAAATGTTAATGTTATTTGATTTATTAAAGTTATAAAAGTAAAAAGATCTATAGTTTTGGGTTTCATTTATTTATCGATGCTGATTTGTGGTAGTTTCACGCTTGGTAGATTATTTGATTTTATTTTTGCTCATTTTTTGTTTAATGGAGTTCTTTACTTTTCTTTGAAAAACTTATTTTGCGGAAAAAGTTTTTTAAATTAATAGCATAAAAAGAACAAGTTAGGCATCCATGAACACAGACTTACTTAAACATAAACTAGATAAACTATCTACATCATTCTGGGCTAATATACCCTCTAAATCATCTTCAACAACTCGATACGTTTTTACATCAGCAGACATTCCAACAGTTGAACTACTAGTAGACTAAGAAAAAACACTAATACAATAAGCAAAATACAATAGGATCTCAACAACTTCCCTATGAAATGCAGCTAATCACAAGAAACGATGTCGACAAATTATTACCCACGATTACAGAAAAGATCTTTCATAGAGAAAATCAAAGCTCTATGCCATACATAACTTCCAATTTTATTTATATTACACATTTATTTTTTTTTTCTAAGCATGCATTTTTTTACACTTTAATTTTTTTTTTTCAAGCACGTACAGACAGCTTGTCGAAAATCATTGAGAAGTCCTAATCGCCTCTACCTATAAACAGGTAAGCATAAATTGCATTTAGGAGGTGCTTAAATAGAACAATTTCTGAACAATAAGAAACAATGCTAAAATGTTAAGAAGATTTAGTCACAAACTAATTTGCAGAAACAGCTAGTAAGCTATCCCAATTTTTGGAGGGGGAAGGGGAGGCGAACCTTCAGAAAAGGAAGCAAAAACAAGCAGAATGTAAAACAGTATCTCGGTAGAATTGAACAAAAACTAAATGGATCATAAATTTGCAGGACTAAGCTTTATAGAGGATTTCTGCAAAAGAAAAAAAAAATTCTCCTTGGCAAAATATTTCATACTTACCTAGTGAAACTTATTGTAGTTTGTAAATAGGTATATGCGGCAAAGATTTACTATTTTTAATATTAGCTTCTTCTTGAAGGCACTGTCAATTTTAACTAAACAACAGGATTTATTGAAAGTTCTATATTATCTAGAGGCTCTATTGATATGTTGGAATTGCACATTGTGAATGATCGATTTGCTACTGATTGATAACATAACAAGCTGGTAACTACAATCCGTAAACGTTAGTATGAAAAAGCTAGGGATCAAGAGACCCCCTCTCCTCCATGAAGACTTGACCGGCAACACGTGAAAAAGCGCGAAAAATCTGCATATTTGTGTCAAGAAACACAATTTTGGCAACGACATCCTCTCACCCCTCTTAAAGATTTAGACTGTGTATAACTCTAGCATTAAGAATCATAGAAACAGATAACTAGAACTTCGGTGAACATAATCAAATTCCTTTCCGAAAGAGATGGGTCTGATGATCCAAAAACGTGCATTTCCATCTCCAAATAGCTAATTGTTGGAGATTTTTAAGTCTTGCTAAAAATAAATTCCAAGAGGCATCTTTAGGTGCTTTTAATGGAAATAGTAAAAAAAAATGCAATTTGAATAGCTTACCTCAAGAATTTTGCCATTTTTCGTCAACTACTTTGATTGTAACTTCTATGCTTCGCTCATTTCCCAATCCCCGACTGAAATCAGCTGACACCAAATTGATGTAAAGATCATTTCGAATGTCACCAGGTACAATTGTTTCTGGAAACCCAATTTTTCGAGCAACTAAGTAATTACCTATCACTTGACTTGGGTGTTCTTCTGATACCTAGAATTTTTTAAAACACTATTTATTTTATTATCAAAACGAATATTTATTACCGTTGAATAGGGGTACACAATCCACAGTGCCTGTGCGCCAAAAATGGAAAAACGAATTTCTCAGAGACAGAAGGGGATGAGTAAAAAGCCTATCTTTACGACTATGTAATGTGATGCCTAAATAAAATGTTGTTGTTACCAATCTTGCTGCCGATTCAGCAAAAATGTTGTGGCCGATTCTAGGGGGGGGGGATTATTACTATAAAATTATGCTGCGAAATTTGAGCGATTGCAAGTTTAGGAGGTGAGTATTACCTGCACATTAATATACAATTAGAATGAAATAATATTTAATTGGGAAACAACAGCCTACAGAGTCTACAACGGGATCAATCAGTGTCGAAAGATAAAATATACCACTCTAACTTCGACTCTGACAAACCCAGCAATACCTTCCATTTCTATTTTTGCCCCAACACTCAAATTTACGAGAGAGAAAAAAAACTAAGACGAAATAAAAACTTTTTTCGGTAGTAAGCAGTTCATTTTGGTGTAGAAATTTAAACCCAGTCAAATATAAACTTCTTTCGGAAGTAAGTAGTTCATTTTTGGTGGCAAAATAAAAACCCAAATTTAAACCAAAGAGTTCCTGAATTTGATTAAGACTACAGGAAAATAAGTGCAAGCTCACACATATAATGCGAAGTCGAGCATGAGCAGATAGAAGTATTTTCTATATTATGTTTTACCGAAAACTTATATGGCAGGTAAATATGGAATCTTAAAGCTGGTTGTATTGTATTCGTCTAACATAGGCATACTGCGTACCAGATATGATAGATAATATCACTGACAGTGTTGCCAATCTAAAAACATATTAGGGTGAGAGCCAAAATTCCGAAACCATCACAAATTTTTAAATATCACGTAAATCAAATCGAGAATTCTCAGTGACTAAGGATGATGATGATTAAATTTAATCCTCCTTCTCACTAGCGTAACTCGAGGATCATGCACTTTGGATGAACACTACCGAAATAAAAAGGTTAATTATAGGGACTGGTCCCCTGAGATCTTCTTTAAAAATTCCATTGCTACTGAAATCACTGTCATATTCTTGTCAGTTGTTGATAAGCTGCAAAAAGATAATGATAGGCTTTAAGTTTATTTACACGCATAAGATTACGAAGTTTCTGTCTATGGCAGTCAGTTACTGGTTACTGTAATAGAAGGCGATTTACCTTCTCACGGTACTTGATCACGCTAGCTACACTTTGGGATTTCTTCATTGAAACAGGCTAGATATGAATTTCTTCCTTTATGTTCTGATCGCAGCCTGAATAGCACTTTACCATAATGACTTGATAATTTGCTGTATAGCTATTTTTCAAAGTACCGTTTCTGTGTTCTGGTAACAAACCAGTTTCAACTTTGAAGTTGATTATTTAGAAAAGATTCATGTTTCAAATCCTGAGTAGTCAAATGGATAGCATATGCTATCGATGGTGTTATGGCATTGGATGTTTCTTCCCCTGAGATAGTTGCATCTTTGGCTTCCAAATCTGCTTGTTCGTTTCCTGGTTTGCTCATATGACCAGGTATCCACTGAAGGGTTAAGTAAATTCCCATATTGAAAAATTCTTGTACTGATGTGTGGCATAGGATGGTTTCTGGGGCTGGTTTCTTGGACAAGTAAAAATTTTTGAGGGCTATAATAGGACTCTTAGAGTCAGACCAGATTCTTACGTTAGCCCAAGGGCCAAAGGAGAGGATGCAAAGTTTGCAGCCTTGGTTAGTGCAATTTACTTCAGCATCATATACAGTCAAGCATGCATCAATCTTGTATTTTTGGACTATAGATTTGGATGGAACAAAAAAATGCAGCTCCAACCCCATTTTCATTTTTTTAAAGCATCAGTAAATATGTCAATATGGTCAGTAAAACTTGCTTCTGTGAGGTACTTGAATGAATGTGCAAGGTCTAGCCATCCTAATTGTCAGGTCTCCAAGGAACTCTATTCTCTTCTTGTAGTCCCATATGGGAGTAGGTATTATATCGGTACTTGATATACCCCCTACCCTCAAGAAGTGAAATTAGGTTAATCCTAATAAAATATACCTAAGTATGATAAAAATATAATACTTCAGAAACAAATTTGGGCTATATATTTGCAGATTAGGGGGGGGGGGGGGTAAAGTACAGCGGGTCTGCATGGAAAATGTGTTAGCTACAATTATTCTGATATTATGAAGTAAGAATTGTTTTCTGACTTCACAATGTCCAAATTCTTTACCAACAGCCAACCCCCCCCCCCCCCACCTTAATGTGCAAATATACAGTCCAAATTATATATTTCCCATCTATTCTGTCACTTCTTTTTGTCTTTTCTCACGCTAAGTTGAAAGAAACTAACAAAAAAAAACAGTTTACAGTGCGTCAATGCATGAATAACTTAATCGGCAGGGGGTATATCATACAAGTATCATTATATCTTCTATGTGAAGCAGTTCAGATAATTTGGGCTCAATACCATTTTTTCTAAGAGCATTAATACAGACTGACCATCCATTATTTTTAATTGTTGAAAGCCACTGTCATCCATTTTCAGCAAGACAAGATTTCAGAGGATGATTTCTTCCAGACAGATTTATTTTCTTGATGTGTTTAAGTCCACTGAAAGTGCGCCATACTTCCAAGTCTTCTAAGCCACTTTCGGACAGTAAGAATGTCACAGGTGTGGTGTTTCGAGCACGTAATGCAATGCGAATGGCAGACTTCTGAATCCCCTCCAATTTTTTTTCAGGGCGGTTCTGCTGGCTACTTGATAAATCATTGAACCGTATTCCAATTTTAGTCTGATGCACTTTGTGTAGAATTCAATTAAGAAGTGATATTTGGAACCCCCCATATGTGGTAGGTAGCATCTTCATTATATTTAATATTTTTATACATGCGGCTTTTGTTTGGCTTATATAAGTTCTGAATGTAAGTCTCCTGTCAAAGTGACACCCTAGCCACTTGATATCATCTACAACATCCAGCAGAGTATTATTGAGAAAGAGTCGTGGGTTACTGATCTTTTTTTTCCAAGAAATTACCGTTACTTTGTTTTTTTTCTATTGAGAATGAAATATCTACTTCCTCAGCACTACGACTGACCTGATTGAGTGAGTCTTGGAGCATTGAGTCTACACCTTTGATTTTCCAACAGCCCATACACAATTATAATCTGCAAAATACCTCCTCTTACGTTTTCATCTTCAATGGAGATATTAAACTCACTAAGATTGTAATAAAAAGGAACTAATACTGAACCTTCAGGTGCCCCTCTTTTACTGCGTACTAGATTTGGTGAAGCAACTTTTTCAAAATTAATCATCATATCTCAATCCTCAAGGAAATACAAGGAAAAGGACAATGAACTATCTCTTATTTCTGCTTCAAGGACTACATCCAAGATTTGCCAATGGACAATGGTTTTCAAATGCTCCACTTACGTCCATAAACACACTAACAAGAACTTTCTTGTTTTCAAGGGCATATAGGGCATCATTCAAGAGCATAGACATAATACCCTCTATGCCCTTTCTGAATCCGAATATAATGTCTTGGAACCCTTTATTTCTTTCAATCATTATGGACAGCCTATGCTTAACAAGTCGTTCACATACTTTCCCGGCAACAGGTAGTAAGCTGATGTCCCAGGGTTTTCAGTTTTACTTTTGTCTTTACCTGGCTTTGTTATGAGCTTTACTGTACCATTTTTCCATGATTTGGGGAATAAGCCATGATTCTATGTTTCATTTATAATGTCTAGTAAAATGGGCACCCAAACTATTGGTAGTTTTGACTAACCTGCCATCATCCCCTGGTGATGTTTGTGGGAGTGACTTGACAATAGTAGTCAATTAATAGAGAGAAAAATAAAAAAAAATAAAAATTTTCAACTGAAAGTAAGGGGTAACATTAAACCTTAAAACGAACAGAAATTATTACATATATGAGGGGGGGTCTCTCCCCCTCGTCAATACCTAGCTCTTTACGCTAAAATTCGAATTGTGTCCCAATTCTTAAAGAATTACCCAAGAATCACAATGCCCGTTTAATTAGAGTAAAAAGCTAAAAACAGCTTTAGCGTAAAGAGCAAAGTATTGACGCTGGGGCAACCCCCCTCATATACGTAATAATTTATGTTTGTTTTAGGTTTTAATGTTAATCTTTACTTTCAGTTGAAAAAACTTGTTTTTTTTTTATTTAATTTCTCATCGTTTTTTTTTTAAACGATGCTGGGAAATCTGGCTCCCCTTCACATAAAATTCCCTTCCCCCATGGAAAATTCCTCAATAAAAAGATCATCCCCACGTAACCCCACCCACCCCCCCCCCCCCACCAGCAAAAAATCCCCCCTGAAAAACGTCTGTATACTTCCAAATAACCATACTATATGTAAACAATGGGCAAAATTCATACTTGTAGCCCTTCACTCGGGAACTCTGGGGTGGGGGGGGGGGAGGGTTAAGTCATCCTCAAAGACATAGTTACTAGATTTTTTTACTACACTGAAAAAAACGGCTATCTCAAAATTTTGATCGGGTGACTTTGGGGGAAAAAATTGAGCGTGGGAGGGGGGCTAGCTGCCGTTCAATATTTTTGCTCACTTAAAAAGGGCACTAGAACTTTTGATTTCCGATCAAATGAACCCTCTCCCAATCTTCTACGATCACTGGTTCGATATGATCGCCCCTGAAAAAAAAACCTGAATGCTGAATCTGATGGTGTGATTTTCATTAAGATCATTTGATGTTTTGGGGGTGTTTCCCCCCTTTGTAAAAAATTGGTAAATTTTATCAGGCTCGTAACTTTTAAATTTGATACCATTAAATTTGATGAATTTTACATATTTTGAATAAGTATCAAAATTCAATTCTTTTTAATGTAACTATTGTTATAAAGACTCTGTTTCTTAGAATTTCGGTTACTATTGAGCCACATCGCTCCTTAATTACAATTAAATTAAAAAAAACAAGTTTTTTTTAAACTGAAAGTAAGGAGCGACACTAAAACTTAAAACGAACAAAAATTATTCCATATATGAAAGGGGCTGGCCCCTCCTCAACGCCTCGCTCTTTACGCTAAAATTTTATTGTTTTAAAAAATAAAGTTGTGACAGAGTCAAACCTTAGCGTAAGAGGGAGGCGTTGAGGAGGGGACAGCCTCTTTTATATACGGAATCATTTCTGTTCGTTTTAAGTTTTAATGTCGTTCCTTACTTTCAGTTAAAAAAAACTTTAATTTTTATTTAATTTCTGAACGTTTTTGAATTAATGCAGCTTTGATTTTTTTGGCTCACTGTACATGAATAATTAAAAACGAAATTTGCATATTAAATTTACTTTTTTTTGGCTAAATGTCTTTCTCTAAATTTTGTTCTGACGTAACTTATACGAATTAACTTACGTAACGAACTTCTATATTCGTATATTTTTTATTACGTATATTAGGGAGTTCACCCCCTAGTCAATACCTCGCTCTTTACGGTAAAGTTAAATTTTGTTCCAATTCTTTAAGTAAAGTTAAAATTATGTCCCAATTCTTTAAAAACGACTCCTGAGATACAAGGGCCGTTTAATTAGAACAATAAGTAACATTTTTGAAAGTGCCAAAAAAAACATTAGCGTAAAGAGCGAGGTAATGACTAGGGGACGAACCCAATCACATACGTAATAATTTCTGTCCGTTTTTTTAAGCTTTGATTTTGCTCCTTATTTTCAGTTGAAAAAATTGTTTTTCTTATTTAATTTCTCCTTCATTGTTTTTTAAAAATAATGCTGGAAAATCAAGCGCCCCCTTCATAGCAATGTCCCTTCCCCCATGAAAGACTTTCTCCATGAAAAGATCCTCCCACGTAGCTGCCCTCCAATTTTTTGGTGAATTAAAAAGGGCACTAGAACTTTTAATTTCCGTTCGAGTGAGTCCTCTCACGATATTCTATGATCACTGGGTCGATACGATTACCCCTGGGGAAAAAAGAAAACAAACAAACAAACAAATGAAACACGTATCCGTGATCTTTTTTCTGGCAAAAAATAGAAAATACCATATTTTTGCAGATAGGAGCTTGAAACTTCTACAGTAGGGTTCTCTGATACGCTGAATCTGATGTGTGCTTTTCATTAAGATTCTATGACTTTTGAGTGGTGTTTCCCCCTTATTTTTAAAATAAGACAAATTTTCTCAGGCTCGTAACTTTTGATGGATAAGACTAAACTTGATTAACCTTATACATTTGAAATCAACATAAAAATCCAATTCTTTTGATGTATCTATTGGTATCGAAATTCTGTTTCTTAGAGTTTCGGTTACTATTGAGCCGGGTTGCTCCTTACTTACAGTTTGTTACCACGAACTTTTTGATTCGTTACCACGACTGTTTGAAAAAAGATTGTTATATAGTTTATTGTTGTCTACCTGAGAGAAACGCCTCATCTTGGATTCAAGAGCATTGGCTTCTCAATGGCCCGGCGCCCCCCCCCCTACCATCAAAAAACTTATTAAATCTGTTTTACTCTAAAAATCATGGGAGTCAACCCTCTATCCCTCCCTCCATGGCCCAGCACCCCCCACCCCAAGAAAAAAAACTTATCAACGATATTTTGTTCCAAAGATCATGGGAACTGACCCTTGGCCCTCCCTTCATGGTCTGACCCCGACCCCCCAAAAAAAACTTATTAACGATATTTATTCCATAAATCATGGGAGCTGACCCCCCCCCCCCCACAGAAAAAAACAAACTTATTAATGACACCTTATTCAAAAAATCATGGGAGCTGACTCCTGACGCTACCCCTATGACCAACCCCCCCCCCCCCCCCAAAAAAAAAAATGTGTTAACGACATTTTATTCAAAACATCATGGGAGCTGACCCTTGGCCCTCCTTCCATGCCCCCCCCCCCCCAAAAAAAAAAAAAATATTAACGAAATTTTTTTCCAAAAATCATGGGAATTCAGTTTAATTTTATTATCTCTATCCAAGATTGTTCCTACCTCCACTCCTCTCCCTCTAGAGGGTCCTAACCTTTGATGACCTTTAAAAATATGTGTGTTATAAAAGTGAAACCTTGTAAAATAGATCTTCTGCTTCAATGAAGTACATCAATATTGTTTTCGGCTTCACAACTTTACTCAATCCAAAGTTATAAGATTTTAAAGATATGCAAATACACTTCCTAAATTTTGAAAAACAAATTGATATGGCTTAAAATTCTACTCAAATAACAGGAATTGCATTTTGAGAACTCATGCAAGAGAAAAGAAACTGATAACTGAAAATTAAGGTAAAATGTTGTTGTTTGTCAAAATTTCAATAGGTCATGTAGGCAAATTTCAAGACCCTCTAGAGGGAGAAGAAGTGGAGGTAGGTACTTCAAAATACCTTCCCGGGACAATACTTTAGCCTGTAGACCCATCCCTGAAAGTTTCATTTTGCTAACCTGACCCCTTTCCAAGATAGCCAAAAGTAGCTAAAGTAGAATTTTACCAAATATTGTTGACAAATTGTATTTTGGAGGGGGGATCAAACCATGGTGGGAGGACCAGGGGGTCATCTCCGATGATTTATCATTGATAAGTTTTTTCGAGGGGTGGGGGATCGGACCACGGAGGGTAGGGGTCAGCTTCCATAAGTTTTGGAATACAATATCCTTAATAAGTTTTTTGAGTGGGGGTGGGGGTCGGGCTTATCTGATCTTTAAAATATTTTAAAACCCTCGCATAAAAAACTTATATGCCCCCAGGGCATAACTTACATCACTTGCCCTCAGGCTCTTGGGGGATATTGTGTCAACACCGGAGTTTTTCTTATCTGATTTTTGAACTTATTTTAACAAATACTTATCTAAAAAATTCGATCGGATGGATTTGGGGAAAAGAGATCAGGGGGGGGCTAGTTGCCCTCCATTCCCTTTTGACTCTTAAAAAGGAAATCAGAACTTTCAATTTCCAATTGAGTGAGCCCCCTCCAAATTTTATACGACTGCCCTTTCCATAAAACCTTATATGCCCCGGGGCTTAATTTACAACATTTGCCCTTGGGTTTGGGAGGCTGTCTAAACCTTGGAGTTTTTTTTTACATGATCTTTGGTCTATTTGAACAAAATGACTATCTCAAAAATTCAATCGGGCACATTTGGGGAAAACAGAGTGGTGGGGGGGGGGGGGCTTGTTGCCATCTGATCACTTTTGACTCTTAAAAAGGGAACTAGAATTTTCGATTTCTAGTCATACGAGTCCCCTTCGAAGCTTATAAGACCACCTCTTCCGTAAAAGCCTTATATGCCCCCGGAGCATAAGTTAAAACCCTTCCCGGGCTCTGGGGGGCTTTGCGGACCCCGAATTTTTTGTTATCTGATCGTTGGACTATTTAGAACGAAATGGCAATCTAAAAATTTTGATCGGATTTATTTAGGGAAAAGAGGGTAGCGCGAGGGGGGGGGGGTATATGCCCTTCGACCACTTTTGACTCTTAAAAAAAGGAACTAGAACTTTCAATTTCTGATCAAATGATCCCCCTCTAAAGTTTATATGACCACCCCTTCCATAAAAACCTTATATGCCCCCAGGGTGGAATTTTAAACACCTGCCTCCGGGCTTGGGGAGGTTGTGTTAACCCCGGATTTTTTGTTATCTGATATATGACCTATTTGTAGCAAAACGGCTATCTCAAAGTTTTGATCAGATGCGTTTGGGGAAAAAGAGTGTAAAAAAACGATATAGCGTTGCCTCTGATATAACTCAGCTGCTCCCGAGTTTAGTAGGCTTAACTCAAAGTTAGCTCGGCTGACTTGGAAAATTATTTCCCAGATAGCTATGGGGCCATCAGAGCTAAGTGATGAATCATTCTTTGGAAAAAATTTTTTTGATTAACCACAGTAAAAGCCGAATATATCGGTTTCGCATCCAGAAGCCATTATCCATGGGGAATAAAGGCATTAGAAAATAAACAAACTAACATAATACAAATAAAATATAAAAATAAAAGGGAAAAGGAAAAACCCAAACTCTTTTCAGGACTATAAATGGAAATAGAAAAACACCAGCTAAACACAAACCCAAAAAGAAAAAAAAAAAAGGAGAACTCACACTTTAAAACTTCCAGTATTTATTTAATGTATAATTCATTTTAAAATTTTTCATCTGGTTTTTGTTTAATTAATAATAATAGGCGTTCTTATTATATAAGTTTTTTCCCTTTGTTATATTTTTTTTGTAAGACTTCCTAATTAGACTTTTTCAAGATCATTGGCCAGAAAAATTACACTGTGTTTGCTTATACAACAGAGAGCCAATCTTAAATTATTTTGCATAGTATTAAAAAAATAAAAAGTGCATTAAAAATGATAAACTTTTTTAAGTTTGTTTTAACCCTTTTCAGGAATAAAAATATAATTATGAAGTTAGCTGAAGCTATCGAAGAAGTGGGGAAATCACCTGTTTTGTTTGGTTTCCAGAACACTGTAAGTTTACGTTTATCAATGGTATAGATGTAGTTTAAAATTACAAGAAGGTTATTTTAGCATTTCTTGCAGTTTAGCATAAGCTGAAGAATTACATCCTAATAAATAAGATGTTCAAGAAAAACCCTACATCCGATCCTTACCATAACTTCTACTACTCCAACTGCTAACAATTCACTGCAGCACCAAGCTGCCTGAGACCAACACCATGTCCCTCCTCAATCGCAATTTATTCAAAGCCTCAATCTTTACACCCTCTCAAAAAGTTCCCATTTCCCTTAAATCTTTCCTGACGATATCCTCCCACCCCGTTCGGGGACGACCGCTTTCCACTTGGCCCTAGACGGTTGGCCGACAAGGACAATCTTTGGCAATCATCCTTCATCCGCAGAACGTGTCCTAGTCATCTCATCCTTTCTCTCATTATAGCCCTAGAAAGAGGGATTGAACCACATTTTTTGTACAGCTTACTTTTTGAGACACGGTCCGTCAGTCGGGTACCCAAAACAATCCGTAGGTAATTTCTAAGGAAAACATCTAGCAACTATAACGTAGCACTGAAATAACATCATTCGGGGAATATGTGCCAAACGTCAGACCCATAAAATTATAGGGTGTCGCTCTTGCTTATACTAGGTTTTGTCGGCAAAGATACGGTTGTAGCATGTTTATGGCAAAAAAAAGACATTCGGAAAATTAAGACATTTGAAAAATTAACTATTGGTAGAATAAGAAGCAACTTCCTTACAACGTGTGGGATTGAACTTATGTAGTTACAATCTTGAAGTACGGCTGTCTCCACTACGCTGTCGTAAGGTGTCTGTTAAATTGATTCTTCTAATCTGTACGCTGTAGAGATTGCGAATAGAGATTCTAATCTCTACGCTGCAGAGCGGAGACAGACATCTGTCTCCACTACGCTGTCGTAAGGTGTTTGTTAATTGATTCTTCTAATCTAATTGATTATCTAGTTACTTTTGATAATTGTGGCTGATATATAGCAACTTCTTTGTGTTGCCAATAACAGATTTGAGGACTTATCTACGTCAATTGACAATTTGAAACGTGAAAGGGTAATATTCCAAGATGACAGAAGAATCACATGTTAAAAAAAGAAAAGATAAATTTTCCAATTAACTCACTAATTAGATAGCTAAGTAATAGACATACCTTCAGAAACAGAACTTCATCCTGAATCCAAATATAACATTCATTCGCATTGGAAATGAATCCCCTCCCTAATTTGCAAATACATAGCCTTGCTTGCATATCATTGACTTCTGGGTTGATGTACCGAAGACGCACTGAAATCTCCATATGTCACTCTTTTTTTTTCAAATTCGATTCATCAGTTTGTCAAAATAATGGAAATTAATTGCATATATACATTTCAGGGTATATATCTGTACTTACAGGGTGAGGGTGTAGGGGTGTTGGGAATAAAGCTCATTTCTGACGCAAATGAATGTTATATTTGGATTCAGGATGAAATTCTGATTCTAAAGGTATGTCTATTTCTCAGCTACCTTATTGGTGAATTAATCGGGAAAATTCACCAAAGAAAGGTGCGGTTTCAGTCCCATTCAGTGAGCCAACAATCGTATTTTGTCCCCAAATCATCACTATGTTCCCGAATTCCTGAACAAATCCCTAGGCAATGCAAAAAATTGCTGCTTCTTTCACCAATTGGCATTATGAACCAGAGATATATGAGAAATAATTGCAAAAGGTGATGAAAAGCTTATAAATTATGAGAAGCAAACTTACATTACTTGAAAAGCATACACATGACGGGAAGCAAATGAATAGCCTTACAAAATTTTCTGACTTTGTCAGTTCTTTTTTCATTTTTGCAAATTCATAGTATTGATTTTATATAATTATTGCAGGAATTTATGCAGACAACTAAAACTGAAGAACACTTATATACTGACCGACACAAAAGCAAGAGATTTTGGTGCAGGGGAGAAATCTTCAGCATAGTCAGGGACTTTCCCAGGAGAGGGAGGCAAGTGTTATCTAAAGCTTGGTTTTATCGACGTTTAAATGAAAATACAAGTTTTTCAAGACTTTTCTTGGTTTCGTGGATGTTCTCTCCTGAATCCTCTACCGGGCTATCGAGAAACAAAAAGGGACAGAGAAAAACAAAGGATCAAGTAGTGTATCATAATCATGAGATTATCATAATAAAGTTTTACATTAGTGCAGTAAAGAGGAAAGCTACCAAAACAAATATAGACAAATAGTCGCTAGTAGAATAGTGAGAAAATACTGTAGTGATGAAAGCTAACAAGAAAAAGTTAAGAGATCTTCGAGGCTGTATCAAATAACCCATAGAAATAAAGTTTCTAGATTCTTGTCCTACAGGGGCTTTAAGTACTAATGATTTTCAAAATATTGGAAACGGCAGTCTTTAAAACCTTCCCTCTGACCTTATGAGTATAGGAGTGAGGTTCATTTGCCTCCTCCATAAAACTCCCTGAACGTTCCATCTTAACTCCTATAACCTTTCCCAGGATTAGTTTTTTATTTAGAGGTGAGACGAGCGCATACACTCTGGGTCGAGGCTCAAGCCTCCCAGGCCCATTGCCTCAATGTTTTAACATGGTGCTTTCCGAAATTTCCAATTCCTATTATGCCTTCAGTCACCACTTTACAGTAGCTTTGAGAAATTGGAATGAAAGGTGCTGGTCCATAGGTTATCGGTGATGCTCCGGCCTTGGCTGCTTCATCTGCTCTCTCACAGCCTTCAATCCCCAAGTGTCCAGGGATTTACATCAGGGTAATTCTATTTCCTTTGGATGCTAGACTATTAAATGTTTCATAACATTCCAACTCTCTTCTTGGCCAGCTCTTTATGTTCTGAGGAGCCTCAAGGCATGTTTGGTTATCAGCTATAATACATATGTTTCTATCTGTACTTTCTTTCTGCATCAGTATTCTATCTGCCTGTTCTATTCCAAACATTTCAGCCTGGAAAACCGTAGCAAATCTTCCCAGAAGATAACTAATTAGTCCCTTCTCCAAATTAGGTTTGTTCTGGAATATTACTATTTGAGTTCCCGATTTCCAAAACAAATCACGAGCCATCCCTGGCCCAATTTATCGCATTATTCTTGTGGAGCATCTTTACCTCCTACTCCATTTCTTCTCTATCCTTTATGGTGATCTGGAACTACCTTTCAGTTTTCTCCGTAGCTTTTTATCTGAGTCGATTGATCCATGGCACTACTCCATATGACGAAGATCGGTCTGATTACAGCCTAGTAAAGGTACATCGTCTTAGTAGGAGCTAAGCCCCAATTCTTTCCCTCCAGTTGTTAAAACTGTATTAGGGAAGTTGTAGCTTTCACTACTTTTTCTGTGCAGTTACTTTCCTGCTTAGCTGATATCAAAAATGACTTCAAGGTGCTTCACCTGTTTTTCCTAGAGATCCGATGTTAATATATTTTTAGAGAAAAAGGGGCTTGTCATTTCTTCTTTTTTTGAAAACTAATATCTCGCCCTTATCGAGAGCTAATCGTGTTTTATATCTTTGCGACCATGTTTGATCGCAAAGACTATTCTTAACAAGATTCCACACGTACGAGGAGCCTAAACCACCCTCCCCGAGGGCATCCCTTATGAAAAGATTTTGATTTTTTAACTCCTTTCATCTCTACGACAATCTTTCGATTTCTGAGCTCGTGAGAGTACCAGAAATGGATTTATCTGGTCGGCTTCAAAAATGGCATTATTGAATGCATCTTCTATGTCTAGGAAAATATCAAGCGCATATTCCTTACTCTCAAAAACTTGTGGCTTTGCCCAATTTTTTAAAAAGAGCCTGAAATCCCTTGAAAATAGCGTAAGATCAAACCAAAAAGTACACCTTCGGAATCGCCATAATTAGTAATAAATATCATGGTTATGAGATTACAGGTAAATTAATGAAGATTATGAATAAGATTGTTGAAAAGAGGAAGTACCTAGCAACTCTAGGAGAACGTTAATTAAAACCCTTATAAAGGAGGTGATAAGAGTGAGTATGGGAATTATAGACGTAATTGCTTGGTTTCTGTAGGAAGCAAATTAATTAGTATGATGATACTTTTATGCTTAAAGATGCTGTAGATAAAGTTTTAAGAGAAAAATAGTGTGGTTTTAGGAGGAGGGGGGGAGGATGCTTCGACCAAATTTTTAGAAGTATCTGAGTCATCAAACAATACAGAGATACAAATTTGGTATTATGAGTAATATACAACAAGTGCTTACTTCATTCATGTTCCCTTGTAAAAGCCCGAAAGAGCACCAAAGACCTTGACCCTTGTGGTCCTTGTCTCGCATTTGAAGCATTCGCTTTAAACAGGCATCCAAACTCTCCTTTTCATTGCACCTGTTAATAGTCAAACAAGTAAAATTAGTGACACTAGCATAGTAACCATACCTTCAAGTAACAGGGGGAGGGACTCCATATCGTTATTTTTCGGGTTTTATTCTTTTCTTTTTAGAATAAGAATAAGCAGTTGTTTTTAAAGAAAGACAATTCTTTAAAAAGCTGCTTTTCTTTCACTTTTTGTAACATACAAAATTTAGAAAGCATGATTTACAAGTCCTTAACATCCTTAAAAGCGTTTTTTTTTTTTCGGGCATATATAGAGCTTATGAACTGATCTCTGCCATAATATTAGATACATAATCCTTTAATTATTTTAAACTGTAGAAAACTAAAAGAAAAAAAATCCAGATAAAAAAAAGACAACAAAAGAAAACGAATAGACGAGGAAGAATCGTACAAACATAAAAATGAAATTAAGTATAGTTGGCCCTACAGGCTCGTAAACCAGATGGAACCAACTTGAAAACACAGGATGGAGAATTTATTTTTACACTTATCATTCTATTTTAGTTTCCAGTTAAAGGAAAGTTAATGCGTGAAACTAAAAAAGGGGACTTCATTTTGATACCGAAGGCACCCCCACGTTCAAAGACAAAAACTTCCGTGAAATAGAACTAAGCTAATAACTTTCCTTCGAGCACATAATACGGGTGGATCTCAAAAGTTGAAACCACTCATTATAGAAAATCTACAAAACCAAGCTATACCAAAGTAATAAAACTGATGCCCGCAGCTCATTGACTTGACTTACTTGACTTAAAGCTCTTGCTCAGCAGCGTCGCCAGCGTAGAGGGAACCAGACGTCAGCGCAGTTAGTCGTCTCCAGAGTGGCATTTTTTGTGCCAGGATAGGAGCTTCACTGGGGTCAATGCTCCACGCCGTGAGTCGATCGCGGATGATATCGATCATCTCATACGTGGTCTACCTCTGGAGTGTTTCCAGCCGTTTGCAGTTGGATCGAAGTCAAATATAACTCGGGCAAGTGTTTCAGTGGGTAGGCGAAGTAAGTAACCGTACCAACGCAGCGAGCGGGACTCAAGCTGTTCAGAAAGGGGTGGTAATTTAAAGGACCGGTGGATATCCATGTTCCGTACCCTGTCGAGGCACCTAACGTGTTCAATCTTGCGGAGGTGTTTTGTCTGGACAGCATCTACCTTCATGATCTGCAACTGCGTCAAAGGCCAAGTCTCTGACGAGTACAACACGACACTTGCTACCGAGGCAGAGTAGATACGAGCTTTCGTGAGACGGCTGATCTGGGGATTATGGAATATTGTTCTCAGTAAGTGGCCGAAAACGGCGCTCGCCTTTGCCACCCTTGTTGATATCTCTGCATCTAGATTTCCGTTTGAGCAAACAATTGAACCAAGGTAGGTGAACTGCTTGACTATCTCAACATCTTTGCCACATACTTCTATAGTTGTCAGGGGGCTGCATGGTGTCTTGTCCACAGGTAATATTTTGGTCTTGGTCCAGTTTACATTTAAACCAAGTTTTCCTGCAACGGATGCTAGCGTTTCCAGGGCAGTTTTGATGTCAGTGAGATTTTCGCATATCAATGCAACATCGTCAGCGAAGTCGACATCTGCCAGAACTCTTCCAGCAAAATCGATGCCAAGCCGATGCGCCTGCAGTGTTTTGTTGAGAACATGGTCCATAACACAGTTGAAGAGTTCGGAGCAGCAGCACAGCCTTGCCGAACACCATTACTAATTTGAAAATGTGATGAGAGCTGGCCATTTACAAGAACAGGACTTTCGGTCTTATTGTATAGTCCTTTGAACAGATTGACAATGTTCTTAGGTACACCAGCAGATTGAAGGATCAACCGCAGTGACTGTCTGTCGACAGTGTCGAAAGCAGATCGAAAATCGACGAAGGCAATGTATGCTTTCCTTTTATATTATAGAGTTTTCTCTATCAGCTGTCTAATTGTATGGATTTGCTCAGTAGTGGACCTACCCGGCATGAATCCAGCTTGCTGGTGGCGACGAAGGGGATGGAGGTACTTTGTTGCCCGCTTGAGGAGCAGCATGGTGAAGAGTTTGCCGGGTACCGAGAGCAGAGTTATTCCACGATAGTTATTACATTCTGTTTTACTTCCTTTCCTCTTGGCCAAACAAAGATCCTAGATAACGATCTAATAGTTTAATCAACGGCTTAACTCAATTAGCGCTGACATGAAAAAAGGAAAAACACAAAATATTAGTTTTTTTTGGTAACTTTCCAAATATAAAATAACCCACTATCATTAGACCATGTAAAACTGATTTTGAAAATGATTCTATGGTCCAAATCCCAGGTCAGCATTCTGAAAACTGTGCAAGATTAGCTTTTAGTTTTATTCTTAATTAATTAAAAAAAACTTTTTCAACAAAATAAGTTCTTAAAAAAATGTAAAGAACTCCATTAAACCAAGATGAATAAAAATAGAATCAAGTAATCTACCAAGAATACAACTACCACAAATCAGTTTCAATAAATAAATGAAACCCAAAAAAAAACAAAAATTAAAATATATAAGAGTCAAAATCAAAATGAGCAGAAATTAATATGAGTAGGGTTCTAAACCCCAAACTTTCTAAAAGCCAGAATATAATTTGTGCTTTACTGAAAAAATTCAAATGAATTAACTGAAAAAAATCTGCATTGTCAGTTTAATATACATATGCTGATATTTATTCCTTAAAATCTTAATTGATTTTAGATTTCTTAAAATTAGAAAAGTGAAAACATTTAAAAGAATTTTTTTTCACAACAACAAATAGGATAATTCTGAAAAAAAAAACATTTTTTCCAGCCTTTCACACCCCTCTTAAAAAGGGTGCAAATTTTTTTGTTTAAGAAAATATAAGATACTCTGATCTATTTGAAATTAGATGATTTTAAAGTCTCCGTATTTAGTATAGTACACCCGCATCTAAACTTAAAACAATAAAATATGTTTTTAAAAGACATAAAAAATGTCAATCAGGGATAATAAAACGTCAAACAAATATCTTGTCCATATGTGTGTTCAACACACCGAGGAGTAAGCATGAATTCTGCCAGAGTGTTCTGAACAGTTCAACCCTTTGTTCTTGTAACTAAGTTTCTACGATTCAAACCTTTCTCGAATTCAAAAAATGGTAAACTAAACTATTGAAAATAAACATAGGACAAAGGTGTGCTATATCCATATATCTAAACTGGATGACGCGATGTGATAAGTTAAATGCATAGTCTACAACTTGCGGGAAACAATTCATTATGCCAGAGTTTGGTGTTAATTCTTTGTCTTTTAAATCGTAGGGATCAGAAATAAAAAACTGCATTTTCTGTTTCATCTCATAAACTTTTTTGAAACAGATTTTTTTTTCAATCATAGAGTGGGTTTATTAGTAAAAAGAAATAATTTGAAGCATTTTTTATTCAAAATATTACTGGTAATTTGATCAGAGTTTAGCTGGCCTGGATACATTTTTAAGAAACTGAACTGAAGCAACACAAGAGTTGGCTCTAGAATGGATTTTGTAATTAAATGGATTTAGCTTTAGAGTTGATAAGAGGGGATATGATTCAACTTTATTAAATTATAAGATGGTATAACCTCCTTTTTTTAATTTTACCCATCTGAAGCCAAAACAACCCACGCTCACATTTTCGTTCACAATCATCGATGTCATCGGATAGCAATAGGTAGTCAATTCAGTATCAGATGAAGTAGCAGCTTAACAACCTTAAAGGAGATTCTAAAAGTCCCCTAACCTTATCTCGTAGGAGCGATTTGTATGATAATTTGAATAGGAGGAAAATAACGTCTTGGCTAGCTTTTCAGCAATAATCTAATAAAAACCCATCCTAGGGAAACACAAAGAAACATAATGAGTCAAAGAATTAACTTACGAAATAAAGGGAATGAAACAATGTTTATCCTCGTCCCATGATTTGCTTCCTTTCATGATTTGAGTGATATCATACATTGCAACACCAAAAGGTCGCCTCATTTGAGACTCTGGAGACACTTTTCGCGAGATATGATATGACTTCCTGTTATCATTTTCTTTGGCTTCCATACCACCCAACCGCACGACGTTACAGACTAGTAAAAGACGCTCTCGACGAAGATCGGTACTGCCAAAGTCCTGGAAAATAAAATAATCATGCATCAATTTTTTTACCTATTTTCAGAGGCCGCCTAACTAAAGAGCCAATGCATCAATGTATTATTTTTCCCCCGGGCAATTTGTATAGAAAGGGCGGCCGTAAAAACTTTGGAGTAACTTCATTCGCCAGGAAGCTGAAATTTGCAGTGCCCTTTTCAAGAGTAGAGGGCAGCCAGCCCCTCCCCCTACCATACCGTTTTATGCTACCCAGCCCCTCACGCGACCCCCTGAGACATTCGACGATAATGTCGGGATAGCCAATAGCTCAAAATAACGAAAAGGTCCAATAGATATGAATTTGATGATAATATGAACTCCACAGCCCCTGGAGCAAGGGCTGTAAATAAGGCAAATAGCCAATTGTAAACACACAGTGGAAATTGGGTGTGTTGGGGGTGCGATTATCACGAAACTTTCAGGAATCATTTTCTGGGCAAAAAAAATCAAAATTTTGTGGAGGGAGGGGGTAGGGGCACGGAAATAGCCCAAAAGATTTTTGCCCCTGATGAGTTTAAAACTCACAATCCTAAGTCTTTGGACCAAGAGGAGCCTAATGCACAAACTGTTGTTACGGGGCACAGACATCCCCCTGCAAAAAAAGGGGACCCACAAACTTTTTCCGATCGGCTTGAAACTTACACATTAAGTCTTTGAGCTAGGGATATCTCATTTAGAAAGAAAATAGAAAGAAGATATTGGTTTTCTCAGAAACAAGCCAAGCAAAGGGCCAAAAACTTTATTTCCTTGGATACTTCGTATGAAAGGGCGGGTTGTAGAGACATGGGAAGGGCTTATCCATTAAAAATTGAATGTTCTAGTGTCTATTTTAAGGACCAAGGAAGGAAAACAGCCTCCATTCCATGTCCTTTTCTGCTACCCCCTCCCCAGAACCCCTATGATATTGGATAAAAAATTGTTAGACAGTCATCTTGTTTAAGTCGTCAAAATATATAAAAAGTATGATCATATCACCTCTATACCCAGAGGCAATGGCCCTACATTGTGCAAAGTACCATTGCCCACAAATAGGCTTTAGTAGAAAAGACCATGTTTGGACTTTATTGTATGATCGGCTAGGACCTCTTAAGGATCGTTCGCTAGGCTAGGATTCCAAGAGTTTCTCAAGGGCATGGTGGGGCAAGAGGACTTCAAATTCTGTTCTGGGGAAGAAAAAGGAGATAAATAATTTTTTTCTCTGATCCACCAAAATGTTCTTGCACTATAAGCTCCTATGGAACTTATAATATATGCACAGTTAAGCAGCAAGGTAAATCAAAAGACATCAGACTTAGCCAGATTGACAAAATAAGGTATCCGCAATATCTTAAAAAAGCAAATATTCAACTGATCGAATTGAAACTTTCAGGAGGCGTTGAAGGGTCAAGTGGATCTCAAATCTTTACTTGGGGATAGGGTCGAAATAAAACACTGTGCATATGTTGGCTATCAAAATAGCATACCTGCATTATGTAGGGAATAGATATGAAAATGCAGTTGAAACTTTCAGGAAGTGTGTGTGTGGGAGTACAGATTATCAAAGCAACGCATCTGACGACAAGTGAGGATTGATCTGTAACTTTCAAAGTATCGATGGAGGAGGGATGGGGTCTTCATATTTGGTGTTAAGAGGAAGGGGATGTGGGAACCACAAAATGTGTGTCTCCGATCAACCCAACGTTTGGCACTATTAGCCCCAGTTGAACCTTGAATTTATTCATGGAGAAGAAGTGAGTTAAAGTATATTCACCCAGCCTAATAAAATAGCGAGTCTGTAATATATCAGGATGACTGGGGATCGAGGCAACAATTTCAGGAAATTTTCGGGAAGGGCAAGCGAAAAAAACTCAACAAATATGTTAAGGGAAAAGGAACAAGAATGATAAAAACATTTTTGTTTCCTAATATTGATTCGTTCGAAAGAAGTACCAAAAATTCGCTCTTGAAAGCTTGAAACTTGTATCCGTAAGCTATTGAATCCAGGGAACACTTATGAAGAGAAGAGAAAGTAACTTGAAAAAATTTGTTTCATCCAGAAATGGGTCCAAAGCTTTTTTCCGACCAGCTAGCATTCTTAATACTCACTTTACTTAGAGCGTTTTAGATCATCACAAACCAAATGTCTTAATGATTATGGAGGCAAAGAAACAGGGCGGTTTCTGAAGTCAAACTGAAAATAAAATACATAAATTTCGCGGCCAGACCGACCCCTGTGAAGAAAATAGATTTGAAACTAACTTTGGCTGTATTTGTTCGTGAAGGCTGAAAATAGACCCACAATTAGTTTCGTCTCTGATAGGTTTATAACTTATAGGGCATCTAAACCTCTATGGAAACAAAAATACTTTCAAGATTACTTGTATTTAAGAATGAAGCCTGAAATTGGACCAAGAAATAGTTTTCTTCTTAGAATGGCTTAGACTTACAGAGCATGTAGACAGAGACGGTGAGACCTTAATGGAAACAAAAGCTAGGGAAAAATTATATCAATTCTTGAGGTCTATAATAGGCCCAAATTCGTTTTGTCTGTGACCGGCTAGCAACCTCCTGGGTATTCATACTGGGACAAACAGATCCAAGAAGCAAAAATATAAAAAATAGGGATTTTGTCGATTTGCAAACTATAATTAAGACTCAATAGACTATAAAATTTTGACTCAATATTCAAGTTTTATCCAAAATTTAAATTACAATCTCAAAATTATATTTGTACAACGGGAAAAAAACCGAATTTTTTTTTTACAGATATTGCTAATGTTAACCAGTAATAGAACTATGTTAACTAAAAACGAGCAAAAAATAATTTGAAAAAAAACTTTCTCAAAAAAGAAATTTTTCAAAGAAAGGCAAAGAGCCACAAAAAGCCGAAGACCGGCAGAAACAAAGTCATATAATAATTCAAACTTAAAACAAACACAAATTACTATAAGTAAATAAATGAAACCCAAAACAAACATAAATTAAAATTAGATAATCATGTGAAGCCCAAAAATAACAGATACTACTATAGGCGAATAAATGTATCCTAAAACGGACAGAAATTAAAATACATAATTAAAACAAACTTAAAACGAACAGAAATGACCATAAACCGGAGTAGGGTTACCGCCCCATAAACCTTGTAAAATATAGAGCGTCACTTGCGCCACTCTCAAATATAATATCATAGCGTCATTCTAAAATATAACCGTTATCTTCTGCTGCTTCTTGAAAGTTGCCGTTAACAGGAGTTTGGCATAAATTGCTGCAAGCCAAAATCTTTACAGCTAAAATCAGTATTTGCGCAAAAAAGATTATTTTCTAATATTTATTTACCTTAGAAGAAAAGGGAGTAACATGACTAATAAAGGCCACAAATCTCCTTTTGGGGATTTGCATCGATTTCGGGGGGGGGGAGTGATTCTAAGATTCAGACTGCAACACCGATAAAATACTAAAATATCAGAATTTTCTAGACAAAAAAAGTGTATTTCAATTTTTATAAATACTTCCACAAGCATTGTAAACGCGATTGAACTTCCAAGTAAACTTACGGTACCCAGTAAAAAAAAGTAAAGTAAAACCTCCAGGGCTAAAAGATCGATAAAGTATCCACCCAATAAAAATTTTAATGGCCACGGTTATACTTTGTCAAAAATTCTGCCTATTTATTCAGCCTGTATTGGAAACAAATTCCACATTCCAGAGATAACAGAGGACACAGTAGCAGATCTAGAGGGCAGGGGGGCAACCCCCCCCCCCCCCCTTCCGGCGTGGGAAAGAGTTCTGTCATTGGCTTTTTGTGACTTGATTGCGAAATCAACGTCTGGATCAACACATGTTTGAAAACGATTTGACGACACTTGATCTTGCTGCTCAAGTCTTTAGCGAATTATCCAGAGTGTTTGGTGTCACCCGAGCTTACAAGACATTTTGCAGCTTGTCAGCTCATAAACTGTTCAAGCTTCAAAGAGTATACGTGTCAAGAGCTGTTTCTTTTTCAGTAACAAATCAAATTTCTTAAAATCACTGCAATTACAGACACACCTTAGGGTTAGGTGCGATTCTAGAAGGGTTTGAACCGTATAAAAGTGTTGGATAATATTGATCAGTTACGATGTCGAAGCGAAGACAACAGTCAATTACAGACAACTCTTTGATACGAAAGCTAGGCAAGTGGACGAGTGGTCTGACTGAAGATAGGAATAATGAGAATTTCAGTATTGATAGTGAATTTAGCGCTGTGACGAATGGTTAAACTGTGAGTGATTCATCAGCATCAATTGAAGTGTGTAGCCCCGAGCCTAACACAAACATCGAAAATACAAGCACTTTCTACGAAAATGATACCAGAAGCTATGTCAATAGAATTGAAAAACTGGATGATCGTACGCAATATCAGTTGCTTCAGTACCCTTATATTACGCCATCTAACTACGGTTTCCCCCCATTCAGTTCACAAGACTCAACTTGATGTTCACAGGAAGTCAGACACCAGTTCAACTTGGTGTCTTGTGAAAATATTCAGTACCATCGTGATTAAGTTGACGCATGCAAATATTTCCTTCTAAAACTTAATAACCCTGAAACCAGAATTTCAAGCCTTGTAAACAAAGAAAACAGCCAACAATTGCAGGAAAATAGAGCGAGATTGAAGCCAATTGTAGACTCAATTATTTTCTTGGATCGACCGGACATTACCCTTTGTGGCCATAGAGATGAAAGAGAATTATTGGCAGAGATTATATCAAATATTCAGTTTAATTCTATTAGTTCTTTCAATATATAGTTTTCAATAAAACGTAAATATAATGACACGCATTTATGTATAGATTTTTCCTTGAAAACGGCTCCATATTTTTTTTTTTAATTTGGCATCCTGGGATTTTCTGGCCTGGAAAACGATCCAGATGGGTGACGAGTTTGATTAAATTCGTTTAGAGCCTTAATTTTGGAAAAAAAATTCACATTAGTGAAATCATATTTATGAGCACATTTCAAGAGCATAAATTACATCACTTTTCCACCAGGAGTGGTCGCATCGTTTTTAGTATATATGACGGCGCAAAATTACAAAAGATGACAAATGACACTGAACAGCTAAGGAAAATGGCATGGAACAAGGAACAGCATTAATCACATTGAATGGCAATCGAAAACGTTCAGTTAAAAGACAAAGCAAAATTGCATGAAATGTCGGAACGTTTTAGTTTAGCATGTGAAGGACAAACAGTAAAGAATTGAAAGACACGTACAAAATTACACAAGATGACAAATGACTCCGAACAGCCAAAGAAAAAGGCAAGGGAAGAAGAAACAGCTAAAACAAAATTGAATTGCATACGAAAATGTGACTTAAAACTAAAGAATAACACAACAATTATGTTATTGCCTATATAGATAATAATTTAGAAGTTACAATGGAATAAGGAACGTGCTATTTTAGTATTCGTAAAGGATAAACAGCAAGCAGGCATTTAATTCACCTCATAATTTTTTAGTTCAATTAAAATTGCTGATTTGCCACCCTATGAGCTGAAACAAAAGAATAAAACGATTATTATGTCAATGCATAATTTATATTTGTCAGAGGACATGCACTGAAAAATTCTTGGTCTTTACTGAATTATATAACAACACAAGTAAAGCCGAAATATAAATACTCAGGAAAAGCTGGGAAACAGCCTCTTGGCATCTATGACGTCATGCAAAATTATACATGATTTTGAATGAATCCGTACAGTTAAGGCAAAATACCTTCAGTTAAAACCACCCAAGACTGTCGGTAGCTGGATATAATTTATTGGTAAACGACGAGAAAAAAAAAACCATAATTTAATAATAGCGAAATAGTATCCGGCCAGCAGCAGTATGTTGCCTTATTTCTTATACAAAATATAAGAGTGAGCTCCAGCATTTGCAAATATAATTCATTTCATTACGTGGGACAGAAAAGGACATGACATCTCATTCATTTCATTACGTGAAACAGAAAATGACAGAAAATCTAATTCATTTCATTACATGAAACAGAAAAGGTCATAACAGATAAACACACACTTCGAATTTGACTCGTTATCTTTAGGCTCAATAGAGAAACCCTTACCGTGAAAAAGGCTTTCATATTTCCAAGCATTTCCAAGTCTGTTGCCAATCCTTTTTTGTCCCAAGTGACATAATAAGACTCCGTAATCGGCTGAAGCAGCAAGCCATCGTAAACACTGATTATTAGTTCTGCGTCTTCACCAACTTTACAGACAAAGTTTCGGATTGCTACAAAAAGGGTATAATTGCTCTTTTCTAAGGCATTTGGAGCGTTAAGCAAGTCAGGACTAAGTTTTCTATCTTTGGTAGCTATTCTTTGACTTGCTTTTTCGTGTTGACGAAAGACTTCAATTACGGACGCTGTTTGTACGTACGTCTAACGGATTACCGAAATTGTCACGTACTACAAGGTCCAATTCTAATATCCTGGAAAAATAGATGATCCTTTAATTTAATTAACTGACTTAGGTATAATCCAGCCTTAAATGGCTTAAATTTAGATCACCGTCGTCAAAAACTCTTAACTTGAGCTTTCCTTTCTCAACCCCGAAAGACGAAGAAGATCATATTTTGTATAGGTAACACTGATGGGTCTCTTTTTTCACCATGGCTAGCAGGCTACTAAAAAATTGTAGACAGATGGCTAAAGGTCAATTTAAAGTTTATTCGAAAGCTTAAACCTAGGTGTTTTTTGTAAATTTGCCTTGATAGCACCATATGATCTTAAAATTGCACTTTTTAGTGCCATTTCTGAAATGAAGAAGGCTAGGAAATATAAAGAATACATAGTCGAAACCACCATCGTTTGGCCAGTATGAGTTTAGTATCTGAACTAAAAGGAACTAACTTATGAACCTAATCGGATTATCTTTTGTACTGTACCGTGTTAGATTGCGCAATTAACTTGTGGATTTAATTGTGAGGGATTGTTCACTTCACACAAAGTGAGTTATTATTTATCATAGTGAATAATCTAGTTCCATAACTGAATATTTACTATTGGTCAGTAACTTTGAATTAAGACTGATTAACAGTTCGTGAATCTGCAGTGTCTCGTCAGAATAAATGTCGGGAAAAAAGCAGCCCCCAAGGCTACCACCCGAGAAGGATACTCCCACTGAAACCCTTGGCCAGTCGCCCTTCCAACCTACTTCTAAAACTCTTTCTAGAACCCCTCCAACTACGCGGTCGAAAACAGTTAGCCACCTGTCAGGAATTCAGGCATTAGTCACAACTAACTCTAATGAAAGAGGTGAGACGCCTGGCAAAAAGAGGAAAAAGGATGAAACTCGATCGCCAGTGATAGTGCAACCCCTCCCTTCAAGTGTCCCAGAAACTAGTAGTGCAGATTACCCTAATTATTATACTGTCTCAATCAAGAAAATCAATGGCCAACCCTTTTCAAAAGATCGAATAATGCAAATTAGGAAAGCTGTTTTTCTGATCGCCAAGGTAAATTTTGAACTTGTTTTCAAGCAGGACGAGTCTATTGATATTTACTTTACGTCTTCTCAGGCGGCAGACCATGTCCTGTCAAAATCCAAAAAAATAACTCTTGATGGCTCGAAAATTTTAGCCACAAAAAAAAATGTGGAAAAGTTACACAAGTATGTGCTTTATGGTGTAAAAGTGGAGGAAATACAAACTGAACTAATAGATTCTTCAGGCCTTCTCATAAATCCTTCAACTGCAATAAGGCTAAGTTTAAACAAAGAAGGAGTTCTTCACCCAAGCCGTTCAATCCTCATTTCCTGCAAAGTTGAGCTAAACAGAGAAATATTCTTGTACAGTATGTCTCTTTTTTATAAGATTTATAAGCCTAAGCCCCTACAATGCTCTACTTGTCTGGCCCACGGCCACAGCAAAAAACACTGCAAACAGTCCCATCCGTCCTGCCTTAAGTGTGGGAAAACAGGCCATGCAATTAGTGAATGCTCTGAGTCAGACCCTTTCTGCAGAAATGTAACCGTAAGGGACACACAGCCCTCCAAAAACAATCTTGCCCGGCTCACCAAAAGCGAGTCGTAATCCTTAGAGCATCGGATAAAATGAACCTACCCTACTCAGTTGTAGCTGCAAGAATCCCTCGGCAACCCACACCCCATCGGCCCAGTAGAAGCCAAGCAACAGTTGTTGCAGAAGATGCAAATACAGTATCATTTCCTAAAGAGGCAAACAATGTTCATACTCAAGGTATTAGTCAGTCCCCCCATCCCTTACCTAAGTTTACTTCAACATCCTGCCCCCCAAAAGATTCATCCGAAAGTTGCCAAGAATGGCAAAGACTTGCAACTTATCTCACAGTCAGTCACTTAATTGAGGTTAGTAATGAACCAGGAGAAACAAAATATTCTCAAGAGGAAAGCTATCACCAAACTCCTAGGTGATGACATCTTGCAAACAGCTATAGCTCAACTATCTTCCATCAAAAAGGACATAGATTCCACATCGAAGCTAGTTAAGCCTGTTGACTCAACTGCTAATCAAATCGGTGCCATTGCCCTAGTCAAAGGCAAGAAATCTAAGAAAAAAACGGCAAACTTTCCATCCCAGTCCAAAATTACCACCAATGATAATTCGTCGGCTGAAGGAGAATTTCAATATTCAAATCAAGCAAATGATGAAACTTCGACCACAATGGATATTTAAATGTATACTATGCAAGAGTTTTACGTTTCTCACGAAATTATCACTGTGCAATAATGTTGTTTTTAACTATTACGATGACCAAAATAATTTGCGCAAACAACCCCTTAGCTAGCCCTGATAGCCCCTTAAGCCATATTAACTGTGAATATCTCGACACTTTTGATTTTGTAAAAAATGTAAAACCTAAGCTAATGGAAGAGACAAAACTTAATATAATCTGCTTTAACATCAGAAGCATAAGAGATAAGTGGACTAATTTTAAAGATTTAATTTTAATTAACGGTTACTGCCCTTTCGACGTAATTGGAATAACGGAGACGTGGCTTTCAGAAATTGATGATACTAATGAATTTTCCCTCCCTGGCTTTCAAGCTATTCATATTGAAAGAAAATTACCCAGTCCTCTGATGGCATCCTCTCTTTACATCCGGTCAGTCTAAAATTCACCTCTTTACAATGTGAATCCAACCTATAATAATAGATGCATTTATTCAATAATTGTTGATATAAGTGTTTGACGACAATTCTTTTATTTTTCCACTGTTTCTAAAAAAGTCTAAAATTTGTTTAACTTTTTGATGACTTTTCTAGTTTTATTAACTTTCGAAAACATCTTTCAAGTCCTAATTTACAATGTGAATCCTTATTTCTCGCAACCTATAAATAATAGATGCATTTATTCAATAATTGTTGATATAAGTGTTGACGACAATTCTTTTTATTTTTCCACTGTTTTATAAACCACCCTCATTTCCGACACCTTTCTTTTGTAATCTTTTTGATGACTTTTCTAGTTTTATTAATTTACCACAAAAGAAGGCAGTAGTTGTTGGGGACTTCAATTGTAATTTACTAAATGTTAGCAGTTAATAATGATTGTGATACCTTCTTTGAAACATTTACCTCAAGTGGTCTTCTTCCAACAATCCTTTTTTCCTACTAGAGTTGATCCTATGAGGTCTACCGCTACTGTAATTGATAACATTTTTGTATCCACTTCCCTGGGAAACCACCTGTCATCCAAAATAATATTCTCTGACCTGTCAGACCACTTTCCAATCTATCTCTCCCTACCCTTCCAACCAACTACTAAACACCCTAGAACTAATACCCCTTCGTCTAATAGAATATATAATATTGTGAATATGAACCGGTTCACGGATCGTTTGAAATCATTTGACTGGTCAAAGGTTTTGGATTGTCAGGATGTTAATTCAGCCACAAATGGTTTTACACAGGGGACTGAGTGATCTTATCAGTTCAACCTTTCCAGTCTGTAAATCAAACCGAAAAACTACCTAAATACACCCCTGGATGTCCAATAGCCTGATAATCTCTTCATACTGTAAAAATGACCTATATAAGTTAGCTTGCAAAACCAGTAGCGTTATTGACCTAACTAATTATAAAAATTACAAAAACTTATATACCAAACTCATCCGTGAAGCAAAAAAAAATTATTATTATTCAAAAATCACTCACTGCAAAGGGAACTTGCAAAAAATTTGGTCAACAATAAATGAAATTCTTTCAAAAAAAAAGGAATTCAAGATCTATGCCTATTAACCTTAAGGACATCAGTGGCAGATTAATTGACCCAATTTCAGTACCGGGTGCTTTTAATAATTATTTCACCAATATTCCAAATGCTAACTCCTGTTCCCCCTCCGAGTCAGTACACCCTAGCAAGAATCCCAGATTCATATTTTTCTCTCCAACTGATAGTAATGAGGTGCTTCAAGTTATCGAATCTCTCTCTAATAGTAGTACACCTGACTTCCTTGGGATAAGTAATAAGCTTCTTAGAACTGCATCTTCCTATGTTTGTGAACCCATTGTGCATATAGCAAACCTGTCTATGATCAATGGAGTCTTCCCAGAAATATTTAAATCAGCAATTGTTATCCCGATTCATAAAAAAGGCGATCCGTCTGAGATAAGTAATTACCGTCCAATCTCACTTCTCCCAGTTGTATCCAAAGTGCTTGAGAGAATTATCTTCCGAAGTCTTTCTTCCTTTTTATTTGGGATTAATCCTTCAGATTCGTTGATTTCTTCTCATCAATATGGCTTCCGTTCCAAATTTTCAACTGCTCATGCACTAATCGACGCCACACAGTTTATCCGTTCCCAACTTGACCTTAAAAATACTGTAATTGGCTTATTTCTGGATATTTCTAAGGCCTTTGACATGGTAGATCACAGTGTTTTTTATTGAGTAAACTCAAGAACATAGGGATTCGTGGAATTCCTTTCTCATGGTTCGGCTCCTATCTCTCTGGTAGAGTACAGAGTGTGAGTCTGGGCGGCATGACCTCGCATCCCCTACCTGTCCGGAGGGGCGTCCCGAAGGGCTCTGTTCTTGGTCCAATACTTTTTCTCCTTTATATTAATGATTTGGTTACAGGCCTGGGTCCATCAGTGCACCCAGTACTTTTTGCTGACGATACCAACTTTCTCATCACCGGCCCTAATTTACCATCCGTCGTCACCTCTGCTCAAATTCTTCTGAATAGAGTACAGGAATGGTCTCTCGTTAACCGCATGGCCATTAACAGCAAGAAAAGTCAGGTTGTATTATTTCGAACCCCTTACAAAAAAAAATGAAGCTCAGCAAGCACTTGGCCTAAAATTATCCACCAATCTCCTCCCGCAGGTCGAAGTTGCCAAGTTTCTTGGTGTCCACATAGACTCCTCCCTATCATTTGCAACTCATGTATCCTGCATCAGAGCCATAATTTTGCGACAAGTAAGTATGGTTAATCGTGTGAATAATTTTCTTCCCCCTGATATCCTTGTCACCCTTTATTACTCTTTTATTTACCCATATATCTCATACTGCAGATCTGTTTTGGGGCAACACTTATCCTTCAGTTACCAATAAATTAAAAACTGCCCAAAACCGTGCCATCAAAGCAGTTTTTCGGCTGCCCCGACTATATCCCACCCAGGACTTGTTCTCCGATTTGGTATTATTCCTTTTGAACAAATTATTAAAAAATTAAATTTATCCCTTGCATACTCCGCTTACCATAAAAACCTTCCTCCCCAATTATTATTTTATTTTAATTGCAATAATTCTGAAGGCCTATGTCTCCGTTCATCCAACCGTTCCTTTATTGTCCCCAAGTGTGTCTCTAGTTCCGCCCAGCGATCCCCCATTTATAAATCTATACTTCAATGGAATATGATACCCTCCAGTATCGAGCTATCCACAAGTTTTCGCACGCTGTATAACAATGTTACTAAACTTTGATATTATAAATCTCTAAATTTTTAATCAATTTGCTTTAATTTACCCGTGTTTTCTCTTTTTTTCTGCTTTTTTTTTTTCTTTTTTTTTCTCTCTTGTTCATTTTCAATTTTTTGTTGTTATGGTCCTCAACAAGTTCGCTTCCAGGATCCATATTATTATTGGTGCTATGTTTCATCTTGTTTTTATTTCAATAAATTGAATTGAATTGAATTTGAATTGAAAACTTTAAACCGAAGATTAGTCCTCCTATCACGGTTGTGGCTGAGATTGCAACTAAGCATAGACGTTCTCATAGTAACTCATATTCATAGTCATCAGTTACTTAAAGTAACTGAAAGTTGACAAACACGTTAAGAAAAAGTTTCCAAAGAGAAGGAATTCTAATCTGACAGTGATTCAGCAATCACAACTATTACCCGGACTATGTCTAAAAATAATTGTGACTATGAAAACAAATATGCGGAATTTTAGAAAAAAGGACAGACCCCCCCCCCCCAAAAAAAAAAAAGAAAAAGAAAAATGTGGTAGATCCAAAAAAAAAACGCATTCTGTTTCAACTGCCAAGGCCAAAAACCTCAACCCGGGTTAACAATTTCCCATCTTGAATATCCTGGAAAATCACATTTTAGCGTGGGTGGCACTGATGAGTTTTTATTTTCGTCTTTTCCAGCGCTAGCAGGGTACTATAAAATCGTAGAAAGTGGGTTTACCGAATAATTTAAAGCTAATGCTAATCTCTTCGTTTTTTATATTCGCCTTGATAGCGTTAGAGTAAAACACCACATGGCAGAAAAAAATGGCACATTTTGGGGCCATTTCTGGAGCAGAGAATGCTAAAACACTGCCTGTCTCTAGAAAGGAGTTTCTAGGAAATAGTCCTGAAAAGGATGTAACCTCGATTGGGTACACAGATGAATAGATAGAGACATAGAAGTCGTAGTTAAAGTCATAGAGATTAATATGGGCTATATGAAAGCTAATGCTGACTCCTATGCTTTTTTTTCACCGGCAATGAAAGCGGAAGGTTTATGTACTACACGCTTTTGAGAATTATCTTCCTTGGGGCTATTTCATAAATGAATAGAGATAGAAAACTGCTCTTAAGTAAGATATTCTTTAGGGGAATTTTTAAAATAAATTTAAACTCCAGTGGATACATAAAGCAAGTGTAAGACTAGGCATTGCAACTTCGAACTAAGACTAGGTATCTTTTTAATCTCAACTAAGTATAAGAAGGCATGATATTCTGGTTCAAAGGGTGGTGCGTCGGCACAGTGTGCGAGAGACATGGAGATCGAAATTCCTCAGCACCGCGTTTTTTTCGATGAGAAGAATGTGAAACCGAAGCGCAGGATGTAGATAGTTTTAGTTGTAACTAATAGCTAACAGATTAACTCAGTTCAATTCAATTCAATTTATTCGAATAAAAACATAACACAAACATCAATAACAATAAAGATCCTAGAAGAGAACTTGTTAAGGACCAAAAAAAGAAAAATAAAGTAACACTGAAAAAAAAGATAAAAGAATAAAAAATGGTAATTAAAGCAAATTGGTTAAAAATTGAAAGATTAAATTATATTATCAAGTTTTGTTACATTTTTGTACAACTTGCAGAAACTTGTAGCTAGTTCAACACTGGAGGGTATTTTCTTCCATTGAATAATAGATTGTAAATGGGAGATTGCTGGGCAGCACTAGAAACGCATTTAGGAATTATAAAGGCTCTATTGGATGAACGGAGACAGCGGGCTTCCGAATTATTAATATTATAATAGGTTAGTAGTTGAGAAGGAAGATTATTGTGGAAAGCAGAGTAAGCAAGCGATAAGTTTAGTTTTTGTATGATTTGATCAAGTGGAGCTATGCCACAATCTGAATACAAATCACGGGTTGGATATAGACGGGGAAGCCGAAAAACTGCTTTAATGGCACGGTTTTGGGCAAATTTGAGTTTTTTAGTGAAGGACCGGTTTGTATTTCCCCAAACTGATCCGCAATAAGAAAAGTAAGGAAAAAGAAAGGAATAATAGAGAGTAACTAGGATGTCAGGAGGAAAAAAATAATTCACACGTTAATCATAGCTACTTGTCTCAAAATTATTGCTGTGATGTAAGAAATATGATTAGAGAATGACAAGCATGAGTCAATAAATCCACCAAGAAACTTGGCAACCTCCACTTGTGGGAGGATGTCGGAGGAGTACATGAGACCAAGAGCAGGTTGAATTACGTCTTTTGTTTGTAGGGGGTTCTGAATAATACTATTTGACTTTTTTTGCTATTAATGGTCTTGTTATTCGTAAGGCACCACACCTGGACGCTGTTCAAAAGGACTTGGGCAGAGGTTATTGCCGATGGTAAATTGGTGCCAGTGATAAAGAAGTTGCTGTTATCAGCAGATAGTTCAGGATACACTGAAGGGCCCAGGTCCATAACAAGATCATTGATATATAGGAGAAATAAAATAGGGCCTAGAACGGAGCCTTGCGGGACACCCCTCCGAACAGGTAAGGGCTGAAATGATACTCCACCTAAGCTCACACTCTGTACCCTTCCAGATAGATAAGAATCAAACCAAGAGAGGGGAACGCCACGAATACCGTAACTATTTAATTTAGTTATTAAAATACTATGATCGACCGCGTCAAAGGCCTTAGAGAAATCCAAAAATAAGCCCAATAAAGTTTTTTTTAAGGTCGAGTTGTGAGCGTATGAACTGTGTGGCGTCAATTAGAGCATGAGAAGTTGAAAATTTCACCCTAAAGCCATATTGGTGAGGAGAAATCAAGGAAACGGAGTGCTGACTGTCAAACAGAAAGGGAGACAGACATCTGAAGATGATTCTCTCGAGCACTTTGAATATAACAGGAAGAATTGAGATTAGACGATAATTACCTATCTCAGTTAGATCGCCCTTTTTAAGAACTGGAATAACAATGGCTGACTTTAGTAAATCAGGGAAAACTCCGTGGGTTAAAGATAGGTTGGCAATATGCGTGATGGGCTCGTAAAAAAGGAGATATGGTCTTCAGGAGCTTATTACTTAATCCAAGACAGTCAGGTGTAAAACTAATAGGGAGAGAACCGATGATTTGAAGTACCTCATTGCTATCAGTTGGGTAGAAAAACATGGATCTAGAATTGAAGCAAGGGAATACAGCCTGTAAGAAGAAGGAGCGGGAGTCAGTATGAGGAACATTAGAAAAATAATTATTAAATGCGTCAGGTGCATGTAAAGGGTCAATTAATCTACCATTTGTGTCTTTAAGGCGAATAGGTATAGACTTTGATTTTCTATTTTTTGCGAGTGTATCATTAATGGTGGACCAAATCTTTTTCAGGTTTCCTTTGCAATTGAGAGTTTTTGTACGCTATAATAATAATTTTTCTTCGCTTCACGGAAGAGTTTAATGTATAAGTTTTTATAATTTTTTATAATTTGATAGGTCATTATAGGGATAGTTTTCCGGTTAGGTTTACGAATAGGAAAAGTTGAATGGATAATCTCACTTAGCCTTTGCGCAAAACCATTTGTGGCAGAATTTACCTCTTGACAATTTGAAACATCGGACCAGTCAGTGGTTCTTAGGCAATCGATAAAATGGGTTATATTTGCAGAGCTGTAGTTTCTAGTAGGTGTTGGGATATTAATTCTAGAGCGTAGAGGTAGTGGTTGCGAAGGTAGTGACAAGTAAATAGGAAAATGGTCTGACAGATCCGAAAATATTATATTTGAGGACATGTAATTTCCCAGGGAAGTGGATACAAAAATGTTATCAATTAATGTTGAAGTTGATCTCACAGGATCGACTCTACTGGGGAAAAAATTGTGGGTAGAAGACCACTCGTGGTTACCGATTCAAAAAAAGTGTCAGATTCAACATTTTTACCAACATTGAGTAGGTTACAATTAAAGTCCCCAAGAACTATTGCCTTTTTTATGGGGTAGATTAATAAAATTAGAGAAATCATCAAACAGATTATAAAAAAACATGAGGTCGGAAATGGAGGAGGTTTATAAAATAAGGAGAGTATATAGGAATTTTGGCCGATAACTATGTTAACAATTATTGAATAAATACATCTGAGATTTATTTGTGTAGAGAAAATAGATTCGCACTCTGATAGCCTGGTAAAATTCACATTCGAACGGATGTAAAGTGAGATACCCCCAGAACACTTTGTCAATCTCCTGGGCATATGGATTATTTGGTAACTAGGGAGTAAAAAAATCCTAGTGTCATCATTATCGAAAAGCCATGTCTCTGTTAATCATATTACGTCAAAAGGGCAGACACCATTGAATGAAATTAGATCTTTAAACTTGAGCCACTTATCCCGGAGGCTTCTGATGTTGAAACAAAGAACATTAAGGGAATTATTATTTACTAGTTTTGGCTTCACATAGGTAGCAAAATCGAGAATATCAAGGTATTTACAACTAGCATGAGTTAAGGTACCATCGGGGCTGCTTATAGGGTTGACATGCTGATTACTTTCTATATCGGAATAATTAAAAGCAATGTTATTAGAAAGGGATAAATTAGTTAAAAACGAAAAGTCACACATTAATTAGTCGTTAGGCATTCTTGTTGGGTATCTTCTAGCTTGGGTTTTGCTTTGAACTCCATCCTCGCCCGAAGAGACTTCGTGAGGGGTCGTCAATTTCTGCGTTACTGTGTTGGTCGGCTTTTTTTTTTTTTTTTTTTTTTTTTTTTTTTTTTTTTTTTTTTTTGCTATGGCTTGGTGCTTCTACCATCGATTCAGGTGCTGGCGATTCTTTCAAACTTCTGGGGGACTTGGTAACAGTTGGGATCGTAGGAGATGTTGAGTTAGAATGGCATTCCATGCCTTCTTTGAAGGATAAAAGTTGGACCGTAGCTTTTTGCCAGATTTCCTCTCCTAGGAGCGTAGTAATGTCCTTTTTTTTAAGGATATTTTTCAGTTCAACTGGTTCACTGCCAACCTCGATAAGATGGGAAACTGCGAGGTATGTGGCTAACCTTTGCCATTCTTGATTATAATGATGAATAACTTGTGAATGTGATAAAACTGGAAGTTGGGAAGAGGAAGGCTGTGATTTGGCCTCAAGTTGAGGAAATTGAGTGGACCATTGGGTAAATGAGAAGTCTTTATCTATTGGGGGTGGGACCTTTTTCCTCTGGTTCTTTGAAACTTCAGTTTGGCTATTTAAGGGTCGACTTGGAGTTGGTTGTCTAGGGATTGTAGCGGCTACGACGGAGTAGGGTAAGTTCAATCTCACAGAGGTTTGGACGGTCTCAGCTCTCTTGTGATAGGCCGGACAAAGTTGCTTCTCAAGTGCCGTGTGCCCCTTATTATTACAATTTTTACAGTAGGCGTCTTTCTCGGTGCAATTTTCTGTAACGTGGCTAGGTTTACCACATTTTCGACATGATTGGAGTGACTGTTTACAATTATTTTCGCTGTGACCATGAGCTAGGCAAATTGTGCATTGTAGGGGCTTTGGTTTATAGGACTTATGGCGAAGGGCCATACCATACAAAAAAAACTTCTCTTTGCAACTCGTTTTTGCATACAATGAGCACTGAGCGACTGGGTATAAGATTACAATCATTTTTCAAGCTGAGTCTTGTGGCTGTTGTTGGTTGGACGGGATGACCCGAAGAATCAATTAGTTCAGATGTAAATTCCTCTATTGGTATACCGGTGCCAACACCATAAACCACGTATTTATACGACTTTTCTACTTCTTTTGAAGTCGCAAAGGTTTTGGAACCCTCAACGATTAATTCCTTGGACCTTGAAAGGACTGAATCCGCGGCCTTGTGAGAGGTAAAATAAAGATCTATAAGACCGTCTTTCAAAAAAAAACTACTTCAAAAGTTGAGTTAGCTAGTAAAAATATAGGCTTTCTAATATCCATTAACCGATCTCTAGTAAAGGGTTGACCATTGGTTTTCTTGATGGTCACAATGTAATAGTATGGCTGATCTAAAGAGCTAGGTAGCGATTCAATTGGTTGGAAATCATCAGGGAGTGATAAAATCTCGGGTTGGGGTTCTTCAGGGGATGATCTAATTGCATCAGTTTTTCTTTTTTGCCAGGGGTTTCACCGGTACTTTTAGCTTGAAGGATGTTTAGGGCTTGTATCCCCTTAAATGTGTGTGGTTGATTTAGACATAGGAGTCGGGGGAGGGGGGGGGGGGGTTCTAGTTAGGTTTCTTTTTGAGGGCAGGAAAGGTGAGACATCTATGTCTTTTTCAGGAGGTTCCTATGTGTCAGACATGAGCTATTTGGAACTAAAAATCTCACCTCTTATTTCTTTCACTGTTCAGGACTGTAATACAAATCCTATATAATCCAATTAACAAGAACCAAGGTCACTAATATCACTTAGGAAAGTCCAGGGACATGCACGGTCTGTAAATGTTCAAGTTACACACGGGGAATTTTGACTAGCAAATACCAAGAGTGAGAACACCAATTCGATGTTAAGACAGCGGAAGCGAGTTCACAACAGTTGAATATATACTTGCAAAAAATATATACTACTTGCAAAAAAAAAAAAAATTCCATCAATGAAGGTAATATTCTAATTTGTTTTGCTACTTCTCAGAATGGCTTCACTGATAATGGCAGCCCCGGACTGTTGTGTGCTGACCCACATAATGTTTATCCAGTGGGCAATCCAGCATATATTCATGGAAAAGTTGGAATGAAGTAAGAAGTAAAGCTGACTTTTAATGATACATTTTTTACAAAAGCTTATGTTGACCTTTTGTTTTTATTTGATTACAAAAAAAATTACCAAGTTTACTGAGTATCATCTAAAAACAGACGAGTAAAAATTAGTCTTGCTGATGACAGTAAAGAGCGAAATTCAAACTTAAAACAGACACAAATTATTGCTTTCCAACCTATGCAAAAGATATCTACCAAAGTAGTCCAAACAAACCAGGTAATGATATTTCTGTATATTTGTAGGATCACGCAAAATTAGCGCTTTATTGAAGACACATAAAAATATACAATATTTTGCAGAGTAAAAAAGTAAAGCGCTTTGGGATGTTTTTATTGCATAAAATAAAGACTTTTAGAATGTTGGTATATGATTTGATTTCGTTTAATTTGGCACGAATTTTAAAAGAAAGGAGTTCTATAAGACTTTTACTTTTTAGATAAATCCAGGTTAAGCCGTCTTGGTAATATTTGGACTATAGACATAGCTTCAGAATTAACATAATATTCTGAAATTACCAGTTCTATGAACAGAAATAAATGGGTTTCTTGACTTTATGCTATGGTGTATGCGTTCTTTATTACTAAGGTAGGTTTGTACAAGTTTAAAATTCTACGTAACTAGCTATTGTTATTATTGGCTAGTGAGACCAGTGGCTAGCCTTATAAATCAATCTTTTAATTTACTTGCTGTTTAATGAATTTTAGGTGAATTTTTTTTTAACTTGCCGGAGTTTTTAAGAGAATTTAAATTACATAACTAAAAGCGATCTGTATCATGGCTCAAAATATGGATATCAAGGCTATAGAGAGCCTTATGGATTAGTCTTGTTATTTTCTCCAGGCTATGCAATGACTTTTCAGCTCTTATGCATTCTTTTTTTGTATGCATGAATTGTGTGTTTTCAGTGAAGGGCTGGTTTTGCATAATCGCAAAAGAATAGGGAAATATTATCAGTCAGTCTATTTGCAATAGCTTTATAGACATATTTCGTATAGACTGGGAAGCAGTAATTCTTGTTCATTTCAAGTTTCAATTTCACTCTTAACTTTCCTCAGTAATACATTTTATTTTCATTCAAGGTCACTTTCCTTTTTGGAAATGTTTTCCGCCTTTCTC
This sequence comes from Artemia sinica, assembly GCA_027921565.1. Classification (NCBI taxonomy): domain Eukaryota; kingdom Metazoa; phylum Arthropoda; class Branchiopoda; order Anostraca; family Artemiidae; genus Artemia; species Artemia sinica. Next base: position 44,800,133 of record CM051258.1, read on the forward strand.
TGAAAATTGGACAATGTTCTCAGGCTCAAAACTTTTAAACGTTAATTTTTGCGTTTTACATTTGTAAATACTTTGAAAATCAGATTTTTTTTTTGTAGATATTGTTACAAAAATTCCATTCCTTAGAATTTGGGTTACTATTAGCAGGAGTCACCCTCTACTTCCTATTCGTTACTTTGCAGTGTTTAATTTTAAGATATAAAAAGCAATAGTCGTTTTTTTATATACAAACCAAATACTTTTATTCCAATTATAAAATACCATGAACTGGGAGAGTATTTTGTTCCACCTTAAACAACAAGGAAAATAATATATATACAAAGAAAACTGTTCAAATTACATTTATGTTTCAGTAAGTATAAATGACGCTCAAGCTTTCTGGGGGGTTTAAGGGGGCTGTAACACCATACCTATCAGTAGTAATTTCCATTCAATATCAGTTTGACTCTACTGTTAAATATTTTAACCCTATTTAAGTTAAGGTTAACACACATTTAAACCCTGCTTACATATGTAAATGCAAAGACACACTGACAGTATCGTACAGTCCTGGCTATTGTGCTACTTTCTCAATATTTTCGTTTCGATTATAGAAATACTGTTCTTTAGTTAAAGTATAGTTTGTCAAAAAAGAGCTTAAGAGGCCTGTTCTTTCAGAAACAGATTGGTCGAGAAAGAGAATCCCTTGAATACTAGTTAATATACAAACACTTTTCAAACATTTTTTAATATTAAAAAAAATAAGAAAAGATCTCGTTCCATGTCCTTACATTTTATGTTTTGGACGTATAGTTCAAATTTGAAAAGTAAATAATAGTCAAATTAGTTGATTATGAGACAAAATCTAGCTATAAACCGACAGTCAAATTAAACAGAATAACCGGTCTCAAATGCTAGGTGGGGCTAAAGCGAAATCAAATTCTTTGGGTCTATGCATTTGAAAACCTTGGCCATTTTGTCCTATCCTGATGACATAATTCTAATATCTCGACAAAGAACAAGTTTTTCAGGGCGATTTATCGATAAAAAAAATAGTTTACCGATAATCATAAGAAATTTGTACTCAATTGGGACACGGGGAAAGTTCATTGTGTCCTATCCAAAATAGATCTGCTAAATATGAATACTCTATATTGTCCAAAGATAAAGAAAAGTCAAAATTTTGGAACCAAATATAAGATTAGTTTCATTGAGATCTAATAAAAATTTACTCACGAGGGAATACCTAAACGATGTTCTCTTTGTGTTTAGTCTTCAATTACCTTTTTACTCCTGCACTGCGAAGGTGACAGGTTTGATTCTCGGAAGTTTAGTCTACATTTTTGACGTAGATTTTTTTTTTTACTCTCGATTTTGCCATATAGTGTTATTCGTGCTTTTCTTTCAGTTATATTTTAGGTATTTTTTTAAGATTTTTCTCACACTGAAGAAGGAGGAGCAGAGATCTCTGCCAAAATATTTGCCTCCGTCTTCAAATATTCACTCACTAGCTAAGAATTACTCCCCTTTTTAGCGTCACTGTTGTGTTTCAAGCGTAATTTGTTTCAGAATGATACTTGATTATATCTATTTCAGGTACTTACGCATTTCCATGGTCTATTGTATCTGAAACTTTTAATCGAAGATCCTTAATGTCTTCTGAGGCAAGATTACTAAGAACTAAACAACTTCTGAAGGACAACAAATCAAACATCGACTTTCTGACTTGGAAAAATTTGGGACTAGATTGCTAAAGAAAAAGACATAATTAAAACTAAGAAGTCAGAAATATTTTATAATAATTGTCAGTGCTACATTTCGGACACTATTCCTATCAAAGTGACCTTTTGGAATTTTATGTGAGTTTAAAACAGACCTCAACTGTGGAGTTTTAGCTAAAAAAAAAGTTAGCTTCAACTTTTTCAAGTAAGGTATTAGCAATAAAAACTAGATAGATAAATACACAGGATATCAAACATAAACTCTACAGGTTACCCGAGTAAGGGTAAGCCCAAGCCCACCTCCAAAAAAAAGACAATCCCTTTGGAAATTGTGTGATATTTCTTTGTTCGGTTATTTATTACCCTTATACCACAGAATCTGGAGACGAAGCGAGTTATGAACAAAAGGATGATTCCATTAGAACACTAGTGCAAAACATTGTACGTTATATCAAACACTACAACTGCTCCAGAACAGGCTCATTACAAAAAATTAAGGACAATTTTTTGCTTAGAGTTGAATGTGCCTTGCCACTCCCAGAGCAGAGTTCAAAAAGTGGCAGAACACTTTCAAAAAATATAGGGTGTGGGAAATCTCAACACATCCAGTAAAACATTCCTAGTCAATTAAGATACTCCAGAAACTATACAGCTCTGTTGGTCAAGAAGATAAGATATTAAATCCATTAGTACCCAAAACGTTCTCTACACAAGCGGAGTCAGTACCTCGGTATATCCTACCGAGACTTGTGGGGAACTGCTGTTAATGGATGCTTATTATAAGGTTCCAGTTCTAGCAAGATGGGGCAAGTTCTCAGGAGTCACAGCTGTTCCAAGATTGGCTCGTAAGGACCTTTGGAGGCCAACTGATCAATCTTAAGACTGATTTTGAGAGAACATAAAATATCCCTAACCTTGTCTAGGAGTCTACATCAAAGACAGAGGTTCCAGAGAGTGTATAAGGAACATTGTTAGGCCCAAGAAAACTATTATGGCGAATATCAGAGGAATTCCTTAGCACCCTCAAGAATCAATACGCAGGTGTGAACATGGAGCGTCCGGACAAAGACGGAATAATAAAGCCTGGAATTAATGAAGCAACACGAATAGATGCAATACCAGTAGAAACTTTTAAGACAATTTGTGTCTGCTTGTTCGTCTTTGTCGAAACTACTCAAAAGAATAGATCTTACTCGTAAAGCTTGGGTCGTTATGGGTGACTTTAATACAGACATTAAAGATAATACAATTGGACTTTCACAAATATTAATGCTACATTGCTGCAGAATTTCTACTATCTGCAGAAAAAACAGATCTTTTACTTACGTCCATAACAGTGGTAGCACTTCTAATCTTGACTCTGTGTTTACTGATATGGTAAATTTTCAGCGACAGATGGTAAAAGTTTCCGACGATTTTCTGTTAAGTGATCATTCGCATCTTGAGTTTATCTACCCTTTGGTTCTCTAGAGACTTGTACTCCCTCTAAGCCAAAGTGGTTCACTAAACAAATGTGGAGTCATATTGATGCTTTTACTTATCAGATGCTTCTTGATTCGTATTTAGATAAGATAAGGGTTCCGTTTCATCTGCTTTCACGAGAAAAATCTGACCGGCTTCTCGATTTGGATTGTTTATTTTGTGGAATTAGTACATAGTATGAAAATAGCTGCATTTGTTTCAATTCCATCTAAAAGAATAAAGCTACATACCCGTAGAAAAGGCTGGTCAGATTTTCCTGGTTTGACAAATAGAAAGTATCGCCATGTATTTTGGAGACAAATTTGGATCGAATGAAAAAGACTAAGATCAGGATGGGTCTTCAAAATTTTGAAGTTGAGTAAAAGCAACTATCAAAATATGGTGAAATCTTGGAAAAGAAGCCGAGTAAAGGAGCTATCACGTGATTTAAAAAATAATCCTCATCAGTTATGGTGTGAAGTGTCTAAACTTACACATTGTCACCGCCTGATGAGGGCAACTCGTTGTCGTAAAAAACTTCAAAAAGGGCTCACTCAATTGAAAATTGAAAGGGCTAGTGCCCTTTTAATAGTTAAAAATGATTGGAGGGCCACTAGCCCCCTCTCACGCCCACCATTCACACCAAACACATGCAATCAAAATTTTGAGATATCAATTTTGTTCAACGAAGTTAAAAGTTCTGGAAATTAGGTCTTTGAGGATGATAACCCCCTCAAAGCCCTCAGGGCAAGAGTTGTAAGTTATGCCCTGGGGGCATATATGGTTTTATAGAGAGTTTTTTCGTAGAAACTTCAAAAAAGGGCTCATTCGACTAGAAATTCAAATGGCTAGTGGCCTTTTTAATAGTCAAAAGTCATTGGAGGGCAACTAACCCCCCTCTCAACCCACCATTTTCCCAAACACATCCAATCAAAATTTTGAGATAGACATTTTGTTCAACGTAGTTGAAAGGGCCGGAAATTATGTCTTTGGGGATGACACTCCCCCTACAGCCCTCAGGGCAAGGGTTGTAAATTATGCCCTGGGGGCATATAAGGTTTTTTTTATAGAAAACGTTGTCGTAGAAAATTCAAAAAAAGCTCCTTTTATTGGAAATTGAAAGGGCTAGTCCCCTTTTTAATAGTCGAAAGTAATAGGAGAGCAACTAACCCCCCTCTCACGTCCACCATCTCCCCGAACACATCCAATTGAAATATTGAGATAGGTATTTTCTTCAACATAGTTGAAAGTTCTGGAAATAATGTATTTGAGGATGACAAACCCCCAAAACCCTCAGGCAAGGGTTGTAAGTTATGCCCTGGGGGCATATAAGGTGTTTTTAGAAAGCTTTTTCGTAGAAACTTCAAGAAGCGCTCATTTGATTGAAAATTGAAAGGACTAGTGCTCTTTTTAATAGTCGAAAGTGATTGGAGGGCGACTAACCCCCTCTCACGCCCACCATTTCCCCAAACCCATCCAATCAAAAATTCTGAGATAGCCATTTTGTTCAACGTAGGTGAAAGTTATGGAAGTTAGGTCTCTGAGGATGACACCCCCCCCCCCCCCACAGCGTTCAAGGCAATGGCTGTAAGTTATGTCCTGGGGGCATATAAGATTTTTTTTATAGAAAATGCTTTCGTAGAAACTTCAAAAGAGCTCATTCAATCGGAAATTGAAAGGACTAGTGCCCTTTTTAATGGGCTAGTCGAAACTGATTGGAGGGTAACTAACCCCCCTCTTACGCCCACCATTTCCCCAAACAAATCCAATCAAAATTTTGAGATAGCCATTTTTTTTAATGTAGTTGAAAGTTCTGGATATTATGTCTTTGAGGATGATAAACCCCCCCACACCCCTCAAGGCAAGGGTTGTAAGTTATGCCCTGGGGGCATATACGGTTTTCACAGAGACCGTTGTGATAGAAACTTCGAAAACGGTTCATTCAATTGGAAGTTGAAAGGGCTAGTGCCCTTTCTAATAGTCAAAAGTGATTGGAGGAAAACTAACACCCCTTCCACGCTAACCATTTCCCCAACACATTCAATAAAAATTTTGAGATAGCCATTTTGTTCAACGTAGTTGAAAAGTCCGGAAATTATGTCTTTGAGGATTACAATGGCCCCACAGCACTCAGCACAAGGGTTGTAAGTTATGCCCTGGGGGTGTATAAGGTTTGCATAGAAAGCATTGTCGCAGAAACTTCAATAAGGGCTCATTTGATTGGAAATTGAGACGGCTAGTGCTCTTTTTAATAGTCGAAAGTGATTAGAGGGCAACTAACCCCCCCCCCCTCGCACCCACCATTTCCCCAAACCCATCCAATCAAAATATTGAGATAGCCATATATTTTTGGCTATCTCAAGAGGTTTGAAAAACCTCTTTTCCATACCATCCAAGAGGTAAAGATCTTGGTACTTTTTTTTTAGAGATTTCGGTAGTTTCTTTTCTCCTTAAGATTAGTCAAATATTATTGTAAAATTGTAAAAGCAAGTCAGACACTAGTAGCCAATTTACTAGTTGTCTACTGTAGCCACTAATCCTCTCCTTGATTATATATATATATATAATACATATATATATATATATATATATATATATATATATATATATATATATATATATATATATATATATATATATATATATATATAAATATTGAAAAAGTATTGAGTATCTTCCGCCAAGTTTTCCAGAGACCAAGTTTTCCCATATCAAGTAACTGTAAGGGGCATGTTTATTTTCTAATATAATTTAAAATAAAACACGTTATAGTCAGCATAACTACAATAAAACATTACAGTGTTCGAACCTTTTTAATAGTCGAAAATGATTGGAGGGCAACTAACGCCCCTCTCACGCGCACTATTTCCTTAAAAATATCCAATCAAAATTTGAAAGTTATGGAAATTAGGTCTTTGCCAGCGTTGTCATAGATACTTCAAAAAGGACTCATTCAATTGGGAATTCATAGGTCTAGTGCCCTTATTAATAGTCAAAGGCGACCGGAGGGCAAATGCCCCCCCAGGTCCATCATTTCCCCAAACACTACTGATCAACATTTTGATATAGCCATTTTGTCGAACGTAGTTGAAGGGTCCGGAAATTAGGTTTTGAGTATGACAACCCCCTCACAGAACTCAGGGCTAAGGTTGTAAGTTATGCCCTGGGGGGCATATAATTTTTATAGAAAGTGTTGTCGTAAAAACTTCAAAAAGGACTCTTTCGATTTGAAATTGAGAGGGTTATTGCCCTTTTTAATAGTCGAAAGTGATCGGAGGGAGACTCCCCCTCACGCCCATCATTTCCCCAAACATTTCCGATCAACATTTTGATAAGGCCATTTTGTTCAACATTGTTGAAAGGTCTGGAAATTATGTCTTTGAGGATGACAACCCTCCCCCCATAGCCCTCAGGACAAGGGTCGTAAGTTATGCCCTTGGGGCATATAAGTTTTTTTAGCAAGTTGTGTCGTAGAAGCTATATATATATATATATATATATATATATATATATATATATATATATATATATATATATATATATATATATATATATATATATATATATATATATATATATATATATATATATATATATATATATATATATATATATATATATATATATATATATATATATATATATATATATATATATATATATATAGCATATTTATATATATACTATCTTTATAGGTGGGTAATAATTGTGTATTTTTTTCTCGAACACGGCAACATGTTTTTTCGGGAAAATTGGTATCTTGGATATTGTCGCATTAAAAAAAAACGATCTAGATAGGTCAGAAGTCTGAGGAAAATCGTTAAGAGCCATAATTTAGGTTTTTGCAAATGACGTCATGTACTATGTTATTACATCATATAAGCATTTCTTATGACATCATATATGGCATCATATAAGTATTTTCTTATATGATGTCTTGCATAGCATAAATAAGATTGTTGAGTTTCCAACCAACGCAACAGTTATTTATATAATTTAATGTCTCTTCAAAGGACCAAAAAATAAAAAATTGCAGTTGCAGTTACTATAAATGATGATTCTTTGGAACCAACACCCGAACTACCAAACGTGATAAGATTTGAATTTGACAACCTGGACCATCAATTGCGACAAAACCAATACGGACAGCTAAAGCAAAGGCCACTGCTAAATTGTCAAAAATGAAAATAAAGAGCAGCGAGTCAATGAAAATCAACCTGGACAGCGAGAATCAAAACGTGTCAAAATTGAAAATGATAGCGATATGATTGGGTTTGGGATTTTAACATGGATAAGGTCATCAGTGCCTACAATACCTTTGTAAAAAAAATTAAATTTCGGCGATATGTATTTTATAATGACGAAAGATAATCCGAGGTGTAACGAAGCAAACAAATTGAAAATGATAGCGATGATGATTGGGTTTTGGATTTTGACATGGATAAGGTCATCAATACCGACCATACCTTGAAATCAAAAATACGGACTGCATAAATTGTTGGAAGAAAAAAAGTTTTTTGTCCAACCACCTGAACAATCAGAGGCAACGCTATAGCGTTGCCTATAGTAAAGGCCATACGGCTCCAATGTTTCATTATTATTTTTTTTTCCCCAGAGGCACTTCATATGGAAGGGGTCATCGTAGAAACTTCAAAGGGGGCTCATTCGAATTGAAATCGAGAGTTCTAGTGCCCTTTTTAAGGGTCAAAATTGATTGGAGGGCAACTAGCCCCCCTCCCCCCCATACACATCATTCCCCCAAACACATCCAATCCAAATTTTGAGATAGCCATCTTGTTCAGCGTAGTTGATTTCCAGATAGAAAATATGTTTTTGAGGAGGACACTCCCCCACAGCCCTCAGGGCAAGGGTTGTAAGTTATGCCCTGGGGGCATATTCAAAGGGCTAGTGCCCTTTTTAATAGTCGAAAGTGATTGGAGGAAAACTAGCCCCCCCCCCTCACTCACGCCCATCATTCCCCAAAAAACATCCAATCAAAATTTTGAGATAGCCATTTTGTTCAGCGTAGTTGACTTCCAGATAGAAAATATGTTTTTGAGGCCACTCCCCCCCACAACCCTCAGGGCAAGGATTTTAAGTTATGCCCTGGGGGCACATAAGGTTTTTATAGAAGGCGTTGTCGTAGAAACTTCAAAAAAGGCTCATTCGATTGGAAATTCAAAGGGCTAGTGCCCTTTTTAATAGTTGAAAGTGATTGGAGGGCAACTAGCCCCCCCACGCCCATCATTCCCCCAAACACATCCAATCAAAATTTTGAGATAGCCATTTTGTTCAGCGTAGTTGATTTTCAGATAGAAAATATATTTTTGAGGAGGACATTCTCCCACAAACCTCAGGGCAAGGATTTTAAGTTATGTCCTGGGGGCATAGAAGGTTTTTATAGAAGGCGTTGTCGTAGAAACTTCAAAAAAGGCTCATTCGATTGGAAATTCATAGGGCTAGTGCCCTTTTTAATAGTCGAAAGTGATTGGAGGGCAACAACAATCCCCCGCCTCACGCCCCCCTTTTCCCCAAAACACATCCAATCAAATTTTGAGATAGTCATTTTATTAAACGTAGTTTTAAGTTTTGGAAATTAGGTCTTTGAGGATGACAACTCCCCCACAGCCCTCAGGGCAAGGGTTGTAAGTTATGCCCTGGGGCATATAAGGTTTTGTATAAACAACGTTGTCGTAGAAACTTTAGAAAGGGCTCATTTGATTCAAAATTTAAATGGCTAGTTTCCCTTTTTAATAGTCGAAAGTGATTCTACGGATACTGACACCCCCTTCCACGCCCACCGTTTCCCCAAACACATCCAATCAAAATTTTGATATTGCCATTTTGTTCAAAAGTAGTTGAAAGTTCTGGAAATTATATGTTTGAGCAGGACACTCCACCCACATTCTTCAGGGGCAAGGGTTATAAGTTTATGCCCTGGGGGCATATATGGTTCTTGTTCTTATGAACGGAATGCTCGTTTAAACTTCAGAGAGGGCTCATTTGATTGGAAATTGAAAGTTCTAGTTCACTTTTTAAGCGTCAAAAGATATTGGAGGGTAGCCAGCTCCCCCCCTCCCCAAACCCTTTTTTCCCAAATGCATCCAATAAAAATTTAAAGATGGCTATTTGTTAAAAATGATTCAACGATCATATAACAAAAAATCCAGTGTCGACACAACCCCCCAGGGTCCGGGGGCAGGCATTGTAAGTTAGGCCCTGGGGGCATATATGGGTCTTATGGAAGAGATGCTCGTATTAACTTCAAAGAGGGCTCATTTGATTGGAAATTGAAAGTTTTAGTTCACTTTTTAAGAGTCAAAAGAGGAGGGCACCTAGCCCCCCCCCCCCCCCTCCACGCCCTTTTTTTCCTCAAACCCATCCGATAAGAACTTTGAGATAGCTTTTTTTTTAAAAGCCTCATTCGATTTAAATCGAAAGTTCTAAACCCGTTTTTTAAAGTCAAGAATAGTCGGACAGTACGCACCTCCCCCCCCCCATGCCATAAAAACTAGAAACCTTTTGCAATCAAAAACGAACAAAATTAATTAAAAAAAACTTTCCGAAAAATAAGTTTTTCAAAGAAAAGTAAAGGCCATTTTAAACTTAAGCTCAGCAGATACAAATACCTGTTAAAATTCAAACTCAAAACGACCAGAAATTACTATTAAAGAATAAATGAAACCCAAAACGAACAGAAATTAAATAAACAATCATAGCAAAAAACATACAACAAGTAATAATATAAATGAATAAATAGATCTTAAAGCGAGTAATGCTTAGATTGAATATGAAAATCAAGCTTAAAACGAAAAAATATTTTGCTATTGAAGTATAAATGAAACTTAAAACGAACAGAAATTAAATAAACAATCAATGCGAACAAAAACATAATAGATATTAATGTAAATGAATAAATAAATCTTATAACAAGTGAAACTTAAATTGAATATGCAAATCAAGCCTGAATCGAATAAAAATAACTACAAACAAGAGTTTGGGTATCGCCTCACTGCAGAAGCCTAAAACCTACTGCGTCATTGGCGCTTTACTGAAAACGAATTATATTACAAATGTTTTCTTTTGTACTTAATTTTGAAAATAAAATTAAAATTACAGTAAAATTTTGAACTGATGAGCTTTCAGCAATTAATATCATTATACATCAAATATTCAGTGTAATTTATTAGTTCTTTCCGAGATTGTTCAAGACAAATATAGTTTTACTACAAACAAAATTTGGATACTACCCCCTTCTTTAACTGTAAAAACCTAAAGCCTTCTGCGTCACTGGCGCTTCACTGAAAACGAATTACTCCTATATTACAAATTTATTCTTTTCCAGTTCTTACAGCATTGAAAATGAAAATAAAAATTACGTTGAAAAAAAATCTTGAACTGATGGATCTTTCAACAATTAATATCATATATATCTAATATTCAATTTTGATTTTGTTTATACTTTCCAAGACTGTTCAAGACTCATATAGTTTTCAGTAAAGCGCCAATAACGCAGTAGGTTTTAGGCTTCTGCAGTGAGGCGATACCCAAACTCTTGTTTGTAGTTATTTTTATTCGATTCAGGCTTGATTTGCATATTCAATTTAAGTTTCACTTGGTTTAAGATTTATTTATTCATTTACATTAATATCTTTTGTATGTTTGTTCGCATTGATTGTTTATTTAATTTCTGTTCGTTTTAAGTTTCATTTATACTTCAATAGCAAAATATTTTTTTTTCGTTTTAAGCTTGATTTTCATATTCAATCTAAGCATTACTCACTTTAAGATCTATTTAGTCATTTATATTATTACTTGTTGTATGTTTTTGGCTATGAATGTTTATTTAATTTCTGTTTGTTTTGGGTTTCATTTATTCTTTAATAGTAATTTCTGGTCGTTTTGAATTTGAATTTTAACAGGTATTTGTATCTGCTGAGCTAAGTTTAAAATGGCTTTTACTTTTCTTTGAAAAACTTATTTTTCGGAAAGTTTTTTTAATTAATTAAAAGAAACAAAGGTTTGGCGATATGTCTTTCATAATGACAAAAGACAAGCCAAGGCAAAAGAAGAAGTTTTTGTCCCACCACCTGAACAATTAAAAGAAATAAAGATGGTCGTCAATGCCTTCCATACCTTGTAAAATCAAAAACCTGGACTAGATAAATCGTTGGAAGAAAAAGAAGTTTTGTCCCACCACCTGACCATTTAAAAGAAACAAAGGTTCGGCGTTATGTCTTTCATAATGACAAAAGACAAGCCAAGGTAAAAGTTAAAGGTCCAATAAAGAAAGTAATTTTACAAAGGCACCACTTCTGATTGAAGGTCTATTTGGACATCATGACATCCAGAAAAAGCTCAAATTTTCTGCGTTTAGAATACAAGCGACAGTGAGAATCAATATATGGAAGCCTGCCGCATGCCCCATACCTTTGTTAAAAAAGCAAAGGTTCGGTGACACGTATTTCATAATGACGAAAGATAAGCCGAGGTGTAATGATAGCGATGATGATTGGGTTTTGGATTTTGACATGGATAAGGTCATCAATATCTACCATACTTTTGAAAATCAAAAATATAGATTGGATAAATCGTTGGAAGAAAAAGAAGTTTTTTTTTTCACCACCTGAACAATTATAAGAAACAAAAGGTTCGACGATACGTCTTTCATAATGAAGAAAAGAGAAGCCAAGGCAAAAAAAGAAGTTTTTATCCCACCATCTGACCAATTAAAAGAAACAAAGGTGGTCGTCATTACCTTCCATACCTTTGAAAAACAAAAACATGGACTAGATAAATCGTTGGAAGAAAAAGAAGTTTTTGTCCCATCACCTGAACATTTGAAAGAAACAAAGGTTTGAAGATATTTCTTTCATAATGACAAACGACAAGCCGAGGCAAAAGTTAAAGGTCCAATAAAAAATATGTAATTTTACAAAGGCACCACTTACACCTCTAACTCCAATACAAGAAAGGGGAGAAAATAGAAAGCAAGAACTACAGAACATATTCTGTTCGTAATTCTGCTAGAGTGTACACCATGACTCTCCTAAGCCATTTCAGCGTTGTCAGATTCGTGACCACATGCTCAAATCAGATGAGTTTTCGACTGGGAATGGGTTGTATTGTCCAACTCTTTACATTACGCAAGATCACTGAGCATCCCATGAAACACAGCCAGAGGTTATTGTTACTACAGACGTTGTATCTATTTTTTTTTTTTTTTTTTTTATTTCAAAGCAGCCTCCTATTCGGCTATTAGAGACAGTTGATGGGCTGTGACGCAAGTAGACAAAGAAACAGAGAAACTACTAAGTATCATAATGATAAGCTACTGTAACGTACGCTCCACCACAAACATATTGGAGAGCTTTCCTCCCTCTTCAACATTGATTTTGGGACGAGATAGAGATATTCATTATCCTCATTCTATTCAATTTTATTATTGATTGGACCGTGAAACATGCCATACATACTGCTAGAGATGTCAATATTACCCCTTACTTCTCTATCAGCGTCCTTGACTATGATGTTCAAGCCAGGTAGCAATCATGGCGGGACAATAAATGAAGATCTATTTGGACAAAACCAAACTCCTGATGAAATATAGAAATGAGCTGCAAAACAAGATTTCTTGCAACAATATCTTTTTTTCAGGTCGTCGATCAATTTAAATATCTTGGATCTAGCATCAACATATCAAGTAGCTTCAAAAATAAAGTTATGAACAGAATACCATCTGCATCCCCAGTATATGCTCTGCTGAGGAAGAGCCTGTGCAAACAAAGACCTTCACCCTTTTTTAAAGATCTTACAGTCGGTAAATCTGCACCGGCGTGAGACGTGACCCCTGACAGCTAATTTTTGTCAATCTCTCAAGAAAAACTCCTGGCTCGGTGTACAAACGAGTTATGCCCTTAATCAGTGCAAAGTTGAGCTGCTAAGTCCTAAGTCGGCAAAAGCGAGATAAGTCCTTAGTCGTTGTAAATATGCGCTAAGTTCCAGATGCACTCAGTCCTCCCCCACCGCCAACTCCTCTAGCAGAAAGGCAGACCTTCTTTAAATTGGAAACATGCACTGATTTTCTATTTCTTCGTTTGAAGAAAAAAAGTGAGGCAACAGCCTCCTTTAATGTCAATTTAAACCAGAAATGTGGGTATGCTGCACAATACTTGAATTGAAATCATGAATTTTTTTTTAAACCTATGAGTGGAGATTTAAGAAGATTTGAGTGGAGTATGAGTAGATAAAAGTGGAAATTTGAAAATTATGGGACAAGTATCTTGGGCCATTAGAACCTGAGAAGGATGAATTTTAAAGACGCGCACCCTTCTCCCACCCTTGCATGACACTTGCTTGCTTGCATGAAAGTGCTTAGATCCACTTAAAACTTATGGACAAGAACCTCGGGTGACACCAACAGAGCGGACCAATTTACAGAGTCATACACTACTTTCAATATCCCCATATTTTCCATAGGAAAGTAACCAGCTCCACTCGAAATCTATTGGGCATACATTTACAGTCAATAAACGCTCGCTGAAAAATTTCCGACACTCATATTTTCAGCAAATATAGTATTTACTGACAAGATTTTGTCCAAGAAACGTATCCTTTAAAAAACGGAATTATTTTCCAAAAAGACAAAAGCATGATTTTACTTATAAATGACAAAACAGAAATTCTTCTATAAATAACAAAGACATGCATTCATTTCAACATCTATTCATTAAACCCAGCAGTAACAACAGAACATAAACAGATTCCTGCATTTAAAAAAAAATAGAATTAAATACATCTTTATTCGAGGATACCCAGCATTAGAAGTTGAAATAGTCCCAGCCCCATAGGAGGCCAAAAATCATGCAAATATTTTTAGGCCGAATGATTTAAAATGCTCCTTACTTTCCATTCCCTTATTCTTAGTAAAAATTATCAACAAAGGGCTACAGAAGCTTCGACCGATCGAAAATTTTCACTGAATATTCAAATTTTGTCTAAAATTTAATATGAATCCAGCACTTCAGTTTTTAAGCAGAAAATCAAAAAAAGTTTATCCGACAATTAACACAAACGGTATGTTAATTGAAAAAGAACAGAATTCAATAGCGAAAACGTTTTCAAAAAAAGAAAGTCTTTCAAAGAAAATTTGAGAGCAATGTTAAAACCTAAAACGAGCAGAAATAAAGTCATATAATGATACAAATTTAAAACGAACACACATTAATATGAATAAATAATCGAAACATAAAACACAAAGTAAATAAGGATGAATAATGAAGTAACTTTGAAACAAACAGATATTACTAAGAATATAGGAATGAAACATAAAATAAACAGAAATTAGAATGAAAAATCAAACCAAACTTAAAAAGAATATAAATTACTTCAAACAAAAGCAAGATTGCCACCCCCTGAAATCCCTTAAAGACTAAAGTATGAAGCCTGATGATATTTGTGCTTTGTTGAAAACGATATTTAAACAGTGGGTCTTCTATTTATCACAACATAGGGGAAAAACTAAAACACTAATCGAGTTTGCAAGAAATAAACCAATAACTATTTTGCATAAATACATTTGTGACTTTCAATTTACTCTTTTCTTTGTGGCTATTTTTCCTTCTGATCAAGCGTCATTCAAGGGTATAGGAGCTTGATACCTAATAAGCTTGCGAAGCGTTATTTTGTTGTTAATCTAGTTTGCTGAAGCCAAGTGAATGAGTTTGTTAAATTTGTAAGTTATTTTGCTGAAGCGATATTTCGAATTGGAACATCGATAACTGATTGGCCAATAGATTTTCTGTATATTTAAAACAAAAGGATTTAAAAAATATATATATATAGATGAAATTTTATTTTCACATATTCGAATAAACATAGCACATAACATCAATAACAACAAAGATCCTAGAAGAGAACTTGTTAAGGACCAAACGAAAAAACCACCAAAATATGATTACTGAAAATCACTTGATTGTTTAGAATATACTGATATATGAAAATAAGAATTTCTTGTAGTTTCACCTGTATTTAATTTGTTTATTTTTATAACAAAAGAAAAACTGATCGAAATACATTTTGTTTGCATTAAAGGGCAAATGACAGATGAGGTTTTAGCGGGTTTCAGGAGGCAGAAGCCCGACTCTTATTTATTAGAGCTTCTGTTCGTTTCCAGTTTGATTTTACTATCTATTTTAATTTCTTTCTTTTTGTGTTTTTTTTTTTTTTTTTATTCATGCTAAAATAAGTTACAGTACTACATAGTTTATAAGTTAATACATAGCTATAAGTCTGACTCGTTACATGGCTATATTTTTGGTCATTTTAAGCTTTAATGTCGTATTTTAATTTTCTTAAAACAGAACATTCTAGGAAATTATATTTTTCTATATTAATTCTGTTAAAGGACGAAATGTATATGATAACCACTCTTGTTCCTATAAATATTGCAATCAGATTTTCTAAACATTTTGATGTTATAATAGAGCAATCAGATAATGGTTTAGAGAATACAGTAATCAAGACATATCTGAAATGTGCCCTATTTGAAATTATTTATTACTATTATTTTCTTTTTTCATTAAAAATGTACTGTGGGTTTTACGTTCTTAGTCATTCCTCCTAGAAAGAGCGGCAAAAAATCTATCGCGGCTGAATGAACAAGAGTATATAAATTTCAGAAATACTCAAATGCACCATTAGTGCATGGTGAATGTCGACATTCACCAGATTTCGGACATTCACAGTAACATAAATAAAACGGGGTGCTACCATTTCGAACAACCGTCACAAGCACCAAACGTCAGGACATCCAACCGTCACAACATCCAAAAAAAAATTTAAGTTTATATAAAAGTAATAAGTATATAATAGTTTAGAAACAAATTTCGGCTATATATTTGCACATCAGGGGGTGGGGTAAAGCACAGCATATATTAAATACGTAACCTACCCTAACCTAGGTACCTTTTCCCCCCTAAACCCCAAAAAGCTAAAGTTTTTTAAATTTTGGATGTTGTGACGATTGGTGGTTCTGACAGATTTTTTTGTCGATGTTAGGACGGATTTTGGGGATGTTATGACGTTGGATGTCCTGATGGTTGGATTTTATGACGCCTTCCCAAATACAACAATAATTAAGTTTGTAAGAAATTTTTATGGAATATGTCTGCCCTCCTCATCTATTCATAATTCTGATGCTGCAAAAAGGGAGCATGTCCACATTAAATTACGCTTGTTTCCATCACCTGATAGCAATTCGAAAAATTATTTTTGAATGTTTTGGAAAATCTGAGGCAGATTGTACTTGGAAAGTGGTTTCTCTTGTCATTTCAATTATCCACAAAAAACAGTTTTTTTTTATTCTCTTGCAATATTTGGTTTTCTGTATCTTTTCCTTGTATATATGTAGTAATATGTGTAAAGCATATTGACAGTAGATTTAAAAATATTGACTGGCTACAGTAGGTTTATTTGATCAAGAAAAAGAAAACTGGCCGTTGGGATAGATGACATTTGTTGTAAGCATATTTAATATTTAATGATGATTTTTAGCCATTCTACTGTTGTTCCCTTTCAGGCCTGAAGAATCGTAGACTGAACCTTAAGGCAGGGACAATCTGTCAGTTTAGTTATATTTTTGCTTTTTTGCCTTATCAACATTCTCTGATGAGTTCTCCGTGGAGAAATTAAAAGGAAACCAGACTAGATTGGTAAAGGTTTTAGATACTTACTACAAATTTATTCTTCCAATGAATAAGCCACTCTCTTAACGTATCATTGATTTCCTGTATTATTAGATCAGCTGAACTACCTGAATCTCTGAAAGTTAATAAATAGAACGAACTAGAAAATAAATTGGCTTTTGTTTCGCTGTATAACAACTCGCACATGAAAAAAATAAATGTTTTTTTTTTTCATGAAGTAAGACTATTTGGCAAATACATACAAAAATACTTCAGACTTCTCGAGAACGTTAGAAAAAGTTCAATTATAAAATTACATAATTTCTATGGAATTCGGGTGTTCAAAGCACCGTTTTCTAGCAGACACAAATTCAAGCGTTTACTGTTGTCTTTAATTTGCTTCACAAAGTCTTAACTACTTCATTCTTTAACTAAATTTAAACCACTTGAGGTAGTATCAAAAAAAAATATTATTCACAATCGAAATCTCCTCCATCTAAATACGAATATTTACTGATTTTTTCTGGAGTTGTCACAAGGAGAAGCATGAGAACTAATCAGAATTTAATAATTTGGAAGCTATTTACACCAATTGACAAGTTCTAACACCACCAACAAATTCACCATAGAATACCCAGTCACAGCAGAATAGCATTAAAAGTGGTTTTAAATACTTCCAATGAAACCGATATTCTAGAAAAAAGATTGAGAGGCGACAGCCAACTTCCTCGTCAAGTGGTTATTCTCCTTGAGCACTTATAAACCTAGAACATGCCTAAGAAATCTCTGGTATAGGTTCCAAACAAGGAACTTTTGTTATTTCTTTTGGCACAGAATAAATACAAATTAAAAGGACGAAATGATAAACAAATACATCAAGAAATTTTCATTAATAAAAAACATCTTTATTAGTTTGTATGTCAAACAAATTTCAGCAAAAGATTTGGTCAAGCATAAAGTAAAAAAAAAGAACCAAATTAATATTAGTGATGGTAAAGTGAATAGATAACGGGTATAATAGTAGTTTTCCAAAGGATTGGAATTATATCAGACATCGTGCTAATGCTCCCGATTCTTGAAACAACTTCGCTGTGAAGTTGAGCTTCTTGTACGAAAAAAAAAACACATCTTTTCTTTCAAACAAAGCTATTGCTTTCACTCTGGATAATCAAATTTGTATCCATCGATTTACATGCAGCAGAACTGCTAACAAATAAAAACTCCAAAACTACAGCTTCTAGGCAGGATTTTATCTTGGAGCGGAAACACCTTCGTAAAATAGGCAAATTATAAGAAAAAGTTAGGATAGTGGAGGGGAAATTGCAAAATTCACAATGTTCCGTTTTTTTTTTTTTTTTTTTTTTTTTTTTTTTTTTTTTTTTTTTTTTTTTTTTTTTTTTTTTTTTACCAGGCAGTTATAGAATAGGGTAAGCAATTATTTCATAAATCCTATCGTTTACATATTAAAAAGGCTATACAATGACAGAACTTGCGAACCTTGATTTCCTTTATTTTCATTTCTATCATTTTACTGACGTGAAAATCTAAATTTTGAATTGGTTTATTTCTGCCATTTGTAAAACATCATCGTATTTGACACTAACAATAAAAATTACTCTATCAACCTAATATTCTTGATTTTCTTCTTTCATCATTATTTAATTAACACCAGACGTATGTAAATGGGCCATTAGGAATAGGCTCCCAGAAATCTTGAGTGTTCACAATTCTCAAAAGTGTTTCACATAATTATTTTTTTTGTCTTTTTCCCCTTGCTCGCACAAAAGTCTTGTATACATGTTTTGCTCCATTCTAAGCTTTCCAAGGTTGAAGGTTTGGTTAATGTGTTTTAATAAATAGACTAACAGATTCTTTTATTATAATTCTAATCTACTCAGCATCGCACGTGGATTTGAAATACATTTAGGCTTCACATGAGGAGGATTTAAAGTATAAAAAATAAATTGTAGCAATAGGCTCCTCTTTGTTTTTTATAGCCCCTTGCTTGAGAGTGTCCTTATTGGAATACAAATTTTCAATCCGTCAAATCAAACAAACCAGATGGCGAATGTCTCTCGGATGAATCACATAGATTTCTAAGGCAAAAAAAGTCTGCAAAGAAGGATGCATACTTGAGAGAAAAAAAAAATACAAATCCAAATAAAGCCTGTGAAAACAGGCTTTACAGAAAAAAAAGGAATGAAAAATTTGATCAAACTAAGACAAAAATGTTTTAATGCAGGACTTTAAATGTAAAAAAACACACCGAAACTGAAAAATCAAGCAGGTTTCTGCAGAAAATCATTGATATTACCTATTGACTCTAACCCTCCAAACTCCCTAAACCTCATTGCAATTCCTGGCTGAAGGGGCATGAAAGAGAGAACGGCACTGCTAGTTTGGACTGTGAAGTCTGTGCTGCGTCCTCTACCTTTTTTTACTGACTCTTGGCTTGGTTGAAATACAACCAAATCTAGTGATTGCTAGTACCACTAAAATCTTACACTTCATTTTTTAGAGAGAAATTGCATATATATTTTAATATTCAACAATACCATTTACAAAACTGGTTAGTGAAAATCCCAATCTTTATTGCAGGACTATTTAACCTCAAAATTCTGAATATTTTTTTACAGTAAAACACCACAACTGAGCATCAAAACACATAGACGGTCGTATTGAAAATTAAAAACTGACGAACAAGATTTTGATGGTACCACTGAACACTGGTTTTGATAGTATTTTAGCCAAGCATAGAGTCAATAGCATTGACTCTATGACTCTATTGTCACCAATGACAATAGCATTGGTGATTTTTTTTACAACAGACTAGCTTAATTTTCCCAGTGTTATTAAGTTTTTACATTTAATGTCTTGGATTGAAACGTAATCTGTCTTTGTTCAGTGGTGTCAATTGAAGGGGCCATGGTTCCCTAGTTTTTTTTTTTGTGCCCCTCTCCCCTAGATTTTGAAAAAATACCTTTTTGGGCCATATTTTCATTGAAAAATGTCTTTTTTTGTGTTTTATTGACAAAATTTAAAGAAACAACAAATGTGTCCCCCCTAGATATTGGAAAATGAATTTTCCTATCCCTACCCTTCAAATTTCTGGAAACTGGTAGGCTATCACAGTTTTTTTTATCATATTTTTCTTTTGTATTTTTATAACTCATTGTCTTCACAGGCTTTATTAGGATTTGTTAAAAAATAATATCTCTCTCTTTCTCTAGACTACACCTTCTCTCAGCCTTGTTTGCATTGAAAGCAGATCAGCTTATGCTGGCCCATATGATGAGCTTTTTTTCATTTATTCAAACGGTTTCTTGCAATTTATATTTGTATAATCTGTTCCTTTCTTCTATCTGTAGGAAATATTTGTCCTAGAATAATACTTGGAAGGAGTGGAACAAGGTACAGGGGAGGGGTTAGAAATTTCTTATCATTACTATAGATCATTGCTATTGATGAATAATTATATAATTACTCTTTTCCACTTTTTAAACAAAATAAACTTTCCTTTCCATTTAGCATAACTTTATGGAGTTGAACATGACCTCTTCTGTTGTAGATTATTCTTACTTCCTTTCACTACCTTAATAAAACTCCTTTCTGAGATGAAGGAAAAGAAAATAACCAAACACAGTACCTTTTACAAACTTCATTCTTTAGAATCTTCACATATGTTTTAGGAAATATTCCTCTTACAGCTCTATTCCTTACAAGGCAACCAAAATACCAGTCTGGCTGTTCTTCTACAACTTTTACAACGTCTCCAAGTCTTAGGCTTAATTTCTCAGGAGAATCAGTTTGGTAATTCACAATAGCTACAAAATAGTCTTATTAATTAGTTACAAAGAAAAGCTGTTCAAAAACAAGTCTAGTTAAAAACCACTACAGGTTCTGTTAAACATAATTCAGTAAGTTGACAGTGTCAAAGTACAAGTTTATACCACTCATGAAGACCCTTTATGCAGCAATAAAAGAATCATATTTCCTTTTTTCATGTAGCAAAAGAGATCCCACCTCAAAAACTACTGTTTTGTATCCTTTTGCAATAAATAGAGTAGTAGTATGTCATCAGACAGGAATTATAAGATAGCCCTTCAGCTTTAAGTATAAAACTATCATCTATGAATCAACTGGTTCCTAAGGATACACTTCTGCTTGGTAATGGGTTTTGTTCTCTGCTATATTATTATGGAGCTTATAATTTACTTACCCGAAAATGAAGATAAATCGTTTTTGTTTTTTTTCATAAATGTAAAGAGCACCATTAAAATATTACTACCCAAGATATTGGAGAGGCTAGCATCTCTGAAAATTCCTCCTCTTTAAGTTAATTTTACTTTAAGCTTTTTTGAAAACTAATTGGAATGCAAAAAATATAGCTGCAAAAACATATAACTTGGTATCTAAAATTAATTCCCATGATAATTCAACTGTTTTTCTGTTTAGAGATTTTAACATGTCTTATATTAAATGCTCTTGAAAATAGGCCATTTGCATTATCATAAATTACCTTCCTGAAAATCTACTAATGGAGATTGTAGACCAACCAACACAATTCAGGCAACACCAACAACCTACCTTACACAACTTAGTTGAGACTAATAACCCTCATTAATTCTTGATGCTTATTACCATCCTCGTCTTGGAAGCAGCGAGTGCATTGGTATCCTGACTGAGATGCAGATAAACAACAAATGGAACTAAGGTAAAGAGCACACAAGGCAGGACCTATCCAAGTTAATGGTATGATGCAGTTGAATATCCCAACATACATAAAAATTGAAAAAGTAGAGCTATAAGGAGGGAAGGGGAAAAGAGTACGGAATAAATATGTTAAAGGCAAATATGATTACCACCATGACAGGTTTAAAAATGCCAGGTTCCATGTTATGAGGGGTCATTAAGAGGCAATTGCAGCTGACTCAAAACTGAGCCCAATGAAGTTCTGACAACATTTCCATGTAGAAATGATAGTACAAACCCTCAAACACAGATTAAGAGGCAGACATGCTGAATTCTATGCTTTGATACACATTTCTCTATTAAACCCACAGCCAACATTGGCTGTTGCCAGTAAAACCAATCCATGACCCAATTGTCATGCCAGTATTTTGTAAAGAGAAGACTGTAACATATCACTGAGTGAACATATCACTTAACCAATCATAATGATGTCTGAGATGGCTCTCACTTCTAGAGTCCTCCAATATGATTGGAAGCTGGCCAGTATCAAGCCAATATACAAGAAAAGGAGAATATCATGCTAGTAATTATTGACCTATAAATCTTGCATCTTTAGTAACTAAAGTCCTTGATAGCATTGTAAATAAGACACTGGTCTTGCACTTTGAAAAAAAAAAACTCAACTCCTTAGCAAAATCCAACATGTGACTACATTTTAGACAACAGGCAGCCCATCAAAATAATATTGCTTGATTAAGCCAAAGCCTTTGACAAAAATCAGCAGCAGCTACTAATCTTGAAATTAAAGGCATATGGAATGCATGAAGGTGTACTAGCTTCTTGGATATAAGTCTTTCTAACTGGTGGGAGTCAAGAGAGTGGTGGTCTAAAACCACAATAGCAATATTGTTTATTTTCTATTAGTACCTGTCACTAGTTGATTGCTACAGAGCACCTTCCTAGGGCCTGCATTATCCAGCATGTATATCAATTGCTGTAAAACAAAACTAACAAATCCTCTGATACTATATGCTGATGACTCCAAATTCCTTGGACATGCCTTAAACACCAAACATCAGTCAATCATACAGGAAGACTTGGACAAGCTACCTAGGTGGCCATCAGATTGGTGTTGTACAGTTCAACACCTCAAAAATCAATGTTCTGTATTTTTGGTGGAATGACACAAATTTCTGTTCTAAATACATGAATTCAAGATTGAGGAAGTCAGTGAGGAGAAGGACTTGGTGGTCATTACTGACTTTAAGTTCAAGTTTCACAGCTGTAAACAAACTCGAGCTGCAACCCTTCCCTTCAGACTCTTAGGCTTATAAAATAAACATTGTCTTGAAACACCACCAGCAAGATTACCTATAGGAGGCTCAACACCACTTTATCTTGCTTGAAATATGAAACAAGGTAATTTAAGGAAATATTGCTTACATCTCAAGAGCCCATAGACTAGAAAATTATGATTTTAAATAAAGCCAGCTTTAAAAAAAGAAAAATCAGTAACTTTTGTATACAGCCAAGGGCTGCATTTTATTCTGTTTTACTACTCTTACTCTCCATCAGCAAACACTATAGAATTCTGGAAACTATTTTAAACATTCGACAATTCTTACTTACATCATTTCTAAATGCAGACCATTAAACTTTAGAACTCCTTAATGGGCAAATTATAGCTCAAATAATACATAGTCTACTCAATGAATTTTCAATAGCACAACTCTTTTTTTTCTTCTTGCAGCTTGTTTACTGTTTGCCATTTAATTAATATGAATAAAATTTGCTCTATTGAAAATTTGTTGGATAACCTATACATAACTTGAGCTATATTTTTTGATTGGGGAGGGCAGGAGGGTGTAAAGTTTAGTAGTCTGTATTTAGGAATGATATAACTAAGTATATTTTAGAATGTTTTGAATTAGTTTGCAGAATTGTTTTACTGCTTCTTGTGGAGAGTGGGATTACTGTACTAATACCCTGTATTTGGTCTCATTGGCAGTGAGATGCAACACTAGTCATTGTATTGATACTATCAAACAGTTTGTGGAAATGAACTATAAGTAAGGAGCAACCTGGCTCAATAGTAACTGAAACTCTAAAAAACAGAATTTTGACCCCAATAGATACATCAAAAGAATCAGATTTTAATGCTGATTTCAAATATATAAGTTTCCTCAAGTTTAGTCCTACCCAGCAAAAGTTACATGCCTGAGAACATTTCCCTGATTTTCAAAAAGAGTGGGAACACCCCCCAAAAATTTATTGAACCTTAATGAAAGTCACACCATCAGATTCAGCATATCAGAGAACCCTACTGTAGAGGTTTCAAGCTCTAATCTGCAAAAATGTGGAATTTTGTATTTTTTGCCAGAAGAAAGATCATGGATGCATGTTTGTTTGTTTTTTTTCCCAGGGGTGATCTTATCAACCCAGTGGGCCTAGAATATTGCAGCAGGGCTCATTCAAACAGAAATTAAGAGTTCTTGTGCTCTTTTTAAGTGACCAAAAAAATGGAGGGCAACTAGGCCCTCTCCAATGGTCATTTTTTTCCTCAAGTCCCCCCAATCAAAATTTTGAGATAGCCATTTTGTTCAGCATGGTCAAAAATATGCCCTTTTAAGTGAACAAAAAAATGGAGGGCAACTAGGCCCCCTCCAATGCTAATTTTTTCCCAAAGTCACCCAATCAAAATTTTGAGATAGCCATTTTGTTCAGCATGGTCAAAAAAATAATAAATATGTCTTTTAGGATGACTTAATCCCCCAAAGTCCCTGGGGGGAGGGCTGAAAGTTATGAACTTTACCTAAAGTTTACATATAGTATTGGTTATTGGGAAGCATACAGATATTTTCAGGGGGGATTTTTTCTGGTAGCGCAGGGGGGGGGGGGGGGGGGGGGGTATGTGTGGAGGATCTTTCCATTGAGGAAGTTTTTATGGGGGAAGGGACATTGCTATGAAGAGGGGGCAAGATTTCCTAGATTTATTTTAAAAAAATGATCAGAAATTGAATTTAAAAAAAAAGTTTTTCAACTGAAAGTAAGGAGCAACATCAAAACTTAAAATGAACAGAAATTATTACATATATGATTGGGTTTGCCCCCTAGTCAATTGCTCTTTAAGCCAAAGATTTTCTAGTACTTTCATAAGAGCTATTTATTCTAATTAATGGCCTTTGTGATTAAGGGGTCATTTTTAAAGAATTGCAACATAATTTGAACTTTAGTGTAAGGAGCAAGGTATTGACTAGGGGTCAAACCCCTTAATATACATATTACAACTTTCAAGAAAGCCATTTAACCAAATAAAAGTAAAATGAATATAAAAATTTTGTTTTAATTGTTCATGTACTATGAGCCAAAATCAAAACCTGCATTAATTCAAAAACATTCAAAAATTAAATAAAAAAAAAAACAAGTTTTTTTAACTGAAAATAAGGAGCAACATTAAAACTTAAAAAAAAAAAAAACAGAAATTATTCCATACATGAAAGGGGATGTCCCCTCCTCAACACCTTGCTCTTTATGCTAAAGTTAGACTCTTTCTCACAACTTTTTTTTTTAAACAATAAAAAACTTTAGCATAAAGAGTGAGGAATTGAGGAGGGGACAGCCCCTTTCATATATGGAATAATTTCTGTTCATTTTAAGTTTTAATGTTGCTCCTTACTTTCAGTTAAAAAAAACTTGTTTTTTATTTTTAGTGATTATAAAATGAGCCTTGGAAAGAATATTGAATCAACAATCAAATAAATTAAAGTAAAATTCTACTTTAAGATCTTTCTGCTATCTTGGAAAGTAGTTGAGTTAGGCTATGAGAATGGAACTTTCAAGAATGGATGTACCCTATGGCCCACAGTATAACCTAAGAAGGCATTTTCAGTAAAATTCTAGTTTAGCTACTTTTTGCTGTCTTGGAAAAGGGTTAGGTTAGGAAAATGAAACTTTCAGAAATGAATCCAGGGCCAAAAACAAACTCTGCAAAGGTATTTCCATGTTTCTATGTTAGCCCTCTTCTGATTTCTAAGTCTTAGAAATTTGGGTAAAGTTCTACAAAATCATATTATTGAGTTAAGACAAAAGTGAATACACCATTTGATGCCTTTTTTTATGCTGATTACGAATATAATAAGCATTTCTATCGGAAATGAATTTCAGCCCCCCCCCCCCCCTATATTGGCCAATTCAGGGTTAGGTTAGGTATAGCCTATATAGGGGGGGGGGGCTGAAATTCATTTCCAATAGAAATACTTATTATATTCGTAATCAGCATAAAAAAAAGGCACCTTAATTTTCAGTTATCAGTTTCAATTTCTCTGGTTTTCGTTCTGAAAATGTTTCATTTTCCTAACCCAACCCCTTTCCAGATAGCAAAAAGTAGCTAAAATAGAATTTTACTCCATGTTCCTACTAATTTGTACCCTATGATGCGAACTTCCCAAATCATATCATTCTGTTAATTTCGGAGTTTTTGTTATTATTGACAAGGCTTGCTTAGGCCTTCTGTTCCTAATTACTTTGTAAATAAAACTGAAGCATCTAGTATTTCATCAGATATGTAAGAGCTGAGCAGTTTGGGATAAAAAAGTAAAATTCAGGCACAAGATCTCACCAACAACAACCGTATTGCCAGGCACTTTGACCCAATCTGTTCCCATCTTTTGAACATTTATAATTTCTGCCGCGCCCTAGGGTATCGAAAAAGAAATAAGAAACATCTAATCCCTATTTAGGCTACGTTTGATTTAGCATTAAAAGTCAACAGACAATGGAAAAAAAATTCTAGATTTCATTCACTCAGTTCGTGGTAAGGAACTATAAGTAAGGAGAAAAAGGGGATAATATTACCCAGGATTCTAAAATAAGGAGTTTTGATAACAACATGTGCAAAGAAATAATCAATTTTTCATGATGATTCCAAATATACAAATTTCATCAAGTTTAAAGCTGCCAAAGTTTAAATGAGAAAATTTGGCTGATTTTTGAAAAAAGAAGAAATCACCCCTAAAAGGGCAGATGATCGTGATGAAAATTATACCACCAAACTTAGCACACCAGAGAGACCTATTATAGGGGTATCAAGCTCCCATCTAAAAGAAAGTTTAATTTCAGTGTTTAATTGTTTATTTCTTTT
Source organism: Artemia sinica (assembly GCA_027921565.1). Taxonomy (NCBI): domain Eukaryota; kingdom Metazoa; phylum Arthropoda; class Branchiopoda; order Anostraca; family Artemiidae; genus Artemia; species Artemia sinica. The sequence continues at coordinate 44,826,811 of CM051258.1, forward strand.
CCCGGAGGTAACTGTTTCAAACCAATTGTCTCAGAAGATCGGAAGACGGTTTATTTGAACAGAAAGTAAAAGTCATAGCGTCATTTTTAAGCAGCTGAAAATATTTTGCCACAAAAAAGTGGTGCTTTCTGCCGTTTAGCGACACAAAACTACCATTGTTGGCCCAAACACGGCTTAGTTGCCATCATTTGAAAATTCTGAGATAGCCAATCAGTTTAAAACTATGAAAATCCTATGTTTAGAACTTCTGAGGTTCAGAGACATTAACACCTTGTGGTGGTGCATTCCTTCCTAAAAATTCATGATGTTCTTGCGAAATAAACGGTTAGTATTGGGCTTTTGGCCTTAATTATTGAATAAATCAGTATTATTCCTCCTTTAAACTCATTGCTTCCCCCTGGTCCTGGCTATTAATTAATTATGTTCTCGTCCCTTCTTTTAGCTCCCTTATAGTATTTTCTTTTGTTTGAGGATTACTAGACGTCTAGGATGAATTCGCTGATTAGTTAACTGTCCGAAAAACTATGAATCGTTAGGCTTATCTGAGAGAAAATTTTCAGCCGTCCAAGATTGGGTGGTTACAAAGAGGGCAAACCTTTCAATCGGATGGCAGACAATCTTGTCCGCAGCCTCTGGCATCGCTAATTGGTTCAGAGCCGCTGAGCGGTGCGTCATGTGTTTTCATATTTTGTCCGTTGTGAGTCAGTTCTGTTTTATGACGAGAATAGAGTAAGTTTCTTACCTTTTTTAAAGGGCCTATATTTCAGCTTCTTACCTAGATTATAGTTTGATATTATCTTATTATAATAGGGTACTCCTACGTCATTGAGACTAAAGCTTATTATAAGAAGGTAGTCTTATTTCATTGGGATATCTTGTACGATAAAAAATATCTGGCGATACGGCTCTAAAGACTGAACCATTTTATTTCGAGTATAAATAAGATTTCTGTTCGGTGATACCAGGTTTTCTTCTCCAAATCTACCATCGAGAACACGAATCTGAAGTGACGGTGTAAATAGAGACGTCCAGGAAGATTTTCTGAGAGAGGTCTTTTCTTCCAGAAAGGGTTTGGTAGGTTAGAAGGATCTAGCCGTACGAGCCTTAAATAGTTAGTTTAATATTTATTTTAAAGCTTCATTTTAATAAAGTGTTTCCCATGATATTTGATAAAACTATGTACGGTAATGTAAAATTACAAATCAGCTACCATGGATGAGGAGCGGTTGGCCGTTGTTTTGGGGAGGGGGTCTGATGCTTTAAAAAAATGCATTTTTATGCCAAATTTTCATAATATCCATTAGACTTTAGACGAATATAGACAGCTCCCTTCTTACTGTAGATTTTTTTTTGTAATGATAAAGATTACGTATATATTATTACTACCATAAAAGGTAAAGAGGTAGCGGGCCATCTTGAGCGTCGTCGGGGAATTTCCCAGGGGCTGAGGCAAGTGTATCCAGGAACTTTGTTTTTATTTTCGTTTAAAGGAGATTGTCAGGTTTAATATTTGTTTTCTTATAAATTAAACAGTTTGTGGAAACGAACTGTAAGTAAGGAGCGACTTGTTTTAAAAGTAACCCGAGCTCTAAAAAAGGAACTTTAATAGCAATATATACATTAAAAGATTCAGCTTTGTATGGTGATTGTAAATCTTCAAAATTTGTCAAGTTCAAAATTTGCCCAGCAAAAATTATGAGCTGAAGTAATTTGTTCCATTTACAAAAAAGTGGGAAACACTGCCAAAAAGGCGAGTAATTTTAATGAAAGCTATATCATAGAATTTATTATACTAGGGAGCTGCATTGTAGAAGTTTGAAGATACTATCTAAAAAATGTGAAGTTTTGTATCTTTTCCTAGAAGGATGATCACAGATTCATATTAATGTGTTTGTATGTCGTTTGTTTTCCCCAGGCGTGATACTATGGGTCTGAGGGCACTACAATATTAAGAAAAGGAAAAAGACTGTGTAACAGGTGAGGGGCGTTTTCAGTCATCTTGTGGCACAAAACGACGATTTTGGCTCAGAGGGTACCCGAAAGCCAGCGAGTGAAAATTTGTAGATAGCCAATTGATTTAAAATAATTGAATCAGTATATGTAGAGCTTTCCAGTTTCAGAGATAGTAGTACCAAGCGGTGGTGTATCTTTTCCCAAAGATGCAGTTAGTTCACGCTGCATAAACGGTTGATATAGACATTTATTTAAAACTTCTTTAATATGAGTTTATTTATTTGAAGCTTGTTAAAATTATGCGAGTGGCGTATAATTGCACATAAGCCATTTTGGAGGAGGACTGGTGGATCTTTGTATATGTAGAGGAAGTGTAAAGGAAGCTTTCCAGTTTCATGCCAAACGGTGGTGCATTTGCTCCCAAAGAGGCAGTTAGTTCACTCTGAATAAACGGTTAATATAGACATTTATTTCAAAGCTTTACTTAACTAAGATTATTCATTTGAAGCTTGATAAAATTATGTCCAGTGGTGTATAATTGTACTTAAGCCATTTTGGAGGAAGATCAGTGGATCTTTGTATAAGTATTAATTAAAAAAAACTTTCTTAAAATAAGTTTTTCAAAGAAAAGTAAAGGCCATTTGTTGGGGTTCCACCCCTGTTTCTTTTCCTTTCAGATAAATGACCTGTTTTCTTTTTCTTAATTACATTTGCTTATAGTATAATTTCACAAGGCAGGTTAAATTCCCGTTACTAAGCGATAGTGGTTTTGCAATAGGTAAGCTGTGAACCAAGTTTATTTTTACTTCCTGGTTTGTGAGTCATTGAAAGATAAATCTAAGAGGTAAAATTGGGTTTGAATGAGGATGTAGCTGATTGGCTGGGCCAAGCGGAGGTCCACCCATGCAAACAGTGCTGTAAAAATTATTATTATGTTTTAGTCTATGTTTTGACCCCGGTTGGGGAAGGAGTCTATGTTTCGACCCCGGTTGGGGAAGGAGTCTGCGTTTTGACCCCGATTGGGGAAGGATATTTCTATTGTTATTTGTGACCCCTTTGGAAGAATACAAGTAAGGTATTTTCTACAAACTGTGTACTATTTTCCGTAACCCAGGCAGGGTAGGAATAGAGCTACGAGGTACCGTCATTATTATATTGACAGGGAGGGTTGTTACCTCCAAGGAGAGAGTAGAGATTTTCTAGCCGTAACCCAAGGCGGGTACATTGGGCTTTAGAAAGTGGCCATTTGACCACTCGATCGCGTTATCATACCCTGGGACAGGGTATACTGTAATTAGGGTAATACCAAACCCGATATTTGCAGAACCGTTGGGGTAAGAGCGGGAATCTCACTAACATTTGGGCCGACAAGGGGTTCTCCCCTTCGAGTAAGTGGCATAGCAACCTTTTTGCGCCATTTTTGCATCAATAAGTGGCGACACACCCGTACTTACACCCCAATAAGTGGTGGCAGCGAGTTAAGGTCCTATAAGTAAATCTGATAATAAAAGAATTCTACGTTTTCGAAGAGATAAGTAATTTAGCCTACAAAAGTAGCCTATAGAGGTTACAGAGGCTATATATAAAAAAAATCGCAAAGAGAAAAGAAAGAAATACTGAATCAATTAATACAATTATGAAGATCTATTATGGGCTATGCCTTGTGAGATCATAATTGGAAAATTTACGAATCAATATATCACGCAACTAATTAGTATTCAAAAATATAAGGCTAAAATTGCTGCGTGTCAAAACAATTTTTCGCGAGAGAGACCGGAAGTTAAATGATAAAAGAATTTTCATTTAGACTGAAGAGGTAATTTGAAGTTAACGGAATTTTGAAATTATGTCGGACAGAGATGAGATTAAAAGGGCGAGTGAAGCCCATAGAAAAAAAAAAGAGAGAGAGATAGAAAAGAAAGGGAGAAAGATATGAGACAACGTATATTAAATTTCATGGAGAAAGAGAGGATAGCCAGAGAGGTAGCCGAAAGAAAGCACCTAGAGTATATGAAAAAATTACAGGATGATATAGATCAAATTGAAAAAGATAGGCAAGCCAATGAAATACTTCATCAGGCCCGTATGGACAAAAGAGAGAGAAAGATAGACAAAAAAGAGAGAAAGAGAGGGTAGATAGAGAACGAAAGAAGAGGCTGATAGAATAGCCAGAGAACGAAAGGAAGAGGCTGATAGAATAGCCAGAGAACGAAAGGTAGAGGCTGATAGAATAGCCAGAGAACGAAAAAGGAGAATGATAAAATAGCTAGAAAGAAAGAAGAAACACATCACCAAGAGTTTAAAAGAACCATGATAGATCTAATTCCAGAAAGTGAGATTTTATCACAACTAACTTCTAGGCTGTCAGATAGCCATAATAATTTGTCTAAGAATCAATCGCGAGAAAATGAAAATTACCAAACATTAAACACTTTAGGAGAAAATATACAACGTCGCTGACTAGGGGGAAAGGTGGACCGGCCCATAAAATAAATGAGGAGGCTGCGCCACCCTATCGGAAAAAAGAAATGCTTGATAGTCAAAATGATGATAATCTGACAAAAATTGATTTCTCGGAGCCTCTTTCTAAAAATTGCCATAATAAAGAAAAGAAAGTAACCTATAAAAGATCGAATTGGGCTATAGCACATAATCAAGGAAATTGACGAGTTTGTGAAATCACATAAAATAGAAGGAAAATTAAACGGAAAATTGACCGAAATGGTAATTGACCCAGGGAGTGAGCAAACTTTTGTGCGAATGGACCTAATTAAAAACACGGAAATAGACCATAAAAATAAGATTACAACATTATGTTATTATGGAGATAAGCACCAATGCTCGTCTGCTTGGGTAAGAATAGAAATTGCAAAGAAGGACGGTACGGTACAGAGAAAAACGATAAAAGTAGGCTTAGTACCTACTCTAGCAGTGGATGTTTTAGTAGGAGGAGACTTTGGAGATATCGGAAATCGGAAATCCAAATTTCCAGAAAATGAAAAAATTGAGAACACTTTTAATGAATATGAGACGCTAACAAGTACAGGCCAAAATGAAGCGCTGATTGTACCAGAGGATAAGGAGACGAAATTTATTGTACGCGCTTTTCCTCGGAAAGTTCGAGAGATTTTAGTAGAATATGAAAAACCAAATGTCAGAGTTCAATTCCCATTTGATGATGAAATATTTGTTTCTGCGGTAAGAATAAAAAGACTAAAAGAGAGAAGCAAGATATTAAGCGGAACTACAATAAAGAAAGACAGTCGAAGATGGACACTAGAGTCCAATTCAGATTTCATGACGATTTATTTAATGCTACTACTAAAGAAAAGGAAACTAAGAGAGAGAAAAGAGATATTAAACGGAGCTACAATGAAATTATTCAGTCAAAGATAGTGGACACTGGAGTCCAAATTAGATATAACGGTGATTTATTATTTTGCGCGAATGACAGAATTGAGAAAATTAGAGACGAAAAGAGGAATGCAAAGAAGAGACAAAATTTGGATATTCAGCCTGCAGTGGCGCGAAAAACAAAAACATGTTGGATGGGCTGTGCCTTGAAAACATAGTTAATAAGGGGGAAAGAGAGGTCAAAGACCCATGGGGAATAAAACAAGATGGTTACAAAATAGAGATGAATGACATACAACGGGTTGGGGGAAAGTTGGGAGATATTGAATGTCGAGTCGGATTGAAAAAACTTGGAAAGGCATCTGATATTGGTCTGATCAACTCAAAAGATATGTCGATCCTTTATGAGGGGGAGGAATCCCTTGGGGAAGATCCCCTGCGGGAAGTCGCAAAAGATAGCCCTTTTCCTCAATGCAAAACTGGCGGACAAGTTGTGATCCCTTTACTGAAGCTTTGTCTTTCCAGTCTTCAATATTATTTTCATCCCTCATCGCCGAGCATTATTCATTCGATTATTTTAGGGGATGGGACCCAGAGAAAAGCGATTCATGGTTCGCTCAAAATTTTACTTCATTTCCCTGTACCCCTATCGTTGTCACAGGCCTTTGTATTTTCGGCCTTAGATTATTTGAAATTATGCCAAGGGGCAATTTACTTCTTGATTGAGATGTGGGGTTGTTTCACAGATGGAAATTAAGAGGCTAGTGCAGCCAAATCTTTCACGAAGGTTGGCATCATCACATGTGCCAGAAACTGATTCTCTGTTCCTCTCAAATGTAAATTCGTGAGAGCGAGAAAATTTGTTATTTTGAATTGTGCTGCGCACAATCATTACCTACGAATCTTGAAGATTTCAACTTTCAAAAGTTAGTGCGGATGCTATGCGATTTAGACCAAGGTGGTCCTACAGTAGGGACGTGTCGAGGACGACCGATCCAGAGCCAAGCGATGGAAGAGAGAAGGCAAATGGATTTTGTAAAGTTGAAGTTAAGTGTTTATGTTTGTAAGGTTGGACCAAGGTAGAGCGTGGGCGATCATTTATCTTACGGGGGGAGGTGTTGGGGTTCCACCCCTGTTTCTTTTCCTTTCAGATAAATGACCTGTTTTTTTCTTTTTCTTAATTACATTTGCTTATAGTATAATTTCAAAAGACAGGTTAAATTCCCGTTACTAAGCGATAGTGGTTTTGCAACAGGTAAGCTGTGAACCAAGTTTATTTTTACTTCCTGGTTTGGGAGTCATTGAAAGATAAATCTAAGAGGTAAAATTGGGTTTGAACGAGGATGTAGCTGATTGGCTGGGCCAAGCGGAGGTCCACCCATACAAACAGTGCTGTAAAAATTATTATTATTATGTTTTAGTCTATGTTTTGACCCCGGTTGGGGAAGAAGTCTATGTTTTGACCCCGGTTGGGGAAGGAGTCTGCGTTTTGACCCCGATTGGGGAAGGATATTTCTATTGTTATTTGTGACCCTTTTGGAAGAATACAAGTAAGGTATTTTCTACAAACTGTGTACTATTTTCCATAACCCAGGCAGGGTAGGAATAGAGCTACGAGGTACCGTCATTATTATATTGACAGGAAGGGTTGTTACCTCCAAGGAGAGAGTAGAGATTTTCTAGCCGTACCCCAAGACAGGTACATTGGGCTTTAGAAAGTGGCCATTTGACCACTCGATCGCGTTATCATACCCTGGGACAGGGCATACTGTAAATAGGGTAATACCAAACCCGATATTTGCAGAACCGTTGGGGTAAGAGCGAGAATCTCACTAACATTTGGGCCGACAAGGGTTCTTCCTTTCGAGTAAGTGGCATAGCAACCTTTTTGCGCCATTTTTGCATCAATAAGTGGCGACACCCGTACTTACACCCCAATACCATTTTAAACTTAAGCTCAGCAGATACAAATACCTTTTAAAATTCAAACTAAAAACTACCAGAAATTACTATTAAAGAATAAATGAAACCCAAAACGAACAGAAATTAAATAAACAATCATAGCAAAAACATACAACAAGTAATAATATAAATGAATAAATAGATATTAGTGTAAATTAATAAATAAATCTTAAAAACGAGTGAAACTTAAAGTGAATATGCAAATCAAGCTTGAAACAGACAAAAATCACTACAAACAAGAGTTTGGGTATGGCCTCCTATCTCACTGTAAAAGTCTAAAACCTACTGCGTCATTGGCGCTTTACTGAAAACCAATTTTATGACAAATATTTTCTTTTGTACTTGATATTGAAAATAAACATTAAAGTTATAGTAACATTTTGAACTGATGAGCTTTCAGCAATTAATATCATTATACATCAAATATTCAGTTTTAATTTATTAGCTCTTTTAAAAGTTGTTAAAGACGAATATAGTTTCCCTACAAACAAGGGTTTTTTACACTGCCTCCTTTCCTAACTGTAAATAAAAACCAAAAACCCTACTGCGTCATTGGCGCTTAACTGAAAACGGATTATATTACAAATATTTTCTTTTCCAGTTCTTAGAGCATTGAAAATAAAAATACAACTACAGTGAAATAATTCTTGAACTGATGGATCTTCCAACAATTAATTTCATTATACAACAAATATTCAATTTGATGTTGTTTATACTTTCCAAGACTGTTCAAGACGCATATAGTTTTCAGTAAAGCGCCAATGACGCAGTAGGTTTTAGACTTTTACAGTGAGAGAAGGAGGTCATACCCAAACTCTTGTTTGTGGTGATTTTGGTTAGTTTCAAGCTTGATTTGCATATTCACTTTAAGTTTCACTCGTTTTAAGATTTATTTATTAATTTACATAAATATCTATTGCATGTTTGTTTGCATTGATTGTTTATTTAATTTCTGTTCGTTTTAAGTTTCATTTATACTTCAATAGGGAAATATTTTTTTCAATTTAAGCTTGATATTCATATTCAATCGAAGCATTACTCGCTTTAGGATCTATTTATTCATTTACATTATTACTTGTTGTATGTGTTTGCTAAGATTGTTATTTAATTTCTGTTCGTTTTGGGTTTCATTTATTCTTTAATAGTAATTTCTGGTCGTTTTGAGTTTGAATTTTAAAAGGTATTTGTATCTGCTGAGCTTAAGTTTAAAATGGCCTTTACTTTTCTTTGAAAAACATATTTTTCGGAAAGTTTTTTTAATTAATTTTTTTTTTTCGTTTTTGATTGCAAAAAATTTCAAGTTTTTAAAAATTCCTTAGTTCAAAATCAAACTTAAAAAAAATCAAATATTCATCAAAGTATCAAAACTGATATCAAAGTAACAATATCAAAGTGAAAAAAATGGGTTTGTGTCAACCTCGGAGTTTTTATTATCTGATGTTTGAACTATTTTTTAACAAAATTGCTATCTCAAAATTTTTATCGGATGGGTTTGGGGAAGAAGGGCGTGGGGACTAGATTAAGCTTCGGTCTCTTTTGACTCTTTAAAAGTGAACTAGAACTTTCTATTTTCAATCAAATGAGCCCTCTCTGAAGTTTTTTACGAGTATTGTTCTATAAGAACCATATATATTCCCAGAGTATAACTTACAACGCCTATCCCTGGGCCCTGGGGGGTTGTGTCGACCCTGGAGTTTTAATATCTGATGGTTGAACCATTTTTAACAAAATGGTCACCTAAAATTTTTATCGGACGGGTTTATCCATCCGATACACTCAAAGGCGTGGAGGGCGGGAGGGGCTAGTTGTCCCTCTGATATTTTTTCACTCTGAAAAAAAATAAACTACAACTTTTAATTTCCGTTCAAATGAACCCTCTCTGAAGTTTATAAGAGCATACCTTCCACAAGAACCATATATGGCCCCAGAGCAATACTTAAAACATCTGCCCCGGCCCTGGGGGGGCTGTGTCGACACAGGAGTTTTTCTTATATGATCTTTGAACTATTTTTAACAAAATTCCTACCACAAATTTTTTATCAGATGTATTTGGGGAAAAAGGGCTTGGGGGCCAGTTGCCCTCTGATCACTTTTGACTCTGAACAAAGGCACTAGAACTCTCGATATCCAATCGATTGAACACCCTTTGAAGTTTATACGACGACCCCATCTACATAAAGTGGTTCTGGAAAAAAAATAAATGGAGCATGGGGGGGGGAGGCTAGCTGCCCTCCAATCACTTTTGACTCTTAAAAAGTGAATTGCAAACTTTCAATTTCCAATCAAATGAGCCCTCTAGGAATTTTATACGAGCATCCCTTCCAAAACAACCATATATGCCCCCAGGGCATAACTTACAACGCCTTCTCCGGGCCCAGGGGGGCTGTGTCGACACCGAAGTTTTTTTGTTATCAGAACTATTTTTAAAAAAAATTTATATCTCAAATTTTTATCTGATGAACTTAGGGCGTGGAGGAGGGGGGCTAGTTGCCCTCCGATCTCTTTTAACTATTAAAAGTGAACAAGAACTTTCAATTTCAAATCAAATGAGCCCTCTCCAAAGTTTATACGAGTATCCCTTCCATAAGAACTATATATGCCCCTAGAGCATTACTCATAACGCCTGCCTCCGGGCCCTAGCGGGTTCTGTCGACACAGGAATTTTTTTTATCTGACCTTTGAACTATTTTTAATGAAATGGCTATTATAAAAATTTTATCGCATGGGCTTAGGGAAAAAAGGGTGTGTGGGGGTGAGGGCTATCTGCCCTCGGAAATCTTTTGACTCTTAAACATTGTACTAGAACTTTCAATTTCAAATCAAATGAGCCCCCTCTGAAGTTTATACGAGCATCCCTTTCATAAGAACCATATATGCACCCAGGACAACACTTATAACGCCTATCCTTCGGGCTCTGGGGGGCGTTTTGTTATCTAATTTTGAACAATTTTCCAAAACACTGGCTATCTCAAGTTTTGTAGCGGATGGGTTTTAGGGAAAAAAGAGTGTGAGGGGGGGGGCTAGTTGCCCTCGGATATCTTTTGACTCTTAAAAATTGAACTAAAACTTTCAATTTCCAATCAAATGAGCCCCCTTTGAAGTTTATACGAGCATCCCTTTCATAAGAACCATATACGCCCCCAGAACAACACTTACAATGCCTATCCCCCGGGCTCAGGGGGCGTTTTTGTTATCTAATTTTTGAACAATTTCCAAAACAATGGCTATCTCAAAATTTGTAGAGGACGGGTTTGGGGAAAAAGAGCGTGGGGGGGGGGGTAGTTTAACTCTCTTGACTCTAAAAAGTGAACTAGAACTTTCAATTTCCAATCAAATGAGCCCTCTATGAATTTTATACGAGCATCTCTTTCATAAGAACGATACATGCCCTTAGGGCATAATTTAGAACGCCTTCCACTGTGCCCTGGAGGGTTGTATTGACACCAGATTTTTTGTTATTCGAACTTTGACCTATTTTTAACAAGATGTCTATCTCAAAAATTTTCATCAGATAGGTTTTGAAAAAGGAAGGCGTGGGGGGGGGGGCTAGCTGCCTTCGGATCTCTTTTGACTTCAAAAAAGTGAGCTCGAAGTTTCAATATCCAATCAAATAAGCCCTCTCTGAAGTTTAAGCATCCCTTTCATATATGCCCCAGGGCAATACTTACAATACCCACGGGCCCTGGGGGGTTGTGACAACATTTGAGATTTTTTTATCTGACTTTTTGAGAAATTTTTAACTTAATGGCTATCTAAAAAATTTTTATTGGATGCATTTGGGGAAAAAAGGGGCATGGGGCCCCAGGGCATAACTTAAACGCCTACCCACGGGCCCTGGGGGGTTGCACCGACAACCAATTCAATAGAAACAATTATCATTGAGACAACATTTGAGATTTTTTATCTGACTTTTGAGAAATTTATAACTTAATGGCATATCTAAAAATTTTTATGGGATGCATTTGGGGAAAAAGGGGCATGGGGGGGCTAGTTGCCCTCCAATCTCTTTGACTCTAAAAAACACTTAACTAGAACTTTCAATTTCCAATCAAATGAGCCATCTCTGAATTTTTTACGAGCATCCCTTCAATAAGAACCATATATCCCCCCGGGCATAACTTACAACAACTGCCCTCGGGGGCTGTGTTGACCCCTGAGTTTTCGTTATATGGTCATTGAACTATTTAAAAAAAAAAAGCTATCTCAAAGTTCTTATCGGATGGGTTTGAGGAACAAAGAGCGTGGAGGAGGGGGGGCTAGGTGCCCTCCAATCTCTCTTGACGCTTAAAAATTGAACTAGAACTTTCAATTTCCAATCAAATAAGCCCTTTCTCAAGTTTATACGAGCATTCCTTCTATAAGAACCATATTTGCCCCCAGGGCATAACTTATAACCCTTTCCCCTGAAGACTGTGGGGGGAGTGTCCTGCTCAAACATATAATTTCCAGAACTTTCAACTACGTTGAACAAAATGGCTGTCTCAAAATTTTGATTGGATGTGTTTGGGGAAATGGTGGGCGTGGAAGGGATTTCAGTTGCCTTAGAATCACTTTCGACTATTAAAAGGGAACTATCCCTTTGAATTTCCAATCAAATGAGCCCCTTTTGAAGTTTTTCTACGAGAACGTTGTCTATACAAAACCTTATATGCCCCCAGGGCATAACTTACAACCCTTGCCCTGTGGGTTGTAGAGGAGTATCCTCCTCAAAAACATATTTATAACAAAATGGTTATCTCAAAATTTTGATTGGATGTGTTGGGGGAATGATGGGCGTGGGGCGGGGGGTGTTAGTAGCCCTCCAATCAGTTTTGACTATTAAAAAGGGCACTAGCCCTTTGAATTTCCATTTGAATGAGCGTTTTTTGAAGTTTCTACGACAACACCTTCTATAAAAACCTTATATGCCCCCAGAGCATAACTTAAAAGCCTTGTCCTGAGGGTTATGGGGGAGTGTCCTCTTCAAAAACATATTTTCTATCTGGAAATCAACTACGCTGAACAAAATGGCTATCTGAAAATTTTGATTGGATGTGTTTGGGGGAATGATGGGCGTAGGGGGGGGGCTTGTTGCCCTCCAATCACTTTCGACTATTAAAAAGGGCACTAGCCCTTTGAATTTCCAATCGAATGAGCTTGTTTTCAAGTTTCTACGACAACGCCTTCTATAAAAAAAAAACTTATATGCCCCCAGGACATAACTAAAACCCTTGCCCTGAGGGTTGTGGGGGAGTGTCCTCCTCAAAAATATATTTTCTATCTGAAAATCAATTACGCTGAACAAAATGGCTATCTCAAAATTTTGATTGAATGTGTTTGGTGGAATGATGGGTGTGGGGGAGGACTAGTTGCCCTCCAATCACTTTTGACCTTTAAAAAGGGCACTAGAACTCTCGATTTCCATTCGAATGAGCCCCCTTTGAAGTTTCTACGACAACCCCTTCCATATGAAGTGCTCCTGGGAAAAAAATAATAATAATAATAAAACATTGGAGCCGTATGGGCCTTTACTATAGGCAACGCTATAGCGTTGCCTCTGATAGGAAGTGTTCTTGAAAACCCCAAAAAAGTTTGTTTCTATGACCAAATTTATCACCAAATTATGACCTATGACTCATTGGCCAGTAAAGATACTAAAAGTGTCCAAGGATAGCAAAGGAAAGCCATCATATTTGGTATTTTGCTATGGGATACATGACGAATACAGACTTGTTGAAGCCAACTTGGCAGAATATAATCCAAGCGTTAGCCGAACTTCAACAAAACAGACTGCAGGTGTAAAGGCTTCATTTGAGGAATTGAAAAATTCGCCCCATATTTATAAATCCCTTTCCAAGACATATAATGCATTAACAATTAAGGAATCTAATATAGGAGAATGTGCTTCGTTGATGGATAAAATCATTTCTACGGAACTTGACTGGAAAAAAACTAAGCGAGAGTTAATGCAAAATATAACTAAGAAGGTTAATGAAAGGTTTTCGGATGCTGATTCTTTCCGCCAGTCATCCCACGACATTATTTGTCAAATATATGACGCGATTACTCTTGATTATCAACCAAAATTTTAAAAAAATTGAACAATCGCTGAAAACTCTTCGCAACCAAATTATAAATCAAGAAGAGAAAATCATGAAAATTGAGATGAAACTAGATTCATTTGAACAAGAAGTGCTGCTTGATTCGCTAATTCTGCATGGTGTTAAGCAACAGTCCGGATCTGACCTCCAATCAACAATCCTGCAAGTTTTCATAACCAAAATGAACCTGACTGAAATTAATGTTGCCCAAATAAGGAATATCTACAGATTCAAAATATCTTCTGCTTTAACCGATGCCTCCCTAAAACGACAAAGTCCCTCCTGTTTTAGTTAAATTTATGAAAAGGGATATAGCGAAGAAAGTCTTCAAAGCAAAAGCCAGGTTAGCTTCAAGTGGAATTTTCCTATCGGAAGTATTGACAAAGAGGCGACGTGAGATCCTATATGCCGCTAAGGACAAATTTGGACATAGAAATGTTTGGACTGATCGTGGGCAAATTTTGGCAAGGCCTAACGGTGAAAGTGTCACTAGAAAATTCATACTCTAGCCGACTGTGTTTAAGAATAAGTTTTTTTTTTGTGTTTTTTTTTTAGATATGTTTAGTATCTTGCCATTCATATATTCAGCGTATTTTATTTATCTTTTGCTTATTTTTTTTTTCTTTGTGCGTATCTGTCTAATGATTTACTTTCGTTCCAATTAACTTCAATGAAATTTATGGATTTCAATAATTATTCTTTTTTGTTACATGCCTGTTCTCACAAGTCATTGCGTCAGTTTGGGATTTTAATCCTTTGTTATCTTGAAAATGATTTTACTTGTATTGGTCTCATGGGTACATTAATGCAGTGGAGCTTTAGCGTTTTATATATTTTTTTTTTTATTTCAGGAACTGAGTAGTATGATTAATGATTTAAGGAAGTCACTAAATTTATCTGAAATTATTATTATTAATTTGTTCAATAATATAAAATGTATATGTATCTTACTTATTGGTATGATTATTGTTATTTTATTTATTTATTTTTGTTGTTATTTATAGCCTCTTGGTTAATTTTTTATTTATTTTATTTTGTGTGTGTTGCGGCGCAGATTTGATACACAGTCTCCTTAAGTTTTATGAATTTTTCTAACTCAGGCTCTGGGGATTTTTACTCCCTTGATGGGCGTTTACTTCAATTACAAAGAAACCCCTTAGATGTTTTGAGTATCATTAATAATTCCATTGGTCAAATTAAAAGAAATTCCCTAAATACTTCCCAATCAATTAATAGTAAGCATGTTTCTGATTTAAAGTGGGCTACTAGACGAGATGATCATTTTTCGGTCCTTCAACTCAATACTCAGGGTCTATGCTCATCGATTGATCAGTTGAGGCAGATAGTTATTGATGGGTGACCCGATGTTACAGGATTATTGTGATACTTTTCTTAATTCTAGCAATGAAATGCTTTTAGATATACCCAATTACAAAATGGAGAGACTAAATCGCAGAAGGATGGGAAAGGGTGGACTAGCAATGTATATTTCTGATATTTTTCCGTATACTGTTCGAAGCGATCTGTCAAGGAATGACGAAGGGTTTTTGAATCCCAGTTTATTGAAATCAAATTAAAAAATAAGGTTTTGATAATTGGTAATGTTTATAGATCTCCCAGTGGATCCGTTCCTTCTTTTCTTCAGGTCCTTGATGAGGTCTTGGATTTAATAGGCAGACGTCCATGTGAACTTGTAATAATGGGAGACTTTAACTTAAATCTAATTGACATGGCTTCCTCTACTACGATGGATTTTCTCTCAGATATGCTCACTGCTGGGGTTCTACTAAAAACTTGTATTCCAACACGTGTAACTGGTACGTCAGCCTCTTTAATTGATAACATTTTTTCGTCTCTTAATTTGGTTCGGAGTTCTGTTGTTGTGAGTGATATTTCAGACCGTTTTCCTGTATTTTCCAGTTTTATCCTTGAAAAAACATTGAATAGGGACACTCCAGCATCTGCTTCAGCTTCTTTTAGGTTTGGTTTGAATGAATTGATCCGCCTTAGATCCCATTTAGTTAAGAAGACATGGAATATTTTTGGTGACGATAATGATTTTTGTTCTAAGTTTGATTCCTTTTATGAGTCAGTAAAGGAGTCTATTTTTGACGTATGTGCTCTGTCCTCCTCTACTTCAAGGTCAAAAAGATCTATTCCTCTTAACCCATGGATGACCCTGGTCTTCTAAAGAGTTGGAGAAGAAAAAATAGTCTCTGGAAAGCTTTTAAGTCAGCAAAGCCATCTTTGAATGCTGCACGTCTTCAGCAATTCAAACTCTACAGGAATGTTTTCAATTCTTTATGCCGGAAGGCTAAATTCCTTTATTATTCCAAAAAATTCTCGGATTGTGGGAAAGATATTCGAAAAACTTGGCAAGTGATCAATTCCGTCCTCAAACGTTCTTCTCCGGCTCCTTCTATCCCTCCAAGTCTTGTAGTTGGTTATGTGGTTGTTGAGGGTATTCCATCTGTTCAAGAAGCATTTACATCATATTTTGCCAATATTGGCAAACCACTGCTTCTTCAGTCAGGTCTTCACAGTCACAACCAGATTACAAATCTTATCTTGGTCCGCCTTGTCTCAAATCGATGGTGTTATATCCGGCTTCTGATGTTGAAGTAGCCAGGATTGTAAATAGCTTGAAGGGTTCTTCCTCGTCTGGCCCTGACTGTATTCCAACTATGGTAGTTAAGTTCATTCTTCCTTCAATTATTTCTCCATTGACAAAGCTTATAAATCTTTCTTTTGAAAATGGGATTTTCCCCAGTTCTCTTAAGCGAGCTAGAGTAATTGTTTTATATAAAAGGTGGACCAAGAAGTGAACCAGCCAATTATCGCCCTGTATCTTTGCTGTCTGTTTTTAGCAAAATTTTTAAAAAGACCATGCTTTCCCGTCTACTTGCTTTTCTAGAGGCTAAAAGATTTTTTCATGATTTTCAGTTTGTCTTCCGAGCTAAACATTCTACGGAGCATGCGTGTGTAGCTCTTTTAAATTTTCTCCACACCGCGCTTGACTCTGGTTTGATTCCTGCAGCTATATTCCTAGATGTCCGTAAGGCTTTTGACTCTTTAACTCATGAGATTCTGCTGTATAAGCTATCACACAATGGTGTAAGAGGACAGGCTCATGCTTGGTTTGATTCCTATTACTACTACTACTACTACTACTAACAACTCATCGCAGCACCAAGCCGCCTGAGGCCAACACAGCTACGCACGCTCCTCCTCCACCCCAATCTATTCAAAGCCTCCCTTTTTACACCCGCCCACGAAGTTCCCATTTCCTTTAAATCTTTCTTTATGACGTCCTCCCACCCCAGACGGGGACGACCTGCTTTCCGTTTAGCCCTAGATGGTTGGCCGAAAAGAACAATCTTTGGCAATCTGTCATCCTTCATCCGCACAACATGCCCTAACCACCTCAACCTTTCTTTCATTATAGACCTAGAAAGCGGTATTGAACCACATTTTTCGTATAGCCTATTGTTTGAAATACGGTCAGTCAGCCGGGTACCCAGAACAATCCTTAAGCAATTTCTCTGGAAAACATCTAGCAAATCTTCATCCGCTTTTCGAAGCTTCCATGCTTCAGAGCCATATTTGACCACTGTCATCACTGTAGCTTCTAAGATTCTAATCTTGGTTTGCAGACTTATCTTCCTATTCTTCCAGACTTTTTTTAACTGTGAAAAAACACCCTGAGCCTTGGCTATTCTATTTTTAACATCTTCACTGCTCCCACCATCTTTACTAATAATACTACCAAGGTAAGTGAAGCTGCCCACCTGATCAATATTTTCATTACCCAACGTCACCTTTTCATCTTCACTATTCCTAGCCTTAGTGACTTAGTCTTCCTAACATTAATTTTCAAACCAATACTAGCACCCTGACCTCGCAAAACCTCTAAAACTTCATTCATTTTGCTCACACTTTCATCTAGGATGCTTAAATCATCAGCATAATCCAAGTCTAGGAGACTTTTTCCTCCCCATTTGATTCCGTGGTCTCCCATTGCCTTTCCTGTGCTCCTTAAAACAAAGTCCATCAAAATAATCCATATAAAGGGGGATAGAACACAACCCTGCTTAACTCCTGATTTAATACAAAACCAGCTGCTAACCTCATTTCCTACTTTAACCGCAGCAGTGTTATTCTCGTACATAGCACTAATTACTTTAATGTATTTGTCTGGTATACCATACAAGGATAAAACCTTTACTAAAGCTCCTCTATCAACAGAATCGAACGCTTGCTCATAATCTATAAAACTGAGGACCAAAGGTGTTTGAAAACTTAGGCACTTCTCAATTATTAACCTAAGAGTGAAAATTTGGTCAACACATCCTCTACCTTTTCTAAAACCGCACTGCTCTTCTCTTAAAACTTTGTCTACAGCATCTCTCAGTCTAAAAAGTATCATATTACTTAGCAATTTGCTACCTACAGAGACCAGACTAATGCCTCGATAATTACCACACTCACTTTTATCACCTTTCTTATAAAGTGGCTTAATTAAGGTTTTCCTAAAATCGTTAGGTACTTCCCCTTTTTCAAAAATCATATTCATAATCTTCAATAACTTATTTCTAACCTCAGAGCCACCATATTTAAGAAACTCATTTACTACCCTATCAGCACCTGGAGCTTTATTATTCTTTAATCCTTTTAGTACTGTTGCTAATTCCTCCTCACAAAACAAATCTTCCTTCACATCCAAGGTATCACAAACTTTTTCATTTTCCTCTATATTTTTTCCTGCAACTCTATCTCGGTTAAGCAAGTTCTCAAAATGTTCGGCCTATCTCGCTTTAGCTTTTTCCTTATCGCTAATTGCCACCCCATTCCTATCTTTAACTGGGACAAGTCCGGATTGACTACTACCTCTCAATTTGTTAACGTGCCAGTACAATATTTTACTATTATGCCGTCTAGCTGCATCTTCTAAATCCTCGGCAATTTTATCCATGGCCTCCACTTCACACCTCCTTAGTTCATATTTCAATGCTTTCTCCACTTTCCTTACATTTCTTTTGTTTTCATGCGATCTATCACTCAGATAATTCTTGTACAAGTCCTTTCTCCTTTCTATTAAACATAAAGCTTTTTCACTAATATTCTTAGCTGCAGTTCTAGCTTTCTTCCCTAATACACCTTCAGCAACTTCACAAATTATTTTTCTAAAATTATTCCAACCATCTTCCACATTATCAAATTTTAAACTCTCAAGTTTAGTATTCAACTGTTCCTGGAAAGTTTCTCTCAAATTCTCATCCTGGAGTCTACTAACATCATAACTTCCCGGGAGGTAATTACCCTTCCGATATTTCAGCTTTAAATTAACCCTTGACACTACTAGATGGTGATCTTTACTTTTAACATCAATAACAGCACTCCTATATACCCTAGTATCTTGTATTGATCCTGCCAGTCTTCGGTTTACTATAACATAATCAATAAGGTTTGCTGTCTTACATCACGTGAATACCATGTTAGCTTATGAGCCATTTTATGACCAAACACCGTATTGGTTATAACTATCTTTGTAGATTCCCTTTCCCACTTTTCGCCTGAAGTTGAGTTTGGTGTTCCTCAAGGTTCTGTTCTTGGACCGTTTTTGTTTTTGATTTATGTTAATGACCTTATAGTTGCAGTTATGAATCAAAAACCTACAGTTTGCTGTCGCCTATGTCATCCTGAATCTTTCAATGCTAAAAAGAATCCATCGTTTTCGCAGGATGTGGACACTCTCGTTGCTTTCGCTGATGACAGTACCATTGGTACTGTAGTGGGAACTGAGTCTGAGATGCTTCCCAAATTAGTTGACCTTTTTGAGAGAGTCGTTCTTTGGTTTGATACAAATTGCCTTGCCCTAAATGTTGCTAAGTCAATTTTTTAATTTTTTCCCATATTTCTCTGGCGTGCCCTGACTTATCTAAAATCCAGCTTTCAAGGGCTCTCTCAGTAGACCTAAGGAACGATATGTCCGATTTCTCGGTATTCTTCTCGATGAAAACCTTTCATTCAAGCATCATATTGGACTAATTAATATGAAGATCTCAAGGAGTCTTGGAATTTTGAGGAAGCTAAAACACTTTTTCCTGGATCAGTTTTTAAAATTCTGTTCCATTGCTTAGTTCAGTCCTACTTCTCTTATTGCCCTACAATATGGATGTCAACTTTCTCTTTTTTTTAAACCACTTTCTAAGTTATATGATAAGGCAAGAAGGCTTATACAGGAAACACATTGTTCTACAACTAACCCAACTAGCCTATTACTTGATTTGCAGTCTCTCTACACTCTTTCGTGCGCGTCTTTCACTTTTCATCAAATTCATGGTGATGTTCCCACAGCCCTTCAAACTACTCCTTCTTTCGTCACTGATAGGTCTTCGCATCATCTTTGCAATTCAAGGAATATTAATATTCTATTTACTCCATCGGTGAGGCCTGACTTTAATCCATTAACTGCTTGTCATATCGTTTGGAATAGCCTACCTGAGTTAGCTAAAGAATGTCACTCGTTTGGTACTTTCAAAAGAATCTTAAGAAATTTTTTAATGTCTTGATTTTTCATGTTTAAATATATTTTTGTTAATTTTTATTATTATTATTTGGGGGGGGGGGTAACACTAGCCTGGGTTGGAAACATTTGTTGTGAGGGGTTTTGAGTTTGTATAACATTTTTTTTTTTTTTTGTTTGGTTTCAAACATATATTTGGAATTTGGTTTATTTTATTGGATTGTCCTACATCCTTTTTTTGGGGGGGGGGTCTCATAAAATCGCTTTTTGTTTGGGTCTTTAATTATTGTTTTTTTTTCTCTTTTTGTTTTGTTTGTGTGTGTGTGTGTGTGTGTGTGTGTGTGTGTGTTGAGTCTTTGAAAGGTTGAAATGCAATGCATTATATTGAAAATACTTGTATTTGTTTCATTTTTCTTTCTCCCCTGTTTTTTCCTGGCCATAGAGCCTTACGGGGGAGTTTATATTGAAGTGTATTTTGTTGTGTTTATTAATTGAATAAATTGATTGATTGATTGATTGATTGATTGTTTAATTTTATTTACGAACGTTTTTATTAGTAATAAATATATGTAACTTACGAATTAACTTACGTAACGAACTTCTATATTCATAGATTTTTTATACGTATATTATTCGAATTTTGTTCCAATTCTTTAAAAATGACCCCTTAATCACAAAGGCCGTTAATTAGAATAAATAGCTCTTATGAAAGTACTAAACAATCTTTGGCTTAAAGAGCGAGGTATTGACTAGGGTGTGAACCCAATCATACACGTAATACTTTCTGTTCGTTTTAAGTTTTGATGTTGCTCCTTACTTTCAGTTGAAAAACTTTTTTTTTATTTAATTTCTGATCTTTTTCTTTAATAATGATGGGAAATCCGGTGCCCCCTTCATAGCAATGTCCCTTCCCCCATGAAAACTTCCTTCATGGAAATATCCTCCCATATAACCCCCGACCCACCCCCCCACCTACCAGAAAAAATCCCCCTGAAAACGTCTGTATACTTCCCAATAACCAATACTATATGTTAAGGTTGGGCAAAGTTCATAACTTTCAGCCCTCCCCCGGGGACTTCGGGGGATTAAGTCATACTAAAAGACATATTTATCATATTTTCGACCATGCTGAACAAAATGGCTATCTCAAAATTTTGATCAGGTGACTTTGGGAAAAAAAATGAGCGTGGGAGGGGGCCTAGTTGCCCTCCATTTCTTTTGGTCACTTAAAAAGGGCACTAGAACTTTTAATTTCCGTTCCAATGAGCCCCTCCCACGATATTCTAGGACCACTGGATCGATATGATCACCCCTGGAAAAAATAAAATAAAAAACAAACACGCATCCGTGATCTTTCTTCTGGCAAAAAAATTGCAAAATTCCACATTTTTGTAGATAGGTGCTTGAAATCTCTACAGTAGGGTTCTCTTATACGCTCAATATGATGGTGTGATTTTCATTAAGGTTCTATAACTTTTAGGGGGTCTTTCCCCCTTTTTTCTAAAATCGGCCAAATTTCTCCGGCGCGTAACTTTTGATGGGTAAGACTAAACTTGTTGAAACTTATATATTTGAAATCAGCATTAAAATCTGATTCTTTTGATGTGTCTATTGGTATAAATTCTGTTTTTTAGAGTTTCGGTTACCATTGAGCCGGGTTGCTCCTTACTTACAGTTCGTTACCACGAACTGTTTGATTTATAAGTTTCATTAAGTTTAGTGTCATCCATCAAAGGCTACGGGAAAATGCCTGAGAAAATTTGCCTATTTTTGAGAAAGTGGTGAAACACCCCATAAAAGTTCAAGAATCTTAATGAAAATCACATCATCAGAAACAGCGTAACAGAAAACTATACCGTAGAGGTTTCAAGTTCCTATCTTCAAAAATGTGGAATTCAATGTGGGAACAAAAAAAATGTGGAAACGAAAATTAAAAGTCCTAGTGCCCTTTTTAAGTGACCAAAAATATTGGGGGAGGAGGGCAACTAGGCCCCCTCCAAAGCAAATTTTTACCCAAAATCATCCGATCAAAATTTTGAGATAGCCATTTAGTTCAGCATAGTTGAAAGGCCCAATAACTATGTTTTTGGAGATAATATGACACCCAACAGCCCCTGGGGAAAGGTCATTAAGCTATAAAATTTAGCCATTGTTTAGGTATAGTATTTGTTATTGGGAAGTACACATACATTTTTTGGTGGGGGGGGGCAAATTTTGTGCTGGGGGTATTTTCCACGGAGAGAATTTTATATGGGGAGGGAAGTTTCCAGGGGGTGAAGTTTTTAAGGGGAAATTTTTTACTTGGGGAATTTACCAGAATTCCTATATGAAATTCTTTTTATATGTCTTATTTTCTCTTTGCCGACTCAATTTTACGCATGGAGATGTTAAGGGTAATTCCCGGGGTAAATTTTCACCGGATTGTTCTGCAGGATAACCGTGGTGAGGATGGATTTTTTTGTGGAGATGGAGCCATATATCCTGTCATTATTTAAAAAAAGATCAGAAATTAAATTAAAAAACACAAGTTTTTTCAACTGAAAGTAGAAAAAACTTACGTATACGTGAAATTATATTACTGAGAAATATTAGCTATCATGGATTCTCTATCAATGTTTATAGCCAAGGAACTTGTCATCATGTTTAGCTGCATTATATGTTTTAGAATATTACCCTTCAAATTCTTCAGTAATTTTCTCCAAGAGCAAATCGATTTGTTAGAGTGAGAAAAGAATTAAAAAATAATGCAAAACAGAAAAAATCAGTAAACTTTAGGATATAGCCTGGGCTTTTGTTATTATAATTTTTAGTCAGAAAAGGATTTTTGCATCAAGATTACCGAAAGCAGTTGGGCCATTACAGCAATAAATTCGTACAATGTTAATTTTAGGCAAACAAAAAACATTTCAAAAACCAGCCTGTTTCGTAAGTGCAAAAAACTTCCCACTTCTACCCATCAGCAAAAGCTAGCGCGATCTATGGCTGCAAATGTGGTCAGAAATAGAATTGATCATTTTCCATTTTCACATTCTTTGAAAACCCGTGAGTTTTCAACGAAGGTTGATTTCATTCCTTAAGGTTTCATTCAAGGATGTTTTGAGGCTTTTCAAGGTGGAGGAGAGAGGGTTGTAAAGTTGTAAATCTTAAATGGTTTTAAACGATGATGATTTCAATGGCGTATATTTTTTTTCGATTTGACATTGTGTTTGTGGGATTTCAGGCTCTTTTTCGAGATTCCTGAAAATTCAATTTCATAATTTAGAATTATTATTTTGTCGCATCTATATGATGATCTTTATTTCTGAAGTAGTGTTTAATGGCGAATGTTTTTAACCGGACAGTTTCAGAAGATGCAAAACTAAACCTTTGGTTAATGATAAATATATTTAAGAGAGAATAAATAAATAAGAATAAATACATTTGTCACTTCATTTTTGAACGGACATTTTTGCCACTATTTTTCCTATTGTCTGCATTCAATTCACATAAATGAATGGTATGAAATCAAATAATTTTGATTCCATAAAAAACGATATGTATCATTTGAGGGTATATGGAAGGTGTTCATGACACTTCTGCTTTCTTTGACACATTATAAGTGCTGAATCTTGGGCAATCACGTAATTAAATGGAACAGTAACTGAAACTGTCCGTGATTAAAGTTATGTTACGTTTAAATGCATAACTTTCTGCTAAAAATTGGCGGTGAGAGTGGGGGTGCTGGAGGTACCGTGGTATCATTTTGTGTATCTAATAGTACATATTGGGAATCATAGCAAGCTTCCAATCTAAACAAAGTCACCCATGCCAAATTCTTTACTAAAATAAAGCTAATAGTAGGAGAAGACTAAGTGCGGATTGGACTTAGCTCGTTTTTACGCCAAACCAGGGTTTAGTTCGTCTTTGCTCTGTTTCATGAGTTAGATCGTTTTGCAACTAATCAGTGTTCAGCTTGACTTCGCTCTTTCTCCCAATATTTTAGAACTTGCCTAGTTTTCGCAAAGTGTCATTAAAATCAACAGCTTAGACTCGGACCGTTATTATACCAAGTCAGGACTTAGCTCGTCTTATTGAATCAGGGCTTATATCATTTTTGCATTAAATCATGACTTAAGTTTTTAGACGATAGTTTTTGCACCGAAGAAGCACTTAGATTGTTTTTTGCACTGGGATAAGATAACGTGTTTTCGCACTGTTGTCATCAAAATCCTGCACCTTGGACTTTGATCAATTTAGCACCACATTACAGTTTAAATCGTTTTTTTGCATCGAGTCAGCCAACAGCTTGAATTTGGCTCGTTTTCACAACGAGTCAGGGTTAGGTTGTTTCTGCACTGTGTGGTACAAAACACATTTATATTCTGCATCACTAATATCCGACAGCTTGTGCTTGCATCGTCTTAACAAGGAGTCAGTCCTCAGCCTGGACTTGGCTTGCTTTAGCACCAAGTCATCGAATATTCGCTGGCTCATTTTTGAACCGAGTCAGTCTGTAGCTCTGACCTATCTTGTTTTACACTGATTCACAACACAGCCCGTTTTTGCACTGCATGATAGAATTCGTCAGCTTATCTTAGCTCGTTTTGAAAGTGAATGAGGACGTAGCTTGTTCTTGCAGTCAGATTGAAAAACCTTTCATCAATCTGTTTTAAACAAAGTAAAACTCGCCTACATGTCAGCTATAAATTGGGCAGTAGAGGAAGTATGGAGGGAAGGAATGCCCTATTTGTAACTCCAGTCATATATAGTAGTACAGTAAATGTATGATCTGAACCACTTATCAACCCCATTCAATTTACCCCCTTCTCAACCCGATTTACACGATTTTCAAACGAAAAATGTGTGTTTTCAAGCATTTCCCATATAACTTTTACCATCAAAACAGGTCTTGTGACATAAGAACTTGATGCATATTTTACTTATATTCAATATTTTTCCTATACTACTGATAAAATGTAATAATTTAATGTAATTTGATATTTAGTGGATAGTTCAATATCAATATCTAAATAATTTATATTATATTTATTTTTTTCGTTCAATAACCTTTAAAATCATACCTTTATCTAATATTTTTAATTTTTTTCAAGATCAGCTTCTTTAGAATCAAAACGCTTAGGCGCAAATAGGTCAACCATTTCACCTTTAAAATCAATAGTAATAACAAGTTTATTTCCATATTTAGTTTTTTATACATTTCATTCATTTGAATGTGTATTCAATCCCTAGATCCAAGCTTTCTTTCTTAATAGTTCAATTGTATTTATTTTCCATTTTCATTTCGATTAAAATTTCACTATTTATTAGCCTAGTTGAGGATTTTATTAAACAAAAATAACAAATCAAACCTTTAGTTAATGACGCGGTATTTGGTTAGATGGCATATGAATAGTATATCGCGTGTATAGGTATAGGAAAAAGATGGTTTGTATTTTTAAACTTTGGAAAATATAGTGTGAAAAGTAAAAAGGGTTTCATTTATGTATTAAACTTTACAGATTTTACGCAATATTTATACCATTCAATTCCACCTGTTTCAAATATTTCTCACGAGGAAAAAACTGTAATGTTTTCCGTAATTCATTTCCTCTTTTAATTATTTCATTATTGGTCAATTCTCCCGATTTATTCGTAGCCAGTAATTCTAAATAGAATGAATAAGCAGTTTTATACTCAGCCTTTCTTTCTGCTATTCTTAAGTATTTTTCAACTATTTTAATCAGAACTGTGCAAAGACTTAAAGAAGCAAGGGGTAACATAGCAAAGGCAGATCAACCTGATTTGGACTTGAATAGAATGACAAGCAATCTGTTTATTTGAAGTCTTTAAGTAGTGAACAATTTCATTTCCAGGTTGGATTCCAAAAGAACCATAAAATTCTACAAATAATTTCTTGGGATCATTGAAATAACAAGTCCAATGCGTCCAAGATAATCCCATGCAGTCATAATTGATTACACCACGTTCTTTTTTCTTTATTTTACTAAGTAAGTTATCTCGAGAAAAAACACCTAAAAAATCTGGAATATGACCTAATTCATTCAATATATCAATATTCGTCAGCGGTATCATGTGGTTTTTGATTCTTTCTATTTTCAATATTAAGTACAAAAGAAAATATTTGTCATAAAATTGGTTTTCAGTAAAGCGCCAATGACGCAGTAGGTTTTAGACTTTTACAGTGAGAGAGGGAGGCCATACCCAAACTCTTGTTTGTAGTGATTTTTGTCTGTTTCAAGCTTGATTTGCATATTCAATTTAAGTTTCACTCATTCTAAGATTTATTTATTAATTTTTTGTATGCTTGTTTGCATTGATTGTTTATTTAATTTCTGTTCGTTTTAAGTTTCATTTATACTTCAATAAGAAAATAATTTTTTTTTTCGTTTTAAGCTTGATTTTCATATTCAATCTAAGCATTACTCGCTTTAAGATTTATTTATTCATTTATATTATTACTTGTTGTATGTTTTTGCTATGATTGTTTATTTAATTTCTGTTCGTTTTGGGTTTCATTTATTCTTTAATAGTAATTTCCGGTCGTTTTGAGTCTGAATTTTAAAAGGTATTTGTATCTGCTGAGCTTAAGTTAAAATGGCCTTTACTTTTCTTTGAAAAACTTATTTTACGGAAAGTTTTTTTTTAATTAATTTTTGTTCGTTTTTGATTGCAAAAAATTTCAAGTTTTTAAAAATTCCTTATTTCAAAATCAAACTTTAGAAAAAACCAAATATTCATCAAAGTATCAAAACTGATATCAAAGTAACAATATCAGAGTGAAAAAATGGGTTTGTGTCAACCTCGGACTTTTTATTATCTGATGTTTGAACTATTTTTAACGAAATTGTTACCTAAAAATTTTATCGGATGGGTTTGGGGAAAAAGGGCGTAGGGGGGACTAGATTAAGCTTCGGTCTCTTTTGACTCTTTAAGAGTGAACTGGAACTTTCCATTTTCAATCAAATGAGCCCTCTCTGAAGTTTATACGAGTATCCCTTCTAAAAGAACCATATATTTCCCCAGAGTATAACTTACAACGCCTGTCCCTGGGCCCTGGGGGGTTGTGTCGACCCTGGAGTTTTAATATCTGATGGTTGAACTATTTTAAAAAAATGGTCACCTAAAATTTTTATCGGATGGGTTTGTCCATCCAATACACCCAAAGCCGTGGAGGGCGGGAAGGGCTAGTTGCCCTCCGGTCTTTTTTCACTCTGAGAGAATGAACTACTGCTTTTAATTTCCATTCAAATGAACCCTCTCTGAAGTTTATATGAGCATACCTTCCATAAGAACCATATATGCCCCCACAGCAATACTTACAACGCCTGCCCTGGCCCTGGGGGGGGGTGTCGATACGGGAGTTTTTCTTATCTGACCTTTGAACTATTTTTAACGAAATGACCATACGCAAAGGAGTTTTTGTTATATGATCTTTGAACTATTTTTAACAAAATGGCTACTTCAAATTAGGGTGGTCAGTTGCCCTCTGATCACTTTCAACTCTTAAAAAGGGCACTAGAACTCTCGATTTCCAATCGAATGAGCCCCCTTTGAAGTTTTTACGACGATCCCTTCTATATGAAGTGCCTCTGGGAAAAAAAAATTGGAGTATGGGGGGAGGCTAGCTGCCCTCCAATCACTTTTGACTCTTAAAAATTGAATTTTAACTTTCAATTTCTAATCAAATGAGCCCTCTAGGAATTTTATACGAGCTTCTCTTCCATAACAACCATATATGCCCCAAGGGCATAACTTACAACGCCTACCCCCGGGCCCTGGGGGGCTGTGTCGACACCTAAGCTTTTTGTTATTAGAACTTTGAACTATTTTGAACAATATGTCTATCTCAAAATTTTTATCTGATGCATTTAGGGCGTGGAGGAGGGGGTCTAGTTGCCCTCCGATCTATTTTGACTCTTAAAAAGTGAAGAAGAACTTTCAATTTCCAATCAAATGAGCCCTCCCCGAAGTTTATACGATCATCCCTTCCATAAGAACTATATATACCCCTAGAGCATTACTCATAACGCCTGCCTCCGGGGCCTGGCGGGTTCCGTCGACACAGGAATTTTTCTTATCTGACCTTTGAACTATTTTTAATGAAATGGGTGTTAAAAAATTTTTATCAGATGGGCTTGGGGAAAAAAGGGTGTGTGGGGGGGGGGGCTAGTTGCCCTCGGATATATTTGACTCTTAAAAATTGAACTAGAACTTTCAATTTCCAATCAAATGAGCCCCCTTTGAAGTTTATACGAGCATCCCTTTCATAAGAACCATATACTTCCCCAGGACAACACTTACAACGCCTATCCCCCGGGCTCTGGGGGTGTTTTTGTTATCTAATTTTTAAACAATTTCCAAAACACTGGATATCTTAAAATTTGTAACGGACAGGTTTGGGAAAAAAAGAGCGTGGGGGGGGGGGCTAGTGTAACTCTCTTGACTCTTAAAAGTGAACTGGAACTTTCAATTTCCAATCAAATGAGCCATCTATGAAGTTTATACGAGCATCCCTTTCATAAGAACCATACATGCCCTTAGGGCATAACTTAGAACTTCTTCCCCTGTGCCCTGGGGGGTTCCATTGACACTGGATTTTTTCTTATCCGACCGTTGAACTATTTTTAACAAAATGTCTATCTCAAAATTTTCATCAGATGGGTTTTGAAAAAGAAGGTATGGGGGGTGGAGCTAGCTACCCTCGGATTTCTTTTGACTATTACAAAGTGAGCTGGAACTTTCATTATCCAATCAAATGAGCCCTATCTGAAGTTTATACGAGTATCCCTTCCATACGAACAATATATGCCCTAGGGCATAACTTACAACGCCTGCCTCCGGGCCCTGGGGGGGTTGTGACGACACCGGAGTTTTTTTTTATCTGACTTTTGAGCAATTTTTAACTTAATGACTATCTCAAAATTTTTATTGGATGCATTTGGGGAAAGAGGGGCGTGGAGGGGGTAGGTGCCCTCCAATCTCTTTTGACTCTAAAAAACTGAACTAGAACTTTCAGTTTTCAATAAAATGAGCCATCTTTGAATTTTTTAAACGAGCATCCCTTCAATAAGAACCATATATTCCCCCAGAGAATAACTTACAACACCTGCCCTCAGTAGTAAGGGTGTATAAGATTGAAAATATACATGCACTTTTCACAAGCCTGAGGCATGGATATGTGTGTGTATTTTCAAGTAATTGGGTTACCAGGGGCAGTTAGCTATTACTATGAACCCTACATGGCTTGGCAGACAGGTTTTCTATTATGAGACTCATTTTTTTGGCGGTCAAACTCATGGATACATGTTTATTTATTTTTTTTTTTAACTGGTATTTTTTCAATGAAGCCCATAACACTTTGCAGAAACCCGTGAATGTAGGACTGAAAGTCCGTTCGTAGTATATCTGAATCCAATTACTAATCAAGTTAGTGTGACCGCCATTTTTTGATCTGGTTAGGTGGGTATAATCTGGTTTTGGTTCGTTATTGTGAGAGGGTTACTCAATTTACATCTTAGTGTTAACTGGGCGATGACTTAGTCTAAGTGCGTAGGTACTAAAGGAACATTTGAAGGTGGAGAAAAAAAAGGGCTAATTAGTGATTGGATAATTTTAACAAGAAATGACTGAAAAGTGTTTTGGAGGAGATGGGATGAATGTGTACTGTATAATACACAAGTGATGATTTGCACAGTGTTGTCAATTTTAAATAGTTTAGAAATAAAAAAAATTAACAAGAAATGGCTGAAAAGTGTTTTGAGGGAGTTGAGTTGCACGAGGGATGACTTGCACGAGGGTTCAGTTACATGCGGATTCAGTTACACGGGGATTAGTTAAATGGGGTCGAGTTGCACGAGGATTCAGTAGCACGGAGGTTCAGTTGTACGGGGTTTCGGTTATACAGGGGTTCAGTTACATGGGGGGTTCAGTTGCACGGGGGGGGGGGGTATCTGCTATAAAAAACACTTCATTCTAAACAAATACGAACATTTTGAAAAGCAGACAAAAAATTGGACACTATAATCAGAATTATTTGATTAACATTTAAAAAGGGGTAATGAGATATGTGATCTGTATAATACACAAGTGATGTTTGATAAGTATTGTTAATTTAAAATAGGATCTAACGTTCCCTTCGTTCCCCCATTTCTGAGGGCAGGGAGGGGAGGGGTCAATTTTGGAGGGAAAGCATCTGCATCAAGGGGAAGGCTCAGAGACCCTTCGTTCCCACATTTCCGAGGGCAGGGGAGGGGGAGAAGGTGATAGTATTCCAATACAATAATTCAAGCATAATAGAATTTATGCTCCTAGTGGAAGCTCGTAAAACCCTTCCCCCTCCACGTGCTAGGGTTATTGCCTGGCTGTGACAATGGATATTATCTCTAAATACAGAGAATTAAGGTGATAGTATTCCGATACAATAAGTCAAGTATAATAGAATTTATGCTCCTAGTGGAAGCTCGTAAAACCCTTCCCCCTCCCCGCGCTAGTATTATTGCCTAGCTGTGACAATGGATATTACCTCTAAATACAGAGAATTAAGGTGATAGTGTACCGATACAATAATTCAAGCATAATAGAATTGACGCTCCTAGTGGAAACTCGTAAAACCCTTCCCCCTCCCCGCGCTAGGATTATTGCCTGGCTGTGACAATGGATATTACCTCTAAATACAGAGAATTAATGTGATAGTATTCCGATACAATAAGTCAAACATAATAGAATTCATGCTCCTAGTGGAAGCTCGTAAAACCCTTCCCCTCCCCGCGCTAGGATTATTGCCTAGCTGTGACAATGGATATTATCTCTAAATACAGAGAATTAAGGTGATAGTATTCCGATACAATAAGTCAAATATAATAGAATTCATGCTCCTAGTGGAAGCTCGTAAAACCCTTCCCCCTCCCCGCGCTAGGATTATTGCCTAGCTGTGACAATGGATATTATCTCTAAATACAGAGAATTAAGGTAATAGTATTCCGATACAATAAGTCAATTATAATAGAATTCATGCTCCTAGTGGAAGCTCGTAAAACCCTTCCCCCTCCCCGCGCTAGGATTATTGCCTAGCTGTGACAATGGATATTACCTCTAAATACAGAGAATTAAGGTGATAGAATTTATGCTCCTAGTGGAACCTCGTAAAAACCCTTCCCCCTCTCCCGCGCTAGGATTATTGCCTAGTATTCCGATACAATAAGTCAAGTATACTAGAATTGATGCTCCTACTGGAAGCTCGTAAAACCCTTCCCCCTCCCCGCGCTAGGATTATTGCCTAGCTGTGACAATGGATATTACCTCTAAATACAGAGAATTAAGGTGATAGTATTCCGATACAATAAGTCAAGTATACTAGAATTTATGCTCCTAGTGGAAGCTCGTAAAACCTTCCCCCTCCCCGCGCTAGGATTATTGCCTAGCTATGACAATGGATATTACTTCTAAATACAGAGAATTAAGGTGATAGTATTCCGATACAATAAGTCAAGTATAATAGAATTGATGCTCCTAGTGGAAGCTCGTAAAACCCTTCCCACTCCCCGCGCTAGGATTATTGCCTAGCTGTGACAATGGATATTACCTCTAAATACAGAGAATTAAGGTGATAGTATTCCGATACAATAAGTCAAGTATACTAGAATTTATGCTCCTAGTGGAAGCTCGTAAAACCCTTCCCCCTGTAAAATCTGAGCTAATAAGGGTTTTTGACTGTAAACTCTAGTTTGTTGAAAGAAAATTATGGAAAATACAATTCTCTGGTTCAAATGTGAAACTTAAGTCCTTTTTTGGATTGAAAAATAAAACTTTATCCGTAAAATCTGAACTAATAATTCAATATTTTTTTCATAAAAAAAACAAACTATTTTTTTTTAAACTTCGAAATTTTTCAACTTTATTTATTTTTTTCTTTTTGTATCTATCTTAAAATGTCAAAGTATGCTTACGGTTCTAACAATTGCGCTCTATGATTGGTCAGAGACGCGATGTGGCTTTCCCACTGGTATTCTATGACCGCTTATCGTCACTACCTAGTCTACTGCATATATTAAATCAGTATTTTGTACACAGCGGATCGATAAACACATAAGTCATATCTTTTAAAAAAGAAAGTGAAAATGGAACATTTTAATAGAGTGTGTTCACATAACAAGGTTATTGTAGCATTGAATGCCGACAAGGAGAAGTATTTAAACTATGAAACAAGTACAAGTGGTAGCGCTATTGGAAATGTATGCATGCATTGTCATGACAGTAAGGAATTAAATTTCTTTGGGATACCGAAAAAATTCAACTCTTATGATGGTTGTTATTCGAGATTGAGATCTCCAGAGATGATTGCACTCAAAGAGAATGCTAACATAAAAATAATTGTTGATGATAGAGGACAACTCCTTGCTACTGCTGCAGGTAACACATTACCTACGGATACATCCAATCATCAGCTTTCGGGTATTAGCATTCAACGGAAGGCTAATAAAAGAAAGGCCTATTCTGCTACTAATATCATAAACCCATATCTTGTTTACGTGCCGAAACTGCTACCTGTGTAAAAATAATGTGTTAATAGACAGTGAAATTGCAAGAAAAATAAAAATGGCATTGTCAAAAAAATATCACTACGGAATATAAAGATGAAACGATGAAGAACAAAGCACCAGCAAACATTACTGGCATTGATCAAACAGTCAATGAATCAAATAATAGCAAAGATGAAAAGCATATTGAGTCTGTTCATGAGACACCAGTAAAAATTGTGTATGATTCAAAATGGAATAATGATTATTCTACTGATTACGAACTAAGAGACGACAATAACTACAACATCAAGAGAGAACATGGTGAACTATTTTATGGAACAGATTCAAAATGTCCAAAGTTAATCATTGATATTAACAATGTATCATAATATATTTTTGTATTAATATTCTACATAGCATTATTTCATTAAAAATATTACATTGTTACGTGTTCATTATTTTTTAGAGTAAGCTAGCGTATCAAGCGTTTAGAATGTATATTAAAACATCGGAGATGTAGGAAAAGGAATTTGCGTACATCTATTGTCAGACACACTATTTCCGTAAAATCTGAGCTATTAAGGGTTTTTGACCGTAAACTCTAGTCTTTTTTGTAAGAAAATTATGGAAATACAATTATCTGGTTCAAATGCGGAACTTAAGTCTATTTTTGGATCGAAAAATAAAACTATTTCCGTAAAATCTGAGCTAATAAGGCTTTTTCGACCGTAAACTCTAGTTTCTTGTAAGAAAATTATGTAAAATACATTTTTGTACGTATCTTAAAATGACAAAATATCATTCTTGAATTCACCTCTTGGATACACAATACAGAAATTATAAAAAAAAAAATTGTAATACTTCCCCCCAAACTCAAATTTTCCAAAATTCTACTATAGAAGCTTTTAAAATATTTCTAAAGCACTAATAGATAGAGTGCTAAAACATCAGAAATCGACTTCAGAGGACACGTTATATCACGGGAAGAGGTTTTGAAAATCCCCCTCCCTCCAAACTCAAAATTTTCCAAAATTCTACTTTAGAAGCTTTTAAAATATTTCTAAAGCACTAGTAGATAAAGTGCTAAAAACATCAGAATCGACTTCAGAGGACATGTTATATCACGGGAAGAGGTTTTGAAAATCCCCCTTCCCCCCAAACTCAAAATTTTCCAAAATTCTACTTTAGAAGCTTTTAAAATATTTCTAAAGCACTAATAGATACAGTGCTAAAAACATCAGAATCGACTTCAGAGGACATGTTATATCACGGGAAGAGGTTTTGAAAATCACCCTTCCCCCCAAACTCAAAATTTTCCAAAATTTTACTTTAGAAGCTTGTGTGTGTCTCTTTGGGCTTTTTGTGTCTCTCTTCGGACTGTGTGTATGTCTCTACAAATGTAGAAAAACCCGTGTGGGTGAGTTGAAATAAAAAAAAATTAACAAGAAATGACTGAAAAGTGTTATTCTTTGGTTCAAATGTAGAAAAAACCCGTGTGAGTGAGTTGAAATAAAAAAAAAATTTTAACAAGAAATGACTGAAAAGTGTTTTGGAGGAGATGGCTTGATTGACAGAAGGATGTATTAGCGAAGTTATAGTGGAGGGGGACAGTGTCTTCAAAGTCAAGGCTATAAGAAAAAAAAAGTTCCGAATATTTTTGTTGGTTTGTAGTTTACGCACTAATATCAATATCAGTAATGATTCTATTTGAACTTTCTCCAAGTTGATCAAATTGGTCTCTAAACGGTTCATGATAAAAAAAAAAATAGTTTGGGACAAGAAAAAAAAATAAAATAATGTCATGAAATCATTTTCAACACTCAGAGAAGTTTTTTTTGTGTGTGTAAGTTTTTATGTGTGTATGTGTAAGTTGTGTGTGTGTGTGTGTGTGTGTAAGTTTTTTTTTGTGTGTGTAAGTTTTTTTTGTGTGTGTGTAAATTTTTTTTTGTGTGTGTGTGTGTGTGTGTGTGTGTGTGTGTGAGTTTTTATGTGTGTGTGTAAGTTTTTTTTTTGTGTGTGTGTAAGTTTTTTTTTTTTGTGGGTGTGTGTGTGTAAGTTTTTGTGTGTGTGTGTAAGTTTTTATGTGTGTGTAAGTTTTGTGTGCGTGTAAATTTCTGTGTGTGTGTGTAAGTTTTTGTGGGTGTGTAAGTTTTTGTGTTTGTGTAAGTTTTTGTGTGTGTGTGTGTAAGTTCTCGGATATGTTGAATAAAATATGCAAAGTCGACATAGCTTTATTTCATTTTTTTAAGTTTAATTTAGACGAAGTTACGTGCGCGCACGTAACCTCGTCTAAATTAACCTTAAAAAATGAAATAAAGCTATGTCGACTTTGCATATTTTATTCAACATATCCGAGAACTTACACACACACACACACACAAAAACTTACACAAAAAAAAATATTACACACCCACAAAAACTTACACACACACACAGAAACTTACACGCACACAAAAACTTACACACACATAAAAACTTACACACACACACAAAAACTTACACACACACACACAAAAAAAAACTTACACACACAAAAAAAAACTTACACACACACATAAAAACTCACACACACACACACACACACACACACACAAAAAAATTTACACACACACAAAAAAAAACTTACACTCACAAAAAAAACTTACACACACACACACACACAACTTACACATACACACATAAAAACTTACACACACAAAAAAAAAAACTTCTCTGAGTGTTGAAAATGATTTCATGACATTATTTTATTTTTTTTTTCTTGTCCCAAACTATTTTTTTTTATCATGAACCGTTTAGAGACCAATTTGATCAACTTGGAGAAAGTTCAAATAGAATCATTACTGATATTGATATTAGTGCGTAAACTACAAACCGACAAAAATATTCGGAACTTTTTTTTTCTTATAGCCTTGACTTTGAAGACATTGTCCCCCTCCACTATAACTTCGCTAATACATCCTTCTGTCAATCAAGCCATCTCCTCCAAAACACTTTTCAGTCATTTCTTGTTAAAATTTTTTTTTATTTCAACTCACTCACACGGGTTTTTTCTACATTTGAACCAAAGAATAACACTTTTCAGTCATTTCTTGTTAAATTTTTTTATTTCAACTCACCCACACGGGTTTTTCTACATTTGTAGAGACATACACACAGTCCGAAGAGAGACACAAAAAGCCCAAAGAGACACACACAAGCTTCTAAAGTAAAATTTTGGAAAATTTTGAGTTTGGGGGGAAGGGTGATTTTCAAAACCTCTTCCCGTGATATAACGTGTCCTCTGAAGTCGATTCTGATGTTTTTAGCACTGTATCTATTAGTGCTTTAGAAATATTTTAAAAGCTTCTAAAGTAGAATTTTGGAAAATTTTGAGTTGGGGGGAAGGGGGATTTTCAAAACCTCTTCCCGTGATATAACATGTCCTCTGAAGTCGATTCTGATGTTTTTGGCACTTTATCTACTAGTGCTTTAGAAATATTTTAAAAGCTTCTAAAGTAGAATTTTGGAAAATTTTGAGTTTGGGGGGAAGGGGGATTTTCAAAACCTCTTCCCGTGATATAACGTGTCCTCTGAAGTCGATTCTGATGCTTTAGCACTCTATCTATTAGTGCTTTAGAAATATTTAAAAGCTTCTATAGTAGAATTTTGGAAAATTTGAGTTTGGGGGGAAGTATTACAATTTTTTTTTTATAATATCTGTATTGTGTATCCAAGAGGTGAATTCAAGAATGATATTTTGTCATTTTAAGATACGTGCAAAAATGTATTTTACATAATTTTCTTACAAGAAACTAGAGTTTACGGTCGAAAAAGCCTTATTAGCTCAGATTTTACGGAAATAGTTTTATTTTTCGATCCAAAAATAGACTTAAGTTCCGCATTTGAACCAGATAATTGTATTTCCATAATTTTCTTACAAAAAAACTAGAGTTTACGGTCGAAAACCCTTAATAGCTCAGATTTTACGGAAATAGTGTGTCTGAAAATAGATGTACGCAAATTCCTTTTCCTACATCTCCGATGTTTTAATATACATTCTAAACGCTTGATACGCTAGCTTACTCTAAAAAATAATGAACACGTAACAATGTAATATTTTTTAATGAAATAATGCTATGTAGAATATTAATACAAAAATATATTATGATACATTATTAATATCAATGATTAACTTTGGACATTTTGAATCTTTTCCATAAAATAGTTCACCATGTTCTCTCTTGATATTGTAGTTATTGTCGTCTCTTAGTTCGTAATCAGTAGAATAATCATTATTCCATTTTGAATCATACACAATTTTTACTGGTGTCTCATGAACAGACTCAATATGCTTTTCATCTTTGCTATTATTTGATTCATTGACTGTTTGATCAATGCCAGTAATGTTTGCTGGTGCTTTGTTCTTCATCGTTTCATCTTTATATTCCAAAGTGATATATTTTGACCATGCCATTTTTATTTTTTTCTTGCAATTTCACTGTCTATTAACACATTATTTTTACACAGGTAGCAGTTTCGGCACGTAAACAAGATATGGTTTACGATATTAGTAGCAGAGTAGGCCTTTCTTTTATTAGCCTTCCGTTGAATGCTAATACCCGAAAGCTGATGATTGGATGTATCCGTAGGTAATGTGTTACCTGCAGCAGTAGCAAGGAGTTGTCCTCTATCATCAACAATTATTTTTATGTTAGCATTCTCTTTGAGTGCAATCATCTCTGGAGATCTCAATCTCGCATAACCACCATCATAAGAGTTGAATTTTTTCGGTATCCCAAAGAAATTTAATTCCTTACTGTCATGACAATGCATGCATACATTTCCAATAGTGCTACCACTTGTACTTGTTTCATAGTTTAAATACTTCTCCTTGCCGGCATTCAATGCTACAATAACCTTGTTATGTGAACACACTCTATTAAAATGTTCCATCTTCACTTTCTTTTTTAAAAGATATGACTTATGTGTTTATCGTTCCACTGTGTAAAAAATACTGATTTAATACATGCAGTAGACTAGGTAGTGACGATAAGCGGTCATAGAATACCAGTGGGAAAGCACATCGTGTCTCTGACCAATCATAGAGCGCAATTGCTAGAACCGTAAGCATACTTTGACATTTTAAGATAGATACAAAAAGAAAAAAATAAATAAAGTTGAAAAATTTCGAAGTTTACAAAAAAATAGTTTAGTTTTTTTATGAAAAAAATATTGAATTATTAGTTTAGATTTTACGGATGTAGTTTTATTTTTCAATCCAAAAAAGGACTTAAGTTTCACATTTGAACCAGAGAATTGTATTTTCCATAATTTTCTTTCAACAACTAGAGTTTACAGTCAAAAACCCTTATTAGCTCAGGTTTTACAGGGGGAAGGGTTTTACGAGCTTCCACTAGGAGCATAAATTCTAATATACTTGACTTATAGTATCGGAATACTATCACCTTAATTCTCTGTATTTAGAGGTAATATCCATTGTCACAGCTAGGCAATAATCCTAGCGCGGGGAGTGGGAAGGGTTTTACGAGCTTCCACTAGGAGCATCAATTCTATTATACTTGACTTATTGTATCGGAATACTATCACCTTAATTCTCTGTATTTAGAAGTAATATCCATTGTCATAGCTAGGCAATAATCCTAGCGCGGGGAGGGGGAAGGGTTTTACGAGCTTCCACTAGGAGCATAAATTCTAGTATACTTGACTTATTGTATCGGAATACTATCACCTTAATTCTCTGTATTTAGATGTAATATCCATTGTCACAGCTAGGCAATAATCCTAGCGCGGGGAGGGGGAAGGGTTTTACGAGCTTCCAGTAGGAGCATCAATTCTAGTATACTTGACTTATTGTATCGGAATACTATCACCATAATTCTCTGTATTTAGAGGTAATATCCATTGTCACAGCTAGGCAATAATCCTAGCGCTGGGAGTGGGAAGGGTTTTACGAGCTTCCACTAGGAGCATCAATTCTATTATACTTGACTTATTGTATCGGAATACTATCACCTTAATTCTCTGTATTTAGAGGTAATATCCATTGTCATAGCTAGGCAATAATCCTAGCGCGGGGAGGGGGAAGGGTTTTACGAGCTTCCACTAGGAGCATAAATTCTAGTATACTTGACTTATTGTATCGGAATACTATCACCTTAATTCTCTGTATTTAGAGGTAATATCCATTGTCACAGCTAGGCAATAATCCTAGTGCGGGAGAGGGGGAAGGGTTTTACGAGGTTCCACTAGGAGCATAAAGTCTATCACCTTAATTCTCTGTATTTAGAGGTAATATCCATTGTCACAGCTAGGCAATAATCCTAGCGCGGGGAGGGGGAAGGGTTTTACGAGCTTCCACTAGGAGCATGAATTCTATTATACTTGACTTATTGTATCGGAATACTATTACCTTAATTCTCTGTATTTAGAGATAATATCCATTGTCACAGCTAGGCAATAATCCTAGCGCGGGGAGGGGGAAGGGTTTTACGAGCTTCCACTAGGAGCATGAATTCTATTATATTTGACTTATTGTATTGGAATACTATCACCTTAATTCTCTGTATTTAGAGATAATATCCATTGTCACAGCCAGGCAATAATCCTAGCGCGGGGAGGGGGAAGGGTTTTTACGAGTTTCCACTAGGAGCGTCAATTCTATTATGCTTGAATTATTGTATCGGTATACTATCACCTTAATTCTCTGTATTTAGAGGTAATATCCATTGTCACAGCTAGGCAATAATCCTAGCGCGGGGAGGGGGAAGGGTTTTACGAGCTTCCACTAGGAGCATAATTTCTATTATACTTGACTTATTGTATCGGAATACTATCACCTTAATTCTCTGTATTTAGAGATAATATCCATTGTCACAGCCAGGCAATAACCCTAGCACGTGGAGGGGGAAGGGTTTTACGAGTTTCCACTAGGAGCATCAATTCTATTATACTTGACTTATTGTATCGGAATACTATCACCTTAATTCTCTGTATTTAGAGGTAATAACCATTGTCACAGCCAGGCAATAATCCTAGCGTGGGGAGGGGAAGGGTTTTACGAGCTTCCACTAGGAGCATAAATTCTATTATACATGACTTATTGTATCGGAATACTATCACCT
The DNA here is from genome assembly GCA_027921565.1 of Artemia sinica. NCBI lineage: Eukaryota > Metazoa > Arthropoda > Branchiopoda > Anostraca > Artemiidae > Artemia > Artemia sinica. Next base: position 44,866,325 of record CM051258.1, read on the forward strand.
TAATTCTCTGTATTTAGAGATAATATCCATTGTCACAGCCAGGCAATAATCCTAGCGTGGGGAGGGAGAAGGGTTTTACGAGCTTCCACTAGGAGCATAAATTTCTATTATACTTGACTTATTGTATCGGAATACTATCACCTTAATTCTCTGTATTTAGAGATAATATCCATTGTCACAGCCAGGCAATAATCCTAGCGCGGGGAAGGGGAAGGGTCTTACGAGTCCACCAAGTAAGAAAAAATCACACAGAATAAACACCTTAATTCTCTGTATTTAGAGGTAATATCCATTGTCACAGCCAGGCAATAACCCTAGCGCGGGGAGGGGGAAGGGTTTTACGAGCTTCCACTAGGAGCATAAATTCTACTATACTTGACTTATTGTATCGGAATACTATCACCTTAATTCTCTGTATTTAGAGGTACAGCCAGGCAATAATTCTAGCGCGGGGAGGGGGAAGGGTTTTACGAGCTTCCACTAGGAGCATAAATTCTATTATGCTTGAATTATTGTATTGGAATACTATCACCTTCTCCCCCTCCCCTGCCCTCGGAAATGTGGGAACGAAGGGTCTCTGAGCCTTCCCCTTGATGCAGGTGTTTTCCCTCCAAAATTGACCCCTCCCCTCCCTGCCCTCAGAAATGGGGGAACGAAGGGAACGTTAGATCCTATTTTAAATTAACAATACTTATCAAACATCACTTGTGTATTATACAGATCACATATCTCATTACCCCTTTTTAAATGTTAATCAAATAATTCTGATTATAGTGTCCAATTTTTTGTCTGCTTTTCAAAATGTTCGTATTTGTTTAGAATGAAGTGTTTTTTTATAGCAGATACCCCCCCCCCCGTGCAACTGAACCCCCCATGTAACTGAACCCCTGTGTGTAACCGAAACCCCGTACAACTGAACCTCCGTGCTACTGAATCCTCGTGCAACTCGACCCCATTTAACTAATCCCCGTGTAACTGAATCCGCATGTAACTGAACCCTCGTGCAAGTCATCCCTCGTGCAACTCAACTCCCTCAAAACACTTTTCAGCCATTTCTTGTTAATTTTTTTTATTTCTAAACTATTTAAAATTGACAACACTGTGCAAATCATCACTTGTGTATTATACAGTACACATTCATCCCATCTCCTCCAAAACACTTTTCAGTCATTTCTTGTTAAAATTATCCAATCACTAAGTAGCCCTTTTTTTTCTCCACCTTCAAATGTTCCTTTAGTACCTACGCAATTAGACTAAGTCATCGCCCAGTTAACACTAAGATGTAAATGAGTAACCCTCTCACAATAACGAGCCAAAACCAGATTATACCCACCTAACCAGATCAAAAAATGGCGGTCACACTAACTTGATTAGTAATTGGATTCAGATATACTACGAACGGACTTTCAGTCCTACATTCACGGGTTTCTGCAAAGTGTTTGGGCTTCATTGAAAAAATACCAGTTTAAAAAAATAAAAATAAACATGTACCCATGAGTTTGACCGCCAAAAAATGAGTCTCATAATAGAAAACCTGTCTGCCAAGCCATGTAGGGTTCATAGTAATAGCTAACTGCCCCTGGTAACCCAATTACTTGAAAATACACACACATATCCATGCCTCAGGCTTGTGAAAGTGCATGTATATTTTCAATCTTATACACCCTTACTACTGCCGTCGGGCCCTGGGAGGCTGTGTTGACCCCTGAGTTTTCGTCATATGGTCTTTGAACTATTTAAAAAAAAGCTATCTCAAAGTTCTTATCGGATGGGTTTGAGGAAACAAGGGCGTGGAGGTGGGGGGGGCTAGGTGCCCTCCAATCTCTTTTGACACTTAAAAAGTGAACTATAACTTTCAATTTCCAATCAAATGATCCCTCTTTGAAGTTAATACGAGCATCCCTCCCATAAGACCCGTATATGCCCCCAGGGCATAACTTAAAACGCCTGCTCCCGGGCCCTGGTGGGTTGTATCGACACCGAGATTTTTTTTATATGATCTTTGAACTATTTTTAACAAAACATATCTTAAAATTTTTATTGGATGCATTTGGGAAAAAAGGGTTTCGGGGGGGGGGGGGGAGCTGGTTACTCTCCAATATCTTTTGACGCTTAAAAAGTGAACTAGAACTTTCAATTGCCAATCAAATGAGCCCTCTCTGAAGTTTATACCATTCCTTCCATAAGAACCATATATGTCCCAGGGCATAACTTATAACAATTGCCCCTGAAGACTGTGAGGGGAGTGTCCTTCTCAAACATATAATTTCCAGAACATTCAACTACGTTGAACAAAATGGCTATATAAAAATTTTGATTGGATGTGTTTGGGGAAATGGTGGGCGTAGGAGGGGCGTCAGTTGCCTTAAAATCACTTTCGACTATTAAAAAGAGAACTAGCCATTTAAATTTCCAATCGAATGAGCCCTTTCTGAAGTTTCTACGACAACGTTGTCTATACAAAACCTTATATGCCTCCATGGCATAACTTACAACCCTTGCCCTGAGGTCTGTGGGGGAGTTGTCATCCTCAAAGACCTAATTTCCGGAACTTAAAACTACGTTTAATAAAACGGCTATCTCAAAATTTTTATTGGATGTGTTTTGGGGAAAAGGTAGGCGTGAGAGGGGCTTAGTTGCCCTCCAATCCTTTCGACTATTAAAAAGGGCACTAGCCCTTTGAATTTCCAATCGAATGTGCCTTTTTTTGAAGTTTCTACGACAACGCCTTCTATAAAAACCTTATATGCCCCCAGGGCATAACTTAAAACCCTTGGCCTGAGGGTTGTGGGGGAGTGTCCTCCTCAAAAACATATTTTATATCTGGAAACAAACTACGCTGAACAAAATGGTTATCTAAAAATTTTGATTGGATGTTTTTGGGGGAATGATGGGCGTGGGGGGGACCAGTTGCCCTCCAATCACTTTCGACTATTAAAAATGGCACTCGCCCTTTCAATTTCCAACTGAATGAGCCCTTTCTGAAGTTTCTACGGTAAAACTTTCTATAAAAAAACCTTATATGCCCCCAGGTCAAAACTTACAACCCTTGTCCTGAGGGCTGTGGAGGATTGTCATCCTCAAAGACATAATTTCCGGTACGTTCAACTACGTCGAACGAAATGACTATCTCAAATTCTTATTGGATGTGTTTGGGGAAATGGTGGGCATGAGAAGGGGGTTACTTGCCCTCAAATCAATTTCTAATATTAAAAAGGGTACAAGCCCTTTCAATTTCCAATGGAATGAGCCCCCTTTGAAGTTTCTACGGCAACGGTTTCTGTAAAAAAAAAACCTCATATTCCCCCAGGGCGTAACTTACAACCCTTCCCCTGAGGGCTGTGGGGGAGTGTCATCCTCAAAAACATAATTTCCAAACTTTTTAACTACTACAAACAAAATGGCTATCTAAAAAAATTTTGACTGGATGTGTTTTGGGAAATGTGGTGTGTGTGAGAGGGGTGTTTAGTTATCCACCAATCACTTTTGACTATTGAAAAGGGCACAAGCCCTTCTAATTTCAATCGAATAAGCCATGTTTTAAGTTTCTACAGCATCGCTATCCATAAAAACCCATATATTCCCCCAGGGTATAACTTACAACCCTTACCCCGAGGGCTCTGAGAGGGTTATCATCCTCAAAGACCTAATTTCTAAAACTTTTAATTACGTTGAATAAAATGGCTATCTAAAAATTTTGATTGGATGTGTTTGGGGAAAAAGTCGGTTTGAGAGGGGGGTTGGCTGCCCTCCAATGACTTTCGACTATTAAAAAGGGCACTAGCCCTTTGTATTTCCAATCGAATCACACCTTTTTCAAAATTCTACGACAAAACTTTCAATAAAAACCTTATATGCCCCCAGGGTGAAACTTACAACCCTTACCCTGAGGGCCGTGGGAGAGTGTCATCCTCAAAGATATAATTTCCGGACCTTTCAACTACTTTGAACAAAATCACCATCTCAAAATTCTGATTGGATGTGTCTAGATAAATGGTGGGCGTGGAAAGAGTGTTCGTTGCCCTCCAATCACTTTCGACTATTAAAAAGCGCACTAGCCCTTTGAATTTCCAATCGAATGAGCCTTTTTTGAAGTTTCTACGACAACGCCTTCTATAAAAACCTTATATGAGTAGAAGAAGCCCTTATAGCACGGGCCGAACAAGATCATTGACCTACTAACGGTACGAACAATGGTACGAACAAGATGACCACCAACCAGAGTGCTAGAATCCGTGGAAGAAGAAGATCACGTGCCTCTTTCTAGACCAATCACGGAGTCAGAAATACTAACGGGAAGTGACGCAACATGCTCAGTGAAAAAGACCTGGACATGATCATTGACCTCTATGGAATTTACCCTGAATTTATGTAACAGGATGTTATTGAAATCAAAGTATTGTGTTATCGGTGATGTCACTTTTCCACCTTGAGACATTGCTTATATGGTTCAGATTTCGAGGCTAAAGTACAGTAGTTAACAGTACCTTTCAAAGCATTATGGAGAGAGCATTATTATTTTTTATTTGGATGGTTCTCGACTGTGTTCCTTATAATACACAAGTACCTTTAAAGCAGCGTTGTCAATATAAAATATGCTTTAACATTCTAGTATACTAAATAAAGTTGAAAGTAATAGACTCATCAAGATGAACTGGCATTACTTCTCGACTGTGGTCGCTATAATAGACAAGTACACAATATGGGATTAGTGAGATAATTATGAGTATGAGCTATTAAGAATCACAAGCAACAAGGACCTCAACCTCCAAGGGTCACATCTCCCCAGCCTCCTAGGGCCTCCACCCTTCCAACTTTTTTTTGACACCCCACAATTTTCATTATAGAGGCGCCATTAAGAGTTGAAAATGTGTAAGAAAAAAGTTAACAGAACGTCATTTCTGACCTAATCTTTCAGGACTTAGACAAGCAGATGCTTTGAACATCTAATTCTGTTACTTTTTACTTCACATTATCAAATATGTGATTTAGAATGCTATCCTTTTTTTAAAAAGTCACCCGTGGCCTAAAATGTTTCCTCATTATGACTTTCTTATTTACTAACCTTAGGTACTTCAGCTATTCATGCAAACATCCAGCAATAAAATCACTATTAAAAAGAAATTACCAACATTTTTAAAATTAAGACACAACGAAAATATCTATTTTCAAAGCACATTTTCTGATCGACTAATTTAAACGGGTAGAAAATGTGATACAGTTTGAAGACGTTCGTGAAACGTTAAATAGTTCTCTGTTCCATAATGTCTCTAATAAAATTTGATTCATTTGTGATGCAAGAATCAGAGCAATTTCTTTGAATATTCTCATTTTATTTGACTGAAATTGTTTAATGATAATAAAAAAAATATCATAATGAGCTTCCGAGATCTATGATCCAGGAGGTTTCTATTAAATGACTTCTTTTTTGAATATTCTCTTTTATTTGTTTGAAACTGTTTACTTATAATAAAAATAAGGGTACTATTTTTCTCTACTAGGTATAGTTTTGGACATTTGTTAAGGAAGTTTGGCATAGGTGAATCCTATATTATTGAAATATCTTTAGCGAGGAAATATATATTTTAGAGAATACAGCTCAGAGGTCTGAGGCAGCATGTTGGGCATATGGATGCTTTTTTTCTCAACTAGGTATAGTTTTCGGAGAGTTGTAAGGAAGTTTGGTATAGGCGATTCCTATATCATTGAGATATTTTTAGTGAGGATATATATATATTTTAGAGAATTCAGCCCAGAGATCTGAGGCAGTATGATGGGTATAAGGTTGCCATTTCTCTCCACGAGATATAATTTCAGAGAGTTGTTAAGGAAGTTTTGCATAGTTATTAGATTTTTCTTTGAATATTCTTATTTATTTGTTTGAAGGCAACCCCCTCCCAACTTTTTGGGTAATTGACCTTAAGGGAATACCTTACTTATTTAATTTCAGTAAACCGTAAAACTTCGGGCCAGGAGCTACCTCGGGATGCCTTTTTAGGTTACTTTTTCTCAAAAATGACATGAAATATACTAGCGACTGTACTCGTTCAATTTAAGCCTTTTTTTCATATTCTTTTATTATTTTTGTGGCTCGAGTTCAGAAGGACATTTGAGGTGAAAATATAATAATGAGCTTCTGAAATCTATGACTCAGGAGATTTCTGTTAAATGACTTATTTTTTTAATATTCTCTTTTACTTGTTTGAAACTGTTTACTAATAATAAAAATAAGGGTACTATGTTCCTCTACTGGGTATAGTTTCGGACAGCTGTTAAGGAACTTTGGTATAGGTGAATCCTATATTATTGGGATATCTTTAGCGAGGAAATATATATTTTAGAGAATACAGCTCAGAGGTCTGAGGCAGCATGTTGGGCATATGGTTGCTTTTTTTCTCAACTAGGTATAGTTTTGGAGAGTTGTTAAGGAAGTTTGGTATAGGTGATTCCTATATTATTGAGATATCTTTAGCGAGGAGATATATATATTTTAGAGAATACAGCCCAGAGATCTGAGGCAGTATGATGGGTATAAGGTTGTCATTTCTCTCCACGAGATATAGTTTCAGAGAGTTGTTAAGGAAGTTTGGCATAGCTGTTAGATTTTTCTTTGAATATTCTTGTTTATTTGTTTTAAGGCAACTCCCCCCCCCCCAACTTTTTGGGCAATTGACCTTAAGGGAATACCTTACTTATGTAATTTCGGTAAACCGTAAAACTTCGGGCCAAGAGCTACCTCGGGATGCCATTTTAGGTTACTTTTTTTCTCAAAATGACATGAAATATACTAGCGACTGTACTCGTTCACTTTAAGCCTTTTTTTCATATTCTTTTATTATTTTTGTGGCTCGAGTTCAAAAGGACATTCGAGGTGAAGTTTTATTTTTAAGATGAGTTTGAAAAAAAATAAATAGATTTATTAATTGAAATAAAGGCAGATAGTTTGTCACTGTGCCAAAGAAGAAAGTTTTGTCAGAAGAGGAAGTAAGCGTAGGGATATTAAAAAATTGGGTGTCAGCTAGGGGTTGAGTTGGAGTAAGATCCTCCCACACCGACTTATTGTTTACTGTTACAGCACCGAGGACAGTGACGATAAAATCTGTTGTTCGAACGTGTTAATGTAATGTTTGAATTTGAGTATGCTAATGGGTTATTGAATCGGCTTTTAGGTATCCATGGAAAAGTAACATTGCCTTTTAGGTTACCCCCCTACAGCTTTTTCTCAAAATGACATGAAAAATGCTAGCGACTGTACCAATCATACGCTATGCTTCCTTATAGACACGATACGGTTTTCCCTGTGGTATTCTATGGACGTTAAATCTCGCCCAGGTTTTTACCAAGGACATTAAATCTCGTCCAGACTTTTACCAAAGACATTAAATCTGGTCCAGGCTTTTACCAAGGACATTAAATCTCGTCCAGGCTTTTACCAAGGACATTAAATCTCGTCCAGGCTTTTACCAAGGTCATTAAATCTCGTCCCGGCTTTTACCAAGGACATTAAATCTCGTCCTTCCTACTAAACTAACTACAATAGCAACATTTTACCCTATATTATTAGTATTTTCAAGGGTTTTTTGATAGCCTTGATGGACCATTTTCCTTCTAAACTAACTACAATAGCAACATTTTACCGTATATTATTAGTATTTTCAATGGTTTTTTTTGGTGGCCTTGATGGAGCATTCTCCTTCTAAACTAGCTACAATTGCAACATTTTACCCTATACTAATAGTATTTTCAAGGGTTTTGTAGCCTTGATTGAGCATTCTCCTTCTAAACTAGCTACAATAGCAACATTTTACCATATATTATTAGTATTTTCAATGGTTTTTTGGTTTGCCTTGAAGGAGTATTCTCCTGCTAAACTAGCTAGAATAGCAACATTTTGTCCATCCCCCCAATTTGAGGTGCTATGATTTGGGGTGCTGGGTTTACTATTTCGCACTTTTCTGACCTAGGTTTTCTTAACCTGTCGTAGGTGTGTGTTATCTGAAATCTATGATTTGGGATGTTTGGTTTACTATTTTAGACTTTTCCGAGCTAGATTTCTTAACGTTTCGTAGGTGTATTTTGCATGAAATTAATGATTTGGAATGTCTAGTTTGCTATTTTGGACTTTTCTGAGCTAGATTTCCTAGCCTTTCGTAGGTGTATGTTGTCTGAAACATATGATTTGGGTGGCTTGGTTTACTATTTCGCACTTTTCTGAGCTAAGTTTTAACCCTTTATTATTCCCTTTCAGTTAGACAAGGAAACATAGGGAGTTCTTATGAATTATCTGTCCATAGACTACAAGTGGTAAAAGACAAACTATTTCTAAATTATTCTTTTTGTATTTTGGAAAAAATATTAGCATACTTAACCCTTTATTATTTCCTTTCAGTTACACAAGGAAAGGTAGGATGTTCTTAGGAATTATCTGTCTATAGACTACAAGTGGTAAAAGACAAACTTTATTTTTAAATTATTCTTTTTGTATTTTGGAAAAAAATATTAGCATATTTAACCCTTTATTAAATCCTTTCAGTTAGACAAGGAAAGGTAGGGAGTTCTTAGGAATTATCTGTGTAAAGACAGCAAGTGGTAAAAGACAAACTTTATTTTTATATTATTCTTTTTATATTTTGGAAAAAATATTAGCATATTTAACCCGTTTATTATTTCCTTACAGTTAGACAAGGAAAGGTAGGGTGTTCTTGGGAATTATCTGTCTATAGACTAAAAGTGGTAAAAGACAAACTTTATATTTAAATTATTCTTTTTATATTTTGGAAAAAAATATTAGCATATTTAACCCTTTATTATTTCCTTTCAGTTAGACAAGGATAGGTAGGCTGTTCTTAGGAATCATCTGTCTATAGACTACAAGTGGTAAAAGACAAACTCTGTTTTTAAATTATTCATTTTGTATTTTGGGAATTTTTTTTAGCATATTTAACCCTTTATTATTTCCTTTCAGTTAGACAAGGAAAGGTAGGGTGTTCCTAGGAATTATCTGTGTATAGACTACAAGTGGTAGCTGCTGCACTAATGTAATAAATCATATCTTGTCTGCGTGCCAGAACTGTTACCTGTGTAAACACAATGTGAGAATAGACAGTGAAATCGCTAGCAAAATAAAAAGGGCATTGGCAGACAATATCACTAGTGAATATAAAGATAAATTGATGGATAATAAGGCGCAAGTGAACATTATTGCTACTATTGATCATATACCCAATGAACTTAATAACAGCAAAGATGAAACCCATATTGAGCCTGTAGGTGACATCCCAATAAAAATTGTGTATGACTCAAAATGGAATAATAATTATTCAACTGGTTACGAAGTAAAAGAAGAGAGTAGCTACACTATCAAGAGAGAACATGATGGATTATTTCATGGAGCAGATTCAAAATATCCAAAGTTGTTTAAACATATTAATAATGTATAATAATGTATGTAACATATTTTTATGTTAATATTCTACATGATGTTATTTCAATAAGAAAAAAGTTTTATCTTTTACTTTGTTATATTACCATTATTTTTAGGGTACGCAAGCAAGTCAAACGTTTAGAATGTTTATTAAAAAGTCAGCGATGTAAGAAAAGGAATTTTCAGACGCATTGATACTGCTAGCAGGTTCATAACGCCATTAACTGTTGATTGAGTATCAAAAATTAATAGAAAAAAGTACCTATGAGAAATTTGAGTGTTTTAAGTAAATTTAAAATAAATTTTGTCTTTTACCACTTGTAGTCTATAAAGATAATTCCTAGGAACACCCTACCTTTCCTTGTCTAACTGAAAGGAAATAATAAAGGGTTAAATATGGTAAAAAAAAATTCCCAAAATACAAAAATAATAATTTGAAAATAGAATTTGTTTTTTACCACTTGTAGTCTATAGACAGATAATTCCTAAGAACACCCTACCTATCCTTGTCTAAGTGAAAGGAAATAATAAAGGGGTAAATATACTAATATTTTTTTCAAGATATAAAAAGAATAATCTAAATATAAAGTTTGTCTTTTACCACTTGTAGTCTATAGACAGATAATTCCCAAGAACACCCTACCTTTCCTTGTCTAACTGTAAGGAACAAATAAACGGTTAAATATGCTAATATTTTTTTACAAAATACAAAAAGAATAATTTAAAAATAATGTTTGTCTTTTACCACTTGTAGCCTATAGACAGGTAATTCCTAAGAACATCCTACCTTTCCTTGTCTAACTGAAAGGAAATAACAAAGGGTTAAATATGCTAATATTTTTTCCAAAACACAAAAAGAATAATTTTAAAAATAGTTCGTCTTTTACCGCTTGTAGTCTATGAACAGATAATTCCTAAGAACTCTCTACCTTCCCCTGTCTAACTGAAAGGAAATAATAAAGGGTTAAATGTGCTAATATTTTTTTTACAAAATACAAAAAGAATAATTTAAAAATAATGTTTGTCTTTTACCACTTGTAGCTATAGACAGGTAATTCCTAAGAACATCCTACCTTTCCTTGTATAACTGAAAAGAAATAATCAAGGGTTAAATAGGCTAATATTTTTTCCAAAATACAAAAAGAATAATTTAAAAATAGCTCGTCTTTTACCACTTGTAGTCTATGAACAGATAATTCCTAAGAACCCCCTACCTTTCCTTGTCTAACTGAAAGGGAATAATGAAGGGTTAAGCCCTAGCTCAGAAAAGTGCGAAATAGTAAACCAACCATCCCAAATAATAGGTTTCAGACAACATACACCTACGAAAGGCTAGAAAATCAAGCTCAGAAAAGTCCAAAATAGCAAACTAGACATTCCAAATCATAAATTTCATGCAACATACACCTACGAAAGGTTAAGAACCTAGCTAAAAAAAGTCTAAAATAGTAAACCAAACATCCCAAATCATAGATTTTCAGATAACACACACCTACGACAAGCTAAGAAAACCTAGGTCATAAAAGTGCGAAATAATAAACCAAGCCTTCCAAATCATAGGTTACAGACAACACACATCTACAAACGTCAAGAAATCTAACTTAGATGTGAATTTTTTATGGTTTAAGTAAAAAAAAATGGGGGGGGATGGGCAAAATGTTGCTATTATAGCTAGTTTAGCAGGAGGATACTCCATCAAAGCTACCAAAAAAACCATTGAAAATACTAATAATATATAGTAAAATGTTGCTATTGTAGCTAGTTTAGAAGGAGAATGCTCCATCAAGGCTACCAAAACCCTTGAAAATACTAATGGTATAGGGTAAAATGTTGCTATTGTAGCTAGTTTACAAGGAGAATGCTGCATCAAGGCTAACAAAAAACCATTGAATATACTAATAATACAGAGTAAAATGTTGCTAGTGTAGTTAGTTTAGAAAGAAAGGGGTCCATCAAGGCTATCAAAAAACCCTTGAAAATACTAATAATAAAACGTTGCTATTGTAGTTTGTTTAGAAGGAAGGACGAGATTTAATGTCCTTGGTAAAATCCTGGACGAGATTTAATGTCCTTGGTAAAACCCTGGACGAGATTTAATGTCCTTGGTAAAAGCCTGGACGAGATTAATGTCCTTGGTAAAAGCCTGGAGGAGATTTAATGTCTTTGGTAAAAGTCTGGACGAGATTTAATGTCCTTGGTAAAAGCCTGGGCGAGATTTTAACGTCCATAGAATACCACAGGGAAAACCGTTATTATCGCGTCTATAAGGAAGCATAGCGTATGATTGATACAGTCGCTAGCATATTGCATGTCATTTTGAGAAAAGTTGGAGGGGGTAACCTAAAAGGATATGTTGCTTTTCTATGGATAGTTGAAAGCCGATTCAATAACCTATTAGCATACTCAATTCAAACATTACATTAAACCGTTCGAACAACAGATTTTACTTTCACTGTCCTCGTTGCTTTAACAGTAAACATTAAGTCGGTGTGGGAGGATCTTACTCCAACTCAACCCCAAGCTGACACCCCATTTTTAATATCCCTACGCTGACTTCCTCTTCCGATAAACATTCTTCTTTGGCACAGTGACAAACTATCTGCCTTCATTTCAATTAATAACTCTATTTATTTTTTTTTCAAACTCATGTTAAAAATAAAACTTCACCTCAAATGTCCTTCTGAACTCGAGCCACAAAAATAATAAAAGAATATGAAAAAAAGGCTTAAAGTGAACGAGTATAGTCGCTAGTATTTTTCATGTAATTTTGAGAAAAAGTAACCTAAAAGGCATCCCAAGGTGGCTCTTGGCCCAAAGTTTTACGGTTTACCGAATTACATACGCAAGGTATTCCCTTAAGGTCAATTTCCCAAAAAGTCGGAAGGGGGGGTTGCCTTCAAACAAATAAACAAGAATATTCAAAGGAAATTCTAACAGCTATGCCAAACTTCCTTAACAACTCTCTGAAATTATATCTCGTGGAGAGAAATGGCAACTTTATACCCATCATACTGCCTCAGATCTCTGGGCTGTATTCTCTAATATATATATATATATATATATATATATATATATATATATATATATATATATATATATATATATATATATATATATATATATATATATATATATATATATATATATATATATATATATATATATATATATATATCGCATTTTCTATTTTCAAACTGTATCGCATTTTATTATGCATTTTCAAACTGTATCGCATTTTCTACCCGTTTAAATTAGTCGATCAGAAAATGTGCTATGAAAATAAATATTTTCGTTGTCTCTTAATTTTAAAAATGCTGGTAATTTCTTTTTAATAGTTATTTTATTGCTGGATGTTTGCGTACTTTTTTCTTACACATTTTTAACTCATAATGCCGGCTCTATAATGAAAATTGGGGGGTGTCAAAAAACAAGTTGGTAGGGTGGGGGGCCCTAGAAGGTTGGGGAGAGGTGAACCTTGGAGCTTGAGGTCCTCGGTGCTTGCGGTCCTTGATGGTTCATACTCATAATCATCTAACTAATCCCATATTGTGTACTTGTCTATTATAGCGACCACAGTCGAGAGGTAATGCCAGGTCATCTTGATGAGTCTATTACTTTCAACTTTTTTTTAGTATACTAGAATTTTAAAGCATATTTTATATTGACAACGCTGCTTAAATGGTACTTGTGTATTATGAGGAACACAGTCGAGAACCACCCAAATAAAAAATATTAATGCTTGCTCCATAATGCTTTGAAAGGTACTGTTATGTTAGCCACGAAGTGCAAACAATATAAGCAATGTCTCAAGGTGGAATTGTGACATCACTGATAACACAATACTTTGATTTCAATAACATCCTGTTACATAAATTCAGGGTAAATTAAATGGAGGTCAATGATCATGTTCTGGTCGTATTCACTGAGCATGTTGCGTCACTTCCCGTTAGTTTTTCTGACTACCTGAATGGTCCAGAAAGAGGCATGTGATCTTGTTCGTCCACGGATTCTAGTCCTCTGATTGGCTGTCATCTTGTTCGTACCGTTGTTCGTACCGTTAGTAGGTCAATGCTCTTGTTCGCCCCGTGCTATAAGGGCTTCTTCTACTTATATGCCCCCGAGGCATAACTTAAAACCCTTGCTCAGAGGGTTGTGAGGGAATGTCCTCCTCAAAAACATATTTTCTATCTGGAAATTAACTACGCTGAACAGAATGGCCATCTCAAAATTTTGATTGGATGTGTTTGGGGAAATGACGGGCGTGGGGGGGGGGGCTAGTTTCCCTCAATCACTTTTGACTATTAAAAAAGGCACTAGCCCTTTGAATTTCCAATCGAATGAGCCTTATTTGAAGTTTCTACGACAACGCCTTCTATAAAAAACCTTATATGCCCTAAGGGCATGACTTAAAACCCTTGCCCTGAGGGTTGTGGGGGAGTGTCCTCCTCAAAAAGATATTTTACATCCGGAAATCAACTACGCTGAACAAAATGGATATCTTAAAATTTTATTGGATGTGTTTGGGGGAATGATGGGCGTGGGGGGGCTAGTTGCCCTCCAATCACTTTTGACTGTTAAAAAGGGCACTAGCCCTTTGAATTTCCAATCGAATGAGCCTTTTTTAAGTTTCTACGACAACGCCTTCTATAAAAACCTTATACGCCCCAAGGGAATAACTTAAAACCCTTGCCCTGAGGGCTGTGGGGGAGTGTCCTCCTCAAAAACGTATTTTACATCTGAAATCAACTACGCTGAACAAAATGGCTATCTCAAGATTTTGATTGGATGTGTTTTGGGGAATGATGGGCGTGGAGGGGGGGGGGGGGGCTAGTTGCCCTCCAATCACTTACGACTATGAAAAAGGACGCTAGTCCTTTGAATTTCCAATCGAATGACCCTATTTTGAAGGTTCTACGACAACGCCTTCTATAAAAACCTTTTATACCCCCAGGGCATAACTTAAAACCCTTGCCCTGAGGGTTGTGGGGGAGTGTCCTCCTCAGAAACATATTTTCTATCTGGAAATCAACTACGCTGAACAAAATGCCTATCTCAAAATTTTGTTTGGATGTGTTTGGGAGAATGATGGGCGTGGGGGGGGGGGGGGGCTAGTTGCCCTCCAATCACTTCCGACTATTAAAAAGGGCACTAGAACTCTCGATTTCCATTCGAATGAGCCCCGTTTGGAGTTTCTATGACGACCCCTTCCGTATGAAGTGCCTCTGGGAAAAAAATAATAAAACATTGGGGCCGTATGGCCTTTATTATAGGCACCGCTATAGCGTTGCCTCTGACTTCTCATTCAAATTCAACGGCCTTGCGTTTCAGAAGACGTTCTTAAAGAATTTGGACGAAAAGTAAATTCGGGCGTAAAAAGCGAAGGAAGGGGGAGTCCCCCAGTCCCTCAAATAAGGAATAATTTCTGTCAGTTTTAAGCTTTAATGATGCTCCTTACTTTTAGTTGATAAAAATTTGTTTTATTTAATTTTTGATAATTTTTCAAATCACGCCAGGATATCCTCCCTCCTGTATAAAATTCCACTGGAAAATTCTTCCCTGGAATATTTCTTCCCAGAAGGAAATTTCTCCCCATCAGAAATCCTCCTAATCAGAAAATTCCACCCTAAAAATGTTGGTATATTTCCCAATAACAAATAATATATGTAAGCAATGGACAAACTGCAAAACTTACAGTCCTTTCCCCAGGGGTTGTGGGGGTTTATGCCATCCCCAGAGGCATATTTATTGGACCTTTCAAATATGCTGAACCAAATGGGTATCTCAAAATTTCGATCGGATGTCTTTCGCTAAAAAGGTGTGTGGGAGGGGGGCTACTTCCCCACCAGTCTTTTTGTCAATTAAAAATGAAACTAAACTTTTGATTTCCGTTCGAATGAGCCCTTTCTCAATATTCTAGAAACTGTCGGTTCTATACGATCACCTCTGAAAAAAAAAAAAAGAAACAAAATAAAAAACAAGCAAATTAACACGCATCCGTGACCTTTCTTCTGGCAAAAAATACAGAATTCCACATTTTTTTTTTAGATAAGAGCTTGAAACCTCTAAAGTAGGGTTCTCTGATAATCTGATGATGCGATTTTCATTAAGATCACTCGACGTATTTCCATTAAGATCAAAGATTGGGGGTATTTCCAATCTTTTTTTTCAAAATAAGGCAAATTTTCTCAGGCTCTTACAGCCAAATATTTTGTATATTTGGAATCAGCATAAAAAGTCAATTCATTTGATGCAATAATTGTTATCAGAATTCATTTTGTTTATAGTTTCGGTTACAATTAGTCCGAGTCGCTCCATGCTTACAGTTCGTTAACGAACTGTTTGATTTTAGTCCGAAAAACTTTGACATTCAATCAGTAACGTTTTTCTTTAACAGACTTTGGAATATTTGTATTTATTTTATACTTGAATAACGTGCATAACTTTATGATGCCTTTATTTTGTTTATAGGCATGCAAAATGAGTAATCAGTGTTTTGGGATACTGCCCAATAGTTTATTTCAATTAACAGATCTGGAAGTCCAAATTTAGATCATTGCGAGTCTCCGACACAAAAAGATTCCTTCGCTCTTACTTGTCGTTCAAGGATATTTGTTGGATACTTCAAAATAGTTAAGAAGTAATTTCTATCTTAGTGCTTTTTTCTTATTATAGTAGATGAAAACCAGTGTTGTAATCCTTAAAATATATGCGCTTGAAGTGCTACTTGGCTACAAAGTTAAAGTGCTAAAAACAAACGTTGAACTACAGCATTATTGAAACAATTTATACATAGCACTAAAGTATAAATAGATAAGTTGTCGAACATATTATTCATCATTACACTCTTAAGTATTTTCTCAAGGCTTTTGCCCTAACTCTGTCCCTTCTATGAAAGACAGGTATGCTTACAAAATAATTGTGTTTACGCTTTTTACTATAAACGTATAGAAGCACTTAACCTGAGAGCAAAATATCAAGAGGGGCGTCGTTTGGGGGGGGGGGCAAGGGGGACAGTTGCCCCCCCCCCCCCCCGATAATTTGGAGAAAAAATTATTATTGAGCCCATGCCCCTTGGCTATCCGGATTAGGGCCCCTCTTTCCCTCCAATAAAATTGCTGGAGCTACTCCCCTGCATATTAATACCCCCGTTCTATTCTACATGTAAATTCTGTGTCTACTACCCCTGAATATCAATACTCATATTCCAATCAACTTGTAAAATTCTTCTGTCCCAAATTCGGATAGAATTTAACTTTAATACCCCTGTTCCATTCAACTTGTAAAATTCTTCTGTGTCACCTAGCTCCAATAAAATTGTCCCCAAGAGTCTTAGGCAATTTTTTAAAGTTAAATTATATCCGAATTTTGGATGTCCTGCCTTTACCTTAACCTCTTACAGATTATTTTTACAATTCAAGGAATACAATCTACAGCAATTCTTCGAAGGCACTAGTTCAAAAAAATTCTTGAAATGAGTTTTTTCAGAGAAAAGTAAAGAGCAATATTACAAATTAAAACGAGAAGAAATACGTTCATGCCAAAAGTCAAAATGAAAATTGAAATAATCATAGGCAGCGCAATAGTGCTGCCTAAGTAAAGAACGATGTTTGCACAATGTATTATTTATTTGTTTCAGACCAGGGCACTTCGTACAGAAGAAGTTGTCGTAGAAACTTTGAAAGAGGTGCATTTGACTGGAAATTGCAAGTTCTAGTGCCCTTTTTTTTAAGAGTCAAAAATGATTGGAGGGCAACCAGCCCCCCGCCCTAACACCCATCATTTCCTTCAGCACATCCAATGCAAATATTAAGATATCCATTTTGTTCAACATTATTGAAAATTCCATTGGCTATTTCTTAGGGGTTGACAACCCCCTTCCACAGCCCTCAGGACAAGGGCTATAGTTTAAACTAGTTACCCATTGTTAACATATAAGGTTTTTTATGAAAAGGGTGGTCGTATAAACTTCGGAGGGTGCTCATTCGATTGGAAATCAGAAGTTCTAGTGTCCATTCTGAGAGTCAAAAGTGGTCAGATGGCTATTAGCCCCCCCCCTACTTCACATCCTCTTTTCCCCAAATGCATCCAATAGAAATTTTAAGATAGTCATTTCATACAAAATAGCGCAAAGATCATATGACAAGGCCTTCAGGGTTGAAACAAACCCCAGAGCCTGCGGCCAAGAGCTGTAATCTATGCACCGGAAGCACACAAGGTTTTACTGGAAGGCGTGGGCGTATAAACATTATAGGAGGCCCATTTGATTGGAAATTAAAAATTCTAGTTCCCTTTTAAGAGTCAAAATGATGGAGGGCAACTAGCCCCCCATCCGAAGTCCTCTTTTCCTCAAATGCTTCTGATTGAAATTGTGAGATAGTTATTTTGCTAAAAAATAGTCCAAAGCACATATAACAATACCTTCAGAGTTGACAAATGCCCCCCAAATCTAGGGGCGAGGATTGTAAATTATGCCCCGGGGGCATAAGGTTTTTATTGAGGTGACTTCTGATGGGGCTCATTCTATCGGAAAAATCGGAAAAATTCATTCTTTACTTATAGTATATTTTATGGAGAAAGGTATACATGTTTGAACTTTACTTTCCAAAAAGACAAAGGGCATTCGGGGGAGCCTTTAAGAGAAAGTTGAGGGGAGTGTTCAAACTAAATCAAAACACGTTATGTGCATATGGATTGTCAAAAACTAGGAATGACTGAGTATATTAATTTGGAACTTTCAGGGAATGACAAGGGATATGACCAACAAGGCAATATTTGCATGCAATCACTACTACTACAACTACCGCCACTCCTACTGCTACCAGTACTACTACCACATTACTTCATTTAGAACATTGAGAAGAAATTTGAACTAAATCAAAAGGCGCAATGTGCATATATATTGTCAAAAGAGCGTGTCTCAAGAATTGATTTGGATATTAAGTTGGAACTTTCAGAAAATACTTAAAGGGGATGATCATCTGACCAAAAGGTATTATGGGCGAGCTACCACTAATACTATTATCACTGCTGCATTTACTACTACTACTTCAACTACTACTTCTATTGCAACTAATTCTAAGGCTAAGAGCATTGAGATGAAATTTTCAAGAAGTATGTGAACATACAAGTTATCAAAAGGACATATCACCAATGTCATAGCAATGGCTAATTGTTACTGTCATTTTGTTAATGTCATAATTGTCATATCAGTGGTGTAGCAATGGCTAATTTAAGTTTAAACTTTAAGGACTTGATGCGATGGATTTTCTACTGACCAAAAGGCAATACGTTACTACTACTGTTGCTACTAGTACTAGTGCTATTACTATTAATGCTACTACTAGTACAATTATTACCAATACTACTACTGTGACTACTATTACAAATGCCTAAGGATATTAAGGTGAATTTTTCGGGTAATTTGAGGGGGAAGGTGAACTGAATCACAACTCACCGTCTGTATGCAGGTTGTCAAAAGGTTATATCAGCAATGACGCTAAGGGTATTAAGGTGAAACTTTTAGGGGGAGTTTCAATTATACGAAAAAACTGTACGTATGCAGGTTTTCAAAACGGCCTAAAAGTAATATCATTGACAGCACTGCTCTTTCATAACTAGTAATAACTCAAAAGAGTGCAAGTATATCTCGGTTATCAAAGAGCGCAAATAGAATTTTTGGGAATGATATAAGTTTTATTTTTTGGCCATCTTGAGGAGGCATAAAAATAAATTGAACAAAATTATTTGTCTCAGGGTTAAAAATGTTAAAAAAGATTCTTCAACATACAAGTAATAAGCCAGACTATAGATTCTTATAGCAAATTATAATAAACAAATTATATTACATATATTTTCTTGTGTACTTACTATAACATTGAAAATAAAAAGCTTTTAGCAATTAATATCATTATCTATCAAATATTCAGTTTAATTTTATAAGGTATTTCCAAGATTGTTCAAGACACATACAGTTTTCACTACAAATAAGGGTTTGACTACTGTCCGTTTCCCTAACTGTGAAAGTCTAAAGCCTACTGCGTATTTGGTGCTTTACTAAAACGAATTATATTACAAATATTTTCTTTTGCACTTATTACAACATTGAAAATAAAATGAAAATTGCAGTGAAATAAAATCTTAAGCTGATGAGCTTATAAAAATTCAGTTATAAAAATTTTAAAATATTCAGTTTCATTTTATTAGTTATTTCCAAGACTGTTCAGGGCACATATAATTTTCAGTAAAGCGCCAATGACACAATAGGTTTCATACTTAGGGAAGGGGCATTACCGTTAGGGAAGCGGGCAGTAGCCAAACTCTTGTTTGTAGTGACTTTTGTTCGTTTTAAGCTTGACTTGCATGTTCAATTTATGCTTTACTCGTTTTTAGATTTATTTACTCATTTGTATTAGTAGGCGACCTGATGTATGTTTGTTTGCTAAGATTGTTTATTTAATTTCTCTTCGTTTTGGGTTTTATTCATTCTTTAATAGTAAAAGATTTTTTTTGGTTTTACGCTTTATTTGCATATTCAATTTATTTTTTGTTGTTTTAAGATTTATTTATTCATTTATATGGTACCAGTTGTATGTTTGTTTGCCATGGTTGTCTATATAATTTCTGTAAGTTTTGTGTTTCACGTGTTCTTTAGTAATAATTTCTGGTTATTTTGAGTTTGAATCATTATAGATTTTTATTTCTACTGATCCTAAGCTTAATAAATAATTTCTTAGACCACACTGGCTAATCACGATAAAACATAAAATCACGAAGAGAGGAAGAAAAAGAGGACAATTAACAGCCAGTGAAAAAACACTGGTTTTCACTGGCTGTTAATTGTCCTCGTTTTCTTCCTTTCTTCGCGATTTTATGTTTTATCCTAAGCTTAATATGGCTTAAGAAGTTTTCCTTTGAAAAACTTCTTTATCGAAAAGTGTTTTATATAATTCTCGTTCGTTTTTTATGAAAAAAGTTTCAAGTTTTCAAAATTCCCTAGTCCCAACACCAAACATAAAAATTTCATCAACTAGTACCAAAGTAACAATATCAAAGTAAACAAAGTTTTAAAGTAATAATAAACAACTTCCATCAGTAAATCTATCAGTGGATTTACTTGCATCAGTAAATCCATGAGCAAAATCAGTAAATCCAAGTATCAAAGTAGGCGAAGTATAAAAGTAACAATAAGCAACTTGCATTACTCACAGCACTTTCCTGGGATCTGGAGTGGGGTTCAACCCCAGAAGTACAGTTATTTGGCCTTTGGACTATTTTTCTTCTTAAAAAAGGTCATTAAGAGCCATTTTTTGACTCTTAAAAAAGAACTGGAAGACAACCATGTCTTCCACAAAAACCTTATACGTTCACAATAGGCAGCTTGCAAAAGCTATAAACCTTGCCCCGGGGGCTCAGGGGGATTTTCCAGCCCCTAAGTTATAGTTATTTGAATTTTGGAATATTTAGAACAAAATCGCTATTTCAAAATTTTAATGGGATACCTTTGGGGAAAAAAAATTTGTGTCAGGGGGTGGGCTGGTTATTCTAAGGTCACTTTCAACTCTTAAAAAGGGCAAAATAAATTTCAATTTTCAAGCGAATGAGCCTCCTCCAAAGTTTATACGACCACACCTTCCATAGAAACCATATATGTTAACGATGAATAAGTAGCACAATTTATAGGCCTTTATCCGATGGCTGGAGGAGCGGGGGGTTCAACCCGGAACCATACTTATTTGACATTCGACTATTTTGAACAAAATTGCTAACTCAAAATTTAGATCTGATACATTTGAAGAAAAGAGGCCGTGGGGGGGGGGGGGGGCTTTTTGCCCTCCGAGCACTTCAGGTTCTTGAAAAGGAACTAGAACGTTCAATTTTCAATCAAATAAGCTTCCTCTAAAGTTTATACGACCTCCACTTCCATAAGAACCCGTATGCTCCTGAGGCATAATTTACAACCCTTGTCTAGTGTTCTAGGAATTAGAGTGCTCAAATATGGGGGGGGGACCATTTGCCCTTCAAGCACTTCAGACTCTTGAAAAGGAACTATAACTTTCTATTTTCAATCAAATAAGCTTCCTCCAAAGTTATTATAACCTCCACTTCCATAAGAGCCAGTATGCTCCTGAGGCATAACTTACAACCCTTTTCTAGTGCTCTAGGGATTGTGTTAACCCCGAAGGTATTGTAATATGATTTTTGGAGTTAATGGCTATCTTATAAATTAGATCAGATGCATTTTGGGAAAAGACGGTAGGGGCGTGGGCTATTTGCCCTCCGATTACTTTTGATTCTTAAAACGGGGAAATAGAAATTCCAATTTCCAATCAAATGAACCTCCTCCAAAGTCTATACGACCATTTCCTTCCATAAAACCGTATGCACCCACTGGGAATAACTTACAACCCTTAACCCCGGACTTTGCAGGGCTCTGTCACCCCCACAGGCATTTTTACATGATACATGAACTATTTTGAACAAAAAATGCCTATCTCAAGATTTCGACCGAATTAAAGTGGGGGAAAAGGACGGGGGGAGGAGGGGCTAGTTGCCCTCCGATCACTTTTGACTTTTAAAAAGGGAACTAGAACTTTCAATTTCAAATCAAATGAGCCCCCCTCTGATTTTAGAAGACCACTCCTTACACAAAAGCCTTATAAGCCCTGGGACATAACTTACTACACATGCCCCCGGGTTCTAGGGGGTTGTGTTGACCCCAGAGTCCTTGTTATCTGATATTTGAACTATTCTGAACAAAGTGGCTATCTCAAAATTTCGATAAGATGCATTTGGGAAAAAGAGTGGGGATGGGGCTAGTTAACCTTCGATCACTTCTGACTCTTAAACAGAGCACTAGGATTTCCGATTCCCAATCGAATGAGCCCCCTCCGAAGCTCATACGACCACTCTTTCCATATGAAGTACCTCTGGGGAAAAAAATTATAATAGTAATAAACATTGAAGCCTTATGGCCTTTACCATAGGCAACGTCATAGCGTCACCTCTGATTTTCCTTCTTTTGTGTTCTCTTTTTGTTGTTAAATAAACCGAGGAAAACTTAAGTTAATGTTGATATAATGCTATTATTTAGACTTGGGTCTTCCCACGCCAGCTGGTGCATAAGGCGAGAACGGTGCCTCTCCACGATGACTTCTCGAGTGCTGCAGACCAAATATCTTTCGAAGACGATCTCACTGACGACCAAAGATCCAACGTAGACAAAGTGATCAATCGTGGTAATATTAAAAGTTCCCAGTCATGAGCTCAAGACCAATAATAATATTGACTGTTAAAATTAAGTAATTTTATAAATGCAAGGGTGGCAACAGTCAGACTAATAACTACTTCATAGATGGGGTTACACTAGTCACAGGTCAAATGAACTTTCCAAAATAAATCGACAACCAACTCAATTGTGCCCAACTCTTTGTGCTCAGTCCTTCTAGGAGATTATTATGGACTTAAAATTACTATGTCACCAAAACTTTCAGATGGACATTAAAGATGGACTACAACCTGAATTAGGGTCGAGAAAGTTTTGTTACTGAAAATTTGTAAGTTCTTGCCCTTGACCGTATTTCCATTCTAGGTATGTACATTCTTGTTAGTGGAGAACCTGGATTTGCACTAAGCTGTCTGTATGGAGTAAATGAGCAACAGGTATCCCGTCTCAAAGATAAGTTGCAGCTACAGCTCATAATAGATCCTCCAAAGAAGATTAGTGACGGCTTGAAATATCAATTTATGATCACACCATTAAAACTTTTATCATTTCTCAATAGCGAATATGGAGCTGAAATTGTGTCTAGTGCCTGTGGGGAAAAAGAAATCAAATGGACTTTGAAAGTTGATGATATATGAAGGAACACAAGAACAACGTTCTCGTTTTATTATAATAAACTTAGTGGCTTTTTTTGCCAATAAAAAGGTCACTATTATCTTCAAGAAATAAGTTGTCTTTTACCGTTCTAATAAAGAGAGTAAAACGTCCTAATAGAAAATATAAAGCATGCATTTTGAATTATAATCACCAAAATATAATTCTTGTGCAGAATAAAAAAAGAAAATAGACATCAAGCCAACAAACCTAGCTTACGCATTTATTTTCTTTGAAACAAAGTTTTTCAGATGGAAGTAAAGAAAGAAGCTAAAACTTAAAACGAACAAAAAATTTTGCTTCCCCGCCTATGCAGCACATATTTATAAAGCTAGATCAAATAAACCGATTCTTTATGTTTCCCTATACTTGTCAAATTTTGAAATGATGATGCTCAATGAAACACGAAACAAAATATGGATTGTGTAGGATATAAACATATAGTACTTTTTCAAAGTAGGAAAATAAATTATTTTAGAATTTTTTTTTTGTATAATTCGAATTCACTTGATTTGTTACGACTTGTAGATTACTATTTTGTAGACGAATCTGCAGTAGAGGTGTCTGGGTAGTGCTAAGATTGTCGACTAATGTAAGAAATTTGCATTATAGCTATGAAGTTCTACGCACAATAGGTAAAATAACAGTATTTCAGGGGGTTTACATTATGGTTTGTTAGTTCTTGATCTCAAATTAATTAAAAAAAACTTTCACAAAATAAGTTTTTCAAAGAAAAGTAAAGAACTCCATTAAACAAAAAATGAGCAAAAATAAAATCAAATAACCTACCAAGCGTGAAATTGCCACAAATCAGCATCGATAAATAAATGAAACCCAAAACGAGCAGAAATTACATTAAATAACCGAGTCAAACTCAAAACGAGCAGAAATTAACATAAGTTGGGCTCAAAACCCCTATGCCTTCCCAAGGCCAGAACATAATTTGCCCTTTACTGAAAAAAATATAAATGTTTTTACTTTTATAACTTTATTAAATCAAATAAAATTAACATTTTGATTACTAAATATCAGTATATGTATATTAAACTGACAATGCACAATCATTTGTATTTGGAAATCAACTACGCTGAACAAAATGGCTACCTCAAAATTTTGATTGGATGTGTCTGGGGGGATTATGGGCGTGGGGGGGGGGGCTAGTTGCCCTCCAATCACTTTCGACTATTAAAACGGTCACTAGCCCTTTGAATTTCTAATCGAATGACCCTTTTTTGAAGTTTCCACGACAACGCCTTCTATAAAAACCTTATATGCACCAAGGGCATAACTTACCACCCTTGCCCTGAAGGCTGTGGGGGAGCTTCCTCCTCAAAAACATCATTTCTATCTGGAAATACACTACGCTGAACAAAATGGCTACATGAAAATTTTGATTGGATGGGTTTCGGGAAATGGTGGGCGTGGAAGGGGTGTTAGTTGCCTTCCAATCACTTTCGTCTATTAAAAAGGGCACAAGCCACTCCAATTTCCAATTGAATGTGCCCTTTTTGAAGTTTCTACGACTACTTCTTCGATACGAAGTGCCCTGGTCGAAAGGAAAAAAATAATGAATAATACATTGTGCCAACATCGTTCTTATATGCCCTCAGGGCATAAGTTAAAATCCTTGCCCCGAGAGTTGTGGGGGAGTGTCCTCCTTAAAAACATATTTTCTATCTGGAAATCAACTACGTTGAACAAAATGGCTATCTCAAATTTTGATTGGATGTGTTTCGGGGAATGATGGGCCTTGGGAGGGGGGGGGGGGCTAGTTTCCCTCCAATCACTTTTGAATATTAAAAAGGGCACTAGCCCTTTGAATTTCCAATCGACTGAGCCTTTTTTGAAGTTTTTACGACAACGCCTTCTATAAAAACCTTAAAATGCCCCCATGGCATAACTTACAACCCTTGCCCTGAAGGCTGTGGGGGAGTGTCCTCCTCAAACACATACTTTCTATCTGAAAAATAGACTACGCTGAACAAAATGGCTATCTCAAAATTTTGATTGGATGTGTTTTCGGGAAATGGTGGGCGTGAAGGGGTGTTAGTTGCCTTCCAGTCACTTTCGACTATTAAAAAGGACACAAGCCACTCCAATTTCCGATTGAATGAGTCCTTTTCGAAGTTTCTACGACAAGTTCTTTGATACGAAGTGCCCTGCTCTAAAGGAAAAAAAAATAACAAATAGTACATTGTGCCATTACCGTTCTTATATGCCCTCAGGGCATAACTTAAAACCCTTATCCCGAGGGTTGTTGGGAGTGTTCTCCTAAAAAACATATTTTCTATCTGGAAATCAGCTACGCTGAACAAAATGGCTATCTCAAAATTTTGATTGGATGTTTTTGGCGGAATGATGGGCGTGGGGGGTCTAGTTGCCCTCCAGTCACTTTTGACTATTAAAAAGGGCACTAGCCACTCCAATTTCCAATCGAATAATCCCTTTTCGAAGTTTCTACGACAACTCCTTCGATACGAAGTGCCTGGGCATGGAGAAAAAAATACATTGTGGAAACATCGTTCTTCACTTAGGCAACGCTATTGCGCTGCCTATGATAATAGTAAGTAGCATTTCCGCAGTCTTTAAATTGAATTTCCAAGTATTCATATTGCTAGCTATTGGTAATGGGACTCAGTAGACCAATGAGTTATTATATAAATCAGTCAGTCGGGTTTGTGTACTGCTTAAGAACTTTTCAGTACGAAGATATTTTTTCTTCAATTTCTCCAAGAGTTTGTGTTATATTGTAAAAAGTGGCGATATCGTAAGATTACTGTAAGAATATTGAGAGCTTTATAAATTTGTCTTGTATTTCTAAAGGCTGCTTAAGAACCTTTCGTTTTTTGTTATCAGTAAACCTCTAGTTCTCCGAAATTTCAAAAAAAAAAAAAAAAAAAAAAAAAAAAAAAAAAAAAAAAAAAAAAAAAAAAAAAAAAAAACAAACAAACAGAGAAACATCATAAGCATTTGCGCTAGTTTTATAAGTATGTGTTGCATAGGCTATGAAGCAGTAATTTGTGTTTTTTTTAAGTTTTCAACACCACTTTTTAGTTTCATCAGAAAAATTTGCCTTTTGTAAGTTAATTTTTACTCGTTTTTTACTTTTTTTTAGTATACTGCATGAACACAACAAAAGAATTTGTCAAATTTACGCAGTGATAGGAAAAGATCAGCACCAGTTTTATTAAAATACGGCAGTAAGTATTGGTTCAGGTCCTACCTTTCTAAAACTTTCCCATGAAATGTGTTTAACTTTGTCATATGGATAAGAATCTCAAAGCATATATACCGTTGACCTTGAGAAACCACAGATGGTAAGTTCAATTATTTATGAGCGATTCTTCTGTAATTGTATGGATAATTATGCAACATAGCGTTCACCTACTCAGGGCATCGGATCCGAAAAAGTTGCACAAAACCGAACACTTACAGCAAAAACCGGCATAGTCTATAAAAATGATGAAAAGGAAAAATAATCGGCTGGTCCCTTTGCCTATTTTATCTGTCCCTTGTTTCAACAATGGCTTTCCGACACACTTGCTTTTATATTTTTAAGGAAGTAATAGAGCCGGATGAACGGAACTTTCTGGAATTAGCTCGAAACATCACATCCATAAATCTCTGATAGTCTGAATGAGTCAACATTATGACAAATATTAATGGGATAACCTTTTCTAAAACCCCCCAACAGCTTAGTGTCATTTACGTTTTACTCAAAAGGAAATACGGTTTGAATAGTCTCTTTTTATTTGTCATTAATTAAAAAAACTTTTTCAACAAGATAAGTTTTTCAAAGAAAAGTAAAGAACTCCATTAAACCAAAAATGAGCAAAAATAAACTTAAACAGTTCGTGGTAACGAACTGTCAGTAAGGAGCAACCCCGCTCAATAGTAACCGAATCTCAAAAAACCAGAATTTTGATACCAATAGTTACATCAATAGAATCATATTTTTATTCTGATTTCAAATATATAAGTTTCATTAAGTTTAGTCTTACCCATCACAAGTTACGCGTCTGAGAAAATTAGCCTTATTTTCCAAAAAAGGGGGAAATACCCCCTAAAGTCATAGAACTTTAATGAAAAACACACCATCGAATTCAGTGTATCAGAGAAGCCTACTGTAGAAGTTTCAAGCTCCTATCTGCAAAAATGTGGAATTTTGTATTTTTTTGTCATAAGAAAGATTTATTTGTTTTTTTTATTATTTCCCCAGGGGTGATCGTATCGATCCAGAAGTCCTAGAATATCATAAGAGGGCTCATTTGAACGGAAATTAGAAGTTCTAGTGCCCTTTTTAAGTGAAACCAAAAAACTGGAGGGCAACTTGGCCCCCTCCCACGCTCATTTTTTTCACGAAGTCACCCAATCAAAATTTTGAGATAACCATTTTGTTCAGCATAGTCGAAAATCTAATAAATATATCTTTGAGAATGACTTAATCCCCCAACAGTACCCGGGGGAAGGGCTGCAAGTTATGAACTTTGCCCATTGTTTACATATAGTATTGGTTAATGGGAAGTATAATGACGTTTCAGGAGGGATTTTTTTTCTGGTAGGGGGGGGGTCGAAGGAGGGGGTTACAGAGGAGGATCCTTCCAAGGAGGATGTTTCCTTGGGGAAGGGACATTTCTAAGAAGGAGTGCCGGATTTCCCAGCTTTAATTAAAAAACGATAAGAAATTAAATAAAAAAAACAAGTTTTTTCAACTCAAAGTAAGGAGCAACATTAAGACTTAAAACAAACAAAAATTATTACGCGCATGAGGGGGTTCACCCCCTAGTGAATACCTCGCCCTTTTCGCTTAAGTTTTTTTTAGTACTTTCAAAAGAGCTATCTATTCTAATTAACCGGCTTTTGTGATTCGAACAAAATACAAACTTTAGCATAAAGAGCGAGGTATTGACTAGGGGGTAAATTCCCTAATATACGTAATAAAAACATACAAATATACAAGTTCGTTACGTAAGTTAATTCGTAAGTTACGTCTGAACAAAATTTCGAGAAAACCATTTTGCCAAAAAAAGTAAAACTAATATGCAAATTTCGTTTTAATTATTCATGTATGGTGAGCGAAAATCAAAGCTGCATTAATTCAAAACGTTCAGAAATTAAATAAAAAAACAAGTTTTTTTAACTGAAAGTAAGGAGTAACATTAAAACTTGAAACGAACAGAAATTATTCCGTATATAAAAGGGGCTGTCCCCTCCTCAACGCCTCGCTCTTTACGCTAAAGTTTGACTCTGTCACAAAACTTTATTTTTTAAAACAATAAACAAATTTAACGTAAAGAGCGAGGCGCTGAGGAGGGGACAGCCCTTTCATATACGGAATAATTTTTGTTCGTTTAAAGTTTTAATGTCACTCCTTACTTTCAGTTAAAAAAAACGTGTTTTTTTTTATTTAATAAATAACCGAGACAAACTCAAAACGAGCAGAAATTAACATGATCAAAACCCTTATGCATTCTTAAAGCCAGAACATCATTTCCATTTTACTGAAAAAAAATATAAATGTTTTCACTTTTGTAACTTTAATAAATCAAATAATATTAGCACTTTGATTAATAAATATCAGTATATGTATATTAAACTGACAATGCACATTCATTTGGAATTTTTTTCAGTAAGGGTCAAATTATGTTTTGGCTTTGGGAAGGCATAGGGGTTTAGAGACCTAATTTCCAGAACTTTCAACTACGTTGAAAAAATGGCTATCTCAAATTTGGATTATATGTGTTTGGGGAAATGGTGGGCGTAATAGGGGGGCTAGTTGCCCTCCAATTAAATGAGTCAATCAAATGAGCCCTGTTTGAAGTTTCTACGGCAACGCTTTCTATAAAAATATTACATGCCCCCAGGGCATAGCTTACAACCTCGTGAAGAAAATGTCTATCTCAAAAATTTTGATTGGATGTGTTTGGGGAAAAGGTGGGTGTGAGAGGGGGGTTAGTTGCCCTCAAATCACTTTTGGCTATTAAAAAGGGCACTAGCCCTCTGAATTTCCAATCGAATGAGCCCTTTTAGAATTTTCTACGACAAAATTTTTATAAAAACCTTATATGCCCCGGGGACATAACTTAAAACTCTTGCCCTGAGGGCTGTGGGGGGAGTGTCTTCCTCAAGAACATAATTTCTATCTGGAAATCAACTACGTTGAACAAAATGGCTATCTCAAAATTTTGATTGGATGTGTTAGGGGGAATGATGGGTGTGAAGGGAGGGGGGCTAGTTGGCCTCCAATCACTTTCGACTATTAAAAAGGGCACTAGCCTTTTTATCTTAGTCGACAGATGCATTAAATACCCGCATTTTCGTAGGACGGCTGACAAGAGGATTGCGCTAAATGTTACAAAGTCTTCCTAGGATGGATGTTGCCTTAAAAATTCTTGCGTTCATTTCGCTCTCAACTGATCCATCATTTGACAGAATGGAGCCAAGGTACGTGAAATCCTTTACGACTGCTTCTCAATTTTGGCATACTTTGACTGGGTTGTTGAGACAGTTGCGAATTAATACCTTACTCAGTTAATTTTCAACATGGCAAAACAGTCTTAAACATTTCCAATCATGGGTTAATCTTCTTGCGGAAAGGTATATAGATCAAAGGCGGATCTGGAACAAAATCCCGGGGGTCAATATGACAAGGACGCCAATAATTGACCAGAATGTCTAAGGCAATGTTGTGCGGCAAGGAACAGCTAAGGGTCAGAATAAAGGCCATACCCAGAGGGGGGTTAGGGGGGTTTGAACACCCCCCCCCCCCCAAAAAAAAAATGTTTGTTTGACTCGTACAAACGTAACAAAAATGGATATAAAAGTAGTGATCGATATAAAGGCGCAACGGAGGATTGCATAAAGCAAACGGGAATTGCATACAGTGAACAAACACGGTATATTATTGGACCTGTAATGCAACCAGACAGGTTATTCTAGGTTCAATACCCAAAACTAAAGACCTCGGTATAACGTGTTCAAAAGGTTTAATGGTCTTTTCTGTAAAAAAACTGGTTTCAGGCCAAGGGTAAATAAACATGTTTTTTCGTATAAATAATGTTTTTACTAAAGATACAGCCAAGCCGAGCATGTTTTTGAGTCAAAACCTGTCAAACACTCTAATAACCTATAGCCTCAAGGTATCTTGCATCTTGTTCAGAATTGATTGCATTATTAGCGGTATCTCATAATGATAAAAAGTTGTATCATTTGCGTAAACTAACTCAATTTTCGAAAAAGGTATTCCATTGGCATAACTCTGCTCTGAATGATCTTAATTGGTGATTGAATAATAAGGGTGAAACAGAGCTCGAGAATTATTTTAATTGGATTGCATGAAAGTGCTAAAAGGGTTAAACTGCTTACCACTTAAGGTAAGTCCACGGGGGGTGGTAAATTTTACGCAACTTAACATAAATTTGGAATAGCATCAATGGTATCAATCTATTGAAACAATTACTGCTGAAAAAGGTGATCATGGGACTTGACTGAGCTTTACTTATCAGTTAAGGTGATTCTGAAGAGGGTGGTAACTCTTACGCAACCTAACACAAATTTGGAATAAAATCAATGGTAACATTCTATTGAAACAATTACTGCTGACAAGGTGATCATGGGACTTGACTTAGCTTTACTTACCAGTTAAGGTAAGCCCGAGGGGGTGGTAACTCTTACGCAATTTAATATAAATTTGGAATAGCATCAATGGTATCAATCTATAGAAATAATTACTGCTAACAAGGTGATCATGGGACTTGACTTAGCTTTACTTCTTGGCTGTGTTCTGCATAATAGATAACTACCATTTGAACAGTGTTGCTAACATAAAATATGGTTTAGCATTGGGGCATGCAAAAAAGTTGAAACTAATAGAGTCATAGGCACAAAGACGACCTTATGCCTTGACCTAGCTTTACTTCTCGACTGTGTTCGGTATAATACACAATAACCATTTGAGCAGTCTTGTCAATATACAATATGCTTTAAAATTGTAGTACACTAAAATTTGATACTGATAAGGATGTAGATGCCAAGAAAAGAATTTTCATAAAGAAATTCAGAACAATCCTTAGAAATCCTTAGAAATCAACTAGTGAGATGATTATGGATTTGAACCATCAAGGACCGCAACCATCAATGACCATAACCAACAAGGACCTCAACCTCCAAGGGTCCCCTATCCCCAACCTCCAAGGGGCCCCCTCCTCCAGCTTTTTGGGGCCCCTCCCCCCATTTTTATACTTTTTTGAACTTTTTTTATTATTATTTTTTAACATGGTATTTTTTTCAACTTTTTTTGCATGTCTTAGAATAAGATAAAACATACTTAAAACATAAAAAATTCACATTTCATATTTTCTAAATTCAAAATGAGAATGATACAGAAATGTTAGTCGTGACTTTTACTATTAGAAAAATAATGATTGTAGTAGCACTTTTTGTGCTACTACAATCTTTTATCAACAAATTCTTTTATCAAGTTCCTTTGTCGGTCATATCAGATAACATTCACAAAATCTAAGTATCAGAGTGAGTAAATTCTTTATCATCGTCTTTTGTCAGATACGCCTGATAAAATTGAGAAAATCTAAGCATCAGAGTGAACAAATTCTTTATCAATGTCCCTTGACGGATACGTTTGATAACATTGACAAAATCTAAGTATCAGAGTGAATACATTCTTATTAACATTCTTTATCAACATCATTTGTCGGATACGTCAAATAAAATTGTCAAATTTTAAGTATCAGCGTGAACAAATTCCTTATCAACATCCTATGATATGTTGTCTTTCCTATTCTTTATCGTCGTCTTTAACATCCTATGCTTTATCATCGTCTTTTGTCAGATACACCTGGTAAAATTCAGAAAATCTAAGCAACAAAGTGAACAAATTCCTTATCAATGTCCCTTGACGGATACGTTTGATAATATTGACAAAATCTAAGTATCAGAGTGAATACATTCTTTATTAACATTCTTTACCAACATCATTTGTCGGATACGTCGGATAAAATTGAAAAATTCTAAGAATCAGAGGGAACAAATTCTTTATCAACATCCTATGATGGATACGTCGGATAACATTATAAAAATCTAAGCATCAGAATGATTAAATTCGAATGAACCCTTTCCGAAGTTTCTACGACCAATTCTTCGATACGAAGTGCTCTGGTCTAAAGGAAAAAAATAAGAAATAATATAATGTGCCAACATCGGTCTTATATGCCTCCAGGGCATAGCTTAAAACCCTTGCCCAGAGTATTTTGAGTAGGGAGAGGAGTGCCAGTCATGACAGGGCACCTCTACTGCCATCTATAACCAGTCTAACTGTACAAGATCACGCGTCTCTTTCTAGGCCTGTTCGCTCGTTATGTTTTTTCTTGGTTATGTTTGTTGCTTATGTTAATGTTGTTTCATGGTTATGTTTTGTTGATGGTTATGTTGTTTGATGTTTGTATGCCTATCCAATCCGAACAGAAGTTTACAACATTGCCAGATAAGAGCGAGTCTAACGAGACAGGATCACGTGTCTTTTTCTAGGTCAATCAGAGGCTCAGAAGCTACAGAAGGGAGTTTACAACATTGCCAGATAAGAGCGAGTCTAACGGGACAAGATCACTTGTCTCTTTCTAGGCCAATTAGGGACTTAGAATACAGGTGGAATTATTATTATTTCGAAGTCTTTATAAGGGAACTTGGCATAAATGTTAGAATAACACCACTAGTATCGATCTTTGGAAACGGCTAACGGTGACAAGAACATTTTGCGACTTAGCTTGGCTTTACTCCACGGTCATGTTCGGTATAATACACAAATACCATTGAGCAGTGTTGTCAATATAAAATATGCAATAAAAGAGATCGAAATTTTTGACTTAACGCTAAAAAGTTGAAAGTAATAGACTCATCAAGATGACATGATTTTACTTCTCGACTGTGGTCGCTATAATAGACATGTACACAATATTGGATTAGTGAGAGAATTATGAGTATGAACCATCAATAACTCTAACCACAATGGGCCTCAACCTCCAGGGGCCACCTCTCCCCAACCCCCAAGACCTCTTTCCTACCATTCCAAATTTTTTTGAGGACACCACCCAGTTTTCAATATAGAGGCTCAAATTAAGAGATAAAATGTGTAAAAAAAAGTTAGCAGTACGTCAACATTGACCTCATCTTTCATGATTTAGACAAGCGAATGCTTTGAACATCCAATTCTGTTACTTTTTACGTAACATTTTCAAATATGGCATTTAGAATGTTACCCCATTTTTTTTAAGCCCCCCCCCATGACCTAAAATGTTTTCCCATTATGACTTTTGTATTTACGAACCTTAGCACATCAGCTATTCATGCAAAAATCCACCAATAAAATCATTTTTAAAAGAAATTACCAGCACTTTAAAATTATACACTTCGAAACCTTTATTTTGACCGACTAATTTAAACGGTTATAAATGCGATATATATTGAAGTCGTTCGTGAAACGTTGAATCTTTCTTTGTTCCCTAATAAAATTTAATTCATCTGTGTTGTAAGAATCAGACCAAATGTTTAGGGAATGATCAACAAGAGATGTAACAACACCTCCTTTAACTTGTGGGGGATGGGTGATTGGATTTAAAATGTACTTATCAATTATTTTGTGAGGGTTTTTTGTAAATTTTAAAATCCAGTTTATCAATGCTACGAATAATTAATACACCCAGAAACGATCATTTATTTGTATTTTCAGTTTCTAAGGTAAATTGTAAATTTCTGTTTATATGTATTGAGGTGATCTAGAAAGCACCGATGTTCACTTTCCCCATAATTCCAGAGCGATGTCACATCATCCATATAACGCCCCCAATAGACATGTTTTAAAAAAATATGAATTTAAGGTCCAATTTTTAAGGTGTTCTACATAAATGTTCGTTAATAATCCGAATAGTGGTGCTCCCATTGGGAGACCATTTTTTTTATTGATAAAAAGAATTAATTACGGAACTGAAAATACATTAAACACTTATTACAAATTTTGACTAGGGGGGCTTAAGTTTTTCCACTAAATCTAACGAATTACATATATGCGATCAAGGAGGCACACTTGTGCCTCTTTAAAGAGGCGACTCACCACAATGTTAAGCGATTTCCGGTCCTAGCGGTCGCAGAGAGACGGCGGTGATCGCGTTTTGCAGCCTAAACTCAAACTAAGAAACATGCAAAATTTCACCCCCTCCAACTTTATCTTCATGGGGGAAAAGTGGGCCAGAAGTTTCGACCCTCCCACCACAGCCCCCCTTTAACCTTGTCCGATCGGGCAACAAAATTTAGAGAATAAGTTTTCCTAGGGCCTGGGAGCTTATCCTCAAAGTTTCAGCTCAATCCGATCACTCCTTCCCTGTTTTCCAAAAAACCAAATATAGCCACTTAATGTTCATCAAATTATTTTTTTTTTTATCAGCCACGCCTACAGGCCACAGTTGGCAACGGATCCAGGTGAATGAGGACTCATTCGAACCGGAATTCAATCTGTTAGGGTCTTTCGATATTTTCAGACCGACAAATTATACCCCAAATTTACATTTACGAAAAACCTCGTTTTCCTATAAAAGCCCATGTTAATTTTTGAAATTCCTAAAGCATAGTATTTCATTATTAAACTAGATCAAAATAGTCCTCTTAACCTGACAAGACCGACTGCAAGCTTCCAAAAATTCCAGCTCTTTCCCAGAAGTTTTTTTTGTCGAAAAACGAAAATCTTACTTTGTATTTGCTTGCGTCGAAAATAGATTGCAGAGGCTAAAAATAATTTAAAAAGAGTCTCTGATAGTATAGTGGTCACTATTCCTGTCTGTCATGCGGAAGACCCGGGTTCGATTTCCCGTCAGAGTAAATTTTTTATATATTGAATTTAAAGTAGTATCTCTTAAATTTAAAGTTTAAAAAAGAAACTGAGTTTCTTTTTCAAATCCGATATATTAAATCCTTCGACTCAACAGGCGTCTCCAGAAGAACATCACAGTCGGCCTTCAGCTTACAGGTAAGTCTCCACTGCTTTGATAACATGCCGTATACCCGCATGCTCGAAGAAAAGTTGAAAAAAGAAAATCTTACTGTGCATTTGATTTGAGTATTCAGGAAGTTAGCCTTAACACAAGATTCTTCAAAAGCGAGGGGTTTGGGGAGCGTCAGCCCCCCAACTTTAACTCCTGACACGATCAGCTAACAGTTAGTCAAGCAATAATAAGTAATAAACTGCACAAAAACGTGCAGAAATTATTTGAAAAAACTACGTTTTCTAAAGAGTTAAAGGGGCTGAGTCAAAAGTTCGAACCTTAAAACGTACAGGGATTAGGAGGTACAGTTGGGGGGCTGCAGCCCCCCAAACCCCCCGCTTTTCCGGCCTCTTTTGTTAAGGTTTTTTAAGTCCTGTAGCCTGCAATCAGTTGGTCGTACCAACACCAATGAAACTGTTTCAATGGCATTTTTTTTAAGTCTTCAGAGAATTTTGCAGTGACAACTCAGTCTTTTACAGTTATAAATACAAACTTGTCTCTGTACCAGGTATAGTTATGTATTCAGTGTGATTATGTATGATGGAAAAATAGATGAACCCGAACCCACCTGAACCTAAGCTGCTTGTTTATGCTGAGCCCTTCTTCTGTTCCCTATTTTTTCTGTTCAAAATTGTTAAGTTCATCACCTTATAGCTTGTTATCGGTAAGGGGAAAATCTCCTGTAAAAAAATCCAGCAAAAGCTCAGTACTGTTTCTAATCAAAGAGATGCAATAGGATGTTCTTACGGTAAAAAATTCAAGCAGATTTCGTTCGTGTTGCAAAGCATTTCTTTGCAAGGGAAAAAAGCGGGGGTTGAGGGGGGCGGCAGATCCCCAAAATAAAAATCTTAACAAACAAGGCTGCAAAAGCGGGGGGTTTGTTATCGGTTAGGGGAAAATCTCCAGTAAAAAAATCCAGCAAACAAGCTCAGTACTGTTTCTAATCAAAGAGATGCAATAGGATGTTCTTACGGTAAAAAATTCAAGCAGATTTCGTTCGTGTTGCAAAGCATTTCTTTGCAAGGGAAAAAAGCGGGGGTTGAGGGGGGCGGCAGATCCCCAAAATAAAAATCTTAACAAACAAGGCTGCAAAATCGGGGGGTTTGGGGGGCGGTAGCCCCCCCCCCCCAACTGTACCTCCTAATCCCTGTACGTTTTAAGGTTCGAACTTGTGACTCAGCCTCTTTAACTCTTTAGAAAATGTAATATTTTTCAAATAATTTTTGAGAATAAAGCAAAGGTTTGAAGGCTCTACATAACCACTTTCCAAATATCGGAAGCATAGGTCTTTCATACAAGCTACAATTGACCTTAAGGAATACATTGTTTATGAAATTTTGATAAACCGTAAAATTTTGGGTCAAGAGCTACCCCAGGGATGCATTTTAGGTTACTTTTTTTTCTCAAAATGGCATGAAATATGCTAGCGGCTGTACTAGTTCACTTTAAGCCTATTTTTTCCTATTCTTTTATTATTTTTGTGACTCGAGTTCAGAAGGACATTTGAGGTGACTTTTTTTTAAGATGAGTTTGAAAAAAGAATAAATAGAGTTATTAATTGAAATGAAGGCAGATAGTTTGTCACTGTGCCAAAGACTCTTAGAAAGGACCCTAGAACTTTTAATTTTGTGTCGAATTAGCCTCTTTAAATGTTTCAAAGATATTTCTAGCTATTATAGAGTGATGCTGCCTATGACATTGCTTATACGCCTTCTTGAAACCAGCGTGTATACAGTTTTTTCGTTTATTGGAACGCTCCCTAAACGTTTCCTAGAAGTTTCACCTTAATGCTCTAAGCGTCATTAGTTACAGCAACTGTAGTTGTAATACTAAAAGCATACACATAATGCTTTCTGGCTACTTCAAATCCTCCCACAACTTACTCTTAAAGATCTAACTTAATAATATATATTGTTATTGGGATTTTCTAAACGAAGCCATAATTTGACATGCTCAATATTCCTAAAGACATAGTTGCCGGACCATTCTACTATACTGAACAAAAATAGTTGTCTTAAATTTGAAAAAGATGTGTCTGGGAAATAAACTGGCTTGAGAGACGGGTTGATCCCCCTAATTTTGAATCGAATTAGTTTCTTAAATGTTTCAAAGATATCTCTAGCTATTATAGAGTGATGTTGCCTATGATATTGCTTATATGCCCTTTTGAAAACCAGCGTGTATACAATTTCTTCTTTTAATTGGAAAACTGAATAAACGTTTCCTAGAAAACAAAGTGGCGCAACCCAGGACACATTTTTCAGCAAAAATATCAAAACACGCAAAGGAAGGGAAATTCTATTTCAAGAAATTCTTGCCCCCCGCACATCCCGCGCGATGTGGGGGAGTTTGGTCAGTGTTGTCTCATTCCAGGGACGGAATCTGATCATCCCAGCGCAATTCAGGGGGTTTGCTCACTGTTGAATTTTTCTAAAGAGACGGAATCCGAGCTTCGGCTAGGTGATAAAAGATGCTAAATACGGTCTCGCTCGAGATAATTTAAAGGTAGTAATAATAGAGAAATTATCTTTGAGTTTCTACAGCAACCCTATAACGTCAGAACATCCCTGTGCGAGCAGAGTAGATGTCCAATCCGATAAAAAAGTATACTTATGGTCCAGAGCGGAATTGTGCAACGAAATAGTTTTCACACTAGCACCAGCTCTCCACACGAACCCCCACCCCCCCCCCCCCCCCCCCTTGAAAACAGAGAAGCCCCCTTTTTTCTTTACTATTGTTAGATACTCTAAGCATTTCACCTCACAATGTTACACTATAAATACTCTAAGACATCCCCTCTCATCACCCCATCTCCCCAAAAACACTTTTCTGACATTTCACGCTAAAAATTGTATTTTCAAGTCATTCATTCGGGCTTTCGCAAGCAATTGAGCCCACAGTGTAGCACTATAACTACTCTAAGACACCCCTCTGCCATCACCACATACCCCCAGCCACAGACACTTTCTTAGAAGTAGCATTTTTTCGTTATGATGACAACTTATTTGTTAGAAGTAACAAACTTTCTAACTTAAACTAACCAAGAGTTCTATGACTCCTCCCCACAATGAATTCGATGGGTTTTATGACTCTCCCAAACAATGAATTCAGATGGTCTTAGGACTCCTCCCCCTAGACTTAAGTCTTTCTAACCTTGAGCAAAGATATAAGAGTTTGACAAAGTACTTATCTGCTCAAACATTACATCAATAGCCTCCAGAATGATAGGACTAAATGAAACAGAATTAATTGGTTTGAAAAAATCATCATGTGGTGTTATATTTGAATGTGAATTTTTATTATTTTCAATGGAACTTGAAGAAATTGCATGCTAACATTGGATGGTGAACTATAACTTGTTTGATTATGACAAAAGCTTATGGAGTACTGCATTACGCCATATAAACAGACTGGGATTCTACGATAGAGTGATTACATGATAAAATAAAAGTGGTCAAGAACTGAAAAATATTCAGGAAGAATTCAGTGAAATTTGTAGATTCTTCGGGCTGAAGAACTTTATGTAAAGGGTAATGTACCTACAGATAAATTTTTGATTCGAAACTGTGATCCTAGGATTCCACTTTTGAATTTAGAAGAATTTAAGTGTCCTAAATTTGAAGGGATTTACCACCATCCTGACGAGGAGGTTAGGTTCTTCGCACAGCGATTACCTAGGGACATACCTGATCGTGATAAGTGCATAAGACATGGTAAAAAGTATTCTATATCAAGAGATCCTCGTCTGTGGATGTTTAACAGTGAACTTTAAGTACTATTTTTTATGTAAATATGTATTTTTCAAAATCATTTAATATGTTTAAGCAATAGATATCTTAAGCCTCAACCGTCTTTATTCTTTAGAATAGTTCATCACCGTCAAATTATGGCCATAGACCCATCCTCTCCTGCTGCCAATCCTTCAGTTAGCCTGGATAGCACCACTAGCATCGAAGTTGTCCAAAGGTTCACCTACCTGGGCTCCATAATTTCTTCAGATGGCTCGCTTTTTTCTGAACTACAAGCGAGAATATCCAAAGCGTCTTCTGCCATGGGCAGACTGAACCGTCACTCTGCGAAAAACCGAACATCGAAAACCGTCGCACAACGAAGCTGCGGATTTTCAACGCCCTCATCGGCTCTGTGATGCTCTATGGAGCTGAGACGTGGCAAGCTTCAGCCGCAACCCTCAAGGCAATTGATGTCTTTCAGTCGAAGAGCCTGAGGAGGATCGAAGGTCTACGATGGTTCGACTTTGTCAGCAATGAGAAGCTGCTGCAGCTCACCAAGCAGTCTCGGTTTTCGACCCAAGCAGCCGAGCGAACACTACGATGGTTCGGACACCTACTTCGAATGCCTCCACACATACCTGCGAAAACGATCCATGACTTCGACCCTGTCAAAGTCGGTTGGAAGCGACCTCGCGGCCGACCGAAGAAACGATGGTCTGACAGCCTGTCCGAGTTCCTGGCGATGGCAAATATCAGGTTGAGTGATGTGCAAACGCTTGCCATGGACCGAAGTGGATGGAGGAGGCAGACGTCACTCTCTACGCCGAGCAGCGCCCGGCAGGAGACATAAGTCAAGTCAAGTCAAGTCAAAATTATACTTTCAGATTCAACATGTCAGGGAACACACTTTCAGGTTCAGCATGTTGGAGAACCATAAATGGTCATCTCTAAAAAAGGTAAGTTAACCTTAAAAGGTTAAAGAATTTCTCTGAAATTACACTTTCAGATTCACCATGTAAGGGAACACACTTTCGGTTCAACATTTCGGAGCCTAAATGGTCATCCATAAAAAGGTAAGTTAACCATAAAAGGTTAAAGAACTTCTCTGAAATTACACTTTCAGATCCAGCATATCGGAGAAGTTCTACATTACTTTTCAACTTCATGTATATCCCAACACCAAATTTTCACAATGAAAAATAAATATGTAACAGATCAATTCTATTTTTTTTTCCTGAGAAAATAAAAAGGTTCCAATTCACTTCCCATTTTTCTCAAAGAGATGAAAAAATTTAAAGTTCTGTTCCTAATTTATCGTAGAAGATAGAAAAAGTTATACTTTGAACGTGAATAGAACTTGAACATTTGCACTTCTTCGAGAAAACTCAGAATTAAAATGTAGGTCCTTATCTTCATGGCGAATATTCACGATCAAAGTATAACTTTTTCTATCTTCTACGAAAAATTTGGAACAGAACTTTAAATTTTTTCATCTCTTTGAGAAAAATCGGAACTGAAATTGAGAAAATTTAGAATTAAAGTGAAAATTTTTATCTTCATGGAAAATATTCACAATCGTAGCATAACTTTTCCTATTTTCTACGGAAAAATTTAGAACAGAACTTTAAATTTGTTATGTTTTTTGAGAAATTACGAACTGAAGTGGAAGCTTTTTTCATTTTCTTTGGTAAAGTTCAGAATTCAGCTAACTTTTTCTCTTCTTTAAAAAAATTCAGAAGAGAACTTGAACATTTTTGCCCTTCTTCGAGAAAACTTAGAATTAAAGTGGAGATCCTTATCTTCATTATCGAATATTCACGATAGAAGCATAAATTTTTGTATCTACAATAAATTTGGAACAGACTTTAAATTTTTTCATCCCTTTGAGAAAAATTGGAAGTGAAGTAGAACCTTTTTATTTTCTCAGGAAAAAATTAGAATTGATCTGTAATATATTTCTTTTTCATTGTGAAAATTTGGTGTTGGGATAAAAATGAAGTTGAAAATTAATTTAGAACTTCTCCGATATGCTGGATCTGAAAGTGGAATTTCAGAGAAATTCCTTAACCTTTTATGGTTAACTTACCTTTTTTATGGATGACCATCTAGGGTTCTCCAACTTGGTGAACCTGAAAGTGTGTTCCCTGACATTTTGAATTTGAAAGTGTAATTTCAGAAAAATTCTTTAACCTTTTAAGGTTAACTTACCTTTTTTAGAGATGACCATTTATGGTTCTCCAACATGCTGAACCTGAAAGTGTGTTCCCTGACATGTTGAATCTGAAAGTATAATTTTCATGGTTATGACTATTCTAAGGAATAAAGACGGTCGAGGCTAAGATATTTGTTGTTTAAACATATTAAAATGATTTTGAAAAATACATATTTACATAAAAAATAGTACTTAAGGTTCACTGTTAAACATCCACAGACGAGGATCTCTTGATATACTCGTAGAATACTTTTTACCATGTCTTATGCACTTATCACGATCAGATATGTCCCTAGGTAACCACTGTGCGAAGAACCTAACCTCCTCGTCAGGATGGTGAAAAGTCCCTTCACATTTAGGACACTTAAATTCTTCTAAACTGAAAAGTGGAATCCTAGGATCATAGTTTCGGATTAAAACTTTATCTGTAGCTACATTACCCTTTACATAAAGTGCTTTAACCCCGAAAAATCTGCAAAATTTCAC
The DNA here is from genome assembly GCA_027921565.1 of Artemia sinica. Classification (NCBI taxonomy): domain Eukaryota; kingdom Metazoa; phylum Arthropoda; class Branchiopoda; order Anostraca; family Artemiidae; genus Artemia; species Artemia sinica. The sequence goes on from CM051258.1 coordinate 44,908,101, forward strand.
TGACTTCTTCCTGAACATTTTTCAGTTCTTGACCATTTTTACTATATGATGTAATCACTATATCGTAGAATCCCAGTCTGCTTATATGGCGTAATGTAGGACTCCATAAGCTTTTATCATAATCAAACAAGTGATAGTTCACCATCCAATGATAGAATGCAATTTCTTCAAGTTTCATTGACAATAATAAAAATGCACATTCAAACATAACACCACATGATGTTTTTTTCAAACCAATAAATTCTTTGTCACATAGTTCTATCATTCTGGAGGCTATTAATGTAATGTTTGAGCAGAGAAGTACTTCGTCAAACTTTTATATCTTTATTCAAGGTTAGAAAGACTTAAGACTAGGGGGAGGAGTCCTAAGACCATCTGGATTCATTGTGTGGGAGAGTCATACAACCCATCGAATTCATTGTGGGGAGGAGTCATAAAACTCTTGGTTAGTTTTAAGGTAGAAATTTTTTTACTTCTAACAGATAAGTTGTCAATCATCATAAGGAAAAAATCCTACTTCTAAGAAAGTGAACTTGAAAATAAAATGTTTAGCGAAAAATGTCGGAAAAGTGTTTTTGGGGAGCTGGGGTGATGAGAGGGGACGTCTTGAGTATTTATAGTGTAACATTGTGAGGTGAAATGCTTAGGGTATCTAACAATAGTAAAGAAAAAAGTGGGGCTTCTCTGTTTTCAAAGGGGGTTGGGGGGAGAGTTGTCGAGTGGAGAGCTGGTGCTAGTGTGAAAACTGTGTCGTAGCACAATTCCACTCTGGACCATAATTATTTTTTTTTATCGGGTCGGAAATCTACTCTACTTGCACAGGGATGTTCTGACGTTATAGGGTTGATGTAGAAACTCAAAGATAATTTCCCTATTATTACTACCTTTAAATTATCTCGAGCGAGACCGTTTTTAGCCTCTTTTATCACCTAGCCGAAGCTCGGATTCCGTCTCCCCGGAACGATTCAACAGTGAGAAAACCCCCCTGAATCGCGTTGGGATGATCGGATTCCGTCCCTGGAATGAGACAAAACTGACCGAATTCCCCCAAATCGCACGGGGTGTGCGGGGGGCAAGAATTTCTTGAAATAGAATTTCCCTTCCTTTGCGTGTTTTGATATTTTTGCTGAAAAATGTGTCCTGGGTTGCGCCACTTTGGTTTTCTAGGAAACGTCTAGGGAGCGTTCCAATTAAACGAAAAAACTGCATACACGCGGGTTTTCAAAAAGACATATAAGCAATATCATAGGCAGCATCACTCTATAATAGCTAGAAATATCTTTGAAACATTTAAAGAAACTAATTCGATTCACAATTAAAAGTTCTAGGGTCCTTTCTATGGGGTAAAAGAGATTGGATGGGGATCAGCCCGTCTCTCAAGCCAGTTTATTTCCCAGACATATCTTTTTAAAATTTAAGACAACTATTTTTGTTCAGTATAGTAGAATGGTCCGGCAACTATGTCTTTAGGAATATTGAGCATGTCAAATTATGGTTTCGTTAAGAAAATCCCAATAACAATATATATTATTAAGTTAAATCTTTAAGAGTAAGTTTTGGAAGGATTTGAGATAGCCAGAAAGCATTATGTGTATGCTTTTAGTACTACTACTACAGTTGTTGTAACTACTGACGATTAGAGTATTGAGGTGAAACTTCTAGGAAACGTTTAGCGAGTGTTCCAATTAAACGAAAAAAACTGTATACATGCTGGTTTTCAAAAAGGCATATAAGCAATATCATAGGCAGCATCACTCTATAATAGCTAGAAATATCTTTGAAACATTTAAAGAAGCTAATTCGATTCAAAATTAAAAGTTCTAGGGTACTTTCTAAGACTCTTTGGCACAGTGACAAACTATCTGCCTTCATTTCAATTAATAACTCTATTTATTCTTGTTTCAAACTCATCTTAAAAATAAAACATCACCTCAAATGTCCTTCTGAACTCAAGTAACAAAAATAATAAAATAATATAGAAAATAGGCTTAAAGTAAACGAGTACAGCCGCTAGCATATTTCATGCCTTTTTGAGAAAAAAGTAACCGAAAATGCATCCCTGGGGTAGCTCTTGACCCAAAGTTTTACGGTTTATCGAAATTACGTAAACAATGTATTACCTTAAGGTCAATTGTAGCATGTATGAAAGCCCCATACTTCCGATATTTGGAAAGTGGTTATGTAGAGCCTTCAAACCTTTGCTTTATTCTGAAAAATCGTACATATGTGATTCGTTAGATTTAGTGAGAAAAACTTAAGCCCCACTAGTCAAAATTTGTAATAAGTATTCAATGTATTTTCAGTTCCGTAATTAGTTCTTTTTATCAATAAAAAAATGGTCTCCCAGAGCACCACTATCCGGATTATTAACGAACATTCATGTAGAAAACCTTGAAAATTGGACCATAAATTCATATTTTTTAAAACATGTCTATTGGGGGTGTTATATGTATTATGTCATATCGCTCTGGAATTATGGGGAAATTGAACTTAGGTGCTTTCTAGATCACCTCAATACATATAAACAGAAATTTACAATTTACCTTAGAAACTGAAAATGCAAATAAATGATCGTTTCTGGATGTATTAATTATTCGTAGCATGATAAACTGGATTTTACAATTTACAGAAAACCCTCACAAAATAATTGATAACTACATTTTCAATCCAATCACCCCTCCCCCACAAGTTAAAGGAGGTGTTGTTACATCACTTGTTGATCATTCCCTAAACATTTGCTCTGAATTTTACAACACAGATGAATTAAATTTTATTAGGGAACAAAGAAGATTCAACGTTTCACGAACGACATCAATCTATATCGCATTTCTAACCGTTTAAATTAGTCGGTCAAAATGTGCTTTGAAAATATAGGTTTCGAAGTGTATAATTTTAAAGTGCTGGAAATTTCTTTTAAAAGTGATTTTTACTGGTGGATATTTGCATGAATAGCTGACGCGCTAAGGTTGGTAAATACAAAAGTCATAATGGAGAAACATTTTAGGTCATGGGGGGACTTTAAAAAAAGGGGTAACATTCTAAATGCCATATTTGAAAATGTAGGTAAAAAGTAACAGAATTGGATGTTCAAAGCATTCGCTTGTCTAAATCCTGAAAGATGAGGTCAATGTTGACGTTCTGCTAACTTTTTCTTACACATTTTTAACTCTTAATTTGAGCCTCTATATTGAAAACTGGGTGGTGTCCTCATAAAAAAAGTTGGAATGGTGGGAAGGGGGTCTTCGGGGTTGGGAAGAGGTGGCCCCTGGAGGTTGAGGTCCATTGTGGTTAGAGTCATTGATGGTTCATACTCATAATTCTCTCAATAATCCAATATTGTGTACATGTCTATTATAGCGACCACAGTCGATAAGTAAAATCATGTCATCTTGATGAGTTTTTACTTTCAATTTTTTAGCGTTAAGTCAAAAATTTCGACCTCTTTTATTGCATATTTTATATTGACAACACTGCTCGATGGTATTTGTGCATTATACTGAACACAACCGTGGAGTAAAGCCAAGTTAAGTCGCAAAATCTTCTTGTCACCGTTAGCCGTTTCCAAAGATTGATACTAGTGCTGTTATTCTAACATTTATGCCAAGTTGCGTTATAAAGACTTCGAAATAATAATAATTCCACCAGTATTCTATGTCCCTGATTGGCCTAGAAAGACATATGTGATCTTGTCCCGTTAGACTCGCTCTTATCTGGCAATGTTGTAATTTTCTGTTCGGATTGGATAGGCATAGAAACATCAAACAACATAACGATCAACAAAACATAACCATGAAACAACATTAACATAACCAACAAATATAACCAAGAAACAACATAACGAGCGAACGGGCGTAGGAAGAGACATGTGATCTTGTACAGTTAGTCTGGTTATAGATGGCAGCAGATGTGCCCCGTCATGACTGGCACTCCTCTCCCTACTGCTGTGGGGGAGTGACCTCCTCAAAAACATATTTTCTATGTGGAAATCAACTACGCTGAACAAAATGGCCATCTTAAAATTTTGACTGGATGTGTTTGGAGAATTAGTGGGCGTGGAAGGGGTGTTAGTTGCCTTCCAATCACTTTTGACTATTAAAAAGGGCAATAGCCACTCCAATGGCCAATCAAATGAGCCCTTTTCAAAGTTTCTACGACAGCTCCTTCGATACGAAGTGCCCTGGTATGGAAAAAAATAATAGTACATTGTGCCAACATCGTTCTTTACTTAGGCAGCGCTATTGCGCTGTCTATGATTGTCACCGAAACATATCATCAGCTATGAAATACATTTCGGCTAATTGACCTTTTTCTAAAATTCTCCACTGCCTTTGAAATTCACAGTAATCAAACAGTTCAAGGAGCGACCCGGCTCAATATTAACCAGAAATCTAAAAATCAAAGTTCGATATCAATAGGTACATCAAAAGAATCAGCTTATTATGCTGATCCCAAATATACAATATTCATGAACTTTAGTGTTATTCATCAAACATTACAAAACTGAAAAAATTTGCTTGATTTTACAAAAAGGGGGACAAACCTCATAAATGTCAGAAATATTTTAATGAAAATTTGCCATCAGATTAAACGTATCAGAGAAACCTACTGTAGAAGTTATAAGCTCCTATATACAAAAATGTGGCATTATGCTATTTTTGCCAGGACAAAGATTACGAATGCGTGTTCATTTGTTTTGTTTTTCCTATGGGTGATCGTATCCAAATAATAGTCCTTGAACATCAGGGGAAGAAGCATTCGAAAGGAAATTTAAAATTCTAGTGTCCTTTTTAACTGACCAAAAATATTGGATGGCAACTAGAGTAGGGAAGCCCTTTCGACTCCTACGAGAACACATGTGCTGCCATCTATAATCGAGTCTAACGCTGACAGGTTATAATTTATTCATGGTTTATTGATTGAATCTAACGGATCCATGACACCTACGGGAACTAGATTTCTGTGAAATTTATTTGCATAATCGAGGGGAATTTGATCCACGAAAGGGGAATTAAGAAAACAATATGGCTTCTTTGGTCTTTAGGTCTGAGAGATGAATGGTCTTTAGTGACAGAGATAAATTAATATTCCATTTTTTAAATATGGCTTCTCAGGTCATTAGGCTTAGCGATAAATTAATATTCTATCGAAGCCTTAATAGAGTAACCATGAACACCTTAGAGATGAAGAGATTAACGCGGGAATTTTTTCATAGGAATTTTAAATGTGACAGCACAGGAATGCCAAAACAAAAGGAACACGCAGAAATTACGTTTAGGGATTATTAGGCGAAACCGTTTGATACATTTTAGAAGATGATTTGGGTGAAACTCCGTGGTCGTTATAATACACAAGCTCCATTTGAACAGTGTTGTAAGTTCCCCTACCCTAACCCAAAGGGCCCCCTACCCCAACCCAAAAGGGTCCCCCTACCCCAACCCCAAAGGGCACCCCGGCTCCCAAAGGGCCCCCTACCCCCCCAGGCCCCCAAAGGGGCCCTCTCCCCCCTGGACCCCCAGAGGACCCCAAACCCCCCAGGCCCCCATAGGGGCTCCTTCCCCCCGGGCCCCCAAAGAGCCCCCCTTGGGCCCCCAAGAGAAAGACAGACACTTCAGACATACAAACAGAGAAAGACAAACACTTTAGAAATACAAACAGAGAAAGACAAGCACTTTATATATTAGACATACAAACAGAGAAAGACAGACACTTCAGACATACAAACCAACAATGACAAACACTTCAGACATACAAACAGAGAAAGACAAACTCTTTAGACATACAAACAGAGAAAGACAGACACTTCAGACATACACACAGAGAAAGACAAACACTTTAAACATACAAACAGAGAAAGACAAGTACTTTAGACATTAGACATACAAACCAACAAAGACAGACACTTCACACATACAAACCAACAAAGACATGGCACTTCAGACATACAAACCAACAAAGACCAACACTTCAGACATACAAACAGAGAAAAGACAGGCACTTTAGACATACAAACCAACAAAGACGGACACTTCACACATACAAACCAACAAATACAAACACTTTAAAAATACAAACAGAGAAAGAAATGCACTTTAGACATACAAACCAACAAAGACAGACACTTCAGACATACAAACCAACAAAGACAAACACTTCAGACATACAAACTAACAAAGACAAACACTTTAGACATACAAACAGAGAAAGACAGACACTTCAGACATACAAACAGAGAAAGAAAAACACTTTAGACATACAAACAGAGAAAGACATGCACTTTAGACATACAAACCAACAAAGACAGACACTTCAGACATACAAACCAACAAAGACAAACTCTTCAGACATACAAACAGAGAAAGACAGGCACTTTAGACATACAAACCAACAAAGGCAAACACTTCAGACATACAAACAGAGAAACACAGGCACTTTAGACATTCAAACCAACAAAGACAGACACTTCACACATACAAACCAACAAAGACAAACACTACAGACATACAAACAGAGAAAGACATGCACTTTAGATATACAAACCAACAAAGACAGACACCTCAGGCATACAAACCGACAAAAACTGATACTTTAACCATACAAAGCACAAAGACAGACACTTCAGACATACAAACCAACAAAGACAGACACTTCAGACATACAAACCAACAAAGACAAACACTTCAGACATACAAACAGAGAAAGACATGCACTTTAGACATACAAACCAACAAAGACAGACAGTGAGATATGCAAACACCTGCTCGGACACACAATCAAAAAGACCGAGAGTCACATACAAACATATTGATTCAAACATACAAACCGAGAAAAACAAACAGTTCAGATATACAAACCATCAAAGACAAACACTGGGACTTGCTAACACCAACCCTGACAAACAGACAAATAGAGTGAGAGACACATACAAATACATTGATTCAGACATACGAACCGAGAAAGACAGGCAGTTTGACAAGCAAACACACGCCCAAACATACACAGGCAAAGAGAGTGAGAAACACATACAAATACATAGATTCGGTCACACAAACCGAGAAAGACAGGCACTGGGATAAGCAAACACCTACCCGCACACACCGGCAAAGAGAGTGAGAAACACATACAAATACATAGATTTAGACACACAAACCGAGAAAGACATGCAGAAGAATGCACATGCAACTACAAAAAGTTGGGTCAATTTAGGTTAACATAGGCAAATGCAAAAAGTGGGGTTAATTTAGGTTAAATTAGAGCGGCGTGCCACTCTTAGGTGTGTGCGGGTAGGTGTTTGCTTATCCCAGTGCCTGTCTTTCTCGGTTTGTATGTCTAAAGTGTATGTCTTTCTCTGTTTGTACGTCTGAAGTGTTTGTCTTTGTTGGTTTGTATGTCTGAAGTGTCTGTCTTTGTTGGTTTGTATGTCTAAAGTGCCTGTCTTTCTCTGTTTGTATGTCTGAAGTGTTTGTCTTTGTTGGTTTATATGTCTGAAGTGCCTGCCTTTCTCTGTTTGTATGTCTGAAGTGTTTGTCTTTATGGGTTTGTATGTCTGAAGTGTCTGTCTTTCTCTGTTTGTATGTCTAAAAGGTTTGTCTTTCTCTGTTTGTATGTCTGAAGTGTTTGTCATTGTTGGTTTGTATGTCTGAAGTGTCTGTCTTTCTCTGTTTGTATGTCTAATGTATAAAGTGCTTGTCTTTCTCTGTTTGTATTTCTAAAGTGTTTATCTTTCTCTGTTTGTATGTCTGAAGTGTCTGTCTTTCTCTGTTTGTATGTCTAAAGTGTTTGTCTTTCTCTGTTTGTATGTCTGAAGTGTTTGTCTTTGTTGGTTTGTATGTCTGAAGTATTTGCCTTTGTTGGTTTGTATGTCTAAAGTGCCATGTCTTTCTCAGTTTGTATGTCTGAAGTGTTTGTCTTTGTTGGTTTGTATGTCTGAAGTGTCTGTCTTTGTTGGTTTGTATGTCTAAAGTGCCTGTCTTTCTCTGTTTGTATGTCTAAAGTGTTTTTCTTTCTCTGTTTGTATGTCTGAAGTGTCTGTCTTTCTCTGTTTGTATGTCTAAAGTATTTGTCTCTCTCTGTTTGTATGTCTGAAGTGTTTGTCTTTGTTGGTTTGTATGTCTGAAGTGTCTGTCTTTGTTGGTTTGTATGTCTAAAGTGCTTGTATTTCTCTGTTTGTATGTCTAAAGTATTTGTCTTTCTCTGTTTGTATGTCTAAAGTGTTTGTCTTTCTCTGTTTGTATATCTGAAGTGTTTGTCTTTGTTGGTTTGTATGTCTGAAGTGTCTGTCTTTGTTGGTTTGTATGTCTAAAGTGCCTGCCTTTCTATGTTTGTATGTCTGAAGTGTTTGTCTTTGTTGATTTGTATGTCTGAAGTGTCTGTCTTTGTTGGTTTGTATGTCTAAAGTGCCTGTCTTTCTCTTTTTGTATGTCTGAAGTGTTTGTCTTTGTTGGTTTGTATGTCTGAAGTATATCTGTTTGTTGGTTTGTATGTCTAAAGTGCTTGTCTTTCTCTGTTTGTATGTCTGAAGTGTTTGTCTTTGTTGGCTTGTATGTCTAAAGTGCTTGTCTTTCTCTGTTTCTATGTCTGAAGGGTTTGTCTTTGGTGGTTTGTATGTCTGAAGTGTTTGTCTTTGTTGGTTTGCATGTCTAAAGTGTTTGTCTTTCTCTGTTTGTATCTGAAGTGTTTGACTTTCTCTGTTTGTTTGTCTGAAGTGTTTGTTTTTGTTGGTTTGTATGTCTGAAGTGTCTGTCTTTGTCGATTTGTATGTCTAAAGTGCCTGTCTTTCTCTGTGTGTATGTCTGAAGTGTTTGTCTTTGTTGGTTTGTATGTCTGAAGAGTTTGTCTTTCTCTGTTTGTATGTCTGAAGTGTCTGTCTTTGTTGGTTTTTATGTCTAAAGTGTTTGTCTTTCTCTGTTTGTGTGTCTGAAGTGTTTGTCTTTGTTGGTTTGTATGTCTGAAGTGTCTGTCTTTGTTGGTTTGTATGTCTAAAGTGCCTGCCTTTCTATGTTTGTATGTCTGAAGTGTTTGTCTTTGTTGATTTGTATGTCTGAAGTGTCTTTCTTTGTTGGTTTGTATGTCTAAAGTGCCTGTCTTTCTCTTTTTGTATGTCTGAAGTGTTTGTCTTTGTTGGTTTATATGTCTGAAGTGTCTGTCTTGTTGGTTTGTATGTCTAAAGTGCCTGTCTTTCTCTTTTTGTATGTCTGAAGTGTTTGTCTTTGTTGGTTTGTATGTCTGAAGTGTCTGTGTTTGTTGGTTTGTATGTCTCAAGTGCTTGTCTTTCTCTGTTTGTATGTCTGAAGTGTTTTGTCTTTGTTGGCTTGTATGTCTAAAGTGCTTGTCTTTCTCTGTTTCTATGTCTGAAGGGTTTGTCTTTGTTGGTTTGTATGTCTGAAGTGTTTGTCTTTGTTGGTTTGCATGTCTAAAGTGTTTGTCTTTCTCTGTTTGTATCTGAAGTGTTTGACTTTCTCTGTTTGTTTGTCTGAAGTGTTTGTCTTTGTTGGTTTGTATGTCTGAAGTGTCTGTCTTTGTCGATTTGTATGTCTAAAGTGCCTGTCTTTCTCTGTTTGTATGTCTGAAGTGTTTGTCTTTCTCTGTTTGTATGTCTGAAGTGTCTGTCTTTGTTGGTTTTTTATGTCTAAAGTGTTTGTCTTTCTCTGTTTTTATGTCTAAAGTGTGTGTCTTTCTCTGTTTGTATGTTTGAATTTTTTGTCTTGGTTGGTTTGTATGTCCGAATTTTTGTCTTTGTTGTTTGTATGTCTAAAGTACCTGTCTTTCTCTGTTTGTATGTTTGAAGTGTTTGTTTTTGTTGGTTTGTATGTCTGAAGTGTCTGTCTTTGTTGGTTTGCATGTCTGAAGTGTCTGTCTTTGCTGGTTTGTATGTCTAAAGTGCCTGTCTTTCTCTGTTTGCATGTCTGAAGTGTTTGTCTTTGTTAATTTGTATGTCTGAAGTGTCTGTCTTTGTTGGTTTGTATGTCTAAAGTGCCTGTCTTTCTCTGTTTGCAGGTATGTCTGAAATGTTTGTTTTTGTTGGTTTGTATGTCTGAAGAGTCTGTCTTTGTTGGTTTGTATGTCTAAAGTGTCTGTCTTTCTCTGTTTGTATGTCTGAAGTGTTTGTCTTTGTTGGTTTGTATGTCTGAAGTGTCTGTCTTTGTTGGTTTGTATGTCTGAAGTGTCTGTCTTTGTTCGTTTGTATGTCTAAAGTGCCTGCCTTTCTATGTTTGTATGTCTGAAGTGTTTGTCTTTGTTGATTTGTATGTCTGAAGTGTCTGTCTTTGTTGGTTTGTATGTCTAAAGTGCCTGTCTTTCTCTGTTTGTATGTCTGAAGTGTTTGTCTTTGTTGGTTTATATGTCTGAAGTTTCTGTCTTTGTTGGTTTGTATGTCTAAAGTGCCTGTCTTTCTCTGTTTGTATGTCTGAAGTGTTTGTCTTTGTTTGTTTGTATGTCTGAAGTGTCTGTCTTTGTTGGTTTGTATGTCTAAAGTGCTTGCCTTTCTCTGTTTTTATGTCTGAAGCGTTTGTCTTTGTTGGCTTGTATGTCTAAAGTGCTTGTCTTTCTCTGTTTCTATGTCTGAAGGGTTTGTCTTTGTTGGTTTGTATGTCTGAAGTGTTTGTCTTTGTTGGTTTGCATGTCTAAAGTGTTTGTCTTTCTCTGTTTGTATGTCTGAAGTGTTTGTCTTTGTTGGTTTGTATGTCCAAAGTGTCTGTCTTTCTCTGTTTGTATGTCTGAAGTATCTGTCTTTGTTGATTTTTATGTCTAAAGTGTTTGTCTTTCTCTGTTTGTATGTCTAAAGTGTGTGTCTTTCTCTGTTTGTATGTTTAAGTTTTTTGTCTTTGTTGGTTTGTATGTCTGATGTGTCTGTCTTTGTTGGTTTGTATGTCTAAAGTACCTGTCTTTCTCTGTTTGTATGTTTGAAGTGTTTGTCTTTGTTGGTTTGTATGTCTGAAGTGTCTGTCTTTGTTGGTTTGTATGTCTAAAGTGCCTGTGTTTATCTGTTTGTATGTCTGAAGTGTTTGTCTTTGTTGGTTTGAATGTCTGAAATGCCTGTCTTTGTTGGTTTGTATGTCTAAAGTGCCTGTCTTTCTCTGTTTGTATGTCTGAAGTGATTGTCTTTGTCAGTTTGTATGTCTAAAGTGTCTGTCGTTCTCTGTTTGTATGTCTGAAGTGTCTGTCTTTGTTGTTTTTATGTCTAAAGTGTTTGTGTTTCTCTGTTTGTATGTCTAAGGTGCATGTCTTTCTCTGTTTGTATGTCTGAAGTATTTGTCTTTGTTGGTTTGTATGTCTGAAGTGCCTGTCTTTCTCTGTTTGTATGTCTAAAGTGCCTGTCTTTCTCTGTTTGTATGTCTGAAGTGTTTGTCTTTATGGGTTTGTATGTCTGAAGTGTTTGTCTTTGTTGGTTTGTATGTCTATAGTGTCTGTCTTTGTTGCTTTGTATGTCTAAAGTGTTTGTCTTTCTCTGTTTGTACGTCTGAAGTGTTTGTCTTTGTTGGTTTGTATGTCTGAAGTGTCTGTCTTTGTTGGTTTGTATGTCTAAAGTGCCTGTCTTTCTCTGTTTGTATGTCTGAAGTGTTTGTCTTTGTTGGTTTGTATGTCTGAAGTGTCTGTCTTTGTTGGTTTTTATGTCTAAAGTGCATGTCTTTCTCTGTTTGTATGTCTGAAAAGTTTGCTTTTGTTGGTTTGTATGTCTGAAGAGTCTGTCTTTGTTGGTTTGTATGTCTAAAGTGTCTGTCTTTCTCTGTTTGTATGTCTGAAGTGTTTGTCTTTGTTGGTTTGTATGTCTGAAGTGTTTGTCTTTGTTGGTTTGTATGTCCTAAAGTTCCTGTCTTTCTCTGTTTGTATGTTGGTGAAAAGGATGGGTACTTCAACTTGTAAATTGGTTTAGGAGGGACATTAAGAAAAGAACTTGTTCTGAAATAATATAAAAATGCATTTTTGAAAAGTATTGCTTGGTGTGGGGTATGCAAAAAGCCGTAAGGTAAAGTTGTGTGTGAAAAGGATGAGTACTTCAACTTGTAAAATGGGTTTAGGAGGGACATTACATAAGAACTTGTTCTGAAAAGATATAATAAAGCCTTTGAAAAGTATTGCTTGGTGTTGGGGTATTTTAAAAGTTGTAAAGTAAAGTTGTGAGTGAAAAGGATGAGTACTTCAACTTGTAAAATGGGTTTAAGAGGGATATTAAGAAAGGAACTTGTTCTGAAAAGATATAATAAAGCCTTTTGAAATGTGGGGGCCCTTCTGTGTTTCAAGTGCACAAAAAAAAGTATTAAAAAATGGGGAGGGGGGATCTTTGGGGTCCAGGGGGAAGGGGTGCCTCTGGGGGCCTGGGGGGGATGTGGGCCCTCTGGGGGCCCATGGGGGAGGGGCCACTTTGGGGCCCGGGGGAGGGGGTACTTTGTGGGCCCGGGGGGATGGGGGCCCTTTGGGGGCCCGGGGGGAGGGGGCCCTTTAGGGTTGGGGTAGGGGGACCTTTGGGTTGGGGTGGGGGACCTTACAACACTGTTCAAATGGAGCTTGTGTATTATAAAGACCACGGAGTTTCACCCAAATCATCTTCTAAAATGTCTCAAACGGTTTCGCCCAAATAATCCCTAAACGTAATTTCTGCGTTTTCCTTTTGTTTTGGCATCCCTGCGCTGTCACATTTGAAATTCCCATGAAAAAATTCCCGAGTTAATCTCTTCATCTCTAAGGTGTTCATGGTTACTCTATTAAGGCTTCGATAGAATATTAATTTATCGCTAAGCATAATGACCTGAGAAGCCATATTTAAAAAATAGAATATTAATTTATCTCTGTCACTAAAGACCATTTATCTCTCAGACCTAAAGACCGAAGAAGCCATATTGTTTCTTAATTCCCCTTTCGTGGATCAACAATTCCCTCGATTATGCAAATCAATTTCTCAGAAATCTAGTTCCCCTTGGTGTCATTGACCCGTTAGAGTCGATCAATAATCCATGAATAAATTATAACCTGTCAGCGTTAGACTCGATTATAGATGGCAGCACATGTGTTCTCGTAGGAGTCGAAAGGGCTTCCCTACTAACTAGTCCCCTTCCACGACCTTTTTTCTCCGAAGCTATGCAACCAACATTTGAGATAGTCATTTTGTTCAGTATAGTCGAAAGATCAAATAGCTATGTCTTTAGGGGTAAAAAGACCCTCCACAGTCCGCGGGGAGAGGCCTGTAAGTTATGAAATTCTGCCCATTGTTTACGTATAGTATTTGTTATTGGGAAATATACAGACATTGACATTTTTCATGGGAGGGATTTTGTGCTTGGGGTGAGTTCCATAGGAAGAATTTTCCGTTGGGAGGAAAATATCTGGAGGTTGAACTTTCCAGGGGAAATTTTACACTGGGGCGTTTGACAGAATTCCTTTATGAAATCTTTTTATTTGTCTTACTTTCTCTTTGCCAGCTCAATTTTGCATGTGTAGATGTTCTTGGGTATGCCGACTTAATTTGTTTTCAGAAAATTTTCCCAGACTCTCATAACAGCTGCTACGTTTGTTGGTTAGCCTTGTCCCTTTTTGAAGACGCTGCTGGAAACGAACTTTTTCTATACTTGCCCTAGTTCTTTCTGACTCTCTGCAGCTTGCCCCATTCAAGTGCTGGAGCAGAGAGACGTTCTTGATTTTGCTGGTCATCAAAACCAAAAACTGGAATAGGCTACATTTCTCGAGTGTTTCGTCCCTGATGAAAACGAAGCAACTTGTTCTCAGGTCGTCAAGTGGAGTACATGACTGGGTGATCCCTAGCGATTTGACTCGGGCTATCAAGAAATGGAAACAAGTAGATCCCCTCAGTCAGAATTTGACACTAGTGGATACTTTAAATTCGGCTGAGGCTGAGGACGATTTAAAGTCTTTTAAGTGCGACTTTTTTTTAATTGTGACTACAAATTTTTCTTCTTACTTTTCAATTTGTATGGTTTGCCTGACCTGAAGAATATTAACACAATTATTTTTTTTAAACTAATTATTGTATGTTATTTAAGTTTTCTTTTTCTTGGCAGCCCTAATCCAATTTGAGGGGCACTTTTTAATTTACATATTTTTACCGGTAGCCGATTACGTCATTTCCGTTTTGAAGTGACATAGATTGTATTGTTTTGATTCCGTTGAATACGAACGAGAGAGAATCCAGAAGAAATCAGTTCAAAAAAAAATCCTAAATTAATTGCTTTAAAATTTGCCAGAAATCTTTGTAAGCAGCTTATCCCTTATTTAAAGACCAGCCCAAATAGTGTTTTAAAAGTGGCAAATTTCCTCGTAAAAAAGCAAAATTGAAGGGTTTAGATTTCAAACCTAAAAACGGAAACTGGGGGACACATTTCGAAGGCCGTCACTTTCAAACACATCTCAGATTCTAAGCACTCCATCGCCTGACTTGCTTCGTGAATATGAGTTGTAGCTGTTTTTCTTCGTTGATTGTTTTTTAATTTTTCAATTAATCAGAATTTTATAACGTGAAGACCATTGATAAATTTAAAGCCTGGCTTCACCAGCACGATTTCCAGAATCGAAAGTTCTAGACTATTGTTTGACGTCTTGGATACACCGAATCTGTAATATGAAGCCTATCCAGCAGTACATTCAAATGATAAAAAAAAGGATTTTTGAAGTAATAGGTTTCCGGAATTTTCAATCATACTATGAAAACGAAAGAAAAGAAGAAAAGAGAAAAAAAAGAAAAAAAGAAAAAGATTTTGGAATTATCCTCTTATTGTAAAAATCGATGGTTAAGCGTGCGGCTACCGCTGCACGGGCAAAAATTTTTTTTAGCATTTAGTAAAAACAGATGCGATTTATTAAATTTTTCCTCTCAGATTTAGTATATTCTTCCACGCCAGGATGGCAACCCTGAACAGGTAGTCTTTAAAATTTCTTCTGCTTTTTTTTTTTTTTTTTTTTTTTTTTTTTTTTTTTTTTATATATATATATATATATATAATCACAGAGGTCTGTTATCTTAAGACAGTAAACACTTCGAATCAAAGGAACTGGCCAAGCTCTATTTACTTTAAATTGCAGCTGGGATCAATCTAAGGATTTCTCCTTGTAGAGCTCGGAATGATGACTTCAGTATGATGACTTCGGTACTCCATCTTCGATAGCATTCCATTTGAATTTACACTGAACGGATTTGGCAGTAACTATTCTTTAGATAATTAATTAAAAAAAAGTTTTCCGAAAAATAAGTTTTTCAAAGAAAAGTAAAGGCCATTTTAAACTTAAGCTCAGGAGATACAAATACCTGTTAAAATTCAAACTCAAAACGACCAGAAATTACTATTAAAGAATAAATGAAACCCAAAAACGAACAGAAATTAAATAAACAATTATAGCAAAAAACATACAACAAGTAATAATATAAATGAGTAAAAGGATCTTAAAGCGAGTAATTAGTAGAGGTGACCCTAAAGCCCCCCACGAGAACACCCTGCTGCCACCTATAACTTTTTGCATCCCAAATATGGGCATAGAGTCCCTAGAGAGAACACGTGGTTAATGGGGTCAATGACCTCTTTCTCCAGGTGTGTTTTTGGCACGCTCTCAGCGAATGTTATGATCCCAGAATTTGGAACACCTGTGCGGTCGACCTCAATTCACCTATCGTGAATCAATAATTCCCCTTAGAAACAACAAATTAATTCCCCTTTCTTGACAGATCAATCAACCAATGACATCATCTGTCAGACTTTAAAAATTTTCGCCTAGAAACGATTCTCCAGGAATAGATCCAAGTCATTAATGTCTTTGCCTCGGAAACAACTCTTTTGGTCGAACTCCAAAGGATATTAATAACCAAACGCCATGGAAACAATTCTCCATGAAACATCTTAGCGATGAATTGTTTTAGCGCGGGAAAGAGTTTACTAGTAATTTGAAATGCATTAGCGCAGAGATGCCAAAAACAAAAGGAACACGCTGAATTACGTTTAGGGATTAATTGGGCGAAACTGTTTTAGACAGGTTATGGGATTATTTCGGCGAAACATTTAGAAACATTTTAAAAGATGATTTTTGAAGAATTTGCGGTTGAGGTTTTGAGTGTGGTCGTTATAATACACAAGTTTCATTTGAACAGTGTTGTGAGGTCCTCTACCCCAACCCCAAAGGGTTCCAGTCCCTCTACCCCCAACCCCGAAGGAAGCCAACGGTCCTCAAAGGTCCACTGGGCTCCCAAAGGGCCCCCCGGCCCTCAAGGTTCCCCAGACCCCCCCCCCCCGGCGCCCAAAAGGGCCCCTCCCCCCTTTGGCCCCCCAAAGGGGCCCCTCTCCCTCCATCTCCTCCCTCCTCATCCCCTTCCCATCCCCTCCTCCCTCCTCATCCCCTTCCCATCCCCTCCTCCCCCTCCCCTCCCCTCCCCTCCTCCTCCCCTCCTCCTCCTCCTCCCTCCTCCTCCTCCTCCCCCTCCTCCCCTCCCCTTCCCTCCTCCATTTTTTATACTTTTTTTTGCATTGAGACACAGAACGACCCCCTCCCCCCCGGCCCCTCCCCCCTCCAAAGGTCTGATTTTTCAAAGTTCATTTTGAATTTCCTTCGTTGAAATGCAAGAGTTGGAATGTTTCAGTAGTGTTTGGTTGTGGTTTACCTTGTCACAGTTACATTTTTTTGATTTTTCAAAGTTCATTTTGAATTTCTTTTGTTGAAAGGCAAGAGTTGGAATATTTCAGTAGTGTTGTTGTGGTTTACCTTGTCACAGTTACATTTTCTTGATTTTTCAAAGTTCATTTTGAATTTCTTTCATTGAAATGCAAGAGTTGGAATATTTTAGTAGTGTGTTGGTTTACCTTGTCACAGTTACATTTTCTTGATTTTTCAAAGTTCATTTTCAATTTCTTTCATTGAAATGCAAGAGTTGGAATATTTCAGTAGTGTTTGGTTGTGGTTTACCTTGTCACAGTTTCTTGATTTTTCAAAGTTCATTTTGAATTTCTTTCATTGATATGTAAGAGTTGGAATATTTCAGTAGTGTTTGGTTGTGGTTTACCTTGTCACAGTTACATTTTCTTGATTTTTCAAAGTTCATTTTGAATTTCTTTCGTTGAAATGCAAGAGTTGGAATATTTCAGTAGTGTTTGGTTGTGGTTTACCTTGTCACAGTTACATTTTCTTAATTTTTCAAAGTTCATTTTGAATTTCTTTCGTTGGAATGCAAGAGTTGGAATATTTCAGTAGTGTTTCGTTGTGGTTTACCTTGTCACAGTTACATTTTCTTGATTTTTCAAAGTTCATTTTGAATTTCTTTCATTGAAATGTAAGAGTTGGAATATTTCAGTAGTGTTTGGTTGTGGTTTACCTTGTCACAGTTACATTTTCTTGATTTTTCAAAGTTCATTTGAATTTCTTTCGTTGAAATGCAAGAGTTGGAATATTTCAGTAGTGTTTGGTTGTGGTTTACATTGTCACACTTACATTTTCTTGATTTTTCAAAGTTCATTTTGAATTTCTTTCGTTGAAATGCAAGAGTTGGAATATTTTAGTAGTGTTTGGTTGTGGTTTACCTTGTCACAGTTACATTTTCTTGATTTTTCAAAGTTCATTTTGAATTTCTTTCGTTGAAATGCAAGAGTTGGAATATTTCACTAGTGTTTGGTAGTGGTTTACCCTGTCACAGTTACATTTTCTTGATTTTTCAAAGTTCATTTTGAATTTTTTTCGTTGAAATGCAAGAGTTGGAATATTTCAGTAGTGTTTGGTTGTGGTTTACCTTGTCACAGTTACATTTTCTTGATTTTTCAAAGTTCATTTTGAATTTCCTTCGTTGAAATGCAAGAGTTGGAATATTTCAGTAGTGTTTGGTTGTGGTTTACCGTGTCACAGTTACATTTTCTTGATTTTTCAAAGTTCATTTCGAATTTCTTTCATTGAAATGCAAGAGTTGGAATATTTCAGTAGTGTTTGGTTGTGGTTTACCTTGTCACAGTTACATTTTCTGGATTTTTCAAAGTTCATTTTGAATTTCCTTCGTTGAAATGCAAGAGTTGGAATATTTCAGTAGTGTTTGGTTGTGGTTTACCGTGTCACAGTTACATTTTCTTGATTTTTCAAAGTTCATTTCGAATTTCTTTCGTTGAAATGCAAGAGTTGGAATATTTCAGTAGTGTTTGGTTGTGGTTTACCTTGTCACAGTTACATTTTCTGGATTTTTCAAAGTTCATTTTGAATTTCCTTTGTTGAAATGCAAGAGTTGGAATATTTCAGTAGTGTTTGGTTGTGGTTTACCGTGTCACAGTTACATTTTCTTGATTTTTCAAAGTTCATTTCGAATTTCTTTCGTTGAAATGCAAGAGTTGGAATATTTCAGTAGTGTTTGGTTGTGGTTACCTTGTCACAGTTACATTTTCCTGATTTTTCAAAGTTCATTTTGAATTTCTTTCATTGAAATGCAAGAGTTGGAATATTTCAGTAGTGTTTGGTTGTGGTTTACCTTGTCACAGTTACATTTTCTTGATTTTTCAAAGTTCATTTTGAATTTCTTTCGTTGAAATGCAAGAGTTGGAATATTTCAGTAGTGTGCTGTTGTAGTTTACCATGTCACAGTTATAGTCCCTTAATTTTTCAAAGTTCATTTTGAATTTCTTTTGTTGAAATGCAAGAGTTGGAATATTTCAGTAGTGTGCTGTTGTAGTTTACCATGTCACAGTTACAGTCCCTTAATTTTTCAAAGTTCATTTTGAATTTTTTTTCGTTGAAATGCAAGAATTGGAATATTTCAGTAGTGTTTGGTTGTGGTTTACCGTGTCACAGTTACATTTTCTTGATTTTTCAAAGTTCATTTTGAATTTCCTTCGTTGAAATGCAAGAGTTGGAATATTTCAGTAGTGTTTGGTTGTGGTTTACCGTGTCACAGTTACATTTTCTTGATTTTTCAAAGTTCATCTCGAATTTCTTTCGTTGAAATGCAAGAGTTGGAATATTTCAGTAGTGTTTGGTTGTGGTTTACCTTGTCACAGTTACATTTTCTTGATTTTTCAAAGTTCATTTGAATTTCCTTCGTTGAAATGCAAGAGTTGGAATATTTCAGTAGTGTTTGGTTGTGGTTTACCGTGTCACAGTTACATTTTCTTGATTTTTCAAAGTTCATTTCGAATTTCTTTCGTTGAAATGCAGGAGTTGGAATATTTAGTAGTGTTTGGTTTACCTTGTCACAGTTACATTTTCTTGATTTTTCAAAGTTCATTTTGAATTTCTTTCATTGAAATGCAAGAGTTGGAATATTTCAGTAGTGTTTGGTTGTGGTTTACCTTGTCACAGTTACATTTTCTTGATTTTTCAAAGTTCATTTTGAATTTCTTTCATTGAAATGTAAGAGTTGGAATATTTCAGTAGTGTTTGGTTGTGGTTTACCTTGTCACAGTTACATTTTCTTGATTTTTCAAAGTTCATTTTGAATTTTTTTAGTTGAAATGCAAGAGTTGGAATATTTCAGTAGTGTTTGGTTGTGGTTTACCTTGTCACAGTTACATTTTCTTGATTTTTTCAAAGTTCATTTTGAATTTCTTCTTTTGAAATGCAAGAGTTGGAATATTTCAGTAGTGTTTGGTTGTGGTTTACCGTGTCACAGTTACATTTTCTTGATTTTTCAAAGTTCATTTTGAATTTCCTTTCGTTGAAATGCAAGAGTTGGAATATTTCAGTAGTGTTTGGTTGTGGTTTACCGTGTCACAGTTACATTTTATTTCAGTGATTTTTCAAAGTTCATTTTGAATTTCTTTCGTTGAAATGCAAGAGTTGGAAATGCAAGAGTGAAATTTGGAATAGTTGTTTTTTTCAGTAGTGTTTGGTTGTGGTTTACCTTGTCACAGTTACATTTTCTTAATTTTTCAAAGTTCATTTTGAATTTCTTTCGTTGGAATGCAAGAGTTGGAATATTTCAGTAGTGTTTCGTTGTGGTTTACCTTGTCACAGTTACATTTTCTTGATTTTTCAAAGTTCATTTTGAATTTCTTTCATTGAAATGTAAGAGTTGGAATATTTCAGTAGTGTTTGGTTGTGGTTTACCTTGTCACAGTTACATTTTCTTGATTTTTCAAAGTTCATTTGAATTTCTTTCGTTGAAATGCAAGAGTTGGAATATTTCAGTAGTGTTTGGTTGTGGTTTACATTGTCACACTTACATTTTCTTGATTTTTCAAAGTTCATTTTTGAATTTCTTTCGTTGAAATGCAAGAGTTGGAATATTTTAGTAGTGTTTGGTTGTGGTTTACCTTGTCACAGTTACATTTTCTTGATTTTTCAAAGTTCATTTTGAATTTCTTTCGCTGAAATGCAAGAGTTGGAATATTTCACTAGTGTTTGGTAGTGGTTTACCCTGTCACAGTTACATTTTCTTGATTTTTCAAAGTTCATTTTGAATTTTTTTCGTTGAAATGCAAGAGTTGGAATATTTCAGTAGTGTTTGGTTGTGGTTTACCTTGTCACAGTTACATTTTCTTGATTTTTCAAAGTTCATTTTGAATTTCCTTCGTTGAAATGCAAGAGTTGGAATATTTCAGTAGTGTTTGGTTGTGGTTTACCGTGTCACAGTTACATTTTCTTGATTTTTCAAAGTTCATTTCGAATTTCTTTCATTGAAATGCAAGAGTTGGAATATTTCAGTAGTGTTTGGTTGTGGTTTACCTTGTCACAGTTACATTTTCTGGATTTTTCAAAGTTCATTTTGAATTTCCTTCGTTGAAATGCAAGAGTTGGAATATTTCAGTAGTGTTTGGTTGTGGTTTACCGTGTCACAGTTACATTTTCTTGATTTTTCAAAGTTCATTTCGAATTTCTTTCGTTGAAATGCAAGAGTTGGAATATTTCAGTAGTGTTTGGTTGTGGTTTACCTTGTCACAGTTACATTTTCCTGATTTTTCAAAGTTCATTTTGAATTTCTTTCATTGAAATGCAAGAGTTGGAATATTTCAGTAGTGTTTGGTTGTGGTTTACCTTGTCACAGTTACATTTTCTTGATTTTTCAAAGTTCATTTTGAATTTCTTTCGTTGAAATGCAAGAGTTGGAATATTTCAGTAGTGTGCTGTTGTAGTTTACCATGTCACAGTTACAGTCCCTTAATTTTTCAAAGTTCATTTTGAATTTCTTTCGTTGAAATGCAAGAGTTGGAATATTTCAGTAGTGTGCTGTTGTAGTTTACCATGTCACAGTTACAGTCCCTTAATTTTTCAAAGTTCATTTTGAATTTTTTTTCGTTGAAATGCAAGAGTTGGAATATTTCAGTAGTGTTTGGTTGTGGTTTACCGTGTCACAGTTACATTTTCTTGATTTTTCAAAGTTCATTATGAATTTCCTTCGTTGAAATGCAAGAGTTGGAATATTTCAGTAGTGTTTGGTTGTGGTTTACCGTGTCACAGTTACATTTTCTTGATTTTTCAAAGTTCATTTCGAATTTCTTTCGTTGAAATGCAAGAGTTGGAATATTTCAGTAGTGTTTGGTTGTGGTTTACCTTGTCACAGTTACATTTTCTTGATTTTTCAAAGTTCATTTGAATTTCCTTCGTTGAAATGCAAGAGTTGGAATATTTCAGTAGTGTTTGGTTGTGGGTTTACCGTGTCACAGTTACATTTTCTTGATTTTTCAAAGTTCATTTTGAATTTCTTTCGTTGAAATGCAGGAGTTGGAATATTTTAGTAGTGTTTGGTGTACCTTGTTACAGTTACATTTTCTTGATTTTTCAAAGTTCATTTTGAATTTCTTTCATTGAAATGCAAGAGTTGGAATATTTCAGTAGTGTTTGGTTGTGGTTTACCTTGTCACAGTTACATTTTCTTGATTTTTCAAAGTTCATTTTGAATTTCTTTCATTGAAATGTAAGAGTTGGAATATTTCAGTAGTGTTTGGTTGTGGTTTACCTTGTCACAGTTACATTTTCTTGATTTTTCAAAGTTCATTTTGAATTTCTTTCGTTGAAATGCAAGAGTTGGAATATTTCAGTAGTGTTTCGTTGTGGTTTACCTTGTCACAGTTACATTTTCTTGATTTTTCAAAGTTCATTTTGAATTTCTTTCATTGAAATGCAAGAGTTGGAATATTTCAGTAGTGTTTGGTTGTGGTTTACCTTGTCACAGTTACATTTTCTGGATTTTTCAAAGTTCATTTTGAATTTCTTTCATTGAAATGCAAGAGTTGGAATATTTCAGTAGTGTTTGGTTGTGGTTTACCTTGTCACAGTTACATTTTCCTGATTTTTCAAAGTTCATTTTGAATTTCTTTCGTTGAAATGCAAGATTTGGAATATTTCAGTAGTGTTTGGTTGCGGTTTACCGTGTCACAGTTACATTTTCTTGATTTTTCAAAGTTCATTTTGAATTTCTTTCGTTGAAATGCAAGAGTTGGAATATTTCAGTTGTGTTTCGTTGCGGTTTACCTTGTCACAGTTACATTTTCCTGATTTTTCAAAGTTCATTTTGAATTTCTTTCATTGAAATGCAAGAGTTGGAATATTTCAGTAGTGTTAGGTTGTGGTTTACCTTGTCACAGTTACATTTTCTTGATTTTTCAAAGTTTATTTTGAATTTTTTTCGTTGAAATGCAAGAGTTGGAATATTTCAGTAGTGTTTGGTTATGGTTTACCTTGTCAGAGTTACATTCTCTTGATTTTTCAAAGCTCATTTTGAATTTCTTTCGTTGAAATGCAAGAGTTGGAATATTTCAGTAGTGTGCTGTTGTAGTTTACCATGTCACAGTTACAGTCCCTTAATTTTTCAAAGTTCATTTTGAATTTTTTTCGTTGAAATGCAAGAGTTGGAATATTTCAGTAGTGTGCTGTTGTAGTTTACCATGTCACAGTTACAGTCCCTTAATTTTTCAAATTTCATTTTGAATTTTTTTTTCGTTGAAATGCAAGAGTTGGAATATTTCAGTAGTGTTTGGTTGTGGTTTACCGTGTCACAGTTACATTTTCTTGATTTTTCAAAGTTCATTTTGAATTTCCTTCGTTGAAATGCAAGAGTTGGAATATTTCAGTAGTGTTTGGTTGTGGTTTACCGTGTCACAGTTACATTTTCTTGATTTTTCAAAGTTCATTTCGAATTTCTTTCGTTGAAATGCAAGAGTTGGAATATTCAGTAGTGTTTGGTTGTGGTTTACCTTGTCACAGTTACATTTTCTTGATTTTTCAAAGTTCATTTGAATTTCCTTCGTTGAAATGCAAGAGTTGGAATATTTCAGTAGTGTTTGGTTGTGGTTTACCGTGTCACAGTTACATTTTCTTGATTTTTCAAAGTTCATTTTGAATTTCTTTCGTTGAAATGCAGGAGTTGGAATATTTTAGTAGTGTTTGGTTTACCTTGTCACAGTTACATTTTCTTGATTTTTCAAAGTTCATTTTGAATTTCTTTCATTGAAATGCAAGAGTTGGAATATTTCAGTAGTGTTTGGTTGTGGTTTACCTTGTCACAGTTACATTTTCTTGATTTTTCAAAGTTCATTTTGAATTTCTTTCATTGAAATGTAAGAGTTGGAATATTTCAGTAGTGTTTGGTTGTGGTTTACCTTGTCACAGTTACATTTTCTTGATTTTTCAAAGTTCATTTTGAATTTCTTTCGTTGAAATGCAAGAGTTGGAATATTTCAGTAGTGTTTCGTTGTGGTTTACCTTGTCACAGTTACATTTTCTTGATTTTTCAAAGTTCATTTTGAATTTCTTTCATTGAAATGTACGAGTTGGAATATTTCAGTAGTGTTTGGTTGTGGTTTACCTTGTCACAGTTACATTTTCTTGATTTTTCAAAGTTCATTTGAATTTCTTTCGTTGAAATGCAAGAGTTGGAATATTTCAGTAGTGTTTGGTTGTGGTTTACATTGTCACACTTACATTTTCTTGATTTTTCAAAGTTCATTTTGAATTTCTTTCGTTGAAATGCAAGAGTTGGAATACTTTAGTAGTGATTGGTAGTGGTTTACCTTGTCACAGTTACATTTTCTTGATTTTTCAAAGTTCATTTTGAATTTTTTTAGTTGAAATGCAAGAGTTGGAATATTTCAATAGTGTTTGGTTGTGGTTTACCTTGTCACAGTTACATTTTCTTGATTTTTCAAAGTTCATTTTGAATTTCCTTCGTTGAAATGCAAGAGTTGGAATATTTCAGTAGTGTTTGGTTGTGGTTTACCGTGTCACAGTTACATTTTCTTGATTTTTCAAAGTTCATTTTGAATTTCTTTCGTTGAAATGCAAGAGTTGGAATATTTCAGTAGTGTTTGGTTGTGGTTTACCTTGTCACAGTTACATTTTCTGGATTTTTCAAAGTTCATTTTGAATTTCTTTCGTTGAAATGCAAGAGTTGGAATATTTCAGTAGTGTTTGGTTGTGGTTTACCTTGTCACAGTTACATTTTCTGGATTTTTCAAAGTTCATTTTGAATTTCCTTCATTGAAATGCAAGAGTTGGAATATTTCAGTAGTGTTTGGTTGTGGTTTACCTTGTCACAGTTACATTTTCTTGATTTTTCAAAGTTCATTTCGAATTTCTTTCATTGAAATGCAAGAGTTGGAATATTTCAGTAGTGTTTGGTTGTGGTTTACCTTGTCACAGTTACAGTCCCTTAATTTTTCAAAGTTCATTTTGAATTTCTTTCGTTGAAATGCAAGAGCTGGAATATTTCAGTAGTGTTTGTTTGTGGTTTACCTTGCCACAGTTACATTTTCTTGATTTTTCAAAGTTCATTTTGAATTTCTTTCATTGAAATGCAAGAGTTGGAATATTTCAGTAGTGTTTGGTTGTGGTTTACCTTGTCACAGTTACATTTTCTTGATTTTTCAAAGTTCATTTTGAATTTCTTTCGTTGAAATGCAAGAGTTGGAATATTTCAGTAGTGTGCTGTAAGAGTTTACCATGTCACAGTTACAGTCCCTTAATTTTTCAAAGTTCATTTTGAATTTCCTTCGTTGAAATGCAAGAGTTGGAATATTTCAGTAGTGTTTGGTTGTGGTTTACCGTGTCACAGTTACATTTTCTTGATTTTTCAAAGTTCATTTCGAATTTCTTTCGTTGAAATGCAAGAGTTGGAATATTTCAGTAGTGTTTGGTTGTGGTTTACCGTATCACAGTTACATTTTCTTGATTTTTCAAAGTTCATTTCGAATTTCTTTCATTGAAATGCAAGAGTTGGAATATTTCAGTAGTGTTTGGTTGTGGTTTACCTTGTCACAGTTACATTTTCTGGATTTTTCAAAGTTCATTTTGAATTTCTTTCATTGAAATGCAAGAGTTGGAAAATTTCAGTAGTGTTTGGTTGTGGTTTACCTTGTCACAGTTACATTTTCTTGATTTTTCAAAGTTCATTTTGAATTTCTTTCGTTGAAATGCAAGAGTTGGAATATTTCAGTAGTGTGCTGTTGTAGTTTACCATGTCACAGTTACAGTCCCTTAATTTTTCAAAGTTCATTTTGAATTTCTTTCGTTGAAATGCAAGAGTTGGAATATTTCAGTAGTGTTTGGTTGTGGTTTACCTTGTCACAGTTACATTTTCTTAATTTTTCAAAGTTCATTTTGAATTTCTTTCGTTGAAATGCAAGAGTTGGAATATTTCAGTAGTGTTTCGTTGTGGTTTACCTTGTCACAGTTACATTTTCTTGATTTTTCAAAGTTCATTTTGAATTTCTTTCGTTGAAATGCAAGAGTTGGAATATTTCAGTAGTGTTTGGTTGTGGTTTACCTTGTCACAGTTACATTCTCTTGATTTTTCAGAGTTCATTTTGAATTTCTTTCGTTGAAATGCAAGAGTTGGAATATTTCAGTTTTGTTTGGTTATGGTCTACCTTGTCACAGTTACATTTTCTTGATTTTTCAAAGTTCATTTTGAATTTCTTTCGTTGAAATGCAAGATTTGGAATATTTCAGTAGTGTTTGGTTGCGGTTTACCGTGTCACAGTTACATTTTCTTGATTTTTCAAAGTTCATTTTGAATTTCTTTCGTTGAAATGCAAGAGTTGGAATATTTCAGTTGTGTTTCGTTGCGGTTTACCTTGTCACAGTTACATTTTCCTGATTTTTCAAAGTTCATTTTGAATTTCTTTCATTGAAATGCAAGAGTTGGAATATTTCAGTAGTGTTTGGTTGTGGTTTACCTTGTCACAGTTACATTTTCTTGATTTTTCAAAGTTTATTTTGAATTTTTTTCGTTGAAATGCAAGAGTTGGAATATTTCAGTAGTGTTTGGTTATGGTTTACCTTGTCAGAGTTACATTCTCTTGATTTTTCAAAGCTCATTTTGAATTTCTTTCGTTGAAATGCAAGAGTTGGAATATTTCAGTAGTGTTTGCTTGCGGTTCACCTTGTCACAGTTACATTTTCTTGATTTTTCAAAGTTCATTTTGAATTTCTTTCGTTGAAATGCAAGAGTTGGAATATTTCAGTAGTGTTTGGTTGTGGTTTACCTTGTCACAGTTACATTTTCTTGATTTTTCAAAGTTTATTCTGAATTTTTTTCGTTGAAATGCAAGAGTTGGAATATTTCAGTAGTGTTTGGTTATGGTTTACCTTGTCAGAGTTACATTCTCTTGATTTTTCAAAGTTCATTTTGAATTTCTTTCGTTGAAATGCAAGAGTTGGAATATTTCAGTAGTGTTTGGTTGTGGTTCACCTTGTCACAGTTACATTTTCTTGATTTTTCAAAGTTCATTTTGAACTTCTTTCGTTGAAATGCAAGAGTTGGAATATTTCAGTAGTGTTTGGTTGTGGTTTACCTTGTCATGGTTACATTTTCTTAATTTTTCAAAGTTAATTTTGAATTTCTTTCGTTGAAATGCAAGAGTTGGAATATTTCAGTTGTGTTTCGTTGTAGTTTACCTTGTCACAGTTACATTTTCTTGATTTTTCAAAGTTCATTTTGAATTTCTTTCGTTGAAATGCAAGAGTTGGAATATTTCACTAGTGTTTGGCTGTGGTTTACCTTGTCACATTTACACACATGTATACACATGTACACACATGTACTTATCATGAGTGCTCATGATAAGTTAACCTAACCTTTTCCGGTGAGTATGGTTAGGTTAGACTAGATTAAGTTAGGTTAGATTAGGTTAGGTTAGGTTAGCCTACGTACGCTTCACTTAGGTTAGCTTAGGTTAGGTGAGAGACATGCGAAAAGTTAGGTGTATGGTTAGGTTAGGTTAGATTATGTTAGGTTAGGTTAAGTTAGGTTAGGCTAGGTTAGCCTACGTACGCGCGCGTATGTAGGCTAACCTAGCCTAACCTAACTTAACCTAACCTAACATAATCTAACCTAACCTAACCATACACCTAACTTTTCGCATGTCTCTCACCTAACCTAAGCTAACCTAAGTGAAGCGTACGTAGGCTAACCTAACCTAACCTAATCTAACCTAACTTAATCTAGTCTAACCTAACCATACTCACCGGAAAAGGTTAGGTTAACTTATCATGAGCACTCATGATAAGTAAATGTGTGTACATGTGTATACATGTGTGTAAATGTGACAAGGTAAACCACAACCAAACACTAGTGAAATATTCCAACTCTTGCATTTCAACGAAAGAAATTCAAAATGAACTTTGAAAAATCAAGAAAATGTAACTGTGACAAGGTAAACCACAACGAAACACAACTGAAATATTCCAACTCTTGCATTTCAACGAAAGAAATTCAAAATGAACTTTGAAAAATTAAGAAAATGTAACCATGACAAGGTAAACCACAACCAAACACTACTGAAATATTCCAACTCTTGCATTTCAACGAAAGAAGTTCAAAATGAACTTTGAAAAATCAAGAAAATGTAACTGTGACAAGGTGAACCACAACCAAACACTACTGAAATATTCCAACTCTTGCATTTCAACGAAAGAAATTCAAAATGGACTTTGAAAAATCAAGAGAATGTAACTCTGACAAGGTAAACCATAACCAAACACTACTGAAATATTCGAACTCTTGCATTTCAACGAAAAAAATTCAGAATAAACTTTGAAAAATCAAGAAAATGTAACTGTGACAAGGTAAACCACAACCAAACACTACTGAAATATTCCAACTCTTGCATTTCAACGAAAGAAATTCAAAATGAACTTTGAAAAATCAAGAAAATATAACTGTGACAAGGTGAACCGCAACCAAACACTACTGAAATATTCCAACTCTTGCATTTCAACGAAAGAAATTCAAAATGAACTTTGAAAAATCAAGAGAATGTAACTCTGACAAGGTAAACCATAACCAAACACTACTGAAATATTCCAACTCTTGCATTTCGACGCAAAAAAATTCAAAATAAACTTTAAAAAATCAAGAAAATGTAACTGTGACAAGGTAAACCACAACCAAACACTACTGAAATATTCCAACTCTTGCATTTCAATGAAAGAAATTCAAAATGAACTTTGAAAAATCAGGAAAATGTAACTGTGACAAG
The DNA here is from genome assembly GCA_027921565.1 of Artemia sinica. NCBI lineage: Eukaryota > Metazoa > Arthropoda > Branchiopoda > Anostraca > Artemiidae > Artemia > Artemia sinica. The sequence continues at coordinate 44,936,474 of CM051258.1, forward strand.
GAAAACCGCAACGAAACACAACTGAAATATTCCAACTCTTGCATTTCAACGAAAGAAATTCAAAATGAACTTTGAAAAATCAAGAAAATGTAACTGTGACACGGTAAACCACAACCAAAAACACTACTGACATATTCCAACTCTTGCATTTCAACGAAAGAAATTCAAAATGAACTTTGAAAAATCAAGAAAATGTAACTGTGACAAGGTAAACCACAACCAAACACTACTGAAATATTCCAACTCTTGCATTTCAACGAAAGAAATTCAAAATGAACTTTGAAAAATCAAGAAAATGTAACTGTGACAAGGTAGACCATAACCAAACACAACTGAAATATTCAAACTCTTGCATTTCAACGAAAGAAATTCAAAATGGACTTTGAAAAATCAAGAGAATGTAACTGTGACAAGGTAAACCACAACCAAACACTACTGAAATATTCCAACTCTTGCATTTCAATGAAAGAAATTCAAAATGAACTTTGAAAAATCAAGAAAATGTAACTGTGACAAGGTAAACCACAACGAAACACTACTGAAATATTCCAACTCTTGCATTTCAACGAAAGAAATTCAAAATGAACTTTGAAAAATTAAGAAAATGTAACTGTGACAAGGTAAACCACAACCAAACACTACTGAAATATTCCAACTCTTGCATTTCAACGAAAGAAATTCAAAATGAACTTTGAAAAATTAAGGGACTGTAACTGTGACATGGTAAACTACAACAGCACACTACTGAAATATTCCAACTCTTGCATTTCAACGAAAGAAATTCAAAATGAACTTTGAAAAATCAAGAAAATGTAACTGTGACAAGGTAAACCACAACCAAACACTACTGAAATATTCCAACTCTTGCATTTCAATGAAAGAAATTCAAAATGAACTTTGAAAAATCCAGAAAATGTAACTGTGACAAGGTAAACCACAACCAAACACTACTGAAATATTCCAACTCTTGCATTTCAATGAAAGAAATTCGAAATGAACTTTGAAAAATCAAGAAAATGTAACTGTGACACGGTAAACCACAACCAAACACTACTGAAATATTCCAACTCTTGCATTTCAACGAAAGAAATTCGAAATGAACTTTGAAAAATCAAGAAAATGTAACTGTGATACGGTAAACCACAACCAAACACTACTGAAATATTCCAACTCTTGCATTTCAACGAAGGAAATTCAAAATGAACTTTGAAAAATTAAGGGACTGTAACTGTGACATGGTAAACTACAACAGCACACTACTGAAATATTCCAACTCTTGCATTTCAACGAAAGAAATTCACAATGAACTTTGAAAAATCAAGAAAATGTAACTGTGACAAGGTAAACCACGACCAAACACTACTGAAATATTCCAACTCTTGCATTTCAATGAAAGAAATTCAAAATGAACTTTGAAAAATCAAGAAAATGTAACTGTGACAAGGTAAACCACAACCAAACACTACTGAAATATTCCAGCTCTTGCATTTCAACGAAAGAAATTCAAAACGAACTTCGAAAAATTAAGGGACTGTAACTGTGACAAGGTAAACCACAACCAAACACTACTGAAATATTCCAATTCTTGCATTTCAATGAAAGAAATTCGAAATGAACTTTGGAAAATCAAGAAAATGTAACTGTGACAAGGTAATCCACAACCAAACACTACTGAAATATTCCAACTCTTGCATTTCAATGAAGTAAATTCAAAATGAACTTTGAAAAATCCAGAAAATGTAACTGTGACAAGGTAAACCACAACCAAACACTACTGAAATATTCCAACTCTTGCATTTCAACGAAAGAAATTCAAAATGAACTTTGAAAAATCCAGAAAATGTAACTATGACAAGGTAAACCACAACCAAACACTACTGAAATATTCCAACTCTTGCATTTCAACGAAAGAAATTCAAAATGAACTTTGAAAAATCAAGAAAATGTAACTGTGACACGGTAAACCACAACCAAACACTACTGAAATATTCCAACTCTTGCATTTCAACGAAGGAAATTCAAAATGAACTTTGAAAAATCAAGAAAATGTAACTGTGACAAGGTAAACCACAACCAAACACTACTGAAATATTCCAACTCTTGCATTTCAACTAAAAAAATTCAAAATGAACTTTGAAAAATCAAGAAAATGTAACTGTGACAAGGTAAACCACTACCAAACACTACTAAAATATTCCAACTCTTGCATTTCAACGAAAGAAATTCAAAATGAACTTTGAAAAATCAAGAAAATGTAAGTGTGACAATGTAAACCACAACCAAACACTACTGAAATATTCCAACTCTTGCATTTCAACGAAAGAAATTCAAATGAACTTTGAAAAATCAAGAAAATGTAACTGTGACAAGGTAAACCACAACCAAACACTACTAAAATATTCCAACTCGTACATTTCAATGAAAGAAATTCAAAATGAACTTTGAAAAATCAAGAAAATGTAACTGTGACAAGGTAAACCAAAACGAAACACTACTGAAATATTCCAACTCTTGCATTTCAACGAAAGAAATTCAAAATGAACACTACTGAAATATTCCAACTCTTGCATTTCAACGAAAGAAATTCAAAATGAACTTTGAAAAATCAAGAAAATGTAACTGTGACAAGGTAAACCACAACCAAACACTACTGAAATATTCCAACTCTTACATTTCAATGAAAGAAATTCAAAATGAACTTTGAAAAATCAAGAAAATGTAACTGTGACAAGGTAAACCACAACCAAACACTACTGAAATATTCCAACTCTTGCATTTCAATGAAAGAAATTCAAAATGAACTTTGAAAAATCAAGAAAATGTAACTGTGACAAGGTAAACCAAACACTACTAAAATATTCCAACTCCTGCATTTCAACGAAAGAAATTCGAAATGAACTTTGAAAAATCAAGAAAATGTAACTGTGACACGGTAAACCACAACCAAACACTACTGAAATATTCCAACTCTTGCATTTCAACGAAGGAAATTCAAATAAACTTTGAAAAATCAAGAAAATGTAACTGTGACAAGGTAAACCACAACCAAACACTACTGAAATATTCCAACTCTTGCATTTCAACGAAAGAAATTCGAAATGAACTTTGAAAAATCAAGAAAATGTAACTTTGACACGGTAAACTACAACCAAACACTACTGATATATTCCAACTCTTGCATTTCAACGAAGGAAATTCAAAATGAACTTTGAAAAATCAAGAAAATGTAACTGTGACACGAAAAACCACAACCAAACACTACTGAAATATTCCAACTCTTGCATTTCAACGAAGGAAATTCAAAATGAACTTTGAAAAATCAAGAAAATGTAACTGTGACACGGTAAACCACAACCAAACACTACTGAAATATTCCAATTCTTGCATTTCAACGAAGGAAATTCAAAATGAGCTTTGAAAAATTAAGGGACTGTAACTGTGACATGGTAAACTACAACAGCACACTACTGAAATATTCCAACTCTTGCATTTCAACGAAAGAAATTCAAAATCAACTTTGAAAAATTAAGGGACTGTAACTGTGACATGGTAAACTACAACAGCACACTACTGAAATATTCCAACTCTTGCATTTCAACGAAAGAAATTCAAAATGAACTTTGAAAAATCAAGAAAATGTAACTGTGACAAGGTAAACCACAACCAAACACTACTGAAATATTCCAACTCTTGCATTTCAATGAAAGAAATTCAAAATGAACTTTGAAAAATCAAGAAGATGTAACTGTGACAAGGTAAACCACAACCAAACACTACTGAAATATTCCAGCTCTTGCATTTCAATGAAAGAAATTCAAAATGAACTTTGAAAAATCAGGAAAATGTAACTGTGACAAGGTAAACCACAACCAAACACTACTGAAATATTCCAACTCTTGCATTTCAACGAAAGAAATTCGAAATGAACTTTGAAAAATCAAGAAAATGTAACTGTGACACGGTAAACCACAACCAAACACTACTGAAATGTTCCAACTCTTGCATTTCAACGAAGGAAATTCAAAATGAACTTTGAAAAATCCAGAAAATGTAACTGTGACAAGGTAAACCACAACCAAACACTACTGAAATATTCCAACTCTTGCATTTCAATGAAAGAAATTCGAAATGAACTTTGAAAAATCAAGAAAATGTAACTGTGACACGGTAAACCACAACCAAACACTACTGAAATATTCCAACTCTTGCATTTCAACGAAGGAAATTCAAAATGAACTTTGAAAAATCAAGAAAATGTAACTGTGACAAGGTAAACCACAACCAAACACTACTGAAATATTCCAACTCTTGCATTTCAACGAAAAAAATTCAAAATGAACTTTGAAAAATCAAGAAAATGTAACTGTGACAGGGTAAATCACTACCAAACACTAGTGAAATATTCCAACTCTTGCATTTCAACGAAAGAAATTCAAAATGAACTTTGAAAAATCAAGAAAATGTAACTGTGACAAGGTAAACCACAACCAAACACTACTAAAATATTCCAACTCTTGCATTTCAACGAAAGAAATTCAAAATGAACTTTGAAAAATCAAGAAAATGTAAGTGTGACAATGTAAACCACAACCAAACACTACTGAAATATTCCAACTCTTGCATTTCAACGAAAGAAATTCAAATGAACTTTGAAAAATCAAGAAAATGTAACTGTGACAAGGTAAACCACAACCAAACACTACTGAAATATTCCAACTCTTACATTTCAATGAAATAAATTCAAAATGAACTTTGAAAAATCAAGAAAATGTAACTGTGACAAAGTAAACCACAACGAAACACTACTGAAATATTCCAACTCTTGCATTTCAACGAAAGAAATTCAAAATGAACTTTGAAAAATTAAGAAAATGTAACTGTGACAAGGTAAACCACAACCAAACACTACTGAAATATTCCAACTCTTGCATTTCAATGAAAGAAATTCAAAATGAACTTTGAAAAATCAAGAAGATGTAACTGTGACAAGGTAAACCACAACCAAACACTACTGAAATATTCCAGCTCTTGCATTTCAATGAAAGAAATTCAAAATGAACTTTGAAAAATCAGGAAAATGTAACTGTGACAAGGTAAACCACAACCAAACACTACTGAAATATTCCAACTCTTGCATTTCAACGAAAGAAATTCGAAATGAACTTTGAAAAATCAAGAAAATGTAACTGTGACACGGTAAACCACAACCAAACACTACTGAAATATTCCAACTCTTGCATTTCAACGAAGGAAATTCAAAATGAACTTTGAACAATCCAGAAAATGTAACTGTGACAAGGTAAACCACAACCAAACACTACTGAAATATTCCAACTCTTGCATTTCAATGAAAGAAATTCGAAATGAACTTTGAAAAATCAAGAAAATTTAACTGTGACACGGTAAACCACAACCAAACACTACTGAAATATTCCAACTCTTGCATTTCAACGAAGGAAATTCAAAATGAACTTTGAAAAATCAAGAAAATGTAACTGTGACAAGGTAAACCACAACCAAACACTACTGAAATATTCCAACTCTTGCATTTCAACGAAAAAAAAATTCAAAATGAACTTTGAAAAATCAAGAAAATGTAACTGTGACAGGGTAAACCACTACCAAACACTAGTGAAATATTCCAACTCTTGCATTTCAACGAAAGAAATTCAAAATGAAATTTGAAAAATCAAGGAAATGTAACTGTGACAAGGTAAACCACAACCAAACACTACTAAAATATTCCAACTCTTGCATTTCAACGAAAGAAATTCAAAATGAACTTTGAAAAATCAAGAAAATGTAAGTGTGACAATGTAAACCACAACCAAACACTACTGAAATATTCCAACTCTTGCATTTCAACGAAAGAAATTCAAATGAACTTTGAAAAATCAAGAAAATGTAACTGTGACAAGGTAAACCACAACCAAACACTACTGAAATATTCCAACTCTTACATTTCAATGAAAGAAATTCAAAATGAACTTTGAAAAATCAAGAAAATGTAACTGTGACAAGGTAAACCACAACGAAACACTACTGAAATATTCCAACTCTTGCATTTCAACGAAAGAAATTCAAAATGAACTTTGAAAAATTAAGAAAATGTAACTGTGACAAGGTAAACCACAACCAAACACTACTGAAATATTCCAACTCTTGCATTTCAACGAAAGAAATTCAAAATGAACTTTGAAAAATCAAGAAAATGTAACTGTGACAAGGTAAACCACAACCAAACACTACTGAAATATTCCAACTCTTACATTTCAATGAAAGAAATTCAAAATGAACTTTGAAAAATCAAGAAAATGTAACTGTGACAAGGTAAACCACAACCAAACACTACTGAAATATTCCAACTCTTGCATTTCAATGAAAGAAATTGAAAATGAACTTTGAAAAATCAAGAAAATGTAACTGTGACAAGGTAAACCAAACACTACTAAAATATTCCAACTCTTGCATTTCAATGAAAGAAATTCAAAATGAACTTTGAAAAATCAAGAAAATGTAACTGTGACAAGGTAAACCACAACAAACACACTACTGAAATATTCCAACTCTTGCCTTTCAACAAAAGAAATTCAAAATGAACTTTGAAAAATCAAGAAAATGTAACTGTGACAAGGTAAACCACAACCAAACACTACTGAAACATTCCAACTCTTGCATTTCAACGAAGGAAATTCAAAATGAACTTTGAAAAATCAGACCTTTGGAGGGGGGAGGGGCCGGGGGGGAGGGGGTCGTTCTGTGTCTCAATGCAAAAAAAAAGTATAAAAAATGGGGGAGGGAAGGGGAGGGGAGGAGGGGAGGAGGAGGAGGAGGGAGGAGGAGGAGGGAGGAGGAGGAGGGGAGGGGAGGGGAGGGGGAGGAGGGGATGGGAAGGGGATGAGGAGGGAGGAGATGGAGGGAGAGGGGCCCCTTTGGGGGGCCAAAGGGGGGAGGGGCCCTTTTGGGCCCCGGGGGGGGGGGTCTGGGGTAACCTTGAGGGCCGGGGGGCCCTTTGGGAGCCCAGTGGACCTTTGAGGACCGGTGGCTTCCTTCGGGGTTGGGGTAGAGGGATTGGAAGCCTTTGGGGTTCGGGTAGAGGACCCCACAACACTTTTCAAATGAAACTTGTGTATTATAACGACCACACTCAAAAACTCAACCACAAATTCTTCAAAAATCATCTTTTAAAATGTCTCTAAATGTTTCGCCGAAATAATCCCATAACCTGTCTAAAACAGTTTCGCCCAAATAATCCCTAAACGTAATTCAGCGTGTTCCTTTTGTTTTTGGCATCTCTGCGCTAATGCATTTCAAATTACTAGGAAACTCTTTCCCGCGCTAAAACAATTCATCGCTAAGATGTTTCATGGAGAATTGTTTTCATGGCGTTTGGTTATTAATATCCTTTGGAGTTCGACCAAAAGAGTTGTTTCCGAGGCAAAGACATTAATGACTTGGATCTATTCCTGGAGAATCGTTTCTAGGCGAAAATTTTTAAAGTCTGACAGATGATGTCATTGGTTGATTGATCTGTCAAGAAAGGGGAATTAATTTGTTGTTTCTAAGGGGAATTATTGATTCACGATAGGTGAATTGAGGTCAACCGCACAGGTGTTCCAAATTCCGGGATCATAACATTCGCTGAGAGCGTGCCAAAAACACACCTGGAGAAAGAGGTCATTGACCCCATTAACCACGTGTTCTCTCTAGGGACTCTATGCCCATATTTGGGGTGCAAAGAAGTTATAGGTGGCAGCAGGGTGTTCTCGTGGGGGCTTTAGGGTCACCTCTACTGTAATTACTCGCTTTAAGCATTAATGCTTAGATTGAATATAAAAATCAAGCTTAAAACGAAAAAAAAAATAGTTTGCTATTAAAGTATAAATGAAACTTAAAACGAACAGAAATTAAAGAAACAATCAATGCCAACAAACATACAATATATACTAATGTAAATGAATAAATAAATCTTAAAACGAGTAAAACTTAAATTGAATGTGCAAATCAAGTTTGAATCGAAAAAAAAATAACTACAAACAAGAGTTTGGGTATCGCCTCACTGCAAAAGCCTAAATCCTACTGCGTCAATGGCGCCTTACTGAAAACTATATGAGTCTTGAACAGTCTTGGAAAGTATAAGCAAAATGTTTATACGTATAAATGACAGCAATTGACAGCAATGAATGGATTGAAAAAATAGCTCCAATAAGGGTGTTTTGACCATTTCACTTGCTGACACAAAGGGATCACGACTGTTTGGAAATGACCTTAATAGGATTTTGTGTGCCAAAGCAATTTTGCATCTATCACAGAGTATGTATTTTAACCTTATAATTGGATAATTATAATAGATTTACTATATGTTCTTCCCATACAAAATTTTACCTAATTAAAGTCTTTGGGGTGGGGGCGGCGTAGTTGGCATTAAGAAGAAAACTTTAGCGTAGACAGTAGGAGAGGGAGAGGGTGAGGTTGGACACTCATCCAATTCGGGGCGGAACTTCACTTATCTCCTCCGTTCCCGATTTAGGAGATTAGACAGACTCATTGGGCTGTAGAATGTTGGACCGTTTGAGTTGTGGAAGACGTTAAAATACTCAAAAATACTTTATATTTTCATTTATTGCAGGATTGATTTCATAGTTTGTGTAATGGTGAGCCCCCTGGCCCATCATTTGGGTGAGCCTCAACTCATAATATGCAATTTTGATTACTTGTTCCGTGTTATGTGCATATGTTATTCTATATATGTTATTTTGAGTTATACTTTTATCGCACTGCGTTCATTTTTAAGCCTTGAGATAAAAACTGAAACCTTAGCGAGAAAGTGGTGGGGGGAAGTCTCTCCCTCACATGCATAATTGAGCAGCCACAGAGAAAGTAATACAAATGTAAATGATCTGTCTTTTGAAAATGTCTTTTTTCAAAAGACACGAACAACGTCTAAAGGAACCTGAAGTGCTATCTCTGACATTTTCCGTTGATTCTTTATTCCCGTTACTTTCAGATGTAAAATTTAGAATATTATCGAATGGGTTTAGTCGTCCCCTCCCTGAATAATTCACATTTGGAAAACCCATCCCTGGGAAATTCCTCCCCCCTCAAAGAACACATTCTTTTCCTGCTGATAATTCTCCAGCGTTAAATTCCACCCAGCAGAAATTTCCCAGCCGTGGAATATGCTCCCCCAAACATATTCCCCTCAGATAATTTCGGATATTCATAAAAATGGAAGCTGAAATTTCTACTCAACTTTTTAGGTGAGAAGCAATGCTATAGCATTACCTAAGTAAAGAGTCATAAGGGTTCAATGAATTAATACTTGTTTATTTTTGCAGGGGCACTTTATGTGGAAGAGGTGGTCGCATAAACTTTGGAACGGGCTCCATTGAATTACAAATTAAAATTTATAGTGCCCTTACACCAGGGGCGGATCCAGGATTTTTTAGTGGGGGGAGGCTAGTTGCCCTCCAATCATATTTGACTATTAAAAAGGGCACTAGCCCTTTGAATTTCCAATCGAATGAGCCTTTTTTAATGTTTCTACGACAACGCCTTCTATAAAAACCTTATATGCCCCCAGGGCATAACTTAAAACCCTTGCCCTAAGGGCTGCGGGGGAGTGTCCTCCTCAACAACATATTTTCTATCTGGAAAGCAACTACCCTGAACAAAATGGCTATTTCTCAATTGTGATTGGATGTGTTTGGGGGAATGATGGGCGTGGGTGGGGAGGCTAGTTGCGCTCCAACCACTTTCGACTATTAAAAAGGGCACTAGCCCTTTGAATCTCTAATCGAATGAACCTTTTTTGAAGTTTCTACGACAACGCCTTCTATAAAAATCTTATATGCCCCCAGGGCATAACTTAAAACCCTTGCCCTGAGGGTTGTGGGGGATTGTCCTCCTCGAAAACATATTTTCTATCTGGAAATCAACTACGCTGAACAAAACGGCTATTTCAAAATTTTGATTTGATGTGTTTCGGGGAATGATGGGTGTGGGGGGGGCTAGTTGCTCTCCAATCACTTTTGACTATTAAAAAGGGCACTATCCCTTTAAATTTTCAATCGACTGAGCTTTTTTGAAGTTTCTACGACAACACCTTCTATAAAAACCTTATATGCCCCCAGGGCATAACTTACAACCCTTGTCCTGAGGATTGTGGGGGAGTGTCCTCCTCAAAAACATATTTTCTATCTGGAAATCACCTACGCAGAATAAAATGGCTATCTCAAAATTTTGATTGGATGTCTTTGGGGAAATGATGGGCATGGGGGGGGCTAGTTGCCCTCCAATCACTTTTGACTATTAAAAAGGGCACTAGCCCTTTGAATTTCCAATCGAATGAGCCCTTTTTTGAAGTTTCTACGACAACGCCTTCTATAAAAACCTTATATGCCCCCAGGGAATAACTTAAAAAACCCTTGCCCTGAGGGTTGTGGGAAAGTGTCCTCCTCAAAAATATATTTTTTTTATCTGGAAATCAACTACGCTGAACAAAATGGCTATCTCAAAATTTTGATTGGATGTGTTTGGGGGAATGATGGGCGGAGGAGGGGCTAGTTGTGCTCCAATCATTTTCGATGATTAAAAAGGGCACTAGAACTCTCGATTTCCAATCGAATGAGCCCCTTTTGAAGTTTCTACGACGACCCCTTCCGTATGAAGTGCCTCTGGGAAAAAAATAATAAATAAATAAATAATAAAACATTGGAGCCGTATGATGGCCTTTACTATAGGCAACGCTACAGCATTGCCTCTGATTTGTTCCAATTGTTCATTTGTTGACAATACGTGTTGAGAAGAATTGAGTACAGACTCTAGATCTGTGTTGCCACGGACACAGGTTTCCTGTGAAACTTCATAGGTTTTTTTGATGGTCACAGGTTCACAGGTTTTTGTCGCCGAATGGTAGAAATTCACAGGTTTTTGTGATAAAGATTCCTAATATGACCTAATTTTCTGCTAAAAGCTGAATTCTTTTAGCTCAAATTTTTGGATTATTTTTAGTGATTTTGAAACGACATCTATTAATCATAAATCTAAGGCTTCATTGCATTTTTCAGGCTCTTTTTGTGAAATCTGGAAGATGTGTTTTCGAGACAAAGAAAATGTTACGTTAAATCTGAATAGTCACCATTCCTGAATCAGCGTAATTCGAATATTTTTTCGCACCAAATTTTTTCCTAAAGTAGAGATGACCCTATTGACACGATCACGCACCCGTGCTGCCACCTACAACTTTTTTGCACCCCAAATATGGGCATAGAACCACGTGGTTTATGGTTTTTGTCAGTGAGAATGAAAAAAACAGGAACTTTGTCACATTTATGTCTGTTTTCTTGGATGGTTATGTGTGTTGGTCGATTTATTTGATGTTTTTCATGAATGTTTTTATGGTTTTTGTCAGTGAAAATGAAAAAAAAAAACAGGAACTTTGTCACATTTATGTCTGTTTTCTTGGATGGTTATGTGTGTTGGTCGATTTATTTGATGTTTTTCATGGATGTTTTTATGGTTTTTGTCAGTGAGAATGAAAAAACAGGAACTTTCTCACATTTATGTCTGTTTTTATGGTTTTTGTCAGTGAGAATGGAAAAACAGGAACTTTCTCACTTTAGTTGATTATTGAGTCTAATGGGGGCAGGTCAATGACACTTCCTTCTTGTTGTTGCTCGATGCAAATGTTATGATCCAGAAATAGTATTTCTTGTTGTTGCTCGAGGCAAATGTTATGAGTTTCCAGGAAACAGTTAGATCACGTGTTTCCTTCTCAGCCAATCAGCGAGTCGGTTACATCCCCCTTCTCAGCCAATCAGAGGGCTGGTTACATATTAGCGGCGGAGGGAATATAAGGAAAGGGTTTTTTGCTAAAGTTTTATTAGTCTGTGAATAGAATTCAGAGGAGTGAGAAGAAGAAGAACAGTTTGACTTTACTCATTTGGATATATATCTGTGATGGCGATGAGTGGAATGTTTACCCTATTAGAAGTTGATAGTGGAGTTGATGATAATAGTACAAGAGCACCAAACATTGCGGTGGAAATCACGAAGGGATCACGTCTTTGTCTGGAATGGGATGCAGTATATGCAAGATATGTGATATCCTTGAGCAAATTAAAATGGAGGATCAATTATGTTTTGCCGCTAAAGTTGATATAGCACATGTGAATAGACTTCAATGTGCTTTAAGTGCATTGGTGAAACATATTGAAGACAATAAACAGTATCGCTAATTGTACATGCTCTGTATTATTGATGTTGTTGTAATTATTCAATAAAATTGTTTCGAAATCGAAAATGTTTTCTTTCTTTTCTGGTTAGGCTATGGGGCTAACGAATCAGGGTCAGTCTAGAGTCAGCAGTCGGAGTGAAAGGATTGAAAAATGAATAAATTTGAGAAAGAGAGAATTAGATCAAATCTAGTGTTTATGGAAAAACATTTGATTTTGGATGATGATTTTCTCGAGTTATCTCTTAAACGCAGGATATTCTCTTGTCAGGGAACACTTGACAATATAATGAGGAGTGATTCTCCCCCATTGGACTATTGTATGAAACTTTTAAAATGTGATTCAAATGCTTATAGTCAATTTATTGATATATTAATTGGAACAAAGCAGAATCATATTGTGGATATACTTTTGAAAATATTGCCAATGGATTCAATGTAGATGGCTCCCCCGTCATTCGAAAGAGGTAACGTTACAGAGCTACTCCTCTCCCCCATTTCCCTCTCATTGAATTTATGGAGCGAGGATGATCAGTTTCGTTTTAGCTGTGAGTGAGTTGACATCGGAAACCGAAAAATGTTCTATATATGTCCATTGTGCATGTACACTCTTGGCAGTTGGACTCAATGTGAGAATTGTACAGTTATAGATGACTATAGTGAAAAGTGTAAATTATGTAATCCTTGTAAATTACATAGAGGCTATGCAGTACAAATTAAAGGATGTAATTCATGTCTTGAGGAGGTGTGTGACTCTCATCCTAGAGGGCACCTGTGCTCCAATTGTCACTATGATAAATGTGATCAGTGGGAGAATACTTACCCCGCTATGATTGGAAAGAATCCCAAACGTGATTTTAGTTTATTTCTACGAGATTGGTATCGTCGTGGATTTAAATTATTCTGGGAAGAGGAATCTGGTCTACGATTCAACTGTTGGGGTAACAAGACAATTTGGTTTCTACGTCATCGTCGTGATGACACTACCTACTATGACTATAAACCAAGTGATTTTTATTTGGCAGTTACCGAATGTGATTCACCATTTGAAAACATTGTATGTGATATTGCTTCAAATAGACAGATTGAAACTCGTGAATTTCATAATATGAATGCAAATAGTATCATTGACTATACAAAGAGATATGACAAGAGTGAAGTTACATTGTACTGTAGAAAATGTGACCCTGACTTTGCAGTCAATCAAGATCAATATATAGTGAATCCAAATGATTTACCAGCATTAGTGGTTCACGACAGTTGCCTATACATCGAAGATGAAGAAATCTAAAGTGAAGATTTAAAGACATTGTTGTATATATATGCATTTTATTAATAAACAAATTCACAAACATTTTTTAGCACTTTACTCTTAGGGCACTGAAATCAATACTATATAGGTCTGAGAGGATATTTTCCACTAGAAAGTCATTCAGATGTGGATTGTCAACATAAATGTGGAGAAACTGCTTGTAAGTATAGCCGCGACATCGGAAAACAAAATATAGTAGTGCATGGAAGCCGCAGCTTTTAGTCGTTAGATCCTGAACCCTCTTCCGATTTTGAATAATAGTTTTCCCACTGCTCTCAATATAGTTGCTGATGTGAGGTGCGTAGAATGTATAGGGTAGACCAAGAGGATCAAAAAATTCAATCGTCTTCATTGTTTGAAAGATGCACAGCCAATGACCCGTCAGCACAGTCGACGGACTGCTATTAACAATAATCAAGGTATTGTTGACACTTTGAATTTTTCCAAGAAAGTCCGAGGGCAGACAATAGGATTTGTACTGGGACATGTAGGGGTCCATATTAAATACATTGATTATTTGACCGGTGTTCATGGCGCTAAGTCTAGTAGAACACTGCCTTCGGGAGTGATTTCCCAATAGGTTTCATATTGATTTAGTGAGATTAGTGCAATACTCTCAGCCAATGGGTCGGCAAATGTACACTCTAAACGCACACTCCCCGTACGTACTATACTCATATCCTGTGTACCAGACACATCCAGAACAATGATACCATGTCCGACTCGTGTCACGCACCCCTGCTTCCACCTACAACTTTTTTACATAATTTATGCATGTTTTTATGTCTGTTCGTTGTCAGTGAGAATGGAAAAAACAGGAACTTTCTCACATTTATGGATGACAACAGCAATTTATGTCTGTTTTATGTATGTTCGTTGTCAGTGAGAATGAAAAAACAGGAACTTTCTCACATTTATGTCTGTTTTTATGGTTTTTGTCAGTGAGAATGGAAAAACAGGAACTTTCTCACATTTATGGATGACAACAGCAATTTATGTCTGTTTTATGTATGTTCGTTGTCAGTGAGAATTTGAATAACAGGAACTTTCTCACATTTATGTATGTTTTTATGGTTTTTGTCAGTGAGAATGGAAAAACAGGAACTTTCTCACATTTATGGATGTCAACAGCAATTTATGTTCCTGTTTTATGTCTGTTCGTTGTCAGTGAGAATGGACATGCTCGACGCGAATGTTATGAGATTGTTTGGCTAACCTAACCTGAGAACTTGATTTGCATAATCGGCGGGGAAATTATTGATTCACGAAGGGGGAATTAAGAAACATTATGGTTTCTTTGATCTTTAGGCGAACCTAACCTGAGAACTTGATTTACATAATCGGCGGGGAAATTATTGATTCACGAAGGGGGAATTAAGAAACATTATGGTTTCTTTGATCTTTAGGCGAACCTAACCTGAGAACTTGATTTACATAATCGGCGGGGAAATTACTGATTCACGAAGGGGGAATTAAGAAACATTATGGCTTCTTTAATCTTAGGTCTGAGGGATAAACGTTCTTTAGGTCAGAGAGAAAAATTACTATTCTATTTTTAAATAGGGCTTCATTGATCTTTAGTGTCAGGAATTATAAATGACATCACTTGTTATCTTGGAATTATGCGGGAGTCTAAAGAGATAGAAATTCTATTTTTAAATACGGCTTCACTGAGCTTTAAGTCGGAGAGATAAATTGATATTCTAACGAAACCTTAATAGTTTAGCTAGGAAAATTTATGAGATGAAGAGATTAACGTAGGAAAGGGTTTCCTAGAAATTTGAAATGTGAAAGCACAGAGATGCCAAAAAACAAAAGGAACACACAGAAATTACTTTTAGGGGATTATTTGGGCGAAACGGTTTTAGACAGCTGATTGAATTATTTCGGCGAAAAAGTTAGAGACATTTTAAACGATGATTTAAAAGATGATTTTAGAAGAGGTTTTGAGTGTGGTCATTATAATACAAAAGTTGTATTTTAACAGTGTTGTGAGGTCCCCTACCCCAACCCCAAAGGACCCGATCCCCCTACCCCGATCCAAAGGGTTCCAATCCCCATACCCCAATCCAGAAGGAACCCTCCGGTCCCCAAAGGTTCCCAGGGCTCACAAAGGGCCCCCGGACTCCAAAGGCCCTCACCCGGTCCCCAAAGGTCCACCGGACCCCAAAGGCCCTCCCCCGGTCCTCAAAGGTCCCCCAGGCTCCCAATGGGCCACCGGACCCCCAAAGGCCCTCCCCGGGCCCCAAAGGCCCTCCCCCAGTCCCCAAAGGTCCACAGGGCTCCCAAAGGGCCACCCAGCCCTCAAGGGCCCCCGGATCCCCAAACGCCCTCCCGGGTCCCCAAAGAGCCCCATCCCCATTTTTTAATACTTTTTTATGGCTTTATTATATCTTTTCAGAACAAGTTATTTTCTTAATGTCCATCCTAAACCCATTTTACAAGTTGAAGTACCCATCCCTTTCACCCACAACTTTACTATACTGATTTTTGAATGCTCCAACACCAAGCAATACTTTTCAATGGCATTTCAGAACAAGATCTTTTCTTAATGTCCCTCCTACACCCATTTTACAAATTGAAGTACCCATCCTTTACACCCACACCTTACTTTACAGCTTTTTGAATGCTCCAACACCAAAAATACTTTTCAAAGGGCATTTCAGAACAAGTTCTTTTCATAATGTCCATCCTAAACCCATTTTACAAGTTGAAGTTCCCATCCTTTTCACCCACAACTTTACTTTACAGCTTTTTGAATGCCCAAAACCAAGCAATACTTTTCAAAAGGCATTTCAGAACAAGTTCCTTTCTTAGTGACCGTCCTAAACCCATTTTACAAATTGAAGTACCCATCCTTTTCACCCACAACTTAGTTACAGGTAAGAGTTTGAAGTTTTACCTTAGAGACATAGCTTAGAGTTTTAGTTTAGTTTAGTTTTAGTTAAGAGTTTAGAGTTTTAGCTTAGACTCTTAGCTTAGAGTTTTTGTTAGAGTTCTAGTTTAGTTTAGTTTAAGTTAAGAGTTTAGAGTTTTAGCTTAGAGTCTTAGCTTAAAGTTTTAGTTTGGTTTAGTTTTAGTTAAAAGTTTAGAGTTTTTTTTTAGCTTAGAGTCTTAGCTTAGAGTTTTTGTTAGAGTTCTAGTTTAGTTTAGTTTTAGTTAAGAGTTTAGAGTTTTTAGCTTAGAGTCGTAGCTTAGAGTTTTATTCAGAGTTCTAGTTTAGTTTAGTTTAGTTACAGTTCAGAATTTAGAGTTTTAGCTTAGAGTCATAGCTTATAATTTTACTTAAAGTTATAGTTTGGTTAAGTTTTAGTTAACAGTTTTGAGTTTTAGCTTAGAGTCTTAGCTTAGAGTTTTTGTTAGAGTTGAAGTTTAGTTTAATTTTAGTTAAGAATTTGATGTTTTACCTTTGAGTTTCAGTTAGAGTTCTAGTTTAGTTTACTTTTAGTTAAGAGTTTAGAGTTTTTAGCTTAGAGTCTTAGCTCAAAGTTTTAGTTTGGTTTAGTTTTAGTTAAAAGTTTAGAGTTTTTTTTTAGTTTAGAGTTTTTAGTTTAGAGTTTTTGTTGAAGTTCTAGTTTAGTTTAGTTTTAGTTAATAGTTTAGAGTTTTAGCTTAGAGTCTTAGCTTAGAGTTTTTGTTAGAGTTGAAGTTTAGTTTAATTTTAGTTAAGAATTTGATGTTTTACCTTTGAATTTCAGTTAGAGTTCTAGTCTAGTTTACTTTTAGTTTAGAGTTTAGAGTTTATTAGCTTAGAGTCTTAGCTTAGAGTTTTAGTTAGAGTTCTAGTTTAGTTTAGTTTTAGTTAAGAGTTTAGAATTTTAGCTTAAAGTCTTAGCTTAGAGTTTTTGTTAGAGTTCTAGTTTATTTTAGTTTTAGTTAAGAGTTTAGAGTTTTTGGCTTAGAGTCTTTTGCTTAGAGTTTTTGTTGAAGTTCTAGTTTAGTTTAGGTTTAGTTAATAGTTTAGAGTTTTAGCTTCGAGTCGTAGCTTAGAGTTTTTGTTAGAGTTCTAGTTTAGTTTAGATATAGTTAAGCGTCTGGAGTTTTACCTTCGAGACTTAGCTTAGAGTTTTAGTTTAGTTTAGTTTTAGTTAAGAGTTTAGAGTTTTAGCTTAGAGTCTTAGCTTAGAGTTATAGTTAGAGTTGAAGTTTAGTTTAGTTATAGTTAAGAGTTTAGAGTTTTTTAGCTTAGAGTCGTAGTTTAGAGTTTTGTTAGAGTTCTAGTTTAGTTTACTTAAGAGTTTAGAGTTTTATCATAGAATCATAGCTTAGAGTTTTTGTTGAAGTTTTAGTTTAGTTTAGTTTTAGTTAAGAGTTTAGAGTTTTTTAGCTTAGAGTCCTAGCTTAGAGTTTTTGTTAGAGTTCTAGTTTAGTTTAGTTTTAGTTAAGAGTTTGGTGTTTTACCTTAGAGTTATAGCTTAGAGTTTTAGTTAGAGTTCTAGTTTAGTTTTAGTTAAGAGTTTAGAATTTTAGCTTAGAGTCTTAGCTTAGAGTTTTTGTTAGAGTTCTAGTTTAGCTTAGTTTTAGTTAAGAGTTTAGAGTTTTTAGCTTAGAGTCTTAGCTTAGAGTTTTTGTTGAAGCTCTAGTTTAGTTTAGTTTTAGTTAAGAGTTTATAGTTTTAGCTTAGAGTCTTAGCTTAGAGTTTTTGTTAGAGTTTTAGTTTAGTTCAGTTTTAGTTAAGAGTTTTGAGTTTTACCTTAAAGTCTTAGATTAGAGTTTTAGTTAGGGTTAAGTTTCGTTTAGTTTAGTTATAGTTAAGAGTTATAGTTTTAGCTTAGAGTCTTAGCTTAGAGTTTTAGTTAGAGTTATTGTTTATTTTAGTTTTACTTAAGAATTATAGCTTAGAGGTTTAGCCTAAAATCTTAGCCTAGAGATTTAGTTACAGTTGAAGTTTAGTCCAAACTAGCATAACCACAAAATTACACAATATTGCATAGAAATACCAAAACCATAGGTTAGATTAGGTTAGGTTAGAGGTTAGGTTTCTCCACGTTTAAGTTAGGTTAGATTAGGTTAAGTTAGGTTAGGCTAGGTCAGCCTACGTACGCGCGCGTACGTAGGCTGACCTAGCCTAACCTAACTTAACCTAATCTAACCTAACTTAAACGTGGAGAAACCTAACCTCTAACCTAACCTAATCTAACCTATGGTTTTGGTATTTCTATGCAATATTGTGTAATTTTGTGGTTATGCTAGTTTGGACTAAACTTCAACTGTAACTAAACCTCTAGGCTAAGATTTTAGGCTAAACCTCTAAGCTATAACTCTTAAGTAAAACTAAAATAAACAATAACTCTAACTAAAACTCTAAGCTAAGACTCTAAGCTAAAACTATAAACTCTTAACTATAACTAAACTAAACGAAACTTCAACCCTAACTAAAACTCTAATCTAAGACTTTAAGGTAAAACTCAAAACTCTTAACTAAAACTGAACTAAACTAAAACTCTAACAAAAACTCTAAGCTAAGACTCTAAGCTAAAACTATAAACTCTTAACTAAAACTAAACTAAACTAGAGCTTCAACAAAAACTCTAAGCTAAGACTCTAAGCTAAAAACTCTAAACTCTTAACTAAAACTAAGCTAAACTAGAACTCTAACAAAAACTCTAAGCTAAGACTCTAAGCTAAAATTCTAAACTCTTAACTAAAACTAAACTAAACTAGAACTCTAACTAAAACTCTAAGCTATAACTCTAAGGTAAAACACCAAACTCTTAACTAAAACTAAACTAAACTAGAACTCTAACAAAAACTCTAAGCTAGGACTCTAAGCTAAAAAACTCTAAACTCTTAACTAAAACTAAACTAAACTAAAACTTCAACAAAAACTCTAAGCTATGATTCTATGATAAAACTCTAAACTCTTAAGTAAACTAAACTAGAACTCTAACAAAAACTCTAAACTACGACTCTAAGCTAAAAACTCTAAACTCTTAACTATAACTAAACTATTCTTCAACTCTAACTATAACTCTAAGCTAAGACTCTAAGCTAAAACTCTAAACTCTTAACTAAAACTAAACTAAACTAAAACTCTAAGCTAAGTCTCGAAGGTAAAACTCCAGACGCTTAACTATATCTAAACTAAACTAGAACTCTAACAAAAACTCTAAGCTACGACTCGAAGCTAAAACTCTAAACTATTAACTAAACCTAAACTAAACTAGAACTTCAACAAAAACTCTAAGCAAAAGACTCTAAGCCAAAAACTCTAAACTCTTAACTAAAACTAAAATAAACTAGAACTCTAACAAAAACTCTAAGCTAAGACTTTAAGCTAAAATTCTAAACTCTTAACTTAAACTAAACTAAACTAGAACTCTAACTAAAACTCTAAGCTAAGACTCTAAGCTAAAAAAACTCTAAACTCTAAACTAAAAGTAAACTAGACTAGAACTCTAACTGAAACTCAAAGGTAAAACATCAAATTCTTAACTAAAATTAAACTAAACTTCAACTCTAACAAAAACTCTAAGCTAAGACTCTAAGCTAAAACTCTAAACTATTAACTAAAACTAAACTAAACTAGAACTTCAACAAAAACTCTAAACTAAAAACTCTAAACTAAAAAAAAAACTCTAAACTTTTAACTAAAACTAAACCAAACTAAAACTTTAAGCTAAGACTCTAAGCTAAAAACTCTAAACTCTTAACTAAAAGTAAACTAAACTAGAACTCTAACTGAAACTCAAAGGTAAAACATCAAATTCTTAACTAAAATTAAACTAAACTTCAACTCTAACAAAAACTCTAAGCTAAGACTCTAAGCTAAAACTCGAAACTCTTAACTAAAACTTAACCAAACTACAAATTTAAGTAAAATTATAAGCTATGACTCTAAGCTAAAACTCTAAATTCTGAACTGTAACTAAACTAAACTAAACTAGAACTCTGAATAAAACTCTAAACTACGACTCTAAGCTAAAAACTCTAAACTCTTAACTAAAACTAAACTAAACTAGAACTCTAACAAAAACTCTAAGCTAAGACTCTAAGCTAAAAAAAAAACTCTAAACTTTTAACTAAAACTAAACCAAACTAAAACTTTAAGCTAAGACTCTAAGCTAAAACTCTAAACTCTTAACTAAAACTAAACTAAACTAGAACTCTAACAAAAACTCTAAGCTAAGAGTCTAAGCTAAAACTCTAAACTCTTAACTAAAACTAAACTAAACTAAAACTCTAAGCTATGTCTCTAAGGTAAAACTTCAAACTCTTACCTATAACTAAGTTGTGGGTGAAAAGGATGGGTACTTCAATTTGTAAAATGGGTTTAGGACGGTCACTAAGAAATGAACTTGTTCTGAAATGCCTTTTGAAAAGTATTGCTTGGTGTTGGGCATTCAAAAAGCTGTAAAGTAAAGTTGTGGGTGAAAAGGATGGGAACTTCAACTTGTAAAATGGGTTTAGGATGGACATTATGAAAAGAACTTGTTCTGAAATGCCCTTTGAAAAGTATTTTTGGTGTTGGAGCATTCAAAAAGCTGTAAAGTAAAGTTGTGGGTGTAAAGGATGGGTACTTCAATTTGTAAAATGGGTTTAGGAGGGACATTAAGAAAAGATCTTGTTCTGAAATGCCATTGAAAAGTATTGCTTGGTGTTGGAGCATTCAAAAATCAGTATAGTAAAGTTGTGGGTGAAAGGGATGGGTACTTCAACTTGTAAAATGGGTTTAGGATGGACATTAAGAAAATAACTTGTTCTGAAAAGATATAATAAAGCCATAAAAAAGTATTAAAAAATGGGGATGGGGCTCTTTGGTGACCCGGGAGGGCGTTTGGGGATCCGGGGGCCCTTGAGGGCTGGGTGGCCCTTTGGGAGCCCTGTGGACCTTTGGGGACTGGGGGAGGGCCTTTGGGGGTCCGGTGGCCCATTGGGAGCCTGGGGGACCTTTGAGGACCGGGGGAGGGCCTTTGGGGTCCGATGGACCTTTGGGGACCGGGTGAGGGCCTTTGGGAGTCCGGGGGCCCTTTGGGAGCCCTGGGAACCTTTGGGGACCGGAGGGTTCCTTCTGGATTGGGGTATGGGGATTGGAACCCTTTGGATCGGGGTAGGGGGATCGGGGCCCTTTGGGGTTGGGGTAGGGGACCTCACAACACTGTTAAAATACAACTTGTGTATTATAACGACCACACTCAAAACCTCTTCTAAAATCATCTTTTAAATCATCTTTTAAAATGTCTCTAACTGTTTCGCCGAAATAATTCCATAAGCTGTCTAAAACCGTTTCGCCCAAATAATCCCCTAAAAGTAATTTCTGTGTGTTCCTTTTTTTTGGGCATCTCTGTGCTTTCACATTTCAAATTTCTAGGAAACCCTTTCGTACGTTAATCTCTTCATCTCTAAATTTTCCTAGCTAAACTATTAAGGTTTTGTTAGAATATCAATTTATCTCTCCGACTTAAAGCTCAGTGAAGCCGTATTTAAAAATAGAATTTCTATCTTTTTAGACTCCCGCATAATTCCAAGATAACAAGTGATGTCATTTATAATTCCTGACACTAAAGATCAATGAAGCCCTATTTAAAAATAACACATTAATTTTTCTCTCTGACCTAAAGAACGTTTATCCCTCAGACCTAAGATTAAAGAAGCCATAATGTTTCTTAATTCCCCCTTCGTGAATCAATAATTTCCCCGCCGATTATGTAAATCAAGTTCTCAGGTTAGGTTCGCCTAAAGATCAAAGAAACCATAATGTTTCTTAATTCCCCCTTCGTGAATCAATAATTTCCCCGCCGATTATGTAAATCAAGTTCTCAGGTTAGGTTCGCCTAAAGATCAAAGAAACCATAATGTTTCTTAATTCCCCCTTCGTGAATCAATAATTTCCCCGCCGATTATGTAAATCAAGTTCTCAGGTTAGGTTAGCCAAACAATCTCATAACATTCGCGTCGAGCATGTCCATTCTCACTGACAACGAACAGACATAAAACAGGAACATAAATTGCTGTTGACATCCATAAATGTGAGAAAGTTCCTGTTTTTCCATTCTCACTGACAAAAACCATAAAAACATACATAAATGTGAGAAAGTTCCTGTTATTCAAATTCTCACTGACAACGAACATACATAAAACAGACATAAATTGCTGTTGTCATCCATAAATGTGAGAAAGTTCCTGTTTTTCCATTCTCACTGACAAAAACCATAAAAACAGACATACATGTGAGAAAGTTCCTGTTTTTCATTCTCACTGACAACGAACATACATAAAACAGACATAAATTGCTGTTGTCATCCATAAATGTGAGAAAGTTCCTGTTTTTTCATTCTCACTGACAACGAACAGACATAAAAACATGCATAAATTATGTAAAAAAGTTGTAGGTGGCAGCAGGGGTGCGTGACACGAGTCGGACATGGTATCATTGTTCTGGATTTTTCTGGTACACAGGATATGAGTATAGTACGTACGGGGAGTGTGCGTTTAGAGTGTACATTTGCCGACCCATTGGCTGAGAGTATTGCACTAATCTCACTAAATCAATATGAAACCTATTGGGAAATCACTCCCGAAGGCAGTGTTTCTACTAGACTAGAAACACCATAGAGCGCCATGAACACCGGTCAAATAATCAATGTATTTAATATGGACCCCTACATGTCCCAGTACAAATCCTATTGCCTGCCCTCGGACTTTCTTGGAAAAATTCAAAGTGTCAACAATACCTTGATTATTGTTAATAGCAGTCCGTCGACTGTGCTGACGGGTCATTGGCTGTGCATCTTTCAAACAATGAAGACGATTGAATTTTTTGATCCTCTTGGTCTACCCTATACATTCTACACACCTCACATCAGCAACTATATTGAGAGCAGTGGGAAAACTATTATTCAAAATCGGAAGAGGGTTCAGGATCTAACGACTAAAAGCTGCGGCTTCCATGCACTACTATATTTAGTTTTCCGATGTCGCGGCTATACTTACAAGCAGTTTCTCCACATTTATGTTGACAATCCACATCTGAATGACTTTCTAGTGGAAAATATCCTCTCAGACCTATATAGTATTGATTTCAATGCCCTAAGAGTAAAGTGCTTAAAAATGTTTGTGAATTTGTTTATTAATAAAATGCATATATATACAACAAATGTCTTTAAATCTTCACTTTAGATTTCTTCATCTTCGATGTATAGGCAACTGTCGTGAACCACTAATGCTGGTAAATCATTTGGATTCACTATATATTGATCTTGATTGACTGCAAAGTCAGGGTCACATTTTCTACAGTACAATGTAACTTCACTCTTGTCATATCTCTTTGTATAGTCAATGATACTATTTGCATTCATATTATGAAATTCACGAGTTTCAATCTGTCTATTTGAAGCAATATCACATACAATGTTTTCAAATGGTGAATCACATTCGGTAACTGCCAAATAAAAATCACTTGGTTTATAGTCATAGTAGGTAGTGTCATCACAACGATGACGTAGAAACCAAATTGTCTTGTTACCCCAACAGTTGAATCGTAGACCAGATTCCTCTTCCCAGAATAATTTAAATCCACGACGATACCAATCTCGTAGAAATAAACTAAAATCACGTTTGGGATTCTTTCCAATCATAGCGGGGTAAGTATTCTCCCACTGATCACATTTATCATAGTGACAATTGGAGCACAGGTGCCCTCTAGGATGAGAGTCACACACCTCCTCAAGACATGAATTACATCCTTTAATTTGTACTGCATAGCCTCTATGTAATTTACAAGGATTACATAATTTACACTTTTCACTATAGTCATCTATAACTGTACAATTCTCACATTGAGTCCAACTGCCAAGAGTGTACATGCACAATGGACATATATAGAACATTTTTCGGTTTCCGATGTCAACTCACTCACAGCTAAAACGAAACTGATCATCCTCGCTCCATAAATTCAATGAGAGGGAAATGGGGGAGAGGAGTAGCTCTGTAACGTTACCTCTTTCGAATGACGGGGGAGTCATCTACATTGAATCCATTGGCAATATTTTCAAAAGTATATCCACAATATGATTCTGCTTTGTTCCAATTAATATATCAATAAATTGACTATAAGCATTTGAATCACATTTTAAAAGTTTCATACAATAGTCCAATGGGGGAGAATCACTCCTCATTATATTGTCAAGTGTTCCCTGACAAGAGAATATCCTGCGTTTAAGAGATAACTCGAGAAAATCATCATCCAAAATCAAATGTTTTTCCATAAACGCTAGATTTGATCTAATTCTCTCTTTCTCAAATTTATTCATTTTTCAATCCTTTCACTCCGACTGCTGACTCTAGACTGACCCTGATTCGTTAGCCCCATAGACTAACCAGAAAAGAAAGAAAACATTTTCGATTTCGAAACAATTTTATTGAATAATTACAACAACATCAATAATACAGAGCATGTACAATTAGCGATACTGTTTATTGTCTTCAATATGTTTCACCAATGCACTTAAAGCACATTGAAGTCTATTCACATGTGCTATATCAACTTTAGCGGCAAAACATAATTGATCCTCCATTTTAAATTTGCTCAAGGATATCACATATCTTGCATATACTGCATCCCTTTCCAGACAAAGACATGATCCTTTCGTGATTTCCACCGCAATGTTTGGTGCTCTTGTACTATTATCATCAACTCCACTATCAACTTCTAATAGGGTAAACATTCCACTCATCGCCATCACAAATATACATCCAAATGAGTAAAGTCAAACTGTTCTTCTTCTTCTCACTCCTTTGAATTCTATTCACAGACTAATAAAACTTTAGCAAAAAACCCTTTCCTTATATTCCCTCCGCCGCTAATATGTAACCAGCCCTCTGATTGGCTGAGAAGGGGGATGTAACCGACTCGCTGATTGGCTGAGAAGGAAACACGTGATCTAACTGTTTCCTGGAAACTCATAACATTTGCCTCGAGCAACAACAAGAAATACTATTTCTGGATCATAACATTTGCATCGAGCAACAACAAGAAGGAAGTGTCATTGACCTGCCCCCATTAGACTCAATAATCCATTAAAGTGAGAAAGTTCCTGTTTTTCCATTCTCACTGACAAAAACCATAAAAACAGACATAAATGTGAGAAAGTTCCTTTTTTTTCATTCTCACTGACAAAAACCATAAAATCATCCATGAAAAACATCAAATAAATCGACCAACACACATAACCATCCAAGAAAACAGATATAAATGTGACAAAGTTCCTGTTTTTTCATTCTCACTGACAAAAACCATAAAAACATCCATGAAAAACATCAAATAAATCGACCAACACACATAACCATCCAAGAAAACAGACATAAATGTGACAAAGTTCCTGTTTTTTTCATTCTCACTGACAAAAACCATAAACCACGGGGTTCTATGCCCATATTTGGGGTGCAAAAAAGTTGTAGGTGGCAGCACGGGTGCGTGATCGTGTCAATAGGGTCATCTCTACTTTCTAAAGCATGCTATTCAACTTTTGGTAACTATGAGCCGAGGTTCGCTCTTTACTAGGTTCTAGCTACATAGTAACAATCGTATATGTCCTTGTAGGAAAAGAAAAATCAAAAGACAGGGATTGATTGAACTCATGGCCATTGCAATGAGCATCAAACTGAACCTATTTTGAAAATATATCGGGCTTGAGAATTTGACTTCACTGGTCTATGCCAGAGATAATTCCGTTAGAAGATAATATTACACTCCCATAGTCCATTGGCACAC
Organism: Artemia sinica; assembly: GCA_027921565.1. Classification (NCBI taxonomy): domain Eukaryota; kingdom Metazoa; phylum Arthropoda; class Branchiopoda; order Anostraca; family Artemiidae; genus Artemia; species Artemia sinica. Next base: position 44,962,733 of record CM051258.1, read on the forward strand.
AAATTACAGCCAATTCTGGCTTGGATATTTATCACTAACTACGAATTGTTCAAATTTTCCATACTTTATCTATAAAGTATGAATAAAGGCAACAGCCATCTGTTATTGAAATCTTCGTCAATTACTACGATTTGGTCGTAATTCCCATAGTTTAGCCATAGAACGAGCCATAGATTAATGGTTTGCTACACCATCTATTGATAGGATATTTAGAGTTCTGGACGCTTTTTGAGTTCTGTCAGTGCAATATCTTCCCGTTAAATTATCTTTGATCTATGCTACTAATCCGTAATTAGGCCGTGTTTGGACGGACGGATTATTCGTCGATAATTGACTATTCGGCAATAAAAAGCGACCTTTTTTTACAAAAAGTCGGCCGACTTTCTTCTAAAGAAAGTTCGGTACTCTTGCATTATATGGGCCTTTCTAGAAATTCAAGTTTGGTCAGTGGTAATGAAATAAAATAAAATAGGATGAATATATTATAGTTTAGAAACAAATTCGGACTATATATTTGCACATTAGGGGTGGGGAGTTGGGCGTAAAGCATAGCATATATTAAATACGTAACCTAGGTACCTCCCCCCCCCCTAAACACCACAAAAACAACAGTCTAAATATCGTATACGCAATAAAAACCGCACTATCACCGTATTACTCTATAGCGGTTAACCTGTCAAAAACGGGTTTTTCGTGACTGGTTTCCTTGTAAAGGCCCATATAATGCAAGAGTACCGAAAGTTCCATGTCGCTCGTCGATTTTGAAGAAATCGGACGATTGGAGAGTAAAAATTTTAAATGTCATATTACGTAAACAAGATTACTGACTTGATCACCCGTGTTCAAGGGTATAAAGTTCTCAATAACCCAGCAGATATTCATTATGAAAAGAAAAAAAAGAAGGATAAAATTTTGAAACATTTTGCTGTGAATTTCTCACTGCTACTTCCGAATATTTCATGTTCTCTGCCAAAAATCGGCCGATTTCTTATGGTCACGTTCGAAAGCGATGGCGATGGAAAAAGGTCGATTTTTCATGCAAAATTGGTCCGTCCAAACACGCCATTACTTCCGTTGACTACCAGTTTTTTCTCAATATATCTCTGACTTGCAAGCTACAATCGCAGCACTTTGAAAGCAAAACAAATTGACAATGGAATACGTTATCCATCGCGTGACACATAAATGTTCTTTCGGCCTTCCCTTAAACAGATACTAAAACGATAATACTAGAGTTTGTGCGTAGCACATCTGGGGACCCCAAATCTTACTACGTTTATAATTTTGTTCAGACGTGTCTAGACCTTTGGGTACTCGTGCACCCCACAACCTTTTTTAGTCCCTGCTCCTTTTAAGGTTCAACCTTGGGACTTGGCCTCTCGTACTATTAAAGAAAACTTTTTAACATTTAAATTTTTTTACTGATATTGAAAAAATCCATCACAATCGCTAACCATCACTTCATCGACAAAACCGTCATTTCATCGACAAAAACCGTCATTTTATCGACTAAAAGCGTCATTTCATTGACAAAATCCGATACAATCGCTAATCGTCACTTCATCGACAAAAAAGGGTCTATTCATCGACAAAATCTGTTATTTCATCGACACAAATCAGTCACAACGTCGAAAATCATAACATCGACACGTCAACTCATCGAAAGTCACAATCAATGCCCGTTACAACGTAGACAGCCATAACATCGACAAGTCATTTCATCTAAAAAAAGAACTGTCGATGAAATGACGTGTCGATATTATGGTAGTCGACGTTGGGACGGGTAGCGATTGTGACTGCCGATGAACTGATTATATGGCTGTCGAAGAGTTGACGTGTCGACGAAATGACGGATTTTCTTTGTCGACGAAATGACTTTTAGTGCTTGTGACTGTTATAGTAAATGGTAACACCCCAATTGGATTCAGGGAAAAAACCCTAGTAGTAAATTTGTTTGATAGGCTATGTCGTTCTGACTTAAAAAGGGAGGTTTTCAGGTCATATCGAATTAAAATTTTAATCAATATTCAAACAAAAATTCAACTAAAATTACGAAGTTGAAATTAGAATTAAACAAATTAGAATAAAAATTAAGCGAATTGAAATAACCGTGTGGAGGTGATCACATGTTTTTTAATGTTGGATTGAACAATATTATTTTCAACTTTAAAACCATATAGGTCATCGTAGGTCAAAATAGTCATTTCGTTGCTATAGCCGTTCAGACCTTGTCACACCCAGAGATCCTGAATAGCTACCAAAGATCAATGACTCCCATCTTTTTCGCATAACTAATGCAGTTGTCGAAGTGCATTAATGTCAAAGCTGGAAATACCTGCAGAAGTCATGCAGGGAATAGACCACTAGGTAGCATGCCTTTTGATTTTCCATGACGTGTTTTCGGACCAGAGGTAGACCTTCCCAGGTTTAAATATATTTCCTAGTAACATTCTAGCGTTGCTACTTCGGAGTACCAAAAGTAAACTGTAGTAAGAAGGCCTGAACACGCTTTGAAATTGGTCACAGGTTTTTTGACGAATTTCATAGGTTTTTTGGCACTTTTTTCACAGGTTTTGAAATTTTGTAGTGGCAACACTGCTCTAGATGTTGTAGAATGTAGACTGCTTGACAAGTTTCAGGTGATGACCTCTAGTTCTTGAATTGTACTAACAGTAGGGAACAGGGTTGCCACCCTGGCCTGAAGAATTTACTAAATCTGAGAGGAAAAATTTACTAAATCGCATCTGTTTTTACTAAATGCTCAAAAAAAGTTTTTGCGCGTGCAGCTACTACCGCACGCGTACCATCAAGCATCGATTTTTATTATAGGAGGATAATCAATAGGATTTGCACAATCATTTTTCCTTTTTTATTGTTTTTTTTCTTTTTCCTTTTTTCTTTCGTTTTCATAGTATGATTGAAAATTCGGGAAACCTAAAAGTTCAAAAATCCTTTTTTTTATTATTTGGATGTACTACTGGATAGGCGTCATATTCCAGATGCGGTGTATCCAAGACGTCAAACAATAGTTTGGAATCTTGGATTCTGGAAACCTGCTGACGAAGCCCGGCTTTAAATTTATCAATGGTCTTCAGGTCATAAAATTCAGATATATAGAAAATTAAGAACTAATCAACGAAGAAAAACAGATACAACTCATATTCACGAAGCAATTCAGGCGATGGAGTGCTTAGAATCTGAGGTGTGTTTGAAAGTGACGGCTTTTGAAATTTGTCCCCCAGTTTCTGTTTTTCGGTTTGAAATCTAAACCCTTCAATTTTGCATTTTTAAGATGAAATTGCCAGTCTTTAAACACTAAGTGGGCTGGTCTTTAAATAAGGGAAAGGCTGCTTACAAAGAATTCCGACAAATTTCAAAGCAATTAATTTAGGATTGTTTTGAACTGATTTCTTCTGGATTCTCTCTCGTTCGTATTCAAGGGAATCAAAACCAATACAATCTATGTCACTTCAAAACGGAAATGACGTAATCGGCTACCAGTTTAGTTGTAAAATTATGTAAATTAAAAAGTGCGGCTGACAAGAAAAAGAAAACTTATATAACATAAAAAATAAATAGCATTTAATAAAAAAATAACATTTATAAATAATAAAAAAATAACATATAAAAAATAACATTTTGTCAATAGTCTTCATGTCAGGCAAATCATACAAATTGAAAAGTGTAAGAAGAAAAATATGTAGTCACAATTTAAAAAAGTCACACACTTAAAAGGCTTTAATCGTCCTCGGCCTCATCCGAATTTAAAGTATCCACTAGTGTCGAATTCTGACTGAAGGGATCTACTTGTTTCCATTTCTTGATAGCCCGAGTCAAATCGCTGAGGATCACCTAGTCATGTACTCCACTTGACGACCTGAGAACAAGTTGCTTCGTTTTCATCAGGGACGAAACACTTGAGACATTTAGCCTATTCCGGTTTTTAGTTTTGATGACCGACAAAATCTAAAAACTGTCTCTCTGCTCCAGCACTTGAATGGGGCAAGCTGCAGAGAGTCAGAAAGAATTTGGGCAAGTATGGAAAAAGTTCATTACCAGCAGCGTCTTTGAAAAGGGACATAGCTAACTAACAAACGTAGCAGCTGTTATGAGAGTCTGGGAAAATTTCCTGAAAACAAATTAAGCCGGCATACCAGTCCTACTTTTAAATAGTTTGTTTTTCAAAGCGAGTATCAAGAAGAAACCTAGAGAAAAGTAGAGATTTTTACGCGCTAGGTTTGACGTGAAATCGCAAAAATGAGAGCAATAGTAGCCACAATATCTAACATAATCAAAACCAGATTTCGTAATGAATGGACCCTATTTTTTTTTTCCTGAGTTCATGGAAAATAACAAAAGTTTTGTTCACTACAAATCGTGACTTTTTACTAGATTTCGGGAAATTTACTAGATTTTTTATTTTACTACATCTAGTAAAATCCTACTGACGGTGGCAACCATGGTAGGGAATAATACTGGGAGAAACAGTGTGTTGCCAGATAGGCTTATTTTACGCCAAACTGGCTTATTTTGTTGGCGACTGGCGTGAAAATTTTTGGAACTGGCTTGTGGCTTAGAACTTGGCTATTTTTATTTTGACCTGGCTTATTTCTTGGTGTGTTTTACTTTTTCGGGAAGAATTTATATTTTTTGGCAATTCATCCGATTCTCGAACGAACGAATGCTCACGAAAGGTCAAAATTACGTTTTAACTCTATGGTCAAAATACGAATCTAACCGCGGCAGTGCGGTGAAGTTTTCAAATCCTAAGAGACACGTGGCTTCGTAACAGCAGCATAAAAAGCATTAGCCATTAAGTCATGGGGCTGAACTACAGCTGAAAGTACAGTATATTAGCTGTTACTTGTTAGTATAGAATAACGCCAGGAATCAACCTCATAACAGACATGTCTGTAACATCTACAGATCCTGTTTAGCTGTTTAGTTCATCTGAGTCGTCCAGGAGTCGTCATGCTGTCGTCATGTACACTCTAGCTATTTTCTGTGGTTTGTATCTCTGTATAATCAGATTGGGTACACAGCCTAGCCCACTGGGTACACACCCCAATGCATTGGGTACTGCCCCCAATATATTGGGTACCCCCACCGTTTTCACTTTTCGTCTAGGCCTATTCTGAGAAAATACATTTATTTATATTTGAGGTTTTCTTTGCATCACTTCAGTTTAAATATGCTCAAAGGAAGAAGCAAACTAGTCATGGGTTTTCTCAGAATACATGCAAAAGTGAAAATCGGTATGGGGCAGTTAGGGATATTAATTGTTTTATGTAATACCATCAACATAATGTACTACTTCACCCCTGCAGTAGTACACCACAGGATCTGTACCTAAGAATTTGAGTACTACACCCCACAATCAGTACTACATTAAACATGGCATAGGTCCTACTACGCTATATATGGAGTAGGTCCTGCTACGCTATATATGGAGTAGTACACTTGGTTAGATGTAGGTATCAAATTCTGAGGTACAGATCCTGTGGTATACTACTACAGTGGTGAAGGAGTACATTATATGTTGATGGTTGTACATAAAACAATTAATCCCTAACTGGTATGGGGGGGGTACCCAATGCATTGAGGTGTGTACCTCAATGCATTGGCTACCAGCAAATTGGGTACATGCCACAGAAAAATAGCTGGTGTACATGACTGGTTTGCACCCCCATTTTTAGCGGTGATGAGCATCAGCTTGTGACATAAGCAAACCTGAAGCAATCAATTTTGTTTCAGACTCACTTTTATTCATTTTTCCCAATGTATTAGCCTATAGTTAAATACTAGAGAAATTAGTTATATATAATATAGGCTAATAGCTAATATGTAATAAAGTACCATATAATACTAATGAAAATATCAGAAAGAGATATATGAATACAGGAGCCTGAGCCTTTGTAATTGCCACTGCCCATATTTAATTTTCGCTTTAATTTCTCTGACTGATATCAGCACTTAAACCTTGTCTAAAAATAGTTGTTGGGAATGAAAAGAAAGTTGAGATACTGCTCTGCCAAATGCTATTTGTTTGCATTCCTTTCTCTGTTGAGAGGCCCCTGTTTAATAGTTCTTGATATCTCAGTACTGAAAGATTTTTCTAGAACTGTCAATATAGCCATTTTACAACCTTTATTTTGTGGAAGTATATGAGAAAACTCAACATTGAGGCAGTTTTCCATTGCTCGATTTTTCTGAGCTCAGTTCAGCCTTTCTCACAATTTTTATTCCATTTTTGTTTCTGCAACCTTCCGGCCGAGCTCAGCTCAGAAATTCCTCTTCTATTGGTTTTGTGAGAGCTGTTGGCTGAGATTTTGCTCGCACAAATTTGACCCCGGGCTGAGTTTTCTCTGAAATTAAACTTCTGAAATCAAAAATTCTTTAAGTTTTCTTTAAGTCAGTATTGCAATGTAAATCTATAACCCAGCTATGTTGCAAGATGTTTAAAAAAATCATCTTTTACTAATTAGAAGTCGTCAGAATAGGCAGGATAAATTATTCAAATATTGTTACAAGTACAAGCTTAGCTTGGACCTTATTGTCAATTTTTACTCCAAGATGAACTTACAGATTCAGTTTATTTTTCCATACTCTTTTCAGATTGAATGTCATTCACCCGAGTGAAAATAAAAATGAAACGTTCAACTGGATATGATGGAAACGGGCAGCAAAAATTTCAAATTTTTTCACTGTTACTAGGCCTTCCAACTCAACTGAACCGGACAGTGCTGGAACAGATGGTGTTGATGGTGGTGGATCCGAGCCAAAACGAGCTTCAATAGACAAATCAGCACCTGAAAATTAGTATAGGGACGAGAGATAGCAGTGCCATCACCAAATACAGACGAGTTGTTCCATCAAAAGTTAAAATAGTGGCAAATTTGTGTAATGATTCATCAGCCCAAGATTGGGTGGAACCTGATGAGTCAGATGACAGTGACTCTGAGACTGACAGCATGGACAGTGATAGCAGTGCTACCAGCCACTACAGGCGAAAACGAGCTGTTCTACCAAAGTCTAAGACAGTGGCAGAGCTGTTAAAAGAATCAAAATTAGTCCAAGAACTGGTGGAACCAGACGTAGCGGGCTCTACCTCCGAAGTGGTAAACAGTCACTCAGATACTGGCAGTCCGACACCAAAACTAGTCCCAGAAAGGGTGGTTAAAACCTCTCTTTTTAAACTTGGTGTACCTCAAGCATCTACTGCCAAGCAGATTGTTACCTCAGTCTCTACTAAAGTACTTAAGCCTGTCCTAGTCCCAGAAAGGGTGGTTCAAACCTCTCTTTCTAAACTTCGTATACCTCAAGCATCTACTGCCAAGCAGATTGTTACCTCAGCCAACCAGATTGCTACCTCAGGGTCTACTAACGTAGTTAAGCCTGCCCCTTCCAAAATTACTAGTAATATGCAGAACCCTAACAAAAAGACTGAAACAAACAATCAGAATTGTGTTGAAAGTGAAACAGGAGAAATGGTGTCCAGAAGCCAAAATGAAGGAAGCAGCAAGGAACCTGAAGAAGGAAGAAATGTTACACCAAGAGCCAGTATGACAAAAGTTGTGAAAAAGAGTTATGAAAGACTATATCAGTCTGTGTGGGAGAAAGATACAAAATTCCAAGGCTGGCTTCAGCCTGTTCAAGGTGATGACACAAAAGCATCGTGTAAAATCTGCAATGGTAGAGAGCTTAGGGCTCACAAACATGATCTGGAGCAGCACATGAAATCGAAAAAGCATGAGAAGAAGGCAGCAAGTCTGAAAATACAGAAACCAGTCACTGAATGTGGTGAGTACTTTTGTTTTGAGCATGGCTTAACAATAGGGGGGTCCCTACGTTCCTGTCATCAAGACACCTACCAGAAAGAGTGGTCTTTGTAGCACTCCTCCGAAACTTCGTAGCAACAATGCCCAATGTCCAGTGTGTGTGTTTGTTGGGAAGTCTTAACCCCAGCTTGAGTTCTGTGTGTATTTTAGAGAGGCCCTCAAATACGTCACTCAACCAAGAATATCTACCATTTAGATCTCAACAGAATTTGATAACGATTAATAGCGAGTGGCCCGTTATTTTGCGTATGGGGGACCCAATCGGAGTTCGGGGACCAGTCATTGAAATCAACCAAGGAAGCACACTTGTGGTCCCAGAGAGGTGGGGAGGGCTGCGTTTTGTAGGCCATGTCCTAACCAAGAACATGCAACATTTCATCCCCCTCAGACTTTTCCTTCATGGGGAAAATCCGGACGGAAGTTTTGCCCCCCCCCCACCACATCCCCTTTCAGAGTAAAGTTATGAAACATAGCCGAAATAATCGGTTATGAAACATAGCCGAAATAATCACGAATAATTAATGCTAATTTTCTAGGAGTCACGTCGACGAACTTGGCTTCGCGGAAAGCGGAGCTGGTCTTGGCTGCTCATGTAGCCTGTCACTCGTCGGTGAGAACAATCGACCATCTTTCTACTATCATCAAAGACTTATTTCCTGGGCCTATTGGTGAATCGGTGAGGCTAAAAAGAACTAAATGTTCCACTCTCATTAACAATGTGCTTGGACCTGAAACCCTGAAGGAGATAGTGGCTGACATTGGAGATGGTAAGTACTCTCTAATACTGGATGAGTCAACTGATGTCTCTACAATGAAGTTCATGTGTATTTGCATTCGATATTACAGCCCGAAGTTGAAAAAAATAGTGTGTACTGCGTTAGGAATGGTTGAAGTACCATCAACTACAGCTATTATACTCCACGCAGAACTCACAAAATTTCTTGCAGAGTGCAAAGTACCTCTCAAAAACCTGATTGGTATTGGTACTGATGGGGCAAATAACATGTGTGGCGCAAATCACTCTCTATTTACATTGCTGAAAGCAGATGGGTTACCCCACCTTCAGCTTTTCAAATGTGTTTGCCACTCTCTGCACTTGTGCGCTTCCGAGGCGGTGGAAGAGTTGCCGAGCAACCTAGAATTTATGCTCTCGGAAACGTACAAGTGGTTTAGCGTAAGCCCGTTGCGAAGGGAAGCGTACGGCCAGATATATAGGCTGATAAATCATGGAAATTCGCCCCTTAAAAATGTGGCCCATTCAAGTACACGCTGGTTGTCGCGATACACCGCAGTGTGTAGAGTTGATGAGCAATACCTCGAACTGACAACACATTTCCGCATCGCCAAGGAAAAAGAGCGGTGCTATACTGCAAGAACTTTACACGAAATGTACAGTGATAAGCGCACCGTCTATACATTGTCTTTCTGAAACTGCTATTGGCCGACTTTCAGAGGGTGAACATACTATTTCAACATTCGAATGCAGACCAATTTCGTCTGTTTCAAGAGCTGAAAGATTTGGTCATGTGTATCCTGCGCAGGATCCTTCGGCCGTCTGCAGTGTCCCTTAACGTCAACCTTGAGTTTCTAATTTACTACCTTCCTGTCGACCAGGTAGACTTTGGGCATTTGTTTCTTTCTGAACTCAGCGAAGCTGATCTTCCAAGCGAGATGAAAGAGGAAATAAAGCTTCGCTGTCACGGCTTTCTCAAGACGGCTGTAAAGTCAGTTCTGAAACGTTTACCTCTTGCCATTGATTCCCTTCTGAAATTGAGAATTCTCTCTCAGACAATATGTTTATCTCTGACTAGACCCAGATTCGCCCACCTACCTCTTAGTGTAATTCCAGTGACAGAATTTGGAGACAAGGAAAACCAGTGGAGACGCCTGCTCGCTCGGTTGACTGGAATGAACATTATGGCGGAGAACTTCCAAAAGACTCCTCTGAGTTCTGGGTCCAGGTGCTTCAGTTTCGCGACCCTATTGGAGAGCCAGTCTTTCAGGATTTGGCAAAGTGGGCATTGTCGTTGCTGAGTTTGCCTATCAGCAACGCAGTCGTTGAGAGAGCGTTTTCTATGATGAACTGTGTAAAGTCAAAGCTTCGGAATAGAATGCTTTTACCAATGCTAAACGCAATTTTGATTTTTCGACTGTGGATGTCTTTCAGTGGCCACTGTTTTTCGTCATTCGTACCATCGGCCAAAATGACTTCGCTCAACAGTTCCATATATTCGAAAAATGGAGCTGAAAATGCGTCTGACAGTGGACGATGTGGCAGAGCTGATGCGCCGGACGCTGACGGCGAAGAAGATGAACTCAGTGACATCTTAGAGGCATTTGGTCAATCTTAAAGGGCTATGAAAGACGGATATTCTTAATCACCGAAAATTCCACCCTGGAGCATTTTTTTCCAAACTGCCACTTTTTTTAAGTTTTCCCGTCATAAAGCGCCTTAAAAGGTACGCACTCACTCAACGACTGGCAGCCAGAGTTCGGACAGCCATCTTGCGGTAAAGGTCAATATAATTATGATAACTTGTAAACTTCTGAAATCGATGAGTGAGTTGGCTCTCGCAGCAGAGCAACAAAATTCAATTCTTAGTTTGTCTTACGTAGAAGTATCGAAATTTATAACGCGTGTCATTCCCAATCTGGCCCACGATACTTCCCATCCATGTTTAAAGGGGTGGAATGTTCGGACCTCGTTAAAATGTGGCTCATCAAACAGGAAACTGGAGATCCGTCCCAGCAAGAACAAATAAAGACTAAGAACCTTCGTCTCCCTATCTCGATACTACAACAATGCGGAGTCGAATAAAATACGGCTGATACCCGGCGAATTTGTGCGGAGGTGGAGCTGGCGCGGAACATTACAATTCGTTACCTCAACAACTAGCTCATCGCAGTACAGCCCCGGAGAAGAAAAATTGAGTGAGAACAAGTGAAAGTGTTTGATTACACTAATCATACACGTCTGGAGGCCTGCTACGGTCTTTTCCTCGCAAATCCGCGGTGGCGATGAGGGAAAGTAGACGGCCGTCAACTCAGTGCTCAGCCAGTTCTCAAATTGGCTCCACCTCCGCTCAGATTTTACGGGTTATCTAATAGTCGGTGCATGGACCAAAGACGGAGGTTCTACTCAGTCTTATTTGTTCTTGGTCCCAGGGACGTATTGTGGTTCGTGATAGCCAATTATGACCCTGGAATGGACTTGTGATAAAGACAAAAGTATGATTGTGTTCCTTGTGTATCTTTCGTAGCCCTTTAAGGGCGTTTTAGCATCGCATTTAGCATTGGGGAAAGGATTTTATTCCAAAGCTGTGACTTTACACAAAGTGATTTCCATAATTTTATGAATCTATATGTGATAATATCCCAATGATCTGATTTTTGTTTGTGTATCTATGTGATAATAAACCAATGATCTAATGATCTTTTTGTGTTTTTGTCTGCGGGTTACGGTCGTTATTAAGTAATGCATCATTATGTCCAACCAATACATAAGGGCTGGGACACTATTTTAAGAATTTGTTCTGGCAATAACTCTATTGCACCAAAAAGAACCTCTGACTGAATCGAAATGTTGACATTAAAACGCCTTGGGTCACAAAGTATCATTATAGTAATCGGAGGTCCGACTCAGTGAAATTATGGGATACAGAAATTGCGGCGCACACACGGACAGTGCTCGAACTAACACAGGAGAAATCGAGCCGGTGGGCGTCCTCGTCAATAATTTTACCCGAACTGTTGGAAAGGAAAGTAAGCACGGTCGAGCATTTTCTGAACATAGCGCGCGGGAATTTCTGTAAAGTCTCTAGAGTTCCACATGGGGTAGCGGTTTATCGCAATTCTACTAAATGCAGCCTCAAAATAATCTGTACACTGGAACTGAACTTCCTCAAGTCAGGGGACGAATTGAAAGGTGTATAATGCCAGTAGGATCAAAGGACCTGAATAGTGGTGAGTATTTCTATAAAACGGCCGTCAAAACTTGGACACCTTTAAAAGTAAAGTTAGATTTTGGGCAAAAAATTGTCTGGCTTATGTTTGGCTTGTTTTTCAAAGGCTGCGGCTTACTTTTTTGTTCACGATCTGGCAACACTGGGAAGAATATTCACTCAATATCAATAACTTAAGGCTTAAATAGCAAATAGCATACCCTCTATTTCTCCTGTATACAAGTGTAGGGAGAATCAGCTTTGATAGTCTTACAGGGTAGGAAAGCTCTTGCATGCCAGATATCACTTTAGTGGCATGTCTCTGCACAACTTCAAGAACTTTTATATCTTTTTTAAAATATGGAGAGGCAAGTGACATTCCAACTTCAAGCTTAGGATGCATAAGTCCCTTGTAAAGAAGACTGATGACTTTAATTTAGGCTGGTATTTGCCTAGAGAACTTACTGGAGAGAAGGAAACATGTTAATAAAACAATTCTTACGTCATAATATGCAGAATAATCACAGTTAACACATTTTGAATGGAGCCTTGCTATACTTTATCCCTGACCCTCCCTAATGCACAAATATATAGCCCAAATTATATATTTTTAATGCATTCTGCTGCCTGTAACTTGTTTTTTTTTTCAGTTTTTGTGTTGTCACAGATGATTCAATTTACAGGCTGTGTTGCCAGGTGGTGTGCATTTGTGCCATTTGGGTGCTTTTTTGAGATGATTGCACATTGAATTTTTCAAATTGGTGCATTGTGCTAATTTTACACATGTCAAAAAAATTTGTCACAAAGTTGGTGCATTTTGCCTTCACAATAATAATGACAAAGCTCAAAATCTTAGTCTAGTGTTTACTGACAACTTCTGCTGACAGATTCAGGAATCTGTCTATAAAGACAGATAGAATTTTCAGAACCCTGTAGGGATTCTCATATTCCATTCCAGGCTCCATGATGACCTAAATTTTAAATTATCAAAGCATGCATTATCCTTAGCATGAAAAAAAATGCTATACTGTGACCATCCAACTTTGGCTAAATTGCCAGGCTAAATTGCTGCAGGGACTTTGATCCTACACTTGCATACTGAATAGTTTTACCATTGACATGTAATACATCAAAAAAGCATCCAATGAAAATGAAGATGAAACTCTTGATGAAATTTGGACAATATAGAAGGAGGGTTTGCTGTTTACCTTTGAAAATGATCTTGAATACTAGTTGAAGATATATACAATATATGATGTTTAATAAATGTACAAAACTAATTCAAAGTTCATTAAAAGGAAAACAAATAAAATAGCAATCAGAACTGTTGAAGAACCTTGACCAGTACAATTTTGTCTCATATGTTTCTGTTTCAAAGTTGTTGTCTCTGAATTTCTGTTTTGTTTTTTTTTTTGCACTCATTTCTGCAAGATCTAATTTAAGATAGTTAGGAAATATACAATTTAGGCTATATATTTGCACATTGGGGGGTGGGGGGTAAAGCATAGCAGGGCTGCAAGCAAAATGTATCAGCTATGTTTATTCTGCATATTATGAAGTAAAAATTGTTTTCTTAAGGTAGGAAATATAAAACTCAGGCTATATATTTGCACTTTATGGGGGGGGGGGGTAAAGAATAGCAAGGTTACATGTAAAATCTGTTAACTGTGATTATTCTGCATATTATGAAGTAAGAATTGTTTTCTTAACATGTTTCCTTCTCTCCAGTTAGTTCTCTAGGCAAAATAGTCCATAGTAACCAAAAGTTAAAAATGTGTCCTAAGAAAACTGTCTAGTGAAAAAAAAATTGTCAGTTGCAGTTGATTCAGTAATGGTAATTATTATTTTGCTTAGTCCTAATAGTAAAATGTTATTTTGACAACAAATTTGCAGGAATTTTTAAGAAGAGCCTAAGACTCCTTGGAAATGACATCACAGTAAAACTAAATTCACTGGTAACTGGCAAAACTGAGGGGTTTTTGGCCTTGAAAAAATTTCTTTAAATTTATTTTTCAGAATAACATTTTACTTGGCTATTAAGACTAAGGAGAATAATAATTACCACTACTAAATCAGCTACAAATGGCAAGTTTTCTCACTAGTCAATTTTTTTTTTAATGTTCTTAAACTGATGGTTTCTATAGGCTTTTTTGAGCCCTTTTTTGCCCTTTGATGTATTTATTTTACATTTGGGTACATTTGCCAAACTAATGTCATTTTTTGATGTGTTTCTGGCTCCTTTTAAAATTTCTGCAAATTTACTTTCATAACAACATTTTACTATTAAGACTAAGAAAAATATTACTTACCATTACTGAATCAGCTGCAAATGGCAATTTTCCTCAGTAGCCAGTTTTTCTTGAAACATGTTTTTAAACTTTTGGATATTATAGACTTTTGTGAGCCCTTCAAGGGCTCAAAATGTAATTCTCCCCAGAAGAAATTATTGAATTAAGAAAGAGCATAAAAAGGCATCAAGTAATATATTTACTTTCATCCTAGCTAAATTACATTGAAAACTGCATATTTAGCTTTGGTTCTCCATTCAGTTTTCTGTCCAAATATTATAGTCACTGCTGTTTTGATTACATCCCAGCCCTCTCTGACAGGGCAAAATATAGACCTTGGCTATATTGAAAAATTTGCTGATTTTATGGATTGCCCATTTTTTTGAGGGTAAAAATGTAGTATTGGACAAAATTCAGATATCAGGAAAAAGAAATATTGCCTAGGCTAGGCTACCGTGCAAGTCTCTATTCAAAATATAATATTAGTGCTGTCACATTTTGTTTTTATAGCTGAATGTTTAGTTCAGAAGAGGACAAAACTCAACAATTACCTTAATTCAGTAATATAAAGCAAGGGTCAGTACATGCAAGATTCCAGAACTGGTATAGTGACAAGGTGAACATACTACTTGATCCCTTTTTGTGTGCTCTTTCCAAATATAATATCAATTCCACTTGCAAATGCACCCTTTCCCCCCTGATGGCCCCATATATAGGCCAAAGAATATGTACAAACTAGGACAAAACACTAAAACAATCAAATTTTACATTGCAATATCCAGGATGTTTATGATATTCCAAATATCATGTTTCCAATATTCCAAATATCATGTTTCCTTTCATTATCAAATAATGCACTTTATAAAATAATTTCAAATAATATTTTAGTAAATTATACTTAATCACACACAAAGATAAGTTGCAAACTGAGAGGATAACCAGTTTAATATATAACTAACCTACATTGATATAACAAAGAAATGAATTATTAGGGCAAATATAATATGAATTCCACTTGCAAATGCACCCTTCCCCCCTGATGGCCCCATATATAGGCCAAAGAATACGTAAAAACTAGGACAAAACCCTAAAACAATCAAATTTTACATTGCAATATCCAGGATGTTTCTGATATTCCAAATATCATGTTTCCAATATTCCAAATATCATGTTTCCTTTCATTATCAAATAATACGCTTTATAAAATAATGTCAAATAATATTTTAGTAAATTATACTTAATCACACACAAAGATAAGTTGCAAACTGAGAGGATAACCAGTTTAATATATAACTAGCCTACATTGATATAACAAAGAAATGAATTATTAGGGCTATGTATGGGAAAATCAGATGGGGGGAGTGCTTGCGTGAGTGAATTGATTAGTATATCTGGAACAAGCATACAAAAAGGAATGAAGCAGGAATCTCATACATTGACTAAAAAGTGTTTGGGTATTTTATCAAATTGCCTAGGAAAATAGTTAAATTGAATGCAGAAATATGCAGATATAATGTCGTGTAATACATCAAACTTAAAACAAAAAATGACTAGAACAAATGACTACGAAAGAATAAATAAAATCCAGAAAAAGAATAGAAATTAAAATAAAACTAAAACAAATGTTTATCTACAGAGCTACAAGAAATAGGAGTCATAAAACTACCACAAATCAGCATCAATAAATAAATGAAACAGTAAATAACCAAGCCAAACTCAAAACGAGCAGAAATTAACATGATTAGGGCTCATAATTCTTTATTAAGATTTTAAAGAATAAATATGAGCATATGTATATTAAACTGACAATGCATATCATTTGTATTTTTTCAGTAAAGTGCAAATTATGTTCTAGCCTTGAGAGGGCATAGAGGATGTGAGCCTTAATCATGTTAATTTCTGCTTGTTTCAAGCTTGACTTGGTTATTTATTGTAATTAATCAAAAAAACTTTTTGCACAAAATAAGTTTTTTCAAAAAAAAGTAAAGAACTCCATGAAACCAAAAATGAACAAAAATAGAATCAAATAATCTACCAAGCATACAACTACCACAAATCAGTATCAATAAATAAATGAAACCCAAAACAAACATAAATTAAAATAGGTCAAACTCAAAACAAGCAGAAATTAATCTGAGTAGGGTTCTGAACCCTATGCTTTCTAAAAGCCAGAATATAATTTGTACTTTACTGAAAAAATTTAAATGAATCTACTGAAGAAAATGCGCATTACCAGTTTAATATACATATGCTGATATTTATTCCTTGAAATCTTAATTAATTTTTGTTTTCTTAAAGTTATAAGGCAAAACATTAAAAAGAATTTTTTTAAAATTCCTTAATGTTAAAGAAAATGTTGAAGAACATTTAAAAGAAATCCTCAAAGACATAATATCCAGAACTTTCAACTACGTTGAAAACAATGGCTATCTCAAAATTTTGATTGGATGTGTTTGGGAAAATGGTAGGCGTGAGAGGGAGGTTAGTTGTTCTCCAATCAGTTTCGTCTAGCCTATTAAAAAGGGCACTAGCCCTTTCAATTTCCAATTGAAGGAGCCTTTTTTGAAGTTTCTACAACAACATTTTCTGTAAAAACCTTATATGCCCCCAGGGCATAACTTACAACCTTAGTCCTGAGGGCTCTGGGGGGGGGGGGTGTCATCCTCAAAGACCTAATTTCCAAAACTTTCATCTATGTTGAACAAAATGGGTATCTCAAAATTTTGATTTGATGCATTTGGGGAAAATGTGAGCTTGAGAGGGGGGCTAGTTGCCCTTCAATCTCTTTTGACTATTAAAAAGTGCACTAGCCCTTTTAATTTCCAATTGAATGCGCCTTTTCTGAAGTCTATACAAAAACGCTTTCTATAAAAAAAACCTTATCTGCCCCCAGGGCATAACTTACAACCGTTGCCCTGACGGTTTGGGGTGTTTGTCATCCTCAAAATCATAATTTCTAGAACTTTCAACTACATTGAAGAAAATTGTTATCTCAAAATTTTAATTGAATGTGTTTGGGAAATGGTGGGCGTGAGAAGGGGGTAAGTTACTCTCCATTCACTTTTGACTATTAAAAGGGCCCTTTCAATTGCCAATCAAATGAGCCCTTTTTGAAGTTTCTATGACAACACTTTCTATAAAAACCTTATATGCTCCCAGGGTATAACTTACAGCGCTGAGGGCTGTGGGGGGTTGTCATCGTCAAAGACATAATTCCTAGAACTTTCAACTACGTTGAAAAAAATGAATATCTTAAAGTTTTGAGCCCTCCAATTACTTTTAACTATTAAAAGGGCACTAGCCCTTTGAATTTTCTATTGAATGAGCCCTGTTTGAAGTTTTACGACGTTTTCTGTAAAAAAAAACCATATGCCCCTAGAGTATAACTTACAACCCTTGCCCTGAGGACCATGGGGTGTTATCATCCTCAAAGACATAATTTCCAGAACTTTCAACTATGTTGAAAAAATGGCTATCTCAACATTTTGATTGTATGTGTTTGGGAAAATGTGGGTGGGAGAGTTGCCCTCCAATTGCTTTCAACTATTAAAAAGGCTACTAGCCATTTCAATTTCTAATGGAATGAACCCTTTTTGAAGTTTCTGCCCTTTGAATTTCCAATCAAATGAACCTTTTTTGAAGTTTCTACAACAATGCTTTCTATAAAAATCTTATATGCCCCCAGGGCATAATTTACAACCCTTGCCCTGTGGGCTGTGGGGGAGTGTCCTCCTCAAAAACATAATTTCTATCTGAAAATCAACTACGCTGAAACAAATGGCTGTCTCCAAATTTTGATTTAATGTGTTTGAGGAAATGGTAGGCGTGGAAGGGTGTCAGTTGCCTTCCAATCACTTTCGAATATAAAAAAGGGCACTAGCCATTTCAAATTCCAATCGAATGAGCCCTTTTTGAAGTTTCTATGACAACGCGTTCTATAAAAACCTTATGTGCCCCCAGGGCATAACTTACAACCCTTGCCCTGAGGGTTGTGGGGGGGGGGGTTGTCACCCCCCCCCCCTCACAGGGTGTTAGTTGCCTTCCAGGAACTTTTGACTGTTAGAAAGGGCACTAGCCACTCCCATTTCCAATCGAATGAACCCTTTTCGAAGTTTCTATGACAACTCCTTCAATATGGTGCCCTGGTCTAAAACCCCCTCCAAAAAATAATAATAATAATAATAATTAATAATACATTGTGCCAACATCGTTCTTTACTTTGGCAGCGCGATTGCGCTGCCTATAATTTCTGTTTTTTTTTTTGGGGGGGGGGGTTCATTTATTTATTGATGCTGATTTGGGGTAGATTTATGCTTGGTAGATTATACTTGGTAGATACAATGTATTATTTATTATTGTTATTTTTTTTTTTCTTTAAAACCAGGACACTTCATATCGAAGGAGTTGTCGTAGAAACTTCGAAAAGGGCTCATTCGTTGGAAATTGGAGTGGCTTGTGCCCTTTTTAATAGTCGAAAGGGATTGGAAGACAACTAACAGCCCTTCCACGCCCACCATTTCCCTAAACACATCCAATCAAAATTTTGAGATAGTCATTTTGTTCAGCGTGGTTGATTTCCAGATAGAAATTTTGTTTTTGAGGAGAACACTCCCCCCCAGCCCTCAGGGCAAAGGTTGTAATTTATGCCCTGGATGCATATAAGGTTTTCATAAAAAGTGTTATCGTAGAAACTTCAAAAAAGGCCCACTCGATTGAAAATTCAAAGGGCTAGTGCCGAAAAATGTGGTTCAATACCGCTCTCTAGGGCTATAATGAAAGAAAGGTTGAGGTGGTTAGGGCACGTTGTGCGGATGAAGGATGACAGATTGCCGAAGATTGTTCTTTTCGGCCAACCATCTAGGGCTAAACGGAAAGCAGGTCGTCCCCGTCTGGGGTGGGAGGACGTCATAAAGAAAGATTAAAAGGAAATGGGAACTTCGTGGGCGGGTGTAAAAAGGGAGGCTTTGAATAGATTGGGGTGGAGGAGGATCGTGCGTAGCTGTGTTGGCCTCAGGCGGCTTGGTGCTGCGGTGAGTTGTTAGTAGTAGTAGTAGTAGTAGTAGTAGTTGAAAGGTCCGGAAATTATATCTTTGAGAGATGACACTCTCACCACAGCCCTCAGGGTAAGGGTTGTAAGTTATGCCCTGGGAGCATATAAGGTTTTTTATTGAAAGCTTTGTCGTAGAAACTTGAAAAAAGGCTCATTCGATTGGAAATTCAAAGGGCTAGTACCTTTTTAATAGTCGAAAGGGATTTGAGAGCAACTACCCCCCTCTCACGCCCACCTTTTCCCCAAACACATCCAATCAAAAATTTTTAGATAGCCATTTTGTTCAACGTAGTTACAAGTTTTAGAAATTAGGTCTTTGAGGATGATAACCCCCTCAGAGCCCTCAGGGCAAGGGTTGTAAGTTATATCCTGGGGGCATATAAGGTTTTTGTAGATAGTGATGCAGAAACTTCAAAAAGAGCTCATTCGATCGGAAATTAGAAGGCTTGTGCCCTTTTTAATAGTCGAAAGTGATTGGAGGATAACTAACACACCAACCCACCATTTCCCCAAACACATCCAATCAAAATTTTGAGAAAGCGATTTTGTTCGACGTAGATAAAAAGTCCGGAAATTATGTTTTTGAGGATGAAACTCCTTCCACAGTCCTCATGGCAAGGGTTGTAAGTTATGCCCTGGGTGCATGTAAGGTTTCTTTTATAGAAAGCGATTTCGTAGAAAATTCAAAAAGGAATCAGTCGATTGGAAATTGAAATGGCTAGTGCCCTTTTTAATAGTCAAAAGTGATTGGAGGGCAAGTAACCCCCCTCTCACGCTCACCATTCCCCAAGCAGATTCAATCAAAATTTTGAGATAGTCATTTTGTTCAAAGTAGTTGAAAGGTCCAGAAATTATGTCTTCGAGGATGAAAACCCACTCACAGCCCTCAGGGCAAGGGTCTTAAGTTATGCCCTGGGGCATATAAGGTTTTAATAGAAATCCTTGTCGTAGAAACTTCAAAAAGGGCTCATTAAATCGGAAATCGAAAGGGCTAGTGCCCTTTTTAAAAGTTGGAAGTGATTGGAGGGCAACTGACCCTCCTCTCACGCCCACCATTTCCCCAAAACACATCCAATCAAAATTTTTAGATAGCAATTTTCTTCAACGTAGGTGAAAGTTTCGGAAATTAGGTCTTTGAGGTTTACACACACCCCCCCCCCTTCCAGCCCTCAGGGCAAGGGTGGTAAGTTATGCCCTGGGGGCATATAAGGTTTTTTTTGAAGCGTTGTCGTAGAAACTTCAAAAGGGCTCATTCGATTGGAAATTGAAAGGGATAGTGCCTTTTTTAATAGTTGAAAGCGATTGGAGAGCAACTATCGCCCCTCTCACGTCCAGCATTTCCCCAAACACATGCAATCAAAATTTTGAGATAGTCGTTTTGCTTAACGTAGTTGAAAGTTCTGGAAATTAGGTCTTTGAGGATGACAGTTCCCTCACAGCCCTCAGGGCAAGGGTTGTAATTAATGCTCTGGGGGCATATAAGGTGTTTATAGAAAGCGTTGTCGTAGAAACT
Source organism: Artemia sinica (assembly GCA_027921565.1). NCBI lineage: Eukaryota > Metazoa > Arthropoda > Branchiopoda > Anostraca > Artemiidae > Artemia > Artemia sinica. The sequence goes on from CM051258.1 coordinate 44,983,363, forward strand.
CTAAAAGGGCTCATTTGATTGGAATTTGAAAGGGCTAGTTCCCTTATTAATAGTCGAAAGTGATTGGAAGGCTTGGCATTTTTATAGTAAAGATCGATGTGGGTACAATGTACTATTTTATTATTTTTTTTGTTTAGACCAGGGTAGTTCGTATCGAAGGATTTGTCGTAGGAACTTCGAAAAGGGCTCATTCGATTGAAAATAGAAAGGGCTAATGCCCTTTTTAATAGTCGAAAGTGATTGGAGGGCAACTACTCTTACGCTCACCTTTTCCCCAAACACATCCAATCAAAATTTTGAGATAGCCATTTTGTTCAACGTAGTTGATTTCCATATAGAAATTATGTTTCTGAGGAGGACACTCCCCCACAGCCCTTAGGGCAAGGGTTGTAAGTTATGCCCTGGGGCATATATGGTTTTTTATAGAAAGCTTTGTCGTAGAAACTTCAAAAAGGGCTCATTCGATTGGGAAATTCAAGGGGCTAGTGCTCTTTTTAATAATCGAAAGTGATTGGATGGCAACTAACCCCCTCTTACGCTCACCTTTTCCCCAAACATCCAATCAAAATTTTGAGATAGCCATTTTGCTGAACGTAGGTAGGTGAAAGTTCTGGAAATTAGGTCTTTGAGAATGACAACCCCCCACAGTCCTCACGGCAAGGGTTGTAAGTTATGCCCTGGGGGCATATAAGGTTTTTTATAGAAAGCGTTATCGTAGAAACTTCTAAAAGGGCTCATTTGATTGAAATTGAAATGGAATAGTCGGTTTTTAAGTCGAAAGTGAACACGCCCACTCATTTGATCGGAACAGAAAATTTGAGGTTTTAATAGTCGAAAGTGAACACGCCCACCATTTATCCAAACACATCCAATGAAAATTTTGAGATATCCCTTTTGTTCAAAGCAGTTGAAAGGTCGGGAAATTATATCTTTGAGGATGATACCCCCCCCCCCCCCACAGCCTTCAGGGTAAGGGTTGTAAGTTATGCCCTGGGGCATATAAGGTTTTTATTGAAAGCTTTGTCGTAGAAACTTGAAAAAGGCCTCATTCGATTGGAAATTCAAAGGGCTAGTGCCCTTCTTAATGGTCGGAAGTGATTGGAAGGCGGAGTGATTGGAAGTGATTGAAAAATTTTTAGATAGCCATTTTGTTCAACGTAGTTTAAAGTTTTAGAAATTAGGCCTTTGAGGATGATAACCCCCCTCAGAGCCTTCGGGGTAAGGGTTGTAAGTTATGCCCTGGGGGCATATAAGGTTTTTATAGATAGTGATGCTGTAGAAACTTAAAAAAGGGCTCATTCTATTGGAAATTAGAAGGGTTTGTGCCCTTTTAATAGTCGAAAGTGATGGGAGGATAACTAGAACCCTCTGACACGCACCATTTCCCCAAACACATCCAATCAAAATTTTGAGGTAGCTATTTTGTTCGACGTAATTAAAAACTCCAGAGTTTATGTTTTTGAGGAAGACACTCCTCCAAAGCCCTCTGGGCAAGGGTTGTAAGTTATGCCCAGGGGGCATATAAGTTTTTTTTTTTATAGAAAGTTTTGTCGTAGTAACTTCAAAAAGGAATCATTCGATTGGAAATTGAGACGGCTAGTACCCCTTTTAATAGTCGAAAGTTATTGGAGGGTAAGTAACCCCCCTCTTACGCCCACCATTTCCCCAAACACTTCCAATCAAAATTTTGAGATAGCCATTGTGTTCAACGTAGTTAAAAGGTCCGGAAATTATGTATTTGACGATGACAACCCCCTCTCAGCCCTCAGGGCAAGGGTTGTAAGTTATGCCCTGGGGCATATAAGGTTTTTATAGAAAGCGTTGTCGTAGAAACTTCAAAAAGGGCTCATTCGATTGGAAATTGAAAGGGCTAGTGCCTTTTTTAATAGTTGGAAGTTATTGGAGGCAACTAACCCCCCTCTCACTTCCACCATTTCCCCAAACACATCCAATCAAAATTTTGAGATACCAATTTTGTTCAACGTAGTTGAAAGTTCTGGAAATTAGATCTTTGAGATAGCAGTTCTCTTCAATGTAGTTGAAAGTTCTGAAAATTATATCTTTGAGGATGACAACCCCTCCCCCAGCCCTCAGGGCAAAGGTTGTAAGTTATGCCTTGGGGGCATAAAGGTTTTTTTGAAAGCGTTGTCGTAGAAACTTCAAAAGGGCTCATTCGATTGGAAACTGAAAGGGCTAGTTCCTTTCTTAATAGTTAAAAGTGATTGGAGAGCAACTAAAGCCGCTCTCACGCCCACCATTTCCCCAAACACATCCAATAAAAATTTTCAGATAGCCATTTTGTTTAACGTAGTTGAAAGTTCTGGAAATTAGGTCTTAGAGGATGACAATCCCCTCAAAGCCCTCAGGGCAAGGGTTGTAATTTATGCCCTAGGGGCATATAAGGTGTTTATAGAAAGTGTCGTCGTGGAAACTCAAAAAGGTCTCATTCTATTGGAAATCGAAAGGGCTAGTTCCCTTTTTTATAGTCGGAAATGTTTGGAAGGCTTGACATTTTTATAGTAAAGATCTATATGGGTACCAGTGCTTCCACTTTTCGATCTTAATTTACCCTACTTTTTTTTATCAATTTTCCCTAAAATTCCCTTAATTCCCTCTCCCTACTTTTGTCCCTAGAAAAAAGATATATTTTGCCTTACAGTTCCATACAATCTACACGAAAAAAACATAGCGCAGCATCAAATTGTTATTTTTTTACTTCAGATAATGATTCATATAACATCTTTTACACTACCGAGAACACATAAAAAAGTTTAATTAAGTGTCATCTCCAGTACTTCACCGCACGTAGCGTTTGCCCTCGTCTTGAAGCCAGTGACAGCTTTCGGTATGCTGACTGATGTCTGTTTTGATTAATTTCAGGAGACTAAACAAACGCTCAGCTGATACATTGCTAAAAGGTAAAGAGAAGATCCGTGATATGCACTTTCGCAATGCCGGGTACTTGATTTCGCCACTGCAAGTCTTCAGACTAAATATCTTCATCCAGTACTGCTAAACTGACATGTCTTTAACTTGGGCATCTCCCAAATGACGCTCAGTGACATCAGTCATTGTCTGTGGCCTCCATTCTACGTCAGTATTCTGGAGGCAACACTATTCTCTTAGAACAGGAAATCTCGCAAATAGTGGCCTTAGAGAGTTTTGCTTCAAATTTCTTGCACTCCTTGGCTCAACCAAAGCCAAAATGTCATAAATTTTGTCTTCTAACTTGAAACGGCCTTGGATATGCTTGATTAGGACTATATAGTGTTTTCGACAAGACTGGTAAAAGTGATCAATATTATCACTTGGCTCTTGAGCATCCACGAGTTCTTGCATTGAAGCGGTTGCATCCATTCCCATATATGTTTGGTCTAAAGGCAGGTACTCACTTGAAAGGTAAGGATCCAGTTCGGTAAACAAACCAACACTGCGAATATAGTCCAGTTTCTTGAAGTTAGACGCAACATCATTCACAAGTTTGCTGGCACCTTTAGGGAGTGAATAAGTGGAAGCTCAGATAGAAAAACTGTGTTGAATTCGTTAGAGAGGCCGAGAGAGTAGTCCATGAATTCAAGGTATGGCTTAGTCAACTTGCTTTGTAATGTTGACAAGATAAGGTCATTGATTGCAGTTGGGTCTTCAAACGTGGTTTCTATGAAATACTGAGTAAGAGCAACCCGACAATCAATAAGCATCTTTATGCAGGCCTGAAGGGACAACCGGTGGGTCTGTCCTGGTGCAAGAATTGAGAGTGCTTTGCATTGAAAGAGCTCCTGAAATTCAGCATACTATCTCATGTGGAAGCGCTTCTGGAAAAGTGGGCATAGATATTTCGCGCCAAGTCTTTTAGTGTCTTGGGACGTGACAAGCATGCATAGGATGAACATAAGTGAATAAGATGGCATGAGCATTTCACATTCAAGATATGGGGCACCATGGCTTTCATTAGTGTTGAAGCAGATCTATTGACTCCAAAATGACGTTAGTAGTGTCTTCATAAAATCCAACAATATTTTGCCTGGGAATCGAGTTTTTTTCAATGACTTGTTTGATGCAGTTAGTCAGACCCTCAGCCGACCCATCATTACACTTAACCATGTCCAATACTTCAATACTTCGATACTTGTCCAATACTTCGGTCTTTCTCACTAAAAAAGAACAACACTACAATGATAGCTAGTTGTTTATCATTAGTACAATCAGTAGTGTCATCAAATATCACGGAGAAAAAAGCAGTTTTGAGCAACTCGACTAACTGGTAGTGTAGTACCAAAGAAAAATTATGTCACAAATATTTGTAGCTTTCTGTTTACCTAAAATATGCAGATGTGCTGTTCAATTTCTTTGGAATTACTGCCTACAGTCAGAAGCTTTTCAATGCTGCCACGGCCAACCTTTGTCTCAATTTCATTGCTTGCTTTATATGCTACTTGGTCAGAGCATGCCTGGTCAACTCTGATTTCCCTCAATATTCATACTTCAAACAGAACCTACAGTATGGTACATAATTATTTTTCTTTGACTTGTTTGACACTCTTTTATCTATCCAATTTTTAAACATTGGTAACTGAAGCAACTTGTGAACAAACTTTTGGTCGAATTTTTTTCTTTTGGGAATTCTTAAAATCATTAATTTACCACAGATTTCCCTGAAAATCGTTACTTTATTCCAGATTTCACTTTATCCCTAGATTCAAAATAAGTGTCACGAAAAGAAGTGATTTCTCCCTAAAATAGGGTGATCTCCCTAGAAGTGGAAACTCTGGTGGGTACAGTGTATTATTTTTTTTTTGTTTGTTTAGACCAGGGCACTTCGTATCGAAGGAGTTGTCATAGGAACTCGGAAAGGGCTCATTCGATTGAAAATAGAAAGGGCTAATGCCCTGTTTAATAGTCGAAAGTGATTAGAGGGCAACTAATCCCTCTCCCACGCCCACCCTCCCATTTGCCCATTATGTTTAAAAACTAAATGTTGCCTTAAGATTAAATCAAAATGCACTGTGTTAATGCTAATTCCCAATAAGACATCTCAGCAGTATCCCAAGAACGACTGAGGGTATTATGTTCAAACTTTCGGGTCTACTTCTGCTCTTAAAATTTAACCAAATCAAAATAGCGTAAGTGTATTCAAGCTATCAAAGAAAGTAAACAGATTTTTTTGCGAATGGTATCTAGTTTTCTATTTCAGGTCAACTAGAGGAGGTAAGAAACTAAATTAAACTCTACTATTTATGTCCAGATTTTTTAAAGGGTGTATGTTGTTAAAAATTGCTGAAAATTTTTCTCCAGCATATAAATAGCAGGTCAAACTATAAAGTCTTAAAAAACGAAAAGATTTAAAGTATTATTTTTTTTTCCTGAAAAGACTATGTCAATATAAAACGAACAGAAATTAATTAAAAAAACTTTCCACAAAATAAGTTTTTCAAAGAAAAGTAAAGAACTCCATTAAACCAAAAATGAGCAAAAATAAAATCAAATAATCTACCAGGCGTGAAACTACCACAAATCAGCATCGATAAATAAATGAAACCCAAAACGAACAGAAATTACAATAAATAACCGAGTCAAACTGAAAGCGAGTAGAAATTAACATGAGTAGGGCTCAAAACCCTATGCCTTCCCAAGGCCAGAATATAATTTGCACTTTACTGAAAAAAAAACAACAAATGAATGTGCATTGTCAGTTTAAAATGCATATACTGATATTTAGTATTCGAAATGTTAATATTATTTGATTTGTTAAAGTATAAAAGTAAAAACATTTATATTTTTTTCAGTACCAGCGTGGTATTGAGGAGGAGACAATCCCTCATATGCGTAGAATTCTCTGTTCGTTTTAAGTTTTAGTATTGCTCCTTACTTTCAGTTCAAAAAAAAAAAATATTTTTCATTTTTTCCCACAAAGAGATAAAGATGGTGAAAATACAATTACATTTTGTAATTGTATTTACAACCTGTTAAAAGGTGAAATACATAACAATTTTTATTGAATATGCCTGCCCTCCTCATCTATCCGTAATTTTGATGCTGCAGAAAGGGACCACGTCCACATTTAATCACGCTTGATTCCATCACCTGATAGTAGTTCAAAAAATTATTTTGAATGTTTTGGAAAATCTGAGGTAGATTATACTTGGAATGTGGCTTGTCTTGTCATTTCAATTATCTACAGAAAACAGATTTTTGCTTCTCTTGCAATATTTGGTTTTCTGTATCTTTTCCTTGTATTATTTAAAAAGCTTTTTCGACAAAATAAGTTTCTCAAAGAAAAGTAAAGAACTCCATTAAACCGAAAATGAGCAAAAATAAAATCAAATAACCTACCAAGCGTGAAACTACCACAAATCAGCATCGATAAATAAATGAAACCCGAAACGAACAGAAATTACAATAAATACCGATTCAACTCAAAACGAGCAGAATTTAACATGAGTAGGCTCAAAACCCCTATGCCTTTCAGTGGCCAGAACATAATTTGCACTTAATTTGGCACTATGCAGTCAATACAAATTTACCACTATTGGTTTAAAAATACTGCCAATTTAAAAAAATGATCTCCATGATGAATTTTTGTATGATTTCAATGTTGTATTTTCCAACTTTCATTTCAGTTTGCTTCTGAAATATAGAGTTCTTGTTTCTTGAAAAATATTTAAAAAAAAAAAAAATAAGGGATCAGAAACAAAAATATTGCATGATTTGTGTATAATTTTTCAGATGAGATTTAATGGACACATATAATATAGAGAACAGAAAAGAAAGAAAGGATTGGCTCTATAGATGAAATATCACTGAAAGTGTGAAAGTTGAGTGGAGTTTGGATTATGTCTATTATAAGCTTCTTATATTCAGCATTCTTGGGTCAACCATGTTGGGCTGAGGAATGGTTAACTTTTATTTTAGTGATGTTACGTAAGAAAGAAGGTGGGCTAGTAGATAGTAATTACGAGTGTACTAGTATTGGGAATAACGTTAGTAAGCTTTTTGTAAGGTACTATGTTCATGGTCATATAAATGGTTGAAATTGCAGAAGAAGATGATAGATATTCAGATGGGTTTTAGGAAGGATAATTGCGTGCTAGATCAGGCCTTCATTTTAAGTGTGTTGTATGCTAAAGGAAGAAAACATAGGCTAAGTGCAGCTTTTTATATCTACAAAAGGAGCTTTCAATGAAGTAGCAAGGGAGCTCCTTATTAAGAGTCTGCTACAACTAGGATTGCCTTAGAGATTTGTTTAGTTATTACTAGGTAGAGTAGCTATAACATAGTTAGGGCTGCAGTGGCGTCAGTGCACGAAAATGTAGGGTTGGGCAGCACCTATATAGGACTATTGGGTACATCTTTGTTTGCTCTTTTTTTACAGATTAAATATAAAAAAACAAGTTTTTTTTTTAACTGAAAGTAAGGAGCGACATTAAAACTTAAAACGAACAGAAATTATTCCGTATATGAAAGGGGCTGTCCCCTCCTCAATACCTCACTCTTTACGCTAAAGTGTTTTATTGTTTTAAAAAATAAAGTTGTGTGACAGATTCAAATTTCAGCGTAAAGAGCGAGGTACTGAGGAGGGGACAGCCCCTTTCATACACGGAATAATTTCTGTTCGTTTTAAGTTTTAATGTCGCTCCTTACTTTCAGTTAAAAAAAAATTATTTTTTTTATTTAATTTCTGAACGTTTTTGAATTAATGCAGCTTTGATTTTGGCTTACCGTACATGAATGATTGAAACGAAATTTGCATATTAATTTTACTTTTTTTGGCTAAATGGCTTTCTCGAAATTTTGTTCTGACGTAACTTACGAATTAACTTACGTAACGAACTTCTATATTCGTATGTTTTATTACGTATATTAGGGAGTTTGCCCCCTAGTCAATACCTTGCTCTTTACGCTAAAGTTCGAGTTTTGTTCGAATCACAAACCCCTGAATCACAAAGACCAGTTAATTAGAATAGATAGCTCTTTTGAAACAACAAAAAAAAAACTTTAGCGAAAAGGGCGAGGTATTGACTAGGGGGCGAACCCCCTCATATACGTAATAATTTCTGTTTGTTTTAAGTTTTTCTGTTTGTTTCTGTTTGTTTTTATTTAATTTCTGATCTTTTTCTTTAATAATGCTGGGAACTCCGGCGCCCCCTTCATAGAAATGTCCCTTCCCCCAAGGAAACATCCTCCATGGAAGGATACTCCCCCGTAACCCCTCCTCCGACACCCTCCATCAGAAAAAATCCCTCCTGAAACGTCTTTATACTTCCCATTAACCAATACTATATGTAAACAATGGGCAAAGTTCATAACTTCCAGCCCTTCGCTCGGGAACTGTGGGGGATTAAGTCATCCTCAAAGACATATTTATTAGATTTTCGACTATGCTCAACAAAATGGCTATATCAAAATTTTGATTGGGTTGCTTTGGGAAAAAAATGAGCGTGGGAGGGGGCCAAGTTGCCCTCCAATTTTTTTGGTCACTTAAAAAGGGCATTAGAACTTTTAATTCCGTTCAAATGCGCCCTCTTACGATATTCTAGGACTACTGGATCGATACGATCATCCCTGGGGAAATAATAATAAAAAAAAAAAATAAATAAATAAACACGCATCCGTGATCTTTCTTCTGACAAAAAAATACAAAATTCCACATTTTTGCAGATAGGAGCTTGAAACTTCCGCAGTGGGGTTTTCTAATACGCTAAATCCGATGGTGTAATTTTCATTAAAGTTCTATGACTTTTTGGGAGTGTTTCCCCCTTTTTTCGAAAATAAGGCAAATTTTCTCAGGCGCGTAACTTTTGATGGGTAAAACTAAACTTAATGAAACATATATTTGAAATCAGCATAAAAATCTGATTTTATTGATGTATCTATGGGTATCAAAATTCGGTTACTATTGTGCCGGGTCGCTCCTTACTTACAGTTCGTTATCACGAACTGTTCTTACTTACAGTTCGTTACCACGAACTGTTTGATGATGCAGTTTGACTTTTTGTCATAACTATATAGCGCAAAGAGCGAGGCGTTGAGGAGAGGACAGTCCCTTTCATATACGGAATAATTTCTGTTCGTTTTAAGTTTTAATGTAGCACCTTACTTTCAGTAAAAAAAAACTTGTTTTTTTTTTTTAATTTAATTTCTGAACGTTTTTCAACTAATGCAGGTTCGAATTTGGCTCACCGTGCATGAAAAATTAGAACGAAATTTGAATGTTAATTTTGGCAGATTTATTCCGTATATGAAGGGTTGCCCCCTCCTCAATACCTTACCCTTTACGCTAAAGCTGTTAGCACTTTTAAAAAAGCTTCTTGTTCTAATCAAACTGCCCCTGTGTTTCAGTTCTAGTAAACAGTCAAACTTCAGAGTAAAGAGTAAGGTATTGAGGAGGGGACAACCCTTCATATATGGAATAAGTTCTGTTCGTTTTTCAAATAATGTCGGTAAATCAGGCTCACCATCTATGAAATATATTCCCCCCCCCCTCACATAAAACTTCTTCGTGGAAATTTCATCCAACGTAAAGTGCCCCCCCCCCGTCAAATTCCATCCAGACAGTTTCATCCTCGCTGAGACTCCCCCTTCCCTGTAAAATTGCTTGCGGACTATTCAGCCTAAAAAGTTCTCCTTAGCATTCTTTCATATGAATAAGATCTCTAATCGGTTTTTCGATCACTTTAGAAATGCCCCCTTCCGTGGAAATTATTTCCCAGAAAGCAAAACACACGGAAAAAGCCCCTGGATAATGCCCCGGGAACATGTCCACATGAAAAATTTGGCAGAGAGAATGTGAGACAATTTAAAAAGAATTTCGTACAGTAATTCTGTCCAATCCCCCTGTGTAGCATATCTCCTGGAATATTCTTCCCCCGGAAGTTTCCCTCTCCAAGGAATATTCTCCTCATAGAAATCCACCCCAAGCACAACCCCTTCCCCCCAAAAAATGTCTTTATACTAATAATAGCAATAATAACAAATACTATACGTAAACAATGGGCGAATTTCATAACTTACTGGCCTCTCCCCACGGACTGGGGGGGTGGGGGTGGGTGGGTGGGTAATTTTACACCTAAAGACATAATTATTTGATCTTTCAACTGTACTGAACAAAATGGCTATCCCAAAATTTTGATCAAATAATTCTGGGGAAAAATGGGCGTAGGAGGGGACCCAGTTGCCCTCCAATCTTTTTGGTCACTTAAAAAGGGTACTAGAACTTCAATTTCCGTTCGAACTAGCCCTCTTTCGATATTCTAGGACCACTGGGTCGATAGGATCACCCCTGAGAAAAAAAAAAACAAAAAAAAAAACAAATGAACACGCATCCGTGATCTTTCTTCTGGTAAAAAAAAAAAAAATGCAAAATTCCAGATTTTGCAGATAGGATATTGAAACATCTATAGTAGGGTTCTCCGATACGCTGAATCTGATCTAGTGTGTGATTTTCATTAAGATTCTAGGACTTTTAAAGGGTGTTTCCCCCTTTTTTTCGAAAATAAGGCAAATTTTTTCAGGCTTGTAACCTTTTATGGGCAAAACTAAACTTAATGAAGCTTATGTATTTGAAATCAGCATAAAAATTAAATTCTTTCGATATATCTATTGGTATCAAAATTCGGTTTTTTAGAATTTTGCTCCGTACTTACAGTTGGTTACCACGAACTGTTTGATAAAACAATTGTTCTACCATTTAACTAAAAAGGAAACAGAAGTTCAATAAGTTTATCTGGCTCTGAAGTTCCTTTTTCTAGCAGCCTTACTTACCTGGGTATGCTGATTGGAGTAAATCTGAAAGAAACTGTAAATCTGGCACTGAAATTATCAAGCAGTTCGTGATAACGAATTGTAAGTAAGGAGCGACCCGGCTCAATAGTAACCGAAACTCTAAAAAAAAAGTAATTTTGACACCAATAGATACATCAAAAGAATCAGATTTTTATGCTGATTTCAAATATAAAGTTTCATCAAGTTTAATCAAAAGTTATACGCCTGAGAAAATTTGCCTTATTTTTGAAAAAAGGGGATCCCTGGCTTCAAACGTTTTCGTATCAAACAGGTCGTGGAAACGAACTGTTCCCAAGAACGTGGTGATCGGCTCAATATTAGCCAAAACTCTAAAAAACGGAATTTTAATAGATACAACAAAAGAATCGGCTTTTTATGCTGATTCCAAGTATATAAGATTCATCGAGTTTAGTGTTTAACATCAAACGCTACGAGCTTGAGAAAATTGCGTGATTTTCGAAAAAGGGGTGAAACACCCCCTAAAAGTCAAGGAATCTTAATGAATATCACACAGCCAGATTCAACGTATCAGAGAACTCTATTGTAGAAGTTTCAAGCTCCTATACACAAAACTGTGTAATTTTGTGTGTTTTTTGCTACAAGAAAGATCACGGATGCGTATTTATTTGTTTTTTTTTTTCCAGGAGTGATTATACCAAGCTAATGGTCCCAGAAGATCGGAAGACGATGCATTCGAACGGAAATTAAAAGTTCTAGTGCCCTTTTAAGTGACCAAAAAGATTGGGTGCAACTAGGCCCCCTCCCACGCCCCTTTTTCTCAAAATCGACCACGCCCCTTTTTTCCCATTGTTTGCTTATAGTATTTGGTATTGGCAGGTATACAGACATTTTTCGTGGGGAGGGACATTTCCCGGAGGTGAATTTCACAAGGGAAATTTTTACACTGGGAGGATTTGACAGAATTCCTATACAGAATTCTTTTCATTTATCTTGCTTTTTGCATATGGAGATGTTCCTGGAGATTTGTCCGGGGGAAATTTTCATTGGGTTTAGATTTTCGGGGGAAAATTTTTACGGAAGGGGGATTTCCGGAGTGATCGGAAAACGATTAGAAATTAAAGTGTTTTTTCAAGTGAGAGTATGCCAAGGAGAATTTTTCAGTTTGAATCGTCTGCAAGAAATTTCATGGAGGGGAATTGGGAATTTCAGCTTGGATGGAATTGTCCAGAGGGAATTTTACTCGGGTATCTATTTTGCATGGGAGGAACTTTACACGGAAGATCTTCCCGTGAGAGGAGGGAAGTTTTCATGGAGGGCGAGGCAGATTTACCAGCATTATTTGAAAAGTGATCAGAAATTAAAAAAAAAACATGTTTTTTCCAACTGAAAGTAAGTAGCAACATTAAAACTCAAAAACAAACAAAATTATTCCGTATATGAAGGGATTGACCCCCTCCCCTCAATACCTTGCTCTTGACGCTAAAGTTTGACTGTTAGTCCAAATTCTTTAAGAACTACTCCTGAAACGCATGGGCCATTTAATTAGAATAGGAAGTTTTTTTAATGTGCTAAAAGCTTTAGCGTAAAGAGCAAGGTATTAAGGAGGGGGCAACCCCTTCATATACGGAATAATTTCTGTTCGTTTTGAGTTTTAATGCTGCTCCTTACTTTCAGTTGAAAAAACTTTTTTTTTTTTTATATTAAATCTGGGTAGAGTTCACCGTTCTCACTTATATTATAGCCAAAAGTTCCTCACTTACTTGCTCTTTCTCTTTTTTTTTTTCTTTTTTTTTGTGGCAACAGAAAGCAAGTTCCCCACCTTTATTTTGAATTTGCAAAGTATTTGATGGAACTACCAACATGGACAAGCAACTCTTTTTGAAGAGAAAATATCGACTGGTAAACCCAGCTGGGGTTATTGAGAAGCATATTTGTTATTTTTCTACTGAATGCAAAGAATCTTTCCATCTTTGGTCATTTCTGTTTGTCCCATGTTCGTAGTTGTCTGAATATGTTTTTCTTTCTGTTGTTTCTTTTTTGTTTTTTCTCGATTTTTAATCTGTCTTTTCTGGGCCCTGCCTAGTTTTTTTTTTGGGGGGGACAGGTCATAAATGAATGATCATGATTTCTGATTTTTTTTTTTTTTTTTTTTTTTTTTTTTTTTTTTTTTTCTGGCTTACGACTAGCGTCTTAACGGGTATATATTATCTTACGAAGATTTCCGTTTTATTTTAAAGGCCCGTCAAAAAATATAACCTTTAAGAAACTACACTTGAGTAGTCCTTTCTCTTTTTTTCTAATGCACGATTATAATGCTTCTAAATATTTGATAAAAATAAGATCAAGGGTTATCGACTTCAAAACAATTTGAATTACATAAAAATTGGCGCAATATCCTCCCCTTTCAACTCCCATTAAGACGTGCCTCCTTTTTTCGTTTACGTCACACCATGTGATCGATACAAAGCGTCCTTGGAGTAAACCGCCCAGCGGAACCAAAACATTCGAGTAGATTTGTGCCTCAAGTTGGGATTTATTCTATTTAACAGATTGAAGGTATTATTATTATTAGTAGTTTTTAAAGTAATAAATGTATATGGAAATTTTGTATTTGTTATTGTATTCCTAAGAATTAAAAGATATAACCAGGGATTTTCAAACTATTTTAGAGTTCTGTTTATTATGGTTACAGAATTTTTCTTGATATACATATTCATAGCCTATTGACCAGCAAAGGCTAGGCTAGATTAAGGTTCTACATTATAACGACATGTCATAAATAATATATGATGAAATAGATAAATAAGGATACTTGTCTATTATATAAAATACACTCGAGAAGTGAAGTTTGGTGACAATAAAATACGATGAAAATAAAATACTTTATTAACAAAATTGTGAAGGTCATTTGTGAATTATTAAATTTGGGGCTTTGGCGTCAGCTGACCGTCTCAAAAATAAAGAAAACTTCATTATTAACACGATTCTCGATCTAGTTCATTTTAGTTCATTATTAACGCGATTATTGAGGCACCGGTTAGTTTGCTTTGACTAGTGATAGTGAATATAGTGTCTCACCATGGATATTCAAGAATCATTACATAAATAATAATTATCATAAATAATTATTTTGCATGTTTTATTTTAATACATCAAAGATAGCCTATGTGGTTCATGCTATTTGTAGCAATTACATAATCACAAAGCAGATTTGGACCACCTAACCAATTTAAATATACTTTCCTACCTCAGAGGGAAGTGAGCCCCTCTGACTCCCATTTACGGCAACAATGACAAATTTTGTGTTATGCTAGATCAACATTCAAATTCAACACTCAAGGATGGATTTGTATATGTTTAACTTATGTACACTTTAATGGTTTTCTTATTTTTCTTCAAATAGTTATTAGTTGGCATTATGAACCAGGTGCATATGAGAAATAAGTACAAAAATAATGCAAACCATGGAAATCAGCAATTTTCGTATGTGGCCTAGAGCTATACCAGGCATTAGGAGGGGGGGGGGGGGGTGTAATTGCATCAGTAGAAATTATTATATTTGGAAAGAGCACTGAATGCCGAATTGAAGGGGATGTTTATTTTTCATTTAGCAAAGTAATCCAGCATTCTTCAAATTAACGAAGTTTTTTAGTACTTTAAATAAAAGCTTCTTATTGTTCTAATTAAACGGACTAAAATTCTACTTTAATTCTACTACTAAAACGAAGGTAAAATTCTTCTTTAGCTACTTTTAGCTATCTTGGAAAGGGGTTAGGTTATGAAAAATGAAACTTTCAGGGAAGGGTCCACAGGCTAAAGTATTTCCCAAGAAGGTATTTTGAAGTACCTACCTCCACTCTTTCTCCCTCTAGACTAGAGGGTCCTGACCTTTGGTGACCTTTAAAAATATATGTGTTATAAAAGTGAAACCTTGCAAAATAGATATTCTGCTTAAATGAAGTACAAGAAAATTGTTTTCAGCTTCACAACTTTGCTCAATCTGAATTTATAAGGTTTTAAAGATATGACAATGCATTTCCTAAATTTTGAAAAAAAAAACATTGATATAGCCTGAAATTCTACTCAAATAACAGGAATAGTATTTTAATAACTAAAGCCAGAGAAAAAGAAACTGATAGCTGAAAATTAAGGTAAAATATTTTTTTTTTTCAAAAATTCAATAGGTAATAGACCTGTCATGTAGGCAAATTTCAAGGCCCTCTAGAGAGAGAAGGAGCGGAGGTAGGTTCTTCAAGATACCTTCCCGAGACATACTTTAACCTCTTGACCCGTCCCTGAAAGTTTCATTTTCCTAACCTAACCTTTTTCCAGAATAACTAAAAGCAGCTAAAGTAGAATTTTACCTGTTTCAAGAGTCATTCTTAAAGTATTGGGACAGAATTCAAACTTAAGCGTAAAGAGCGAGGGGTCGAGGAGAAGCAACCCCCCCCCCTCATATACGTAATAATTTTTTTTCGTTTTAAGTTTTATTGATGCTCCATACTTTCAGTTGAAAAAACTTGTTTTTTTTTTATTTAATTTCGGATGGTTTTTTTAAATAATGTCAGGAAATCCGGCTACACCTTTACGTAAAAATTATTCCTCTTCAAGGATTTATTCTCTATGCAATTCAATCTTGATGAAAATTTACCCTGGACAATTACACTCAAAATTGACTTGGCAAAGAGAAAGCAAGGTGTATAAGAAGAATTTCGTATAGGAATTCTGGCAAATTCTGTCAGTGTAAAATTTCCCCTGAAAAATTCACCCCCTGAAAACTTGCCTCCCCATGGGAAATTATCCCCGCGGAAATCCCACAGCAGCAAAAAATTCACCCCCCCCCGCACCCGAAAAATATATGCATGCTTCCCAATAACAAATACTATAGCCTAAATAAATGAAGGGGAAATTTTGTAACTTAAAGACCTTTCCCCAGGGGATATGGGGGGTTATGATATCTCCAAACGCATAGTTATTCGGCCTTTCAACTATGCTGAGCAAAATGGATATCTCAAAATTTTGATCGGACGATTTTGAGAAAAAAGGGGTGTGGGAGGGGGCCTATTGGCTCCCTTTCTTTTAGTCACCAAAAAGTGCACTAGAACTTTTAATTTTCGTTAGAATGAGCACTCTCCCAATATTCTAGGACCACCGGGTCGATACGATCACACCTGAAAAAAAAAAACACACACATCCGTGATCTTTCTTCTGGCAACAAATACAAAATTCCACATTCTTGTAGAAAGAAGCTTGAAACCTCAACTGCTGGGTTCTCTGATATGCTGAATCTAATGGTGTGATTTTTCATTAAAACTCCATGACCTTTAGGGGGTGCGTTCCCCTTTTTTGAAAATCAGGCAAATTTTCCCGGGCTCGTAGCCTTTAATGGGTAAAACCAAACTTATGAAAGTTATATATTTGAAATCAGCATAATAAGCCGTTTCTTTTGATATATCTATTGGTATCAAACTTCCTTTTTTTAGAGTTTTGGCTACTATTGAGCGAGTAGCTCCTTACTTACAGTTCGTTATCATGAACTGTTTGATAATTCTTTTTTTTTCAAAATTAAGACCTATCTCCATAGAATCTTCGTAGCATTAAAGTATGAAGAAGTGGCGGTAGAAGCTAGTAAACACTCCTGGACGGCAGATCCATTCCTTGAAGCTTCGTTCACGTAGCACTAGCGCATACGTTTGGAAGATATATAAGTTCAGAAGAAGTCAGTGTGTAGTTGAGATGGTTACTTCCTTTTTTGCCTGATTCTGGAGCACAATTTTGGAAATACGTCTGTTCTAGAAGCTTTCATTGACGTAGTAATGAAAAGCCTTTCTAAGATAACTTTCTAAGTTATCGAAAAGCCTTTCCTCTCCACGTTTGCACAAATTTTCCACGAACGAGTTTGGTATCCCAAATTTTAAACAAGGAGGGACTAACTCAAATAAAAAGTCAAATTTGACACGATCATGGATTACTGTGAGTAAAGAAATAAAGATGAGAATGCCAGAAATTGTAACGGATCATGGAGTCAACTTAAGATGTAACGACAAAAACGATAGAAATTATGACAAAAAAAAGTGAGTTGCCCCTCCCCCTCAAATTTCCCCTAAATGTCATTGTCATTTGTGGTTTGCTGAAAGCTAAATTCATTGCTTAGAGTTTTACTAATTAACGTTTCTGAAATTTATTGATTTTCTGAACCTTCGGAAGGAATGTCTCAAGAAGAGAGAAAACCTTAAATAAAGCATAACTCCTCCTTATATTAAAGATACTTATAAATGCATACATTTTAGTGCTAGGTGGATGTGTAATGTGTAGTATCTTGTTGAAATCAGAATCATGCAACAATTTATGATCTGTATTTCTGGAGGAACCTTGGTGGGGTCCAGGTAATTTTTCTAGAGGCAGGGGAAAGCCTGCAAATTCTTTCTGGGCAGAGACAAGATTTTTCTCCCAGATAATTATCAAATTTATTTTCGGGAATCACAAAATCACGCTTCTTGCGTTTTTGGTTTTCTTACAAAGATAGGAAGTCACGGGGTCAAAATATAGATGTAAATTAGTATATAGGATTAAAGGTCCAGCAACAATTGTTAGGAGGCAAAAACTGGGTACATCCCAAAAAGATTGTGTACTGTCACTCAAAAGTCGTAAGTAATGATTATGTAATTAGTTTTTCTGCAATTCCAGCTGGTTTTGTCGAATATTGGTTCATGAATGAAACACTTTAATTAAAATGAAGAGGTTAGAGAAAGAACATGGACTGTGAAAATGGGTTATTAGCCTACATGCGTCAGTGTATTTTGTGTGTACTAAATCTTTGCAGGGCACTGGTTAGCGCCATATCTTTTTTCTACAATATGCTGAAACAAGTAATCATATGACTCAGTCTTTGTTCGTCTTATCTATTATTTCTGGAATTCAGGCTAGAAAACCCAAGCTATATGTTGACATATTTTGCCAAGAACCGCCTACCTATAAGCCAATCAAAAAGGTTTAAATGTTATTGCCAAAATTTGAATAACTTGTTTACCTTCAATCATTAAAATGTTCTTGATTTTACTGGCTTGATGAATGAATGTCCGAGTTTTCGTTGAGTTCAATTCCAGGGTTTGTTATCAGTATTATTATTTCTTTTTTTTGCTAAATCATTCAAAATGTTTCTTGGCTCTTTTGCCGCGTTATTGGAAAGGTTTCTCATGGACAATTTGAAGGGGATGTTCTGAACAATTTTAGTTCTTTTCTTAACTTGAGGTCTATTAGTTTTCTTGTTCTCTAAAAATGTGCAATTTAGAATAGCTTAGGATTTGCTTGGAACTGATATTGGCTTACCCGAGCATTGACAGACTCAACAGGAGAACTTGCGACTAAATTCTTGTCTCATATTTTGCTCTCGTCTTTCTTTATATCATACCAGCATACCGATGGGGGGAGAGGGGTAGGGAAAGGTTCCCCAGGATTATTCCAAAGTAGTACAGAACTCCCTTTTCTTCAAAAATTGATTAATAAAGATCTAAAATGTATTTTCGTGGTTTTGACCCCTTCCTAGGTGTCAAACCTCATTATCGTGTGCCCATGTTATAGCTGAGGAATCTGTTTTCCATTTGACTTCCTAGGCAAATTGCTCAGAGATCTACTAGAAGTTCAGATGAATAGACCCTTGTGGTGAGCTAAGAAAGGTATTTGTGTATTATATCGACCACACTCAAGAAGTGAAGTTAGGATAATCATAATGAAATATACCAAAACATGATGAAAATATAATACTTGAGTAACAAAATTATGGAAACTACAACAGAGAATTATGGAAAGCAAGCTGCCCAGAACGCACTATATTAAATACTTAACCAACTCTATATATTGAATATTTAAATAAAATATACCTGCATAGTAGTTTATCTCACTCAGACTAAGCTGATTATCTCCAAGTGTACACAGCGGATACGATTTTAAACGAATCAAGAACAACAGTGTGTCGGTATAATGCACAAATACTCTAAGAAAAATTATTGAATTACTTGACGTAGATTAAATACGAAACTATTTGGTGTACTTATCTGTTAGCCAGTACACACTCAAGAGTTTAGACCTACAGGTACAGGGTTGAAACAACTGAGACGCTTGGGAGATAGGTAGGACATATATAATTTGGGCTGTATTTTTGCACATTAGGGGGAAGAGTGGGGTTAAGTATGGCGGGCTGCATGCAAAATCTAACCAAAATACCAACAAAATATTTATTAAAATGTTGCTACAATGTAGTTTTCCACTGAGCCGAAGCTAATTGTCTCCGCATACAAACAGCAATAAACCAGTTATTGTCTGATTTTACAGATCCAAATTTTCGTTTGTGTACATGTTCGTACAATGCTATCAAATGAATGAAACCCCAAACGAACAGAAAGTACAATAAATAACCAAGTTGAACTGGTACTCTATTAGTAGCCGGGCAACACGCGAAAGAACCGCATGATCAGATAGGATAATAGCCGGTTAGTCTCCAATGTATGGTGATTAAACAAAGGGTTTTTCTCTCCGGGAACTATATTTAAACTTTAGTTTTTTGGGGTTTAGGGGGAATAAAGGTACCTAGGTTAGGTTAAGTATTTAGTATATGCTATGCTTTACCCCCATCCCCCCTAATGTGCAAATATATAGCCCAAATTTGTTTCTAAACTATTTCATTTTTATCATAATTTGTTTTATTTCATTAGCATTAACCAAACTTCACTTCTCGTGTGTTGCCTGGCTACTAATGAAGTACAGTTAAGCTTAACACGAAAAGAAACTATAGTAAACAGCAGTAGGTCTATTGCCCGTCTGACTTGTAAATACCAGAAATCGTTTGCACTTTATTGAAAACAAAATATATTTTAAACATTTTTCTTTTCATAAAATTAATTAGCCTACCGTTGCACGTTGCTGCGATTGCAGCGATTTTTAACAGAGAATTCAAGGAAAATTTCTTGCGGAAAATTCTTTCGTTGAAAACCCCCCCGGAAATTCTTCCTCGCGGAAAATCCCCCTGGAAATTCTCCCTGGCGGAAAATCCCTCCGCCTGTTAATAACGATCATATTTTCAAATTACAAGTATCTGAAAAATTCCCACCGACAAATTCCCCCCCCCCCCTCCGGCAAAACTTCTCCCACAGAAAATCCACTTTGGATGTATCTATTCCAAAGATCTATTGGATGTATCTATTCAAAGTATTTGGTCACTATTTGCCCGAGTCGCTCCTTACTTACAGTTCGTAACCACGAACTGTTTGACAATATCTTAACAGCAAATTGACTTTGGTAGACCAGTCTAAATCAATAGTTAGGTACATAAGCGTCAGGTTTGTGCATTTTATGGTAAAAACATGAAATTTGGCAGACATGTAGCCTATAGAAAAATATTGAGAATCTGACTGGGGTCAGAACCACATTTTTTAACGCGATTATCGCGCCGTTTTTTGTTTTTTTCCGTGCGGAAAAAAAAATAGCTGACTTTCAAAGTGGAAATTTTTTTCGATCAGAGGGTCCTTTCTAACAATTTGTCTGTCTTGATCCCAAAAATGGGCTTACTTTTTTCGTCCGACTCCTGATTACTGAGTTATCTTTTCATCACTACGCTCCATGCACTTTTGAGCAGTTTCCGCTTTCTGACTTTGTATTTTTCATCGTAATCGCACAGAAAACTGGTGAACGAACATGTTACGGAAAATGTGAAGATTCGACTAAGTCGCAAATTCAAATTTGTCTCCGCGGTTCCGCACTGCTTTGCGGTTTTCCGCGCGAAGAAAAAACACGAATTTTGAGAATGAACGATGACCGAGTTTAAGATCTCTATTCTAACTAATTCGAGTCTCTCAATTCCAAAAATGGGGTTATTTTTGCAATCGGATTTTTGGTTCAGGATTTACCAGTTTCATAAGTACGGTTTCTATGCCATACTCTAACAAGAACTCATGCCCTCCGTATAACATTCCAAAGGAGATCATACGTTTTTGACTGTAAGTAACTAATGACCGTTTCAGATCTCCGCAATAAGCTTTCAGTAAAAAAAAAAAAAATAAAAAAAAAATAAAAAAAAAATCATCATTCAACTCAAACAGCTTGACTTAAGGAACTTCGGACGTAAGAAGCATACTATTATGATGACAAAAATGTAGATTACTAAACTACTTCAGGTATTTCAAAATAGTTAAACAATCACAGGGATCATAGGAACGAAATAGCTGATTTCGACTTGCTTCGTCATAAAGATTACTAAAAAAGAAAATGAGGTTCTCACGGACAGGATACAGGTTTAAATCGGCTTTTGACAATTAAAGCTACAAAAAGTGCGTTACTGATTGAAATGATGCTCACAACCTTTGCACGAACAGAGATCTGTGCATTTAAGGGGAGCTTTTGCACATTTGCACTGTTTTTTTGCACTTTGTTTTACAGCCACATTTGAGCAGTTCTTTGCAAATTGTCGCTGCCTCAGGAAGACTAGTCCAGAAAGGCTCCCAGCTTCCGTCATGCTTCACCCAACCGTATAAACCTGGATCCAGTGGGGAAAGTTCGGACAACACGATGATGCCCATATCTGGGCCTGAAAGTAAGCGCGTTTGGTATGCTGCTCAAGAGCAGCCGCTGTTGGGGGCAGTCTTTCCATTCCGGCTGTTTTTCGTGTGAAAAGCTCCTTCCTCAGACTGTTCACTTCAGACAAGCCGCTTGATTTTTCGTAAAGAATGACGACGAATCGCTGGATATCTGTAAAGTGACAATCTAGGAGCGGGGCTCCTGATGTACTCAGAGTAACGAAAGTCGGAAGAATGGATTCCACAGCTTTCCAGGTCTTCCAAACACGACGCTTTCCATGCAAAGCAAAAGGAGAAGTCGTATCGTATCCAGAGAATGCATGCAAAAAGAGAAGCGCTGCGAGACCTGTCAGGTCCTAGACGATAAGTAATATCGTGAATGGGCAGTAGTTTCGTCTTTGTTCCATGCCCATAGATGACAAACAGGTTTTCAATCTGAAGCTGCTGGAACAATGCTGTTGCAATCACAACTACATCAGAATCCATAGTTCTGATAGCTAGGAAGTTATAGTCACACTGGGCCTGATGGAAGGCATGGAGCAGCACACGAGTGTCACCTTCTTCGTGGTTGGTAAGTGTGAGGCCTTCGCGAAAAGCGATATCGTGCGTTGAAATAACTGTGTCTCCAAGAGTGGCCACTACAACGATGTCCTGCAATTCCTGCAATACCATAGTCGCCAAAAAATGGAAGAGTCAACTCTTGTTCTAAGTTGATTTCAAAAAGTCACGCTAGTTCATCCGAGGAACGGGGGTTTGGTCTGTGATTCTCACGGTATAAGACGAAGTTCCTCTGTGTTCATGCGTTTTTAAAACTGCTTCCTTCAAAGCGAAAATATCATACGAAATTTTGTCTGTGCGCAAAGTTTCAAGAAATTTGTCTGTGCGTGACTCAAATAGCCTACCTCATATCGCTTTTATAATTAAGCAGAAAAGACTATTGGTCACGTGGTGAGACTTTAAACAACATCAAGAAATCACAGGAACGGCAAAAAATATATCCTTCTGAATATTGTATGCCATGATATGAAGACATTTATAAAAGAAAACAGCACTTATTAAAGGTAAATTGTACGTTACTTGTTCTCTTCTTATATGCTTTCTCTTTAAAAAGTACGTGCCACGCGGATTTTCGTCTTTTCTTTGTTAAACCTGCTAGCGATGTGAGTAGGGTAAGAGGTTCCATTTCTATCGCGCCCCTAGCAATCTCCATGTTATTTGCTTGCCTTATGTTCCTTCCTGTGTTATTTGCTTGCCTTATGTTCCTTGGTACCTTTCCAGAGCATGTACTTATGGATTTGGGTGGATTATGTTCCCTCCCATGCCATTCTAGGAGCTTATGTTCCTTCCTATGCTATTACAAGGGCTTTTGTTCCCTCCCATGATATTTTAAGGGCTTATGTTCCCTTCCATGCTATTCTATGTTCCCTCCCATGATATTTTAAGGGCTTATGTTCCCTTCCATGCTATTCTATGTTCCCCCCATGTTATTCTAAGGGTTTATGTTCCCTTCCATGCTATTCTATGTTCCTTCCCTTGTTATTCAATGTGACCTCTACATGTGATTAAACACGTCATGAAACTACGTGCTATTTGCTTATGTCCTGTTGGTACCATTCCAAACGAGTGGGGATTCCCCGCCTGTTCCTAAACATTGCAAAAAAGATAACAGTATGAACGGGGGATTCCCCGCACACAATTTGTTTCAACTCCAAGTTTTTTTTTCAACAGAGTGGTTTTTTTTTCGAGCTGACACCTGTTTTTTAGGCAGCCAATCAGAGACAACCGAGATATTTACTCCTCTCTCTCTCTCTCAGACAATTTTTTTTGTTGTTGCTAGCTCAGTTTCATTGTGACAGTGAGAGTGTTAACACATGAAAAAATGTTCCATACATGCCCCCTATGTATGTACACACTGGGCAGCTGGTCATCATGTGAGAATTGCACAATGATTGATGAGTATGATGAAAAGTGTAGATTATGCAACCCGTGTAAATTGCATAGAGGATATGCTGTACAAATTAAAGGTTGTAATTCCTGTCATGAAGAGGTGTGTGACTCTCATCCTAGACGTCACCTATGCTCCAATTGCCATTATGATAAATGTAATCAGTGGGAGAATACATATCCCGGTATGATTGGAAAGAATCCTAAACGTGATTTTAGTTTATTGCTAAGAGATTGGTATCGTCGTGGTTTTAGATTGTTCTGGAGGAGGAAACGGTTCAACGATTCAACTGCTGGAACAACAAAAGAATTTGGTTTCTACGTCATCGCTGTGAAGACAATTGACTACTATGATTATAAGCCCACTGATTTTTATTTGGCTGTGACGGAATGTGATTCGCCGCTTGAGGACACTATTTGTGACATTACTTCAAATAAACAAATTGAAACATGTGAATTCTATAGAATGAATGAAAATAGTATCATTGACTATACAAAGAGATATGACAAGAGTGAAGTTACACTCTATTGTAGAAAATGCGACCCTGACATTGCACTACATCAGGATCAGTTCACTGTGAATTCAGATAATCTACCTGCACTAGTTGTTGTCGACAAATACCTAGTAGTGGATGAAATCTAAAGAGTAGAAAAGTCGTTTTATCATGTATATAAATTTTTATTAATAAACAATTTCACATACATCTTTAGAACATTTTATTCTTAGGGCACTAAAATCAATATTAAATACACTTCTAAGTATATTCTCCACTAGAAAAGTCGTTCAATCGAGGTAAGTCAACGTAGATGTTGAGAAACTGCTTGTAGGTGTAGCCACGACATCTGAACATGAAAAAGAGTAGTGCATGAAAGCCACATGTCTTAGTCGTTAAATCCTGTACTCTTCGTTGATTGAATAATGGTTTTCCCACTGCTTTCAATAAAGTTGCTGATGTATGGAGCGTAGAATTTATACGATAGGCCAAGAGGATAAAAAAAATCAATATTCTTCGCTGTTTGAAAGATGCATAGCCAATGACCGGTCTTCAAAGTCGATGGACTGCTATTAACAATGATAAGGGTATTGTTAACACTTGGAATTTTTTCAATGAAGTCCGAAGGTATGCAATAGGACTTGTACTGGGACATGTATGGATCCATACATGTCCCAGTACAAGTCCTATTGCATACCTTCGGACTTCATTGAAAAAATTCCAAGTGTTAACAATACCCTTGTCATTGTTAATAGCAGTCCATCGACTTTGAAGACCGGTCATTGGCTATGCATCTTTCAAACAGCGAAGAATATTGAATTTTTTTATCCTCTTGGCCTATCGTATAAATTCTACGCTCCATACATCAGCAACTTTATTGAAAGCAGTGGGAAAACCATTATTCAAAATCAACGAAGAGTACAGGATTTAACGACTAAGACATGTGGCTTTCATGCACTACTCTTTTTCATGTTCAGATGTCGTGGCTACACCTACAAGCAGTTTCTCAACATCTACGTTGACTTACCTCGATTGAACGACTTTCTAGTGGAGAATATACTTACAAGTGTATTTAATATTGATTTTAGTGCCCTAAGAGTAAAATGTTCTAAAGATGTATGTGAAATTGTTTATTAATAAAAATTTATATACATGATAAAACGACTTTTCTACTCTTTAGATTTCATCCACTATTAGGTATTTGTCGACAACAACTAGTGCAGGTAGATTATCTGAATTCACAGTGAACTGATCCTGATGTAGTGCAATGTCAGGGTCGCATTTTCTACAATAGAGTGTAACTTCACTCTTGTCATATCTCTTTGTATAGTCAATGATACTATTCTCATTCATTCTATAGAATTCATATGTTTCAATTTGTTTATTTGACGTAATGTCACAAATAGTGTCCTCAAGCGGCGAATCACATTCCGTCACAGCCAAATAAAAATCAGTGGGCTTATTATCATAGTAGTCATTGTCTTCACAGCGATGACGTAGAAACCAAATTCTTTTGTTGTTCCAGCAGTTGAATCGTTGACCCGTTTCCTCCTCCCAGAACAATCTAAAACCACGACGATACCAATCTCTTAGCAATAAACTAAAATCACGTTTAGGATTCTTTCCAATCATACCGGGATATGTATTCTCCCACTGATTACATTTATCATAATGGCAATTGGAGCATAGGTGACCTCTAGGATGAGAGTCACACCTCTTCATGACAGGAATTACAACCTTTAATTTGTACAGCATATCCTTATGCAATTTACACGGGTTGCATAATCTACACTTTTCATCATACTCAACAATCATTGTGCAATTCTCACATGATGACCAGCTGCCCAGTGTGTACATACATAGGGGGCATGTATGGAACATTTTTTCATGTGTTAACACTCTCACTGTCACAATGAAACTGAGCTAGCAACAACAAAAAAAATTGTCTGAGAGAGAGAGGAGTAATTATCTCGGTTGTCTCTGATTGGCTGCCTAAAAAACAGGTGTCAGCTCGAAAAAAAACCCACTCTGGTTGAAAAAAAACTTGGAGTTGAAACAAATTTGTGCGGGGAATCCCCGGTTCATACTGTTATCTTTTTTGCAATGTTTAGGAACAGGCGGGGAATCCCCACTCGTTTGGAATGGTAACAACAAGACATAAGCAAATAGCACGTAGTTTCATGACGTGTTTAATCACATGTAGAGGTCCCATAGAATAACAATGGAAGGAACATACGTAGAATAGCATGGAAGGGAACATAAAACCCTTAGAATAACATGGGGGGGGAACATAGAATAGCATGGAAGGGAACATAAGCCCTTAAAATATCATGGGAGGGAACATAGAATAGCATGGAAGGGAACATAAGCCCTTAAAATATCATGGGAGGGAACATAAGCCCTTGTAATAGCATAGGAAGGAACATAAGCTCCTAGAATAGCATGGGAGGGAACATAATCCACCCAAATCCATAAGTACATGCTCTGGAAAGGTACCAAGGAACATGAGGCAAGCAAATAACACAGGAAGGAACATAAGGCAAGCAAATAACATGGAGATTGCTAGGGCGCGATAGAAATGGAACCTCTTACCCTACTGATGTGGGGTATTTCGAGTCGCGTTTTTAAACCCGCAAGTGGTCCATTCATTCAGACCACAGTAGTCACTTGCACATTAAGGTGAACCAGAGTTTGTAATGTAGAAGTATTAAAGACAGTCTACACCCGGCGATGATGAAAGTGATGATAACTCAGTAACGGATGGTTGGACATTAAAAGTAAGCGCATTTTCAGACTCAGCATACTCGATTTAGCCATGAAATATACCCTAAGTGTATCTACTAGCTCAGTATACAGAAAAGAGTACGACCTGCAATGATGATAACTCGGAAACTACTGATCTGATTTCGAAAGTGGGCACATGTTCAGAATCAGCAGACCTGAAGCAACCAGAAACGACCCTTCAAACGTCCAAATCCTTAAATTTCAAAAAAACACATGATTTTCTGCGCGGAAAAATGGCGAAACGCGGAAAAGGAAAAAAACGTGCTCAGAAAATCTGGTTCTGTCCCCTGTCAGATTTTCCTTATTTTTCTACATATGTGTGCCGATTTTTCGAGCTTTTACCATAAAATGCACAAACCTTATGGAAATTGGTGCGTATGTATGCCCCTTCCAATTGATGCCCATGTGTTTTGCTTGCCGGGTCAATTATCTCGTGGATTGTCGTTTATGAGGCAGGTTTAAAGGTGGCCGCGTTGAAACCGAGATGAGAATAGTACGAATATTATTTTAATTGGATTGTTTGAAAATGGTAAAAAGGGTTAAAATTACTAATCAGCTAAGGTAAATCTGAAGGGTTGGTAAGTCTTACGCAACGTGACATAAATGTTAGAAAACGATTTGAAAAACGTCATTGGTACCAATCTGTCAAAACGGTTAGCGGTGACAAGGCGATCTTGTGACGACATTGCTTTCACTTCTCGGCTGTGCTTTGTATAATATACAAGTATCAATTGAGGAGTGTGGGCAATATAAAATATTCTTTAGCATTGGAGTATCCTAAAAAGTTGAAACTAATAAAGTCATAGGTGCCAAGAAAAGAATTTTGACATAGAAATTCAGAACATTGCGACTTGACCTAGCTTATCTTCTTAGCTGTAGTTGCTATAATACACAAGTACATAATGAGGAGTGTGGGCAATATAAAATATTCTTTAGCATTGGAGTATGCTAAAAAGTTGAAACTAATAGAAGTCGTAGTATCCAAAAAAAGAATTTTAATATAGAAATTCAGAACAATCCTTAGAAATCCTTAGAAATCAAGTAGTAAGGTGGTTATGGATTTGAACCATCTAGGCCCTCAACCACCAAAGACCTTAACCACCAAGGAACTCAACCTCCAAAGATCCTAACCACCAAGGACCTCAACCTCCAGGGACCTCCCCTGTCCAACCTCCAACACCCCCCTCTCCCCAAAATTTTTAACCCTCCCTCTCATTTTTTATACTTTTTTAAGTTTAATTTCTTTTTTGAACCCTTTTTTTGAACTTTTAGTTTTTACTTTCTTTTTTAACATAGAAGTTTTTCTAATTTTTTTTTACATGTCTTAGAATGACATGAAACATGATTAAAACAAAAAAAAAAATCACATTTAATATTTTCAAAATACAAAATGAGAATGATATAGATATGTTGGTCATCACTTTTACTATTAGACAAATAGTGTTATTAGTAGCACTTTTTTTTCTGATTTGGAATTTTTTTGGACTTGGAAAGTTATTCAACTTTTTTTAAATGTATTGATTCTCGAAATAAGATGGAAATAACAATTTGCATATTTTTAACATAGAAATTTTTTCAACTTTTTTTACATGTCTTAGAATGACATGAATTATACTTAAAACAAAAAAAAATCGCATTTAATATTTGCGAAATACAAAATGAGAATGTTTAGACATGTTAGTCGTGACTTTTACTATTAGGAAAATAATGTTTGTTGTAGTACTTATCTTTTTTTTACTTAGAATTTTTTGGACTAGGAAATTATTCAACTTTTATTTTTTTGTTTTTATTTTTTTCTAAGACAAAATGGATTTTACAACATTTCACAGAATCAAGAAAAACTATTCAAATGGTTCAGAATCTATGCTTTTGCAGTATGCATGTAACTAAAACCTGCCATTATGAATTGATACAGATTTTTTAGCTACAAAAGGATTTTACAACATTTCACAGAATAAAGAAACTATACAAATGTTTCAGAATCTAAGCTTTTACAGTTTGAATGTACCTAAAAATTATCAATCCATTATCATTCCCCCATTATCAATTAAGACAGGTATTTTTAGCATCAAAAGGATTTTACAACACTTCACAGAATCAAATATTTGTATAATAATATTTTACATGTTGTTATTTCATTAAGAATATTTTTATGCATTACTTTTTTTGGTTTAAGAAATATTGGTAAGGTCTTAGTAAAGTTGTCTTCAATAAATTTGATTTTACATAGACTGTTCAGAGGCCTATTATGCATCCTAAACAATCACAAACTGTTTTTTACAAGATTAAGAATTAAACTGGGACTTCTTCTTTTCTTAGGGGAAAGATTCAAAATCGAACTATAACTTTTCTATCTTCTACGGAAAAATTCAGACCAGAACTTGAATTTTTTTTTTCTCTTCATTGAGAAAATTCAGAATTGAAGTGGAACTATTTTTCTCTTCATGGGGGGGGGGATTCAGAATCGAAGTATAACTTTTTTCTGTGTTCAAAGGAAAATTCATAACATATCTTGAAATTTTTATTCTACTCATTGAGAAAATTCAGAATCGAAGTACAGCTTTTTCTGAACTTTTCTTCACTTCTTCGAGAAAACTCAATTAAAAGTGGAACTGTTTCGCTTCCTGGGGAAAAAAAATTCAGAAGAGAACTTTAACTTTTCTTTACTTCATTGAGAAAATTCGGAATTAAAATGGAACTGTTTTCTCTTCTTGGGGCAAAATTCAGAATTGAATTATAACTTTTTCTATCTTCTCCGGTAAAATCCAGAACAGAACTTGAAATTTTTTCTCTTCTTAGAGAAAATTCAGAACTGATGTGGAACTTTTTCCTCTCTTCCTTAGAAAAATTTAGAAAAGAACTTGAACACTTCTTCACTTCTTTGAGAAAACTTTGAGAATTAAACTGGAACCTTTTCTCTTCTTAAGGAAAAATTCAGAATCGAAGTATAACTCTTCTATCTTCTATGGCAAAATTTAGAACATAACTTATTTTTCTCGTCTTTGAGAAAATTCAAAACTGAAGGGGGACCCCTTTTTTATTTTCTTTGGAAAAAGTTAGAACTGAACTCTAACTTTTTTATCTTCTTCGAGAATATTCAGAAGAGAACTTGAACGTTTCTTCACTTCTTTGAGAACTCGGATTATAAAGTGGAACTTTTTCTCTTGCTTGGGGAAAATTCAGAAGAGAAATTGAACTTTTCTTGACTTCTTTTTGAAAACACAGAATTAAATTTGAACTTTTTCTCTTCTTGGGGAAAATTCAGAATCGGAGTGCAACTTTTCCTATGCTCTACGGTAAAATTCCGAACTGACGTGGAACTTTTTTTCTCTTCCTTGGAAAAATTCAGAAGAGAACTTGAACATTTCTTCACTTCTTTGAGAAAACTCAGTATTAAAGTGGAACTTTTTCTCTTCTTAGGGAAAAATTGAGAATCGAAGTATAATTTTTTTTATCTTCTACGGAAAAATTTTTAGAACAACTTTTTTCTCGTCTTTGAGGAAATTCAGAACTGAAGTGGAACCTTTTTTATTTTCTTTGGAAAAAGTTAGAATTGAACTGTTACTTTTTTTCTTCTTTGAGAATATTCAGAAGAGAACTTGAACGTATCTTCCCTTCTTTGAGAAAACTCAGGATTGAAGTGGAACTTTTTCTCTTCCTTGGAGAAAATTCAGAAGAGAAATTGAACTTTTCTTCACTTCTTTGAGAAAACACAGAATTAAAGTGGAACTTTTTCTCTTCTTGGGGAAAAATTCAGAATCAAAGTATAACTTTTCTATCTTCTACGGTAAAATTCAGAACAGAACTTGAAATTTGTTCTCTTCTTAGAGAAAATTCAGAACTGATGTGGAACTTTTTTCTTCTCTTCCTTAGAAAAATTCAGAAGAGAACTGGAAACGTTTCTTCATTTCTTTGAGAAAAACTCAGAATATAAGTGGAACTTCTTGTCTTCCTTGGGGAAAATTCAGAAGAGAAATTGAACTTTTTTTTCGCTTCTTTGAGAAAACACAGAATTAAAGTGGAACTTTTTCTCTTCTTTGGAAAAAAGAAGTATAACTTTTTCTATCTTCTACGGAAAAATTTATTTCTCGTCTTTGAGAAAATTCAGAACTGAAGTGGAAGTTTTTTTTATTTTCATTGGAAAAAATTAGAATTGTTGAAAAGTATTGCTTAGTTGAGGAATTTAATCACTCTGATACTTAGATTTTGGTAATGTTATCCGATTTTATCCGATAAAAGATGTTGATAATGAATTTATTCACTCTGATACTTAGATTTTGTCAATGTTATCCGAAGTATCCGACAAAAGAGGTTTGATAAAGAATTTATTCAATCTGATACATAGATTTGGTCAATTTTATCCGATGCACCTGACAAAAGATGCTGATAAAAAATTTATTCACTCTGATACTTAGATTTTTTCAATGTTATCAAACGTAATTTTGTCATCCGCCACTTAACCTAGTGTAAGTTAACCTAAAAAAAAAAGAGAATCTCCATGAAAATTACACATTCAGATTCAGCATGTCGGAGAACCCTGTGGTTTTTATGTTGCAATGTAAGTCGCCCATGGTAACCTAACCTAAATGAATTTAACTTAAAACCAGTTAACTTAATGTAACCTAACCTAGTGATGATATGAAAGCCCTATTAGTGAAATGATAGAATAATGTCTTTTGAAAAAAAGTATTGCTTAGTTGAAGAGTTTAATCACTCTGATACTTAGATTTAGATAATTTTATCCGATGTATCCGATAAAAGTTGTTGATAGTAAATTTTTTTCAATCTGATACTTAGATTTTGTGAATGTTATCTGACGTATCCAACAAAGGATGTTGATATAGAATTTATTCACTGTGATTATTAGATTTTGTCAATGCTATCAAACGTATTTGTCAAAAGACACTGATAAAGAATTTATTCACTCTGATCCTTAGAATTTGTCAATTTTATCAAACATATGACAAAAGACGATGATAAAGAATTTATTCACTCTAATACTTAGATTTTGTGAATGTTATCGGATGTATCCGACAAAAGACGTTGATAAAGAATTTATTCACTCTGATACTTAGATTTTGTCAATGTTATCCGAAGTATCCGACAAAAGATGTTGATAAAGGATTTATTCAATCTGATACATAGATTTTGTCAATTTTATCCGATGTATCTGACAAAAGATGTTGATAAAAAATGTATTCACTCTGATACTTAGATTTTGTCAATGTTATCCTATGTATCACACAAAGGATTTTGATAAAGAATTTAATCATTCTGATACTTATATTTTGATAATGTTATCTGAAGTATCCGGCAAAGGATGATGATAAAGAATTATTCACTCTGATGCTTAGATTTTGTCAATTTTATCTGACGTATCCGACAAAAGATGTTGATAAAGGATTTATTCATTCTGATACTTAGATTTTGTCAATGTTATCCTATGGTGCCGACAAATGATGTTGATAAAGAATGTTGATAAACAATTTATTCAGTGATACTTAGATTGTTTCAATGTTATCCTGCGTATCCGACAAAATATGTTGATAAACAGTTTATTCACTGTGATACTTAGATTTTGCCAATGTTATCCGACGTATCCGACAAAGAGATAGAAAATTTCAAGTTTTGCTCTGAATTTTTCTCTAAGAAGAGAAAAAGTTCCACTTTGATTCTGAGTTTTCTCAAAGAAGTAAAGAAAAGTTCAAGTCCTAATCTGAATTTTCTAAAGAAAGAGAGAAAAGGTTAGAGAACAATTCTGAATTTTGCCAAGGAAGAGAAAAAAACTTCACATCATTTCTGAATTTTTATAAGAAGAGAAAAAATTTCCAAGTTCTGTTCTGAATTTTACCATTGAAGATACAAAAAGTTATACTTCGATTCTGAATTTTGCCCCAAGAATATAAAAAAGATCCATTTTAATTCTGAGTTTACTCAATGAAGTAAATAAAAGTTAAAGTTCTCTTCTAAATTTTCTAAAAGAAAAGAAAAATAGGTTCCAGTTCAATTCTAAATTTTCCTAAGAAGTGAAGAAAAGTTCAAGTTCTCTTCTGAATTTTCTAAAAGAAAAGAAAAAAGTTTACAGTTAAATTCTGAATTTTTCCAAAGAAGAGAAAGAAGTTCCACTTCAGTTCTGAATTTTCTCAATGATGAGAAAAAAAATAAAAGTTCTGTTCTTAATTTTTCCGTAGAAGATGAAAAAACTTATACTTCGATTCTGAAATAATCCCTAAGAAGAAAAAAAGTTTCACTTTAATTTTGAGTTTCCTCAAAGAAGTGGAGGAATGTTCAAGCTCTTTTCTGAATTTTCCCAAGGAAGAGAAAAAGTTCCACTTTAATTCTGAGTTTTCTCAAAGAAGTGAAGAAATGTTCAAGTTTTCTTCTGAATATTCTCAAAAAGAGAAAAAATTTACAGTTAAATTCTAATTTTCTCCAAAGAAAATAAAAAAGGGTTCCACTTCAGTTCTGAATTTTCTCAGACGAGGAAAAAAAATAAAAGTTCTATTCTAAATTTTTCCGTAAAAGATAGAAAAAGCTACACTCGATTCTGAATTTTTCCCTAAGAAGAGAAAAAGTTCCACTTTAATTCTGAGTTTTTCTCAAAGAAGTGGAGATTTTCAAGTTTTCATCTGAATTTTTCCAAGGGAGAGACAACAAGTTCCACATTAGTTCTGAATTTTCTCTAAGAAGAGAAAAATTTCAAGTTCTGTGTGTAATTTTACCGCAGAAGGTAGGAAAAAGCTATACTTTGATTTTGAATTTTGCCCCAAGAAGAGAAAAAAGTTCCATTTCAATTCTGGATTTTCTCAATGAAGTGAAGAAAAGTTCTCTTCTGAATTTTTCCCCAAGAAGCGAAACAGTTCCACTTTTAATTCTGAGTTTTCTCGAAGAAGTGAGAAAAGTTCAGAAAAAGCTATACTTCGATTCTGAATTTTCTCAATGAATAGAATACAAATTTCAAGATATGTTCTGAATTTTCCGTAGAAGATGGAAAAAAGTTATACTTCGATTCTTAATTCCCCCCCTCTCCATGAAGAGAAAAACTTCCACTTTAATTCTGAGTTTTCTCAAAGAAGTGGAGAAATGTTCAAGGTCTCTTCCGAATTTTCTTAAAGAAGAGAAAAAAAAATTAGTTCAATTCTGAATTTTTCCAAAGAAGAGAAAAAAGTTCCACTTCAGTTCAACTTTAATTCTGAATTTTCTCAAAGAAGTGATGAAAAGTTCAAGTTCTCTTCTGAATTTTCCCCAAGAAGGGACAAATTTCCACTTTAATTCGGAGTTTGCTCAACGAAGTTCAGAAAAGTTCAAGTTCTCTTCTGAATTTTCTCAAGAAAGAGAGAGAAAAAAAGAAGTTACAGTTCAATTCTGAATTTTTCTAAAGAAGAGAAAAATAGTTCCACTTCAGTTCTGAATTTTCTCAATGAAGAGAAAAATAAATTTCAAGTTCTGTTCTGAGTTTCTCCCTAAAAAAGAGAAAAAGTCCCACTCTAATTCTTCATCTTGTAAAAACAATATGTGATTATTTAGGATGCATAATAGGCCTCTGAACATTCTATGCAAAATCAGATTTATTGAAGCCAACTTTACTAAGACCTTACTAATATTTTCCTAAAACCAACAAAGTAATGCATAAAATATTTTTAATGAAATAACGACATGTAGAATATTAATATAAAAATTGTTGATTCTGTTTAGTGTTGTAAAATCCTTTTGATGCTAAAAAATACCTATATTAATTGATCATGGAAGATTTTAGTTACATGCAATCTATAAAAGCATAGATTCTGAAACATTTGAATAGTTTCTTGATTCTGTGAAATGTTGTAAAATCCTTTTATAGCTCAAAAATATCTTATCATTTGATAATGGAAAATTTTAGTTACATGCATACCGCAAAAGCATAGATTCTGAACCATTTGAAGTTTCTTGACTCTTTGATATGTTGTAAAATCCATTTGATGTTAGAAAAAAATAAAATAAAAAATAACAGTTGAATAATTTCCTAGTCCAAAAAATTCAAAGTAAAAAAAAGAAAGTTCTACTATAAACATTATTTTTCTAATAGTAAAAGTTACGACGAATATATCTATAACGTTCTCATTTTGTATTTCGAAAATACTAAAGGCGATTTTTTGTTTTAAGTATAATTCATGTCATTCTAAGACATGTAAAAAAAAGTTGAAAAAATTTCTATATTAAAAAAAGTGTAAATTGCTTATTTTCATCTTATCTCGAGATTCAATACATTTTTAAAAATGATAAAAAAAAAGTCGAATAATTTTCCAAGTCAGAAAAAAAGAAGTGCTACTACAAACACTATTTTTCTAATAGTAAATCATGACTAATATATCTATATATAATTATCATTTTGTATTTTCAAAATGTTAAATGTGAATTTTTTGGCTTTAAGCATGTTTCATGTCATTCTAAGACATGTAAAAGAAAAGTTGAAAAAAATTTCTATGTTAAAAAATATGAAAAGTAAAAAAAAAAAGATAGAAAAAAGAAATTAAACTTCAAAAAAAAATTATAAAAATGGGTGGGGGGATTAAAATGTTGGGAGAGGGTATTGGAGGTTGGGGAGAGGGCACCCTTGGAGGTTGAGGTCCTTGGTGGTTAGGGTCTTTGGTGGTTGAGGACCTAGATGGTTCAAATCCATAACCATCTTACTACTTGATTTCTAAGGATTGTTCTGAATTTCTATATTAAAATTCTTTTTTTTGGAAACTACGACTTCTATTAGTTTCACCTTTTTAGCATACTCCAATGCTAAAGAATGTTTTATATTGCCCACGCTCCTCATTATGTACTTGTGGATGATAGCGACCACTGATAAGAAGATAAGCTAGTTCAAGTCGCAATGTTCTGAATTTCTATATCAAAATTCTTTTCTAGGCAACTATGACTTTGTTAGTTTCAACTTTTTAGCATACTCCAATGCTAAAGAATATTTATATTGCCTACACTCCTCAATTGATACTTGTGTATTATACAGAGTACAGCCGAGAAGTGAAAGCTATGTCGTCACAATGATCGCCTTGTCACCGCTAACCGTTTTCACAGATTGGTACCAATGACGTTATTCAAATCGTTTTCTTACATTTATGTCACGTTGCGTAAGACTTACCAACCCTTCAGACTTACCATAACTGATGAGCAATTTAACCCATTTTACCACTTTCATTCAATCCAATTAAAATAATATTCATACTATTCTCATCTTGGTTTCATCCCTATATTCAAGTCCTACAAGTACTATTGATGAATAAATTATGTACCGTCAGTATCCATTGAGGCTGTTTAGAGCCTTAGGCTGTTCTTCCAATTTGTCAATATAGTCGAGTATAATCGGTTTGGTAGGTTTTGTTCCTTTAGTATCCAATGCAACATTTAACTCAGAAACCGGTGAGGTTGGCCCAGAAAGCGGTCTGACAGGTTTTGTATCCGTCAAATGTATAGATACTCCAGTACTAACTTAAACAATTAAGAATTTATTGGTTTCCAATGCCAACTATCCTTTCAAAGGATAGCCAAACCTTCTTAAACTTTTTGGTGGCATATGTTTTAGGTTAATTTTGACGATTGTTCGCCTATATTTTTTTCTTCTTCTTTTTTTTTTTATTTGGCACCCGCTACTGCCAAAAATTGCAGAAGTTCATATGGAAGTCTTTTCAACACAATTGGATTTGTGTTTTTTTCTAAGTTTTTAATTTACTTCTGGTGTGTAAATTTCTCTTTTTCCCGTTCCTTAGCACTTTTCAACGAAACTAAAAAAGAACTCAAATTAAAGTTTCAAATTTAGAAACCTTATTTTTATATAGAAACCTTATTATAAAAAAAAAACGGTCTGTTCTCGAATTTTACACGGTGTAAACTTGAGTGAGTGGCGCATAATACACAAGTACCAAAATTCCTTCCCCCTACGGAAATGAAAAAAAATAAAACTAAAATAAAATTCTCAAATTTAGAAAACCTTATTTTCCA
The DNA here is from genome assembly GCA_027921565.1 of Artemia sinica. NCBI lineage: Eukaryota > Metazoa > Arthropoda > Branchiopoda > Anostraca > Artemiidae > Artemia > Artemia sinica. The sequence continues at coordinate 45,019,877 of CM051258.1, forward strand.
CGGGGGTATTCCTGGGGGGGGGGTAAACACCTAGAACCAGGTTTAAGAGCCCATTGGCATAGGAGGTAAAGAGACTTACACCTTGTGATAGTTCAAACCATTAGCCCCGGAAATATCAGAAAACTAAAAATCTTTTTGCCAAAAACTGGAATTTGGGTAACTTACGAGGTGCTTTTGACAATTAATTTCTGGAATCAAATGACAATTAATTGGACAATTAATTGGATGGTCCTCGCAAATTTACATCCATCATTTATCTTGTCCTTTAGTTTTCATGATTTTTACATAAAGTTGCCGGTTTTTGCTTCTATGACGATGTTGGATTATAACGGCGATTTTGGCCTCTGCTAAATAGCCTACATCCTCCACCCAAAAGAATAAGGATTAACTGCCGTATGACAGTTAATTTTGACAATTTTTCCACTTCCAAGCAATATGAAGCTCCTCGAGTAGTGATTAGAAGGCTATTTATACCGTCTTACAATATAAATTACCAGTTACAATAAATAATACCTGATCATTTCCTTCGTTCATAATATGTTCGACTTCTAAAACGGAAATTTTTACAACTTGTATCAATATGCAACATGTCTCGGTTCGATTATATAATAAGTATGTTCAAAATAAAAATTTTGTGCGTCTTTTCATAAGGGAAACCAATATTGCGAAACTTTTGTACAAACTGTTGTAACATTTCTTCGGAAACATTAAAGCTTAGGAGCAACTTTTCTATCATTATTTCGAAATGTTTGCCTGCTGGATTTATTCAACTATTCATCGTAACTACTGAATCTACAAGTTATTCATAATGGATATAAATAACTTTCGCTAAATTCTTGATTTGCTAAATATAATTTGGCAATTAACTCTTACGTCATTTTCGCAAAAATTCACGTGTTTCACTGCACCAGAAAACCTTTCTCGTGGATTTTGTTGGCATCCACGCCTCAGTAAAATGATGTAAGTTAGTCACGTTATCGGTTGCCCACGTGCTTAGGTTTTGACTTAAAACGTGAGCTTCCTGGAAAATATTCTATTGAGATTCAATTTGATGTTTTGCATAAATCAAATCAGCAGAAAAAAGAAGAAACAATAAATTTTTCCCTTTGAAAGTAAGGAGCGAAATTGAAACTTAAAAGAATAAAATCTATCGTCTCTAAGCCTAAGCGACGTAAATGGTTAGGAAGTTTACGCAAATAAACTGACTGCTGATATTTGCCTATATTAGTATGGTTAAATTTACAGTGCCTTTTTTAAGTTAAAACAAAAAAATCATGCCACAGCCAAGAGGCGGTTCTGCCATTTTATGGCGTAAAATAACAAGTCGATCTGGAGGGGTCATGCCCCACTTAAGATTGAGATTTAAATTCAATGTTATTTTAAGACTCGGGGGATTTTGTGATTTAGACAACATGTGATGAGTGTCACGCCAATGGCAGATGATGAAGCAAACGAGACCCCCCCCCCCACCCCAGAGAGTTGCTAAAGTCGTTCTTATTTATAGCTCTGGTGAAGAACTGTCAAACAAGTTTTGCGGATGTAGAGTTCAACTTTCAAATTGGTTTGTTTATGGTTACCTCTTTTTGTTTAGTTTCGTATTCATAACCTGAAAAAAAAAGAAAATAATGAAAGACTGCAATCTTGTGTTGCCTTTAAGCTACTGCGCAAGCCTGGGTGTACTTATGTCTGGGTGTACAATGTATTCGGTACTTGTGCATCAAAACCACACACTTTTAGTAAATGCACACAGTGTGCCACACAGTATTAGTAAAGGTATCACAACTACACCCTCTCTGTTCACCTCGACTAGTGTGACTAATATTCTTATTTATTATAATAGTTTTTTTTTTCTATTTATTACACCTATGCGCTCATTTATCCTTTTTTTTGGTAGGTAAAACGATAACAAAATCTGTGATTCAGAACCAGTGAAATAGTTAAGTCCAAAACCGTGATTGTCGAAGAACAATTCTGTGATATAACGAGAAGCTATTGTGCATAGAAGAAAAGTCAGTTATTCTATGAACGTTGTGAAAGTGATTTAAAGTTCTGTTTGTAATTATGACGCTTCCTAGTTTTTGGAATGGCTGGGTTTGACCCAATATTTGATTTAAACGGAACTACTTTCTAATGACGAAAATTTACAAAGTTTAAATCCAGATGTACTGGTGAAACAAGAATCATTCATTGACGAAAATATGCCGTAAGTTTGTTTTGTCTATTCTCTTTCTCTTTTATTACTTAACATAACCACATTGAGGGTTAAATTGAAAAGAAATTTACGACTGCTGTTTTCTTATTTTTATTCTGGTCAAACTGTTTCTTTCTACTGTCTCAAGTCCTAAATACATATTTTTTAGATACTTTCACTAAAGTAGAGTAATAAAGTCACATAACCCTGTATGATATCAATAAAATATCCGGGTTTGATCCTGGTTCATGTATTGTTAGTGGAATTTAGAGAAATTATCGACACATTGGAGCCATTTGGAAGGCAAGTATCTTTTTTTGGCAAACATTTCAATTCAAAGGTCACATGCTTTAGTCAACAGGATTTGGTACCAAATTGGACGAATGTCAAAGATTTTATAAACATAATAATGCGGTTGTTGATGTCCAGTTCAGTTTCTTGTACTTATACGAATAGAAATATTTTGCCCATTGGGATTTATTTGACAATTTTTTCTGCTATCTGACCCTTGAGAAAGGCAAGTACTGCTCAAACTATTAAACTAGTTGTTAAAGAGTTCTTTGTCACTTTGATGCATACTTTTTACGGTAGCGGGTGGCTTTACGATGATACAAATGGTTCGCGTTTACTTGGACCCTTTTTGTTAAAATATCATAATGAAAAAGGTAGTACCATTATATTCTTCTTTCAGATTATCTCCGAATGTCATATTTGCGTTTATGATAATACACCTCACACCCCCTGATAGTATATATCAAAGAGGGTGTGATCTGGATTTTTCGCCAAATCTTGGTAAATAAGGTAAAGAGATGTGGCCACTGGAAATTCTAGAATCCAAGAATGGAGGCTCTTATTGTTTTTTTTTTATCATTCTTCCTTGGTCTCTTTCTGTTATTTCATGTAGCCAAAAAATATATAAAACTGGATTTTGTCATTGCAAAAACCGATGCCGCTCAACTATCATAGGCAGCGCAATCGCGCTGCCTAAGTAAAGAACGATGTTGGCACAATGTATTATTATTTTTTTTTTCTTTAGACCAGGGCACTTCGTATCGAAGGAGTTGTCATAGAAACTTCGAAAAGGGCTCATACGATTGGAAATTGGAGTGGCTTGTGCCCTTTTAAATAGTCGAAAGTGATTGGAAGGCAACTAACACACCCCCAAACACATCCAATCAAAATTTTGAGATAGCCATTTTTTTCAGCGTAGTTGATTTCCGTATAGAAATTATGTTTTTGAGGAGGACACTCCCCTAAAGCCCTCAGGGCAAGGGTTGTAAGTTATGCCCTGGGGGCATATGAGGTTTTTTATAGAAAGTGTTGTCATAGAAACTTCAAAAAAAGCTCATTCGATTGGAAATTCAAAGCGCTAGTGTCCTTTTTAATAGTCGAAAGTGATTGGAGGGTAACTAACCCCCCTCTGACGCCCACCTTTCCCCCAAATACATTCAATCAAAATTTTGAGATAACCTTTTTGTTCAACGTAGTTGAAAGTTCTGGAAATTAGGTCTTTGAGGATGACAAACCCCCCCTCAGCCCTCAGGGCAAGGGTTGTAAGTAGTGCCCTGGGGGCATATAAGGTTTTTTTTATAGAAAACGTTTGTCGTAGAAACTTCAAAAAGGGCTCATTTGACTGGAAATTGAAATGGCCAGTACCCCTTTTAATAGTCGAAAGTGATTGGAAGTCAACTAACGCCCCTCCCACGCCCACCATTTATCCAAACACATCCAATCAAAATTTTGAGACAGTCATTTTGTTCAAAGTAGTTGAAAGGTCCGGAAATTATATCTTTGAGGATGACACTCCCCCCTTAGACCTCAGGGCAAGGGTTTGTAAGTTATGACCGGGGGGCATATAAGGTTTTTATTGAATGGCTTGTCGTAGAAAATTGAAAAAGGGCTCATTCCATTGGAAATTCAATGGGCTAGTGCCCTTTTTAATAGTCGAAAGTGATTTGAGCCCCCCCTCTCACGCCCACCTTTTCCCCAGACACATCCAATCAAAATTATTAGGTGGCCATTTTTGTTCAACGTAGTTAAAAGTTTTAGAAATTAGGTCTTTGAGGATGATAACCCCCTCAGAGCCCTTGGGTCAAGGGTTGTAAGTTGTGCCCTGGATCATATAAGGGTTTTATAGATAGTGATGTTGTAGAAACTTCAAAAAGGGCTCAATCGATTGGAAATTAGAAGGGCTTGTGCCCTTTTTAATAGTCGAAAGTGATTGGAGGATAACTAACACCTCTCTCACACCCACCATTTCCCCAAACACATCAAATCAAAATTTTGAGATAGCCATTTTGTTCGAAGTAGTTAAAAAGTCCAGAAATTATGTTTTTGAGGATGACGCTCCCCCCATAGCCCTCAGGCCAAGGGTTGTAAGTTATGCCCTGGGGGCATATAAGTTTTTTTTTATAGGAAGCGTTATCGTAGAAACTTCAAAAAGGAATTATTCGATTGGAAATTGAAACGGCTAATCCCCTCTTAATAGTCGAAAGTGATTGGAGGGCAAGTAACCCCCCTCTCACGCCTACCATTTCCCCAAACACATCCAATCAAAATTTTGAGATAGCCATTTTGTTCATCGTAGTTGAAAGGTCTGGAAATTATGTCTTTGAGGATGACAATCTCCTCACAGCCCTCAGGGCAAGGTTGTAAGTTATGTCCTGGGGCATATAAGGCTTTTATAGAAAGCGTTGTCGAGCAACTTCAAAAAGGGCTCATTGGATTGGAAATTGAAAGGGCTAGTGCCCTTTTTAATAGTCGAAAGTGATTGGAGGGCAACTAACCCCCTCTCACGCCCACCATTTCCCAAACACATCCAATCAAAATTTTGAGATAGCAATTTTCTTCAACGTAGTTGAAAGTTCTGGAAATTAGGTCTTTGAGGATGACAACCCCCTCCCCCTTCAGCCCTCAGGGCAAGGGTTATAAGTTATGCTTTGGGAGCATAAAAGGTGTTTATTGAAAGCGTTGTCGTAGAAACTTGAAAAGGGCTCATTCGATTGGAAATTGAAAGGGCTATTGCCCTTTTTAATAGTTGAAAGTGATTGGAGAGCAACTAACGCCCCTCTCGCGCCCACCATTTCCCCAAACACATCCAATCAAAATCTTAAGTTTTGATTTGTAGAGGTAGATCAAAAGACACTACGTGTATCCAAATTGAAAGTTGAGTGTGTGATGAAGGGATGAGTTTGAAATTTTCAGGTACCGTTCGAGAGAGGAAAGAGACTTCAAAGCATAAACTGGGCTAAGGAAAGGGACTAAACAATTTGTGTGTTTGATCCACCAAAACGTTCTGCTGGGGGAGGGGTTAAATATTCTGGGTCTTCGGTCAACCTAAATGTTTTCGCACCGTAGGTTACTTTTGTGCTTTTGCCCTTAAGACCTCATGGGACCTCTAATTTCACGGTTAAGTAGCAACGTAAATTAAAAGACACTATATATGGCATGGTCATCAAAATAGTATATCTGCGCTTTTCTTGTAATAATATCACCTCTTCTCACTTAATTACTAAACAGAAATAATTTTAGAGTATTCTACTATTAATTACCAAATATTAAAAAAATGTTCAGCCGTATTTACAGGGTGTCCTTCCGTCATAGGGTACCCCTTCCCCGGTAGAACTAAACTTTCAACAAAAAATACATTTCAATCACTCCAAAATCCCTCTCTGCCCCAAATACCCTTTCTAAAAAAAAAAAAAAAAAAAAAAAAAAAAAAAAAAAAAAAAAAAAAAAAAAAAAAAAAAAAAAAAAAAAAAAAAAAAAAAACACTCCCAAATACTTAAAATTCCCAAATGCTCCAAATGAAAAACCTTGTCTTTACAGCAATTTACACAAAAGATACGCTTAACAATTGCACCAGATTTTTCATTTCTATTTTTAAATATTTAGCTCAATTATTTTCACACAACCCAATCGAACTACCCAAAAAGGCAATTAAATAACTTTCTTATATATGAATGTATTTATTTATTTGTTTTATTCTTTTGCACTCTCTGGGAAACGGCTTATGAGATCAAGTTGTAACTTAGTGTTTTTTTTTTCTTTTTTTTTTTTTTTAACGCTAAGTTAAGACCTTGGATTTTAGCTCAGGGAGTGGACAGAGAAAAGCTAATCACATTTTCCTCAAATCTACCTGAACGTTTTGGCCAATTACGCCCTTAATAAAATGCACATCTCCAATCCGCCTTGAAGTTTTCGAACTATTAGCTTATTAGGAATTTCGAATCTATTCTCGGTGAAGTAGTAATAGTCCAGGACTTTTAGCTCAAAAAAGTGTTGAACCCGGACAAAATTGCAATATAAACGAAAATGGTACCAAAATGATCAGAAAAAAATTCTGTACAACATACTAAAAGTCCCCATAAATCCGAGTGGGGCGAGTACCTGAAAAACAGGGGAAAAGGGGGAAATGCGGGGGAAATTGGGAAAAATGCCGAACATGCTCAGAAAATAGTTCAAAGTGAGTTTTCTGGGGCTTTTCCATACGCTGATCACGAAACTGACATCTAAAATTCAGTATAGAATAAAAGTACTACGGAAACGGAAAACGGGGGGAACAGGGGGAAGAGGGGGAAAAATATAAAAATACAGGGTAGGGGTAGAAAGCACTTTGAAATATGTTTTCTGGGGTCTTTCTATCTGCTGATCCCGAAACTCACATCTAAAATGAAATAAAGAACATGAGTCCACCATAACGGGGGAAAAGGGGGAAAGAGGGGAAGAAAAGGGACAATTGAAGTCAGGGGTAGAAATCAGTTTGAAATGTGTTTTCTGGGGTTTTCCTATCTGCTGATCAAGAAACTGACACCTAAAATGAAGGAAAGAAAACGAGAACCATGAAAACCGAACAAAACTGGAGGAAATAACGGAAAAGGGGAAGGGAAGCCTGACTCCTGAGCCAGCTGTTAATGGCTAATAAGTAGGCCTATGGACAAAATAACTCGCTTAAGTATCAAACTTTTACTTTCTTGAATCACAGACATTTCTTACAACCATTTGAATTACTAAACATAAAGAAAATAACCGCTTGGCAGTGGTCACAGTATAAAACTTCAGCTATTATAGGTAAAATTTGTACTTTCGAAGGCAATATCGTTGAATAAAAAACTAAAAAAAGAAATTCAGTAACTATAGGTAAAATCTGCACTTTTTAAGGCAGTAGAGTTGACTTGAAAAACACAGCATTGATGTCACTAGTCGAGCTCCTCGTCTTCGACAATCTCGTTGTCCCTGTTCAAACAGTTGATACCCTGACATTCTCCGCACGCGAACGTACACGCTAATCCATTTTTCTTGGAGCTGCATCACGAGTTCTCGCAGCCTGTCTTACAGTTGCATCTTACGACACTCAAAAGAGTCTGAGGTGCGGGCAACAAATCGGTCATCACAGGTGAGTATTTATGGTCTCTGAGGACCCAACCCCAGTCAGCCGGGTCGAGGTCAGCTGGTTCCCCTTTCCAACGGGATACCTGGAGGCGCACTCGCTGGGAGTGGAATGAAGCTGCAGCTTCGGTTGGCGGAAGCCTTTCAGGCTTAACAAACGCCGTAGTATTAGACGAAGAAACTTTTTCCAAGAAAAATTCGATGTCGCAGCTTAGTGAGATCTTCGTTTGGTCCTGCTTTATACAAGCTGAGGAGAAGATATTCACACCCGCTTTCACAATTTTCATCTTTAGACGATGATTCATCCAGAAACACTTCGCATTTTTTTCTGAACACTTCGCTCTTCTTCAAAAGAGGTAGCACAGCTTGCTTTCCAAGTCCGAAAACTCGTGAGGTCGTGTCACATCCCAAGAGTGCGTGCCCTACCAGAAGTAGCCTGGATACTTCTCCCATTTTTTTTTTTTTTTTTTTTTTTTTTTTTTTAACTTCGTTGAGGCACCAGAACCGTGTTATCGCTTCTTTTGCGTTCGTTGACGATTCGAAGTAAAGTGTTTTTGCATTAGGTGGGAGGTGATACAAGAGTAGAATCAGAAGGTCAGTGTCGTTGCCAAGAACTATTGTTTCAGAGTTTTCTGCTTTCGTTACGGCAGTCTTCACGATTAGATAGTCAGCATCGTCCTTCGCATGGACGACTTCAAATCCTTTGGCTCTGAGTTTTTCCCCGATGTAGCTTATAATTCGTAGTTTGTTCTGAGAGTTGCTCAAAAACTCTTCCTTCTTTTTCTGGAGCTTCATCCCTAAACTGAAATCGATCACTTGATGCTGGCTTCCCTTACACCGTCGGTTGTGGGTAGCATGCGAAGTGTTTCTGGATGTATCATCGTCTAAAGATGAAATTGTGAAAGCGGGTGAATATCTTCTCCTCAGCTTGTATAAAGCACGACCAAACGAAGATCTCACTAAGCTGCGACATCGAATTTTCTTGGAAAAAGTTTCTTCGTCAAATACTACGGCGTTTGTTAAGCCTGAAAGGCTTCCGCCAACCGAAGCTGCAGCTTCATTCCACTCCCAGCGAGTGCGCCTCCAGGTATCCCGTTGGAAAGGGGAACCAGCTGACCTCAACCCGGCTGACTGGGGTTGGGTCCTCAGAGACCATAAATACTCACCTGTGATGACCGATTTGTTGCCCGCACCTCAGACTCTTTTGAGTGTCGTGAGATGCAACTGTAAGACAGGCTGCGAGAACTCGTGATGCAGCTGCAAGAAAAATGGATTAGTGTGTACGTTCGCGTGCGGAGAATGTCAGGGTATCAACTGTTTGAACAGGGGCAACGAGATTGTCGAAGACGAGGAGCTCGACTAGTGACATCAATGCTGTGTTTTTCAAGTCAACTCTACTGCCTTAAAAAGTGCAGATTTTACCTATAGTTACTGAAGTTCTTTTTTTAGTTTTTTATTCAACGATATTGCCTTCGAAAGTACAAATTTTACCTATAATAGCTGAAGTTTTATGCTGTGGGTCACTGCCAAGCGGTTGTTTTCTTTATGTTTAGTAATTCAAATGGTTGTAAGAAATGTCTGTGATTCAAGAAAGTAAAAGTTTGATACTTAAGCGAGTTATTTTGTCCATAGGCCTACTTATTAGCCATTAGCAGCTGGCTCAGGAGTCAGGCTTCCCTTCCCCTTTTCCGTTATTTCCTCCAGTTATGTTCGGTTTTCATGGTTCTCGTTTTCTTTCCTTCATTTTAGGTGTCAGTTTCGTGATCAGCAGATAGGAAAACCACAGAAAACACATTTCAAACTGATTTCTTCCCCTGACTTCAATTGTCCCTTTTCTTCCCCTCTTTCCCCCTTTTCCCCCGTTATGGTGGGGCTCATGTTCTTTATTTCATTTTAGATGTCAGTTTCGGGATCAGCAGATAGAAAGACCCCAGAAAACATATTTCAAAGTGCTTTCTACCCCTACCCTGTATTTTTAAATTTTTTCCCCTCTTCCCCCTGTTCCCCCGTTTTCCGTAGTACTTTTATTCTATACTGAATTTTAGATGTCAGTTTCGTGATCAGCGTATGGGAAAGCGCCAGAAAACTCACTTTGAACTATTTTCTGGGCATGTTCGGCATTTTTCCCAATTTGCCCCGCATTTCCCCCTTTTTCCCTGTTTTTTCGGGTACTCGCCCCACTCGGATTTATGGGGACTTTTAGTATGTTGTACAGAATTTTTTTCTGATCATTTTGGTACCATTTTCGTTTATATTGCAATTTTGTCCGGGTCAAACCCTAAAAGTCCTGGACTATAAGGTAAATCGAAAGGCAGTATTATTCAGCCAGACTGTTGAAATAGTGTCTTCAGTGTCTCGAGAACGACTAGGGAATCGGGTTAAACCATTCAGGGAGGTTTTTGGGAGGGCAAGGGGACTGGAAATTTTATGTCTTGGGAAAGGGATAAGGGTGTAAAAACATTTTGTGTGTTCAAATGGTTTGTCCGAAAAAGGATCAGCAATTTTTTCTTTCAGAAAAAAACTTCGCCCGAGAATGGGCTCTAAACATTTTTCTGACAGTCTTGACTCGTAATGCTTTTGTTCAGCCCAGTTACTTGACTCAATGTATTTTCATCATTCCTGACAAAAAGACTTGAGACGCACAAAAACGGGGCCATATATTTTGTCTCTCCATTAGCTTTAATGACGTTCATAAGTTTCTTGGCCAGATGGACCCATATGCAAAAAAACAATATATAAGCTAATTTTGGCTATGCTGGTTTGTGACGCTGAGAAATGGTTCCTTTTTTTTTTTTTTTTTTTTTTTTTGTTTTTTTTTTTTTTTTTTTTTTTTTTTTTTTTTTTTTTTTTTTGGTTTGTTTGTTACTTACAAGACATGTAGAATGGGCTAGATAGACCTGAATGCAAGCATGAATATTTTGAAGATTAGTTATATATAGGCCTATGTGACATCTGAAACCGAGCCAATAATTTTTTTTTTTTTGTTTCTCAGATTGGCTTACAATTACAGGCTATGTAATTTAGATAAGAAAAGGGAACATCAAAGACAATAAAAACATTGCCTAAGGACAATGAAGGCAAAGTTATTTGGAAAACATTTGGTACTGTTGCGCTTAATGGTACACACGAAAGAAGTCAAGTTTGGTTAATGCTAATGAAAAAAAAAAAAATAGGATGAATATATAATAGTTTAGAAACAAATTTGGGCTATATATTTGCACATTAGGGGGTGAGGGATAATCATAGCATATATTAAATACGTAACCTAACCTAGGTAGCCTACCTTTCCCTCCCCTCCCCCTAAACCCCAAAAATCACAGTTTAATATTGTAAATTCAATGAGAAACCACGCTCTTCGATCAACTAAGATAGAAAATACCCGCTTTACGGGTCTCCATCACTGCATTCCTTCGACAGTCTATATCGCTGTGCACCATTAAGCGCAACTGTACCAAAAGATTTCCAAGATTCGTAACGCCCAAAATGGGCCTAAATTATTTCTTGTCTGCAACCGGCTAGCAACTTATCGGGTGTGTATACTGGGCCATATAAACCAAAGAATGAAAAAATATTTCGAAAAAATTGTTGTTTCGGTTCGTGAAACCCTAAAATGGGCCAAAAAATGTGGTTTTTTGTACGTTGATCTTGTTCTAAAGTTTCAAATCATGTAAATAAATCAATTAAAATTTCAGGCAGGGGAATCATTCAAATCTTGAAATTTTAGGAGAAAGGAGAGCTAATATACTTTAAGACGCTGCCCCCCCCCCCCCGGTGTATAAGGTCAAGAATGATATGCTCATTAATCTTGGTGATAGCGGAGGTGTTTCTTGCTTTTTTAGAACATTTTTTGGATCTTAAGTGTTCAGTCGGTTACGTCTAAAATCCACCCCTTTTCAAACGGTTACAACTAAAATCCACCCCGTATAGAAAGAGACAGAGAAAAATAGTACACGGAACATTTTGATTACCGGGCTCCAGTTAGATTTTTCACGCGTTTTGTTGAATAATTCCTGATATTAGTCAATTACCTATGCGACGCAAAGCTGAGTAGGGGAGAAAACAGATCAGTTTACTGAAGGAAGTTAACAAAGGTTTCCTGTAAATTTCCTCATAATAGATTACTGCTTGCAATGTTAATGATTCTGTTTGACTTGCATGAAACGCGACGATTCTGAATTTTCACGATCAATTACCTTCACAACCAGTTTCGTTCGATCTTTTAAAAGGATGTTTGTCCTCTTTGGCGCATTGCCTTGAGCTTGACACCAGCAACTTGATCTGATTGAGGCAAGAGTAAAAAAGTTATATTACCAGTTTTAGTAAAGGTTCAAATTCCTCGTGGAAGGGGTTTTCAACTTACCTATTGAGCATAAATTCTTTATTGTATTTTTTTTTTTATTATTATTATTGCTTAAAGATATCGAAAAGCTACTTGAATTGCCTTCCAGTTTCGGAGGGCATACTGGTGTGCGGGGGGCGGATTCGTTTCCAAGTATGAATGGTTTCCATAAAAAATGAACCGCTATTACAGACAGTTAATCCAGTAAAACAAACGTTTATGGATTATTACGGTGTTGTTGTTCACCAGCTGTTTGGGCACATGTATGTGCATCCGTTTTCTACGAAAGGGGGGGGGGGTGTTAAAGCCTCAAAAGAAGCATTTTTAGGTCACGATTTTCAAACTTCCTTCAGATAAATCTTGAACGGAATTCAACACCTGATCTCCATTCATTTGATGAGATATATTTGGACTAAGCATGCAATCTGTATGCTGAGGGGATGACAGCTCCCCTCTTATTGCAGTTAAAATTTAGGGTGAAGATCAGGGAGTGGGTGGTGGCAGGTTCTTTGAACTTCGTTTCTTTAAGCCGAGAATATATGTCGCTTACAGTTCCCCGGCGAAATCACAGTTTTCTTACTCACTATTCTACAATATTAATCCAACTGCTTTAGGAAGAAGATTTTTATTTTGCCTAAGAATCTGCCCTTTTTACGCTTAAATGATAATAATAATAAAAAAAATCGAAGAAAGTGAAGAGCGGTCAAGCATAGAGCGACCAGAAATTTCTCTGAATGAATGAATGGAGCCTAAAACGAACATAAATCAAAATCAATAATAAAAGTCTAACTGAAAACGAACAAAATCATCACGACTAAGAGTAACTCCAATTAAGAGTAATATCATACTCGATTTATGTCTGTAAGGAGGGCCCCCTCCTACTGGATTCTACCCAGGTGTTGACTATAACTGGAAACGGGGTTTTGATTAGGACGGCTACTAGGAAGGTACAAAAAAACCTACTTCTGAAACAGAAGCCTGCATCTCTTTGCTAGAATGTAAACGAATTGGTGCTAATTTTAAGCACCATTCTGATCAGCATGGTAAAATGACGATTCGAGTGCACTAGGCTCACACATTTTGCCAGCAGTGGATTTTGTTTTGTCTTTACATTCAGTTTTGTATAATTCGTTTTGCTGTTTCATCTTGTTCTAGCCAGGTTGCGACCGAAAAAATCACTAGATTTTAGTGTTTTTTTTAGTTGACTTGGTGATTTTCTTCACTAATATAGTGACTTCTGTGCTGATTTAGTGATTTTTTCAAGGCAACATAAAAACTCACTAGAAATAGTTTTAAATCACTAGGGGTGGCAACCCCGGCCCTAACTCTGAGACGTGTTTTGGCCGATTTGAGATCAGTCTCGTATGTTCTTATTTCCAGGTTTGATGCAACTATTAACGGAATACCTATTAACAATAGACGAACAATGGACTTCGAAGATTCTAGTAACTACGCCAACCTCCCGTCGTACATAACCCAGGATCCAAACTTAATGTGGTCAAATATCAACAGGCCCGTAAAAAATCGAGGATTTGGATCAAAACATGAAGATTTTCCCTATTGAAGAAGATGACAGTGTACAGGTAAGGAGATATTGTAAACTATTTCCGTTTTCTAACTAATGTTTTTTTCTCTTCCTATCCCTGAACAAGTCATAATATTATGTTCCAGATCTTTTAATATTTGATTAAAAGTGTTTTCCGAAGGAAAATAAGCTTTGCAAAGAAAAGTAAAGAACGATGTTAAAACTTAACGCAACCAGAAATCAAGTCATTTAACAATTCTAACATAAAAACAAACAGAAATTAATACAAATAAAAACTGAGGCTACCGCCCCTTGAAACCCATGTAGAGGCTAGAGTTGTATTTGGGCTCTTCTGAAAACTAAACAGATTACTCTGAAAATTGCCAATTTACGTTTTGGGAATTAGCCTATATCTAGCTATTTATACTTTTAGATGAAATGCAACTAAAAAGAAAAAAATATTGGAGCAAATCAAGTGTCCTTTTAAAGTAAAAAACAAACTAAGCTTATTGTCACAGATGTATTTATTCTATAAAATCTTTTTTTTTTCTTCGAAGCCTAATTTAGTATTTTGGTCTTTGTAATGATGTAATAGAAATATAACAATGGTCAAATTAACATCGTTTTGAGGGAATTACAAATAACACTTGCCTCGGGGGACGGGAGTTAAGTATAACTCGATTATTTGTTTTACGAAACAAGAATGGATGGAACAGCAGTGAGAAAAAAATATATATATTTGATTTTGGTAGAATTTAGGATTTTGTAAGGGGTGGGCCCGAGCATGTTAAAAAATATATAGCAAAAACCAAACTGTCACTAATAACGAACTGTGAGATAGGTTTTATGCATTCTTTTGTTTTGCGTTAATATCATGCAGTGAATTTCTTCACATAAGATTTAAATAAGTAAAAAAATTTATCTAAAATAAAAAAAAAATCAAATAAAAGCATAGCTAGATGTTACAAACTAAAACAAACTGATAACGCCCCGAAAAGAGGCGGCTGCTGTCCTTTTGAAACTCCTGTGGTTATTACTGAAGTGTCATTTGTGCCTATTGATAACAATGCACATTTTAATGGTGCAATTTAATTCTAGTGTTTATAACCTAAATGAGCTCGATTAAATTTATTTGGAGCAGCATATCGAGTTTTCAGTAAAAGGATAGTAATACTGGCATTAAAAGTGGGATTTTATGGGTGTTGACACCCCAACCCCTCTTTTTCAGAGTAATTCATATTTGTGTTAAGATTTAATGTCACTCTTTCAAACAGTTCGTGGTAACGAACTGTAAGTAAGGAGTGACCCGGCTCAATAGTAACCGAAACTCTAAAAACGGAATTTTCATACCAGTAGATACATCAAAAGAATCGAATTTTTATGCTGATTTCAAATATATAAGTTTCATCAAATTTAATCTAACCCATCAAAAGTTACGAGCCTGAAAAAAAAGTGCCTTATTTTCGAAAAAAGGGGAAATGCCCCTAAAAGTGATTGAATCTTCATGAAAATCTAACCATCAGATTCAGCGTAACAGAAAATCCTACTGTAGATGTTTCAAGCTCCTATCTGCAAAATGTGGAATTTTGTATTTTTTGCCAGATGAAAGATCGCAGATGCGTGTTTTTTTTTGTTGTTTTTTTAAGGGTGATCGTATCGATCCAGTAGTCCTAGAATATCGTAAGAGGACTCATACGAACGGAAATTAAAAGTTCTAGTGCCCTTTTTAAGTGACAAAAAAATTGGAGGGCAACTTGGCCCCCTCCTATGCTCATTTTTTCCCAAAGTCACCCAATCAAAATTTTGAGATAGCCATTTTGTTCACCATAGTCGAAAATCTAATAAATATGTCTTTGAGAATGACTTAGTCTCCACAGTTCCCGGGGGAAGGGCTGCAAGTTATGAACTTTGCCCATTGTTTACATATAGTATTGGTTATTGGGAAGCATACAGACGTTTTCATGAGAGATTTTTTCTGGGTGGAGGGGGTCGGAGGAGGGGCTACGTGGGAGGATCTTTCCATGGAGGATGTTTCCTTGGAGAAAGGGACATTTCTATGAAAGGGGGCGCCGGATTTCCCAGCATTATTTAAAAAAACGATCAGAAATTAAATAAAAAAAAACAAGTTTTTTAAACTGAAAGTAAGGAGTAACATTAAAACTTAAAACGAAAAGAAATTATTACGTATATGAGGGGGTTCGTCCCCTAGTCAATACCTCGCTCATTACGCTTTCGAACAAAATTCGAACTTTAGCGTACGGAGCGAGCTATTGACTTGGGGGTCAACCCCCTCATATACGTAATAATTTCTGTTCGTTTTAAGTTTTAATGTTGCTCCTTACTTTCAGTTGAAAAAAAAACTAGTTTTTTTTTATTTAATGCATATAAGAGCTATGTTAAAGCACTACGGACCTGTCTATTACGTTCAACTGTCACTTTCGAGCAGAAGATAGCGCAGGGTGTACATACAACGAAGACATATTTTTGTACGTTTAGAATTAATGTTTTATTTGGCTACTTCTCATTCGTCTCAGGCTAATCTAAGAGGTCACAAAGAAAGAATTGGCTCCTGACAGTAGGGACTTCTCAGCACATTTTAAGCAGGCAGCAAAAGGATTGAAAGTCCGTTACAGCATCAATTTCTATCCTTTATTCAAAAATGGTTCTTTCTAACAGGTTGCGCAACTTCAATTTTGGGATCGAATCCAAATTCAGCATGTTTTAAAGTTATTACTAAACCAGTTTTTTTTTCTATTATTCATGGTTATTATAGAGAATACAAATTTCAATGAAGGCGTGATAAAGCATATTTGTTTCCTCCAGCAAAAACAGAAAAATGTCTTGCTTAGAATAAATCCTAAAGAACAAACAAAACCTTATTGTTTTTAGTAAGAACATAGATAAAACTGTTTTTTCTACTGAAAGTAGAGAACGATGTTAAAATTATAATTAACGAAAATGGTCTAACCACAATAGGAGCCCCCCCCCCCTTAACTCTTCTTCTTCACGCTGAAGCTTGACTAGATCTTTCCTGCCACGACGCCACGTTGTTCTGTCCTGCTTCATTATGTCGTGCCACGTTCCGCCGTGCTTCATCGCTCCATTAACATTCTATCAAGACTGGGAAGAGGACCAAGCCGAGCGTAATTTCTATGATCTTGCAACTTTTAAAGTGTGGAACGGGTCAGGGGACACTCTACCGTCCTTTACACCCTGGGCAACTGTGCAAACTTTAGAGTAAAAAGCGGAGGTTAAAGGAGGAAGAGAGACAACCCCATCATATACGGAATGATACTGTATCTGAAATACATCGATAATGGTTTGGGAGGATCGAGCCGATATTTCCAGAGTGTTGGGAAGACACTATGTATATCAAAAATATCAAAAAAGCATATCTGCAATATTTTGGGAATGACTAGGGGACTGAGTTTAAGCTTCCAGAATGCTTGTAGTGATGGAGGTGAGGGGACTTTAGTTTTTTATGTTTAAGGCGAGGGAATCAGGGGACCGAAAATTTGTTTCTCTTTGATTCGACTAAAAGTTCTAGCCGATAAGGCCCTGTGGAGATTAGAATCTATTCACAGTTTATCAAAATATAGTATTTGCAATATCTTGGGAATGGCTTGAAGGATTAAATCAAAATTTTAGACACGTGAAGACCGTGTTTTCGCTGATTGACTTAAACTGATATTTTCTCCGAAAAACTTAATAAGATATTTTCTCCGGTTTGCTCGAAAATTACAGGCACAGGGAGACATAGAAAAAGAAAACAAAAATGTTGAAATAAATTGGTGTTGATTCGTGACATCTGAATTTGAGACTATTTAAAAAATATTGCACAAATCTACGGAAACAGAAAGAGAAGAAAAAATAGTCGCGAATAAAACATTCGCGACTGTTTTTTTGAAAAAAGGCGTCTTCGGCAGGGACGAAATAAGATAAAAAAAAAAAGAGTGGAATCAATACAAGCAAAGAAGCTTAAAGCCTGAAAACTAAAAATGTTTAAAATTTAAAAAATAAAGAGGAAAACAAACCTATAACCGCTTTTCCCCAAATAATGCAGATAATTGCAAAATTGCAATTCGGTCTACTTGCTTCATACACTTCAAATCGGTAGTTCCGGCTCAAGTCCATCTAGATATACCTTTTTTTTAATTCTAGCGCAACTCATCCACCATTGCAGTCCAAAAATGACTTAATATGATGAATTAATTAAAATTCAATGAAAACTTGTAAATTTAATGAATTCTCAAGTTCTCTCTCTCTCTCTCTCTCTCTCTCTCTCTCTCTCTCTCTCTCTCTCTCTCTCTCTCTCTCTCTCCTCTCTCTCTCTCTCTCTCTCTCTCTCTCTCTCTCTCTCTCTCTCTCTCTCTCTCTCTCTCTCTCTCTCTCTCTCTCTCTCTCTCTCTCTCTCTCTCTCTCTCTCTCTCTCTCTCTCTCTCCTCTCTCTCTCTCTCTCTTTCTTTCTCTTTCTCTCTCTCTTTGAACAAGAATTTTTTATATGACCCATGTTTTTTTCATTTCAGATGACAGATAATCAGAATTACCTACCAGAACCAACACTTTCTTCGTTAAACAATGCTGCCCTCTCTGATTTCAACCTGGAAGAATTCCTGTCCCTATGGATTTGCCAAACTTAGAACGAATAGATGCTGGTGACTCTGAATCCTATAATGCTGATACGTTGCGTAATGCTGAAGAACTAATCGCGGCTGAGTTGCGCAATCAAGACAAAGTTCAGGATGTCCCACTTCTTCTCGAGAAGAGTGAAATGCCTGAATTGGCTACCATTGATCAAAGAGGCTTTGACTTACAGCGTGATTATCAAGATTTCGACCAACTCCCTGATAATCCTCGGCCTAGACATGGGAGCATTGGAAGCCTCCAGCAGGCTTTACAAAGACATTCGATAAATTCACCATCTAGACACGGGCAGTCCCCTCTAAATTCCACTATGAATTTTAGTGCTCGTGAATTATTAAATCGCAAAAGAACGCTGGAAACCAACTCAACCCAAGAGACGCTTTTAAGCTCAAGTCCAAAATTTTCACTTTTGAACCCTCCAAACAGTGTCATGCCTTATAGGCGTTCACCAGGACATGAACCAAGTCCACTAAGCCCTCTCGGACTGCCGCCAGCGTCAACATCAAGAAATCAGAGCTCAAGCTCTAGGTATCGACAGAGAGCCAATACACTTCATGGATTTGTCAGCCACAGGTTTTATTCCTTTCTTTGTTATCTCTTTCTCTTCTTTTTTTTCATGGTTGCAGCACTAGCTGCAATCTAGTAAAGGGTAATTTGTAGTCCGTAGTTGCCAAATTAAAAAAGTGGATTTTTTAAAAGACTATTCAGTGGTAAATATTTCCCATGTAACACCGTTCTATAGTCAACAAGTCTAGTGTGTGCGAGGGTGTGTGTCAGCTAAAATGTTCAAGGTAGGAACATGAATCTTGTGCAAAACAATTTTGGACCATGGTCATTACTCTAAGCATAGTCTAAAAAAAAAAAAATCTATGACAAGGGACTGAGCCCATTTCGAGCGGACTATTTGCGGTGACAAAAACCCCTAAATCAGACGTCCTGCTAAAAAAATGAGCAGAGAATGTTTGTTAAAGGATGTTGGGACCCCAGGGGCGGCTGTAAAAATAAAAATAAATTCCCAGAAAAAAAGTGACCTGAAATTACGTCTCAAATAAGCGATAAAGTACTGGAATAGGAGCTTTGGGTGATAATTTGTGATCCATTGAGTCCTGACTTGTGCTTTCTCATCTTTGGCTTGTGACGTAGTACGGGTAAATGGCAAGAGTACAATGGTTAACGTTTTAGATTTTTTTTTTTTATGCAAAAATTAGAAGATTTGATATGTGTGTCCCTACCCGACACAAACAACATAAAACGATTTTACCCTTATGATGCATTTTCACCAAAGATGCTTTTTGTCCATATTTTTTTGGTATGGTGTTCTACTACCTTAGTTATGGAATGACAGTTTAGGTTAAACTGATATTTAAATAAGAAAATGATATAAACTGTGGTTGTAATCGGAGATTTTATAAAAGCAATTGCTTCGTCCGGTAGTAGGCCTATCTCTTGACTTGGCAATGACAGAGCCTCAAGTGTGCTGGGAGGTCTTACTCTTTGTCAATTTCTCAACTCTTTGTTTGTGCCTTCAATGTGTTTTGTTCCTAACTGTAAAATACAGATTCAAAAAGCTTTGAAAATTATCAATGCATAAGGTACTGTTTAGGTTATTTTCAGTAATTACCTGGAATATTATTGAAATTGAGATGTTTTGTACTTCAATTTTCGTGTTGACGCAAGTCTTTGCGTCTCTTTTTATAAACTCGTTCGTGCGAGGAAGTCACCTCAAAAACCTCGGAATTTTTTTTTAAACCTTTACATTTCCCTTGTGCTTTTTGACAGTTATTTAAATGTATCCTCCCCCAGTAAAACTGTGGGCGCGTCCCATTCTAGCCTTTAATGAAGGAAGGCAAGATATGTGTGCATAAGAGACAAGTAAACTTATAAAGATTGGAAAATTATAGAAAAAAAAATAATAAAAACATCGATAGGAACCCAAAGACAACCCTCCCTGTTGAGCCACTAAGCATATTTCTTTTAAATAGTAGCAAGGGAGTTCACAGGGGAGGGAAACGACATTTTCTTTCCCCTTTACTCACCTGTGAGATCAAAAATATGCAACAAGTTCTAGCTCTAGTAACATATTTAGTGATATTTGAAAACTTTTCCGCCCTTCTAAGGAATTATATTTTTTCCAATTTTCACCCCCTTTTCTCTACAGAAAGTACCATGGCTGCTTCCCTGATAATGTCTGTGGGCAAGCTTGCTTTGTGCGTTAGAGAAAGCAAGCAAAAGCAAATTCCTGGTGTAGTTCTGACTTTTAACTCTTCTAAAAAATATTCAGTTGCTTGTATGTGCCCCAATTGACTTTTGCTCCAACCATCCTGCTAATGTTATCTGCACTGATTTTGACACGCATCATAGTTGCAGCATTAGCTACTGCCTATAAAGTGCGAACCAAGATCCTTAGTAACTAAAGCTAAAAAAAACACGTATTTTTGAAGAAACTGCCTATTGAGAAGTATCCCAGTTAACAGTAATTTGGAAATGGTAAATTTTATCCAATTTGAACTCAGCTATAATTGGTAATTAAAAAACAAGTTTTCTGGAATTCAAAAAAAGAACCTAAAAGCCCTCAAATGTGACGCCAAATTGAAATAAGATACACCATTGAAATCCCCCCCCCCTCCAGTGGAGAACCCTTAACCAGAGGTTTGCAGTCTTCCTTCTTGAAAAAAAGAAAGTTAGTATTTTTGCATGGGTGGCACTGAAGCTTCTCCTCTTTTTTCACGGGGGCACTATATAAAACGGATGGTCAGATGGAATGTATGGGAAATGGAGGGGATTAGAAAACCGGTCAGTTGCTCTTAAGAAAGTTACTATTAAGGAGAATGCCTAGTATAGCTATAAAAATGATTAGATACGTATATGGGCCGCCAGATGAGACACTGCCATTCGAAACTAAGGATTGATATCTTCTTAAACCTGTAGGGACAAGCTATGTTGACATAGGCTCAAATGGTTTTGAATCCTGAAATTGGGTTTAGTTTTTTTTTTCCTTTTTTGTCCTTCAAAGTTCTTGGTTACTGTTATTGAATAGAACAAATTGCGGCTTAGTTCATTTATTTTTGCATAGTTTTTGCATTGTTAGTCCATTTGGCAATTTTGGCTTTGATAATTTAGATAGGTTAGATTAAACAACATAAATTTTAAATGAGAACGAAAGAAAGAAAACATGTTTCCTGCTTTGTTATCGCTTAAAAAAAAATCGGTTATGTTAACCCATGAGGTGTTTTGTAATATTTATTTTTTTTTTTTTAACCTAAATTTTAAACTCAAAAGGGGTGCTGTTAGTGCTGATTTACAAAAATTACGTGGTATTTAACATTAGCTTTCTTATTAGCCCTTATTTTATTCATTTCTGAACAACCATCCATTCTTTATATTGACCCTAGGAGAAAGAGGAAAAAAATGTAGACACATAAATGCTATTCATGTAAACATGCGATTTTTTTTTTTTTCTTTTTTTTTCAGATGCCTCTTTTTTCAAGGGGTTTGTAAACATCTGGGGTGGCTTTAATTTCAATTTGATTTCGATTTAAAATCATATTTGAGGGTTTCAGGGTATTTTCCAGAATTGTTGAAATTATTTTTTTTTTGTAATTGCGGATCACTGTTCTATTGAATATGGATAAAAATTGCCGTTTTTGAATTAGCGTCAATTATGAATCTGTTTGCACTGACAGTTTCTTTAAATTTCGGTTACTATGGGTTGAGTTACGCCCTTTATAAGGTTGCAGCTCTTGTGGTTACTGCTGTTATCATGACATTTTCTGAGAGGGCTAAAGTACCTCTTAAGGAAAAATTTTGTTTAGGGGAATCGCTGACATTAATGTAAACCTGATTGGATGTATCCAACATGGAATTAAGGTTCGATATCTTATTAATGTTATCTTAGAATTATTAATTATGATATCCTAGCTCAGATGATAAGTGTTTCGCTTAGCAAACCCTTCATTAACCTGCCACTTTGTTTTCAAAGAAAAGAATATTGATCTAAATACTGAATGTGAGTGCATATAAATAGGTAACACCAACCAAGTCTTTTTTTAATCGTTTTCATCGGAGAATAATAAATTTGTTCCTCAGTTATGGAATCGTAACAATCATTCGTGATAGTTGAACTCTAACTTTGTTGTACCGTAATTCCTGGATCATCAAATGATTCTATGCAAGAGAGTTAGGTTTGTTGCAAATAGCTAACAAATGAACTTAATACGAAAAAACAAACATTTTCTTCTGCATCCGTATAATCATAGTAGGTTTCAGTTAATTTTGTATTCTGCCGTACATTTCGGTTATATTATAAAGGTGACCCTAGGAGTAGTATATATTCGTGGGTAAGTGTGAACGAGCTCAGAAATAGAACTTGAGTTGACAATATATTTCACAAAGCTTACGTTGACCTTTTTTATGTTGTTACCCAAGTTGGGGAAGTTTTACCAGGTTTATTGTGTGTTTTTTACACATTAAAAATGATCAAAAATTAACAAAAATAGCTTTTCTGATGGAAGTTAAGAGCAAAATTGACACCAACGGTAATATGTTTTCTTAGTCTGTGTTACTAATTTCTATAAAACTAACGTAAGCAAACTGACTGGTGATATTTGCAAGATTATGCAAAACTAGCGCCTTGCTGGAAACACTAAACCAATGCAAAAAAAACGAATATGTTATTTTAGGAGCCGAAAAGTCAATAAGCAGCCTGATGGAAATAATAAACTAACTTACTAGGTGGTAAATAGTTTTTTTAACAGCCAAGATATCGATAACTTTTAGTTTACGATTCTAATTCTATTAAAAACCCACACAGAAAAAAAAAATTATTTTAGTAAACATAAATTAATTGAGCTGCATACAAAAACAACAGACTGATTTATAAGGCAACTCATTGGTGTTGACAGTGGTAAGATTACCAGCTAGTAACATAAATTGTAGAAATGCACTTGAGTATTGCTCGAAATCAAGACGTAATCAACCATAATATAAACCGCTGAAATTCAGTTATTTCACTTTATAGTTGCGAGAGTTTCACGTTTTGATGCAAACTTTTTAAGTTAGTTTATATTCTAACACTATCAAAACAGCTTCATTTTGGATTTTTTCTGCATAGTAGTCATCAAATAGTTTTAAAAACAGAAAACAGCTGTTCATTTAATTGTGCTGATTGAAGAAGTTCTATCAGTTAAGCGAATTTCAACCTTGTAAAAATATCCTCAACGGTTTATTGTTCTACAATTTTTGGCTCCTTGAACAGCGCTTTTTTTGCGTGTTTTTTTTTTATATAAAATATGGTTTTGCACTATTTTACTAATAAAGGGAAATATCATCAGTCAGTTTGTTTGTGCTTGTTTTCTTGATACATGCTGCATAGGGCGAAAAGTGAAAATTTGGTTCATTTAAGTTGCAATTTCACTTTTTGCTTCCAGCAGAAAACCTTTTTTTTGTTATTTTTACAGGGAAATGATCCATGCAAACAAGGCCATGATGAATTATCAATTACGAATGCTTAAACAAAACTTAGTTTTAATAGTTTTCATTAGTCTAAGCTAATGAATTTAGTAAAAAGCTAGCATCACCTTTCCAGTGATCAAGTGAAAATGAACTTTTGCAAACAAACATTTGGTATATGACATGCATTTCATAAAAAAAGGATTTTAATTGCATCTATATCAGTGGTTTAAATTCACGAAAATTTAAGGGGAGGGGGGTGGGATAAAATGTAGTTTTCAAAATCAAGAGGGGTAATTTATATTTTTTATGGTTTGTCCATTAAAATACAAAGAAAAATGTTTTTAAAATTCGTAAGAGGGGGGATTTAGGAGAGGACACATGCCCCCCTACTAGCTTGATGAATTAAGAATGACCTTGATTCGGAAAAAAATTTTAAACTACTGTTCTGTTTGATGTTTTAAGGGAAGTGAAATTGCAAAAAAAAAAAAATTAGATGTATTTCTGTTTGTCTTAAGACTATGTTCATTTCATGGTTCAAAGTAAATATTTACTCCTAGAATACTATCACAAGCAAAAATGTAAATCAAGAAACTTGTGTTTCTTCTTTTACTACAAATCATAAAACTAAATGTAATTTAGTCCATCGCAAGAAACTTGCAAATAAATCATGCAAGTATATGGGCTTCAAATGCATGTCAGATTGAAAGTACAGTGAAAAAGCCAATAATGACAAAAAAAACAACAGAGAAATAGAGGGGAAAGATGGAGAAATCCACATTGGGTTATAACGGATTTTATGAATTATTGCAAATTTAGACTATAATAAAGCAAAATGAATAGCTAGAAGCAGGTATCGTATGCAGGAACTTGTGCTACGTGGGGAGTTGATGCATACACAGTAATAGAAAGGTTTTGGCTAAAGAATATCTAATCAAGGTTTTCTATGACAACAGGTAATATTTGCTTTTTTCAGGTCAAGCACTCATAGTCCCTCCCCTGGTCCTTCTCGGACAGGACGTATATCCTCACCAGGTCCCTCAAAAATGACTCACCATCAGGGTATTCAATTAATCCTGCTAGTTCCTCGCAAAGCAGACTCTGTTCATCTGCCCCTACTCACACTGGACTTTGATATTTTCTGGCAAAGAAGGGAGCCGCGACAACATCTATTATCTACTAGTTCTATTGCCGGTGACTATAATTCCATCTCCAGTCTCTCTGGTAATTTCTTTTTTCTTTTTTTTTATTATTATTGAAATTAAAACTTGAGATGTTTTCTCATTGTTTTCGTTTAAAAAAATATACAGCTTTTGGTCAGTTGTTTCTTTTTCTTAGGTTTTTCTCTATGGTTAAAACATGTAAAGTTTTGATTCTTGAGATAAAGAAAAAATGCTTTCCAGTCCCAAACGTTGGCAAGTAAGCTCTAGTCCGGTCTCATTGTCTGTCCAATACGTGCATTATAAAAAGGCAAACAATTTCTTCGGAACCGGATTTAGCCTTAAATAAATCTAACGATTGATAAGTTTGGTTTAGCAAGTTTATTTTAGCAACCTCTGAATACCATTTTAGATTAGGCAAATTTCCTCTTTCAATTTGCTGTTTTAAATTTTGGTTATCTGCGTTTTAATTAAAAGTCCATAAAATTAGGGAATTTTTGCTTCTCAATCTCGCCAACTCCTTGCTATCACAAAAAAAGGATCGTAAAAATACTTTGATGTAACAATAAAAACTAACTTTTGGAATAGATAAGACGTTGATAAATATGGAGTGAGGTAGATAAGGCCCGCACTGGGAACAATAAATGTATTCTAACAACATGACGTTCTATTGATTAAAATTGTATAGAATTAAACTATTTGCTTCTATGCCTAACTTAGTCAAGGTTACTAAACTCAACATTGATTAAGTAAGAATTTACTGACCCAATTTCATTTATAAAGATTTAAGTTCGTTCGGCAGTTAGCATCAAACACAGACAGTTGTAGTATGGATGCCAACTCCTGAGTTTGGTTTCGATATTGGCCAACTTGGAAAATTCCTTCTCTGCACTTGAACGTGTGTGTAGCAGTGTATACAGGTGAAGCATACACCTAGATTTCTCATGGAATCGAGTTTGCCCATGGGAGGTTTTTCGTACAAAGCTGACAATTCCAAAATGCCGAGAATGAGGAGCGTTCGGTTCCTAGAGGAAATTGTCTTTATATAAGAAGTGTATTCCAACATCATCTGGCACTGATTCTCCACCGATTCAGTGGTAGAAACATTACGGACCAGTCCCAATTCAATATGACTTTCAATGAACTAAGTGGAGCCATACCAGTATGGGGACTAACATTTAAATCCTGTCATCCATCGGAATATCTAGGTTCGGTTGCATCAGTGGCTTCATAGTTGATTGCCCATGGTTGTTCCGTGTTTTTAAATAATTTTGGAATTCTACTTAATAATTCAAAAAGACGAGTATGAAGTGCTTTGTAACTTTCATTGCTAGTCTGCATCCATGCAGGCCTTAGGAGAATAGCAAATTAAATTAGCGGAAATCACAATAAAAATGAAGGTAAACTTAAAACGAACAGAAATTGTCACAAAAAAATGATGTTATAACCTTCAATCCCAATATCCTGCAATCCGAACTTCGGTGAAAATCAAACCCGACTTGGGAAAATATACATACCGTGTTTTGATTTTGCATTTCCATTTTGCAATATTAGCTTTGTAATGAACAACCTTTGAAATCCTAAAGTGGTAGATAGAAGATGCCATTTGTGAAAATGTACCTACCTTCATAGCGTATTTTGTTTTTGGGCCCTCATATTGCAATTGGTGTATCATTTTTAACCAGTGACTTCAAAAACTCTTAAAGTATCAACTTTACAATACCTGCAATATTTGCCTCAGGTTTCTTATCAATAAGCCCAAGAACGCTTAAATTACAAGTTTGGTGGAAATCTAATATTTAATCCCTTGGGATAATTCCTTGAATGGTCATTAGCTGGTAAAGATACAATATTTATGTGTGCATAGTTGGAGTTGGGGACGAAATACCAGAGAATGTAAGGACCAAAGTACCCCACTTAGGACCCTTCAAGGATACAGATCTAAAATTCTTACATGACTCTTGAGTTCAGTAAGGTGTAACAATTGTAATAAAAATATAAAACGGATAGATTTTTTCAACAAGATACTGAAAAAAGACATTGAATTTCACTAGAATTTATTTATACGGATCATGTTGAAAGGAGCTATTAGCATTTCATTGTCTTATTAAAAATATTACCCGTTTTCAATATAATTTTATTACAATTATAAATAAAAAGGCAGTGTGGTCCAAGAAATTATTTAGTAAGGTGTAACATTTTTCTAAAATTTTTCTATAAAAAACTGTGTTGTAAAGTAGATATTAGCATAGTTTGCGACCATTGTCCTTGTGCCTCTAGGTCATATCACCCCTGGAGTAACATCTTTTGGAGTGCCTGGGGGGACCACAGAACGTTGAAAGAACTAATGGTTGCCCTCCAATTGATCTAGACCTGGCATGTACACAGGAATCTATTTTTTTGGGTAGGGGGGATGCAGGATTTGTCAAAAATGTACAGAAGAAGCAAGCTATATGAAACGCATTCCAAATATTATGGGAATAAGTAAAAATCACAAGATATTTGTGGAAGCAGATCCCCCATGCCCAACCTCGCAAACGTGTCTGGTGTTAATTCGTTCAAAAATGCTGTTTTGTTAATGCTGTTGTTAATGCTGTTTAATGCTGTTTTGTAAATGCTGTTAAAAATGCTGTTGGGCAGCTAAAAAAAACTAACAAGGGAAATATGCACAATAAAATGTGTTATTAAGCAGTAACTAAAATGAAGTTGGTTAGTTTTTGAAGTACTTTGTTGGTATGCCTTTTAGTCTATTCAAGTTGTAAAGTGTTTTAATAGTTCAAGATCGCTCTTATTTTTTTGTATCTCTCCTGTCCGTATCCAATGTATATCTCAATGCAGCTCTAGAGGCAGACCTGCCATTTCAGTTTTGCTTTGGAAGTGGGACAAGAAAATAGAATGTATCTAGGAAGGAGTAAGCCGACATTGATACAAAACCCTGTTTTAGCCATTACAAAAAAAATACGAAAAACTTTCAAACGCTGGTTAACTCATTTTCTATGGATTTTTAGTTGTTAGATATTCAGTTTGGTCTTAGTTCCTGTATAAGGGAAAGCAAGTTAATTTATCCTCGGGAATTAAATCATCCTATATATTTTTTTAAAGATACAACATTGGTATGTCAACATTCGTTTAAACCATCATTTATATTTACAGGAAGTGTCCTTTCCCCAACATCTATTGACGCATCCCATGATGAGGGATTTGATTCTGAAGATGATAGTGAACATGAGAACTATGACGACGTTGAAACTGAGTCAGGTGAATAATTGTTTTTGTTTTTTTCCACAGTGAAGCCACGTAGGCGGTTAATGAATTTTGAAAGGCTATCGTTGAAAAACAATATGCCGTATAGCACAACTAGTCTTCTGTGAAAATTAAATGAGATTTACGGTCTTGAGCATTTTCATAGGAGTAACCGGGAGGAGGAAGAAGTAAATCCGTTTAACAAAGAAAATTTGGTAAAATTTTAATCTTTTATTCGGACTATTATAGACTATTATTCGCATGCATTCGGTTTCTGTGTATAATCAAATCTTATATGGTATCTTAAAAGTTATTTTTCCTGAAGGGTGATTGAATTATCCTAATTAGCTAAAATCCTCATCCAAAGGACAATTATCATATATTATCTTGGGCGCTTATTCCCGACTTTTTCTGATCATTCTGTACTTTATTTTTCGGGTGTTCATTCTGTTCTTAAGCTAAAGGATTTGAAAAATATTAAAGTTAATACTTCAAGTTTTGCAAATTTCTTCTTTCTCTGCCGCCATGGACTATAAATCGGTATCTAGTTAAAAAAATTCTGTGTTACGGATGTAACTCAAAAGCTCAGTGACCTACACAAAAAGCTTTCTGTAGATGCATTTTGTAATAATGGCCCTGACCTTGGTCTTTTACAGTTTTTCCTTAGTAGAAATTAATTGCTAGTGTTTTGTTGATGCTATTTTTTGTTTTCTTTTTTATTATTATTATTATGTTTATACTCCGCTTGTACTACTTGTTCTCTTGTAGTTGTGGGTAATAAATGATTGGACTGAATTGAATATGAATATAATACTTTAGTTATATAAAGGGGCCCATCGATAATGGAAGGCCCATAATCATACCTACACAGAAGGTGAAAGGGTCTTTTCACCCCACCTTTAAGGTCGCTTTAAAAGACTCCTAGAAGAACTGGAAAATTTTGCACCTGAAAACTTTCTTATTTGTTGACCTCCCTAACATAATCCATTAATGTCTCCCCCCCCCCCCTATTTTTGTGCATGCGCGCACCTTTGTCCATAACCAGAGTCTGTGTTACATCTCGGTTGGTTTTTGTTTTATTTTCATTTTTTTTTTTTTTCAACATCATGTATAAATCTTGGAAGTTAAGGTCTATGACCCGAAATCTTTAAATCCTGAATACTGTAGAAGAGCCATGGCCCTCAGGATAAAACGATGTGCATGGGTGTCTGCTTGCTAGGTAAAGCTTAGCAGTTAGCAGTCCTCCAGAGAGTTGCAAGCTTTTAGAAAATAGCTAATAAATAAATTTTGTTGGATTTGATGTTGCATTTGACACACAAATTTTGAAATTCTGGGATTACTACGAAGTATATATGGATTGTAGAATTTATGTATGTAATTTGGCTTATTGACAATAGCTGGCTGTAGGGTACTAGCTAACGTTATAATGAAAATGGGTTATCTGATCTAAATTCCAGGAAGATTATTTTAGCGTAAAATAATTTAGCTTTAATGGTAAAGGTTTGGAATAATAAATGTTACATATATTATCAACATTGGTGTTGAATAGCCCTTAAGGCATTACAAAAATAATGTGGAAATAAAAAAAAAAAACAGCAAGGCAATCCAGCTAATACTAAAATTTTAGATTTTGTCCTAATTTTTAATTTTATTTCAAGTCACCAGCACTGCTGAAAGTGTTGGTTTTCTTATTTCTTCAACGTAATATGTAATTATCCAGAATTCTCAGTTTAGAAATTTAGGTAAAGATTAAAATCGTTTCATGAGCTTGATTCTTAGCTTAAAAACCGTTTATTATTAATATGTCTGTTTTTAACATATGAGTTAACAGCCAAAATTGTCAAGATGAAGGGAGAAGCAGAGCTATCCCCAAATTGTCAAAGCGATATTGGTGTGAGGATGAAGTGGAGGGGCTTTTCTAATAATAAAAAAAAAAATTCCTTTGTATCCAGGATTTTTATTCAGGGGAGGGGAGTTACAAAAAAAAAAAACTTCAAAGAACTCATCAATGATTTGTTTATATGCTTTTTTTGTTACGTTTTACGAATCGGACCTAAATATTTTTGGAGGAACGGGGGCTCAGAACCCCCCCCCCCCCCCTGGACACGGCCTTGATTTTAGCCTCTCTCAGATTTTTTCCCTATTACTCTGGGACATATCTAGGGGTGGCAATTGCCCTCCCTTATCCTGCTATGTAGATTTATACCGTATTTGACACCATATATTTCTTTTTTAGACTGTGACTCTGAAACAGAAGGTCGGAAGTCTACAACAGGGAAGAAGGAAAGATATTTTTGGCAGTACAACGTTCAATCCAAAGGCCCAAAAGGGCGAAAAGTAGTGATGCAGACTGACATAGGTGATCCCCATTTTTGGACTCCGTAAAAGACCCAGTTTTTGATATCCAAGTTGAAGGAGTTAAGCATAGGTAATAAAAATAAGATTCTAATAGGAATTGTATGTAATGATAATATTATGAAAGATGATATGAGCCATTCAGAAGCCAAATACATTTCTTTTATTTGACAAATATTAGAAGAAAAAAAAAATTAGATCCAGTGTACCAACCATTTTGGTGAAAAAGTCCTTCGACTGAGTCCGTTGATTATGATGGTATTTTCCGTTCTTTGTGTGTTTGAGGATGGAAAACGTGTTTTAATCATTTGTGAAAATTGACTCTAGTTTTAATTATTCATTAAAATTGACTATTTAAGCATCAAATTATTCCTCACACGCTTGAAGGCAAGGGAAGCATTTATACAACGCAAAGATTAATAAAACGTAAGGCATGAAAATACAGAAACGTAACTTTAAAATTCATCGTTTAAGAAATATTTGTGGACAACTTATTGGGGTTTCTAGTTTTGCATTTTATGCTTGTTCATTTTGTTAAATCTTAAATGCTATTCAATATCTTTATGTTTTAATGTTCCATATTCTATGTTTGGGGAGGTTCTATCTTCTGACTAGAATAAACTTTTATTGCTAATTTTGTCTTAATATTTGACAATTTGTACATGAGATCAAATTATTCGGCTATAGTTATTACGTATATAGACCGTATTATGAAATAGAAATTCTGGGAATAAAATCTCTTCACCAGTGGCCTCTAAATGTCTTGTCATGACCCCCTTTCCTATGTCGATGGGTTTAGATAACCATTTATGGAATCTTCCTATTTTTAGCGGAAAAGCCAGACGTGGGGGATGGCAATGACCTAACGCCATCACCGCGTAAACTCGCTTCCATTGGCAAAGAGCTTGATAAACTGAATAGACTTATCACTGAAATGATACCTGTGTCTGAACTACCTGCCGCTGCCCGATCTGATACTAGGAAAGAGAAGAATAAACTGGCATCTAGGTTAGTATTCAACACAATCTACATTATATAAGTTGTTTTGCATTACCTGCATCGTAGTGATCAGTTCATAATATTCATCGTCGTTAATGACTGGTTCAATGCATGTTTGTTGGAAGGGAGGTGCCTTGTGGATTGCCTCCCCCTCGAAATCTCTATTATTTAAAACTGTACAGAATTTGTTTGTTTTTACTTTTTGGAATCTCTTCCTATCCGAGACTTATGAGCCTCTCCAAAATAAACTCTAGTGTAGGTCCCTGATACTGTTACCTAAGCCCTCTTTCATCTCTTTTTGCCGTAATTTGCTCACTTTATTTGTAGTATTGTTTTAGTCTTGTTTTATTTTTTGTTTTTTTATGTCAAATGAACGAAGCAACCCGTAGAATATGAATAAAAGTTTTTAAGGAATCAGGTGCGATCCAACAGAACTGAAATTAACCATTGAACTGACTGTGAGCCTAGCCAGTGTGGCATGAATTAGTGTGACAACTGTATAAAAACCTCAAGGATTATATAACCTGACAAGAATATAATATGAAGTGAAAAAAAAAATGACAAGGCTTAAGGGTACAATTAAAGCGAGTGGATAAAAAACCAGAGATTTAAGACTAGTGGGTTTTAAAACTAAAATGAATAATCATATCGAACGTGATCTTACTAAGATTGTGTGCTCTTTGAGATTGTGTCATAGAAAAGCTCGTTTTAGGAAAAATTTGTCCGCAAGTGAAGCTTAGCGCATAATGAAGTTAGTCGTAAAAGAATAGCCACCACTTAAAAAGGGTGGGGGCTTTTTGGCTACCCCGAATTTTTCTTTTTAATTGTTATGATTTTTCTCTAGTCTCATATATTTCATAGGTGATTCATCTTTTTTTGTGTGTGTCTTTCTCGAATCCCCCCCCTCCCTGAATGTTGAGCGCCTTTTGAAATATTTTCAGTGTATGCGCGGAGTGAAAAGTAGTCTTGTTAATAGTTTCAGTAAGTGATAAACGAATCAATAAGTGAAATATAGAATGATCACAAATACGGGACTAACATTCAAAAGAAGAAATCCTGCTAAAGAAAACTTTAGCCTGGACATTTCAAAAGGCTGGTAAATACCTTCCGAACCTGATATTTAAGGGCTTTGTAGGCTCGCTGATTACTAATTTAAGGTTCAAATTGCAATAATAACGACCCGACCAAAACAGTGAATTTGGACATTTCGTCATGGTGATAAATCTTCATGAAGAATAGCCCTCATGACAGATTGACGGAGGAAATTCTTAAGTAAGGGAGCGGCTATAGGCCCGGAAATTGAAAAAAAGTCGTTTTGGCCTAATGAGAAGAGAGATAACTATCTGATAAAACACCAATATTGCAATGTTTTTTTCGTTTACTATGATATGTAAAAAAAAAAAATAGTTTCTCATTTTGCTTAATTTTGTAATGAAATTTAAATAGCAGAATGAAATTTACCGATATCATAACTAAGGAAAGACTGTTGAGAGCCCTATATATTACTATTTAATTTCTCTACCGACAACTTTATGACTTTTTGGCCACTAAAACGACATTAAAAAACAGTATGTTGAGTTTTTTTTTTATGGGTTTAGTGTCTTCAGTAAATTGCTGGTTTTGCATAAACCTACAGATATAGGGAATTATCAGCACTTACTTTATTTACGTTTATTTTACTTTATATGTATTGACTAGGCTGAAAACCAGTAAGTTTTGCTCGGTTTAAGTTTTAGTTTCACTCATTCCTTTTATCAGTTTTTTTTTTTTTTTTTTCAAATTAGCGCACAGACGTGCCAAGATCGAATTGGATGGACCAGAGCAAACATTAGGTAGCGTAGACTGAGCGGGCTGTTTTTTTACCCCAAATCATCACTTGAGATAACAATCTCCAACCGAATCAAAGAGTGTTATTTCGGTCAATTGCTATTATTTAGCAGAAAATTTTATGAGAAATATTTGTACATAAAGTAGCCTACTAAAAGACTGCTATTTGGTTTTCACACAAAACGGGAAGGGGGTTAATACTTTTCCTCAGCTGTAGTATTTTGTTAAATGTCCTGTGTAGTAATAAATGTTTTTTTCTGTGGCAAACGTCGTACAGAATGTCACTACTAAAGTTAGACAAATTCTTTAAATTATTCATTGGATTTTGCAAGTTTGATGACTAAGATCTGGTCAAGTATAAACAGAGATAAGTGATTGTGAAGTAGATTTTGTTTGTTATTAACTAGTCTTATCTTGAAATAATTAGTTCCTTCTGTGTAGGTGTCTTGTTTGAAATTTGAAATATTATTATTTGAAATATTGTTTGATGTCTGCTCAATTTTTTTTTTTTTTTTTTTTTTTTTTTTTTTTTTTTTTTTTTTTTTTTTTTTTTTTTTTTTTTTTTTTTTTTTTTTAAGCGAAAACTTAATTGGTATAAAGGTTTAGTGTTTTAGATCATTTTTTATTGATATTTGAGCCACAGTAAAAATTATCGCCATCAGTAGGGGGAAATATCTTCCCTTCTTAAGGTTTATTCCCTTGAATAATATTGTAGGCTTACATACCCCCCCCCCCAAGAAAAATTAAACGTGTTAATTTCTATTTTTAGCTGAAAGAGGCCTAAGTTCCATCAAGTTTTTTAAGGGTCGAATTACATTAAAAAATTAATTTTTTTTAAGAAGTCTATATTGGTTTGATACTGAACTGCTTGCCTATGATAAAATAAATGTTTCTTCCTCTTAGCCCATGGAATGCTATCTGAAAGTTTTGAGACAATCGGACGCCCGAGATCAATATGCCGCACCTAACCTCCACTTTTCCGCTATAAAAACTTATATGTGAAAAACTGACAATTTTCATAAGTTTCGGCCTTTACCCCAAGGGATGGGGAGGTCATGTCATCCCAGGAGGCGTGTTTCTTGGACTTTCCGACAGTTCCGAACAAAATGGCTATCTCAAAGGTTTTAATCCAATTTCATGTGGGGTTAAGGGGTCCAAGTAGTAAAATAAAACATGGAAGGGGGACATGTTCTCCTCCAGTCACTTTTGGCCCTTGAAATGGCACTAGAAAGAAAGAGAGAGAAAAGGAAAAAAAAATATAATACTAAAAAACATTCACCAGTAAGCCTTTTGGCTTATATGGCCTTCTCCAAACTACAGTTACAAACACTTAATAATAAATTCTCTATTAAAAGAAAGAAAAAACAAGAAAAAAATCTTCGCTTAAGACCCTGTTCAAAACAGCGATAGTATTCTATACTTTATCCCTAGTAAAAAAAAAAAAAAAAAAAAAAAAAAAAAAAAAAAAAAAAAAAAAAAAAAAAATCATAAATCACAAAAGCCTAGACAATGGCTCTTAAGCGACGTATGAAAATTCGGCTGATCTCTCTTGAGTAATATCAAAAGAAGGGAGTAATATCAAAAGAAGGGACAGTATAGAAGGGAGAACGTGCCGAATCGAGAATGCTAGCGATTTTCTAATCAATAACGAATTCTTTGTCATATAATCATGCTGGTCACTGGACTGAAAAAGAGCCTTATAAAATTTAAAAAAGACCTGAAGCAGTTAAAATCATTTTGTGAAGAATACTTATAAACAGTACTAAAAGGATTAAAAAATAATAAAGCCTCAGGTGCTGATAATGTGGTAAATGAGTTTTTTAGATATGGTGATTGTGAGGATAGAGATAAATTACTGAAGATTATGAATATGATTTTAGAAAAAGGAGAAGTACCTAGCGATCTTAAGAAAACTCTAATTGCACCCCGGCATAAGAAAGGTGATAAGAGTGAGTTTGGTAATTATAGATGCATTAGCCTGGTTTCTGCAGGAAGCAAATTACCAAGTATGATGATATATATTAGACTTAGAGATGATGTAGATAAAGTTTTAAGAGAAGAACAGTGTGATTTTAGGAAGGGTAGTGGATGCGTCAACCTAATTTTCGCTCTTAGATTGATAATTGAGAAGTGCCTGAGTTATCAAACCCATTTAGCCCTCGGTTTTATTGATTATGAACAAGTGTTTGATTCAGCTGATAGAAGAGCTTTAGCTGAGGTCCTATCCATGTGTGGTATACCAGATAAATACATTAAAGTGATTAGTGCTATGTACGAGAATAACACTACTCCAGTTAAGGTAGGAAAAACAATGGGAGAACACGGAATCAAATGGGGAAGTAAAAATCTTCAAGACATAGATTATGCTGATGATTTAAGCACTCTATATGAAAACGTTAGCAAAATGAATGAATTTTTAGAGGCTTTGAGAGTTCATGGTGCAAGAAAAGGTTTAAAAATTAATCTAAAGAACACTAAGTCGTTAAGACTAGAAATAAATGAAGCTGAAGAGGTGATGTTGGGTAACGAGAAGATCGATCAAGTGGACAGTTTCACTTACGTAGGTAGTATTATTCGTTAAGAGGGTGGGTGCAGTGAAGATATTAAAAGTAGAATAGACAAGGCCCAGGCTGTTTTTTCACAGTTCAAAAAAGCTTGGGAAAATAGGAAGGTAAGTCTGCGAAGCAAGAATAGAATATGGAAGCTACAGTGATGACAATAGTTTAGTATGGCTCTGAAGCGTGGGTGCTGCGAAAAACGGAGGAAAATTTACAAGATTTTTTTTTCAGAAATTGCCTATGGATTGTTTTAGGTACCCAAGTGACTGACCGTATTTCAAACAGTAAGCTGTACGAAAAATGTGGTTAAATCCCGCTTTCTAGGGCTATAATGTGAGAAAGGGTGAGGACACTTTCTGTGAATGAAGCATGACAGATTAACAATGATTGTCCTTGTCGGCCAACCGTCTAGGGCCAAAGGAGAAGCAGTTTGTCCCCGAATGGGGTGGGAGGATCTTGTAAGGAGAGATTTAAGGGAAATAGGAACCTCTTGGGAGGGTTTGAAGGGTGAGGCTTTGAATAGATTGGGAGGAAGGAGGAGCATGCGTAGATGTGTTGCCCTCAATCGGCTTGGTACTGCAGTGAGTTGTTAGTAGTAGTAGCAGTATTAGTAAAATTGGTAAAATATGAAGTTTTTTATAACTGTCTTTATTAACTATCACAACTTATAAGAACACGAACCGCCGAATTTTGAACAGCCCGTGATGACTTCAAATTTGTCTAAAAAGTAGATGACCACACTGAACAACAATAAGATACACATGGGTGGACAATATAAAAACACATTAATCTAAGTATAGACCGGAAAAGAAATATGATACTTTCTAAGAATCCTTACTGTACATACTTTGAAACACTAAGAGCCTCATCCACTATTATACCAAGATATTTCACTAAAGGTGCACGCTCAATACGTTGAGAACCAACACTAAGTTCCTTTAACCAGGGATAATAATTTGTCGACAATAATTTCGACAAAATAGCAAGTGGGATTTCTTGTAACTCAACGTTAGGTGATTGACCTTCACCCACTTTTCAATCTTTCACATGGTATCTATACAACTTAGGAATTTTTAGTCGAACAAGGCTTTTCCGGTTTCTACGACCGCCCCTTGATACGAAGTCGTAATCATTTATCTATGATTGTGACAAATTGGCCTATACATTGAAACTCTTTTAAGGATTAATTTTACTGCTGCACTGAAAATATTCGTTTGTGTTTTACGTGTAATTACTGATTCTGAGATTAATAGTCTCACATTTAGATCTATAATTTTGTTCTTGCAACTGTTGAATTAAATATGGTGACCCTTTGAAGGCTCTTTACTTTCTGTCAAATAACTTATTTATGTAAAACATTTACAGGTTTGTGTAATAGCTCATTTAGAATCGGCATCTGGGACGTTCTGCGCTTGTATGACGGGATTCCAAGTCCAGTCTCTTGTTTTTTTATAGCTTTACATAATCTACAACCATTTTCGTGGTTTCAAGATTTTTCTGCAAACATTTCAAGTTTCTCGCTTAACCACTTTAGCTGAATTAACGCAGTGAAATATTTACATGGCTGTGCGACTTACTAATTGTGTAATATCTCATTACGTAAAACATTTCTATACTGTGCAATAGTCTAGTATTAGACGTGCAAAATACCTATAATAATTAAGTGTAACAATGGCCTAACAATTAATGCAAAAGTCTATCCTTTGTTCTTAATGTTTCTGATGGAGAACTAATATTTTCAGAGTGTGCCGTCTGAAAAAGAAGGCTCAGCACGAAGCAAACAAACTTAAGCTATATGGACTTCAAGAAGAGCACAGTAAGTATTTTGTGGTTTCTGTCCTTTTGTTAAATAGAGTCGTAATTGGAATTCTGATAGGACTGCCAAATGTCTCAAAGATATGTCTTGTCAATAGTATTTCATGATTGTATGAGCCCGATGGGTTTTCTAAGAACTCAGAAAATTCAAAATTTTAATTGATAATTTTTGGGAATTTGCTTAACCTGATTTGTGGAAATCTTTTTTTATCTGGCTTTTACGCAGAGGTTTATTTAAAGATATCCTAAAATCACAGGGTCCCTTTTTCAAAAATCAGACTCTTGATGTTTAATAATTTCGAAACTCTCGTATTTCAAAAACTCATTAACCATGCTATCAGCACCTGGAGGCTTGTTATTGTTCAATTCTTTTAGCACTGTCTTTATCTCTTCCTAGTAAAATGAATCTCCATTCACTTCCAGAATGTCGAAAATCTTCCTTTCTTTTCTATGTCACATCTTTCAACTTTATCACGGTTTAACACATTCTCAAAATATTCTGTTCATCTCTCTTTGACACTTCCTTTGTCCGTAATTGAGGCCCCTTTCCAATATTTACTTGGAACAAATTCAGACTGACAACTTCCTCTCAGCTTCTTAGCATGCCAGTAAAATATCGTAGTATTATGTCATCTAGCTACATCTTGTAGGACCTCGACAGTTTTATCCTAGACCTCCATTTTATATCACCTTTGTCCACATTTAAATGTATTCTTTACTTCCCTTACTTTCCTCTTCTCTTGTAAGAAACTTCTTGCACAAACCACTTCTCTTTTCTAAAAAGCGAAAAGACTTTTTGCCAATACTCCTAGCTGCGTTTCTAAATTTCCTCCGTAAGACATTTTCGTCTATTTGGCACAATATTTTCCTAAAATTATTCCACCTAACTTCTACATTGTCAAATTCTAAACTCACCAGTTTCATATTTTCGTGGTAAGTTCTTCTTAAATTCTCAACCTGGAGTCTATCAACGTTATAACTGCCTGGGGGGAGTTACCCTTCCTAGATTTCAGCTTTAAATTAAGTGCACTCACTAATGTTGATCTTTACTTTTAACCTTAATTTCAGCCCTCTTATATGCCCTAATGTCCTGTATCGTTCCCGCCAATCTTTGATTTACAAAAACACAATCAATAATGTTGACAGCCTTACCACTATCTGGGCACTATGCTAAGCTGTGAGCCATTTTATGAACATATACCGTTTTGTTGTAACTAGGAAATGTTTTCCTGTAACTGCATGTGAAATTCATCGGAGTCTCTTAAAGTCTCCGTCAGTCAGGTCTGCAGGAATATTGACCACTAAGATATCTTACGGTTTTTCTCATAAAGTGAGCGACTAGAATTCTATTATCTATAACTTCCGAACCTAAGCAAGACTTGGATGCTAAAAAGGTAAAGGATGCGGCACTACACTTTATAGTCCAAACCGATTGTGCTGGTCCCCGCTTCATGGCCCTTCAGCCAGGAATTGGACTAGTTGGGGCCAGTCATCTCGTGCTTCCCCACACTCTTCCTGCTTATCTTCCCCTGATCTCTCCAGGTGTCCATTTATAGCTAGGTCGACTCTGGCTGAGCTTACACAGTCACACCACTGATCCCTGTCTCAAGCCAAAAAATTACAGCAACAATAGGACTCAATCCCTAGCCCTTAAGGACATGGAATTACAAGTTCAGCGCACTAACTATTCGGCTAGTGAGCTCTTTATTCATGATTCTTTATTTATATCCTAGAAGCTTCCTAATTCACTATGAGTCCTAAGCCCTGCCTATATATCCTATTCTTCCTACCTGGATCCATATTTTTTTTTTTTTTTTTAGTTCAGTTTTTCTTAACCATGCTCATGATTTCTGCAGAAAATTTCCAGAAATTGATTTTATTCTACTAAAATTTTATGTTTCTCGTATGAATAATCTAGCCGCTTTTTTTCTGAGCATTGTTAACAGAGAAAAATAGTTGATTCTACAAATATATTGGTAAAAGAGCCGGCTCTGTTTAGCAAAAAGAAGAAGAATAAAGGATACTATGAACTTTGCTTTATTAGTATTAAGT
Organism: Artemia sinica; assembly: GCA_027921565.1. Taxonomy (NCBI): domain Eukaryota; kingdom Metazoa; phylum Arthropoda; class Branchiopoda; order Anostraca; family Artemiidae; genus Artemia; species Artemia sinica. The sequence goes on from CM051258.1 coordinate 45,059,421, forward strand.
TCAACTCCTATCTCTTCCTGTTCTTAGTTCTCGATTTTAAGGTTCAAGTTTTCTTTTGGTGTTATATCGTACGAATATCGAACTTCTTCTTTTAGAGAAGATGATGAATATAATTGGACAAGTGAAGCAGCTGATACTTGCCAAACATGAAGCAATGATTACAGGGACCTGCAGTGAAGCAGATTTTAGGGAAGCAACAGTGCGAATAGACGCACTTGTCAAACATGGAATTAGTAAGTGTTTTCTTATAACTTAAAGCCAACCAGATTAAATTCAGATTAAAGCCAACCTAACGTCCCCCTATCCCATTCTTTAAGGATTTATACTTCCTTTGTCCGCCCGCATCTTGAATATGCTTGCACAGTTTGGCATCCTGGCATCTAACGTGATGAATCAGATAAAATTGAATCTATTCAAAAAGAGCCCTAAGAATAATTTTTAAAGAAACTTTGGTACCATATTCACTCCTTCTAAAAAAGGCCAAGCTGGAAACTCTTGAGCACAGGAGAGGAACGCTGTGCCTCCGTTTTGCAAAAAATGCAATAATAAACCCTCGCACGGAAAATATATTTTCCCCAAAGACACTCCCCATCCAGACACCGCCTGCCACGTACTGTTTCTGAACCCATCCCTATCTTGTCCCCCATCCGTTGTTTAACCTCCAAATATGAAAAAAACCTTTGTCCCCTTCATTACTGATCAAATAAACCACTAGTTTTTTTGTTTTTGTTTTTTTTGTACTGGTGATACCCATGCTGGTGTCCGTTTGGCTCTTCCGTTCCCTCCCCTTTTTATATACTCTCTTTTAAACCTTTTTAACACTATTTTTATCTCAATTTTTTTTTTGGTTTTGTTTTAATTTGTGCCTTTTTAACTTTCTTACATTTGACACTTTTTGTTTTTTAGACTAGTGAATGACTTTGCCTTTCTGAAATTGTTGTTTTTGGCATTGTTTAGCCAGTTTTTTAGTTGTTGTGCTATTTCTATGTCTTTTTTTTTATTATATGACCCTGAAATGCGAATTCGGCCCTTCGGGGCTTGTGATAGTCATCTTTTGAAATAAATATCTTATCCTTTATCCTCTACCAGAAAAACGTTGATAAATTTGAAGTTTATGTAGGCTATGAGTCATCGATATTTCGAGCTCAATATGCTGGAAAAAAAACTTGAGTGGGGCGAAAAAAACTCACAAGTGCTGCTATTGGCAAGTTCATTCCCAAGTATACAAAGAGTTACATTGTATTCTTGTTTGCCTTTCTAAATGGTAATATTTTCACCATTAACCCCTTCTTTTTTTATCTACCTGTGTGTACTTAATTGTTGAAGATGAAGCAAAAACTGCCATGCCTGAGCCATTGGCTCTAGTTGCTGTAGAGCCTAAAAAAAGTTAAAATTTTTCGCATTTCAGCTCGTTTGTATTATATTCTCCCAGTGAATTCCTTAAATGATTATTTTTAATGGTTCTAGCTCCTAGATTTTGCTCTAAGAAATGTCTTGGCTCTAAACTAGACTTTCTTTTCTTTTCTGATCCAAGTAAAATTAGTCTTCATAACCTACGTGAATGAAATTTGAAACTGTTTTTGTTGTTGTTGACCTGACTGAGAATAAATGAAAAGGAAACAAATGCATGGGGAAATTCTGCCAATTGTGCTATTAAAAACCGGTAAGCTAATGCATATAGTGTTCGGCCGATTTTACCTCCAAAATCTAAAATGGGGACATAACAAATCATCAAATCAGATCTGTTTATTTATATTGCCTTTTTTGTTTTATTTCTAGGACTGACTCTTGTTATTTTTGTTTTAAAATAATTTCGTATAATTGAATGGCTAAAAAAAAAAGAAAAAAAACTATTCGGACCCCACCAACATTTGATCACTCTTGTATGTAAATTACTAGATACTTTACCAATAACACAAATAGTGTATCTTGCCCATTATTAGCTTTTTTTTTAGTTTGTAGGGCCAAACTGTTTTAAATTGATTGAGTGGTTTTGGCATAACTTGCCAAGACTGAATATTAATAATTCCACAATGGACCCTTCGTCTTTGGGACGTTTAGCCGACGAATTTCGCAAAATGATTTTCGAGGTATCGCCTTAAGGTCAATTGTTTTTTAGTTCTTATGGTTTAACGGAAAATCCCTATAAATTTTCTAGTATACCTGCTCGGAAAAGGCTAAAAATCAATTCAGAGAAATTGTCATTTGAGTAATTTGGCCGCTTTGGGAGTTCTTTGTGGTGCCACCCGCTTTGATTGAGAAACTCGCAGACAGAAGGGAAGCAAGATCTCACTCATTTATCAGTCAAATTTCACAGTAAAACCACAAATTCTCGACAGCTTTCGATGATAGCTAGTCCCATGGGAGAATTCCACAATGGACCCTTCGTCTGTGGGACATTCAACCGACATTGAATTTCGCAAAATGAGTTAAGGTATCTCATCGCCTTAAGGTCAATTGTTTTTTAGTTATTGTGGTTTAACGGAAAAGCTAATGATTTCTGATCACCCCTAGCAAGAAAGGTATCTGGAGTTATGTTGCATGTTCTTTCTGGCCAGGTCTCGTTGTCACTCCTTGAGATCAAATGTCACCGAACTTTTTTTTTTTTTTCAATACAAAAAATAGTAAAGTCAATGGAAGAGGTTGTCGCTCCATGTGGTTGGGGCCAAACTTGACCCAGTTTAAAAACCATCCAGTAAATGACCATTTTTGTTTTAAAGAAATTACTGCGATCTCCAGACTGAACTATGATTTTTGGACAGAGAGTTGTGTATTCTTCAATCCAAATGCAACAGTTTCGTATATTTTTTAGGAATCTTTTAACACCAACTGAGCTTCATTACTATGATCATGAAGTGAAGGATCTGTTTGAAATTGCTCTGAGGCTCAACCTACAAAGTTTTCTGCGCAATAAAGGGCTGTTGGGTTGTCATGGTATAAATGTTAAGAATATTTAAAGCGAAATAAAAAGCACAGCAGTATTTGGATGGGAATAACTGGTGTGATTCTGGAAGCTCAGCCACCGTGGGTCTGGGGAGCTTGGGGCTAGACAAAATCCCACGAAACATCTGAGTTTCAGATGCGAGGTGTGTGAATAAAATCTTGGTCCTGCTGCAAGTACAAGTATAGTAAATGCAATCAACACATCTTTGGGGGTCCTAAGCTATAAATTTCAAATCTGTCTTAAGTTTCTACATTGTATATATTTTAAGCAAAAATTTCGGTAAAGTAAACTTATTGATTTATATTCGTACAAACAATAAACGATATGTTCTTTTTCGAACAAATCAGAAGGAAGTAATTCAGAAAAGTGAAACTAAACCTATACATAATTGTCTTGCCATATTTTTTATATTGGATGGATCTGTCGATCCATTAGAAGGATTCCGTTAAAAGAAAACGTCAAAAAACCTACTTCCAATAAGCTGTTTTGTCGAAGAATCAAATTCCTCAAGCAAGCCCCATAGTAGTAAAAAATGTACAGACGTATCAGGAGGGGATGTAACAGACAGTGGATTCTTTACTATCTTACTCTTGAAATATGTTTCAATGATCAAGCAATTATATTAAACTAAAATATTTTCTTTCTTGCCTTTGCCACAGCAAAGTGACTGTCGACCTGTTCAAATAATTAACTATATAGTATGTCCTATTCTGTGGACGTGAGAATGAATGTGTAATTTAGCTTGAGTCATTAATGTTTTATGCTACTTTTTTACTCATCAGCTAAGAAAAAGATCTTTATTCAGAGTAATTTGCAACCATCATGCTAAGAAACAATCTCAAATTGTTTCTACATTAGGAAAATGCTGATTGGATAGGATGGTTAACAATTACCTTATGTAGATACTGATGATAATTTCCTGTGATGTTACCACTACTTACCAGGAAGTGATGTTTTTTGTAATAAAACATGTATAGAGAAAATTAACTAAGTGAAAGAAGAACAAAACAGCAATATATATATGCATCAATAGTTAATTTAATGCAATCAAAAACAAAATAATCTAGTAGTTTTTAATATGTAGATCGTTCATATATACATCTAATAAAAAAAAACTTAGTTAATATATTAAACCTAAAATTTTTTGGTATACTGATTAAAAATTGGCGCTACATATTTTTTGATTGGTGCAAAGAGAATTGAGTGAAGAGTATGAGAGTTTCAGAGGTGCTGCACTTGAGTGAATAATGCTGAAGAGTATTTAAGTATACATAAAATTGCTCCCTCGGACAATTTTTGAGGGCTCTAAACCATAGCTTGTGCAGCTTATACATAAATCCTACACAGGGCATGGAGACAGAAAGGGAAACAAAAAGAGTGTTAGAATGAGTGCGATTCCAAATATACGAAACAGGATGAGGGGAAAGACAAAGAGAGAAGGAGGAGGAGTCTTGTCAACTGATTATATCTTTCTTTCAGAGCACAAAGTGGCTGGACACACTGCCGACTATGTCAATCGTGTGATAGATCGAGTCTATAGTGGTGATCCAACTGGTGCTATCAATGACATCTAGGCACTTGTTAAATCTTGTCAGCATCTCTTTTTTTGTCAGTTTCTCTCTATTTTATGAAATTGGCTATTATTTGTATTTTCAAGTGTGAGCACACTCTGGACAATTTGTTTTTATTGCTTTTGCAATTTTTGTAGTTAGTCTAGGTGCATAATTTTTGCTTTCTAAGTCTTTTTTGAATGAGCTCCATGTTTTTCTGGTTTCGTGTTCCATAGAAGTAAACCATATAAAATAGGACAAAGGCTAACTTTACAAACCAGAGGCTAGGTAAGTATTGGATGTGTGCCCCCACAAGTTGAAGAATTTGGATTAGCCTCTTAACGCTGAAAAAATGCATTATGAAGGTTATTTTTATTGAACACTTACCTAAGTTTTTGGTTGCGAAGTCTACCTTGGTCTCAATCCCCCCCCCCCCTAAAAAAAAAAACTTGCAATTATTTTGCCACCGTACGCAACAGAGTTATAAGAGCAAGAAGAAAAAATACAACATAAAGTGGAACTCAGAAAGATTCCCAGTTACAACACTTAATAACCGAAAAAGGGTTTGCTGGAAGTAACATCTTATGGTGGAAAGGGGTTATGCTTTAAAGGTATTCCCGAGTTAACCTGATGACCATTTGACACGCACCCATAATTATAATATGGCCTAATGGCTAATGAAATAACATGGTGTTTTTATGGATACAGTGACGCGGGTGAAAATTTTGCCGTGTTTAATCAAAATTTGCTGATATAGTGATATCTGTATTTCTTAATGTTTTCCCGTGAATATGATGTGAGAGTAATAAGTTCTGTCATTAATTGTTAAAGCTGAAAAAGTAGCAGAGTATGTGATGAATATCAAAATTTAGACATAGCACGTGGAGGATGCGTTAAAACTTTAATCATAGGCAGCGCAATAGCGCTGCCTAAGTAAAGAACGATGTTGGCACAACGTATTATTTATTTTATTTTATTTTTTTCGTGGTCTTAGAGCAGGGCACTTTAATGAAAACTTTAATGAAAAAAAGTAGTACTTAATCAATGCTACACTTTGCATTCGCAGTTTAGTTTTTGCATTAAAAGAACCGTGTAACAAATATCCGTTCCAGAAGTTGACGTTTGCTCTTTGTTCATGGAGATGTGGTATTGCGCAATAAGGTATTCTCTCGTGTTTTGTGTCAAACTTCACCTGATTTTTGTCGCACGTTTTTATTGTTATGACGACTTCGATTGAATTTACATATTTATTAACTGATTCGTTGAAAAACACGTTTGTTAAGTAAATAAATAAAAAAAAACACTATCGAATGTTAAAAAATGAGTTTCACTTGTAACATGTTCTTCTTTTCTCTTAGAGTAAACATGAAATTTCCTTCTTTTTTTATTAAAAATCCATGTTTCTTTTTATGTCATTTGCGTTTTTGCAGATGCAGTAGACCGATTTGATCTGAACCGTTCTATGTCTTTGTCCCATCTGTTATACATGAGCCGTTTATGTAAAAAAAAAAGCTGTTGAACTTTATAACTTTCTTGGCTTTATATTAAAATCCTATTGTAAAAAAGAAGTAAAAACATAGCCTGGAATTGAATGATCTATTTAATTTATGTTAGCTGAGTGGTTAGCACGTTAGATTTGAAATCCTTTGTCCGTGAGGACTGGGCTTGGACTCTTGGTGGCGCTGGTTATTTGGTTTGGAACGTGAGGACGTTCCACGGACAAAGGACACGTCATTCACGTCACACGTCCTCACGGGTAAATGGCGTGACTGTAAGTTTAGCCAGAGTCGAACCAATGAGGTACTCTAAATGAGTACCTGAAGAAATCTCGGGAAGGTAAAGAGGAAGGGCTTGCGAAATCATAGGATGACTGGCCCCCCATTCCCCATTGCGCTTCCTGGCCGAAATGCCATGAAACGGAGATCAGCACCGCCGGTAAAGACTGTAAAATCTAGTGCCGTATTCTCTACCCTTTTTTCTCGAGAATTTTTTATTGTCTATATTGGTCTCAATGGTTTAAAAGGCGAATTTTTGGGAAAGGCAATTGACAACATTCATAAGGATAGTGACAGCTGACGGCTATGTCTGTACTTTTTATTATCTGTTTTGGCAATTATTGTATTTATCTAGTATCATTGAATTAGGTGACGAGATAGCTTATGGTGATATAAATTTACGCCTATGTTGACTGTTGTATTATGAATGCTCAACTGTTTATGCCATGTGATACGATTTTGACTGACAGGGCGATCTGTCAGGACCTGATATCGGATTGGATATTCTATATGGATTGGAATTTCAGTTTGTTTGTTTATAAGTGCTATGTTTCTAAATGTGTTTCATTTCTTACATAATTTCTATCTCTTATTGTACTTTTCATATTCTCGTGTTTTCTTTATCGTATTATAAGGTTCTATTTGGGCTTAGCAGGTCTATATCCCTCTCACCACTCCTGAATTCTATCCTTTTTTTATACTGAATACCTATTCTATTTAAGAGAAAAGTATACTTCCACAATCTCAGATTTGTTATGGAAATAATTTTCCAGTCTTAATTTTGTTTACACATCTATTTTACTTGGTGACTTGTAACAGATCCAAGGATAATGCCTATCATCTGTTACTTGTTGACCAGGGCTCTTTGCGTGTTAAAACCTAGACCTGGGTTCGGTTTCAAACATTCATGTGTAATAAATGGAGTCTTTTATGCTGTCTATAATCATAAACGATATATTAGTATGGACCAAGATTTTTTTTTTTTTTTTTTTTTTTTCAGTCTGGTTTGATTAGTGTTTCAATCTTTTATTTTTTGAAAACTTACGGGAAAAATAGAATCCCGCCTCGATAGTTCTATAAATAAACAAAACGTGGAATGGTATCTTGGCTGGACTATTATCCTAGGGCTATTGGGTTTCACTGTTTATTACGCTCTTTGAAATTGATACAATGTCTCAAAGAATGCTCATGTAAGGATTGCTGACGATATTAACAGAATTGTCGTTTCCTTTGATTCTGTATAACGTATATCCTAAACATCAATGAGAAAAGTTTGATTAGATAGGCACAGCTTTAGATGAACTTTTTCTTAAGCAAACTAGACAATAAGTCTAGACACGCACATGGGGAACGGATGTTTCATCTGGGGATGTTGATTATATTAATACAGTTATTTAGTTGTTTTAAGCGGTAAACACCCCCCCCCCCCCAAAAAAAAGGAAGCCCCTCTTTATGGCATTCTCTTCCTGAAGTTTGCCTTTCATCCTCCTAAAAAATTACTGTCAAGGTACTGCACCGATCTTTCCCTTCAAACCTAGAGCCCAGTGCTTTCTTCAATGAGCTCAGGACCGAGTCTTTTGAAAACTCCACTGGGTTGCATAGTATCCTGTCTTTTATGTATCCGAAAGAAATAAACATTAAAAATCCTATATTTAATTTGGACAGTCATTAATGTCTGTAGTATCCTTTAATGGGACATTGCTTAAGATATGATATCAGTTTAGGTGAAATTCAGGCATTACACAATAAGCTTTAGTATAATTTGGTAGCCCCGGGAAAAAAGACCCATGAAAATGACTTAACAAGAATTTTTATTTTATCTTGCCATCTTCAAATAGCCTTAAAAGTTTTTGATTTATTGCGACACCCTCCAGGAAATTGTGAAAGATTTTCAGTTTTCGGTTGTCAAACACACAATGTTCCACATGAAGAAACTGGCGTAAACCCAGGTTGTATCCCCAAAGAAGGGGATACAAGTTCTAATAATATGAATTCCTCCTTTATGGCTATAAACAGCATAAAAAGGCAACACTACTTTAATGTTAACTATTATAGGTAGGTGAAACACAGGAAATACCCAGATGAGCTCAATCTATATTTATGAGTGTTATCTAAACTTGTGGGGTAAAAATTCAAATTTATGAAGAAAATAGCACTGAAGTTTATAAGTTACAATTTAAGTTTCATATTAGGTGTTTTTTCATATTTTTAACAATTTGTTCAACCAAACTTTGGTACGTGTGTGGTATAGCGGCTCGTGTCGCTCGCTCAGCTCTCGTCGTAAACAAGTTCATTCAGGTTTCAAAAAAGCAATTTGAAAGTCAAATCGATTAAGTTGATTGGCTGAGCGAGAAAACTAAAAAAGAAGTGCGTTGCCGGTGAGGATTTTAATGTACCAAAAAATGCCTGTGACTTTGGTGTTTTCCCATGTGCTTCAGCATGGATGAAGTGTTGAAGTACATTTTATATGGACTGTGTTAAACTGAATTAAGATTTGATGGCCAGAATAATGAAACTAAAACTAAACTAAAAAACTGAGAATTTGAAACTGAAATGCAAGTCAACCTTATCTTTTCTGGCCAAAAGCTTGCTTCTGCTTGAATAGGTTTTCATGATTGCAACAAAAGCTGGAACGTAGTAATAGTAACCAATATAACAATATAGTAACCAATAGTTGAAAAATGCTTTCCATTTTTGGGGATTTTAATCGTTGGGAATGTTTCCTGGGAATCACAAGAATGAAGAATCAATCAAGTACTTTACGCTTAAATAGAAAGTAAAAATATAAAGCATATCTTGGTCAATTTGGTTCTGAACCGTTCAATCAATGCAAAGAAAATAGAAGCTGCTGGAGATTTTTGGGAATATTAGGCCTTTACGTATGGCATTGTCAGTATTTATTAAAAGCAATTTACTAAGAATCAGGGTTGAAAGAGCAAACTACATAATAACCTTAACGTGACTTGTCACTAAATGGGATGCTGCGGAATTTTGCGTAGTGATTTTTAGAAGCTTTAAGTTATTTAGGGGGTTTGCAGTACAGCTTTCTTGTGCAAGAACGCAAGTTATTAGATGGATTTAATTATATATTTTAAACATCATAAACATAGACGTAGCTATAAATCTGGTATATGACTACTTGAATTTACGTTTCCGTTTCAATTTGATTTAAAATTTATAATGAATAGTAGAATTGTATGATTGTTTGCCTGTTTTTATTCGGTGTCCCAGGTTTTTAAATGATTCTCAATGAACTTGTGGTAATGCCTTGGACTTAAATTGATCTTTTAGAACATAACCTATATATCAAAATTGGTGCTTTTTCTTCCTTTGGTCGATGTCAAATTAATTTATATGATGGTTAAATCAATATGTATTCTCTGTATAAGATTGAATGATCTCCTTCATAGATATATGGTTATACATATACTTGACAGACTTCTGTCGATCATTGCTGTCATTTTCTGTGCCATTGCCCAGTAACTATGGACAGTAATTGCTCAAAACCCTTTTTTGGCCAGGAATCTGTTTTGATTCTGGATGACCGTATGCCCTAACTATTTCCAAAGCCATTAAACATAAGTAATTTCCTATTTTATTCCTTCTTTTTTATTTAGAAATAAGTGCTTAAGAGCTTTATCAAGGTATATTTGGACATAAAGGTGGTGTAGGATCCCCCTCCCCCTCTGTGTGTGATTGTAAGGAACTTCAGTAAAATTCTGACTAGATATTGAAAAAATCTTGTTGTAAGAAAAATACCACTAGAAATAAAATAAGATCAATACAACTAGTGGTAGTTCACTGAATGTAAAATTTTTTTCAAGAATATGATAATGGGAGATACCCCCCCCCCCGAAAAAAAATAAATAAATTCACAAAGATAACGCCAGAGCAGTTATTGTTTACGCTAGTTTCTTTCTTCTTTTGTTCTCCTTTTTTTGCTATGTCTGTTGATTGACTTTGACTAGTTCTTTTTCAATACAAAAGCTTGCAAGGTTGGGGTAAGTGGGACCATGACTTAAGAATGAATTGAGCCTCAAAAATTGACAGTTGTAGATATATATTTGAGATATTACTATAATCTTTATTATCATTTAATTAATCTATAAGTTTAATGTCAGAATAAATCCCGGGCCTCCTTAATTTTCTTTTTAATAATTAAAATCTGTAGATGTTTAGGCAACTAAAACCAGCTATAATTTAACGAAATTTAATGGTCGTTTGTTAAGATACAAGGCTTCTCTATAGGCTACATCAGAATTACTGTATGTAGCCTGTATGTAGAGTAAGAATAACTGTATGTAGAGTATAATCAGTGTTATATATAACGTATTGAACTTTGTATTTGTTCAAGAATATCTTAAAGGTGTTTAGACGAAAATGTAGTAAAGTGTTTCTGAAAACAAAATTGTAAAATAGAGACAATCGAATGTGGTAAAAACTGAAGATATACCAGGAAGTTTCTTTTGGGGAATTAGCATTAAAGGATAATCTCGACCAAGGACGAATTTGTGAGAAATCTATTAGGACCCCGCCCCCTGCCTTCTCTTATGGCTATGAAATTATTAAGGAGTGATTGAAAAACGGACATATTTATCAAAAATGTTATAAAATTAGAGGTTCTCTACTATATTTTAATTTCTTACAAATTCTTTTATGGACCTCCCCCATCCTTAAGAGAATTTCAAAAGGGTGTCTTCAATTTGCATCATTAAGCACGCTCCTGAGTATTATCATAGTTATCTGCTTCACAATTTTTGTAATTATATTAATTAATTATGTTGTAGTCACTTATGATGTAAAGATGGTTGAAAATTAGAAACTTTTTTGATGTGTAAAAGCTGCTAAACTGTTTATTGTCAGCTAGGATCAACTGATAAAAGTGAGAAATACTTTTTTTGTATTTTTATTTTGATATGTTGTATCCCTCTGGGAAGAATTGACTCTGGAAGTATTGCTGAAACTGAAACTGACCGACTTAACATTTCATTAGATTTATATTCCCGCTTGGTAATGGAAATGAAATATTTCATAACTTAAAGGGGTATGTGACAAGTTTTGAAAAAAAAAAAAAAAACAGTTTGTTTTACTGAGCATAAGAAAAAATTCCCTTCCTAAAGCTAATAGTAGTAGTACAATGGCTATATAAAAAGTAAGTTGCAATTAGTAAGACTGTAATTAGTATATAGAGTTGTTTCCAATAATGTTCTTAAATTAGTGAGATTGAGCGGGTGGATATTGAAATATAAAGCTATAATGAGAAAATCTCCTTTAATTAGAGGGGGTAGATACATGGTTACTGAAAAGGGTGTAAAAACTCGAAGTTTGTCACTTAAAAGGTGAGATTCTCCAGAAAATTTTGAGTAAGAATTTAGAATTTTATTTAGCTATGGTTGGTTAAAGTCGTCATTATGGGCTTGGCTAAGCTCAACTGTTAATTGATTAGTTATGCTGTACCTTATAGCGAACTACAGTAATTTTATTTTGAAAATAATAATTTTGAAAAGAATACAAAACTGAATAAGTGCATACGCCAAAAAAAACCCATGATTCTTGTGAAAACAAAAGGAGTGTATTGACTTCCAGAGCTGAAGTTTTTTTTTCTTAACTCGTTATTCTTTCTAGATCTGTTTTGTAATGCCTAAATTGTAGCTCTTTTTTTTCTAAGTTATTGATGAATCAAAAATATAATGAGCTTTATAGCCATAGTTTTAGGTATGGGGGCTTTCTATGTAATATCCATATCGGAGACTACCAAATATAAATCTGAATAATCACGAGAAATAGGCAAAAATTGTTTGTTTGTTGTTTTTTTTCATCAAAAATATACTTTTCAAGGCTTTTCAGCCATGCTTCGACAGCTTGGGGATGACTAGGCTGACGTGGTCGTCCCTCAAATTATGCTCTTGCTCAGTATAACCAATAGGTTTTAGTTGCGGTTATCTGAAAGTCGTATGTGACATTAATTCGCAAATTAAAATTCATCCCACACTTTTTTAAACAGTGTGTTAGATCCTGGTTTATTTTCCAGTCTGATTTAATTATCAAAATACCTTGAAGTTTTTTTTCTTTTTTCTGCAAAATTTGTCGGTCTTTTGCCGCTCCCTGGAAAAATCTGGGAAGTAAAGAAAAACTTAAAAAAAAAAATCCTGCTCATTACTAACAATCGAACAATCCCATAGTCGTTTTCGACTTTTTGGTGGTAAAAAATATTTTCGTAACTTGAAGCTCTGAAAAATAGCAGTGTACTGGAAGTTTATATTATAGACAAAAGTTGTTATATGTATAGTGTGGTAGTGGTGTGAAGACGGGTAATTATGAGATGTACAAAAATTTCGAAGTGATGTACCGGTGATTTTATTTTCCTTTATCTTGTTGTACGGTTGCCTGTAACATTTGTTTTTCGAAATTAAATTTTTGAGAAAGATGTCAGTTTCTTTATGATTTTTTCAGTTTCTTTTGGGTCCTGCTTACTCTTTTTCTGTTTTTATTCATGTAGAACTTACTTAGAAACTGAACTGCTTTATTTATTTGTAGTCGTTTCTGTACCTGACCAGCATTAATATTATGAATTATTCAACAGCCAGTGAATGAAGAATTTACGTTAAAAGTAGTTTTTAGATAATTTCGGAGACCACAGTGCCTTTCCATGACGATAAAATAAAAGTTCAAAATAGGGATAAAATCCTTTTTAACAGACAGTGTATAGAAATTCACAAAAAATATGGTCACTGTATATGTGACCAAAATACCTGGTATTTTTTTGAGAATTTCGATACACTGTCTATTAAAAAAGGATTCTATTCCTATTTTGAACTTTTATTTAAAGTAGTTTTTAATTAAATTATGGGGAATTACGGGGTGCACGAGGATATGAAGGGGTGCGGGAGGGAGACTGCTTGCCCTCCAATTACCTTTGTCAATTGAAAGGGGCAATATAACTTTTAATCGCGGATCGAATGAATTTCTTCCCAAGTTTCTTGGGCCAACCTTCGATACGAAGTTGCTAGGAAAATAAAATTACTAATTCATTAAAGGTATCTCGCTCTTTACTGAGTCAACGCTAGTGCGTCGACTCCGATGATAAACTTTTCTCCTTTCTCCAAATTTTTCGTCTTTAGTTTTATATTTTTGTGTTCAATTAAACACAAGTCACACATATTGTACGATTCTTTTCTGAGCAGTCTACGTGTCTTTTCTAGCAAATGGATTTAAATAAAATAGGCCCAATTATTATTTTGCCATGCACATTTATTATTTTAAACGAGCATACAAATGGTTTGCAAGAATACTGATAGATTTGCCAAAACCAGGTCGAATGTGCTTCTTAAGTTTATTTCATATGTTTAAAATTCATTAAGTTTAACGGGACGCATCCACAGTTAATAGCATTAGAAAACGAGCAGAACTGTAAAAAAGGACCCCAAGACCCCTCTCCCTAATAAAAAAAGAAGATAGTTTGCTATCTTGACGAAAATTGCACTATCGTATCAAACATGTTAAAGAATCCTATAGCAGAGGTTCAAAAGCCTTAAGACACAAAATATGCAAACGATATTTTTTTTTCAAGGATTATCACAGATGCGTGCTTATGTGTTTTTTTTTTTTTTTTTTTTTTTTTTTTTTTTTTTTTTTTTTTTTTTTTCACAAAGAATGATCGTATCAAATCAATGTATGATATCGAGAGATGACTCATTCGAACAGAAATGTTAGAACTCTAGTGGCTTTCCTCAGCAACACAAAGAGATCGTGCAAAGGAAAAGAACATATTTCTTCCCCGTATTGTCAATTAGGAGGCATGTGCCCTCCTAGAGTTCCCCTCCCCCTTAGATTTTGAAAAATACCTTTTTTGGTGTATGATTAGAATGTTTTTTTTTTTTTTGTTGCGTTTTCATTGAATAAATGAAAAAAAAGATCGCCATCCTACATCTTGAAAAAACACATTTGCCCTCCCCTTCCCTCGCTCCCTAATTTTTCATGAAACGGCGTCACTGTTTCTACCATTCAGTGCCTCGAAGCAACGATTTTGGTCCAAATAGGTTCTAAATGCGGTCCGAAAAAAATTTGAGGCAGCGAATTGGTTTGTAAATATTGAAAATTAATTAAATAGCCCCACAGTTTATGATGTCATACGGCCGCAAAGTGGTGAATTTGTTCGTCATCATGTATGTAGTCTACATAATTAATGGTCATTATAAGCGATTATTTTCAAGCTTCATTTGACAGTGATTCGTTTGCGCAATATTCATTTATATACATTATTCTGTTGTTCTGCTCCAACTATTAAAAATGATGTCAGGTTTGTTTGGTTTTTTTTTGGGGGGGGGGGGCAACTGGAGCCAAAAATTCCATTAAGTATCACCAAACACTTGAGGGGATTGATTTTTTTTTTTTTTTTTTTGTCAACATAAGCGCCAGTTCCCGCTCTTGTTCTAGAGTTCTGAAGTTACCCGTTCTCTTTGTTCTGGAGTTCAGGTGTCTTGGAAGGTCGAGAAAAGTAAAAATGTCATTCGAGTCTGAAGCGTTTCTCAAGTATTATGGTGTCCACGAGATTAAGTTTGGTAACGAGTTCTTCAGAGTTGAGAAGGACAAGGTGCTTCCAGGGTGATGTCTCACATGTCTAAGTGTCTCCCATGCTGAAAAGAACTGTGATTCTCCTATTTTGAAGTGAACTCTGCTTCTCGTGCTCGTTGCAGCTGAAATCATAAATCAAAGAAGGATATTCCATGTAATATACCGATTTGTTGCGCAAACTACAACTTGGAATACGCACCCTTCTTACAGTTACACTTACGCTGCTGTGAAAAACTTTCTGAAATGAACATAGTTTCTACGATTACGTCTTTTAATTCGACTGGGGTTATTGGGAAATTTGCAGTGCTGAATGAGATTGTTTCTGAAAGTTATTCAGTACTAAATTTACAAGGGTATCATTTGCTGGAACATTCTTTGAATATAGTTCCATTGCAACTCTATCTAACGAATTTACCGTTCCCGTGAGACCTATTGAAGGCTATCCAATGGGTGGCATTGCCACATTCTTTCTGAAAGGCTTAGGTGCTGATGGGTCTTTTCTTTCATCTAAACTTTATGATTTTTCTTTGGTCAATTACTGCCCATCTAATATTATCTCGGCGATTCCAAGATGGAATAGGTGTTGGGAAATTTAATTCATCAGGTTACTATGCATTATCAATTTCCCTAACTCTAGTTCCTGGGATTTCTGCGCCATCGGTGGACGTCTAGTTTAGCTTCAAAAACAACCCAATAGATGTTTTGAGTAATGTAAATAATTCTTTGGATCATGATAAAAAAAAAATACATCAAATTGTTCTCCCTTGGTAATTAATCGATGTCTTTTCTAATTTAAAGGGGTGTTACTAAACTTGTTGACAATTTTTCTGTCCTTCAGCTTAATTCTCCGTCTTTATTTATCATTTGATCAGTTGAGGCAAAAGTTGATGACGGACTTCCTAACGTTATTGAGCTTAGTGAAACTTGTGGACAATAACAATGAAATGCTGCTGGACTTACCGGATATAGAATGGAGTGACTAAATCACCGGAGATGGCAAGAAGTGATCTTTCCGTGAATATACCTAATGACCTTGGGTACAAAATTGATGTCAAGGAATTATGAAGGGGTCTTTGAATCTCCATTTACTACTACTACTAACAACTCACCGCAGCCCAAACCACCTGAGGCCAACACAGCTACGCATGCTCCTCCTCCATCATCCCAATCTATTCCAAGCCTCCTTTTTTACACCCTCCCACGAAGTTCCTATTTCCTTCAAATCTTTCTTTATGACGTCCTCCCGCCCCAAACGAGGACGACCTGCTTTCCGTTTAGCCCTAGACGGTTGGCCGAAAAGAACAATCTTCGACAATCTGTCATCCTTGATCCACACAACGTGCTCTAGCCACCTCAACCTTTCTTTCATTATAGCCCTAGAGCGGTATTGAACCACAATTTTCGTACAGCCTATTGTTTTAAATACGGTCAGTCAGCCGGGTACCCAGAACAATCCTTAAGCAATTTCTCTGGAAAACATCTAGCAAATTTCCATCCACTTTTCGGAGCGCCCATGCTTCAGAGCCATATTTGACCGCAGTCATCACTGTAATTTCTAATATTCTAATCTTGGTTTGCAGACTTATCTTCCTGTTCTTCAAACTTTTTTTAACTGTGAAAAAATACCCTGAGCCTTGGCTATTCTACTTTTAACATCTTCACTGCTCCCATCATATTTACTAATAATACTACCAAGGTAAGTGAAGCTGCCCACCTGATCAATCTTTTCATTACCCAACGTCACCTTTTCATCTTCACTTATTCCTAGCCTTAGTAACTTAGTCTTCTTAACATTAATTTTCAAACGTATTCTAGCACCCTGAACTCGCCAAAACTCTAACAGTTCAATCATTTTGCTCACACTTTCATCTAAGATGCTTAAATCATCAGCATAATCCAAGTCCAGGAGACTTGTTCCTCCCCATTTGATTCCGTGGTCTCCCATTGCCTTTCCTGTACTCCTTAAGACAAGGTCCATCAAAATAATCCATATAAAGGGGGATAGAACACAACCCTGCTTAACTCCTGATTTAATACAAAACTAGTTGCTAACCTCATTTCCTACCTTAACCGCAGCAGTGTTATTGTCGTACATAGCACTAATCACTTTGATGTATTTGTCTGGTATACCATACAAGGATAAAACCTTTACTAAAGCTCTTCTATCAACAGAATCGAACGCTTGCTCATAATCTATAAAACTGAGGACCAAAGGTGTTTGAAAACTCAGGCACTTCTCAATTATTACTTAAGAGTGAAAATTTGGTCCACACAACCTCTACCTAAAACCGCACTGTTCTTATCTTAAAACTTTGTCTATGGCATCTCTCAGTCTAAAAAGTATCATATTACTAAGTACTTTACTACCTACAGAGACCAGACTAAAGCCTCGATAATTACCACACTCACTTTTATCACCTTACTTATAAAGTGGCTTAATTAAGGTTTCCTAAAATCGTTAGGTACTTCCCCTTTTTCAAAAATCATATTCATAATCTTCAGTAACTTATTTCTAACCTCAGAGCCATTTACCACCAGAGGTGGTAAATACTACCAAGGTATACTACCAAGGTAAGTGAAGCTGCCCACCTGATCAATCTTTTCATTACCCAACGTCACCTTTTCATCTTCACTTATTCCTAGCCTTAGTGACTTAGTCTTCTTAACATTAATTTTCAAACGTATTCTAGCACCCTGAACTCGCAAAACCTCTAACAGTTCAATCATCATTTTGCTCACACTTTCATCTAAGATGCTTAAATCATCAGCATAATCCAAGTCCAGGAGACTTGTTCCTCCCCATTTGATTCCGTGGTCTCCCATTGCCTTTCCTGTACTCCTTAAGACAAGGTCCATCAAAATAATCCATATAAAGGGGGATAGACCACAACCCTGCTTAACTCCTGATTTAATACAAAACCAGTTGCTAACCTCATTTCCTACCTTAACCGCAGCAGTGTTATTGTCGTACATAGCACTAATCACTTTGATGTATTTGTCTGGTATACCATACAAGGATAAAACCTTTACTAAAGCTCTTCTATCAACAGAATCGAACGCTTGCTCATAATCTATAAAACTGAGGACCAAAGGTGTTTGAAAACTCAGGCACTTCTCAATTATTAACTTAAGAGTGAAAATTTGGTCCACACAACCTCTACCTAAAACCGCACTGTTCTTATCTTAAAACTTTGTCTATGGCATCTCTCAGTCTAAAAAGTATCATATTACTAAGTACTTTACTATCTACAGAGACCAGACTAAAGCCTCGATAATTACCACACTCACTTTTATCACCTTACTTATAAAGTGGCTTAATTAAGGTTTTCCTAAAATCGTTAGGTACTTCCCCTTTTTCAAAAATCATATTCATAATCTTCAGTAACTTATTTCTAACCTCAGAGCCATTTACCACCAGAGCCAGAACTCATTTACCACCCTATCAGCACCTGGAGCCTTATTATTTTTTAATCCTTTTAGTACTGTCGCTAATTCTTCCTCACAAAACAAATCTTCCTTCACATCCAAGGTATCACAAACTTTTAATTTTTCTCTATATCTTTTCCTGCAACTCTAACTCGGTTTAGCAAATTCTCAAAATGCTCTGCCCGTCTCTCTTTAATTCTTTCCTTATCGCTAATTGTGGCCCCATTCCTATCTTTAACTGGGCCAAGTCTGGATTGACTACTCCCTCTCAATTTATTAACATGCCAGTTCAATATTTTACTATTACGCCGTCTAGCTGCATCTTCCAGATCCTCCGCAATTTTAGAAGTCCTTTCTCCTTTCTAATTAAAAAGTCCTTTCTCCTTTCTATTAAACATATAGCTTTTTCACTAATATTCTTAGCTGCAGTCCTAGCTGTCTTCCCTAAATTCTATATCACCTAATTTCCATCTCCATTTATTGACATTAAATCTTATGGGAAGGACCTTACTGTAGCTGATGTATACTGAACTCCAGGTGGATCTCTTCGTTCATTTCTTCATATCTTTGATGGAATTTTGGAAACAATTCGAATTCGTTATAGTAAGTTTATCATAATGGGAGATTACAAACTTAACAGAAATGATTTGGCCTTTTGTATAAGAACTCTAAACCCGGATTGGCCAGCCATGACAAAACGAAGAGAGAAAAAGTCTCAAGATGAAGCAAAAAACAGGGCTACGGCCAGTAAAAGAAAAAGACAAGATAAAACGATGTGTGGGTATTTCACCCGCATAAAACAAGGCCTATTTAACGGTAAATGTAGAAGAAACTAAATAATAGAACTAAAGATAAAATCTAAGCTAATCTAAAAAACCTAACATTAAATAAAATCTAGGACTAAAAGCAATAAAAACGAAATAAGAAACAAATCAATATCTCTGTACACAATTAAAAATACTGTGATTAAGCCCCACAGAGTATTTCTGTAAACACTTCCGAGTGACTTCAGTGAAAACGCAGTTGCTTCTGTATTTCAGTCGCAGCTGTGGCCCCTATATGTAGTCCATCTCTTTTCTCTGACCATTCTGCATACCATCTTCGTAATTGTGGTCAGATTCAAACTCTATTCAGTCCACTATTCTCATCAGACTTCGATCGCCTGACTGATTCTCGAGCTGTCTGGAATAAACTGCCCTGAACTAGCTAAAAGATGTTACATGTTTGTTTCCGTCATGAAAAATTGTAAAATAGTTTCGATTTCTGGATTATCTGTTCTTTTATCTGTGCGCTTTATGTCTGGGCCAAGTTGGTGCTTATTATTAACCTTTGATAACGGGGTAATTCTTCTTTATAATTTGTTTCTTAGTATTATTTTTAGATTTTGCAGTGCTGGGGTAACCTCCTTTATCCTTCTCTTCTATATGTTATGATGTTTTTTGGTTTATCTTCTTTATCTTTATTTTTGGTGTACTTGAATTCGTTGTAATTATCGTTAGCCTTCCTTTCGACCTTAGCTCCCTGTTGGCTCTATTGAATTATTTGTGTTTGTTTATATTTGTATGAAATAAAATCTATCCATCTATCTACTGTTTACTGCGCATGACACAGTGCCCCAGCTTGTTGGGTGGTCAGTCAGTAGAGGGTGGCTGCTCATCATTTTTTTTTTCTTTTCCCTCATTCCCAGCTTGGTGCAATATTTGACGATGAATCTACTTATATTGTTTGTTTGCTGTGTCTGAATTAACACCTATTTATCTATACATCAAAACTTAGAATCAAAAGTAATAACTATGAATGAAAATTGAAACCTAAGACGAACGGAAATCAAAAGGAAAAATCAAGTTGAACTTTATACGACAAAATATTACCATGAATAAAAGTGGGACGCACCCCTCCCCCAACTTTTTCCTAGTTTACACTTTGAACGACTATATTTTGAACAGTACGCCTTATAAAAAAATTGTGGTTAAATTTTCAATATTGACTGTTTAATGGAATGGTTTTACAATTAAAGATATATTTATAGTAAAAGGGAGAAGAAGAAGGGCTGTAATTAAAAAAAAAACTGGCTCGGATAGAAATGTCGAGCTTTATGGAGGTAGGATGATTGCCTGCAAGAAAATCGCGCTTTCCGACAATCTAGATGGGGATAAATAATTTGAAGAACCTTTAATATTGGAAAAGGTAATAAAATATTTAAAGGAAGTAAGAATGCCTAGTTTGGTTAATTTGAGCTAATCGATTCTTGAGCAATAAACCATGTATGACCATTCCTTAGATAAGCCCTCAATGATCCTGGGTCGAAAAAAACACGGCATGTCTATTAATTTGAACCTGTGGTTACTTGAGCTGGAGGAAAGTGATTCCAAGTTATTTTGGACCTTCAAATGATATAAATTGAAAATTCTCGTATGACTCTGGTTTCAAAAAGTCATATTAGAAAAATGTGTGCTTGAAGGCTTTTTTTGGCCATCGATTGTATTACCTTGAGGGACATTTTTTTGACCTTTTGACCATATAAACACATCCATCTTGAAATTCCGATTCAATATTATATTAGGATGTGAGGACTCCTGAAAAGAAATGGATGATGCAAGGGTGGCAGTTTGCGCTCCAATCGATTTCGCCTTTTTTTACGCACTTGAAGTCTTTACTTTGCAATTGGATGAGCCCCAATTCATTATGACTATTCGTGCTATATGGAAACAATAATAATTTGAAGAAAGAATAAGAAATTTCTTACTCATTATGCTGACTATAACTGATTAACTGAGTGACTAGTGAGATCAATAAACATTAAAGAAAAGGTTTTGTTAAAGAAACTTTTTGCATTGTAGAAAATTATAATAAAAACTGCTCTAACAGCATTAATGCCCAGGCAGGTATTACTACTCTGTTTTCACACTTTAAATAATCAATGGCAGTAACGTTTCATGAAATACAGCTAGCTGAAGTTTCGTTTTTTTTTTCTTTTTTTTTTTTTTTTTTTTGTCTGAGTAAAACGCCTAAAAAGAAAAAAATCTACAGGATAGGAAAAGAAAAGAAAGGGAAAGATACACTGTTGCCCGTTCTTTAAATATGTTACTGTCACATCAATTGTTAGTAACGTTTCTTATTACCCTCTTGGGCGAATTTTTCTGAGAAAAAAAAATTGTTTTATTAATTAATATTTCAAAATTAGCATTTTTTTTTTGCTTGTTAAAGCTTGTAAATATATCAGAAATAGCAAATTCTTGTAAAGTAAGTATTTTAGCAGTTATTTCTGGGAATTTGGCAACTCTGTTTCCACAAATAAACAAAATGGAAGCAATTATTATTTTGTAACCATTGATTGTTAGTAATAATTACGGCAGCGGCTAGGCCGTACCCAGAGGGGGGGTTAGGGGGGTTTGAACCCCCCCTCCCCCCCGAAATGTTTGTCTGACTCGAAAAAACGCAACAAAAATTGATATAAACAAATTTTGTATGCGTTTTTTGAGTTTTTTTTTGTGTAATCCCTCCCCCCCCCCCCCCCCGAATTTTTTTTTTCAGTAAAACTCCCTCCAAAAAAATCCTGAGCATGGCCTTGGGCGGCGGTACTAGTCGTCATTATTGTAGGCTGCGTTACAAAGGCGACCGATTCAAAAATTAAATCTGTGAATGCTAGCCAAATTAGAATTTGAATTCAAATTACAAGGTTCCTACCAAAAGGTATGAAAGGAAAATTATAACTTTTTGTAAATGCCCATGCTATTCTTCTAAACTATGTACAAAAAATTGAAAATTCCTTTTTTGTTCTTACCAGAATTATTCATTTGATGTTAATGTTCACTTTCAGTTTGGTTGCACTCCTACCCTGCCTCCTGTTGTCTAGATATATTAATAGGATCAATTTGCTGTGGCTTACCACATCTATATGAAACATATTAATGATATGAGAGTTGTACATTAGATTCCTTATTTTATGCTCTCCAAATATCATTCACATCTTTGACAATGCTCATCCCCCCCCCCCCCCCCCCCCTTTAAACAGGTCTACAGCATTCTTGCCCCATGAAACCAATCTGCCTAAGTACCTTTAACAGAACTGTTGAGTAAAATATTATTCAAAAGTATGAATAATAATGAAAGGAAACATGGTAACATGATTAATAGAAACATGATGCATAATATAAAGTTAGGATTTCACTGTTTTTTTTTTTTTTTTTTTTTTCTTTGGTACAGTCATGTTATGTTATAGTAAACCAAAGACTGGCAGGATCAATACAAAATACTAGGGTATATAGGAATGCTATTGTTGATGTTAAAAGTAAACATCACCATCTAGTAGTGTCTAAGGTTAATCTAAAGCTCAAATCTTGGAAGGGTAAACTACCTCCAGGAAATTATGATGCTGGTAGACTCCAGGATGAGAATTTGAGAGAAACTTTCTAGGAACAGTTGCATACTAAACTCAAGAGTTTAAAATTTGACAATGTGGAAGATGGTTGGAATAATTTTAGAAAAATAATTTGTGAAGTTGCTGAAGGTGTATTAGGGAAGAAAGCTAGGATATGTATCTATGAAGCCTTTAAATTGAATGGGCTATTCCCATAATTTGTGATCCTTGTACATGGTGGTACACAGATCCTTTCACCCCTAGAGGCATACTTTTTTCCTTCTGGCCATTGAAATCATAATTATTAAAATTGAAAGTTGGGTTGTTTGCTATGTGGGATGTGAAGTGTTGGTGGTTTGCCCTAAAGGTAGCCTTGGTCCTTAGAAAGGACAGAAGAACTTCTGATTTGCAGCCAAATGACCTGACACTCAAGTCTCCAGAGCAGCCCTCCTGTGTGATGTGGCCAGAAAAAAGAATCTATAGAAGACACATCACTCTTAGACTTGGTCAATACTGTTGCATTGATTATGGTAGTTTTTGTCTGTCCTAAGCAATGCTCCTTTGTTACATCAATAATAAACTTCAACAAAAATTACACTAGTTTTAAAAAGCTTATCTTGCTCCAAACCTCAGTCAATAGTGATCTTTGCTAGCTGCCCAAGTTTTGTTGGTGCCCACTCTAACATTTGTTCTGTATCTGCCCCTGTGTAGGTGCAAAGCTCAATAAAGTTTGTAAAATCCATCAAACAGTTCATGGTTACAAACTGTGGGTAAAGAGCTACACGGCTCAATAGTTACCAAAAATCTAAAAAACGAAATTTTGATACCAATAGATGTATCACAAGAATTGACTTTTTATGCTGATTCCAAATATTTAAGATTCATTAGATTTAGTGTTACTTATGTTACTTATTTTCTGAGCTACAAGCCTCAGAAAATTTGCGTGATTTTCAAAAAAAAGGGAGGGGGTACCCCCTAAATGTCAAGTAATCTTAATGAAAATTACACCACTAGATTCAGTATATCAGATACTGCTACTGTAGAGGTTTTAAGCTCCCATCTGTAAAATGTGATGATTTTTGAATTATCAACTTTGTGGAAGTGATGAAAGACTTGAGAGCCATGGCTAATTAGTGAAGTCAAGACAGATCAGTTCTGTGAGCCTTTTGAAGGCTTTTGGAAAAAAAAAATTTTTCAAAGATTTATGACTGACCATGTCCACAGGACTTGCAGGCATGTCAATCCCCCAGTACCAAAGTTGCTGCATATTTGAATTGATTTGATGGTGTTGGATTTCAGTGAACTGAACTTGCTCAAGTCCCATCTGCTTGCTGATCTGTCAAAAGAAAAGGGGGTCTTTGATTACAAAACTATTACTGCACTTTCATGTAATATGTTCTTGAAGCAAAAGCTTAGACACTGAGTTTTGATGCACAAAAAACTTCAAATTCCTGTGAGATTCCCTTTTTTTCTTTTTTAATTTATAGACTGGTGAAAAACACTATGTGGACCTCAGATAGATTTATTCAGACCTAAGATAGAAATAAGAACTATGATGTTAGAAGAAGGCTCAGAAAAAATGGTTTCAACCATTGTGCTCAAATTTCAGCTGACATAGTTATTAGTGTTAACCCCCCCCCCCCCCAAATTGCTTTTTTGGATTGTTTTTTAAAACGCAGATGTACTTGTATAAGAACAGAGTCTATGGTGATTAAAGTATAGTTCACTGTAAATTTAGTCTTTTTTCTCAGGGATGGAGCATTAAAAAAAAACAAAAAACACACACATGCAAACTAGCAAACATACACACATACTGAAGGATAGGTTTAGTTCTTGGATAGGAATTTTTTATTCCACTGAAGATACAGTTTAACTTTAAGTAATATTAATAAATTCAACCATTCAGAGTAATATTAAATTAATATCTATGTTTTGGAGCAATTGAAGGCTTCTAATAGCTTACAGTTTATTAGTCCAGGAAGGGAATGGTTTGACCATAAACAAATTGCAAGAGAAAAGATTCTTTGATTACCTGACTCAAAAAAATGTGCTCATTCCAAATATGCAAAATTTGCTCATCTATCTGTTTCACAAATATGTTTTTTTTGAGGTTGAGGTTGATTTTGTGGGGGTGAATCTTGTGTTTCATATATGGATGTACAACAACAAAAATTGATGTCTAGAATAGTGTAACAGGTCATGGTGCTTACAAAAACCACCTTTATTTGAATGTAAAATTAAGACTTAGGTTTTTTGAGGTTGAGGTTGATTTTAAGAAAGTGAAATTCGTGCTTCCATATAAAGGCATAGTACAACAAAATTTATGTCTAGAATAAAGTATTAGATCACGGTGATTATGAAAATCACCTTTAGCCTATATGAACATAATGCTAAAAATTAGGTTTTTTTTTTGGTTGAGGTTGATTTTGAGGAGTTGAATTCGTTTTTACATATAAAGGCGCACAGCAAAAAAATTGATGTCTAGAATAGGGTACTAGATCATGGTGATTATGAAAATCACCTTTATTTGAAGGTAATATTAAAACTTCCTCTTATATATACCATTAGTGATAAACCACGCTTAATCTGAAAGAAACCGGTCTTAAAATATATAGAATGGCAACTATGACCCAGTTCAATGTTTTTATCTAACAATTAAAACATTCTCAACTTTTCAGTTATATAATATACAAATGTGATAAAAAATCGAAATATTAATATTCACATATCTTTGTTATCTTCCAGATCATCAGCTCTGAGAAACTCAGTTGTAACACAGTTAGCACAACTTGTTCCCTTGCAAGGTCCACAGACCCAGGTGCATTTCATGCCATTTCTTTTGCAAGTGCATCGCATATTTGAGCAGTCGGTTTTGCAGTTACAGTGAAAACTGCAAGGAGAGAGTGGGGGGCAGCTGGAGTTCACCAAAAATAGTGCAATATAGTCTATTCTGAATTACCCAACCGAACTGGGTAGGGTTGAGATTACATCCCAGGGCTTTCCATGATACAACTTGCAAATAAACTCGAAATAAGTGAAAGCTGCAAGCATCACTGGTGGGAGGGAGAACTTTAGACTCAACATATGAAGCAGATGCTGTAACTTTCTCGATGAATTTGAGATGACGCAACTGATTGAGGGTTGAAATTGAGCCTGGGCACTTATATAAAAGCGTCATTGATTTCTCCCCAGCTGCTGAAATCTTGTGCTTGGTGGATAGTGGGTCCATAAAAACTTTAGCAGATTCATAAAACTCATTGTTTTTTTTATCAGAAGCTGTAGTCCTACTGACTTCCCAATGGCATAGATACCAGAAGTTGAATCGCACCCAAGGAAGACATGGACATGCAGGATTGTGCTACATATACGAGATCCAAGTTTGAGTTTTGTTGCATTTATATCCCAAATTCTATTCTTTGAGATTCCAGCTCGAGGCTCAGAGTAAAAGTAGATCGCTTGGCTACCTGTTTGTGCGTGATAACACAGGAGTATGAGCAGATATGTGTCGTCTCTAACCAGGACAGTAGGCACTAAAGAAGCAGATTGAACTGCAGTTAAAACAATGAGAAGATCAGCGTCACCTTCTGCCTGGTATACCTGACACCCAGCTTTGGTCAGGTACTCACTGGTCATGGCTGTGATTGCCTGCTTATTCTTGAACTTGCTTAGGAACACTTCTTTCTTTGTAGAACAGACCATATTCCTGTTGAAATTGGTCTGCGGGTACGATCGTGACCCTTTTCCGTCTCAAATGGATAAACAGTAAAGGAGTCCATAAGCTCATCAGAGGCACTGAATATTTTTTCCATGTCTGCTGAATCAGTACCATCTTCTGTGCTGTAAAGCTCAGTGAAGAGAAGTGTTTCAGTGCCCAGTCAATCAGTATGTGTCCTCGTATAGCTCTGGAATAAGCTTTCCTAGAAATGGTGCATTGGACAGCATTTTGGCGCATATATTATTTTCAATGTCTCTTGAAGTCCAGAGCCTTCCATAATCTGCCCAACAGCCCCCAAAGTAACTCATGAGTGTGTGGAAACCACCGAGCCGAAGGACAATTTTTGATAGGACTCGCATCAGTCTCGTCAGTAATAATTGTAAGAGCTTTCCAGTAAAGTGGCTGATCAAAGGTCAGAACTGGAGTCACACCGTATCTGGAACACTGTTGGCAAACAAAGCTGAGTGTGGAGTTGATACAAATGGGATACTTGGTCTCATATCTATCATGGGCATGAAGAGAATGGGGGCTTTCTCTGTATAAGAGTCTGACTGCGTGTCAGCATACAGCTTGCTCATAGCTCCTTGCACAGCTAGGCAAGGGTGCAGGAAAAAGTCTGGACATCTTCCACAGCAAGTCGCAATATTTTGAGGGATCCAGAATTGAAACTCGTGGTAGCGGATCGTAAAGAAGGTTAGTTTGTCGTAGTGTCTGTCTGAGATACTTAATGGGAATTCGGTTCGGTTCAATTATCTGCCTAGACACAACAAACTTTCTCCTCTCTAGTACTGTTGAAGACCTCAATAGTGGAGTTACAGAAACAATTGTGCCCATGCCGTGAAAACTGTCGTTACCATAAAGGGTTCGGACGGTGTGGTCGATGTTATCAGCTATGTGCTGCATGCAAAAAGTTCCTTCCAGTCCTTCTATGTTTGTGCTGTTAGAAACCACAGCGTTACGCTCGAAGAGCTTTGTCTCGTAATATGATGAGCTGAAACCCATACCACTGAGCATGTCAATTAGAAAGCGGCTGCTAAACTGATGATGCAACTGGACAGCTAATCCAATCTGAAGAGGTGGTCTGATTGCCTTTGGCCGACAGGCCTGTAGCATGCACTGACCTACTGCTTCAACCTTCCTCTAAGTTTTGTCTCCTACGAACAGTGTTGAGAAAAAGCCGCAAAGATGAGGGTAGGCATTCGAGATTGTCTGTTATCTCTTCGAGGTTTTCAGAATTAGGATACACATCCATTTGTTGTTTAATAGCTTTGGCATCACTTTTGATTATAGCTGCAGCAGCTCGGACGATAGCTTTCTTTTCCAGTTCCAAATCGACATTTTTTGGCTTTAAGTAATACTCGTTGAGAATGGCATGAGCTGTGGCTCTTAGAGTAATGACGTCCTGTCTGCCTTTTATTTCTGCAAAAAATACGACGCTTTCACCAAATCTCTCTCGCATCTTCTTTTTCATGTATTGTTTACCATATCCAGAATCCTCAGAATCGCCCATGAGCTCGTTCATCATGCTAACAAGATCATTTAGTGTTAGTTGTTCATCATCGTTAGCCCGGAAAAACTTGACAACTTTCTCGAACGCCTGGTTCTGATTCAAGTTCTGTGGTCGACCAGATTTTCGTTTTCCGGACTTTGAAGGAATGCCGCTGTATTTGTTGGGGATGTTACGTTCTGTTAGAAAGTTTGAGTGGCAGGACTTGTGGTACACTACATCAGCAGCGTGTAAATCCGCTGTGGCAGCAAGTATTCTAGTCATCACTGCTCCTGACCAGTCATCATTTCTCTTTCCACAAACCACTCTAGTGTATTTTCAAAGTCTCTCGTTCTAACCTTGAAACTGTCTTCCTTCTTCTTCGTTCTGTCAAAGATAACTGGCGTAGAGCAAATGACAATCAAACTTGAAGTTGAAGTTTCCAGATAAACGGGAAGATATTTAAGAGAAAGTTTTAATTTTACGTTCAAATAAAGGTGATTTTCATAATCACCGTGATTTAGTACCCTATTCTAGACTACAATTTTGTTGCTGTGCACCTTTATATGTAAAAACGAATTCACCTCCTCAAAAACATCAAAAAACTAATTTTTAGAACGTTCACCTCCTGATTTTCAAATCATACCTCAACATCAAAAAACCTAATTTTTAGTTTACGTTCATATAGGCTAAAGGTGATTTTCATAATCACCGTGATGGTGCCCTGTAATACCTATTCTAGACATAAATGTGATGTTATTGTACAACACGTGGATTAATACCCAAGACTTACCCTAAAAAAAACTAAGTTTTAATTTTATGTTCAAATAAAAGTGATTTTCGTAAGCACCGTGCCCTGTTACACTATTCTGGACATCAATTTTGTTGTTGTACGCCTTTATATTGAAACACGGGATTCACCCCCACAAAGTCGACCTCAACCTCAAAAAAAACATATTTGCGAAACAGATAGATGAGCAAACTTTGCAAATTTGGAATCAGCACATTTTTTTGAGTCGGGTAGTCAAAGAAACTTTCCTCATGCAATTTGTTTACGGTTAGGCCCTTTTTTTCACACACATCCTGGACTATATCTGTATATGATCGAGTTGATTAGTTGTTTTTTTTTATACGTTTCTCTTAATTTAGTTTTGCACTGTATTGAATTTAGCGAAGCTTATTTTTTTTTTTTTATTATTATTATTTAAACGAGAGCAGTCTCTAATTCTTGATATTTGAATTGTACTTAAAAATAATTGCAAAATCACAATTTCCTGGATTTTGAGAATACTTTCGTTTTCTATCTTCATAAAAAAAAACCTTGCCCTCTCCCTTCCCTATTCGTGAATTGACGTGCCTAGACAGAACTGCGAAGGTCTGATTTGATTCAACTTAGCCTCATTAGAGCCTAATTTCATAGATCGCTAAAGATTATTTTGTATTTCAGGGTGAAACAGAACATCATTGACTAAGTAGATATAGGTGTGTCTCTTGTGTATTACTCTCTTGCCTGACCATTTTGTATCAGAGAGATGGCCTTATAAAATTTGAGGGACGCATTTGATCAGAAATCGGAAATTACAATACTGTTTAAAGGGTCAAGAGAGATTGGAAAGCAACATCGTTTTTCACCCTTGGACACTCCCGTAATCACCCTTGGCATCGAATCAAAGTTTTTTAAGGTAACCTTTTTTTTTCGGAATTATTATAAGATCGAAAAAGTGCTTTTAGGATTGACAGGATCTATGCAGCTCCAAGGGCAAGGGCCACATACTATGCAAGGGGCTTATTCTTCATAGATACATTTTTACCGAAAAGTTGGGCATTATGACGGTTGTTGAAAATCGAATGACGTAGAGAATTGTTGTCTGTAGGATTAGAAGTGAAATTGGCCTTCGACCCGTTTATAATCCTGGCTCCCATCCACCACTGATGATTTAGCTGAAAGGGAGGCATTTTGCATCTAATTTAAACTTGAACTGGCAAAATGGTTTAATTTTAGTGCAAAACGACCTAGCTGTAGACTAGGATGGTGTAAAAATGAGCCAACTCCTGGCTCAATTTTAAAAACGAGCTAAGTTTTTGACTCTGTATAAAAGTGTGCCAAGTTCTGACTCGGCAAAAAATTAATTAAAGGATATGATGAGAAATTTTGGTGACGCGATGAAAAAACGAGTTAGTTCGTGACCGCAGAAACGAGGCAAGTCCAAACTGCTGAATGGTTTGATGCAAAAACAACCTTAGTCAGGATTCAGTGAATAAACGAGCTAATCCCTTGTTCGGTGTACTGAGCCCTCACTCGGTGCGAAAACGAGCTGAATCCTGAATGGGCTCAAAAATGAGTTTAGTCCTGATGTAGTGCAAATATGAGCTAAACTATGGACTTCTGAAAAACTTGCCTTATATCACTAAGTCTTTCCACTGCCAATTTGTCATCAGAAAAGTAGGCAGGTAGCACCTTGTTTAAACCATAAACAAGGTTTAAACCTTGTTTTTAAACAAGATTTAAAAAAACCTTGTTTTTAAACAAGATTTAAAGAAACCTTGTTTTTAAACAAGATTTAAAAAAACCTTGTTTTTAAAACCTTGTTTTTAAACGATAATCGATAAGATTATCGATCTATCAAACAGTTCGTGGTAACGAACTGTAAGTAAGGAGCGACCCGGCTCAATGGTAACCGAAACTCTAGAAAACGGGTTTTTGATACCAATAGATATATCAAAAGAATCAGATTTCAATGCTGATTTCAAATATATAACTTTCATCAAGTTTAGTGCTACCCATCAAAAGTTACGTGCCTGAGAAAATTTGGCTGATTTTCGAAAAAAGGGGGAAAGACCCCCTAAAACTTATAGAACCTTAATGAAAATCACACCATCATATTCAGCGTATCAGAGAACCCTACTGTAGAGGTTTCAAGCTCCTATCTACAAAAATGTGGAATTTTCCATTTTTTGCCAGAAGAAAGATCACGGATGCGTGTTTAATTTGTTTGTTTGTTTGTTTGTTTGTTTGTTTTTTTTTTTTTTTTTTTTTTTTTTTCCCCAGGGGTGATCGTATCGACCCAGTGGTCCTAGAATATCGTGGGAGGGCTCATTGGAACGGAAATTAAAAGTTCTAGTGCCCTTTTTAAGTGACCAAAAAAAATGGAGGGCAACTAGGCCCCTTCCCACGCTCATTTTTTTTCCCAAAGTCTCCCGATCAAAATTTTGAGATAGCCATTTTGTTCAGCATGGTCGAAAATATGATAAAAATGTCTTTTAGGATGACTTGATCCCCCAAAGTCCCCAGGGGGAGGGCTGAAAGTTATGAACTTTACTCAATGTTAACATATAGTATTGGTTATTGGGAAGTATACAGACTTTTTCAGAGGAGATTTTTTCTGGTAGGTGGGGGAAGGAGAGGGTCGGGGGCTATATGGAAGGATCTTTCCATGAAGGAAGTTTTCATGGGGGAAGGGAAATTGCCATGAAGGGGGCGCCGGACTTGCCAGCATTATTTATTGGTTATTGGGAAGTATACAACCATTTTCAGGAAGGATTTTTTCTGGAGCGGGGGGGGGGGGGGCTAGAGGAGGGGGTTACTCTGGAGAATATTTTCCGTGGAGGATGTTTCTTTGGGGTAAGGGACATTTCTATGAAGGGGGCGCCGGATTTCCAAGCATTATTTAAGAAACGATCAGAAATTAAAAAAAAAAAAACAAGTTTTTTTCAACTGAAATGTAAGAAGGAATATTAGAACTTAAAACGAACAGAAATTATAACGTATGAGAGGGGGTTCTCCCCCAAGTCAATACCTCGCTCTTTACGCTACAGTTTTTTTTAGTGCTTTCAAAAGAGCTATCTATTCTAATTAAACGGCCTTTGTGATTCAGGGGTTTGTGAATCAAATTTTTTTTTTAACTTTTAACGTAAAGAGCGTGGTATTGACTAAGGGGAGAACCCCTTCATATAAGTAATAACATATACGTAATAAAAAAAAAACAATAAAAAAAACAAGCGATACGGCTCAATAGTAATCGAAACTTTTAAAAACGAAATTTTGATGTCAATAAATGTATCAAAAGAATGTGTTTATAATGCTGATCCTAAATATATAAATTTATTAAGTTTAGTATTACTCATCAAAGGCTACGAGCCTGAGAAAATTTACTCGATTTTTTAAAGAGGGGGGAAACATCCCCTACAAGTTAAAGATTTTAATGAAAATCACACCGTCAGATTCAGCGTATCAGAAAAACCCTATTACATAGGTTTCAAGCTCATATCTGCAAAAAAAATCTGCAACTTTGTATTTTTTGCCAGAAGAAAAATATACGAATATAGAAGTTAGTTACGTAAGTTAATTTGTAAAGACATCCATTTAGCAAAAGAAAATTAAAATTTTTATGCAAATAAAAGCTGCATTAACTAAAAAAACGATCAGAAATTGAATAAAAAAAAAAAACAGTTTTTTAAACTGAAAGTAAGGAGCGACATTAAAACTTAAAACGAACAGAAATTATTCTGTATATGAAAGGGGCTGTCCCCTCCTCAACGCCTCGCTCTTTACGCTAAAGTTTGACTCTGTCTCACAACTTTATTTTTAAAACAATAAAAAACTTTAGCGTAAAGAGCGAGGCGTTGAGGAGGGGACAGCCCCTTTCATATACAGAATAATTTCTGTTCGTTTTAAGTTTTAATGTCGCTCCTTACTTTCAGTTTAAAAAACTTGTTTTTTTTTATTTAATCAGATTATAGAACAAAAGTGGTCTATAAGGTGCTCCAGCGTCCCCCCTCTCCCAATGCCATCTAGCTGTTTAATAGAAAATTTGGTATGTTGCACTCCTTTTAAGGTGGGGATAATTTTTCAAAAACCTGTCTCCACAATTTTTAGCACAAAAAAGAGGCATATGACACCTTATTTGAACCAAATCGTAAACATATTTCAGTCTGCCGAATTGTAGGAGCAAAGTAGGCCTATGGCCCCTTCAACCCCTCTGTCAGTGCCAACGTTAATACATAAAGGTATTCGGTTTTTTCTTCAATCAGCCTTGGACGTCCGAGCCCCGCCTACCTTTCATACAAAAACACCCAGATCTGTTTGAAATTTGGTGAGTATATAACTACAGTCATGGATACTTCTACAAAGAAATTTTAGAAATTTAGGAACGTTTCCTTGGCTTTTGGAAATTTTAAGCGAATCTCAGGTGCTTTGATTTTTGAGTCACTTCCTTGGAAAGCCACCACAGAATGGATGGATGATAGACTATCTATCAACAAGTGTAATGACATCATTGTTATGCAATTCTGAAAAAAAAGGCTTATGCCAGCTTTGGCTTTCCTTCAGACTATATCTCTTGTTTTTTTTTTTTATTAATTAGCCATGGCTCTCAACTTTTTCATTACAGTCCGCCAAGTTGATTTTAATTCACTAGAGGCTTTAGCTAGGGAATTTGAAAATATAGTAAGTATATATGCTATGAACTCTACAAAGAAATTGTTTGCAATTTCAACCCTTTTATCAGGTATGAACGATGATACTGTTTTATGCTTCCAAGTTTTTCCACTTAAGAAGTGGCACAAAAAGTGTTGTTTTTACTCCTGTATAGCACTTATGGATGGTAGAATTGATTAAAAACTCGTAGATATGAGTAATAGCTTTAAAACGAGCCATTAAACACCTCTCTAAAAAGTTCTCGTAGCCCACCGGCTGCAGATTTTGCACCTTTGACATGCCACCAAAAGTGCCATTTGGCACTTGCAGATGGTGGAATTTATAGGAAGAACGTAGACATGAGCGATTTTAGCTATTAAATATCGGTCTACGATGTTCTGGTAGCCCGATAGCCCCAACCCTTGAGAAATGGCACAAAAGTGCGCCAATTTTAGTGCCATGTGGCACTTGCAGATAGCGGAATTTATTAAAAGCACGTAGATATGATGAATAGCTTTTAAATGAGCCATAAGTATCTCTCTATGACGTTATGGCAACCCACTAGGCCTGGAAAAAAAAAAAAAAAAAAAAAAAAAAAAAAAAAAAAAAAAAAAAAAAAAAAAAAAAAAAAAAAAAAAAAAAAAAAAAAAAAAAAAAAAAAAAAAAAAAAAAAAAAAACGGAAGACAGATCAGTGCTACCCATGCAAAAGTGATTTTCCTTGTTGTTAAAGAAGGGTAACTTTAATTTCTCTTTTCAAGGTTTTCGATCATGCTGATTCCAATGGTACACTTTTATTTTGATCTGACGCCATTTTCAAGGGGTTTCAGCCTTTTTTTCGAAATCACTATAAATTTCTTTTTGCAATAAACTTTTACTTTTAAGACGAACCAAAATAATGGTTACCATTCCTCAATCAGTGTCAGATGGCATTTTTTTTCACAGTTTTTTCCTAAGCGTGTTTTTTGACTTTTGGTTCTGACCGTGTTAAGGAGTTCATAGTAAATTCTCCCAAAGGACTAATGAAACTTACTAAGGGAGCTGGGAGGGGGTTTATAGGGGAAGAGTCCCTTGTAAATCTCCAGTTAAGGGTTTTGGACCATAATTATTACAATGGTACCGTTTTATACTTCGAAGCTTTTCCACTTAAGAAGTGGCACAAAAGGTGCCGTTTTTTGTGCTATTTGGCTCTTACGGACGGCAAAACTGATTAAAAGCACGTTTACATGAGCAATAGCTTTCAAATCAGCCATTAAACATCTCTCTAAGGGGTTCTGGCAGCCCACTAGCCCCTAGCTTTTCCACTTGAGACATGGCATCAATAGTGCCATTTGGCACTTGCAGGTGGTGGAATTTATAAAGAAAACGCAGATATGAGAAGTAACTTTTATGTGAGCTATTAAACATTTTTCTATGATTTTTTTATAGCCCGCTAGCCCCACTCCCTGAGAAATGGCCCAAAAGTGCCATTTTTAGTGCCATATGGCACCTTCAGATGATGGAATTTATAAAAAGCACTTAGATATGAAAAATAGCTTTTAAATGAGCATTTAAACATCTCTGTATGATTTTCTGGTATACCGCTAGCCCTGGAGAAAATAAAAACGGAAAAAAAAACGGGAGACAGATCAGTTTCTACCCATGCAAAAAAGTGATTTTTCTTGTTGTTGAGGGTGGGGGACTGTAATTTCCCTGTACATGGTTTTCGACTATGCTGATTCCAATGGTACACTTTTCATTTTGATCTGGCGCCATTTCCTAGGGGTTTCAGGCTTTTTTTCGAAATTACCATAAATTTCTTTTCGCAATAAACTTTTATTTTTAATACAAACGGAAATAATAGTTACCATTCCTCTATCAGTGTCAGATGGCAATTTTTTTTATTAGGCAGTTTTTTCTAAACACGTTTTTTAACTTTTGTTTACTATGGGCTGTTGTTCGCTCTTTACTAGGTTGCAGCTACCGCTGCAACAATGATTTTCTAAAAAATCATCACACAAGTTTTCAAATCGATTAGTTCTTCTAAGATATTGTTTGGATGAAGACTCATGAAACCGACGGCACAAATCACTTTTCATACCTATCACGCCAAGTCATGATACCCATCCGTCCTTCTAGCAGTTCATCACCCATAAATCCATTAAAGGCTTGCGCACTGGGGAAAGCGACTACGATATTAATCGATATAATAAGATAGCCGCAGTTCCATTTTTAAGCTTAAGTCACTTACCGTGTTTTTTTTTCACATTTCCAAGGGAAAATTAGTAACCTTAGTTGGAACAATATCACTGTTGATTCATAATATCAATTCTTGTGAGACCAATTTTTTTTTTTTAGAAAAGAAACGCAATGGGAAAGATGCTATAGTTTGTTGAAAGTGTTGCATTTCTCTGCTAATACCCAGGGTGAAGATACGCACATAATGACCTGATTTATGATAGAGGGTGTAGAAGGGATGAGTTTGCAAAGAAGTTTTATCTAAAACATTAGAATTAAAACTGTTCTATCAGTTTAGCTCAACTTGGATATAAAGAAGATCTAAAACCCCTAGGTTCATTAAAAGTACTTTTTAAATATGTAAGGATGGTTGATATTTAGGAAATTCCGAAAAGCTAAAGAAACAGCATGTAAGTTTTAAACTGTTTGTCGCAATATTTTCAAAGATATTTTCCTTTCAACTTGATTCAATAAATACTGTTATCTTCAATCGAATTTAATTGACATAGAAAGTCTAATATACTAAGATGCTAAAGATACTAAAATGTCTATGACAAGCTGAGACTGATAAGGAGTTTCTTTGAAGACAGCATTACTCAAGTGTAGAAACTTCCATTTTCACGAAGAATAGAACCTAAACTTCAGATTAGATAACCCCTTAGTGTGCGAAAACAGCTCTAATAGAAATGAAAGAATGAAAATGGTAATAAAAAGCTGAGAAAATAGGTTTATTTTAAAGTGGTGGCCATTCTAGTCGCTCAAATAACAGGATCACGTTTTCAGTCCGTCAAACAAGTATTTAAGAAATTTAAGTCCCAGAATGTAGAGATTAATGATGAGAGTCAGCTTTACCTCTTATTCTAAAAATTTCCAAAAAAGCTTTCCAAAGACAATTGAAGTCACATTAGAACTGAAGACGAGCTGAAATGAAGTCACATAATTGTTAAAAATTATAAGAATATACTATAAATTAATGGATGAAACCTGAAACGACCAGAAATCAAAATAAGTAAGTACATCAAATGTAAAGAAAACGAATGCTGCTGCTGCTATAGAAGAATAAATAATTTTCAAATCCGACAGAAATTAAATAATCAAGCCAACCTTAAAACGAACAGAAATTATCACGAACAGGAATCTAAACCTTCTAAAGGCCAGGTTGTCATTTGTGCTTTACTAAGAATGATTTATATTTCGAACAGTATATGGAAGTTTGTAATTTTTGCCAGAAGAAAGATCAAGTATGTGTGTTTATTTGTTTGTTTGTTTCTTTTGTTTTGTTTTTTTTCCCAGGGGTGACCGTATCGACCCAGTGGTCCTAGAATATCAGGAGAGGGCTCATTCGAACGAGAATTAAAGTTCTAGTACCCTTTTTAAGTGACCAAAAAAAGTTGGAGGGCAACTAGGCCCCCTCGCCCGCCCCTTTTTTCCCAAATGGGTTCTATCAAAATTTTGAGATTGCCATTTTGTTCATCATAGTTGAAAGGCCCGATAACTCTGCATTTGGGTATAACATGACCCCCCACTACCCCAGAGGAAAGGTATTTAAGTTATAAAATTTGCCCATTGAGAAGTGGGGGTCAATCTATTCTACGACGCCCATACGGACTACTCCTTTCTTCTATAGGTTCAAGAAGAATGTTTAACGGCGGTTTCCTCTTTTGGCGACCAGGTGTGTCGCAATTTTAGGCGAAATTCCCGCCCAGGCAAGATTCGGCACGATCAGGTGTCACAATTTTAGATAGAGTTCCCCCCCTGGCAAGTTTTCAGAGATAAATACTCGGAATGTGGTCCATATAATACACAAGTTTCAATGCAAAGCTCCTAGCCCCTTGCACCTGTTTCTAGGTGAGATCCTCGCCCAGGCAATATTTGGCATGTCCAGGCAAGATTAGGCCTGTCCAGGCAAGATTAGGCATGTCCAGGTAAGATTTGGCATGTCTAGGCAAGGTTTCAAGGACACATCTTGTTACTAGACAAAATCACGTCTAGACACACCCCCAGGTGGTTGAAAAGTTGATTGGGGATCAGTCTCTTTCTGGGAGTGGGACAATCAGCATGGATGCTTATACATTATTGAATATTAAAAGTGTTGATGAAACGGGACCTAGAGTGCCTAAGGTGGCGGTAGAAATTACAAGGGGTTCTCGACTACCCTTAGAATGGGACACGATGTATAATTGATATGTTATAACATTAAGCAAATTCAAGTCGGAAGAACAATTGTGCTTCGCGGCTAAGGTGAATATAGCGCATATAAGATAAGATAAGATTTATTGCTGAAAAATGGCTATCACAAGCCAAAAGGGCCGAATTCGCACTTTAGCGTGAAATACAGCGAAAAAAGAACAACAAAAACAAGCAATCAAACAACAACAGAAAATTATAAAAGGGTCAATGTCAAATACGTAAAAACGTTAAAAACAAAAATAAAGTACAAAGTAAACTCATAAAATTAGAAGGTCAATGTCAAGTCAGCAAAAATGCCCCCCCCCCAGAAAAAAACTCGTAAAATTAACAAAGGGATAAAGTAGAATTAAAACAAAAACATAAGTTAGTCGGTGACTAACAAACATAAATATAAAACCTCCAAATTTGCAAAATGGGCATTAAAATTAATAACTATGAGGTAAAGAGTGAGTGAGGGGGGGGGGGAGGCAGCGGAGATTCAGTGGTTGAAAATGTCAACTATGTAAGGGATAAAAGTTCTTCTATATCTTTCAGTGCAAACTCTTATTGGGGCGAGAAGGGGGGTTTTTGTTGACACAGAACGCGGGAGGCGGGGTCGAAGGGGTGAATATTGACCGGGGAAAAGGGGAGTTGTTCGAAGGTTATGAAGGGCATTGTTAGCAAAACGCAAGGTAATTTTTGCTCTCCTTTCCTTAAGGGTGACAAGGTTAGCTCTCCTAAGAAGGGAAATATAAGGCACTTTACCCTCATTGAAGATAATTCTTAGGCACCTTTTTTGTACTGCTTCTATTCTCTCCGACAATTCAATGGAAATGCCAGGATGGCAAATAGGACAGGCGTACTCAAGGGTTGGGCGTACAAATGACAGGAAATCCTTAAACAGTGCGATTTAGGGCATTTAAATTTTCTAAGGAGTTTAAGGAGGGAAAATGCGGCATTTGCACATTTTAAGATGTCATTAATATGACAATCCCATTTTAAGTTGCTTGAGATGGTAACGCCCAGTAATTTCATAGTGGTAACGGACATTTCAGGGGAAATTGAACAGGAGAGAGAAGGAGGAGTTTTAAGGAAATTAATAGTAAGAACAGTTGACTTTAAAGGGTTGACTTTCATATCATCAGTAAGAGCTTCGGCTGATATCGATTCCAAGATGTACATTGGGTTGCTTGTGGAATTTTTGGAACATGTCTCTAAGACAGTTAGATCATCAACGAATTTCCATCTATCCGGGAAATAAACACCAAGGTTGTTTATTATCGTAAGAAATAAAATTGGACCTAAGAGGGTTCCTTGGGGCACACCATTATAAATTAGGAGGGGATCAGAATATACATTCAGGTATTTCACGACTTGCGTTCTGTTAGAGAGGAAAGACGCAATTATTCTAAGTAAATAAGGGTCAACTTGAAAGTCATTATATAGCTTTTCTAATAGTATATTGTGATTGATTAAATCAAAAGCTTTTTGCAAGTCAACAGCGATAACATTGAGCCAGGTGTTGGGTTTTTCGAGTGTGTTGCATATTGTGTCCATAAGGTGAACAAGATAGTGGGTAGTAGATGTAGAGCGTAGGTTTCCGAATTGTCTTTGGTCAACATTTGGGATTATTTTTACTTTCAACCACTCAGCTTAAAAGCTTTCATATAACTTCGAAAAAACTGGAGTAAGAGTAATGGGACGGACACCATCAAAATCTTGATTATTACCTTTCTTTTTTACGGGAGTAATAAAACCTAATTTTCAACAATTTGGAAATTTACTAGTAGAGGTAATTTCATTAAAAATTAAGGACATAGGCTCTGAGAGATTGTCGGCAAAGGCTTTAATTAGTACAATCGGAATGTCTAATGGATATGTACTACACTTTTTAATGTTCTTAATTTTTGCCTCCACATCCGAGGGCCGAAATAACGGGAAAATTGAGAGAGCACAAATCATAAGGAGTGTCAAAAGAAAGGGGAGGGAGGTTCTGAACTATGGAAGAAAGAAACCTGTTCAGATCATTGGCTGTAACTGAAGGGTCTTCTTGGAAATTGAAATCTATGTTATTATGTTTTCCCACAAATTTTCTTTATTCTATTATACCATTGTTTTGGCTTTGTAGAAAATAAATCCTGGACTTTGCATTTGTAATATGAAGAAGCAGATTTACGTATTTCTTTTTTTATATGTTTACGCAGTGAGTTCGCTTCGGATGTTTTACCACTCTTTAGTAGATTCCATTTAATTCTAATTAGTTTTTTCAATTGGCTAGTAATGTATGTTTTGTCATTAGAACATGTTTTTACTTTTTTTCAGAGGGAAGTAATTTATGTATTTTGTTTTAATCAGATTTTGGAATTCGGAGACTTTAAAATTAATGTCATTTTTTCCTTTGAGGGCCAGCCAGTTTTCATTGGTAATCCCAGATCCAAATGTGTAAAGGCCATCATTGGAAATTGGGCGATAAGAGATCTCAGTAACAGAAAAAGTATGATTAAAGCTATTGAGAGGCTTCGTTAATAAACAAAATTGGTAACTTCCTCCTAATGGGGACAAGGGGACAGGAGGGGCATAGAAAGCCTGCATATTGGTGCAAATCAAATCAAAGTTGAGTTTCCTTTTGTTGTTGGTATTTTTACTATTTGTTTTAAGTTTAGGGAATTAAAAAGGGGATTTAACTTTAGATCATTAGCATCACCTACTAAGAAAATACCGGCGTTCGGGAATTTGCATAGGACAAAGTCGGCACTACTATATGCAGTTGTTGGTAGAATCGCTGTCTTTGTGCAGCGATTTGATTTGGGGAATAATAGAAGCAGCAAAACACAATCAAATTTAAGGGGTGTGGTAAAACTTTGGGTCTTACACTTACCCAAATGATTTCATCGTAATCTGAAAGGTTGGGAGTATGAATTAATTTAGGAAAGAGATAATTATTTACAAATAATAGTATTCCACCTCCCTTTTTACCTAGTGGGTGATCATGGGGACGAAGTTTTATGAATTGGGAGTAGTTATTAATTTTCGATAAATCAGGGTTCTGTGCTTGGACCTCAGTTACGGCAATTACATCAATTTTGTGTACTTGACAGAGGGCCTCTAGCTCGATCAATTTGTCGAAATTCAGGCTTTCGGCGTTCGTAACAAGTAATTTTGGGAAAGTAAAACGGTTACTAAAGAGGGCAATTTTTGTTTGTTAATTGTGGGAGGCAGTGGGGGGTGAGAGGAACGTGGATCTGGGAGAGGAGAGGCATCTTTTTCGGGATGAAGGCTGGGATTCGTTTGAGAAGCAGGATTAAAAGGCGGGGCTGGACCGGGCTTGAGAGAAAAGGAGGACAGCGGACAAATTATGGGATATTAATAAGTAGGGATTTGGGGGGGCATAAGATAGAACTAAAACACTGGTTTACACTAGAGTCACGTAATTCGATGCTTCCATAACCCGAATGGATGGAAGTAGGGTCTTCTTTGTGGTGATAGAATACGGTGGGGGTCTTAAATTCCCCGGAATGAGCTGGTGGTGGTGCTTCAATGGACGCTGGTGTGTTACATGACAGGCTCGGTGACTCTCGTTTTTTGACAGTTTTCTTGGCACTGTTGGAGGGGGGAGAATTTGTTTTCGTTGAGCTGAACTGCTTGTAGTATCTCACTGACCTTTGATGTAACTCACTGACCTCACTAACCGCTGACTGCTGACCGCTGGCGAAATATATTGAAGAGAACAATTTATAGAAAACAGTCTGTATTTAACAGTGAGAGTGTTAAAAATGGATAGATTTGAAAAACAGAAAATCATGCGTAGTCTAGTAAATTGGAAAAGTGGTTAGTTTTAGATAATGACTTTCTGGAATTATCTCTTCAAAGAAAACTTCTGGAGAAATGCTTAACGATATAATGGGAACCGATTCCCCTTCTTTGGAATATTGTATGAAACTTGTTCGTCGTGGCCCCCAAGCTTTATTTATAGATATATTGATTGAGATAAAGCAAAATGGTATTGTGGTTTTTCTCTTAACCACTACATAGACGGCCATTTTGTAACGCTCCTAGGAGATGTTGTTTGAGAGTCAGTTTGTTTTTGGAAGTGAGAGTGTCACATCAAAAAAAATGTTTTACACATGCCCATTATGCTTGTATACTTTGGGCAGCTGGTCATCCTGTGAGAATTGTACTTTTGCTGATGAGTATAATGAAAAGTGTAAATTATGCAATCCATGTAAATTGCATAGAGGATATTCAGTGCAAATTAAAGACTGTAATTCTTGTATTGAAGAGATTTGTGACTCTCCTAATAGAGGATTCTCATGCTCCAATTGTCACTATAAGAAATGTGACCAATGGGAAAAATACTTATCCTGGCCTGATTGCGAAAAACCCTAAACGTGAGTTCAGTTTATTTTTAAGAGACTGGTATCGTCGTAGCTTTAAATTATTTTGGGAAGAAGAACCAGGTCTACGCTTCAATTGCTGGAATAAATAAACGATTCTGGTTTTTACGACATGGCTGTGAAGATACTGGCTACTTTGATTATAAACCTACAGACTTTCATTTGGCTGTTACAGAAAGTGATTCTTTATATGAAAATTTTTTATGTGACATTGCTTCAAATAAGCAAATTGAAATACGTGAATTTTATCATATGAATCAGAGCAGTATTATAGACTTTACAAAGAGATTTACTAAAAATGAAGTTACCCTATATTGTAGAAAATGCGACCCTGGCTTTGCACGTCAAGACGAATACAAGTTGAATCCTGACGAGCTACCACCACTTATCGTTTCGGATGATTACCTATACGTAGAAGAATAAATCTAAAGGACACAGTGTTTTTTTTTACAAAATTTTATTAATAAACAAATTTACATACATTTTTAAAGCATTTCATTTTTAGGGCACTGAAATTTATATTATAGAGGTAAGAAAGAATATTTTTAACTAGAAGGTCGTTCAAAAGAGGATTGTCGCCATAAATCTTGATAAATTCCATGTAAGTATGTCCACGACTTCGAAAAATAAAATATAATAGGGCGTGAAAACCACAGCTTTTCGTCGATAGATCTTGTGCTCGCTTCCGATTTTGAATAATAGATTTTCCGCTCTGCTCAAGAAAATTTTTAATATTAGGTGTGTAGAATGTATACGACAAGCCAAGCGGATCGAAAAATTCTATATTGCTTCTTGTTTGAAAGATGCATAACCAATGCCTCGTCTTTACACTGGATGGACTGCTATTAACAATGATTAGGGTATTGTCAACATGTTGAATATGCT
Source organism: Artemia sinica (assembly GCA_027921565.1). Taxonomy (NCBI): domain Eukaryota; kingdom Metazoa; phylum Arthropoda; class Branchiopoda; order Anostraca; family Artemiidae; genus Artemia; species Artemia sinica. The sequence goes on from CM051258.1 coordinate 45,102,330, forward strand.
CCAGGAAATCTGAAGGTATGCAATAGGATTTAAATTTGGACATGTAGGGGTTCATGTTAAATACATCGATTATTTGTTCCGTGTTCATGGTGCCAAGTCTAATAAAACACTGCCGTCAGGAGTAATTTCCCAATAGTTTTCAAATTGATTTAGCGAGATTAATGCGATGCTTTCCTCCAATGGTTTGGCATAGGTACACTCTATCCGTACATTTCCCGTCCAGAAAATACTCATATCTTGACTGCGAGACAAATCTAATACAATAATGCCATGCGTTTTCGGAAACATTTCTTCATTTATACCATTTTCGAATAATTGAGAATGTCGATCTAGGGATTGCATTGTCAATTCATATAGAGGGTCCTGTAGGATTTATCAAAGGATAAATTGTAGATTGGGATTCCATTTACTTTACATACAAGCGATGGAAGCCCAAATAATTCAAATTTATGCGGGGAATCTGTCCATGATCCAACAGCGATAGTACTTTTTTCAAAAGCCAATGCCAATTTTGAAAGAATTTTGCCATTGATAAATGATGAATCGGTATTGGTACGCGTACCTGTAGAAATATGACGCTGATTCGTGATTGTATGAGGCACGAACAATTTGATATTATTTCCAGAGGCTCTTAATTTTTCAATTGCCAAAGCCACAGAACTCATAACTTGTTGTTTTCGTACATGAACTATTGCCGACGTGAGAGAGATTGTTACATCGGGTGCAGCGTCCAGCTCTTTTCGTATAATATAATTGGACGGTGCAAGTTGTAGTTTTATATCAATCTTTACATTAGGAGGCAACCATTGAGGTTTATTAAATATCTCATGATTTAGTTTCCCAACTAAATGTAAATCTTTAGCTGTTGCCTCTCTAAGAATATTGGTAGTATCAGTATTTGTTTTATATTCATATCCATTAGTCATAACTCTCAACTGCTTATAGGACATTGGTGACATTGGCTTTAGCAACTTCATGGCCTCTCTTTGTCTGCAATGGAACTGCATATGCATACCGACTAAAAACACTTATTGCGAGTAAAATATAGTTTATTATGACGTCTTTGTATCGCGTCTAGAGTCGAAAGATCTGCTTGTAATATATGTCGAGGGTAAAAGGCTTTAGTTTTTCGATAGTGATTACCCCTAGTCCTATGATTTCGATGAGGAGTATAACTGGATTCCTTTCGCAATTACTCTTTTGCTAGATTCTCTTTAATTCCGGTAACCTGTGTAAGTGTAGTTGGAGAACTTAAACTTCCTGGTTCTCCAATATTTTCATAAACACCTTTCAAAATTTGATCCATTTTGATCGTAACCGTTCGCTATCCTTTTGTATACTACCAGGTGAATCAATACGTCTTCGCTTTTGTCTAGTTACCGGTGTCAAATCACCAATAGGCGTGCTTTCCAGGAAAGATTTAAAATCATCTTCTATCTTTAATGGACTATGTTCTTTTAATTTCTTTAGAATTTGCTTATTACCGATTAGACTCTTAGGAAAATTTGACGACTTTAAAAAATTATATAAATGCCCGTCAAAGGATTCGACTCTTTTACGATTTGCAATCAGATCCGATAATAAATCAATTAAATTGTAAGGCTTGCTTTGGATTATAACCTCATTCTTTTTCTCATCAATTTGTTCATTTTCAGCGAGATACATCAAGAGTCTTTTACTTTGTTCACGATAGGATTGAGGCGACAAGTCTACAAACCTTGTTATTAAATCTTCCTTTTTCGGTGTTTCACTGTTATCAGAAGGTTGATCAATGACATTGACTTGGAGCGGGTTTCACGATAAGGTTTATGTTTGTTGACACGACGAAGGGCATTTTGAAGCAAAACTAGTTTTTCATCATCAGCAATTGTTTCATTGTTAAGAAATTTATCAAGATTATCTTCAAAGTGCTCTTTAGGTGAAAGAGCAAGTTCAATTGGCGTCAATTTATAAGGTTTAGCCATTTCTAGAGAATAGTGTTTACAAGTCCGGCAATTATCGGTAGTAACACTGAAAAGAAATTACCACCCCCTTGAACAAGACGTTTTTCTTTTACAATTTGCTTTCTTTTTGCAAGCTAGAGTACGTACAAGTGATCGATGTTGCCTTGTCTGTTGCTTAACACGATCTGACAGTTGAACATTACCCTCCGTTAAATTTAAACAAAGTTCCGACAAGAGATTAACAAATTCCTTGTCAATACCATTCTTGAGTATAGCTTTTCTTAGTCGTAGTTTTGAATGGCTAGCACAGAAAATAAATGTCATTGTTTGTGTATCTTCTTCATTGTCATGATTGCGACCAATGACCTTTTTACAATTCACAGGTAGATATACAGTAATTTCACTATCAAAAATATCAGTGACTACACGCAACTCTGCGGGCGTGTTTTGATTCAGGTCTAATAATATGTAATCGTAAGGTTTATTAGTGGCTTGATTGTATGCGGAAAGTAAAATTTAGGTTCGCCTTGATAAATTTGTTTGTTTAGAGTTATAAGAGAACTTGAATCGCGAACTCTATAGATGATATAGTAGGTACAATTCAAAGCAAGTGTTCTCATACATTTACTCTGATGAAAAAGATTATGGAGAACAATACTTACAGAAATTTTTTCGTGATGGGACCGGATAGTAAGCAGTTATAACATTTCCCACGACCATTCTTCACTAGATTCAGCTAAATCGTCAATAATTAACCACGAGTTTGGCGCAATACTAGTAAAGACGTCAATTCCTTGAATGAATTTTATGCTTGGATCAAACTTCTTTATTTTATCATAAGATTCTTGCCATATACTATAGCAATAATAGATATTTTCTGGGTTCTGTAAAAATATTTTATCACGGTTTTGAATGATTCTCATTAAAAGTGTCGTTTTGCCAGACATGGACGGTCCGCAAAGAAACGATCTGAAGGGTGTTTTAAATTGATACATACTCTTCCAATGCCAAAACGCAACTAACCTATCCTAACCTCAATCTGTTGAATAAATATTCAAAGGAAATAGAATACATGGTCTCTTTAACTCACATATATACAACAACATAAAAAATATATTTACAGCATAAACATTTTAAATAACGTGCCGTTTGGAGGGGTGGACGCTCCTCCAGAGGACGCAGCGGTCGGTACCGTGGCGGGCAGCGTACAGTACCCGAGACGCCTGGAAGGTCCCGCGGCGGGCTAGTAATAAGCACTTGAAAATAAAACACAAAATAAACACTTGAAAATTACAGCTTTGCGCAATGAAACTTAATAAAAAAGGGCAGTGCCGAGCTTGTGACGGAAAATGACTAGATATAAAAAAAAGCAGTGTTGATCTGTTGACGGAAACGGCCCCCTCCCCCCTCCTACAACTATAGAGCTTTCTCCAGACCGAGTTGCTTTCTATAATCTACACATTCAACTCGATCTGAAAGTAAGATAATGGCCATGTGGTAGTACTCTCACACAACCCTCGAGTGCATAGACTTTGTCTGATATGGTGGACATGGAAATTTTTTCGACTCGAACTGTATAGTTTTTTTATTTTAAAGAGCGAATGGCCATGACACTCGCTCTTGGAACTAAATTTTGCGCTATACAGTTCCTATAAACACTCATGGTGAAATTTTCTTTTACATAGTATGCAGGCATCCCTTTACATACTTTTTTGTTAGTCTCATTGTGCGTTTCCACGGAGTACACCTTCGGACCGGGAAATACACCATGCGATACCAAATCACTTCCCTTTTCTGATTTTAATTTTAATAATTGATTTGGGGCCTGGCGTTTCACTAGCTCCGGATTGCGGGACTCATCCCAATTCTTATAGTCCATCCGAGAGTTAATGTACTCTCCATTTTCCAAATCATCTAATAAATTATCTGTTTTAACTTTTAACAATAAAGAATCCGTATCCCCATAAAAAACTTGAACTTGTCCCTCCCTCGGCCATTGGTGTTTTACGTACATTGTAATAAAACTCCAACATGAGTTTCTTTGATATTTCTAGAATGGCACTGCCAGCAGCTATGTTTTTATTTAAAACTATATTTCATTTTTTCCTATGTAAGAGGACCATATTGGAGTCTATGATCGTGAATGATGTGAAGTTTGGATCCGCAATGATTCGGCCACATTCTGTCGGGTCGGTCACAACGCCACAACGACTCCTGTTTCGCACACTCTCACACGTCTTACCAAAGGCCGAATTTAATGAGTTTAAAGATCTCTTTTTCGACCTTTCTTTTCGCTTGGGACTGTTTGTTGACAAGAGTGTTAATAAAAATCTTCATATAAGGTTTTTTGGTCGAATCGGAAGGTTCTATGAATCCTTTTGACATTGAAACAGTTGGCAAGCATCCACCGCAAAAGAACGTGGTGTACAAGAGTATTCCGTTTTGGCTCCAGGTCGACAATAAGCTTTTGGTTTGAAGGTGTCCAATGCATGCCTTTATTCTCTACTAATGATAAATTGTAGGGACTCAGAGAGTCCCTATGCACCGGGAAAACAAAGTCTTTTACCGAGTCTTAAAGTTCCAGAGAATTTCACCATCAATTTCGAAAAACCATCCTTTGGTCCATATTACTCAACAGTGTGAATATTGGGGAAATCTGGAGCAGAGGGATTTTCAAGCCATTGGTAATTCCCACACGGTAAATAAAAGTGAGACATTGTCGACAGATAAGGGAATTCATATCCAAGAAAACGGCATCCGACTTTTCACCGGTGCATTGTCCGATCAGGTCGGTTTCAAGGATACGATCTCCGTGAAAAACATAGCCTCCCCGCATGGATCTGTCTACAAACAGGTGCTGATCCATGTCGGTGATCAGACCTATTTCTGCTCCACTGATTTTAAGAATTAAATTCATCACCAAATGAGGAGTGGAAAAATAATACCCAAATCCAACCCGAATTCTTCATGAGTTTTATCCGTGTTTTACAGACGATATCCAACAACGTCAATAAATCACTTGCCAGGTACATTTTACAGTAATCCCACCCATTTTTACATCCTCCCTTTGCCCAAACTCTCTTGGCAAATTCATAATCGGCAGTGGTGCATTGACGATCGCGAAGTGAATCATAACACTGCGATGGGTTGTAAATTTTTCCTCACTTTGCTTGTAGGCGGAGCTGTAGTACTCGTACGGGTATATGCCATTGCACGTTAATAAATCATACTGTTCCTCATCTGGAAAGTGTTGTTTGAGGAGGGGGAAATTGCTAAAATCGTCGTTTTTTTTGTTCTTGAATGAGTTGACTTAGGGATTTAGGGAAGAAACTAAAAGAATCAAGGAAACGGATTTTATTCCAACAAGTATTACTATTATCAATTGTTTGCCATTTAAATTCGACGACTAGCAGCTTTTCAGATGATTTCGGTATGATGTTATATGAAAAAGAACCATCTACCCATGCGCCATCTACAGCTTCACCTTTCTGCAATCGTGCCAACGCTGGTAATATGAATTTCAAATCATAGTTGGCATTGTGCATGCAAACCGGTAAAAAGTATTGTTGCCTAACATTTGAATTACACGATTTATGCGCGACTTCCCGAAAGTTCCTTTCCTTGAAGAAATTCCTTGGTATAAATGATCAGTATCACGGGTTTTCGCATCCCCCTCATTAGTTTTTTTTTTCTTACAAACCCAACAAATGTCTTGACTTTTAATAGCTAACTCTTCCTCTGGTGATATATTCATCGGATTGTGTGTATGATGCAGCCGTGAAATTGCCTCATTTGCTGTTTTAATGAGAGCAACCATAGCTGTGCCAACACAATCTTTTCCACCTAACGTCTCACAAAAATCTACCAATCGCATGGTATTACCTGAATCTCCGCGCCGGCGCAAAAGAGATCGCAATGACTTCATGATTTTTTTCACATGATTCGAATTTGACAGATCCGACACATCCATAAGAGCAGCCTCAATGTCCAATGATACCCTTTTTGCTCTGCAACAGTGTTTTCTGAAAGCTTTTGAACCGCAAGGTAGCATTGTCCCCTGAAACTGTTTTCACAGACTGGTACCCATGACGCTTGCAGTGTCTCAAATGATTATTTAATTTGAATTCGCTACGGAATCTTGATGGACACATTGGGAAGTAATAGCAGGTACCCCCTTTGTTCCCCTTACCCTCACTTAAAGCCCTGCTAATATGGAGGATAGGAAAGAAATTTCCAATTGATTCAGGTTCTTTGGCAGGCTCGTACAGAAGCCATACCCAGTGTTTCACTGAGTCAATGGATGGTGCTCTTACAGAATAAATTACCCCTTTTTTATCACTTAGTTCCCCATCTTCAAATTCTTCATCAAACTTTAAAACTTTAACTCCAACTTTTAAATGTTCATTAGCCCTTTCAAAAATATCGATCCCCTTAAGCGTTACTGGATACTGTTCCCTTAAATAATTAAAATCTACTTTTGGAAAAGCAGAACCCTCTTTCCTATTTACTGCTCAATCGTCCAGCATTGTCTTACTAACAGCATCTCTCTGGGCTTATGACCCGCTACAAGGACGGAATATTTGAAACACTCCAAGCCTGTGTCAAAACGAAAGGGCTGTATACCTTTAGTGGCTTTTAAATTACTATTATATCTTGCACCCTCGCTCCCCCTCCCACCTCTTAAGCAAATTTTCTTTTAAATTTAGTTATATGAAGTTCTAATTTTTCTAAAAATAAAACGGATAAACCACAATAAAAAGGAAAACACACCCTCAAAATTATGCAGGTCTGGGTGTAGCGTTCACATTCTTGTTTGAATATAATGGTCGCGCAAAACACCCAAACTTGCATTAAAAACAATTTTAAATGTGATGGATGTTTTAAACAATCCAGCCCTCCCACCTCCCTTAAATGTTTTTCGAGAAGTGCCCAAATCATGCTGATTTAGAGGTGTGCGGTTTCTATAGGACACGTTTGAATACTACCACATGACAGGGAATTAAACGGGTCACAAAACTCGGACCTGTAGACTTGAATTTTGCGCAAAGCCATATCCGCTAAATACAACTCTGGTAGCACTGGGGGTCAGCCAGCTCCACTTTCTCCTATATCACTGTGAGGGGTTGCCTCGACCTCGCTCGATGGTAACTGATCAACCCATTTATAGTCTATATCGCGGCCTAGATCCCTCACAAAACTGTCTAAATCAAATACACTAGCCGGACTCGCCCCTGCACTTGAACCCCCCTCGCGTTCACTATTCTTCAAGACCTCTTGCATATTCATTTAACCCTCTATATCCTCGTAGAGGTTGTAGGTCCCTTGAGATCACAGTTTATAGACAGTAAGCTTATCGCAGATCATTTCTGGTCTTCGTTCTCGGTGCGAACAAAAAGCTCCTCCCACTTATTTCTGCATTAGCGGGAATGCGGGTTAGTCTATTTCCGATTGTTTCCATGCACTTTGTTGGAAACAATCGGAAACAGACTAACCCGCATTCCCGCTAATCTGACTTCGCCTATGTTTATATCTGCAAAAACGTTCTCCGGAGCACTCGCACCCCGGTCCAGGTTTTTATAATGGGTGAGATAGAGAATGATCATACTGGATAATTCTATAAACTGTGCTTGAGATGGTGGTGTGTGAACCTAGAAAAATAAGAGCATATTAGCTCACTGGAAGCTATTACCCTATGAAAAAGAGAGAACGGCTATAAAATTTGTAGAGCCCCACTACTCATTGCATTATGAAAGGGCACCATGCCATCTTGAACTCATTGAAACCCCACTACTCATTGGAATGTATCATTGCATTATGATGGGGTACCATGCCCTCTTGAACTGTAACCACTCCACCACTCATGGAGTGTAAAGGTGTCCTATGTCCTCACTACTGATATAAATGGAATGCCCCTTACGTAGAGCACCTTTTCCATGTATTATGAAGCATTGAAAGGTTTGCCCACACTAGTTCTATACCCTTTAATATATTTAAAAAAAGGCATGGAAAACTTACCGAGGAGGGTTTTTGGTTCTGGTCATTTGGCCAGAAACTCATCAGGCCAGGCCAGTAATTTGTCTGAGGCTTCCTCTGGGGGTGCTAGTCCTTCTCCAATAAATTGCGCCATGATTCGCTCAATTTCGGCCTGAAAGAAAAAAATAAGGTATAAAAATGAACGTCCCCAGGGTCTTCCCCCTCTCACGCCCACAACACTACAAAATAAAATAAATAATTGTAAAATAAATGGCTAAAATGAAAAAAAACTAACAGGGAAGGCGAAACCTGAGTCCCTCCGAAAAATCGTGAGTAGTTGCTTAGAAGCTGAAGGCTTATTTCTAAGTCCCTTAAAACTAGAAGTTATGGTACCTGAAAAAAAGACAAAAGTAGCGAAAAAGACAGAAAAGTTGGTTAGTCTAGAAAAATAGGTATGAATAAAGCTAGTAGAGGAGGGGGAACAGATGAGCCCCTTAAAAATTCTCTTCAAAGCCAAAAAATGGTGAAAAAACAAGCTTATTTCTGAGGGGGACGGTGAAATTTAAAACTAGGCAGGGTAGGAATGTATTCTGAAACTTCAATATTTTAGCAAAAAATAGCATTATTAGCTTAAGAATGGGGAAAAATGTCTATAGTTGGCTAAAAAAAAAGAGGACAGAAAAGGGCTTTTAATGTCTCTGAGTGACAAAAAATAGCTTTATTGGGTTGTAAAGGCTAAGAGCCTTATTTCTGAGGGGACCGACTCTTGAAATCTAACGGGGGGGGGGGGGCAAATAAGCTGAAAAGAAGACACTTGAAAAAGTGAACAAAGTGTTAATATTTCTCAGTCCCTTAAAACTAGGAGTTATGGAGCCTGAAAAAAAGAGACAAAAGTAGCGAAAAAGACAGAAAAGTTGGGTAGTCTAGAAAAATAGGTATGAATAAAGCTAACAGGGGAGGGGGGCACAGATGAGCCCTTAAAGCCAAAAAATGGTGAAAAACGAGCTTATTTTTGAGGGGGCGGTGAAATTTAAAACTAAGGGCAGGGGGGGGGGATTTAAATATTCTAGCGAAAAACTTTTAATGTATCTGACAAGCTTTTGCTATGTTGAAAAAATGGCGAAAAGATAAGGTAAAAATACTTACATCCCCAAATTCTGGCTGCAGTTGAGTGCCGGATGGTCCTGGTTGCACAGTCATGCCAGTGATGTAACGGTTTCGTGCAGCCGGGGTGGTATGTTGACCGGACACCGGGGAAGCTCGATGACGTGGATCATGGGGGGGGACAGCGTTGCTAGCTTGATGCTTTCTAGCTTGGGCAGGCAGCGATGCATAATGTTCAGCAGCGTAGAAGTTTTGTGCTGCCGGGGCTGTAACGTGACGAGGCAGCATTGAGGCGCGACGGTTGGGAGCTTGAGCTGTAAACCTGGGTGGGGTAGCTACATCCAACCTCTGCACAGGAGTTGCTTTTCCCCCTCTGCCTCTTGTTGGGAGGGGAAGAATTGGAAAATTCTGAAAAAGAAGAGAATTTTAGTATAAAATAATGACTCCCATTTACAGAAGAAAAATTAGTACCCTCCCTTCTAGAGCAGAAAAAACAGAAGCTATAAATATTTAAACGTTGTCTAAAATAAGTCCTCTCCTTTTCTAGAAAACATAAAATAGTTATCAAATAATCTAGATCGCAAAATATACAGCGCTCTCCCTTCCGGGAAGGTACAACGTGGAAACCAGAGTTTTGCCATTGTCCTAAGAAGCCCCTTTCCGCCTTTAAATAAGTCACTCCTTTTTTCAAGAAATCGTAGAAAATAGGCTTAGAAATAATGACCAATCGTTTCTTGCGCAGGAATTTTAAAAATGGGATATAAACTGAACACTATAGGGTAAAAATGCTAGAGAATAGTTTGTCTGTAGCCTAGGCATGCATATGACCCTATTAATGGGGGATACATATTGTTTTTACCTTTTATATGCAATAAGCAGTTTAAAAACTAGATTTTTGTCTAGAATAAAAATAATATTTTTTATTACACCCTCCCTCCCTCCTTATACGCACAATTTCCAAGCCTAAATGTGACTATTACACATTAATTTTATGGGAAATAGGATCTCTTTCAGACATAGAATTTTCTAAATCCGACATTCTCCCGTAAGGTTTATTAATTGACAACAACCTTCTTTCGAGTGTCATTGTTTACCAAACGCCCTTTCCTGAGGGTTCTGCCTAAATTCACACCCTTGTTTTGTTAATTTAAGCAAAGCGTGCACGATAGATTTTGATGAAAGCTAAGGTTTAAACAAGCGTCTCTATACATTAACGGAGAAAAGATGCTTTTCTGGGTAAAATAATTTCTTTTTCGAAAGAATTAAATGGTAATGATTGGTGGAGGGAGGGTAGGGGTTACACAGTAGAAAGAGGAGTATGCTTGAAACAGAGCAAAGTATAAAGATTTTTTTTTTTTTTTTGGGGGGGGGGGGGGTAGAGTGAGAAAAGGGGCTTACACGATTGTAGGTATTATCCATTGTTTAAGATGCTTGTGTACTTGTCAACTTTTTGAAAGAGACTGATAGGGAAATGTCTCTACCCGCTCTGTATATAGCATATTTTGTTGGGGAAAGTTCTCTTTGGCTTTTAATAAAAAGCTTTGCGGGGGATTTCAGCCACCTGGGAATTTAGTCTAGACATGATTTTACATAGAAACAACACAGGGGAGTTCAGCCACCTGGGGTTGTGTCTAGACATGATTTGTCTAGTAACCTGGCAGGGGAGTTCAGCAACTTGGGGGTGTGTCTAGACGTGATTTTGTCTAATAACAAGATGTGTCCTTGAAATATTGCCTGGACATGACAAATCTTGCCTGGACATGCCTAATCTTGCCTGGACATACCTAATCTTGCCTGGACATGCCAAATCTTGCCTGGGCGATAATATCGCCTAGAAACAGGTGCAAGGGGCTAGGAGCTTCACATTAAAACTTGTGTATTATATGGACCACATTCTGAGTATTTATCTCTAAAAAACTTGCCAGGGGTGGGAATTTTACCTAAAATTGTGACACCTGATCGTTCCAAATCTTGCCTGGGCGGGAATTTCGCTTAAAATTGCGACACCTGGTCGCCAAAAGAGGAAGTCGCCGTTAAACATTCTTCTTGAACCTATAGAAGAAAGGAGTAGTCCGTATGGGCGTCATAGAATAGATTGACCCCCCACTACTCCATTTTTTGCGCATAGTATTTGTTATTGGGATGTAGGCATACATTTTCGGGCGGGGGGGGGGGCAAATTTTCTGCTGGGGTTTTTCCCCTTAGGAATTTTCCATGGAGAGGGAAGTTTCCAGGAAGTGAAACTGGTCAGGGGAAATTATACACTGGGGGAATTCGCCAGAATTCTTATACAATTTTTTTTTATATGTCTCTTATTTCTCTTTTCAATCATCAATCAATCAATCATTTTATTAATACTAAACTCTATTACAAACGTAAAGAAAAATTATTTGGCCCAAGAAGCTTGGCTTGTTGTGGGTCTTACAACATAATAAAGCACTAAAACAACCATAAATATTACTCTAAATTAAAACAATATATATGAAATAAAGATTAAAGAGAATAAACACTACCATATAGTAAAAAAAAAAAAAAAAAAAAAAAAAAAAAAAAAAAAAAAAAAAAAAAAAAAAAAAAAAAAAAAAAAAAAAAAAAAAAAAAAAAAAAAAAATATATATATAAGGGAAAAACACAAAAAAGGAGAAACACTAGGAAAAGAGAAAACAGGGAAAATAAACGAAGGAGAGAGAAATTACTAAACTGGAAAGACACGACGAATAACTGCCTTTGCAGACAGAAATAATGGGACATCGGGTGGGATTGAATTCCATAACTGAATTGATTTATAAACAGCAGACTTCTGGGCTGCTGTAGATGAACGTTTGGGCAAAATAAGTCTACGAGAAGAACTACGTAAAAAATTAGAGTACCTACCTGAGCCTGTCCGTGAAAAAAATTTCTGCAGAGGCGGTGGAAGTGTACCTAGAAAAGCAGAATGCGCTAAATAAAGATTACTTTTACCCACAATACAATCCAGTGGAGCTATTCGGGTATCATTATAAAGATCAGAGGAAGGATAAAGCCGAGGGAGCAGAAAAGTAGCCTTCACTGCCCTATTTTGGGCTCTTTGAAGTGAGCAGAGAAGAGATTTATTAGTATTACCCCAGACAGAGCAGCAATAAGAAAGGTAAGGAAAAATAAAAGCATAATAAAGAGAAAGCATAACATCTGGGGGAAGAAATGAGTTAACCCGGTGCAACATTGAAGACTGGCGGAAGATGAGGGAACGGGTGTGAGTTATATGAGGCTTTAAAAGAGAGAAAACAGTCAAGATACACACCAAGAAATTTCACCATAGCAGCTTGCGGTATAACATCATTCCCATAAGACAGGATGATTGGCTCCCTTACGTCTCTCATACGATAAGGGGTCCTGAAGTGTACAATGACACTTTTTGGCTGTTGAGAGTCATACCATTTGACCAGCACCAATCTTTTACTTTATCAAGAAGACCTTGAGCTAGGGAAGTGGCAGATGGCAAGTCCACTGCAGCAATGAAAAAGTTACTGTCATCAGCAAAAAGAATAGGGTGCACAAGGGGATGAAGACCATCAACGAGATCATTAATGTAAATTAAAAACAAAAGTGGTCCAAGCACAGAGCCCTGTGGGACACCCTTCAATATAGGCAAAGTAGTGGAAGAATTACCATTAACTGAAACATACTGAGACCTTCCCGACAGATAAGACCTTAACCATTCTAGTGGGACTCCATGTACTCCAAATGAAGATAGTTTAGACAAAAGAACAGAGTGGTCAACCATATCAAAGGCCTTTGAAAAGTCAAGAAATAGACCCAAAACACACAAGCCCTTGTCCAGATTAACATGCACAAACTCTGTTGCATCTGAAAGTGCATACGAGGTAGAGAAAGTGGGACGAAAACCATACTGATGGTTAGTTATGAGAGAATTTCCTGCAGTCGTGTTAGTACTAAAAAACAAATGAAGAGAGTCTACGATACACTACTCTTTCAATAACCTTAGAGATGACAAGAAGAAGAGAAATGGGTCTATAATTTGAAATTAGAGATGAATCACCTTTTTTATGTAAAGGTAAAACATTAGCAACTTTAAATAAATGAGGGAAAACACCAGAAGAAAGAGAGAGGTTAGTTATGTGTGAGATGGGGTTAGAAACAAACTGACCAATTTTTTTAAGAACATTATTACTCAAACCAAAACCATCAACTACTTGGCTACTTGGAAGCTGGGAAATAATACAATAAATTTCAATATCACTGCATGGGGAAAGGAAAAAATGACTTTTCTGCTATGGGAAAAACTACTTACTCTACTCTTGGGTTGAATGGGAACTGAAGGAAGAGTGGTGAAATACGAATTGAAGGCGTTTGCTGAAGAATTTTTATCCACAATAGATCCATCAGCATTCCTGTAATGACATGGGGGGGACTGTTTGAGTTTCTTGCGAGAAATAGCTTCATTAACTACATTCCAAACCTTTCGCAAGTTCCCCTTACACTCATCAATTCGACGCGAAAAATAGAGCTTTTTGGCTGCACGTACTGAAGTCGTAATGTACTGCACGTATTTTTATAATGTTTATACTTCAAAAGATCATCCTGTGTTTTACTTTTACATGCAACCTTGAACAGAGACGCCTTCATATGTGTAGCATTGATCAGACCTATGGACATCCATGGGCATTTGGGTATAGAATTCCTTGGTCTCTTCCTAAGAGGAAAATGCTTATCCAACAGAGCTCCCATACGACACACAAATAAACTTGTTGCACAATCAACATCATTAGCTTCAAGAACACTAGACCAATCATTACTCTGAAGACTATTCAAATTAGAAATTTCTTTATCGGTAAAAGTTCTAAAAGAAGATTCACCTTGCTCATTCACAGCAATCTCAGTTTTAGGCACAAAAAGTGATAGATAAATAGGGAAGTGATCCGACAGATCAGTGAAAACAAGACCAGAAGTAAACTTCAATTTTGGAGAATGAGAAATGAAAATATTATCTATCAAAGTGGCAGAATTTCTTGTAGGATCAACACGAGAAGGAAAAAAAATTGAAGGAAGTAGCCCAGAAGAAGAAAGCACATCAAAGAGATGGTCACATTCATCACTTGATCCAACATTTAACATATTACAATTAAAATCTCCCAAAACACAAATACGTTTTTTTTAGAGAAAGTCCCCACACCAGAAAGCTGATCAAGCAAATCACAGAACAGATGTGTTGGAAAAGGAGGGGGCTTATAAAACAAAAAAACAGTATCACATGCAGACTGGCTTTTCAGATCAATGACAAGAGAATAAACAGTCCTACTATTAGACACTACTGAAGTAAACAAGGATTCAAGGTCATACCGTCTACTAAATTTAATATCAGAATTTATAAATAAAGAAATGCCCCCTGAGCACTTTGTTACCATTCTAGGGACATGAATAGCAATATAACCATGCATATCATAAGCTGTTAAATTATCACTATCAGATAACCATGTTTCTGTTAAACCAATTACATCAAAAGGGCAAGAATTATCAGACCACAAATATGATTTCAGACTATCCCACTTATCTCGTATCCCACGTACATTCAAACAAAATACATTAAAGCAACTATTTAAAGAGAGAGAAGGCATGATTTTATCACAAAAATCAATAGTAGTTTGATAATTGCAACTAGAATTAACCATAGATTCAAGAAGAGGGTCAAGTGTGTGGGCCTCTTGTTTGCCAGCACTACTTGGTTGCTCAAAGATAACTGATTTAAGAATAGAAGAATTCAAAAGAAAAGAAAAATCAGCCAGATTTACCACACATAACAAATGCACACAATATCTTCACAAATGAACAAGATATCAAACAAACAGGCTGAAATAGCAGAGGGTAAATTGAAACTAAAAAAGGTGAAACTTCTAGGTAATAAAGAAAAAGAAAGAGAAGAAAAAAAAAAAAACCTGCAAGACCAAGAACAATAACAAGCTACAAAGCTCAAAAAAAAAATAAAAATAACAAACAATTACAAGGACAAAGGCAAAAAACAAAATAATGAATAAGGGAAAACAATAAAAAGCAACCAGAGGAAAGATTTATCAACGGTTTATGGAATTTACTTAAAAGAATAATGTAAAACAACATAAATGCAAGCATAAGTAAAAACCATTAAATCATAAAGAGTAAAAAAAAAACAACAAAAAATAACAGAGCTAAAAGGGGGAAAAATGGTTTATTTCAGTCCTGGGAGGGGATTGGACGGGACGGGCTGTAGTTGACTGATGGAGAACATCAACTTGAGATGCCTCTTTAACAGTGATCACTTTACCATCAGAAAGCTTGGTAAGTATTTCTCCTCCACTAGACCATGTAGACCTCTTCCCAAGCTTTGATTTAGCATAGTTAAGTAGCTGAAGTCTAGGCTTTGTAAGTGACTCAGAAATAAAGACACCACTACCTTGAAAACTTTTCTTTTCTCTAAGAATAAGCTGCTGCATTCTTGGACTACAAAATTCCACAACAAGTGGGCGAGATTTCAAACCTGAGCCTTGTCTTCCAATCCTTCTAACAGAAACTATGTCATTCTTAGTCAAAGAAAATACCAGGAAACCTAGTACTGCAAAATCCAAGAAATTTGCTTTCAGAAGCTTCCGGATAAGGGCCTTCTTTGAAACCAAATAGGATCAGCTGATTTGATATTTTCATTTGGTCAAACTGATCACTCAGACGATCCACATTGAGTTGAATTGGTTTCAGAGATTTTTGCAGCTCTGACAAACCTGAGTCAAGCAAATGAAGAGATGATTCAAGCTTTGACATCCTCAAATCATATTGTTTTAGTGACTTTTCAACAAGCACATCAAAATCTATTTTAAGACTATTGTATACCTCTTGTTTAATAATTTCCATGTTGTTAGCATCAAAAGCAGCAGGCATATGACTAGAGGCAAGTTTTTTAACAGAGGCCTCAACCAAAGAACCAACCTCATTAGACAGTGCCTCACTGACAACTTCTGCCATAGTAGATTTAAGGTTTTGGTCATTAAGTGAATCTGCAATTAGCTTCTGCTTGTTCTTAAGGGTGTTAATGTGTGAGGTGAGCATAGTAATCTGCTCATTAATAGATTCAGATCCACTGTACTGGATGGAGCAGTCTGATCTCATCTCTCTGAGACTAGGGGGTCTATAGCTCTTTTTTGAGTTGTCACCCATGATGTAGGCTAAAATGAACTCCAAACTAGGCTAGTCAAGCTACTAGCTAACAGCAAAAGGCAAGGGATCTTCTGGCTGGCACAAGCAATTATAAAGAGGTTCTAATAACAGCAAAGCAGAGGTGTAGGCACCAGGCAGAAAAATAAAAAGACTGTACCTGGGGGGTCCCCAATTGCACCCCTGGGGTGGGGCTGCTAAGCTTGCCTGCCTTTTCCACTGGACTGGTAGGCAGGCTAAACCAGTTCTTCAGATAAATTCAAATTTAACGAGAAGGTTTTAACGAGAAAGTTTCAACTTGGATTTTGACTAATATTCTCTTTTCTTTCTGTCTCAATTTTACGCGCAGAGTGGTTAAGAGTAATTGTCCAGGGTAAATTTTCACCGGGATTGAATCGTCTGGAGGATATATCTGTGGGGGGGGGGTTTCTCCGTGGAGGTAGGGCCAGATTTCCTGGCATTATTTAAAAAACGATCAGAAATTAAATAAAAAACAAGAAGTTTTCAACTGAAAGTAAGGAGCAACATTAAAACTTAAAACGAACAGAAATTATTATGTATATAAAGGGGATTGACCCCTCCTCAACATCTTGCTCTTTACTCTAAAATTTGAATTTTGTCCCAATTCTTTAATAATGACTCCTGAAACACAAGGGCCGTTTAATTAGAACAATAAGACGCTTTTTTAAAAGTACTAAAAAACTTTAGCGTAAAGAGCGAGGTGTTGAGGAGGGGGCAACCCCCTTTATATCCGTAATAATTTCTGTTCGTTTTAAGTTTTAATGTTGCTCCATACTTTCAGTTGAAAAAACTTGTTATTTTATTTAATCAATATCAGAAACAATGCTCTAGCGTTGCTTATAGTAAAGAGCTATAAGACTTCAGTATATTTTTGTTATTTATTTTTTCCCACTTCATATGTCACTTCATATGTCATATGTCAGACACTTCGTGTGTAAGGGGCATAAAACTTTTTTTTTGGGGGAAGGGGGGCTTATTCGATTGGAAATTGGATGTTATTTGTGCTTTTTAAAGTTAAAAGTGATCGGAGGGCATCCAGTCCCCTTATCCTGATTTAGATGCCCCTCCCCTTAATACTGACCGAAATTTTGAAAAAGCCATTTTCTTCAAAATAGTCAAAAGGTAAAAACCATGCCTCCAGGGATTCCATGAAGGAATCCCTCCGTGTATAAAAGGGGATTCATTGGGAAAAGGGGATGTTTAATCCTGGGTGTCTTCGAAAAGGCTAAGTGTATTAAGGGTAGAACTTCAGGGAATGTTGAGGGGTATGTTGAACTAAACCAGAAATAACTATGTGCATCCAGTTTATCAAAAAGGCAAATCTACCATATCTTTGGAACGACTGAGGGTATTAAGTTGAAACTTTCAGGGTATGTTGAAAAGTGATGGGAGGGAACCAGCCCATACACCTTTTTTTGTACTGAAGATCAAGAGGTAGCCTCTTAAGCTCGGTCAAATAACTGTCCATTCTGGGATTACATCCGCATAATCCCCACAGCCCCTAGGGCAAGGGCTGTAAGCTGTGCAAGCTGCCTATTGTTTAAATATAAGGTTTTTTATTAGATAAAGGATGCGTGTTTGATCATGAATCTCCAAAATGTCTTAGGATATTAGAGATGAAAGTTTCAGGAAATACTGAGAGGAATGTCGAACAAAATCAAAACTCACTATGTGTATGCTGGTTGTCAAAAGGGCGTATCAGCAATATCTAAGGAACGGTTGAGGGTATTAAGTTGAAACTTTTAGGGTGTGTTAAGGGGGATGTTGAAGAGTGATCAGAGGGCAATCATCCCCCCTCCCAGCTCATTTCAGATACTTTTGCCATTTTTCTTAAGAAAACCCACAAAAATAGAAAAAAAATAGTAAATGTTTCTTGATTACCCAGAAACCCAATGTTAATAAATATGAAATAATGAGATGGTGAATGGAGATGAGTGTCTATGCAATTAAGATTAGTTACTTGATTAATATTTGTATGGATTAACCCAAGATCGGAATTTTGATCAAAACAGTCAAGAGGTCTAATAATTATGACTCTATGGATGCTTTGCCCCCACTGCCCCCGGAGCAAGAACCGTAAACTATGCAGTTTGTTGTTGGTTACATGCAGGATTTATCAATGGGAAAGAGGAGAATGTTTGATCCTGGGTGTGTCCACGAAGATTAAGGGTATTAAGATAAAACTTCAAGAGATGTTGAGGGGTATTAGTAATATCTCAGGAACGGCTTAGAGCATTAAGTTGAAACTTACAGGTCATGTTGAGGGGGATTTTGAACTAACCAAAAAGCATTATTTGCATACTAATATGACTATTATTACTACCAAGGCTAAGGGTATTAAGGTGAAACTTCGGGAATGTAGAGGGTTATATTAAACTAAGTCAAAAGACACTATATGTATCAAGGTAATTAAAAGGCTTATCTGCAATATCTTACGAGTGGCTAAGGGTATGAACTTGAAACTTTTAGGGTCACTAATACGAATGCAACTGTGACTACTTTGCGATTGCGACATCGACTACGAGCATAATGTTGGAATTTTCAGGGTATGTTGAGGGGGATATCCAAAAGTACTTGGATGAAAAGATCCCCCCCCCCATCCTTTTCAGTCATCACTCCTCTGAACATTGATCAAAGTTTTGAAATAGTTTACTTTGTTCAAAATATTCAAAATAACCTTTGCCTCTGGGAATATTATTATTCCCCCCACAGTCCACGTAGAGAAAGGGTTGTAAATTATAGACTTTGTCTATTGTTTACATATAGGATCTATAATTGGGAAAGAGGAGAATATTTGATTCTGGTTATTTCCGAAAAGGCTAGGGGTATTAAGGTAATGCTTCAGGTAATGTTGAGGGGGATATTGAAATAAATCAAAGACACTCTGTACATCCAGTCTATCAAAAGGGCGTATCTGTAATGTCTTAGGAATGACTAAAGGTACTAACTTGAACCTTTCAGGTCCGCTACTACTGCTACTACTACCACTACTGTGGCTCCATTTGCAACTGTAACAATATATGACTGTGACTACTATTTACGATTGCTTGCAATTTCGACTAGGACTACTTGCGACTGGGACTCCGACTACCAGTGACTGCGACTATTTACGGTGGTTACTGCAAAAATTTGTGACTGCCATGGCAATTGCAATTGCTTGCGACTGCGCCCACATGTGACTGCGACTGTGACTACTTTTGGCTTTGATTACCGGTGGCTGTGACTACTTGTGACTGCGACTACTTGCCACTGCAACGTCGACTAATGCTAGGTGCCCACAGAAAGCGATTTTTTTTCGCCGACAAATTCATGAGTTCGCATCACGACAGCGAATTCGCATGGTATGCCTCACAGAACGTGAAATTTCAAATATGATTTCTGAAAGACAGAACTAAAAGATTTGTGGATTGTTACTGCTTTTGTCTTTAAGACGCCGGAGAGATAAGCTGAAACGATCAAGACAGTTCTGGGTGTCTTTTTTCTTGTTTTTAGAGGTTTATTGTATTTCGTCTTGTGAATATCTGTCGTGCGAATAAAATTCGACTCGGAGTAGAAAGGTGCGAACTGCGAATTTTGGACGCGTGAAGCTGAAAATATTCGCATGACGATAACGAATTCGCCTAGCGTCAGCGAATTCGCTTTCTGTGGGCACCTAGCTTAAGGTTATTTGCGGTTGCGCTGTGACTCCTTGCAACTACGACTACTTGCAGTTGTGACTGGTCTTGCAGTAGCCTGCTAGTTCTGATGATTTATGAAATTTACTAAGGGTGCTGGAAGGGGTATACAAGAGGAGAGATAGTAAATATAAGGATTTTTGGTTTTGGCCATGAAGATTATGATTGTACCCTTTTCATGCTTCCCAAAAGTGTCATTTTTGATTCCATATGGCTCTTTACGATTGTGTTATCAAGACGAATCTATAAGAAGCACATAGATATGAGATTAGCTTTTAAATGAACCCTTAAGTGGCTGTTTATGATGTTCCAGTGCCCCATTAGTGGCGACGTAAAAAAGAGACACATTAGTATTTCCCATACAAAAAAGTGATTTCCCTTTTTGTTCAAGGCGAGAGACTATAATCCTTCTGCTCAGGGTTTTCAACCATAATGATTCCAACGGTGGACTCTTATTTCAAACCAACGCCATTTTTGAGGGGTTTCTGGCTCTTTTTTGGAATTGCCATATTTTTGCAAGTTACCATTCCTTAATCAGCTTCAAATGGAAATTCTTTCAAACTAAGTAGTTTTTTCAGAAGACGTTTTTAAACTTCTGGTTGTTATGGGTCGTGGTTCGCTCTTTACTAGGTTGCAGCTATCGGTGCAACCATGATGAAGAAAGTTTGAAAACAGCTTCGAATATTTGTGTAGGCTAAGCTTATAATCTGAGTGCACTACAATTTATTTATAGCCCTATCTCCCCTTCTTAATAAACTGCGTTTTTAGGAAAATTGGTGCTATCAATCAACTTCACTTACCAATATGATAGTATACCTCCGTTCTGGAATATCATTTATTGTGAACAATTAGAAATATTATCTTATCCTTGACTTTGTACTTTGGCTATCTCAGTGGCCAACAACCCTTTTAGTCAAATTTCAACAATACAACGATTAAAAAAAAAATCTATAAGCCGAATCTGTTTATCAGTTTAGTGAATTTATTTTTATAATTCTGGTAATCCTGCGTGTTCATTCCCCATTTGAAGGAAACACTATAATAACACATTCCCCCCCCCCCCTGGTATAAGGTCTTCTCTTCTTAATAGAATTTTTCAGTCTGATCAAATTCACTTACCCTGTCTGATGTTCTTTTTGATTCCGTATCATCAAGAATTCTCACTATAATTTCCATGTTAACTTTTCAGTTATTGATACATACAAAGTGTTTTGATCTAAGTTTTGGAAGCCGAAAAGGATTAGATCTACGAAAAAAATGTCCAAGGGCACTTTGTTTTATTTATTATCTTGTTTATTTTGGCAAACGAGATCAGGATGAATAAAATCATTTCTAGATGCAAGAATACGAAATTGCGAAGAGTTTCACGGGCCATTGAAGAAACTCGGTTTTGATGGGATGCTACCATTTCATCTAACCGTCACACGCACTAAACGTCATTTCGTCGACAAGGAAAATCCGTCAGAATATCGACACGTCAGGACATCGACAGTCATAACATCGACACGTCAGGACATCGACAGTCACAATCGCTACCCGTCAGAACGTCGACAGTCATAACATCGACAAGTCAGTTCATCGACAGTCACAATCGCTACCCGTCAGAACGTCGACAGTCATAACATCGACACGTCAGTTCATCGACAGTCACAATCGCTACCCGTCAGAACGTCGACAGTCATAACATCGACACGTCATAATATAAAAATTTATTTTAGATGCTATGATGTCTTGTGTCGATGTTATGACTGTCGACGTTCTGACGGTTAGTGGTTCTGACGGATTTTCGTTATGAAAAAAATTTATAAGTTTATATAATAGTAATAAGTATATAATAGTTTAGAAACAAATTTCGGCTATATATTTGCACATCAGGGGGGTGGAGGTAAAGCATAGCATATATTAAATACGTAACCTAACCTAACCTAGGTACCTTTTCCCCCTTAAACCCAAAAAAAAACTAAGTTTCGAATTTTAGATGTTATGACGTTTCGATGTTATGACTGTCGACGTTCTGACGGTTAGCGGTTCTGATGGATTTTTTGTTATGAAAAAAAAATTTGATGTTATGACGTGTCGATGTTATGACTGTCGACGTTCTGACGGGTAGCGATCAGTGATGCCAAACGTGGTGCAATTGTACCATTTTGGTACATTTCACCTCTACGGGTACAATTTAGTACAATCCCACAAAATATGGTACATTTTACAAAATTATGGTACAATGTGGTACAATTCAGTATTTTTGTATCTATGTTTGTATTCTTTCATCTACAAATATTTTATTTCACCCTGATCTGTTCAGCATAGTCGAGATAAGAGACAGACAAGCAGTCACCTATTTTCCTTTTTTCGTAAACAGACACTACACTTCCGACGTCCAAAGGTCGCAAAAACATCTTTCTGTGTATCAAGCAGGGCTTCCACACTCGAATCTTAAAATTCAGGACATCCTCAAAAACTCGGGGAGTTTTCGGGGACAAGTCTTCGAGATTCGGGGAATTTTGGGGGAAAAAACAAAATGGAATTTCGTTGCGAAAATTCGGGAGTCAAAATTTGTTTTAGCTTCGGTTTCAGGCTCAAATAGGGCGTGGATCCGCGTAGTAAATCAAGCCTTTTACAGAGTAGGTTTTAGAGCCAGAGCATGGGATTGGAAACCATAGCTCAAAACACTTATTGCTGATATTGCGGCAAAAACTTCAAAATTTTAAAAAAAAAAAAAAAAAATAGTGAACACATGTGAACTGTAAATACCAGCAGCAGTTTTTCATTAAGTCATCAATCTCAGCAATTCATTAATAATATTTAAAAACAAATATTGTTTGCGGTTTCTAGATATGTAAATTAAATAGAAAAAATTCAACCTATAAATACGGGGCAACATTAAAACTTAAAACAAACAAGAACTAAATTAAACAAGCAAATTTTAAATTTAAATTAAAAAGGAATTTCGACTACAATTGACACATTATTGGTTTTTCATGCTGATTTTAAGGTTTTAGGTGTTTACCCCCCAGAAAATTCCCCCGCGGGAAAAACCGGAAAGTACTGTCCCGCTGAATATACTTCCGCGAAAAATACCCCACGGAAAGTACCCCCGCGGAAAATACCCTCCGCGGAAAGTATCCCCGCTGAAAATACCATCGAAAAATACCCCCCCCCCCCCCGGCGGAAAATACCCCCTCGACACATACATTTTTTTTTCATTGTTTGTTTCTACTATAAGCCCGTTTTTTTTAGCACTAATATCTTACATCTAAGATCTTACATCTTTCTGCAAACATTATCGTTTTTTAACTCATCTTTGTTGTAAGATCTTACAGCTCACTGATGCTAGCAAAAAGTCTGAAGACCGCCACTGTTCTGCCATATAGAACAATGATGAGAGAACTTTGATGATATACTCATCATTGTTCTCAGACCGCTGATCAGAGCAGAATGATGAAAGACGTTTGCATAAAACGACAAAAGATGTAAGATCTTAGTTCAAAGATTTCACTTTTAAGCGTTTTCTGACAAAAGATGTAAGATCTTAGCACATTGATGAGTGAAAAAACAGCCCTTATGCTTTCCTTTCTTTGAATTACCTCATAATTACTATATAGTCACCGATTAACCCCCCATTCCTCCCACCAACCCTGCAGCCATCCATGTTTTCAAATATAGTACTTATTGCAGTCTCATTTTTATAACTAGGGCACTAGACGAGGGCATTTCGTATCGTATCGAAGGAGTTGTCGTAGAAACTTGGAAAAGGGCTCATTCGATTGGAAATTGGAATGGCTAATGACCTTTTTAATAGTGGAAAGTGATTGGAGGACAACTAGTCCTCCTCCCACGCCCCACCCTCCCATTTGCCCATTATGTTTAAAAACTAAATTTCGCCCTAAGATTAAATCAAGATGAACTGTGTTAATGCTAATTCGCAATAAGGCATCTCAGCAGTATCCCAAGAACGACTGAGGGTATTATGTTCAAGCTTTCGTGGCTACTTCTGCTCTTAAAATTTAACCAAATCAAAATAGCGTAAATGTATCCGAGCTATCAAAAAAAGTAAACAGATTTTTTTTGCGAATGGTATCAAGTTTTCTATTTCAGGTCAACTAGAGGAGGTATGAAACTAAATTAAAACACTAATATTTGTGTCCAGATTTTTAAAAGGGTGTATGTTGTTAAAAATTGTTTGAAAATTTTTCTCCGGCATACAAATAGCAGGCCAAACTATAAAGTCTTAGACAAACGAAAAGATTTAAACTATTATTTTCTTTTTCCCTGAAAAGACTATGTCAATATAAAACGAACATAAATTAATTAAAAAAAAATTCCACAAAATAAGTTTTTCAAAGAAAAGTAAAGAAGTCCATTAAACCAAAAATGAGCAAAAATAAAGTAAAATAATCTACCAAGTGTGAAACTACCACAAATCAGCATCGATAAATAAATGAAACCCAAAAAGAACAAAAATTACAATAAATAAGCCAGTCAAACTCAAAGCGAGGAGAAATTAACATGAACAGGGCTCAAAACCCTTATGCCTTCCCAAGGCCAGAAACATAATTTAGACTTACTTAAAAAAATACTAATGAATGTGCATTGTCACTTAAATATACATATACTGATGTTTAGTAATCAAAATGTTAATATTATTTGATTTATTAAAGCTATTAAAGTAAAAATATTTTTATTTTTCATTAAAGTGCAAGTTTATATTCTGGGCTTGGGAAGGCATAGGGGTTTTGAGCCCTACTCATGTTAATTTCTGCTCGTTTTAGTTCGAAAAAGTTTGCTAAAGTTAGTTTGCTAAAGTTGAAAAAATAAAGAAATGGAGAGTGAACGAAAATGTCTTATGCAAAATTTTCATAGATAGTACTTTACGTCACCGACGAAAAAAATTTGGGATATGGTACATTTTTTTGTCTTTGGTACATTTTTCATGCAATTTGTGGTACATTTTGTTTTGAGGTGTTGATAACACTGGTAGCGATTGTGACTGTCGATGAACTAACGTGTCGATGTTCTGACGGGTAACGATTGCGATTGTCGATGTCCTGACTTGTCGATGTTCTGACGGATTTTTTTCGATGTTTATGACGGATTTTGTCGATGTCCTGATTGTAGTGGTCCTGACGTGTCGATGTCCTGGCGCCTTTCCCGGTTTCGATGTTCGTCAATCAACCGGTTCCTGTGCTTCTTTTCAATGCATTTCATGCTGGAAATGAAAATGAAAATTCAAACAGACATGTTGAGCACAAGCTGAACAATGCCTTTCGTACACCAATCTGAACCAAAATTGGGTAGTTTTGTTTGGAACAAAAGGAAAAGGCCAAATATTTCCATTGCTTAAGTGACTGAGTTTAATGAAAGTTCGCTTTGAAAATCAATCAGTTCAATCTCCCCTGCAGCGATGTCTTCTTCAAAATCTTATGTAAGACAAGTAGAGAATTCTTCAGTATCAATCAAACAGTTCGTGGTAACGAACTATACTTGTAAGGGAGGAGCAACCCGGCTCAATAGTAACCAAAACTTTAAAAAATGGAATTTGAAATCAATAGATATATCAAAAGAATCGGCTTATTGTGCTGATTTCAAATATATGAGATTCATAAAGTTTAGTTTTACCCATTAAAGGCTACGAGCCTGAAAAGCCCTTTATACGAGCCCTTTAAAAGTGACCAAAATGATTGGAGGGCAACTAGGCCCCCTTCCCACCCGTTTTTTTTCCCCAAAAAATCATCCGATCAAAATTCTGGGATAGGCGTTTGTTGATCTTAGTTGAAAGGCCCAATAACTATGCCTTTGGATATGACATGAACCCTCCCCCCCCACAGCCCCAGGAGAAAGGTCTTTAAGCTATAAAATTTACCCATTGTTTACGCATAGTATTTATTATTGGGAAGTAAGTATACTTTTCGGGGGGAGGGGGAACTTTCTGCTGGAATTTTTCCAGGGTTGAATTTTCCATGGGGAGGGAATTTTTGCAGGGGGCGAACTGGTCAAGGAAAACTATACACTAGTTAAATTTGCCAGAATTCTTATACAAAATTCTTCTTATATGTCTTGTTTTCTTTTTTCCGTCTCAGTTTTACGCTAGGAATTGTCAAGGGTAATTTTCCGGGTAAATTTTCGCCGGAATTGAATTGTCTAAAGACTATTTCCGTGGGGAGGGGACTTGGTACTTGTTTAGTATCCGGGTAACACGCGATAAATGAAGTTTGGTTAATGCTGATGAAAAACAAAGTATGATAAAAATATAATATTTTTGAAACAAATTCTGGCTATATATTTGCACATTAGGGGGTGGGGGGATAAAGCATAGCATATATTAAATATGTAACCTAACTTAGGTACCTTTTTTGCCCCTTTAACCCTAAAAACTAAAGTTTAAATCTTTGTCACGGAGTGAGCAATACCTCACTAGGCAGCGGGAAACCTGTTCTACATATAGTATCCTTTAGATTCTTTATGCGGTTCTTCTCGCGTGTTGCCCGGATTCTAAACAAGCACCGGGGATTTCGAGGCCAGATTTCAGTTAAATTATGCCAGATTTCCTGGCATTATTCAGAAAACGATCAGAAATTAAATAAAAAACAAGTTTTTTTTTTTCAACCGAAATTAAGGAGCAACATTGGAAATTAATACGAACTGAAATTATTACTTATATGAAGGGGATTACCCCCTCCTCAACACCTCGCTCTGTACGCTAAAGTTTGAATTTTATCCCAATTCTCTAAGAACGACTCCTGAAACACAAGGTTCGCTTACTTAGAACAATAAGAAGCTTTTTTAAAAGTAATCAAAAACTTTAGCGTAAAGAGCGAGGTGTTGAGGAGGGTGCAATCCCCTTCATATGCATAATAATTTCTATTCGTTTTTTTCGTTTTAATGTTGCTCCTTACTTTCAGTTGAAAAAACTTGTTTTTTTTTTTTTTTTTATTTAATCAAACAGTTCGTGGTAACGAACTGTAAGTAAGAAGCGACCCGGCTCAATGGTAACCGAAACTCTAGAAAATGGGATTTTGATACCAGCAGGTACATCAAAAGAATCAGATTTTAATGCTGATTTCGAATATATAAGTTTCATCGCGTTTAGTCCTACCCATCAAAAGTTACGCGCCTAAGAAAATTTGGCTGATTTTCGAAAAAGGGGGAAAGACCCCTAAAAGATATATGACCTTAATGAAATTCACACCATCATATTCAGCGTATCAGAGAACCCTACTGTAGAGGTTTCAAGCTCCTATCTACAAAAATACGGAATTTTTTTTTTTTGCCAGAAGAAAGATCACGGATGCGTGTTTGTTTTTTCTTTTTCCCCAGGGGTGATCGTAGTAGAAAAGGCCTTATTGACTCCGAGCGGGAGTCCATATATGGGCATAGAGTCCCTAGGGAGATGGTTTTCTCACTGAGAATGAAAAAAAACAGGAACTTTCTCACTTTGATGGATGTTTTCTGGATTATTGAGTCTAACGGGGACCGGAGTCAATGACCTCTTCTTTCAAGATCAATTGATTGTTGTTTGTTGTTATTGTAAGTGCACGCTCGAGGCGAATGTTAAGACCTAACGGAATAGGAAACAGTTAGATCCCGTGTTTCCTTCTCAGCCAATCAGCGAGTTATATGTTTTCCCCGTTACATAACAATTCACCCTTGAGATTTCGTATATAACGGGCATGCATTGTAATTAAATTATCAGAAAGTATTTTGACACAGTTGAAATAACAAGAATGGATACTATTGATGAGCTTGAAACCTTGACAACCTCAATTTACCATGTAAGTTCTGTTTTAGTACATTTTTATTTTCAAAATAAAATTATTTTCCTTGGTCACCCTCCAAACATATTCAAATTCATGGTATACCCCCCCCCCCCCAAAAAAAAAATTCTTTATACATTGCTTGAAAATATACACTTTTTTCCATTACGTAAACCTCATCCTCCCACCATTCATCACCATTTAATTCTTTCAATTGAAGTTATTGCTCAAAATTGTCTTTTCACCTTGATGTGTTTAAAATTATCAAAATGAACTGGCTCTCCTTTGCGGTAAAAGCCGCGTGTGAATCTCCAACAAGAGGGGAGATTTTCATAAACAACATTCCCGTGGAAAGAGAGATTACTCTTAATTAAGCTTGTGAGGGTTCAATGCTTTGCATATTTCAATGATGTCTGAAAAAAAAAGGGGAACGAATTGTCTACAAAATTAAAAGAGATTATTTAATAGTTACGCAAGATTAACTCAATGAGAGGGTAAACCTAGGGTGGCTTAATTCTCCAAATTTAGGGGGGGGGGTCAATTTTGAATCCAGGATATTTGTTGGGGAATGGGTTAACGTTTTTAATGATGACAAAATAGAAATGAAAAGATAATTGTTTTCTACTTCAGTGTCGAACCATTTCTCTTTGACATTTTAGCGATTTTAACTATAGCATTTGAATAAAAGGCAGTAAGATATATTCTTTATTGATCTGCATTGCGCTTGCCAAAAAAAAAAACGCAAGATTAACTCAATGAGAGGGTAAACCTAGGGTGGCTTAATTTTCCAAAATTTAGGGGGGAGGGGGTCAATTTTGAATCCAGGATTATTGTTGGGGAAGGGTTAGCGCTTTTATTAGTGACAAATAGAAATGAAAAGATAATTGTTTTCTACTTCAGTGTCGAACCATTTCTCTTTGATATTTTAGCGATTTTAACTGTAGCATTTGAATAAAAGGCAGCAAGATATATTCTTTATTGATCTGCATTGCGTTTGCAAAAAAAAAACGCAAGATTAACTCAATGAGAGGGTAAACCTAGGGTGGCTTAATTTTCCAAAATTTAGGGGGAGGGGTCAATTTTGAATCCAGGATTATTGTTGGGGAAGGGGTTAGCGCTTTTATTAGTGACAAAATAGAAATTTTTCTAGACAAAATTATGTCTGACAATAAATTCTGTAGAAGGGGGTACTAATTTTCATTCTGTAAAAAAAAAAGGGTGAAATTATTTTCTATATTAATTTTTTCTTCCTTTAAGGACAATGGTGAAGAATGTGTGTCACCTCCCACTAAAGAGAGCTAGGGTTCAAGGTAAAACCCCTACGAAGGCAACAGTTGTTCAATATGGCCGTTGGCCGAAACCCCCCAACTCCACGCTGCCTGCCCAAGCTTCATCTGCACAGGCAAGAATACAGCCAGGCCGAAAACCCAAAAGAGAGTGGATGGATGCTTTCAATATCGCAGTTGCGGAAAATTGTGTGGTAGCTTACCCGTCATCCTCTTATCCTACATTGTCGAGGGTCTCAGGAACTATACAAAATCATGAGGTTGCCCTCGAACACACGCTACCTGGACCATCCGGCACCCAAGTGCAGCCAGGATTTGCAAATGTGAGCATTTTTCCTACCTATCTTATAGAAATATATATCTATTTCTTCCAATTTCTTTTAGTCTTTTCCTTTCTCTATTTTTCAACACTGTGTAAAAGTGTATCTCAGAGATATTAAAATATTAACCCCTCGCCCCCAACCATTGTTTTAAATTTCTCTACTCCCCCTCCCTCCCTCCCTCAGAGATATCTAAATATAATGTAATTTTTTGTTTTTGCATGTCAAACCGCTCTTTTTTTCTAATCTTTGCTATTTTCTCTGTTCCCTCCACTATTGCTATCTCTTCAATATCTCATAATAATAATATTTTTAGGTAATTTCTAGTTTTTACTGCTATCTCTCCACTATGAAACTCAAAATGCTATTTTTCACAGTTGAATATTATAGTTTTATGGGGGAAGGACAGAGATTATCCCATTTATCTCATTGCACATATGGATTCTAATTTGCGCAATATTTTTGACAGCTTACAACTTGCCAAGAATTTAGGGCTTAGCATTGGCAATAAGAGTTAACGGTTTCCCATTTATTTGTAGTGTTTCCCTGAGAATACGCATGGAACAGAACATACGCGGCGGCTTACAATAATTAAGCTAATGAGTCCTAGACATCCCAGTATAGGGGAAATTAGAGAGAGAGAGAAACGACTTATGATCTAACAATATTTTTTTTTGGACATTATGTAAACGGCTGGGAGTCGCGGTGGTGGCCGGGAAGCGCCGGCGGGCCCGAGAAGCGCCGGGGAAGTGCCGGGGAAGCGCTGCGGGAAAGCGCTGCGATGGCTGGCTCGGAGGGGGGAGCATTAAATAGTGGAAATTGGGAGGGGAGTTGTTTGAACAAAATCAAATTGTCAATTCTATGTAATGTGTTTTAGATTTTCGTTAAGTTGGATTTTCTTTCTGTTGAATTAACCAAATGCTACTATGTGCATACTGCTACTACTACTACTACTAAGCGCGTTTTAAATAATACGTAAATAATAATCCAAATTTTAAAAACAGTAGGGATGATTTGAACACTTTGAAAATAAGCTATTTTTTTTTTTCATTTATAGGAAAATGAGCCATTGGTACTATATTCATTGTCACCATCATCATCAGTTGGTGAATGAGAGGAGGCACACAGTTGTGAGTCCCCAGCAGTTCACCATGGAGTGGTATCGTTAATGAGCAAATACCTGATAATATTGATGATTTTTTAAATGATTTTCTTTTTAATGTAGATAATAGCGCAGTTGGGCAGGGGGACTTGAGTCAAAATATACTACAGCTTTTGGAGGATTTACAAACGAATTAACGGGGAACCCTCCTCCTCCTCCTCTAGCCTCCGATACCCTAACGAATCCACTTCAAACAACTGAAGTTGAGCATTCGCATGCCCCAAATATTGTTTGAACAACTTGGGGGAGGGAGTGTTGATGATATACAAGAGGGGGAGGGGGGGTAATGACCAATTGACACCATTTCCAGACTTTCAGCTGTCCAACACAATTTTAAATGCAATAGTTGTTTTACACTGCGACTTTTGGGGACCCGTTTAGTTCACTTATGGGGGGAAAATTTGTGTTTGATCCTGTAGAAATTGTGCATGACTATGTAGATAAAATTTCGTGCACTGCTGGAGAACCAAATTCAATTGTGGGGGAGGGATTCAATTAAGGTTTCTATTGTTTTAAAGGTCTTTTATTTAAATGAGGGGAAAAGCGAAGTTTATTATTATTATTATGTACATTCCGAGATGCGTTTGATTTATCCGAATTTAGAAAATTTTGAGGTGTGTTTTTTTGGAGTGGGTAGGTCAAATTATGGCGCATCTTGAAAATTATAATGAGAATGGGAGTGGGTCTGTGGTTTTATTTATTGAAAATTTAAGTGTGAATATTTGTAAATTTAAGAAAGATTTTTTTAAGAGGGGGGTATAGGGATGACGGTATAGTTTTAAAATATAATTCAGATTTAGAAGGTTGTCAAGGTGTCCAGCGGATCTGTTTTGAAACAGGTCAAAAATGTTTCAGGTATGCTTTCCTCATATCAGCATTCGAGCCTCTAGCACGTGACGCTACCAAGACAAATTTAGACGATTGGGCTGTACATGGAAGGAAGGGTCCAATTTCGCCATTGTAGATTTCTCTTGTTTAGAAGGAAAATACCAGTAACGCTACGATCTATTGATATTTTTGAAAGAGCTAATGCCCATTTAAATATCGGCGTTACTGTGGTTCAGTATGAAACTGAATTTGAAGATGGGGTTCGTTTAAAAAAAAAGAAGGGGGTGGTCTTCCCTGTAAGGGCCCGTCAATTGAATTAGTCAGACACTGGGTTTGGTTGTTGTATACACCACCATCTAGTGACTTTGCCAATTCAATTGGCCATTTTAACCCGATCACAGACATCAGTAGAGTTTCTGGGGGAGGGTAAGAAAAGGGGGGAATGTTTCTACTGTCCGACATGCCTCTCTCGATTCCGTAGCGATATGAAACTACGGGATCATATGGAGCATGGTAGCCGACATGGCTACCAGACAGTGGAAACGGTTTCAGGGGATAGGGCCATTTTACGCTTTAAAAATTTTCAAAACACCCTCCTCCAGTGCAACAAAATATCT
This sequence comes from Artemia sinica, assembly GCA_027921565.1. Lineage (NCBI taxonomy): Eukaryota > Metazoa > Arthropoda > Branchiopoda > Anostraca > Artemiidae > Artemia > Artemia sinica. The sequence goes on from CM051258.1 coordinate 45,134,191, forward strand.
TTGGACTGTGAAGCTAAGCTGGTGGAGGTGAATGATCCCCAATTTCCAAACCGAGTCAAAGAACATCAAGCTATTGCAGTGTCCTATGCTCATGCGCAAAGAGACAGTTCTAACACCATGCGGTTGTTAGAAATAGTAGAAACGTTGGATGAGGGGGAGTGTATGGTCAAGGCACTGACTAAACTAATTGGCACAGCTAATGGTGCTATTTCTCGTTTGAGAAATACCCATTACCCAATGGTTTTGTCTGCAGAGGATCGTCTCGCGATTAAAAATCAAAAAATATGTTGGGTTTGTAAGGGGGAGTTTGTAGAGGGGGATAAGGCGACTAAAGGGAAAAGAGGTGGTGGGAGGGGGAAAGTCAGAGATCATAATCACTTGTGGCAGGAAATATCTTCTGGGGGTAGTAATTTTAGAGGGGTTGCGCATCAATCGTGTAACTTAAATGTTAGCCAGCAGTTTTTTATCCCTGTTTTTATCCACAACTCAAATTATGATTTAAAATTTATTTTACCGGCACTGGCACGTATGCACAGGGAGGGAGGGGGAAAGACAGTCCATGGGTAAACAATTCATTTACCTATTGCATTATTCCCAAATCGGCCGAGAAGTTGTTGCTTCTCGAGCTGAAATGGCAGGCAGTGGATAATGGGCATACGTGTTGGAATAAAATCAGGGTTTTTAGATTCTTTTAGTTTTTTTTCCCAAGGCATTGAGTCAATTGATTCAAGTGCAGAAAAGCGACAATTTTGATAGCTTTCCCTGGCTTAAACAGCACTTTCCAGACAGTGAAATGTATGATCTGTTGACCTGCAAAGGTGTATACGCATACGACTATTACTGTTCTGGCGCTCGCTTAAGCGAGGTGAAACTACCTCCAATTGAAGCTTTTTACAATTCACTGACCAGCAGTGAATGCACAGCCGAGGACTATGAGTTTGCCAAGAAGGTGTGGTCTAAGGGGATTGTAAAAATGGGTGGGATTATTGTAGACTGTACTTGGCCAGTGACGTTTTAACTCTGTTGGATATAGTCTGTAAGAACACAGATCAAATCTATTCAGAGTTCGGGTTAGATATAGGCTATTATTTTTCCACACCCCATTTGGTGATGGATTTGATTTTAAAAATTAGTAGGGAGGAAATTGGCCTAATCACCGATGTAGATCAGCACCTTTTTGTAGAGCGTTCAATGAGGGGAGGGTATGTTTTTCATGGGGACCGCGTCTTGTCAACCGATCCGAGCGGACAAAACAGCAGCGGTGCAAAGTCAAATGCAGTGTTCTTGGACATGAACTCATTGTACCCCTCGGCAATGTCTCACTACTCTTTGCCGTGTGGGAACTATCAATGGCTTGAGAATCCTTGTGAGTTCCCCGACATTACCACCGTCGAGGACATTGGCCCACAAGGATGGTTCTTTGAAATTGACGGTCACATTCCTCTGGCGCTTCACGACTCCGTCAAAGATTTTGTTTTTCCCTATATCAATCGACCCGTGAGCAGGGACTCATTGAGTCCCTACAATCGATCATTGGTTGAGGATATGGGGATGCACTGGACTCCGTCTAAGCAAAAACTGATTGCTGATTTGGACCCTAAGGAGAATATCGTTGTTCACCATGTGCTTTTGCACTGGATGGTGAACAATGGTTTCAAAATCACCAAAATACACAGGGTCCTGCAGTTCAATCAGTGACCATATTTAAAGACGTTTATCGACACTTTTCTCGATAAACGCTCTAGGGCAAACTCAAAGGTAGAGAAGGAAATATACAAACTCATCCTAAATTCAGCGTTTGGCAAAATGTGTGAAAGCGTACGTAACAGATCTCGCTGCGACGTTGTGACTGACCCTCTAGAGTGTGCACGAATTATTGCCGATCCCAATTTTACATCGTTCACGAGCATAGAGGCTGGCATGGTTCTTCTACACAGGCGAAAGCGAAATGTGGTACTGAACAAGAATATAGCGGGCGGCAGTTCAGTACTGGAAATTTCCAAAAAGCTCATGTCGTTTTTTTTACAATGTGTGCAAGGTGCAATGGCCACGGGAGGGGGAGGTTCAAGTTTACTATGGGGATACAGATTCTCTGCTGTTAAGGTAAATGGGACCGAAGATTTATTGGGTGATCTAGAAAAGGGGGAACACATCAGCTCGCGGATGGATTTCACCAACTGGAATCCATCACTCTAACCCCGAGTTGGTGAAACGTCAAGCCCCCAACCAACTATTAATATTAAAATCAGAGACGGGGAGTGATTTGATATCCAGGGGGGTGTTCCCGGGTCCTAAAGTTTATTGCGTTAAAACTCATAGTGGGGATGAAAAGAAGGCGTGTAAAGGGGTGCCTACACATTTTGTAAAGAGCAATTTCAACATGAGCGTGAACAGAGACTGTGTAGAAAGTAGCCTAGTGCCGAGAGCACAAGTGCTTGCAATTCGCTCTCTACAGTATAGAAATTATACTGTGAGAGTGGAAAAGAATGCAATGTCATGTATATCTGAGAAAGTCTATGTGCTCGAGAATTGTGTGTGTCCTGCCTCATGGCCACTACCGTATTTCAGACCGAGTTGAATGCATAGACTATCGCAATCAACTTGGTCTGGATAAATTAACCTAACCAGACTAACCCAACCACTAACCACCGCCACCAACCCATTCATAAATTAACTAACCACCACCAACCCGTTCATAAATTAACTAATCTAACCTCAACTAACCCAACCACTAACCTGTAGCAGCAGCAGCAGTGACGACAACTATTGTACTGTTTTTCCACCGCGGCTCCCGGGGGGTGGGGGGCCCTTCCCGCGGCCCGGGTTTTGGGGGGTGGGGGTCCCGCCCGCAGCTCCCGGACATGGGGGGGGGGGGGGGGGGGGGGGGGGGGTGGGGGGGGGTCCCGCCCGTAGCCGGCCGGCCTTCGGCCCCGGAGGGTAGGGGGGGGGGGACCCCACTTTTAAATTCATAATGTTCAACTGTGCTAGTTCATGTTTTTTCCAAGTGTTTTTTTCTGTGTTTTCAAGTGTTGTTGTATAGAAAAGTGTTCATGTTGCTGGACAAAAAGTGTTGTTGTTGTACAGAGAAGTGTTGATGGACAAAAAGTGTTTTTAAACACAATAAGTGTTGCTCTTCATGGACAAAAAGTGTTTATTTTTTATGTTGTACATAAAGTGTCATTTTTATCATTGTTGTTCATGTTGATCAAATAGAGTTTTCATGTTGCCGAAATAAATGCTGCCATGAAATATTGTTGTCAGGTTCTTGTTGAACAAGTGTTATTCATATCGTTGTCAGGTTCATGTTGAACAAATAGAGTTTTCATGTTACCGAAATAAATGCTGCCATGAAATATTGTTTTTTGTTGTTACTCTTGTTAAGGAACTAGATAGATCTATGGGAAAATTATTGCTACTACTACTACTACTTATTCATTGGACACGTATGATTTACAGTTTAGTTATAGTCCAACTGTTGTCAACAGCAGCAGCAGCAGCAGCAACATGTATCAATTTAAAAACACCCTTCAGATCGTTTCTGTGTGGGCCCTCAATGTCGGGGAAAACAACACTCTTAACTAAAATAATTAAAAATTGCGATAAAATGTTTTTGGAAAAACCGAAAAAAATCTACTATTGCTATAGTATTTGGCAGGAGTCCTATGATCAAATAAAAGCAATTGCCACAACCATACCAATACAATTCATACGGGGACTTGATGTTTTCAATAGTATTGAATCGAACTCTTGGTTGATTATTGATGATTTGGCTGAATCATTGAACAGTTCTCACAGGAAATGCTACAACTGTTCACTGTTCGCTCCCACCATGAACACATTTCCATAACCCTAGTTCTACACAATCTGTTTCATCAGAGCAAATGTATGCGAACCCTTGCTTTGAATTGCACTATCTATATTATCTATCGAGTTGTTCGTGATTCTAGCTCGCTCATAACTCTCAATAAACATATATACCCCGGCGCCCCTAAATTTCTGTTGTCAGCGTACACTCAGGCGACTAATAAACCCTACGGTTACATTTTGCTGGATCTTAATCAGAGCACACCCGAGGATCTACGTGTAGTCACCGACATTTTCAACAATGAAATTACAGTATATCTTCCGGTGAACAGTAGAAAAGGCTATTAGTTGCCATTATGACACTGAAGAAACTACACGAACAACGGCATTTATTTTCCGTTTTAAGCACTTCAAAACCCTTGCTTAGGAAGGCTATACTCAAACATGGTGTTGACAATGATTTCATTAATCTAATATCTGAACTTTGTTTAAATTTAACTGAGGGCAATGTTCAACTGCCAGAAGGTGTTAGACAACAGACAAAGCAACATCGTTCCACTGTACGCGCCTTGGCTTGTAAAAACAAGGGAAAAATTTTTAAAAGAAAACGGCTCCTTCAAGCGGACGGTAGCTTTTTCACACTTTTACTGCCAATAATTGCAGGACTTGTAAACAGTTTTTCTCTAGAGAGAGAATGGCTAAACCCTATAAATTGACACCATTTGAACTTGTCCTCTCGCCTGTTGAACATTTTGAAGACAATCTAAGCAAATTCATTAATGATGAGAATATTGCCGATGACAAAAAACTGCTTTTACTTCAAGATGCATTGCGACGTGTGGACAAACATAAACCATATCGTGAGAGACCCACCGCCACCACTGTTACCGATCCCTCTAAACAGGAAACATCTCCTCAAGATTCTGCACAATCAAAGGAGAAGGAATTGAATTCAATTGTATCGAAAATTGGAAACCTATCGCCTGTGACCTATCGAGAACAGAGTAAAAGAGTATTATCTTATCTCATGTTGGAAACTGCTGATGAACATCAAGTTCAAGTCGATAGCATAGGGAAACGAATTATAATTCAGGGAAAAAGTTATAATCTAGTTGATTTAATTTGTGATATGGTGACGAATCGTAAAGGACTTTTATCCATTGACAATAATCTATACACCTTTCTAAGTGTATCGAACTTTCCCAAAAATCTTATTGGCAATAAGCAAATTCTAAAGAAACTAAGAGAATATAGTCCTCCAACAACACCAACACCACCATTTAAAAAAGAAGAAGAAGATTCAATATTTGAAAAATACTATCAGTAGCAGCAGCAGCAATGATTTTACAACACCTGTGGCTGCTAGTCAAAAGCGAAGACGAATTGATTCACCCTCCAGTGTGCAAAAGGGGAGTGGACATTACACTACGTGCTTGCGTTCAAAATGGATGAAGTTCTGAAAGGTGTCTATGAAAATATTGGTGAAGCGGGAAGTTTAAGTTCTCCCAAAACGCTTTCTAAAGTTGTCTCCGGCACCACATTGAAAAAAGCAAAAGATTATCTAGAGAATGAATCGAGTTACACACTGCATCGGAATCACAGGCTTCGCGGCAAACAATATCGACAAACTAAAGCCTTTTCCCTCTGCATATAATGCAAACGGATCTTTTAACTTTAGACACAGTTCAACGGCGTCACAATGCACCCTACAAATATATTCTGGTGGCAATCAGTGTCTTTAGTCGCTATGCCTATGGCATTCCACTGCGATCAAAGAGAGGTGTTGAAGTTGCTCGGGCCATTGAAAGTATTCTTGAACAGGATTCGTATAGAAAAATTCAATCGGATCGTGGCAGTGAATTTGTTAATCCCCATGTGCAAAAGGTTCTATTGAAATATAATACAACACTTTATCATAGTCACAGCCCGATAAAGGCTTTATTGGCTGAACGATTAATATGAACGATTCGTCTATTAATTTCAAGATATTGTACACTGAAAAATACATCGGCTTTTATTCATGATTTAGATAAAATCATGCGGATATACAACCACCGACCTCATCTATCTCTGTCCAACTCAAGCCCTCGGGATGTTCACTACAATGAAAATACATTTGATGCTTTTCTAAAGCAATACTCCAATGATGAAAAAGAAAAAAAAATGTGAAGAAGAAATTCAATGTTGGTGATACTGTTCGAATTAATAGAACCACCAATATTTTTGAAAAGGGGAATTATTTATGGAGCACCGAACTTTTTAAAGTGTCCAAAATCCTGGACACCGAGCCCACGACATATCGACTGCGAGACACCAAAGATGATGAGATTCTCGGCGGTTTTTATGAATATGAACTGCAAAAAGTTAGAAACACTAGTGAAATTTATCAAATTGAAAAGATATTAAAGAGTCGTACTCGTAGGGGCAAGAGACAGTTGCTTGTTCGCTGGCTAGGATACAACTCAGATTTTGATTCTTGGGTCAGTGCTGAAGACATTGACAATGCCCAATGATTTCTATGTGACTTTCATGTCCAATGTTTCCGATCCTCTCTACAATGACTTGAATAGAACAAGTGATTTTTGGACGAAACTCTCCCCCACCATCAAATTCGACGATGGAAAGTATGAAGTGGCTCTTGTCGACTGTATTCTCAAAAATACCTACGACATCCTGAGAAAAGATCGTAAATATGATATAAAAATTAGACCCTATGATTGGCCGCCACCACCATCCTCAAGTGATCAAGAACAAATTCAAAAATCAATTGGATGGATTATCCATATATTGAATTACCCTACGAGGAACTCACCTGTATGAATGATTTATGTCGTTCTATTAATAAAAGAATTTCCGCTCGTAAAAAGGGAGCTTTTCATTTCATCTATTCAAAGGAGGAGGGTAAGATCTACATTAGTTCACCTATTGTCAGTGAAAAGGTTATTCTCAATGATAACCTAAAGGATGTTCTTGGCTTTAAGCTCAATATAATCAATGGTAAAAGTGCATGAAACACTAATTTCATTTTTGCTGACTACCCGCCTGCATTCTCCACAGACACTTGTATATTTCTCTACGCTTCATTTGTGGAAACATCTCGGGTTGGTAATTCAAATGTTCCCCTCCTCTACGAGTTCTTGAACGAAAAACCAATCAAGAACATCAAGAACCACTACAATATAAAGCATCTTCAGTATATTCCCGTAAACACTTCCTATTTGGAACTCTGTCAGTTAACACTAAGAACCGAATTGGGTGATCCCATAGCAATTTCAAAAGGTTTGGCTGTGATTACATGCCATTTTCGTCCCATCGTTCAAATTCAACAAGATGTCTAATAAAAAAGTGGTATTCATTTGTCCTGATATTGACTGCTATGTTAATACTCTTGGCCCAAGACAACAGGGCAATGGAATGGACTATTACAAAGGTCGCTCGTCAATGTCTGGCTACGGTCTTGGCAGTTGGTTTGCTAAGCTCTTTCGCTCTTCACTACCACTGGCTAGAAAATATCTTGTACCGGCTGCGACAGATTTTTCATCCTCTACACTATACGATTGGGGCTCTGGCAAGGATTTAAAAAAAAGTGCTTCGGAAAATCTTAGGTCCAGTGCGCGAATCCTTGGTGAGCAACTAAAACAAAATGGTAAAGGCTTAAAAAGGTCAAGAAACAATGCATCACTCATCAGTCTCCACTCAGGTCGGAAACGAAAGACATCATCCCTCTTGTCAAAGAAAAGAAGGAAAAAGCCGACACGTAGTGTAAACAGAAGAAGAAGCCCCAGGAAGAAAATTGTTAGATCGAAACTAGATTTCTTCTCTTAAGATGTCCTACCTGCCGCATAAGGATTCTCAACCTTCAATCACCGCCTCATTGAATCTATTCAATGCTGAAAATGTTGATGTGAGTGTCAAGCATGGATACTATGAACAATTTTATCCACAACAACCCCTCTCCGATAATATCCACTTTCAAATTTATTCCAATGAAGACTACTTTATGGACATGTCTTCAACATTTATAGATTTACAATGAAAGTCCGGAAATCCGATAATATAATGCCAATTCGGGCCGATGGAATATCCTATGAAAAATGTATATTACATATTCTATTTCGTCAAATTAGTGTCTACATCAATGGCACGCTGGTGAGCACATAAACAATCTCTCAAATTATACAAGCTATATGCAATTCATGCTGATGACACCAAGTCATACAAGGAATTGAGAGGCACCTCCAATGGATATGAATATATGACTAATACTGATAGTACAGATGCACTTAAAAATGCTACAACTAGTGAATTACATCTAGTTGGAAAAATATATCTATGAAATATTTAATATACCCCAATGGCTGCCGCCCAATGTTAAAGTGGATATAAAACTGACGCTTGCACCCTTCAATTTCATATTGAGAAAAGAACTTGCTGCCAATCCTGATGTAAGTCTCTCCCTCACCTCGGCAATACTTCATGTGCGCAAACAACAGGTCATGAGTTCTGTTTCTTTGGCAGTGGAAAAACTGAGAGCCAATGGAAATAATATTAAACTCCTTGTTCCATACAATCACCAATCAACGTCATATTGCCATGGGCTCACGCACCTTCACCGATTCATCCTTTATCAATGGTGAAATTCCATCAAAACTTGTTTTGGCATTTGTAAAAAGCGCCAGTGCAATAGGATCATGGACTGAATGCCCACATAAATTCGAGATGTTTGGACTTTCATCTCTTGTGTGCAAAGTAAACGGTATCCCACTCTACAATCTATCTTTTGATAAATCCTATAGAACATTGTATGAGTTGACCATGCAAACCCTAGATCATGACTCTCAACTATTTGAAAATGGTATAACCGAAGAAATGTTTGCTAAAACACATGGTATCATTGTTCTGGATTTGTCTGGCACACAGGATATGAGTATAGTACGTACGGGGAGTGTGCGTTTAGAGTGTACATTTGCCGAACCATTGGCTGAGAGTATTGCACTAATCTCACTAAATCAATATGAAAACTATTGGGAAATCACTCCCGAAGGCAGTGTTCTACTAGACTTGGCGCCATGAACACCAGTCAAATAATCAATGTATTTAATATGGACCCCTACATGTCCCAGTACAAATCCTACTGTCTACCCTTGGACTTTCTTGGAAAAATTCAAAGTGTCAACAATACCTTGATTATTGTTAATAGCAGTCCGTCGACTGTGCTGACGGGTCATTGGCTGTGCATCGTTCAAACAATGAAGACGATTGAATTTTTTGATCCTCTTGGTTTACCCTATACATTTTACACACCTCACATCAGCAACTATATTGAGAGCAGTGGGAAAACTATTATTCAAAATCGGAAGAGGGTGCAGGATCTAACGACTAAAAGCTGTGGCTTCCATGCACTACTATATTTTGTGTTCCGATGTCGCGGCTATACTTACAAGCAGTTTCTCCACATTTATGGTGACAATCCTCGTCTGAACGACTTTCTAGTGGAAAATATCCTCTCAGACCTATACAGTATTGATTTCAGTGCCCTAAGAGTAAAGTGCTTAAAAAATGTTTGTGAATTTGTTTATTAATAAAATGCATATATATACAACAATGTCTTTAAATCTTCACTTTAGATGTCTTCTTCTTCGATGTATAGGCAACTGTTGTGAACCACTAATGCCGGTAAATCATTTGGATTCACTGTATATTGATCTTGATTGACTGCAAAGTCAGGGTCACATTTTCTACAGTACAATGTAACTTCACTCTTGTCATATCTCTTTGTATAGTCAATGATACTATTTGCATTCATATTATGAAATTCACGAGTTTCAATCTGTCTATTTGAAGCAATATCACATACAGTGTTTTCAAATGGTGAATCACATTCGGTAACTGCCATATAAAAATCACTTGGTTTATAATCATAATAGGCAGTGTTGTCACAACGATGACGTAGAAACCAAATTGTCTTGTTACCCCCAACAGTTGAATCGTAGACCAGATTCCTCTTCCCAGAATAATTTAAATCCACGACGATACCAATCTCGTAGAAATAAACTAAAATCACGTTTAGGATTCTTTCCAATCATAGCGGGGTAAGTATTCTCCCACTGATCACATTTATCATAGTGACAATTGGAGCACAGGTGTCCTCTAGCATGAGAGTCACACACCTTCTCAAGACATGAATTACATCCTTTAATTTGTACTGCATAGCCTCTATGTAATTTACAAGGATTACATAATTTACACTTTTCACTATAATCATCAATAATTGTACAATTCTCACATTGAGTCCAACTGCCAAGAGTGTACATGCACAATGCACATGCATAGAACATTTTTTTTTTTTGGTTTCCGATGTCAACTCTCTCACAGCTAAAACGAAACTGATCGTTCCTGCTGACGGATAAATTCAGCGCGTGGAATGTGGAGAGGAGTAGTTCTGTGACGTTACCTCTCTCGAATGACGGGGGAGCCATCTACATTGAATCCATTGGCAATGTTTTCAAAAGTATATCCACGATATGATTCTGCTTTGTTCCAATTAGTATATCAATAAATTGAGTATAAGCACTTGAGTCACATTTTAAAAGTTTCATACAATAGTCCAATGGGGAGAATCACTCCTCATTATATTGTCAAGTGTTTCCTGACGAGAGAATATCCTGCGTTGAAGAGATAACTCGAGAAAATCATCATCCAAAATCAAATATTTTTCCATAAACACTAGATTTGATCTAATTCTCTCTTTCTCAAATTTATTCATTTTTCAATCCTTTCACTCTGACTGCTGACTCTAGACTGACCCTGATTCGTTAGCCCTAACAAACCAAAAAGAAAGGGAACTTTTTCGATTTCGAAACAATTTTATTGAATAATTACAACAACAATAATACTACTATTCATGTACAATTAGCGATACAGTTTATTGTCTTTGATATGTTTCACCAATGCACTTAAAGCACATTGAGTCTATTCACATGTGCTATATCAACTTTAGCAGCGAAACATAATTGATCCTCCATTTTAAATTTGCTCAAGGATATCACATATCTTGCATATACTTCATCCCATTCCAGACAAAGCCGTGATCCTCTCGTGATTTCCACCGCAATGTTTGGTGCTCTTGTATTATTACCATCAACTCCACTATCAACTTCTAAGAGGGTAAACATTCCACTCATCATCAGCACAAATATATATACCCAAATGAGTAAAGTCAAACTGTTCTTCTCACTCCTTTGAATTCTATTCACAGACTAATAAAAACTATAGCAAAAATCCTTTCCTCATATACCCTCCGCCGCTAATATGTAAACCGACTCGCTGATTGGCTGAGAAGGAAACACGTGATCTAACTGTTTCCTAATTCATGGATCATAACATTCGTAAGAAGTGTCATTGACTCCGGTCCCCGTTAGACTCAATAATCCAGAAAACATCCATCAAAGTGCGAAAGTTCCTGTTTTTTCATCCTCAGTGAGAAAACCATCTCCCTAGGGACTCTATGCCCATATATGGACTCCCGCTCGGAGTCAATAAGGCCTTTCTACTGATCGTATCGACCCAGTGGTCCTAGAATATCATGGGCGGGCTAATTGGAACGGAAATTAAAATTTCTAGTTCCCTTTTTAAATGACAAAAAAATGGACGGCAACTAGGCCCCCTCCAACGCACATTTTTTTCCCAAAGTCACCCGATCAAAATTTTAGATAGCCATTTTGTTCAGCATGGTCGAAAATATGATAACTATGTATTTTAGGATGACTTAATTCCCCGAAGTCGCCGGGGGGAGGGCTGAATGTTATGAACTTTACCCAATGTTAACATATGGTATTGGGAAGTATAAAGACGTTTTCAGGGGGGATTTTTCTGATTGTGGGGGGAGGGGGCTGAGTTGGGGGTTTTGTGAGGATCTTTCCATGAAGGAAGTTTCATGGGTTAAGGGACATTGCTATGAAGGGGTGCCAGATTTCCCAGCATTCTTTAAAAAAAAAGACCAGAAATTAAATAAAAAAAAATAAGTTTTTCAACTGAAAGTAAGGAGCAACATCACAACTTAAAACGAACAGAAAATATTACGTATATGATTGAGTTCACCCCCAGTCAATACCTCGCTCTTTAAGCCAACGATGTTTTAGTACTTTCATAAGAGCTATTTATTCTTATTAACGGCCTTTGTGATTAAGGGTCATTTTTAAAGAATTGAAACAAAATTCGAAATTTAGCTTAAAGAGCAAGGTATTGACTAGGAGGCGAACTCCCTAATATACGTATTAAGAATATATGAATATAGAAGTTCGTTACGTAAGTTAATTCGTAAGTTACGTGTATTTATTGCTAATAAAAACGTTCGTAAATAAAATTAAACAAGCTTCGAGAAAGCCATTTAACCAAATAAAAGTAGAATTAATATGAAAATTTTGTTGCGATTATTCATGTACGGTGAGCCAAAATCAAAACCTGTATTAATTCAAAAACGTTCAAAACTTAAATGAAAAAAAAAGTTTTTTTTTAACTGAAAGTAAGTAATTACGTTAAAACTTAAAACGAACAGAAATTATTCCGTATATGAAAGGGGCTTTCCCTTCCTCAACGCCTTGCTCTTTACGCTAAAGTTTTTTATTGTTTTAAAAAACAAAGTTGTAAGACAGAGTCAAACTTTAGCGTAAAGAGCGAGGCGTAGAGGAGGGGACAACCCCTTTCGTATACGGAATAGTTTCTGTTCGTTTTGAGTTTTAACGTTGTTCCTTAATTTCAGTTAAAATAGTTTGTTTTTTATTTTTTTAATCTCTACAAAAGGAGATGTGACAAACAGTTCGCTCCCTGCAAAAATTCCCTCCCCATGGAAAATTCAACCCTGGAAAAAATCCCAGCAGAAAATTCTCCCCCCCCCCACCCGAAAATGTATACTTACTTCCCAATAACAAATACTATGCGTAAACAATGGGCAAATTTTATAACTTAAAGACCTTTTCTCCTGGGGCTGTGGGGGGGAGGGTTCATGTCGTATCCAAAGGCTTGGATATTGGGCCTTTCAACTATGATGAACAAACGCCTATCTCAAAATTGTGATCGGATGATTTTGGGGGGGGAAATGGGTGGGAAGGGTGCGTAGTTGCCCTCCAATCATTCTGGTTACTTATAAAAGACACTAGAACTTCTAATTTCCGTTCAAATGAGCCGTGTCACGATATTCTAGGACCATTGTGTTGTTATGATCACCCCTGAAAAAAAAAACGCATCCGTGATCTTTCTTCTGGCAAGAAATACAAAATTCTACTTGCGGATAGGAGCTTGAAACCTGTACACGTAGAATCTTCTGATACGCTGAATCTGATAGAGTGATTTTAGTTAAGATTCTATTACTTTGAGGGGATTTTTCCCCCTTTTTTTCAAAAACCAAGAAATTTTCTCAGGAGTAGAAAGCTATCTTATACTCCGATCCCTCACCCCTGCTGCCACCTAGAACTTTTTTTTACATAATTTATGCATGTTTTTATGTCTGTTCGTTGTCAGTGAGAATAAAAAAAACAGGATTTTTCTCACTTTTATGGATGTTTTTTGGACGGTTATGTGTGTTGGTCAATTTATTTGATGTTTTTTCATGGATTTCAACAACAATTCATGTCTGTTTTATGGTTTTTGTCAGTGAGAATGAAAAAAAAAAAACAAGAATTTTCTCACTTTGATGGATGTTTCTTGGATGTTCTCACTTTGATGGATGTTTTCTGGACTATTGAGTCTAATATCACCTGTCAGAATTGTTTCCGGGGAAGTTAATTAATGTCTGACAGATAACGTCAAGTTAATTAATGTCTTTGATGTATTTCCAAAGAGAATTGTTTCCAGACGAATGTTTATTAATACCTGACAGATGATGTCATGATTGATTGATTTGTCACGAAAGGGGAATTAATGTGTTGTTTTTAAGGGGAATTATTGATTCACGAAAGGGGAATTAATTTGTTGTTTCCAAAGGGAATTGTTTCGAGCGAATGTCTATTAATGTCTTTGGAGTTCTACCAAGAGAATTGTTTCCGTGTGAATGTTTTGATCTTAGCGATGAAGTGATTAGCGCGCGAAAGGGTTTCCCAGTAATTTCAAATGTGAAAGCACAGAGATGTCAAAAACAAAAGGAACTCACTGAAATTACGTTTAGGGATTATTTGGGCGAAACCGTTTTAGACATTTTAGGGAATTATTTCGGCGAAACAGTTAGAGACATTTTAAAAGATGATTTTAGAAAAAGTTTTAGAAGAGAATTTGAGGGTGAAACTCTGTGGTCGTTATAGTAAACAAGTTGTATTTGAACAGTGTTGTGAGGTCCTCTACCCCAGCCCCCAAGGGCTCCGATCCACATACCCCAACCCCGAAGGAAGCCCCCGGCCCCCAAAGGTTCCTCCGGGCTCCAAAGGGTTCCCCGGGCTCCCAAAGGGTCCCCCGGGCCCCCCAAAGGGCCCCCGGCGCCCCAAAGGCCTGATTTTTCAAAGTTCATTTTGAATTTCTTTCGTTGAAATGCAAGAGTTGGAATATTTCAGTAGTGTTTGGTTGTGGTTTACCTTGTCAAAGTTACATTTTCTTGATTTTTCAAAGTTCATTTTGAATTTCTTTCATTGAAATGCAAGAGTTGGAATATTTCAGTAGTGTTTTGTCGTGGTTTACCTTGTCACAGTTACATTCTCTTGATTTTTCAAAGTTCATTTTGAATTTCTTTCGTTGAAATGCAAGAGTTGGAATATTTCAGTAGTGTTTGGTTGTGGTTTACCTTGTCACAGTTACATTCTCTTGATTTTTCAAAGTTCATTTTGGATTTCTTTCATTGAAATGCAAGAGTTGGAATATTTCAGTAGTGTTTTCTCGTGGTTTACCTTACCACACTTACATTCTCTTGATTTTTCAAAGATCATTTGGATTTCTTTCGTTGAAATGCAAGAGTTGGAACATTTCAGTAGTGTTTTGATGTGGTTTACAGTGTCACAGTTACATTCTCTTGATTTTTCAAAGTTCATTTTGGATTTCTTTCGTTGAAATGCAAGAGTTGGAATATTTCAGTAGCGTTTTGTCGTGGTTTACCTTGTCACAGTTACATTCTCTTGATTTTTCAAAGTTCATTTTGAATTTCTTTCATTGAAATGCAAGAGTGGGATTATTTCAGTAGTGTTTTGTCGTTGTTTACCATGTCACAGTTACATTCCCTTGATTTTTCAAAGTTCATTTTCGTATTCCTTCGTTGAAATGCAAGAGTTGGAATATTTCAGTAGTGTTTTGTCATGGTTTACCTTGTCACAGTTACATTCTCTGAATTTTTCAAAGTTCATTTTGAATTTCTTTTGTTGAAAACCAAGAGTTGGAATATTTCAGTAGTGTTGGTTGTGGTTTACCTTGTCACAGTTACATTTTCTTGATTTTTCAAACTGCATTTAGAATTTCTTTCATTGAAATGCAAGAGTTGGAATATTTCAGTAGTGTTTGTCGTGGTTTACCTTGTCACAGTTACATTCTCTTGATTTTTCAAAGTTCATTTTCGATTTCCTTCGTTGAAATGCAAGAGTTGGAATATTTCAGTAGTGTTTTGTAATGGTTTACCTTGTCAACGTTACATTCTCTTGATTTTTCAAAGTTCATTTTGAATTTCTTTCGTTGAAATGCAAGAGTTGGAATATTTCAGTAGTGTTTGGTTGTGGTTTACCTTGTCACAGTTACATTTTCTTGATTTTTCAAAGTTCATTTTGAATTTCTTTCATTGAAATGCAAGAGTTGGAATATTTCAGTAGTGTTTTGTCGTGGTTTACGTTGTCACAGTTACATTCTCTTGATTTTTCAAAGTTCATTTTGGATTTCTTTCGTTGAAATGCAAGAGTTGGAATATTTCAGTAGCGTTTTGTCGTGGTTTACCTTGTCACAGTTGCATTCTCTTGATTTTTCAAAGTTCATTTTGAATTTCTTTCATTGAAATGCAAGAGTGGGATTATTTCAGTAGTGTTTTGTCGAGGTTTACCATGTCACAGTTACATTCCCTTGATTTTTCAAAGTTCATTTTCGATTTTCTTCGTTGAAATGCAAGAGTGGGAATATTTCAGTAGTGTTTTGTCATGGTTTACCTTATCACAGTTACATTCTCTTAATTTTTCAAAATTCATTTTGAATTTCTATCGTTGAAATCCAAGAGCTGGAATATTTCAGTAGTGTTTTGTTGTGGTTTAACTTATCACAGTTACATTCTCTTGATTTTTCAAAGTTCATTTGAATTTCTTTTATTGAAATGCAAGAGTTGGAATATTTCAGTAGTGTTTTGTCGTGGTCTACCTTGTCAGACTTACATTTTCTTGATTTTTCAAAGTTCATTTTGAATTTCTTTCGTTGAAATGCAAGAGTTGGATTATTTCAGTAGTGTTTTGTTGTGGTTTACCTTGTCACAGTTACATTTTCTTGATTTTTCAAAGTTCATTTCGGTTTTCTTTCATTGAAATGCAAGAGTTGGAATATTTCAGTAGTGTTTTGTCGTGGTTTACCTTGTCACAGTTACATTCTCTTGATTTTTCAAAGTTCATTTTGGATTTCTTTCGTTGAAATGCAAGAGTTGGAATATTTCAGTAGCGTTTTGTCGTGGTTTACCTTGTCACAGTTACATTCTCTTGATTTTTCAAAGTTCATTTCGAATTTCTTTCATTGAAATGCAAGAGTGGGATTATTTCAGTAGTGTTTTGTCATGGTTTACCATGTCACAGTTACATTCCCTTGATTTTTCAAAGTTCATTTTGGATTTCTTTCGTTAAAATGCAAGAGTTGGAATATTTCAGTAGTGTTTTGGTTGTGGTTTACCTTGTCACAGTTACATTTTCTTGATTTTTCAAAGTTCATTTTGAATTTCTTTCATTGAAATGCAAGAGTTGGATTATTTCAGTAGTGTTTTGTCGTGGTTTACCTTGTCAAAGTTACATTCTCTTGATTTTTCAAAGCTCATTTTGAATTTCTTTCGTTGAAATGCAAGAGTTGGAATATTTCAGTAGTGTTTGGTTGTGGTTTACCTTGTCACAGTTACATTCTCTTGATTTTTCAAAGTTCATTTTGGATTTCTTTCATTGAAATGCAAGAGATGGAATATTTCAGTAGTGTTTTCTCGTTGTTTTACCTTACCACACTTACATTCTCTTGATTTTTCAAAGATCATTATGGATTTCTTTCATTGAAATGCAAGAGTTGGAATATTTCAGTAGTGTTTTGATGTGGTTTACAGTGTCACAGTTACATTCTCTTGATTTTTCAAAGTTCATTTTGAATTTCTTTCATTGAAATGCAAGAGTTGGAATATTTCAGTAGTGTTTTGTCGTGGTTTACCTTGTCACAGTTACATTCTCTTGATTTTTAAAGTTCATTTTGAGTTTCTTTCATTGAAATGCAAGAGTTGGATTATTTCAGTAGTGTTTTTGTCATGGTTTACCTTGTCAAAGTTACATTCTCTTGATTTTTCAAAGTTCATTTTGAATTTCTTTCGTTGAAATGCAAGAGTTGGAATATTTCAGTAGTTTTTGGTTGTGGTTTACCTTGTCACAGTTACATTTTCTTGATTTTTCAAAGTTCATTTCGGTTTTCTTTCGTTGAAATGCAAGAGTTGGAATATTTCAGTAGTGTTTTGTCGTGGTTTACCTTGTCACAGTTACATTTTCTTGATTTTTCAAAGTTCATTTTGGATTTCTTTCGTTGAAATGCAAGAGTTGGAATATTTCAGTAGCGTTTTTGTCGTGGTTTACCTTGTCACAGTTACATTCTCTTAATTTTTCAAAGTTCATTTTGAATTTCTTTTGTTGTTGAAAAGCAAGAGTTGGAATATTTCAGTAGTTTTTGGCTGTGGTTTACCTTGTCACAGTTACATTTTCTTGATTTTTTTCAAACTTCATTTTGAATTTCTTTCATTGAAATGCAAGAGATGGAATATTTCAGTAGTGTTTTGTCGTGGTTTACCTTGTCACAGTTACATTCTCTTGATTTTTCAAAGTTCATTTTGAGTTTCTTTCATTGAAATGCAAGAGTTGGATTATTTCAGTAGTGTTTTTGTCATGGTTTACCTTGTCAAAGTTACATTCTCTTAATTTTTCAAAGTTCATTTTGAATTTTCTTTCGTTGAAATGCAAGAGTTGGAATATTTCAGTAGTGTTTGGTTGTGGTTTACCTTGTCACAGTTACATTTTCTTGATTTTTCAAAGTTCATTTCGGTTTTCTTTCGTTGAAATGCAAGAGTTGGAATATTTCAGTAGTGTTTTGTCGTGGTTTACCTTGTCACAGTTACATTTTCTTGATTTTTCGCGTACGTAGGCTAACCTAACCTAACCTAACTTAACCTAACCTAACTTGAACCTACGTACGCGCGCGTACGTAGGCTAACCTAACCTAACTTAACCTAACCTAACTTGATCTAGCCTAACCTAACCTAACCTAACAAAAATCAAGAAAATGTAGCTGTGTCAAGGTAAAGCACAACAAAATATATTTCAACGAAAGAAATCCACAATGAACTTTGAATGATTTCAATGAAAGAAATTCAAAATGAACTTTGAAAAATCAAGAGAATGTAAGTGTGGTAAGGTAAACCACGAGAAAACTACTGAAATATTCCAACTCTTGCATTTCAATGAAAGAAATCCAAAATGAACTTTGAAAAATCAAGAAAATGTAACTGTGACAAGGTAAACCACAACCAAACACTACTGAAATTTTCCAACTCTTGCATTTCAACGAAAGAAATCCAAATTGAACTTTGAAAAATCAAGGGAATGTAACTGTGACATGGTAAACCACGACAAAACGCTACTGAAATATTCCAACTCTTGCATTTCAACGAAAGAAATCCAAAATGAACTTTTAAAAATCAAGAGAATGTAACTGTGATAGGGTAAACCACGACAAAACACTACTGAAATATTCCAACTCTTGCATTTCAATGAAAGAAAACCGAAATGAACTTTGAAAAATCAAGAAAATGTAACTGTGACAAGGTAAACCACAACGAAACACTACTGAAATAATCCAACTCTTGCATTTCAACGAAAGAAATTCAAAATGAACTTTGGAAAATCAAGAAAATGTAACTCTGACAAGGTAAACCACGACAAAACACTACTGAAATATTCCAACTCTTGCATTTCAATAAAAGAAATTCAAATGAACTTTGAAAAATCAAGAGAATGTAACTGTGATAAGGTAAACCACAACTAAACACTACTGAAATATTCCAGCTCTTGCATTTCAACGATAGAAATTTAAATGAATTTTGAAAAATCGTGAGAATGTAACTTTGACAAAGTAAACCATGACAAAACACTACTGAAATATTCCAACTCTTGCAGTTCAACGAAGAAATCGAAAATGAACTTTGAAAAATCAAGGGAATGTAACTGTGACATGGTAAACCACGACAAAACACTACTGAAATAATCCCACTCTTGCATTTCAATGAAAGAAATTCAAAATGAACTTTGAAAAATCAAGAAAATGTAACTGTGACAAGGTAAACCACAACAAAACACTACTGAAATATTCCAACTCTTGCATTTCAACGAAAGAAATTGAAAATGAACTTTGAAAAATCAAGAAAATGTAACTTTGACAAGGTAAACCATGACATAACACTACTGAAATAATCCAGTTCTTGCATTTCAATGAATGAAATTCAAAATGAACTTTGAAAAATCAAGAGAATGTAACTGACAAGGTAAACCACAACAAAACACTACTGAAATATTCCAACTCTTGCATTTCAACGATAGAAATTCAAAATGAACTTTGAAAAATTAAGAGAATGTAACTGTGACAAGGTAAACCATGACAAAACACTACTGAAATATTCCAACTCTTGCATTTCAACGAAGGAATCCAAAAGGAACTTTGAAAAACCAAGGGAATGTAACTGTGACATGGTAAACCACGACAAAACACTACTGAAATAATTCCACTCTTGCATTTCAATGAAAGAAATTCAAAATGAACTTTGAAAAATCAAGAGAATGTAACTGTGACAAGGTAAACCACGACAAAACGCTACTGAAATATTCCAACTCTTGCTTTTCAACGAAAAAAATCCAAAATGAACTTGGAAAAATCAAGAAAATGTAGCTGTGACAAGGTAAACCACAACCAAACACTACTGAAATATTCCAACCCTTGCATTTCAATGAAAGAAACTCAAAATGAACTTTGAAAAATCAAGAGAATGTAACTTTGACAAGGTAAACCACGAAAAAACACTACTGAAATAATCCAACTCTTGCATTTCAATGAAAGAAATTCAAAACGAACTTTGAAAAATCAAGAGAATGTGACTGTGACAAGGTAAACCATGACAAAACACTACTGAAATATTCCAACTCTTGTATTTCAACGAAAGAAATCCAAAATGAACTTTGAAAAATCAAGAGAATGTAACTGTGACAAGGTAAACCACGACAAAACACTACTGAAATAATTCAACTCTTGCATTTCAACGAGATAAATCCAAATGAACTTTGAAAAATCAAGAGAATGTAACTGTGACAAGGTAAACCACGACAAAACACTACTGAAATATTCCAACTCTTGCATTTCAATGAAAGAAATTCAAAATGAACTTTGAAAAATCAAGAAAATGCAAGTGTGACAAGGTAAACCACGACAAAACACTACTGAAATATGCCAACTCTTGCATTTCAATGAAAGAAATTCAAATGAACTTTGAAAATCTAGAGAATGTAAGTGTGACAAGGTAAACCACGACAAAACACTACTGAAATATTCCAACTCTTGCATTTCAATGATAGAAATTCAAAATGAATTTTGAAAAATCATGAGAATGTAACTGTGACAAGGTAAACCACAACAAACACACTACTAAAATATTCCAACTCTTGCATTTCAATGAAAGAAATCCAAAATGAACTTTGAAAAATCAAGGGAATGTAACTGTGACATGGTAAACCACGACAAAACACTACTGAAATAATCCCACTCTTGCATTTCAATGAAAGAAATTCAAAATGAACTTTGAAAAATCAAGAGAATGTAACTGTGACAAGGTAAACCACGACAAAACGCTACTGAAATATTCCAACTCTTGCATTTCAACGAAAGAAATCCAAATGAACTTTGAAAAATCAAGAGAATGTAACTGTGACAAGGTAAACCACGACAAAACACTACTGAAATATTCCAACTCTTGCATTTCAACGAAAGAAAACCGAAATGAACTTTGAAAAATCAAGAAAATGTAACTGTGACAAGGTAAACCACAACCAAACACTACTGAAATATTCCAACTCTTGCATTTCAACGAAAGAAATTCAAAATGAACTTCGAAAAATCAAGAGAATGTAACTTTAACAAGGTAAATCATGACAAAACACTACTGAAATAATCCAACTCTTGCATTTCAATGAAAGAAAACTCAAAATGAACTTTGAAAAATCAAGAGAATGTAACTGTGACAAGGTAAACCGCGACAAAACACTACTGAAATATTCCATCTCTTGCATTTCAATGAAAGAAATTCAAAATTAAGTTTGAAAAATCAAGAAAATGTAACTGTGACAAGGTAAACCACAACCAAACACTACTGAAATATTCCAACTCTTGCTTTTCAACAAAGAAATTCAAAATGAACTTTGAAAAATTAAGAGAATGTAACTGTGACAAGGTAAACCATGCCAAAACACTACTCACATATTCCAACTCTTGCATTTCAACGAAGGAAATCGAAAATGAACTTTGAAAAATCAAGGAATGTAACTGTGACATGGTAAACCACGACAAAACACTACTGAAATAATCCCACTCTTGCATTTCAATGAAAGAAATTCAAAATGAACTTTGAAAAATCAAGAGAATGTAACTGTGACAAGGTAAACCACGACAAACGCTACTGAAATATTCCAACTCCCGCATTTCAACGAAAGAAATCCAAAATGAACTTTGAAAAATCAAGAGAATGTAACTGTGACAAGGTAAACCACGACAAAACACTACTGAAATATTCCAACTCTTGCATTTCAATGAAAAAAAATTCAAAATGAACTTTGAAAAATCAAGAGAATGTAACTGTGACACTGTAAACCACATCAAAACACTACTGAAATATTCCAACTCTTGCATTTCAATGAAAGAAATCCAAAATGATCTTTGAAAAATCAAGAGAATGTAAGTGTCGTAAGGTAAACCACGAGAAAACACTACTGAAATATTCCATCTCTTGCATTTCAATGAAAGAAATCCAAAATGAACTTTGAAAAATCAAGAGAATGTAACTGTGACAAGGTAAACCACAACCAAACATTACTGAAATATTCCAACTCTTGCATTTCAACTAAAGAAATTCAAAATGAACTTTGAAAAATCAAGAGAATGTAACTTTGACAAGGTAAACCACGACAAAACACTACTGAAATAATCCAACTCTTGCATTTCAATGAAAGAAATTCAAAATGAACTTTGAAAAATCAAGAGAATGTAACTGTGACAAGGTAAACCACGACAAAACACTACTGAAATATTCCAGCTCTTGCATTTCAATGAAAGAAATTCAAAATGAACTTTGAAAAATCAAGAAAATGTAACTGTGACAAGGTAAACCACAACCAAACACTAGTGAAATATTCCAACTCTTGCATTTCAACGAAAGAAATCCAAAATGAACTTTGAAAAATCAAGGGAATGTAACTGTGACATGGTAAACCATGACAAAACACTACTGAAATAATCCCACTCTTGCATTTCAATGAAAGAAATTCGAAATGAACTTTGAAAAATCAAGAGAATGTAACTGTGACAAGGTAAACCACGACAAAACGCTACTGAAATATTCCAACTCTTGCATTTCAACGAAAGAAATCCAAAATGAACTTTGAAAAATCAAGAGAATGTAACTGTGACAAGGTAAACCACGACAAAACACTACTGAAATATTCCAACTCTTCCATTTCAATGAAAGAAAACCGAAATGAACTTTGAAAAATCAAGAAAATGTAACTGTGACAAGGTAAACCACAACAAAACACTACTGAAATAATCCAACTCTTGCATTTCAACGAAAGAAATTCAAAATGAACTTTGAAAAATCAAGAAAATGTAACTCTGACAAGGTAAGCCACGACAAAACACTACTGAAATATTCCAACTCTTGCATTTCAATAAAAGAAATTCAAATGAACTTTGAAAAATCAAGAGAATGTAACTGTGATAAGGTAAACCACAACAAAACACTACTGAAATATTCCAGCTCTTGCATTTCAATGATAGAAATTCAAAATGAATTTTGAAAAATTAAGAGAATGTAACTGTGATAAGGTAAACCATGACAAAACACTACTGAAATATTCCCACTCTTGCATTTCAACGAAGGAAATCGAAAATTAACTTTGAAAAATCAAGGGAATGTAACTGTGACATGGTAAACCTCGACAAAACACTACTGAAATAATCCCACTCTTGCATTTCAGTGAAAGAAATTCAAAATGAACTTTGAAAAATCAAGAAAATGTAACTGTGACAAGATAAACCACGACAAAACGCTACTGAAATATTCCAACTCTTGCATTTCAACGAAGGAAATCGAAAATGAACTTTGAAAAATCAAGAGAATGTAACTGTGACAAGGTAAACCACGACAAACACTACTGAAATATTCCAACTCTTGCATTTCAATGAAAGAAATTCAAAATGCAGTTTGAAAAATCAAGAAAATGTAACTGTGACAAGGTAAACCACAACCAAACACTACTGAAATATTCCAACTCTTGCTTTTCAACAAAAGAAATTCAAAATGAACTTTGAAAAATTAAGAGAATGTAACTGTGACAAGGTAAACCATGACAAAACACTACTGAAATATTCCAACTCTTGCATTTCAACGAAGGAAATCGAAAATGAACTTTGAAAAATCAAGGGAATGTAACTGTGACATGGTAAACCACGACAAAACACTACTGAAATAATCCCACTCTTGCATTTCAATGAAAGAAATTCAAAATGAACTTTGAAAAATCAAGAGAATGTAACTGTGACAAGGTAAACCACGACAAAACGCTACTGAAATATTCCAACTCTTGCATTTCAACGAAAGAAATCCAAAATGAACTTTGAAAAATTAAGAGAATGTAACTGTGACAAGGTAAACCACGACAAAACACTACTGAAATATTCCAACTCTTGCATTTCAATGAAAAAAATTCAAAATGAACTTTGAAAAATCAAGAGAATGTAACTGTGACACTGTAAACCACATCAAAACACTACTGAAATATTCCAACTCTTGCATTTCAACGAAAGAAATCCAAAATGATCTTTGAAAAATCAAGAGAATGTAAGTGTGGTAAGGTAAAACATAAGAAAACACTACTGAAATATTCCAACTCTTGCATTTCAATGAAAGAAATCCAAAATGAACTTTGAAAAATCAAGAGAATGTAACTGTGACAAGGTAAACCACGACAAAACACTACTGAAATATTCCAACTCTTGCATTTCAATGAAAGAAATTCAAAATGAACTTTGAAAAATCAAGAAAATTTAACTGTGACAAGGTAAACCACAACCAAACACTACTGAAATATTCCAACTCTTGCATTTCAATGAAAGAAATTCAAAATGAACTTTGAAAAATCAAGAAAATGTAACTGTGACAAGGTAAACCACGACAAAACACTACTGAAATATTCCAACTCTTGCATTTCAATGAAAGAAATTCAAAATGAACTTTGAAAAATCAAGAAAATTTAACTGTGACAAGGTAAACCACAACCAAACACTACTGAAATATTCCAACTCTTGCATTTCAACGAAAAAAATTCAAAATGAACTTTGAAAAATCAGGCCTTAGGGGCGCGGGGGGCCCGGGAGACCCTTTGGGAGCCCGGAGGAACCTTTGGGGGCCGGGGGCTTCCTTCGGGGTTGGGGTATGTGGATCGGAGCCCTTGGGGGGCTGGGGTATAGGATCTCACAACACTGTTCAAATACAACTTGTTTACTATAACGACCACAGAGTTTCACCCTCAAATTCTCTTCTAAAACCTTTTCTAAAATCATCTTTTAAAATGTCTCTAACTGTTTCGCCGAAATAATTCCCCAAAATGTCTAAAACGGTTTCGCCCAAATAATCCCTAAACGTAATTTCAGTGAGTTGCTTTTGTTTTTGACATCTCTTTGCTTTCACATTTGAAATTACTGGGAAACCCTTTCGCGCGCTAATCACTTCATCGCTAAGATCAAAACATTCACCCGGAAACAATTCTCTTGGTAGAACTCCAAAGACATTAATAGACATTCGCTCGGAAACAATTCTCTTTGGAAACAACAAATTAATTCCCCTTTCGTGAATCAATAATTCCCCTTAGAAACAACAAATTAATTCCCCTTTCGTGACAAATCAATCAATCATGACATCATCTGTCAGGTATTAATAAATATTCGCCTGGAAACAATTCTCTTTGGAACAATTCTCTCCAAAGACATTAATTAACTTGACGTTATCTGTCAGAAATTAATTAACTTCCCCGGAAACAATTCTGACAGGTGATATTAGACTCAATAATCCAGAAAACATCCATCAAAGTGAGAACATCCAAGAAACATCCATCAAAGTGAGAAAATTCCTGTTTTTTTTTTTTCATTCTCACTGACAAAACCATAAAACAGACATAAATTGTTGTTGAAATCCATGAAAAACATCAAATAAATTGACCAACACACATAACCGTCCAAAAAAACATCCATAAAAGAGAGAAAAATCCTGTTTTTTCATTCTCACTGACAACGAACAGACATAAAAACATGCATAAATTATGTAAAAAAGTTGTAGGTGGCAGCAGGGGTGAGGGATCGGAGTATAAGATAGCTTTCTACTCTCAGGCTCGTAGCCTGTAATGGGTAAAACTAAACTTTATGAATCTCATATATTTGAAATCAGCACAATAAGCCGATTCTTTTGATTTCAAAATTCCATTTTTTAGAGTTTTGGTTACTATTGAGCCGGGTCGCTCCTCCCTTACAAGTATAGTTCGTTACCACGAACTGTTTGATTGATACTGAAGAATTCTCTACTTGTGTTACATAAGATTTTGAAGAAGACATCGCTGCAGCGGAGATTGAACTGATTGATTTTCAAAGCGAACTTTCATTAAAATCAGTCACTTAAGCAATGGAAATATTTGGCCTTTTCCTTTAGTTCCAAACAAAACTATCCAATTTTGGTTCAGATTGGTGTACGAAAGGCATTGTTCAGCTTCTGCTCAACATGTCTGTTCGAATTTTCATTTTTATTTCCAGCATGAAATGTATTGAAAAGAAGTACAGGAACCGGTTGATTGACGAACATCGAAACCGGGAAGGCACCAGGACATCCACACGTCAGGACCACTACCGTCAGGGCATCGACAAAATCCGTCATAACATCGAAAAAATCCGTCAGAACATCGACACGTCAGGACATCGACAGTCACAATCGTTATCCGTCAGAACATCGACACGTCAGTTCATCGACAGTCACAATCGCTACCCGTCAGAACGTCGACAGTCATAACATCAAAATTTTTTTTTCATAACAAAAATCCGTCTGAACCACTAACCTTCAGAACGTCGACAGTCTTAACATCGACACGTCATAAAATCAAAAAAATTTTCATAACAAAAATCTGTCAGAACCGCTAACCGTCATAACGTCGACAGTCATAACATCGAAACGTCATAACATCTAAAATTCAAAACTTTAGTTTTTTTTTGGTTTAAGGGGGAAAAGGTACCTAGGTTAGGTTAGGTTACGTATTTAATATATGCTATGCTTTACCTCCACCCCCCCTGATGTGCAAATATATAGCCGAAATTTGTTTCTAAACTATTACATACTTATTACTATTATATAAACTTTAAATTTTTTTCATAACGAAAATCTGTCAGAACTTCGATAGTCATAACAT
Source organism: Artemia sinica (assembly GCA_027921565.1). NCBI lineage: Eukaryota > Metazoa > Arthropoda > Branchiopoda > Anostraca > Artemiidae > Artemia > Artemia sinica. The sequence continues at coordinate 45,160,929 of CM051258.1, forward strand.
CGACACATCATAACATCTAAGATTTTTTTTCATAACGAAAATCCATCAGAACCACTAACCGTCAGTAGTAGTAAGGGTGTGCACAGTCCGAAACTTACATGGAAACTTACACCTGAGGCAATAGGCACCACGAAACTTACATTGAAACTTACACCTATCTATTGATTGAAACCCTACATTCAACCGTACAAGAATATGGTCAAAAGTGTAATAGATTGAAAACCTACATGAAAATATACACATGAATTGCGCAAGGAAAAGCCATGCCTGAGACATTAAACTCAAAGGTTTTTTAGGGAAAGCTGTCAATCACCCATGTGTTATCCACAGTTCCATTTTTGAAGTCTGTGGAAACAGTTTGACGTGTTCGGTGAGATTACGTTCCTTGGCGTTTGATAGACATTTGCAAAAAAAGGGGTAATTAGTGATTGGATAATTTTTAACAAGAAATGACTGAAAAGTGTTTTGGAGGAGATGGGATGATTGTGTACTGTATAATACACAAGTGATGGTTTGCACAGTGTTGTCAATTTTAAATAGTTTAGAAATAAAAAAATTTAACAAGAAATGGCTGAAAAGTGTTTTGAGGGAGATGGGTTGCATGGAGGGTTGAGTTGCACGATGGTTCAGTTAAAGGGGGTACAGTTACACGGGAGTTTAGTTAAATGGGTCGAGTTGCACGAGGGTTCAGTAGCACGAGGGTTCAGTAGCACGAGGGTTCAGTAGCACGGGGGTTCAGTTGTATGGGGTTTCGGTTATACAGGGGTTCAGTTACATGGGGGGTTCAGTTGCACGGGGGTTTAGTTAAATGGGGCTTGAGTTGCACGGGGGTTGAGTGGCACGAGGGTTCAGGTTGGAATATTTCAGTAGTGTTTTGTTGTGCTTTACCTTGTCACAGTTACATTCTATTGATTTTCATAGTTCATTTTGAATTTCTTTCATTGAAATGCAAGAGTTGGAATATTTCAGTAGTGTTTTGTTGTGCTTTACCTTGTCATAGTTACGTTCTATTGATTTTTCGAAGTTCATTTTGAATTTCTGTCGTGAAATGCAAGAGTTGGAATATTTCAGTAGTGTTTTTTGTTGTGCTTTACCTTGTCACAGTTACATTCTGTTGATTTTCATAGTTCATTTTGAATTTCTTTCATTGAAATGCAAGAATTGGAATATTTCAGTAGTGTTTTGTTGTGCTTTACCTTGTCACAGTTACATTTTGTTGATTTTCATAGTTCATTTTGAATTTCTTTCATTGAAATGCAAGAGTTGGAATATTTCAGTAGTGTTTTATTGTGCTTTACCTTGTCACAGTTACATTCTCTTAATTTTTCAAAGTTCATTTTGAATTTCTTTCGTGAAATGCAAGAATTGGAATATTTCAGTAGTGTCTTGTCATGGTTTACCTTGTCACAGCTACATTCTCATGATTTTTCAAAGTTCATTTTGAATTTCTGTCGTGAAATGCAAGAGTTGGAATATTTCAGTAGTGTTTTGTTGTGCTTTACCTTGTCACAGTTACATTCTATTGATTTTCATAGTTCATTTTGAATTTCTTTCATTGAAATGCAAGAGTTGGAATATTTCAGTAGTGTTTTGTTGTGCTTTACCTTGTCACAGTTACATTCTCTTGATTTTTCGAAGTTCATTTTGAATTTCTGTCGTGAAATGCAATAGTTGGAATATTTCAGTAGTGTTTTGTTGTGCTTTACCTTGTCATAGTTACATTCTCTTGATTTTCATAGTTCATTTTGAATTTCTTTCATTGAAATGCAAGAGTTGGAATATTTCAGTAGTGTTTTGTTGTGCTTTACCTTGTCACAGTTACATTCTCTTGATTTTTCGAAGTTCATTTTGAATTTCTGTCGTGAAATGCAAGAGTTAGAATATTTCAGTAGTGTTTTGTTGTGCTTTACCTTGTCACAGTTACATTCTGTTGATTTTCATAGTTCATTTTGAATTTCTTTCATTGAAATGCAAGAGTTGGAATATTTCAGTAGTGTTTTATTGTGCTTTACCTTGTCACAGTTACATTCTCTTAATTTTTCAAAGTTCATTTTGAATTTCTTTCATTGAAATGCAAGAGTTGGAATATTTCAGAAGTGTTTTATTGTGCTTTACCTTGTCACAGCTACATTCTGTTGATTTTCATAGTTCATTTTGAATTTCTTTCATTGAAATGCAAGAGTTGGAATATTTCAGTAGTGTTTTCTTGTGCTTTACCTTGTCACAGTTACATTCTCTTAATTTTTCAAAGTTCATTTTGAATTTCTTTCGTGAAATGCAAGAATTGGAATATTTCAGTAGTGTCTTGTCATGGTTTACCTTGTCACAGCTACATTCTCATGGTTTTTCGAAGTTCATTTTGAATTTCTTTCGTGAAATGCAAGAGTTGGAATATTTCAGTAGTGTTTTGATGTGGTTTACAGTGTCATAGTTACATTCTGTTGATTTTCATAGTTCATTTTGAATTTCTTTCATTGAAATGCAAGAGTTGGAATATTTCAGTAGTGTTTTGTTGTGCTTTACCTTGTCACAGTTACATTCTGTTGATTTTCATAGTTCATTTTGAATTTCTTTCATTGAAATGCAAGAGTTGGAATATTTCAGTAGTGTTTTGTTGTGCGTGTCGTCTCTCTGTGTGTGTCGTTTCTGTGTGTTTGTCCTCTCTGTGTGTGAGTCGTCTCTGTGCATGTGTCGTCTCTGTGGCTGTTTCGTATATATGTGTGTGTGTCGTCTCTGTGGCTGTTTCGTATCTGTGTGTGTGTGTTGTCTCTGTGTGTTTGTCGTCTCTGTGTGCGTGTCGTCTCTCTATGCGTTGTCGTCTCATTGTGTGTGTGTCGTCTCTGTGTCTGTGTTGTCTCTATGTGTGTGTGTCGTTTCTGTGTGTGTGTCGTTTCTGTGTGCTTGTCGTCTCTGTGTGTGTGTGTCGTCTCTATATGTAAGTCGTCACTTTGAGTGTGTCGTCTCTGTGTGTGTGTCGTCTGTGTGTGTGTGTGTGTGTCGTCTCTGTGTGGATGTTGTCTCTGTGTGTGTGTTGTCTCTATGTGTGTGTCGTCTCTATGTGTGTTTCGTATCTGTGTGTGTGTGACGTCTCTTTGTGTGTGTCGTCTCTATGTGTGTTTGTGATTTCTGTGTGTGTGTCTCGTCTCTCTGTGTGTGTTGACTCTGTGTGTGTGCATCGTCTCTGTGCATGTGTCGTCTCTATGTGTCGTTTCTGTATGTTTGTCCTCTCTGTGTGTGATTCGTCTCTTTGTGTCTGTCGTCTCTGTGTGTTTGTCCTCTCTGTGTGTGAGTGGACTCTGTGTGTGTGTGTCGTCTCTGTGCATGTGTCGTCTCTGTGGGTGTTTCGTATCTGTGTGTCTGCCATCTCTATGTCTGTGTTGTCTCTATGTGCGTGTCATCTCTGTGTGTGTGTGTGTCGTTTCTGTGTGTTTGTCCTCTCTGTGCGTGTGTCGTCTCTTTGTGTGTTTCGTATCTGTGTGTGTGTTGTCTCTCTGTGTGTTTGTCGTCTCTGTGTGCGTGTCGTCTCTCTATTTGTGTCGTCTCTGTGTGTGTGTGTCGTCTCTCTATTTGTGTCGTCTCTGTGTGTGTGTCGTCTCTATGTGTAAGTCGTCACTTTGAGTGTGTCGTCTCTGTGTGTGTGTCGTCTCTCTATGTGTGTCGTCTCTGTGTGTTTGTTGTCTCTGTGTGTGTGTGTGTCGTCTCTATATGTAAGTCGTCACTTTGAGTGTGTCGTCTCTGTGTGTGCGTGTCGTCTCTGTGTGGATGTTGTCTCTCTGTGTGTGTGTGTTGTCTCTATGTGTGTGTCGTCTCTATGTGTGTTTCGTATCTGTGTGTGTGTGACGTCTCTTTGTGTGTGTCGTCTCTATGTGTGTTTGTCATTTCTGTGTGTGTGTCTCGTCTCTCTGTGTGCGTTGACTCTGTCTGTGTGTGAATCGTCTCTGTACATGTGTCGTCTCTATGTGTCGTTTCTGTGTGTGTTTGTCCTCTCTGTGTGTGATTCGTCTCTTTGTGTCTGTCGTCTCTGTGTGTTTTTTAAATTTTTGGGTCACATGCCGGAGACTCTGGGCGGGAGAGCACCCCCAAATACTGTCCCAAATTCCTCTCTCAATTTAGCACTTGTTCACGGATGCCCAGCGTCTCCAATCACTTTCCCAATAGTATCTATTCATTGTCTCAGCTCAGTTTAGAAAATCTGAGCCAATTTCCACTTTTTCAAATTTAGGGTCACTTGCCTGAGACTCTGGGCAGGTGAGGTGGGCACCTCCAAAAATTTGTCCCTACTTCCACTCTTGCCTTAGAACTTATTCACGGATACCTAAACCGTCAACGGTTAGACTGTTGCCCTAGTGGTAACCATGCCATGCTCTAAACACATACCAACAATATATTTTTTGTTTTTTTTTTTCCATTTTCACAATGGGGTCACAATCGAGCTCATGTCCGTCGCTTAGCATTCAGGCCTTGACAAATAAAGCCCAGATAGTCGGACCCCAACGCTCCAATCTGAACACTGACTAAGACCCCAATTCTGAGCTAGAGAATTTCAACCATTCAGGCTGGTGGACTAAGACCCCAATTCTGAGCTAGTGAATTTCCACCATTCAGGCTGGTGGACTAAGACCCTAATTCTGAGCTAGTGAAATTCCACCATTCAGGCTGGTGGACTGAGACCCCAATACTGAGCTAGTGGATTTCCAGCATTCAGGCTGGTGGACTAAGACCCCAATACTGAGCTAGTGGATTTCCACCATTCAGGCTGGTGGACTAAGACCCCAATACTGAGCTAGTGGATTTCCACCATTCAGGCTGGTGGACTAAGACCCCAATTCTGAGCTAGTGAATTTCCACCGTTCAGGCTGGTGGACTGGGACCCCAATACTGAGCTAGTGGATTTCCACCATTCAGGCTGGTGGACTAAGACCCCAATTTTCCAACTCTTGCATTTCACGACAGAAATTCAAAATGAACTTCGAAAAAATCAAGAGAATGTAACTGTGACAAGGTAAAGCACAACAAGTCACTACTGAAATATTCCAACTCTTGCATTTCACGACAGAAATTCAAAATGAACTTTGAAAAATCATGAGAATGTAGCTGTGACAAGGTAAACCACGACAAGACACTACTGAAATATTCCAATTCTTGCATTTCACGAAAGAAATTCAAAATGAACTTTGAAAAATTAAGAGAATGTAACTGTGACAAGGTAAAGCACAACAAAACACTACTGAAATATTCCAACTCTTGCATTTCAATGAAAGAAATTCAAAATGAACTATGAAAATCAACAGAATGTAACTGTGACAAGGTAAAGCACAACAAAACACTACTGAAATATTCCAACTCCTGCATTTCACGACAGAAATTCAAAATGAACTTCGAAAAATCAAGAGAATGTAACTGTGACAAGGTAAAGCTGTGGATTTCCACCATTCAGGCTGGTGGACTAAGACACCAATACTGAGCTAGTGGATTTCCACCATTCAGGCTGGTGGACTAAGACCCCAATACTGAGCTAGTGGATTTCCACCATTCAGGCTGTGGACTAAGACCCCAATTCTGAGCTAGTGAGTTTCCACCGTTCAGGCTGGTGGACTGGGACCCCAATACTGAGCTAGTGGTTTTCCACCATTCAGAAAAATCAAGAGAATATAACTGTAACAAGGTAAAGCACAACAAAACTCTTGCATTTCAATGAAAGAAATTCAAAATTAACTATGAAAATCAACCGAATGTAATTGTGACAAGCTAAAGCACAACAAAACACTACTGAAATATTCCAACTCTTGCATTTCAATGAAAGAAATTCAAAATGAATTATGAAAATCAACAGAATGTAACTGTGACAAGGTAAAGCAACAAAAACACTACTGAAATATTCCAACTCTTGCATTTCAATAAAAGAAATTCAAAATGAACTATGAAAATCAACAGAATGTTACTGTGACAAGGTAAAGCACAACAAAACACTACTGGAATATTCCAATTCTTGCATTTCACGAAAGAAATTCAAAATGAACTTCGAAAAATCAAGAGAATGTAACTGTAACAAGGTAAAGCACAACAAAACTCTTGCATTTCAATGAAAGAAATTCAAAATGAACTATGGAAATCAACAGAATGTAACTGTGACAATGTAAAGCACAACAAAACACTACTGAAATATTCCAACTCTTGCATTTCAATGAAAGAAATTCAAAATGAATTATGAAAATCAACAGAATGTAACTGTGACAAGGTAAAGCACAACAAAACACTACTGAAATATTCCAACTCTTGCATTTCAATGAAAGAAATTCAAAATGAACTATGAAAATCAACAGAATGTAACTGTGACAAGGTAAAGCACAACAAAACACTACTGAAATATTCCAATTCTTGCATTTCACGAAAGAAATTCAAAATGAACTTCGAAAAATCAAGAGAATGTAAGTGTAACAAAGTAAAGCACAACAAAACTCTTGCATTTCAATGAAAGAAATTCAAAATGAACTATGAAAATCAACAGAATGTAACTGTGACAAGGTAAAGCACAACAAAACACTACTGAAATATTCCAACTCTTGCATTTCAATGAAAGAAATTCAAAATGAACTATGAAAATCAACAGAATGTAACTGTGACAAGGTAAGCATAACAAAACACTACTGAAATATTCCAACTCTTGCATTTCAATGAAAGAAATTCAAAATGAACTATGAAAATCAACAGAATGTAACTGTGACAAGATAAAGCACAACAAAACACTACTGAAATATTCCAATTCTTGCATTTCACGAAAGAAATTCAAAATGAACTTCGAAAAATCATGAGAATGTAGCTGTGACAAGGTAAACCATGACAAGACACTACTGAAATATTCCAATTCTTGCATTTCACGAAAGAAATTCAAAATGAACTTTGAAAAATTAAGAGAATGTAACTTTGACAAGGTAAAGCACAAGAAAACACTACTGAAATATTCCAACTCTGGCATTTCAATGAAAGAAATTCAAAATGAACTATGAAAATCAACAGAATGTAGCTGTGACAAGGTAAAGCACAATAAAACACTTCTGAAATATTCCAACTCTTCCATTTCAATGAAAGAAATTCAAAATGAACTTTGAAAAATTAAGAGAATGTAACTGTGACAAGGTAAAGCACAATAAAAAGACTACTGAAATATTGCAACTCTTGCATTTCAATGAAAGAAATTCAAAATGAACTATATAAATCAACAGAATGTAACTGTCACAAGGTAAAGCACAACAAAACACTACTGAAATATTCTAACTCTTGCATTTCACGACAGAAATTCAAAATGAACTTCGAAAAATCAAGAGAATGTAACTGTGACAAGGTAAAGCACAACAAAACACTACTGAAATATTCCAACTCTTGCATTTCAATGAAAGAAATTCAAAATGAACTATGAAAATCAATAGAATGTAACTGTGACAAGTTAAAGCACAACAAAACACTACTGAAATATTCCAACTCTTGCATTTCACGACAGAAATTCAAAATGAACTTTGAAAAATCATGAGAATGTAGCTGTGACAAGGTAAACCATGACAAGACACTACTGAAATATTCCAAGTCTTGCATTTCACGAAAGGAATTCAAAATGAACTTTGAAAAATTAAGAGAATGTAACTGTGACAAGGTAAAGCACAATAAAACACTACTGAAATATTCCAACTCTTGCATTTCAATGAAAGAAATTCAAAATGAACTATGAAAATCAACAGAATGTAACTGTGACAAGGTAAAGCACAACAAAACACTACTGAAATATTCCAATTCTTGCATTTCAATGAAAGAAATTCAAAATGAACTATGAAAATCAACCGAATGTAACTGTGACAAGGTAAAGCACAACAAAACACTACTGAAATATTCCAACTCTTGCATTTCACGACATAAATTCAAAATGAACTTCGAAAAATCAAGAGAATGTAACTGTGACAAGGTAAAGCACAACAAAACACTACTGAAATATTCCAACTCTTGCATTTCAATGAAAGAAATTCAAAATGAACTATGAAAATCAACAGAATGTAACTGTGACAAGGTAAAGCACAACAAAACACTACTGAAATATTCCAACTCTTGCATTTCACGACAGAAATTCAAAATGAACTTCGAAAAATCAAGAGAATGTAACTATGACAAGGTAAAGCACAACAAAACACTACTGAAATATTCCAACTCTTGCATTTCAATGAAAGAAATTCAAAATGAACTATGAAAATCAATAGAATGTAACTGTGACAAGGTAAAGCACAACAAAACACTACTGAAATATTCCAACCTGAACCCTCGTGCCACTCAACCCCCGTGCAACTCAAGCCCCATTTAACTAAACCCCCGTGCAACTAAACCCCCCATGTAACTGAACCCCTGTATAACCGAAACCCCATACAACTGAACCCCCGTGCTACTGAACCCTCGTGCTACTGAACCCTCGTGCTACTGAACCCTCGTGCAACTCGACCCTTTAACTAAACTCCCGTGTAACTGTACCCCCTTTAACTGAACCATCGTGCAACTCAACCCTCCATGCAACCCATCTCCCTCAAAACACTTTTCAGCCATTTCTTGTTAAATTTTTTTATTTCTAAACTATTTAAAATTGACAACACTGTGCAAACCATCACTTGTGTATTATACAGTACACAATCATCCCATCTCCTCCAAAACACTTTTCAGTCATTTCTTGTTAAAAATTATCCAACCACTAATTACCCCTTTTTTTTTGCAAATGTCTATCAAACGCCAAGGAACGTAATCTCACCGAACACGTCAAACTGTTTCCACAGACTTCAAAAATGGAACTGTGGATAACACATGGGTGATTGACAGCTTTCCCTAAAAAACCTGTGAGTTTAATGTCTCAGGCATGGCTTTCCTTGCGCAATTCATGTGTATATTTCCATGTAGGTTTTCAATCTATTACACTTTTTACCATATTCTTGTAGGGTTGAATGTAGGGTTTCAATCAATAGATAGGTGTAAGTTTCAATGTAAGTTTCGTGGTGCCTATTGCCTCAGGTGTAAGTTTCCATGTAAGTTTCGGACTGTGCACACCCTTACTACTACTACCGTCAGAACGTCGACAGTCATAACATCGACACGTCATAACATCTAAAAAAAAAATTTGATATTATGACGTGTCGATGTTATGACTGTCGACGTTCTGACGGGTAGCGATTGTGACTGTCGATGAACTGACGTGTCAATGTTATGACTGTCGACGTTCTGACGGGTAGCGATTGTGACTGTCGATGAACTGACGTGTCGATGTCATGACTTTCGACGTTCTGACGGGTAGCGATTGTGACTGTCGATGTCCTGACGTGTCGATGTTATGACTGTCGATGTCCTGACGTGTCGATGTTCTGACGGATTTCCCTTGTCGACGAAATGACGTTTAGTGCGTGTGACGGTTAGATGAAATGGTAACATCCCATCAAAACCGAGTTTCTTCAATGGCCCGTGAAACTCTTCGCAATTTCGTATTCTTGCATCTAGAAATGATTTTATTCATCCTGATCTCGTTTGTCAAAATAAACAAGATAATAAAATAAACAAAGTGCCCTTGGACATTTTTTCGTAGATCTAATCCTTTTCGGCTTCCAAAACTTAGATCAAAACAATTTTGTATGCATCAATAACTGAAAAGTTAACATGGAAATTATAGTGAGAATTCTTGATGATACGGAATCAAAAAGAACATCAGACAGGGTAAGTGAATTTGATCAGACTGAAAAATTCTATTAAGAAGAGAAGACCTTATACCAGGGGGGGGGATGTGTTATTATAGTGTTTCCTTCAAATGGGGAATGAACACGCACGATTACCAGAATTATAAAAATAAATTCACTAAACTGATAAACAGATTTGGCTTTCAGATTTTTTTTTTAATCGTTGTATTGTTGAAATTTGACTAAAACGGTTGTTGGCCACTGAGATAGCCAAAGTTCAAAATCAAGGATAAGATAATATTTCTAATTGTTCACACTAAAGGATATTCCAGGGTGGAGGTATGCTATCCTATTGGTAAGTGAAGTTGACTGATAGCATCAATTTTTCCTAAAACGCAATTTATAAAGAAGGGGAGATAGGGCTATAAATAAATTGTAGTGTACTCAGATTATAAGTAAGCCTAAAGGGGTTAAAATTTTACACCGAAATGAATGGACAATAGAATCTTCACGTATAGTCTTTGACTGTAGAGCAATAAATGCCTTAATGAAAGATTCAGCTTGACCTGTTAGAAAAATCCAAGATGTCTTGCAACAATTAAGCAACAAAAAATATTTTACTGTTCTTGATCTAAAACATACGTTCTTCATTGTTCCTCTCCATCCAGATAGTAGACGTTACTACGCTTTTCATTCACCTCGTGGTGTTTTATGCACGTGGAACTTGGTGCCCAAGGTGCCAACCTATCACCACCAGCATTCTGTCAATGGGCAAATCTGCTCCTAGATAGTTCCATTTTCGGGGATATCGTATCAATGTATTTAGATGATAATCTATGATGATTTGTCATTACTTTCAGAAAAGTAAAAGCTTTTCAGTATTTTTAACTCCATCTACAACCTTAGAAGAAAAAAATGACCTTAGAGTAAATGATAAGACAATTGGTATAATAAACTTAATTTTGACGGAAACAAACCAAATTTTGCTCCATTCATTGCAAATACGGTTAATTTATTAATGCCATTTTTTTGGTAGCATTTGGAATATGTTGCGCACGGATATGCTTTCGCTTAAGAGCACAAGACTTCGCTCTCTTTTCATTAAAAAGTGAAGATAAACATGGGTGAAGGAAATGGCACTCATACATATAAAGAAAATTAAATTGTTCTAATACAAAAAAGGAAAGAAAAGAAAGAGAATTTCCCTCGTTTTAATGTTCGATTGTATTTATATGTTTAGGTGTAGGGAACATTGTCTGCATTGCGCACTCTCCTGTGAAAAACAAAGGCTCACACTTGGTGTCAACATATTAATTTTACCATAAAGTGAACTTAAAGATTTCGCAGTGCCATAGCGAATTCTTCCTTTTGTTCTGATTCGCGTGAATTATGAAATTCTATAAATATGTATACACACACACACACACACACACATATATATATATATATATATATATATATATATATATATATATATATATATATATATATATATATATATATATATATATATATATATATATATATATATATATATATATATATATATATATATATATATATATATATATATATATATATATATATATATATATATATATATATATATATATATATATATATATATATATATATATATATATATATATATATATATATATATATATATATATATATATATATATATATATATATATATATATATATATATATATATATATATTATATATATATATATATATATATATATATATGTATATACATATATATATATATATATATATATATAACGTGTATCAAATTTGAGTGTATTCTAAATTATAAATCATAAGTGCATATTAAGTTGTATTTTCAAAAAAAAACTAGTATATTATCAATTAGAATACAGCGTGTTTTATTTTTTTAAACTGAAAATCCTTCCGTTTAATAAGTTCTGTTTTGATTAGTCGAAGTTACTTATAAAGAAATAGTTTAGAAGAAAAAAACAAGTTTTTTCCCCTTAAAGGGGGGGGGGGGGGTGGGTGGGTTGTGAAATTCATTATCAGTGCATATTTCTCTATTATTCAGATGTCACGTAGAATGCATTTTTGTTTTAATGTTGGGGTCAAAAAGGCAGCAACCTGCATATTTTTATGACCATCTAGTTCCTATATTGTAAGACCAATTGACCCACAGCTTGTAATAAACCGGGGGTCGATTGCGTACTAGTGGACTAGATTAGTTTTTGTATATAAAAGAAGCTTAATTTAGATATCTTTGAGTCTAGTTTCATATTTGTTATTAATTTAAAAAACAAAGTTTTCCCGAGGGAAGTAAAGAGCGAAGTTGAAACTTAAAACGGACAAAAGTTATTACTTCACAGTCTATTGATATATATTAATATAACTAGTACAAATAAACCAACTAATTATGTTTCCCTATGCTTTTATGATTATACAAAACAAGCGCCTTACTGAAAACACAAAAGTCAAGTATAAAAAACAGGATTATTGACTTAAAGAGTCAAAAGTGGGTATGTAGCCTGACAACTTTAAACTAATCTATAGAGCTTTTTATAGTCTTACACCAGTTGTGACATTAGTAACTTTTAGTATACAATTAAAATTATCTTAAAACATAAGCGTAAAACTAAATATTTTTAAATAACCGCGAAGTAATTGAACAGCATACAGAAATATTGGATTGATTTATCAAGCAGAATTTCGCTCTCACTAGCTATAATACCAATAGTGGGTAATATACAGTCTTAAATTGTAAGAAATATGCTTTAGTATCACTTGAAATGAAGATCAAATAAGACATAATATGAACTCTAGAAATCCGATTATTTCTCTCTATGCAAGAGTGAATTTCAAGCTATGATACAAAGTCTAAAGCTAGTATATAGTCCTATACTATCAAGATGGCCTCAATTCGAACCTATGTACAAAATTAATCATGACATGTCCTTTTAAGAACCAAAACGAGAGCCAGTCATTGAACTGAGCCATTGTGCAGAAGGGATACCAAATTAAACGTAAAAAAATAAAGAAATTCCTAGAATGGATTGTTGCTTTATCTTAAAAGGGATTGATAATATTTTGATTCTATAAAAAGTGTCCTTTATTGATTTGCTTATACTGTACCAAAAATCCTATATTATTTTGTGTTTTCAGTAAAGCGCTAGTTTTGTATAATCATAAAAGTATAGGGAAACATAATTAGTTGGTTTATTTGTACTAGTTATATTAGGCTGTTAAGTAATAAGTTAAATATTAGTTAATAGGCAGTTAAATAGGCTGTGAAGTAATAATTTTTGTCCGTTTTAAGTTTCAACTTCGCTCTTTACTTCCCTCAGAAAAACTTTGTGTTTTTAAATTAATCTTTGTTCGTTTTTAATTAAAATTTAATGCAGAAACAAACGCTACCATGATCTTTTTTATTTATATGGAGTAATGTAGCTTGTTTTAAGTTTTAATGTCACTTATTAGTTTCAGTTGAAAACTTATTTTTAATATAATTTCAAATTATCACCGATCTAGGGTAGATAAGACAGCTCTAAAAAATACTGCAAACAACCTTGACAGCTAAGAAAAACTTTTAGTCTATAACATGAAGTTCATTATTTATACTTCACAAAACAATACATGTTTTTCAGGAACGTTTGTTTTTCGATGAGCAAAAAGCTGTATTTAAGAAAATGCCTGAAAAAGCCATAATGAAGACAGGGCTTTATAAATCACCTACGGATTAGCAGAAACTAGAAGGCTACTGTAACAAAAGAAAGCTGTTGAAGGGCTCATTTAAAACCTTATATTTATGCTTAATCGCTTTTTATAAATTTGACTTGGTAGCACATTCCCACAAAGTGCACTTTCGGTTGTTTCCCCAACCTTTTTAAATGAAACAAGTGCCTTTCCAATGGAATGACCAAAAAAGGTGATTTCAAAACCTAAACAAGAGCAAAAACTAAGGGGGCAAGGACGTCCCTTCCCCTCACTTACCGCTGTTAGAACTAGCACACAGGCTTCATCACAGAGTGAAGTTTGAAGGTTCATTCAAAACTGTTGATAAATCAACCTTAATTTTTGGTAGATGTTTACTTGAAAAGTTAATTGGTTTTCAAGTTCAAGTTCTTTATTAATCAATAAAATTTTTTTTGAAAAAACTATCAAATTAATGACGCACAGTGAGAATAACTCGTATGTGGGTTTAAATACACTCAACAATAAATAAATAATACTATCTCCAGATACTGGAATAAAAAGATTGCTCTTCAACTCTCCGTACGGTAACAACAAACAAAATCCGAATAAGATCAAAATAACCCAATAAATATAGTGAAATGAGGAGCATCCACCCCAGAAAATAAATCAAATTAATAATTACTGATTAGGTGATTCATTAATCTAATTTTATTATTAACCAACGAATTATTCAAATCTATAAACTATGAAATTTATTCCAATTATATATAATACTATGCCTTGGTGAAAAACGGGACCTTTCAGATTTTATTAAAGCCTGACGGACAACAGAACTGCCACGGGTCCAATATGCATGCAAAACCTGATTATCATCCTGAAAAAAATTATTATGCAAATAAAAATACTCAGGCAAAAGACCTTGAACGTGTTTAATCATATAAAGAACAGAATGGAAAGAAGAGAAAAGATTCAGTGGAAGGATATTTAAAATTTGATACATACTTTTTGTTGACGATTTACCAGGGTAAGAAAACGGGCTAGGCAGACAATTTTTCAATAGACGCAGAGCTTTATTTTGTTGCCTCTGAAGAGGAAGAATATGAATTTTAAAAGTATTCAAAAAAATAATGGGACAGTAATTTACATATGAAGGCACTAGAGAATGATAAAGAGATTTCAGGGCAAAAAACGGCAGAACAAATTTCAGATGATTCATCATTCCAATATTTCTTGCCAGTTTCATTCGAAGATAAATTGCATGGCTTTTAAATGATATTAAATAAAAAAAACAAGTTTTTTTTAACTGAAAGTAAGGAGCGACATTAAAACTTAAAACGAACAGAAATTATTCCGTATATGAAAGGGGCTGTCCCCTCCTCAATACCTCACTCTTTACGCTGAAGTTTTTTATTGTTTTAAAAAATAAAGTTGTGAGACAGATTCAAATTTCAGCGTAAAGAGCGAGGCGTTGAGGAGGGGACAGCTCCTTTCATATACGGAATAATTTCTGTTCGTTTTATGTTTTAATGTCGCTCCTTACTTTCAGTTAAAAAAACTTGTTTTCTTTTATTTAATTTTTGAACGTTTTTGAATAAATACAGGTTTTGATCTTGGCTCACAGTACATGAATAATTAAAACAAAATTTTCATATTAATTTACTTTTATTTGGTTAAATGGCTTTCTCGAAACTTGTTTCATTTTATTTACGAACGTTTTTATTAGTAATAAATATACGTGACTTACGAATTAACTTACGTAACGAACTTCTATATTCATATATTTTTATATACATATATTAGGGGGTTTGCCCCCTATATTAGGGGGTTCGCCCATATATTAGGGGGGTTCGCCTAGCCTTGCTCTTTAAGCAAAAGTTCATATTTTGTTCCAATTCTTTAAAAATGACCGCTTAATCACAAAGGCCGTTAATTAGAATAAATAGCTCTTAAGAAAGTACTAAAAAATCTTTGGCTTAAAGAGTGAGGTATTGACTAGCGGGGTGAACCAATCATATATGTAATATTTTCTGTTCGTTTAAAGTTTTGATGTTGCTGCTGTTGCAGTTGAAAAATTTGTTTTTTTATATTTAATTTCTGATCTTTTTTTAAATAATGCTGGGAAGTCCGGCGTCCCCTTCATAGCAATGTCCCTTCCCCCATGAAAACTTCCTTCATGGAAAGATCCTCCTACATAACCCCCGACCCCAGGCACGTACGCAGGAATTTGTTTTTTTTGGGGGGGGGCAATTTGTTTCGGGGGGGGGGGCAAATCCTTCAAACCCATTATTCTGTGAGAAAAATCAGAAAATTATGGGAAAATGAAAACTTCGTGAGATTTCGGGGGGACCGGGCCCGGAGGCCCCCCCCCTGCGTACGTCCCTGCCCGACCCCCCTCCCCCCACTACCAGGAAAAAAATCTCCCCTGAAAACGGCTGTACTGTATACTTCCCAATAACCAATACTATATGTTAACATTGGGTAAAGTTCATAACTTTCAGCCCTCCTCCCGGGAACTTCGGGGGATTAAGTCATCCTAAAAGAGATAGTTATAATATTTTCGAACATGCTGAACAAAATGGCTATCTCAAAATTTTGATCAGGTGACTTTGGGAAAACAATGAGCGTGGGAGGGGGCCTAGTTGCCCTCCATTTTTTTGGTCACTTAAAAAGGGCACTAGAACTTTTAATTTCCATTCCAATGAGCCCCCCCCACGATATTCTAGGACCACTGGGTCGATACGATCACCCCTGGGAAAAAAAAAATATAAAAAAAAAAACACGCACCCGTGATCTTTCTTCTGGCAAAAAATGCAAAATTCCACATTTTTGTAGATAGGAGCTTGAAACCTCTGCAGTAGGGTTCTCTGACACGTGGAATATGATGGTGTGATTTTCATTCAGGTTCTATAACTTTTAGGGGGTCTTCCCCTTTTTTCGAAAATCAGCCAAATTTTCTCAGGCGCTTAACTTTTGATGGGTAGGATTAAACTTGATGAAACTTATATATTTGAAATCAGCATTAAAATCCGATTCTTTTGATGTATCTATTTGTATCAAAATACCATACTGTTTTCTAGAGTTTCGGTTACCATTGAGCCGGGTCCCAATAACCAATACTATATGTTAACATTGGGTAAAGTTCATAACTTTCAGCCCTCCTCCTGGGGGCTTCGAGGGATTAAGTCATCCTAAAAGACATAGTTATAATATTTCGACCATGCTGAACAAAATGGCTATCTCAAAATTTTGATCAGATGACTTTGGGGAAAAAATGAGCGTGGGAGGGGGCCTAGTTGCCCTCCATTTTTTTGGTAACTTAAAAAGGGCACTAGAACTTTTAATATCCGTTCCAATGAGCCCTCCCACGATATTCTAGGACCACTGGGTCGATACGATCACCCCTGGGGAAAAAAACAAAAAAAAAAAAAAAACAAAAAAAACAAATAAACACGCATCCGTGATCTTTCTTCTGGCAAAAATGGAAAATTCCACATTTTTGTATATAGGAGCTTGAAACGTCTACAGTAGGGTTTTCTGATACGCTGAATATGATGATGTGATTGTCATTAAGGTTTGTATAACTTTTAGGGGGTCTTTCCCCCTTTTTTCGAAAATCAGCCAAATTTTCTCAGGCGCGTAACTTTTGATAGGTATCTATTGGTATCAAAATTCAGTTTTTTAGAGTTTTGGTTACCATTGAGCCGGGTCGCTCCTTACTTACAGTTCGTTACCACGAACTGTTTGAAACTTGAATCCAGTATTATCCCGAGATATTTAATATCATCAACTCTTTCAATTTCAATGGGTAGGCCTAGACCTTGAATATTAATCATCATAATTTCCGGTGCTGTTTTCCCAGTACGAGAGAAGATGATGAATTTTGTCTTAGTACAATTAATAGTCAATTTATTTCTCGAAAACCATAAGATAAGCCGCGACAGTGCTGATTCCAACCTAAGCTTCAAGATCTAGAGTCGGGGCTGCTGACATTGCATGCCGTGTCATCGGCGAATAATATGTTAAGGCCAATGTCTTTGATGCTATTACTGATATCATTAACATAGATAAGAAACAGGAGTGGACCCAAAATAGAGCCTTGTGGGACTCCAACTGACTGAGATTGAGATACTGATGAGGAAGAAGTATCACCTCCGTCTACATACTGATTTAGGTTTTTTTTAGGTATGACCTTACTAAGTCATTAACTGGGCATCTTATGCCGCAGTTATCAAGTTTAGTATGTAATATTTTATGGGAAATCGTATCAAATGCCTTTTTAATGTCAATAAAAATTGTAGCAGGAATATCACCTTTGTCGAGGGCGTCATGAATAAACTGAGTCATTGCCATAATAGCATGCTCAGTAGAGTGAGACTTCCGGAACCCAAATTGCATCGGACTAAAAATTTAGATTTCATTAGAAAGCTGACTATACGGTTATATAGGCACTTTTCGAGCAACTTCCCAAATGTAGACAGGATCGAAATCGGCCGATAGTTTTGTCTCCTCCTTTATACAAGGAGATAATTCTTGCAGACTTGAAACAAGAAGGAAATCTTCGGTTTTAAAACAGAGGTTGAACCCATGGGAAAGCGGGTTTACAATATTTGGTGCTATGTACTTAATCAGATTAGTCGATGACCCATCAATCCCTTCCGAGGATCCATTTTTTTAAAAGGTTTGTTGTAAGTAAAAGTTCATCTGAGGTTACAGGAGTAAGAAAAATGGAGCAATTGTGAGACGGGGGTAGATATGATTGAAAGTCCTCTCCAGTTTCATTATCCAGATGACGGGCCAGGTTGTTTCCAGCAGTTGACGTGGTTTCCTCGCCAATTTTCGCAAAGTGTATATTTAATGCATTGACCGATTTTCCTGTAGCCAGTTTAGTTGCATCTTCAGCTATTAATTCATCAGGAAGATCATGGGTCTTATGCTTTCCTAAGCACTTATTAATTATTTCCCATGTCTTCTTGGGGGACTCTTCTGCTTCAACAAATGCTTCGGCGAAGTAATGACTTTTTGCTGATCTTAAAATTTTTGTTAGATAACTTTTGTATCTGCGAAATTAAGCTAATTAACTTCAGATGGATGCATTAAGTATGCCTTATATAACAGATTCTTATTTTTTTATTGATACCAGCAATCCAGGAGATATCCAAGGCTTAATCGGCTTTATACTATTTCTTCTTGATATTTGGCGGAGAGGGAAAGCATTATTGAAACAACGTTTAAACTGATTCACAAAAAAATCAGCAGCAAAATCAGGGTCCGAAGACTCTAAACAAGAAGAAAAATCACTTGAAGAAAGTAATACTTTAAGTTTACTTAAGGAGTTTCTATTAGTCATTCTCATTTTTCTTTTAGTAGGCCTATTAAACTCTGTAATCAAGTGAAGGTCGGTCACTAGCATCAAATGGTCTGAAAAATCTTCAATAACCACATCACTAGACTTTAGTTCCAGATTCGTAAAAATTATCAATAAGGGAAGCAGAATCTTTCGTTATTCTTGTTGGGACTCCATAAGCTGGTAAAAGACCACCGGACAAGCAAACTGATAACAAATCAGCCCCGTCAGAAGAGATTCCGTGGAAATTACCACTTGAATTATTAGAATTGTATAAATCAATATTAAAGTCACCCATGATAACTGTTTTTGGATACTTTTTCGAAGCAATAAGCACAAAATCATCAAGAAGTTCCATGAATTTTGAAGCAGGAGAACCTGGAGGCCGGTAAAAAACACAACACAAAATTCTCATACCATTTACATCTATTTTAACTGCCAAAAATTCAAACGCCATTTCAAGAAATAGGTGATCAAATTCACTCACCAGATCTGACTGAATTGTTGATTTAATGAAAAAACCTACCCCTCCCTGTTTTTTATTAATCCGATTCTTATGAAAAAAAGTATAATCCTGTTTATTAATAAATGTCTTTGTCGAATCATTTAAAAATGTTTCACAAGAGGCGAAGACATCTATATTATGATGAGAAATAAACAGGGATATTCGATCAAAAATATTTAGTAACCCGCGACAGTTCAAAAATGCCATTCTAAAATTAGCGCCTTTTATTTAAAACCTGGGTGGGGAGTAGATATTTAGTTTTTGGGGTAGAATGAACCATCATATCAAAAACATCGTCATCTTTGCATAAATTCTCAAATATTTTACCTAAATCTAGGAGGAGCTCTCAAAATTACGAATTCTATCATCCATTATCTCGATGCTGGGTATACTTATTGACAAAAAGTGACTTACCAACCATACGGAGAGTCAAAGGAGACACAATTGTAACCAGAACTTCATCTGAAAGAGACAAACATAAACAAAAAACTAGAACTTTATAACATGAAAACCTTATACAAGAAAAATCAGGAATAGTGTGGCACAAAGTAAAGAAGTTAAATATAACAGTTTTGATAAAAAAAAAAAAAAAGTAAGAAAAAACCACATAATACTCATTATGATACTTTTGCGAACGGGCCTCCGAAAATAAGATAATCATAATCCTCAGACAATCATAAATTATCAACTAACTTAACAACCAGATCACTAAACACAAAATAAACAAAATACTCCACAAAATCTTATAAATCTAAACTCAGATTACTACTATCCTATTCAGTTATAAATCAGCTCTCTCCCATATCACCGAACCATTTTTTTTTTATCTCAAGCCATACATGTGTTCCTTTATTTTTAACCCGAGAAGCAATAATCATTCCAGACTCCTTCATCTCTTTTGCTTTAGTGAGGAATCCTGTGCGTAAAGCGTTAAGTGCTGGAGGAAGGTCTGTGCAAATTTTTATTCCAGAGCCTTTAAGCTTGGATGCGTTTTGCATAACTAGATAAGCTTCAGCTTCATTCCTGAGCCTAATTAGCACTGGATTAACTGCCGGTTTACGTGTCTGACTTTGATTACGGCGTCTATTCGTTATATTGACAGTTTTTCCTCCTAAGCGGTAACATTTGTTAATTGACACAGATGACTCAATTTTTAAGGTACTCTTAAGTAGATCTTTCACGTGGGCTTCAAGGGATTGATTCGGATTCTTTTACTTCAATTACTAGCATTTGACGCTCAAGTAACGAGTTCTTCTGCTTTTGCTCTTCCAGTGACCTTTCTAATTCGGCTATTTTTCTATCTCTTTCTAAAGCCTCATTCTTTAACTCCTGTATTTCAGAAGACAAATTGTTAACTGCAGTTATTAAATCACCCTGCTTACTAAGTAGTCGGTCTAATTTTTCGTTTTGGAGCTCATTAGCTTGGTCGAACTTGTCTTGGGATACTAGAATATTCATTATATAAATTTGGCGATATGCCGAACTCAATTTTTTTTAAACAGCATTAAACGAGACTTACTCGCGAGGGGGTTAAATTAATTCATGCCACAAAATTGAAGGCTGGTATCTCTACTTCGTGTCTAGGCAATTTTACGCTAATATTTGGAGTAGAGCTGGAAGAAAACACACATTAAGAAAAATATCAGCTAGGAACTTTCACTAAAACGGCTAAGATTTATGCATTTTTCATAGTTCTCAAAATGACAAGTCAAAGTCCACTGGGTGTGCCAGTTCCAGGAAAGCCAGATGCTGACTACCTCTTTAATCTAACTTCAAAAGTAAAGAAAAATGAGTGGTTCGATTTTTTTTTAATTTTTGCTGTACACCCTTTTCCTTTGGAAAACTATACCACTTTTCCGGATGTGCTTCAGCCGTGCATATTTATTTTAATAATTGGATCAAGTTACGTTTGTACATGCCCAGAACAAGATTAAAACTTTGTGGTTCTCTAAGGTAATGAAGTTTTGTCGTCTCCTTAGATATATCATATTTTATCGAAGCGTAGCCTACTTTGCGAAAATAGGCTATAACCTACACTGGCCTATTTGATAACACGGCCTTGTTTATAGCATAAGACTGGGGCTATTCTTCTTTAATATGCGAGTGGTTATACGTCCAGAAGTGAAAAATATGCAACATGTATACTTTTAATCAGGACAGGACCAGACCCCTTCAGTTTTAGTCAGATGGAAATTGAATTTTAAAATCACATTTTCTTTCTACGATGCTTTATTATACCTTACCTCAGTAAAAATATCCTT
Source organism: Artemia sinica (assembly GCA_027921565.1). Classification (NCBI taxonomy): domain Eukaryota; kingdom Metazoa; phylum Arthropoda; class Branchiopoda; order Anostraca; family Artemiidae; genus Artemia; species Artemia sinica. The sequence goes on from CM051258.1 coordinate 45,182,414, forward strand.
AGCCCGTGTAATTGTTTCTAACGCGCAAAAAAAAAGGAAAAAGAAATCTGCTATCGTATTATGCGCCTAGCAGGAAGGTTGCCACTTGTTTGATCGACGAACTCTAGCTTTCGTGGAAACAGTTATTGTTCCAGTGCTTTAGTAATAGGAGTCAAACCTAGATTTAGTTTCTGACACGGACGAGGTACTTTTTTTTATTGTTTTAGTCTTCCTTTTTTTGGGAAAGATAATAAGACATGATTTATGCATAGATTAGTTTTTGGTTTACAAGGGTATTAGTTAAAGCACATTTTCTGTTACATATATTTTCTTTTTGGAGGTCCCACTCAAATGAAAAAGAAAATGTGGTTTATAAACTTGGATGGTCTAAAAGTCTAAAGGCCAAATTATGCCAAGGATGTAGCCATTCACCTTTTTCATGTGGGGCTGGGGGGGGGGGGGGGGGGGGTAGAGATGTAATTCTGGAATTCTGTCTTTCTGCTATATCGTCAAGCTATTGCCCTATCCGAATATACCTTTCAGTAATGGCTTTAAAGACTATGTGGATATTGTAAAGTGAACACTGGTGCCCCTTTTTCCTCCAAGATGCTGACATTTCATGAACTTGGATGGTGAATATATCTCTCAGAAATGGACATAAAGCCCAAATATGGATCTGGAAAGATGTTTTCAACCACATACCTTTGCTCCCTCCCCATTTGTGAAGCTCAAAAGTTTCTAGGAAAGAAGGTCACAACTTTGAATAGAAATTTGTATTTTGGCTTGTAGTCCGGTTCAAATCTTCCTAAAGCCTACAGATCAAGAGAAATTCATTCTAAGTAAAACCAGTTATGCTAGAATTTTAACGATATAAGCAAAACTAATACTAATGCTGCTAACAACTCACTGTAGCACCAAGCTGCCGGAGGTCAACAAAGCTGTGCACGTGTCTCTCCAATGAATTCAAGGTTTCACTCTTTACCAGTGATGCCAAACGTGGTACAATTGTACCATTTTGGTACATTTCACCTCTACGGGTACAATGTGGTACAATTCAGTATTTTTGTATCTATGTTTGTATTCTTTCATCTACAAATATTTTATTTCACCCTGATCTGTTCAGCATAGTCGAGATAAGAGACAGACAAGCAGTCACCTATTTTCCTTTTTTCGTAAGCAGACACTACACTTCCGACGTCCAAAGGTCGCAAAAACATCTTTCTGTGTATCAAGCAGGGCTTCCACACTCGAATCTTAAAATTCAGGACATCCTCAAAAACTCGGGGAGTTTTCGGGGACAAGTCTTCGAGATTCGGGGAGTTTTGGGGGAAAAAACAAAATGGAATTTCGTTGCGAAAATTCGGGAGTCAAAATTTGTTTTAGCTTCAGTTTCAGGCTCAAATAGGGCGTGGATCCGCGTAGTAAATCAAGCCTTTTACAGAGTAGATTTTAGAGCCAGAGCACGGGATTGGAAACCATAGCTCAAAACACTTATTGCTGATATTGCGGCAAAAACTTCAAAATTGTAAAAAAAAAAAAAAAAAAAATAGTGAACACATGTGAACTGTAAATACCAGTAGCAGTTTTTAATTAAGTCATTAATCTCAGCAATTCATTAATAATATTTAAAAAACAAATATTGTTTGCGGTTTCTAGATATGTAAATTAAATAGACAAAATTCAACCTATAAATATGGGGCAACATTAAAACTTAAAACAAACAAGAACTAAATTAAACAAGCAAATTTAAATTTAAATTAAAAAGGAATTTCGACTACAATTGACACATTATTGGTTTTTCATGCTGATTTTAAGGTTTTAGGTGTTTACCCCCAGAAAAATTCCTCCGCGGAAAAAAACCGGAAAGTACTCTCCCGCTGAATATACTTCCGCGAAAAATACCCCACAGAAAGTACCCCCGCGGAAAATACCCTCTGCGGAAAGTACCCCCGCTGAAAATACCATCGAAAAAATACCCCCCCCCCCCGGCGGAAAATACCCCTCGACACATACATTTTTTTTCATTGTTTGTTTCTGCTATAGGCCCATTTTTTTAGCACTAATATCTTACATCTAAGATCTTACATCTTTCTGCAAACATTATCGTTTTTTAACTCATCTTTGTTGTAAGATCTTACAGCTCACTGATGTTAGAAAAAAAGTCTGAAGACCGCCACTGTTCTGCCATATAGAACAATGATGAGAGAACTTTGATGATATACTCATCATTGTTCTCAGACCGCTGATCAGAGCAGAATGATGAAAGACGTTTGCATAAAACGACAAAAGATGTAAGATCTTAGTTCAAAGATTTCACTTTTAAGCGTTTTCTGACAAAAGATGTAAGATCTTAGCACATTGATGAGTGAAAAAACAGCTCTTATGCTTTCCTTTCTTTTAATTACCTCACAATTACTATATAGTCACCGATACCCTGCAGCCATCCATGTTTCAAATATAGTACTTATTGCAGTCTCATTTTATAACTAGGGCACTAGACGAGGGCACTTCGTATCGAAGGAGTTGTCGTAGAAGCTTGGAAAAGGGCTCATTCGATTGGAAATTGGAATGGCTAATGACCTTTTTAATAGTGGAAAGTGATTGGAGGACAACTAGTCCTCCTCCCACGCCCACCCTCCCATTTGCCCATTATGTTAAAAACTAAATTTTGCCCTAAGATTAAATCAAGATGAACTGTGTTAATAATAATTCGCAATAAGGCATCTCAGCAGTATCCCAAGAACGACTGAGGGTATTATGTTCAAGCATTCGTGGCTACTTCTGCTCTTAAAATTTAACCAAATCAAAATAGCGTAAATGTATCCAAGCTATCAAAAAAGTAAACAGATTTTTTTTGCGAATGGTATCAAGTTTTCTATTTCAGGTCAACTAGAGGAGGTATGAAACTAAATTAAACACTAATATTTGTGTCCAGATTTTTAAAAGGGTGTATGTTGTTAAAAATTGTTGAAAATTTTTCTCCGGCATACAAATAGCAGGCCACACTATAAAGTCTTAAACAAACGAAAAGATTTAAACTATTATTTTCTTTTTCCCTGAAAAGACTATGTCAATATAAAATGAACATAAATTAATTAAAAAAAAATTCCACAAAATAAGTTTTTCAAAGAAAGTAAAGAAGTCCATTAAACCAAAAATGAGCAAAAATAAAGTAAAATAATCTACCAAGTGTGAAACTACCACAAATCAGCATCGATAAATAAATGAAACCCAAAAAGAACAAAAATTACAATAAATAAGCCAGTCAAACTCAAAGCGAGGAGAAATTAACATGAACAGGGCTCAAAACCCTTATGCCTTCCCAAGGCCAGAACATAATTTACACTTACTTAAAAAAATACTAATGAATGTGCATTGTCACTTTAATATACATATACTGATGTTTAGTAATCAAAATGTTAATATTATTTGATTTATTAAAGCTATTAAAGTAAAAACATTTTTTATTTTTTCATTAAAGTGCAAGTTATGTTCTGGCCTTGGGAAGGCATAGGGGTTTTGAGCCCTACTCATGTTAATTTCTGCTCGTTTTAGTTCGAAAAAGTTTGCTAAAGTTAGCCAAGTTTATTAATGGTCGTAAATGGCCGAAAAACAGCGACTTTTGTTGGCCTGTAGTAAAATGTTTCTGTTGTAATACATGTTACTCCGAACAATATCTTCAAGTACTGTCAGGAATAATGTACTGTATTAGAAGAGAAAGAAAAATAAAGGAATGGAGAAAGAAAGTGAACGAAAATGTCTTATGCAACATTTTCATAGATAGTAATTTACGTCACCGACGAAAAAAAATTTGGGATATGGTACATTTTTTTTGTCTTTGGTACATTTTTGATGCAATTTGTGGTACATTTTGTTTTGAGGTGTTGATAACACTGCTCTTTACCCCCTCTCATGAAACTCCAGTTTCTTTTAAATCCTTGCCTTTAGCTAAAATAAAAAAAAAATCCATAGAGGCAAACAAAATTGAGAAGAATCATCCATTAATCAAGATCCAGTGAAATGCTATGTCAATTTTAATTTCCCGAGGGATGCCACTCCTCAGGATCATACTGGATCTTTGTTTTTAGTCACGGTTCTAGTTAGGTACCTGTTAGAGTTCCACCCCGATGCCACTATGAAGCCACGCAGGTAGAATTTCCCATCCGGGGATAGGGACGTAAGAGGGAGCTTATGATACTGCTGAGAAACACTGGCACGCTAAACCATCTCACGAAAGCGAAAAAGTTCCGAGTATAGGCTGTGCCTAGCCTATCCTCACCAGGACATCTTACCGATGGTAAAATGTTATGTTTAATAGGACATGGTTGTTAATAATTTTTTTTCATTTTTTTTTTTTGGGGGGGGGGAAGAACGAAAGGGTGGCTGGAACTGGAGCGCTGGCAAAATACACAACCGAGTGATAGCTCACTGAAGCATTTTTCTTTGCCTTGTTATATTTGTAGCTTTTATATTTTGTTTAGTCATGGTTGAATATAAATTTTAAAAAAATTACTTTGACAGTAGCGTCGTTTCGATAGGAAGCAAATTACCTAGCATGATGATTCTTATTAGACTGAGAGACGCTGCACATAATGTTTAAAGAAAAGAACAGTACGATTTTAGGGTGTGCGTGTAACTGAACCCCCGTGTAACTGAACCCCAAGCAACTGAACTCCTTTAACTGAACCCCCGTGTAACCGAACCCCCGTGCAACTGAACCCTCATGCAACTGAACCCCCTTTAACTGAATCCTCGTGCAACTCAACCCCATTTAACTAAACCCCCGTGTAACTGAACCCCCATGTAACTGAACCCCCATGTAACTGAACCCCCGTGCAACTCAACCCCAGTATAACCGAACCCCCGTGCAACTGAACCCTCGTACTACTGAACCCTCGAGCAACTCAACCAACGTACTTACATTGGGTAAAACACAATAGGTTTATGAACCACGGTTATTTAACTATGGTATAGTTATTTAACATTTAAACTGTTTTAATAAAACGGCCGTCCCAAAATTTAGATCGGATGTATTTGGGGGAAAAATAGGGTGGGGTGGAAGCCCTCCGATCACTTTTAACTCTGAAAAAGTGCACTGGAAATTTTTATTTCCAATCGAATGCCCCCCACCCCAAAGTTCATACAAAATTTTTTCTATAAAAACCTTGTGTGTTAGCAATGAGCAACTAGCTTAACTTACAGCCCTTAACCAAGATGCTGCTGGTGGGGTTGTTAACCCCAAAGGCATGGTTATTTGATCTTCAGACTATTTTGAACAAAATGTTTATTTTCATTTTGATCGGATGTATTAGGGGGGGGGGGGTGTCGGTTCAGAGGGAAAGGCTGATTGTCTTGTGATTACCTTTGATTCTTCGAAATTGAACTTGAACTTTCAATTTCCAATCGAATGAGCCCCCTTCAAAGTTTTTACGATCATCTCTTCTATAAAAACCTTAAATTTTAACAATTGGTAACTTGCAATAACATACAGATTGCTGATACAGGTGTATCAGCAATTTTTTTTGGAACAGATTAGCGTATCAAGATGAAACTTCTGGGGCATCTACCTGCTACTACTGCTATTAATACTGCTACTACTACTACTAATTCAACACTATTATTACTTCTACTGCTCCTACTACGACCTCTGCTACTATTAAACTAGCACTATTAAGGCTACGCATATCAAGTTGAAAATTTGACAGAATGAGGTACTTGAGGTGGAACTTGAACTAAATCAAAAGACACTATGTGCATGCAGATTTTCAAAATGACATATCTCAAAAAGGGATGCGTGTATTAAGTTGGAACTTCCAGAGAGTGCTTAAAGGGAAAGCCAATTCACCAAAAGGAAATATGTGCATGCTCAGGCCTGGATTTACCACTAGGTCTCTAGGCCCGGACCTAGAAGCGCATAATGCTAGCGGGAGCAATAAATTATCACTGAGTAATTTTTTCCTGACAAAAACTGGACTGGTGTGATTTATCGTCGACAGGTGCACTCAGCCGCCACGCTGCCTATTCACAGAAAAGTGACTTTTAAAACAACACAGGATTTCCATGGTCACTTATAAACTGTCAGACGTCTCCCAAGAATGGTAGCTGAGAGTTCGGTATTACCCCTCTCTTTCTTCACTTTTCGCTCATCAGTTGTGTTCTGTTAGCATACAGTTACATGGTTACATGGTTACATACAGTTACAGTTACATGGGGGTTCATTTACTCGGGGGTTTAGTTAAATGGGGTTGAGTTGGACGGGGGTTGAGTTGCACGAGGGTTCAGTTGCATGAGGGGTTCAGTAGCACGAGGGTTCAGTTGGACGGGGGTTCAGTTACACGGGGGTTTAGTTAAATTGGGTTGAGTTGCACGAGGGTTCAGTTAAAGGGTGTTCAGTTGCATGAGGGTTCAGTAGCACGAGGGTTCAGTTGCACGGGGGTTCAGTTGCAGTGTCCAGTAAACAATTTCACCAGTTGGAATATATATATCAAAGAGCCAAGTTATTATTTCAGGGGGATTATTATTTTACGAATAACTATTTTCAGAAAAGAAAAAGTTAAATGTTAGCATAAGAAATAGGGGCTCGAGAGGCGTTCCCCTTATGCTATTTGGGCAATCTATACATGTATTGAGATTCATCAAAAGAGCCAAGTTTTTATTTCAGAAGGATTGTTTTGTTTCAAATAATCATTTATAGGAAAGGAAAACCTCAATTGTTAACATAAAGAGCAGAGGGTTGAGAAGGCCTTTCCCTAATGCTATTGGGGCTGGGACATTCTAAGCGTGTTTTAAGCTGTAACTCGCTATATGCATAACTTCTCCATATTTTAGTTGTTTACATTAATGTTTAATTTCTTCAAGAACTTTATTTATTTATTTTTTAGAAGATCTATCTGTACAAAATGACCCTAAATTCGACAAGAAATGAAACCTCTGGGCTCCCAGTATTTTTATTCATATGATTTTTGTACTGCATTTATAATAACTGACTCCCAATATTAACTCATATGTAGCACGTAAGGAGGGAGTCCTAGTGCCTCTAGCACAACATAGCACAATAGCCAATAGCACAACATAGTACTTATTTTTAGTGACTCACAAGTTCTCTTATCTCCGGTATATTAAACACGACCCAATAAAAAAATTTGCAACCTTGCCAAAAGTACGGAGAAACATTGCAATGTCTTTCCCCCGCCCTTACGGTCAAAGAAAGCTTGACAAAACAATTTATGCTTTACTCAATATTATTATACTTAAAATACATAGGATAGCCAATTTAATGGAACATAAGAAACTGTTCAAGAACTTATCAGCATATCAAAATGTTCGTGGTAAAAAAACCGTAAGTAAGGAGCGACACGGCTCAATAGCAACAGAGACTCTATAAAACGGAATTTTTACATCAATAAATACACCAAAACAATCGGCATATTATATATTACCTAAGCCAGAATATAATTCTAAAAGCCAGATATAATTTGTACTTTACTAAAATCTATATGAATTTGCTGAAAAATGTGCATTGTCAGTTTAATATACATATGTTGATATTTTATTCCTTAAAATCTTAATTAATTTTTGATTTCTTTAAGTTATTAAAGTAAAAACATTTAAGAGAAATTTTTTCAGTAAGGTACAATAAAAAATAATCAAGTACACTAGATAAAGAGCCGAAAAAACAGCGTACCAATCCGAAACTGCTTCGTCACCAAACCTTCCATTCCTAATTGTATTGTCGTGTTCCCTGCACAATGTCAGAATTCTCTTGCACAAGAATTAGCTTTTATTTTAGGATTCTACCTATCAGCAACTGGAATTATTTCAGCGATCCTTTCGAAAAGAGATATTACTGCTACTATTACTAACAACTCGTTCCAGCTCCAAGTCGCGAGAGGCCAACACAGCTGTGCACGTCCTTTCTCCGACTCAATCATTACCTGCGCCCATGAAGTTCTGATTTTCCTTAAATTCTTTTCTATGATTTCATCTGACCCTTTTTGGAGACGATATGGTTCTCGTGTGGGCCAGGTCGATGGCCACAAGACATAATTTTAGCAATCAGTCATATTTCATGCCCAAAATGTGATTTAGCCATTTTAACCTTTCTTTCCTATAGCCCTTGAAGATGAGGTCAAACCGCATTGTTTGTACACCTTTTGGTTTGATATACGGTCAGTGAAACGAGTATGTAAGATTATCCTTAGACAATTCCTTTGGAAAATATATAACATATTCTTTTCAGCCTTTCAAAGTGCTCACATATTCGACTGGAAAAATAGCCTGTACCTCGACTATTCTACTTTTTACGTCTTCGCTGCATCCGCAGTCTTTACTAATAATACCTCCCAATTAGGTGAAGTTATCCACCTGATCATTCTTTATTACCTAAAATAACCTCTTCGCCCTCATTTATTTCGTAGTCTAAGCAACTTTGCCTTCGTAACATTAATTTTTAAACATATTCTTGGACCCTGACCTCTCAAAAACTATGGAAATTTATTCACTACGGGAACATTTTTATCTAGGACGATCAGCTCACCGGCATTATCTAATTCTATGAGAGTTTTACCTTCCCGTTTGCTACCATATTCTCATATAGTCCTTGTTATGTTCCTTAGGACAAATTCAATAAAAAAAATCCATAAAAATGGGGATAGGACAAAGCCCTACTCAACTCCTGGCTCCACACTGGACCAACCACTAAACTTACTTCATACCTTTACCATAGCAGCATTATTCTTTTACTTTGCACTAATCACGCTAATGTACTTCTCGCTATACCATGAATGGATAGGACCTTCACTGAAGCTTTTCTATCTGGTAAGTCAAAAGCCTGTGTCATAATAAATGATACTTGGTATGGAGAGACTAATCATTAAGCCACTTCTTAGTTATTAATCTAAGAGCGAAACGTTAGCCAATACATCTTCTCCCGTTTTTAAAATCACGCTATTTTTTCTATAAACTTTGTCTACTGTATCTCTGAATCTAAAATGTACCATCATGTTAAGCTATATGCTTCCTTCTGAAATGAACCTAATTCGTTTGTAATTACCCCACTCACTCACTTATCAGGTTTCATGTAAGGAGTTTAATAAACTTTTTTTCTAAATTAATCAGACGCTTCCCTTTTTTTCAAAAGTCATATTCATAATTTTCCGTATCTTATCTCTATTGTCGCAACCACCATAGTGCTAAAACTCATTTACTGCGCCATCTTAACCTGATGCGTTATAATTGTCAATTTTTCTTTTAATTTCTAACTTCTCCCTATAAGATTAATCATTTCTACATTATTTCCGACAACTATTACCCGTTTGATATATTCTCAAAATGTTCTGCCCACTTCTCCTTAACACTTAGCTCATCACTAATTGAGGGCCAATTCCTATCTTTAACTGGGACAAGTCCAGACAGTTGAATTCCTCTTAATTTCTTAACATGGGAATAGTAGTATCTTGCTATTATACCATCTGGCATCATATTCGGGATCCTCAGCAATTTTATCCATGGCCTTAATTTCACATCTCCTTAATTCGGACTTAATGCCTTCTCTACTTCCTTTACTTTCCTCTTATTCTTGTTAGACCTGTCATTCAACAACTTCTTTTACAAACAAATCTAAAAAAAAATATAATCAACCTCTAATATGTCGCTTGTTTAAGCATTAAAATCCCCCACAAAGGACGAAGGAAGTCTGTAGATATATCATTTCAAAATCTACTTTAAAATAATTTCTTGAAATATTTAATGGGTTTTCGCTGTATTTTTCCTTCAGAGGGTACATCAATGAGTCGTACCTTTAAAAAACGAAATATTTCATCACCGCACACGAATTCCAGATTATATTATCTGAAGAGCTCGAATATAGGGTACATTTGAAAATAAACCTATTTTTATATATACCTACTTAAATCCTCGTAATACCTGTAAATTCTTAATTCCGTGAATGGTACCGAAGAAAAAAAATCCGAATAGTTTTTTCCAGAACCTAACATTCCCCCTGCCACATCGCCTTGAAGTATGTTATCTCACTCTGTTGCTT